>OU745252.1:24854107-26247411 GCA_916618015.1 Xestia c-nigrum | reverse complement strand
TGGTTTTTATTGTAGGTATATTTATTTTATTTTGAACTGCACACACCCTTTACACTGTGTGCAGACCACTTGACACTACTTATTCCCCGTTCTCTGGCAGTGCCCTTTACACACTAGCCACACAACATAACACACTTCACCACATACAAACAAAATGATGTCTGGAATTCGCACCCCAGTAACAGGGAGAGTGACAGGGGCAGGCGCCGGCGGAGCACAGGTGGCTACGTCGACCGCCAAAACGCCACCGTCAGCATCGGCGGGGAACGCTGGTGCCGTCGCTCCCACCACCACTCCCAGTCGAGTAGGGCAGCCGGCACAGGCACTGGATGCCGCTAAGACTTTCATCCGGAAGCCAGAACGCAAAAGGAGGTCAATAGATATCATGGACGCGTACAAACAGCAGACGAACATATACGCCACATCCTCGACGGACAAACTTCTCCAGGAGGTCATGAAGACGTTTGAGGACATACCGACCAGAGTCCAGGGGTATCCTCAGATGCGAAAAGATATCAAGATCTTCCTGGAGACCCAATCAGATAAGTGCCTGCGGACCTTGTTCGAGTTGAGCAAGCGAGTTAAGAGCCTGGAGACAGCGCCCGGAACGGTTCCACCCACAACCAACACCAAGCCTATCCCACCCGAACTGTCGGATGACATCTTGGGAAGGCTACAAAAAGTGGAATCGAACTTGGAGACGCGGCTCAACCAACTCGAGGAGAAGGTCTCAAAGGTCACCTTGGACATCAAAGAAGAGATAAACGAAAGCGGTGCCGACCTCCATGACAAGATCGGCGAACAGCTCGAGGAACTCAGCTGCAAGGTTGAGGTGGGGCAGGGTGTCCTCGAGCTCAGGATAGATGAAGCCGCTAGGGACGTCAAGGAGGCCATAAAAATGACAGAATCAGAGCCAAAAACCGCGGCGCCGTCATACGCCAACGTCACGGCAGCCAGACCCGCGCATCGACCGGCACTTCACTCGATGGCGGTCACCTTTGAAGGCAGCCAGGAGACTGCTGATGAGGTGCTCGCCAGGGTGAAGGAGGCGGTCGATGCCAGGGGAACTGGCCTTAAGATAAATAAAGTACGAAAGGCTAAAAATCAGACGGTCATACTGGGGTGCGACACTGAAGAAGAGCTCACGAAAGTGAAAGAAAGAATCGAAAGCCGAGGTGGAGGGTTAATAGTAGCGCCCATGAAAAACAAAAACCCGCTCGTCGTCTTAAAAGACGTCTACTTGGACAGCGACGACGACGAGATGGTGAAGGCGCTCTATTCCCAAAATGAAAACATCTTCCGGGACTTAGGCCAAGAGGACATAGAAATTAACATTAAGTATAAAAAGAGGACAAGGAACCCCAAGACGGCGCACGTTGTCGTCCAAGTCAGGCCAAAAGTGTGGCAGAGGATGACGGAGGCTGGGGCCCTTTACCTTGACCTGCAAAGGGTCAGGGTGGAGGACCAGTCGCCGCTCATCCAATGCACTAAATGCCTAACGTTCGGACATGGCCGGAAATTTTGTACGGAGAGTGCGGACAAGTGCAGTCACTGCGGAGGACCGCACTTACGCGAGAAGTGCGCGGAGTTTATCGCGGGTAGTGAACCGCAGTGCTGCAACTGCTTGCACTCGAAGTTTCAGAGGACCGACCATAACGCTTTCAGCGTGGAGTGCCCAGTCCGTAAAAAGTGGGACTACCTGGCTCGGACGACCACAGCATATGCCTGAACTGCTTCTTAGGGCTTACGTAACACACACAACACACACACGAACACACCGAAACAGCAACACAAACTGGGAGTACATTTACATGGAAACCAGCGCACACAAACACACACAGATATATATAATATATAGTAATATATACGAGTATATCAAAAACACACACACAACACTAAACACGCACCACAAACAACACATAAAATTGATCAGGAAAATAAAAAACCAGAATAAGAAATGACAATAAATATATATATTATAAGTATATATGTATGTTATTGCCGAAACCATATAGAAAGTCATAAAATACCCAACGTAGAAAACCCACATGAGCCCCTATAACAGTGCGGAAACTAAAACCAAGGCGATAGACTTTAAAACCAAATAGGTCCAAAACTAACACAGTATTGTGTCTAAAAATATAAGATTTGTTAAAATTATGGATAAAATGCAGTGTATAAAGCATAGATTAACGAAATAGAAATGTAAAACTAGTTATAGAAAATATGGATTAATATGATAGAAATGTATATTAGAAATAAAAAACGTAGTAGAATAAGAAACACATGTATAAAATATAAGTTAGAAATAAAAAATATTGTCCACAAGCTAGATGAACTTAATTGCTATACTAAATGTAGAATAATAATAGAAACGTAGTATATAGAAACATAGTAAGTAAGAAATACAATTAGTAGTAGTTAATTATGACAAAACATAATGCAAAACTTGTAATGCTGTAAATTAAAACTATTGTTGTTGAGTACTTAATACCCTAAATAAAGAGAAAGTACAAGTAAAGATTAGTTAGAATAGCGGGAGTCCCACCCGGCTAAGAATGAAAGAGAAGCATGAAAGAAAGAAACAGTATGAAGCATGGAAGTGCGAGAGGAATAAATGAGAGAACTGGAATGGATGAGACAATTAGAATAATAAGATCCCGTTGTTCCCATGAACGGGGAAAAGCACAAAAAAAAAAAAAAAAAAAAAAAAAAAAAAAAAAAAAAAAAAAAAAAAAACCTAACCTAACCTAACCTAACCTAACCTAACCTAACCTAACCTAACCTAACCTAACCTAACCTAACCTAACCTAACCTAACCTAACCTAACCTAACCTAACCTAACCTAACCTAACCTAACCTAACCTAACCTAACCTAACCTAACCTAACCTAACCTAACCTAACCTAACCTAACCTAACCTAACCTAACCTAACCTAACCTAACCTAACCTAACCTAACCTTTTTTTTTTTTTTTTTTTTTTTTTTTTTTTTTTTGACGCTGGGAAAAAATGCATTACGCATACCCACTCATCGGGGGATGAGAGGGGTATGTGGGACTCCCCGGTCTGACCCGGTATACCCACTAAAACGACCCAGCGACATTCCCGCTTCGTCCAAGTGGCGGGGGACTGGGAAACTGGCATAGCCTTTACGTCCAGTCCTCCGCCGACGATTGCCCTTCATGGCGGGCCCCTCACAGGGGCCCGGGAATGACTGACGGAGGTGGTGACGGGTGCAATGCGGGCGAAGGCACCCCCGTGCCTGTCGCCCGCCCGTCGGCACCATGGGGAGGGAGAGGGCGCTGCCGTCTCCGACCCCTTCTTCGTCTGCGGAGCGGCGCAGCGAGAGGGTCGTCCTCCCGCACGCGCTCCGCCTCCTCCTTTTGCGAGATTACGTCCTCGCAAAAGGAGGCGACCGCTGCCCAGGCCTCTTCGCTCCCCAGCATGGCGTTGACGACGCCGGGGAGCGAGAGGTCCTGTCCAAACACCGCGGTCAGACCGCGGCGCAGCTCGGACCAAGCCGGGCACACCTCCAGGGTGTGCTGCGCCGTGTCCTCCGGCGCGCCGCAGTCGTGGCACGCCGGGGTCTCCTCCCTCCCGATCCGGTGCAGGTGCGATCCGAAACAACCATGGCCGGATAATACCTGCACCAGACGGAACGAGAGGAAACCGTGGGACCGCTCGAGCCAGCTCCGCAGAACCGGACCGAGCGCGTCCAAGGTCCGGCGGCCAAAGGTGGCGGTGGCGAGGTCCTCTGTCCAGTGAAGGACGATAGCGTCCCTCGCCTCCCGCCGCACGGCCTCCCGCTCTTCGGCGACGGGGCGCTCCCCGAGAGCCTTCCGGCGCGCCGTCCACTCGTACACTCTGGCGAGCACCCAAGCCTCCAACTCCCAAGGAGGGGTGCCAGCCAGAGCGCATGCCGCCGAAAAGCCCACCGAGCGGTAGGCCCTCGCCACCCGCTGTGCAATGGCCCTTTGGGGCCTGCGGATAGCCGTCGCATTCTCCCTCCTGTGGAGGGAGTCCGCCCAGATTGGGGCCCCATATAGGGCCATGCTCCGCAAGATGCCGGCATACAGGCGCCGGCATTTCGCCTTGGGCCCCCCCAGGTTCGGCAGGAGCCACGAGAGGGCGTCCGCGGCCTTGAGCAGGCGCGTCGACAGCCCGCTGAAATGCGGGCCGAAGCGCCACCTGTCGTCTAGCACCAGCCCCAGATACTTCATCTGGGGCTGGACCCCTATCCTGACGCCCTCCACAATTATGTGGGCATCGGGAGGGCAGCGCTGCCGAGGCCCGCGAAAGAACACGGCCTCAGTCTTGTGCAGCGCCACCTTCAATCCCAGGCGGCGGATCCTTTCTGCAACCAAGGATCCGCCAGCCGAGGCCAGACAGGCCGCGTCCGCGAAATTCCTCCCCCGGGCAGTGAGGAGAGTGTCATCCGCATAGCAGATGACACTCGTGCCCTGGAGGAGGGCTCCGCGCAGGAGCCAGTTGAACCCGATGTTCCACAAGGGGGGGCCAAGCACCGATCCCTGCGGAACACCGGATTCTGCGCCGTACCGCCTCACGGTGGCCGTCTTGTCAACTAGGAGGACCTCTCTGTCCTCCAGGTAGCTGGCCAAGAGGTCCTGCAGGTATTGGGGCACTCCGTGATACCGGAGCGCCTCCAATATCGTCGAGTGAGGGACGGAGTTGAAGGCGTTGGCAATGTCGAATGACACCGCCAGCACTCCGTCCCCCGCCTCCACCGCCTCCTTCACCTGGCCCTTAAGTAGGGCCAGCGCGTCGATCGTCGAACGCCCTCGACGGAAGCCGAACTGGGCGTCCGACAGATCCGGCCCTACCCCCCGCAAATGGCTGTCAAGCCGGGAGGCGACAATCCCCTCGAACAACTTACCGACCTCATCGAGCAGGACGATGGGCCGGTATGCCGAGGGGGAGTCCACCGGGCGTCCCGCTTTTCGGAGGAGGCAAAGCTGCCCCTCCTTCCACAGTTTCGGGAACCTCCCAGACGTAAAACACGCGCTGAAGAGGTCCCGAAACCTGTCCTCCATGCCGGAGGCGGCGATCGCCAGCACCCGTGCGGGCACGCCGTCTGGTCCGGGGGCCGTCTTTTTTGCGCGGAGGCTGAGAACCCCCGCGTGTAACTCCGCCACCGTCACCGGGGGGACGTCCTCCTCCTCCGGCAAAGCCGCCCCTTGCGGGGGATCCATCGTTGGTGGGGTGAAGTTGGTCCTGCGCGGAAACAGAGACCGGACCACCCCATCCAGCAACGCTGGCTCGAGGGTCTCCGACAGTGGGGGACCATAGGGGCGTAGCTGGTTCCGCGCCGCCTTATATGGTCTCCCATAGGGATCCCTATCGAGACCCTCCAGCATCTCGGCCCTCGCCGAGTCTTGAGCAGCGCCCATTGCGGACTTAAGGACCACCGTTGCCTCTCGGTACGAGGCGTATAGGCGGTCCTCTTCTGCCCGGTCCCGGTTTTGGGCGCTGCGTCGTCGGCTCCGCGTGTAGGCCCTTCTGGCCGCCACGCAGGTGGCCCGGAGTCCCTCCAGCTCCTCCGTCCACCAATAGACGGCGCGACGGGGAGGCGGACGGCGAGACCGAGGCATGCTGGAGTTGCACACCTCGGTCAGGGACCCTCTGAGCTGGACCGCAGCGGCGTCTACGTCCAGGCCCTCGACAGGGGGCGACAGCCAGTCCTGGAGGAAGGCCGCCTCCTTGGCTGCCTCCCGGTCCAGGCGGGTGAGTGCCCACCGCGGGAAGGGAGATTGCCCAGTGCGGGTCATCCCCCTCCCGCCCTGCTGGGTGGAGATGTCGAACCGCACATATCGGTGGTCCGACAACGTCTCCACCATCTCTACCCGCCAGTTGACGACGCGGGCGGCCAGCGCGGGGGTGGCAAACGACACGTCCACCACCGACCCACCCTGTTGCCGCACACACGTGTGGACCGCCCCCCTGTTGAGGAGGGACACACCGCTTGAGGCCGCCCAAAACTCGACGGCGCGTCCCCGGACGTTGCAACCTGCGGCCGGGTTGCCCCAGGCCGTCGACTTGGCGTTCAGGTCGCCCAACACCAGAACTTGGCGTGGCGCCGCCCTCCCTTTGACTGCGGTGAGGATCTCGAGGAAATCCTCAAAGTCCGAGAGAGGGCGGTTTGGGGAGAAATAGACCCCTACCAGGGCCATGTCTCCCCAGGCGGCGGCCACGTATCCCGGTCCCCTCTCTAAGAGCGAGAGGGGAGGGGAGTCTGTGGAAGACCGCACCACCAACGCCACCAAGCCGTCCCGGTCGCCCAGCCAACGGCCAGGGACCGAGTAAGGTTCGGCGACCACCGCCAAGTCCACCAACCACTCAGCCATGGTCTGCATCAGCAGATCCTGGGCTGCCCTGCAGTGGTTGGCGTTCGCCTGGAGGATGCGATGTTCGACCCTATCCATCAGTCGGACATCGCACCCCCCTCCGCAGCCGTCGCAGGAACGACGGAGTCAGCGGCAGCAGCAGCAGGCCTGGTCGGTGCCAGCGCTTTGCCACGCTTAGGGGGAGGGTTGCACTTCCTCCCCTTCATGACGTGGCCTGCCAGACGGCCACTGGCGGCACACACTGCGCAGTGTGGTGTGGCGGCCTCACAAGAGACGGCTTTGTGGCCGTTCTTGCCGCAGCGGTAGCACGTGTCCGTCCTGTCTACCGAGGACGGACACATGGGCCGGGTGTGTCCGATGCCGAAGCACCGGAAACACCGCAGAGGCTGGTCCTCGAGTGCCCGAACCGCACCAAAGCTGAACCCAACCGCGAGCCGTCCCTTGGCAAGGACGGCTTTTGCAGCGGCGATTGGGCACTCGAGGCGAATGGTGCCCATGCCGCCGCGTCCGGGTCTTATGTCCCGGCCTTGGACCGCCGCGGCGTCACAGCCCCCTACCGCTGCGACCGCCGCAACCACCTCCTCCTTGGTGACGGAGTCGTCGAGCTCCGTCACCTCAATGGCCGCTGACTTCACCGGTCGGGCCACCTTCGCCGAGTCCGCGATGACCTCTTGCAGCTTGGCTGCAAACAGGTCAGCGTGAGCACTCCCCTCGGCCCCCGGGAACTCGAAAATTCGAGCCCCGGCTTGTGTCCGCCGGCAAGACACGCTGCCGATCCCCAGTTGGGTGGGATCGGCATTGGCACGCGCCCGCACTAATACGGACGCGTATGTCTCCCCTCGCTCCGCAGCCTCCGCGGTGAGCGTCACCACGACGGCTGCGGTTTTTGGGGGGACCAGCTTCCTCTTTCCCCGCACTTTCCCCTTTCCCTTGCCGGTCGTCTGCGACCGACTGGGAGCGGTGGTGGCGGGGATGGCAGGTACGGCCTTCACCGACTTTTTTCCCCTGCCCTTTCCCTTGCGGACCACATCCGTCCACTCGTTGGACGGGGTGGTGGCAGGGAGAAGAGTGTCTTCCGCCTGGGAAGAGGACGGCCCCGGCTCGCTCGGCTGCCTCTTGTCCGCAGCAAGCGGCGGTCGGAGGCTTTTCTCCGGCAAGAGCCGGTCCTCTATGCCCGCTAAGCAGGCCCTTGTGAAGGCCCTCTCCTCCATCACAACCTTGCGGATGATATCCTCAAGGTTTGAGGATGGGCCTTCTGCCACAGGGCTCGTACGTGCCTGTTGTGGCTGGCCCGTGGCTTCAGCCAGCTTTTGATGAAGCTGGCTGACCTCCGACTGCAGGCGATCCACCTTCCCCTGCAGTTGCCGCGTCTCGTCGGTGGTTTTACGACGGACCAGCTCCGTGACGACACCGCGCAAGCTCGCAGCCCGGCTCTTGAGGGCCTTTTGGAAGGTCCCCTTTAGGTTTGAGGACTTAGAGGCGACCTCCACGATCTCCTCCTCGTCCTCCTCCGCCATCCTCTCAAGCTCGGCGAGAGAGTGGTCCGCGTACAGGACGCGGGACGCACCGTACCCGGACTTGGCCCGGGCGACGTGCGCCCGCTTCTCCTTGGCGGCAACCTTCTCCTCCAGCTCTTTTTGGAGCTGCACTCGCCGGGTGAGGTCTAGCTGGCGTTGAGCGTCCGCGAGCCCAACGTCGTGGGTATCCGCGGCCACAGTCGTCGGCTTTTTAGCCTTCGACCCAGAGGCTTGCGAACCCTCGGACCCACCGCTCAAATGGACCCGCTTCCGCGAGCGAGAACCACTCGTGTCCGACACTCCAAGTAGTGAGTCGTTATCGGACGACTCATCCGCTAAAAAGCCTGCCGCAGATGACGCGCGGCTGGCTACTGACGCCGGGGCGTCGGGGTGGCCCTGAGAAGGGCCTTTGGGTTGGCCCTGAGAAGGACCTTTGGGTGGGCCCTGAGAAGGACCCTTGGGTTGGCCCTGAGAAGGGCCTTTGGTTTTTAAAAATCGCCCGGAGGCGCTACGCGTAAGTTTAGACATTCGACAATCGTAGTTCGCAAGGCAAGCAGTAAGAAGCTACGAGAGCACAGAGCACTTTGGCCGTACCCAGTCTGCCACTCCGTTACGGTGGTCAGAACTGGGCCGTTTCCAGGGGACGCGACGTGGACGCAAGCTCTGTGGGGTGGTCCCCCAACCTAACCTAACCTAACCTAACCTAACCTAACCTAACCTAACCTAACCTAACCTAACCTAACCTAACCTAACCTAACCTAACCTAACCTAACCTAACCTAACCTAACCTAACCTAACCTAACCTAACCTAACCTAACCTAACCTAACCTTTTTTTTTTTTTTTTTATTAAGCGGTGAAAAATGCCTGACGCATACCGCACCGTCCGGGGAGATGGTGTGGTTATGTGGGGCTTGCACCCACTAAAAAACACCGCCGTGAGCCTACTGTCGCCTTTGCGGATGGGCCGCGAGAACTGCTACGCATGACGTTCGCGACCCAACCAGCGCAGCCCGTCTCCGGGCACCAACTCCTTTGGCGATGTCCGGGCTCACCTGAGACATCGCCTCCACTCGTGAGGGCCGTGCAACGCGACGACGATAGATTCCCCGATCCATCGCCCGCTGGCACCTCCTAGGGCGGTATCAGGTCGCCATGGCGCCTTCTCCGCCGCCCTGTCCTCCTGCGGCGAATCGCGTCAGCGAGGGAGTCTTCCTCCCTGACGCGCTCCGCCGCTTCCTTTTGCGAGGATGTCATCTCGCAAAAGGAAGCGGGGAAACGCCACCGCCTCCCATGACCCCCTGCTGTCGATCATGGCCCTGGCCACGGTTGGCAAGGAGAGGTCTGCCCCGATTGCTGCTGCGAGAGCACGGCGCTGCACCACCCAAGCAGGACAATGCTCGAGGGTGTGGAGCGCCGTATCTTCGCTGCAGCCGCACTGGTGACACACGGGAGTCGCCTCCCGTCTAGCCACTTTGTGCAGGTATTTGCCAAAGCAGCCATGCCCCGACAAAACCTGCACCAGGCGGAAGGACAACGTCCCGTGTCGCCTCTGCACCCATTCCTCCAGGATCGGCTGGATAGCCCCCACTGTCCAGTGACCTGCACTGGGCGTCTCCAGCCTAACCTTCCAAATCCGCAGGGTTTGGGCCTGGGCCTCTCTACGCCACCTCGTGACCAGCTCAGGCGGTGGGCGTCTACCACTCTCGGCCTGCAAGTCCGCGCCACGCCAGTAGACCTCGGCGAGCACCTGTGCCTCCAGGTCCCACGGGGGCGTGCCCGCGAGGGCACACGCCGCTTCCGCAGATACAGTGCGGTATCCGCGTACGACCCTGACTGCCATGACTCTTTGCGGTCTTCGCAGAAGAGCCTTATTTTGAGCAGACAGGGACCCCGCCCACACCGGGGCCCCGTAGAGCGCCATCGAGCGGATCACACCCGTGTAAAGCCGTCGGCAAACGACGTTCGGTCCCCCTAGGTTCGGCAGCAGCCGGCTGAGCGCGGATGCCGTGCCGATCAGCTTCGGCGCAAGCTGAGCAAAGTGCTCGCCGAAGTTCCATCTCCGGTCCAAAACCAGGCCCAAGTATCTCATGCTTGCCCGCACCGCTATTGACGCACCACCAATAGCAAGGCGAGCGTCAGCCGGTGGCCGGCGTCGGGGTGCATGAAATACCAGGGCCTCGGTCTTCTCGAGCGCCACCTTGAGGCCCAGTGCCTCGATTCGCCCCACGATTAGGGACGCGCCCTCGACAGCCGAGCGTGCCGCTTCTTCGTAGCTCCCTCCCCGGGCCGTGACGAGTGTGTCATCGGCGTAGCAAATGACGCCCTGCCCGGGGGAGAGCAAACATCGCAGTGCCCAGTCGTAGCCAATGTTCCACACGAGCGGACCTAAGACCGACCCCTGCGGAACACCGCACGTGATGGACCTGGCCCGCTCTTCGTCGCGGCGGCGCAGCCTGCGCACCTGTGAGTAGGTCCTCCGGGCAACTATACAGGCCGCGCGGAGGTCTGCTATCTCCTGGGACCACCAGTAGACCGCCCGCTTTTTAGGTTGTCTTCGGGAGCGAGGCATGGCTGCATCGCACACAACCGTCATGGCGCGGCGAAAGCAGTCAGCCTCGCCATCAACTCCCTCTGCAGCAGGCGGTAAGGGCAGCCAAGCCTGTACAATGGCTGCTTCCTCTAGGAGATCACCGTCAAGCCGCTTCAACGCCCACCGCGGGAACTGCCGAGCGTCAGGTCGTGGAGACACTGTTGAGTCTGAGGAGGTGGAGACATTCATACAGATGTACAGGTGATCCGATAGCGTCTCCACACTCTCTAGGACCCGCCAACCCTGAACCCGTGCTGCGACAGCAGGGGTAGCGAACGATAGGTCCACTATTGACCCCCCATGCTGCCGAACGCACGTGTTAACGGAGCCCCTGTTTAAAAGACAGAGGCCCGCAGATGCCATCCATTCCTCGACCGCTGCCCCTCTGACATCTGTCCCGGGGGACCCCCACGCGCTGGATTTCGCGTTGAAGTCCCCCATTACGATGACGTGGGACGGCATCATTCGTCGAACCGAGGTCCCGAGGCGGTCCAGGAAGTCCTCAAACTCCGCTAAGCTCCTGTTTGGGGAGAAATAAACTCCAAAGAGAATTATGTCCCCCCAGGTGGCCGCAACAAATCCTCGACTCCTCTCTCTAATTGAAAGTGGCGCCGAGGAGCTGATAATAGCGACAAGGCCATCCAGGTCATCTACCCAGTCTGGGCGATCTGGGATGAAATATGGCTCCGCCACTACGGCCACACCAATCGAGCGCTCCGCCATGGTCTGTAGAACCAAGTCCTGCGCGCCGGCGCAGTGGTTCAAGTTCGCTTGGAGGAGAGAATGATTACGGACCGGGTCCATAATTAGTCCGTAACCATTATCGCCCCCTGCGACGGCTCTTCCGATTGCGCTGCGCTGGAAGTGGTCGACTCCTTGGTGGATCGGACTGGTGGCTTGCAGTCCTTTCTGCCGGCGGCGTGGTTAGCCGGTCGTCCCGCCGCCGCGCACAGTAAGCAGTGTGGGTTGGCGGAACACGCAGATGCCAGATGCCCCGGCACACCACAGCGGAAGCAGTGCTTGCTTAGGTCGACGCCTGAGTCACACTTCCGGCTTACATGACCCAACCCCCAGCACATGTAGCACCTCATTGGCCGAGCGTCCAGAACCACGACCCTGGCAGAGCCCCAACCCACAAAGAGCCGGCCGGTGTCGGCCAGGTGCTTCGCCACTGCGACGGGGCACTGGGTCCAGACAGACCTGGCGCCTCCCGGGCTAGGTCGGATTGGACCGACTCGAACCGC
The DNA here is from genome assembly GCA_916618015.1 of Xestia c-nigrum. Taxonomy (NCBI): domain Eukaryota; kingdom Metazoa; phylum Arthropoda; class Insecta; order Lepidoptera; family Noctuidae; genus Xestia; species Xestia c-nigrum. Next base: position 26,235,696 of record OU745252.1, on the reverse strand, counting down.
ATCCGGAGAGCAGCCAGTCTTACGTGCGATTGCGTCCTGCACGTCCTGCCCAGTCACAGAGTCGTCAAAGCCCGAGATGCGTAGTTCAGCGCACTTCGTCGGCCTGGAGACCCTGACCTCCTCTGCGAAGACCGCTCGCAGTTTTTCTGCGACACGGTCTGCCCCCGCAGTACCTTCGGCCCCTGGAAACTCCAGCATGCGGGCACCGGTTAGAGCCTGTCGGAACCTGACATCCGTTATGCCAAGCTCCTCCAGGTTCACGGCTTGCCTAGCCTTGGTGAGGACGGCCGCGTATGTGACGCCCCTCTCCACTGCTTCCGGCTGCAGGGTGAGCACTACCGCAGCGGACCTTGGCGCACGGAGCCCTCGCTTGGCGTTCTTGCCCCTCTTGGGCCTGGACCGCTTGTTTCCCTGAGCGGCAGGGACCACCGCAGCATTTTGAGGTGAGGAAGGAGAAGTACCTTTGTTCTTCTTCTTCTTTCCATTCCTCTTCCTCCTCACCACGGTCTGCCAGCCCTCACTGGTAGACGCCGATGGGTCTGCATCGGGGACTCGCGTGGTGGTCACTGGACCGGATCCACTTCGAGGAGCTTCCCTCTGCACTTGTGGAGACACCTGAGGAGCCGCGAAAGGCAGCCTGTTGCCTGCGCCGCCAGCAACACTAACAGCAGCAGCTGCATTTCTGCGGTCCGCTGCCAGAGGCGGACGAACGGTCCTCGCTGGCAGGAGGCGGTCCTCGATGCCCGCAAACCGAGCATCAATCATGTTCCCGATCTGGGAAACGATGGCATGCACCTGCATCTCGCTCATCGGTGGTCCTTGCTGGTGGGACTTCTCAGGAGCCGACGAACACCTGGAAGGTTGGGGCTCCACCTGCGGCGGACCTTCCGGTCGCACCCGGAGACCCACGACTTCTTCCCGAAGGGCCACCATCTCTTGACGGAGGGCATCGACCTCCTTTCGCAGTCGCTCGTTCAGGAGGTGGAGCCGTCGAGTCTCCTCACTGGAGCTCCTGCTGGCGAGGCCCTCTATGGCCAGTCTGACCCGCTCTGCCGCCTCTCTGATGGCCCGCTGACTGGTACCCTTTAAGTTTTTGGACTTCCGAGTGGTATCCAAAACCACCTCGATGTCCATTAGGGCACTTTTTTCAAGTTCCTCTGCAGAAGCAGAGGAATTGTGCTCCATGCGTGGAACCTCAGTGCTGACAGGCGCCACCGCACTCTCCTCTAGAGCCGTGTTGACGGCCACTTGGCATGCCGGCGACTCGCTTCGGCAGTCCGACTCACTCTCTTCAGAGAGTGAACCACGTGGGGTACCGTTTCGGAGGAACCTACCCCTCCCATCTCGGGCTGGTCTCCGCCCTCTGCTTGTCGTCGCCTTAGAAGGTACCTTCCGAGGTGGCAACATCTCCTCGTTTTCGTGGGGCCGTTTTTGAGGTCCCGGAGATGCTCGCATTTCGGGAATACGACCCGACAACTCAGCACCAAGGCGACCCGTATCTCGCTGGCCGCTTGCCTCTACAATAGTGGTGTCGCTGGACAACGCGCCGTCCACTGTACTGTGCGCTGTATTGTCGGCCTCCGACAGCACATTTGCCCTCTCAAGAACCACGCCTGGTTCTGCTGGAGCCATTGCTCCCGTCCTCTGTGACACAGCGCCAGAGTCTGCCACTGCGTCTGCGTCCGCCGATTGGCGCTCACCCGGTCTGCTGTTGGGTGGTTTATAGCAGACCAGGTCTTCGAAAGACCTTGATCCTGAGCCTCCTCGGCTCTTGTTGCCATTGGCAAACGGAAGCGAAATGTTGTCCCCCCCAGAATACGGTGGGACAGACGACCCCGAAGGGGTCGTGGCGGATTCTCCAGCTGCTGAGCAGCTGGTACCGCCCTGGGGTATCATATTGCATTTCGGCTTATCCATGGTTGTTCCTTTAAAGGGTGTGGTCCCTGACTCCCCCCTTCATCAATAAAAATATATAAACATATACACATAAACATAATATATAAATATACATACATACATATATATGTCCCCCCCTCCCCCCTGTTCCTCCACCACGACGATTCGTCACGCCCACAGTCACGTCTGATGGGCAGACGCGTACCAGAGCGCGACGAATGCCGCGATCCAAGATCAAGGAGAGCCCCTAACCCTGATTCACTCCCCGAAAATTTCGAGGAGTGGATCGCTAATCACGTACCGTCCAATGACCCGCTTGAGCCATCGCACGGTACACGATGAAATCCCCCCCCGTATGCACATCGAACCCCGCACGATAGACCCATGGGTCATCGCACGACGAACGATGTGACCCCTCCCGCAGAATATTAGCCACGACAGTACCATTTCCCGAAGGATGAGAATTTCTTCTCATTCCTCGGGGAAGAATACTGTCGCGCCCAGGGTGCACCAGCCCAGCAGCTGCTCTTTCCTCCAGACGTATCTAGAGGGACCAGCAGCCGCCAGACAAACGTGGAGGAATTCTGACGCACCCCAACCTAACCTAACCTAACCTAACCTAACCTAACCTAACCTAACCTAACCTTTTTTTTTTTTTTTTTTTTTTTTTTTTCACGATGTGGAAATCCTCAATGGATGTCCTCCGCCCTGGGGAGAGCGAAGGGGTCTGTCAGACTCGTACTGACTAAAACCACACCGGTGTTCCCTCGCACACTTGCGTCAGGGGGCAGCGGGATCTGATGCGACTTCCGCTGCCCCGGACTAGTGCTGGCCCGCTTGACCTACGGGCCTCGTCCCGGGGGGGGTGAGGTGTAAAACTCCCCCCGCTACGTCTATGAGAGGCGCGCGTGGAACACAACGCGCAGCCGTCTCGGGTCCAGTGTGATGGGGGGCGACGGATGTCCCCGAATCCGCCGCCCCTGGACCAATTTAGGGGGGCCGGAAGAGGGCGTTGTCAGCCCTCTGCCGACGCCCGGTGCGCCTGCTGCGGGATGGGCGGGAGCTGGTCATCTCCCTTTCCCTTTCCGCAGCTTCCTTCTGCGACATGACGGTCTCGCAGAAGGACATCACTGCGTCCCAGGACTCTGCGCTGCCGACCATCGAGCGAACGACGGCCGGCAGCGACAGGTCTCCTCCTACCTCTGCAACGAGGGCACGGCGCGGCTCATCGAAAGCGGCACACTCGGCCAGCGTATGCCGCGCCGTATCCTCCGAACAATGGACGCAGTGATGGCACCGGGCGTCCGGCTCCCTGCTTAAGCGAGACAGGTACTTCCCGAAGCAGCCGTGCCCCGAGAGTACCTGTGTCGCCCGGAACGTCAGAGAGCCGTGCTTCCTCCCGAGCCAGTCGTCGAGTACTGGCCGGATCGCCTCGATTGTGTTGAGGCCGGCGGTGGGGAGGTCTAGCCTCCCCCGCCATTCCGCCACCATGACCTGTCGGAGCTGAGACCGGTACAGTGTAATCTGTCGCTGCACCAGCCTCTCGCCCCGATGTTCGGCCTCCTCGCGCCACTGGTACAGTGTCGCGAGGGTCTTCGCCTCCAGGTCCCATGGCGGGGATCCGGCCAGTACGCAAGCCGCCTCGTAGGAGATCGTGCGATATCCCCGTACGACCCTGACGGCCATCGCTCTCTGCGGTCTGCGCAGGACTGCGATAGTGCGGGCCGTCAGGTCGGTCGCCCATATCGGGGCCCCATATAGGGCCATCGATCGCACGATCCCCACGTACAACCGCCTGCAGGCGGAGCTCGGGCCCCCCAACCTAACCTAACCTAACCTTTTTTTTTTTTTTTTTTTTTTTTTTTTTTTTTTTTTTGTGACGCTGGGAAAAAAAGCATTACGCATACCCTCCCATCGGGGGATGAGAGGGGTATGTGGGACTCCCCGGTCTGACCCGGTATACCCACTAAAACGACCCAGCGACATTCCCGCTTCGTCCAAGTGGCGGGGGACTGGGAAACCGGCATAGCCTTTACGTCCAGTCCTCCGCGACGATCGCCCTTCATGGCGGGCCCCTCACAGGGACCCGGGAATGACTGACGGAGGTGGTGACGGGTGCAATGCGGGTGAAGGCACCCCCGTGCCTGTCGCCCGCCCGTCGCCACCACGAGGAGGGAGAGGGCGTTGCCGTCTCCGACCCCTTCTTCGTCTGCGGAGCGGCGCAGCGAGAGGGTCGTCCTCCCGCACGCGCTCCGCCTCCTCCTTTTGCGAGATTACGTCCTCGCAAAAGGAGGCGACCGCTGCCCAGGCCTCCTCGCTCCCCAGCATGGCGTTGACGACGCCGGGAAGCGAGAGGTCCGGTCCAATTACCGCGGTCAGACCGCGGCGCAACTCGGACCAAGCTGGGCACACCTCCAAGGTGTGCTGCGCCGTGTCCTCCGGCGCGCCGCAGTCGTGGCACGCCGGGGTCTCCTCCCTCCCGATCCGGTGCAGGTGCGATCCGAAACAACCATGGCCGGATAACACCTGCACCAGACGGAACGAGAGGAAACCGTGGGACCGCTCGAGCCAGCCCTGTAGAACCGGACCGAGCGCGTCCAACGTCCGGCGGCCAAAGGTGGCGGTGGCGAGGTCCTCAGTCCAGTGAAGGACGATAGCGTCCCTCGCCTCCCGCCGCACGGCCTCCCGCTCTTCGGCGACGGGGCGCTCCCCGAGAGCCTTCCGGCGCGCCGTCCACTCGTACACTCTGGCGAGCACCCAAGCCTCCAACTCCCAAGGAGGGGTGCCGGCCAGAGCGCATGCCGCCGAAAAGCCTACCGAGCGGTAGGCCCTCGCCACCCGCTGTGCAATGGCCCGTTGAGGCCTGCGGATGGCAGTCGCATTCTCCCTCCTGTGGAGGGAGTCCGCCCAGATGGGGGCCCCGTAAAGGGCCATGCTCCGCAAGATGCCGGCATAGAGGCGCCGGCATTTCGCCTTGGGCCCCCCCAGGTTCGGGAGGAGCCACGAGAGGGCGTCAGCGGCCTTCAGCAGGCGCGTCGACAGCCCGCTGAAATGCGGGCCGAAGCGCCACCTGTCGTCTAGCACCAGCCCCAGATACTTCATCTGGGGCTGGACCCCTATCCTGACGCCCTCCACAATTATGTGGGCGTCGGGAGGGCAGCGCTGCCGAGGCCCGCGAAAGAACACGGCCTCGGTCTTGTGCAGCGCCACCTTCAATCCCAGGCGGCGGATCCTCTCTGCAACCAAGGATCCGCCAGCCGAGGCCAGACAGGCCGCGTCCGCAAAGTTCCTCCCCCGGGCCGTGAGGAGAGTGTCATCCGCGTAGCAGATGACACTCGTGCCCTGGAGGAGGGCTCCGCGCAGGAGCCAGTTGAACCCGATGTTCCACAAGGGAGGGCCAAGCACCGACCCCTGCGGAACACCGGACTCTGCGCCGTACCGCCTCACTGTGGCCGTCTTGTCCACCAGGAGGACTTCTCGGTCCTCCAGGTAGCTCGCCAAGAGGTCCCGCAAGTATTGGGGCACTCCGTGATATCGGAGCGCCTCCAATATCGTCGAGTGGGGGACGGAGTTGAAGGCGTTGGCAATGTCGAATGACACCGCCAGCACTCCGTCCCCCGCCTCCACCGCCTCCTTCACCTGGCCCTTGAGCAGGGCCAGCGCGTCGATCGTCGAACGCCCTCGACGGAAGCCGAATTGGGCGTCCGACAGATCCGGCCCTACCTCCCGCAAATGGCTTTCAAGCCGGGAGGCGACAATCCCCTCGAACAATTTACCGACCTCATCGAGCAGGACGATGGGCCGGTATGCCGAGGGGGAGTCCACTGGGCGGCCCTCCTTTCGGAGGAGGCATAACTGCCCCTCCTTCCACAGTTTCGGGAACCTCCCAGCCGTAAAGCACGCGCTGAAGAGGTCCCGAAACCTGTCCTCCATGCCGGAGGCGGCGATCGCCAGCACCCGTGCGGGGACGCCGTCTGGTCCGGGGGCCGTCTTTTTTGCGCGGAGGCTGAGAACCCCCGCGTATAACTCCGCCACAGTCACCGCGGGGACATTCTCCTCCTCCGGCGAAGCCGCCCCTTGCGGGGGATCCATCGTTGGTGGGGTGAAGTCGGTCCTGCGCGGAAACAGGGACCGGACCACCCCATCCAGCAACGCTGGCTCGAGGGTCTCCGACAGTGGGGGACCATACGGGCGTAGCTGGTTCCGCGCCGCCTTATATGGTCTCCCATAGGGATCCCTATCGAGACCCTCCAGCATCTCGGCCCTCGCCGAGTCTTGAGCAGCCCCCATTGCAGACTTAAGGACCGCCGTCGCCCCTCGGTAAGAGGCGTATAGGCGGTCCTCTTCTGCCCGGTCCCGGTTTCGGGCACTGCGTCGTCGGCTACGTGTGTAGGCCCTTCTGGCCGCCACGCAGGTGGCCCGGAGCCCCTCCAGCTCCTCCGTCCACCAATAGACGGCGCGACGGGGAGGCGGACGGCGAGACCGAGGCATGCTGGAGTTGCACACCTCGGTCAGGGACCCTCTGAGCTGGACCGCAGCGGCGTCTACGTCCAGGACCTCGACAGGGGGCGACAGCCAGTCCTGGAGGAAGGCCGCCTCCTTGGCTGCCTCCCGGTCCAGGCGGGTGAGTGCCCACCGCGGGAAGGGAGATTGCCCAGCGCGGGCCATTCCCCTCCCGCCCTGCTGGGTGGAGATGTCGAACCGCACATATCGGTGGTCCGACAACGTCTCCACCATCTCTACCCGCCAGTTGACGACGCGGGCGGCCAGCGCGGGGGTGGCAAACGACACGTCCACCACCGACCCACCCTGTTGCCGCACACACGTGTGGACCGCCCCCCTGTTGAGGAGGGACACACCGCTTGAGGCCGCCCAAAACTCGACGGCGCGTCCCCGGACGTTGCAACCTGCGGCCGGGTTGCCCCAGGCTGTCGACTTGGCGTTCAGGTCGCCCAACACCAGAACTTGGCGTGGCGCCGCCCTCCCTTTGACTGCGGTGAGGATCTCGAGGAAATCCTCAAAGTCCGAGAGAGGGCGGTTTGGGGAGAAATAGACCCCCACCAGGGCCATGTCTCCCCAGGCGGCGGCCACGTATCCCGGTCCCCTCTCTAAGAGCGAGAGGGGAGGGGAGTCTGTGGAAGACCGCGCCACCAACGCCACCAAGCCGTCCCGGTCGCCCAGCCAACGGCCAGGGACCGAGTAAGGTTCGGCGACCACCACCAAGTCCACCAACCACTCAGCCATGGTCTGCATCAGCAGATCCTGGGCTGCCCTGCAGTGGTTGGCGTTCGCCTGGAGAATGCGATGTTCGACCCTATCCATCAGTCGGACATCGCACCCCCCTCCGCAACCGCCGCAGGAACGACGGGGATAGCGGCAGCAGCAGCAAGCCTGGTCGGTGCCAGTGCTTTGCCACGCTTAGGGGGAGGATTGCAGTTCCTCCCCTTCATGACATGGCCTGCCAGGCGGCCACTGGCGGCACACACCGCGCAGTGTGGCGTGGCGGCCTCACAAGATACGGCTTTGTGGCCGTTCTTGCCGCAGCGGTAGCACGTGTCCGTCCTGTCTACCGAGGACGGACACATGGGCCGGGTGTGTCCGATGCCGAAGCACCGGAAACACCGCAGAGGCTGGTCCTCGAGTGCCCGAACCGCACCCGAGCTATACCCAACTGCGAGCCGTCCCTTGGCAAGGACGGCTTTGGCAGCGGCGATTGGGCACTCGAGGCGAATGGTGCCCATGCCGCCACGGCCGGGCCTTATGTCCCGGCCTTGTACCGCCGCGGCGCCACAACCCCCTATGGCTGCGACCGCCGCCACTACCTCCTCTTTAGTGACGGAGTCGTCGAGCTCCGTCACCTCAAAGGCCGCCGTCTTGACTGGTCGGGCCACCTTGGCAGAGTCTGCGATGACCTCCTGCAGCTTTGCTGCGAAGAGGTCCGCGTGGGCACTCCCCTCGGCCCCCGGGAACTCGAAAATTCGAGCCCCGGCTTGTGTCCGCCGGCAAGACACGCTGCCGATCCCCAGCTGGGTGGGATCGGCATTGGCACGCGCCCGTACTAATACGGACGCGTATGTCTCCCCTCGCTCCGCAGCCTCCGCGGTGAGTGTCACCACGACGGCTGCGGTTTTTGGGGGCACCAGCTTTCCCCTCCCTCTCCCCTTCCCCTTTCCTTTGTCGGTCGTCTGCGACCGACTGGGAGCGGTGGTGGCGGGGACGGCAGGTACGGCCTTCGCCGACTTTTTGCCCCTGCCCTTTCCCTTACGGACCACTTGCGTCCACTCGTTGGACGGGGTGGTGGCAGGGAGTGTGGTGTCTTCCACCTGGGAGGTGGACGGCCCCGGCTCGCTCGGCTGCCTCTTATCCGCCGCAAGCGGCGGTCGGAGGCGTTTCTCCGGCAAGAGCCGGTCCTCTATGCCCGCTAAGCAGGCCCTTGTGAAGGCCCTCTCCTCCATCACAACCTTGCGGATGATGTCCTCAAGGTTGGAGGATGGGCCTTCTGCCACAGGGCTCGTCCGGGCCTGTTGTGGCTGGGCCGTGGCTTCAGCCAGCTTCTGATGCAGCTGGCTGACCTCCAACTGCAGGCGATCTACTTTCGCCTGCAGTTGCCGCGTCTCGTCGGTGGTCTTTCGACGGACCAGCTCCGTGACGACACCGCGCATGCTCGCGGCCCGGCACTTGAGGGCCTTCTGAAAGGTCCCCTTTAGGTTGGAGGACTTAGAGGCGACCTCCACGATCTCCTCCTCGTCCTCCTCCGCCATTCTCTCCAGCTCGGCGAGAGAGTGGTCCGCGTACAGAACGCGGGACGCACCGTACCCGGACTTGGCCCGGGCGACGTGCGCCCGCTTCTCTTTGGCGGCAACCTTCTCCTCCAGCTCTTGCTGGAGCTGTTCTCGCCGGGCCAGGTCCAACTTGCGTTGGGCGTCCGCGAGCCCAACGTTGTGGGTATCCGCGGCCTTGGTTGTTGGCTTTTTAGCCTTCGAACCCGAGGCCTGGGAACCCTCGGATCCACCGCTCAGGTGGACACGCTTCCGCGACCTAGAGCCGCTCGCGTCCGACACACCAAATAGCGAGTCGTTGTCGGACGACTCATCCGCCAGAAAGCCTGCCGCAGAAGGCGCGCGGCTAGTTTCAGACGCCGGAGCGTCGGAGTGGCCCTGAGAAGGGCCTTTTGGTTGGCCCTGAGAAGGGCCTTTGGCTTTGGTTTGGCCCTGAGAAGGGCCTTTGGGTTGGCCCTGAGAAGGGCCTTTGGTCTTTAAAAATCGCCCGGAGGCGCTACGCGTTGATTGAGACATAGGCTCCGACAGTTCGTACTTCACAAGGCAAGATAAAATAGCAACGAGATCACAGTGCACTTTGGCCGTACCCAGTCTGCCACTCCGTTACGGTGGTCAGAACTGGGCCGTTTCCAGGGGACGCGACGTGGACGCAAGCACTGTGGGGTGGTCCCCCAACCTAACCTAACCTAACCTAACCTAACCTTTTTTTTTTTTTTTTTTTTTTTTTTTTTTTTTATTAAGCGGTGAAAAATGCCTGACGCATACCGCACCGTCCGGGGAGATGGTGTGGTTATGTGGGGCTTGCACCCACTAAAAAACACCGCCGTGAGCCTACTGTCGCCTTTGCGGATGGGCCGCGAGAACTGCTACGCATGACGTTCGCGACCCAACCAGCGCAGCCCGTCTCCGGGCACCAACTCCTTTGGCGATGTCCGGGCTCACCTGAGACATCGCCTCCACTCGTGAGGGCCGTGCAACGCGACGACGATAGATTCCCCGATCCATCGCCCGCTGGCACCTCCTAGGGCGGTATCAGGTCGCCATGGCGCCTTCTCCGCCGCCCTGTCCTCCTGCGGCGAATCGCGTCAGCGAGGGAGTCTTCCTCCCTGACGCGCTCCGCCGCTTCCTTTTGCGAGATGACATCCTCGCAAAAGGACGCCACCGCCTCCCATGACCCCCTGCTGTCGATCATGGCCCTGGCCACGGTTGGCAAGGAGAGGTCTGCCCCGATTGCTGCTGCGAGAGCACGGCGCTGCACCACCCAAGCAGGACAATGCTCGAGGGTGTGGAGCGCCGTATCTTCGCTGCAGCCGCACTGGTGACACACGGGTGTCGCCTCCCGTCTAGCCACTTTGTGCAGGTATTTGCCAAAGCAGCCATGCCCCGACAAAACCTGCACCAGGCGGAAGGACAACGTCCCGTGTCGCCTCTGCACCCATTCCTCCAGGATCGGCTGGATAGCCCCCACTGTCCAGTGACCTGCACTGGGCGTCTCCAGCCTAACCTTCCAAATCCGCAGGGTTTGGGCCTGGGCCTCTCTACGCCACCTCGTGACCAGCTCAGGCGGTGGGCGTCTACCACTCTCGGCCTGCAAGTCCGCGCCACGCCAGTAGACCTCGGCGAGCACCTGTGCCTCCAGGTCCCACGGGGGCGTGCCCGCGAGGGCACACGCCGCTTCCGCGGATACAGTGCGGTATCCGCGTACGACCCTGACTGCCATGACTCTTTGCGGTCTTCGCAGAAGAGCCTTATTTTGAGCAGACAGGGACCCCGCCCACACCGGGGCCCCGTAGAGCGCCATCGAGCGGATCACACCCGTGTAAAGCCGTCGGCAAACGACGTTCGGTCCCCCTAGGTTCGGCAGCAGCCGGCTGAGCGCGGATGCCGTGCCGATCAGCTTCGGCGCAAGCTGAGCAAAGTGCTCGCCGAAGTTCCATCTCCGGTCCAAAACCAGGCCCAAGTATCTCATGCTTGCCCGCACCGCTATTGACGCACCACCAATAGCAAGGCGAGCGTCAGCCGGTGGCCGGCGTCGGGGTGCATGAAATACCAGGGCCTCGGTCTTCTCGAGCGCCACCTTGAGGCCCAGTGCCTCGATTCGCCCCACGATTAGGGACGCGCCCTCGACAGCCGAGCGTGCCGCTTCTTCGTAGCTCCCTCCCCGGGCCGTGACGAGTGTGTCATCGGCGTAGCAAATGACGCCCTGCCCGGGGGAGAGCAAACATCGCAGTGCCCAGTCGTAGCCAATGTTCCACACGAGCGGGCCTAAGACCGACCCCTGCGGAACACCGCACGTGATGGACCTGCGCACAACACGGCCGTCGCATCCCTCGTAGCAGATGAAACGACCCTGCAGGTAGTCCGCTACCAGCTGCCTCAGGTAGATGGGCACCTGATGGTAGCGAAGCGCCTCCTCGATGCAGCTGAATGGCAGGGTGTTGAACGCATTGGCTATGTCTAAAGACACCGCCAACAACACCCCACCCTGTGCGACTGCATCCGTCGCCTCTGCCTTGAGCCGCAAGATAGCGTCCACAGTCGAACGCCCTGCCCGGAAACCGAACTGGGCGTCCGACAAGTTCGGGCCAACAGACTCTAAGTGCCGGATGATGCGGGTAGCGAGAATCTTCTCTAGCATCTTCCCCGCCTCGTCCAGCAAGACAAGTGGCCTATACGCTGATGGAGACTCCGGGGGGCGCCCCGGCTTTTGCAACAGCACCAGTCGACCCTCCTTCCAGGCCTTAGGGAACCGTCTCGATGTCAGACAAGCGTCAAACAGCTCCCTTAGCCCGTCTCAACCTAACCTAACCTTTTTTTTTTTTTTTTTTTTTTTTTTTTTTTTTTTATTAAGCGGTGAAAAATGCCTGACGCATACCGCACCGTCCGGGGAGATGGTGTGGTTATGTGGGGCTTGCACCCACTAAAAAACACCGCCGTGAGCCTACTGTCGCCTTTGCGGATGGGCCGCGAGAACTGCTACGCATGACGTTCGCGACCCAACCAGCGCAGCCCGTCTCCGGGCACCAACTCCTTTGGCGATGTCCGGGCTCACCTGAGACATCGCCTCCACTCGTGAGGGCCGTGCAACGCGACGACGATAGATTCCCCGATCCATCGCCCGCTGGCACCTCCTAGGGCGGTATCAGGTCGCCATGGCGCCTTCTCCGCCGCCCTGTCCTCCTGCGGCGAATCGCGTCAGCGAGGGAGTCTTCCTCCCTGACGCGCTCCGCCGCTTCCTTTTGCGAGATGACATCCTCGCAAAAGGACGCCACCGCCTCCCATGACCCCCTGCTGTCGATCATGGCCCTGGCCACGGTTGGCAAGGAGAGGTCTGCCCCGATTGCTGCTGCGAGAGCACGGCGCTGCACCACCCAAGCAGGACAATGCTCGAGGGTGTGGAGCGCCGTATCTTCGCTGCAGCCGCACTGGTGACACACGGGAGTCGCCTCCCGTCTAGCCACTTTGTGCAGGTATTTGCCAAAGCAGCCATGCCCCGACAAAACCTGCACCAGGCGGAAGGACAACGTCCCGTGCCGCCTCTGCACCCATTCCTCCAGGATCGGCTGGATAGCCCCCACTGTCCAGTGACCTGCACTGGGCGTCTCCAGCCTAACCTTCCAAATCCGCAGGGTTTGGGCCTGGGCCTCTCTACGCCACCTCGTGACCAGCTCAGGCGGTGGGCGTCTACCACTCTCGGCCTGCAAGTCCGCGCCACGCCAGTAGACTTCGGCGAGCACCTGTGCCTCCAGGTCCCACGGGGGCGTGCCCGCGAGGGCACACGCCGCTTCCGCAGATACAGTGCGGTATCCGCGTACGACCCTGACTGCCATGACTCTTTGCGGTCTTCGCAGAAGAGCCTTATTTTGAGCAGACAGGGACCCCGCCCACACCGGGGCCCCGTAGAGCGCCATCGAGCGGATCACACCCGTGTAAAGCCGTCGGCAAACGACGTTCGGTCCCCCTAGGTTCGGCAGCAGCCGGCTGAGCGCGGATGCCGTGCCGATCAGCTTCGGCGCAAGCTGAGCAAAGTGCTCGCCGAAGTTCCATCTCCGGTCCAAAACCAGGCCCAAGTATCTCATGCTTGCCCGCACCGCTATTGACGCACCACCAATAGCAAGGCGAGCGTCAGCCGGTGGCCGGCGTCGGGGTGCATGAAATACCAGGGCCTCGGTCTTCTCGAGCGCCACCTTGAGGCCCAGTGCCTCGATTCGCCCCACGATTAGGGACGCGCCCTCGACAGCCGAGCGTGCCGCTTCTTCGTAGCTCCCTCCCCGGGCCGTGACGAGTGTGTCATCGGCGTAGCAAATGACGCCCTGCCCGGGGGAGAGCAAACATCGCAGTGCCCAGTCGTAGCCAATGTTCCACACGAGCGGACCTAAGACCGATCCCTGCGGAACACCGCACGTGATGGACCTGCGCACAACACGGCCGTCGCATCCCTCGTAGCAGATGAAACGACCCTGCAGGTAGTCCGCTACCAGCTGCCTCAGGTAGATGGGCACCTGATGGTAGCGAAGCGCCTCCTCGATGCAGCTGAATGGCAGGGTGTTGAACGCATTGGCTATGTCTAAAGACACCGCCAACAACACCCCACCCTGTGCGACTGCATCCGTCGCCTCTGCTTTGAGCCGCAAGATAGCGTCCACAGTCGAACGCCCTGCCCGGAAACCGAACTGAGCGTCCGACAAGTTCGGGCCAACAGCCTCTAAGTGCCGGATGATGCGGGTAGCGAGAATCTTCTCTAGCATCTTCCCCGCCTCGTCCAGCAAGACAAGTGGCCTATACGCTGATGGAGACTCCGGGGGGCGCCCCGGCTTTTGCAACAGCACCAGTCGACCCTCCTTCCAGGCCTTAGGGAACCGTCTCGATGTCAGACAAGCGTCAAACAGCTCCCTTAGCCTGTCTCCCAGAGCCGCTTGCAGAGCCAGGGCCAGCGCCCTTGCAGGCACCCCGTCTGGGCCAGGGGCAGTCCTCTTGGATCGCACCCGCAGAATTGCTGCCTCCATCTCCGCGTCGGAAATTGGGGGTGCCTCCATCTCCGCATCCTGCTCAGGCTCTGCATCGGCCATGGTCGGAGAAGGGTGATTCGCTCGATCCGGGAAGAGTGTCTCCACGACCCTGACGAGGAACTGAGGCTGGAGGGTTTCCGTCAGTGGGGGGCCCTGGGTGCGAAGCTTCTTCCGCGCTGCACGGTACGGACGCCCCCAGGGGTCCCGGTTGAGATCCTCCAGTGCCTCCGCTCTTGACTGCTCCTTCTCTCGACAGATCGCCAACTGTAGAGCCCCCCGGGCATTACGGTATGCCTCATACAGTTGGGACTGAAGGGTCTCCAGCTCTTCGTCGCGGCGGCGCAGCCTGCGCACCTGTGAGTAGGTCCTCCGGGCAACTATACAGGCCGCGCGGAGGTCTGCTATCTCCTGGGACCACCAGTAGACCGCCCGCTTTTTAGGTTGTCTTCGGGAGCGAGGCATGGCTGCATCGCACACAACCGTCATGGCGCGGCGAAAGCAGTCAGCCTCGCCATCAACTCCCTCTGCAGCAGGCGGTAAGGGCAGCCAAGCCTGTACAATGGCTGCTTCCTCTAGGAGATCACCGTCAAGCCGCTTCAACGCCCACCGCGGGAACTGCCGAGCGTCAGGTCGTGGAGACACTGTTGAGTCTGAGGAGGTGGAGACATTCATACAGATGTACAGGTGATCCGATAGCGTCTCCACACTCTCTAGGACCCGCCAACCCTGAACCCGTGCTGCGACAGCAGGGGTAGCGAACGATAGGTCCACTATTGACCCCCCATGCTGCCGAACGCACGTGTTAACGGAGCCCCTGTTTAAAAGACAGAGGCCCGCAGATGCCATCCATTCCTCGACCGCTGCCCCTCTGACATCTGTCCCGGGGGACCCCCACGCGCTGGATTTCGCGTTGAAGTCCCCCATTACGATGACGTGGGACGGCATCATTCGTCGAACCGAGGTCCCGAGGCGGTCCAGGAAGTCCTCAAACTCCGCTAAGCTCCTGTTTGGGGAGAAATAAACTCCAAAGAGAATTATGTCCCCCCAGGTGGCCGCAACAAATCCTCGACTCCTCTCTCTAATTGAAAGTGGCGCCGAGGAGCTGATAATAGCGACAAGGCCATCCAGGTCATCTACCCAGTCTGGGCGATCTGGGATGAAATATGGCTCCGCCACTACGGCCACACCAATCGAGCGCTCCGCCATGGTCTGTAGAACCAAGTCCTGCGCGCCGGCGCAGTGGTTCAAGTTCGCTTGGAGGAGAGAATGATTACGGACCGGGTCCATAATTAGTCCGTAACCATTATCGCCCCCTGCGACGGCTCTTCCGATTGCGCTGCGCTGGAAGTGGTCGACTCCTTGGTGGATCGGACTGGTGGCTTGCAGTCCTTTCTGCCGGCGGCGTGGTTAGCCGGTCGTCCCGCCGCCGCGCACAGTAAGCAGTGTGGGTTGGCGGAACACGCAGATGCCAGATGCCCCGGCACACCACAGCGGAAGCAGTGCTTGCTTAGGTCGACGCCTGAGTCACACTTCCGGCTTACATGACCCAACCCCCAGCACATGTAGCACCTCATTGGCCGAGCGTCCAGAACCACGACCCTGGCAGAGCCCCAACCCACAAAGAGCCGGCCGGTGTCGGCCAGGTGCTTCGCCACTGCGACGGGGCACTGGGTCCAGACAGACCTGGCGCCTCCCGGGCTAGGTCGGATTGGACCGACTCGAACCGCGTCCGGAGAGCAGCCAGTCTTACGTGCGATTGCGTCCTGCACGTCCTGCCCAGTCACAGAGTCGTCAAAGCCCGAGATGCGTAGTTCAGCGCACTTCGTCGGCCTGGAGACCCTGACCTCCTCTGCGAAGACCGCTCGCAGTTTTTCTGCGACACGGTCTGCCCCCGCAGTACCTTCGGCCCCTGGAAACTCCAGCATGCGGGCACCGGTTAGAGCCTGTCGGAACCTGACATCCGTTATGCCAAGCTCCTCCAGGTTCACGGCTTGCCTAGCCTTGGTGAGGACGGCCGCGTATGTGACGCCCCTCTCCACTGCTTCCGGCTGCAGGGTGAGCACTACCGCAGCGGACCTTGGCGCACGGAGCCCTCGCTTGGCGTTCTTGCCCCTCTTGGGCCTGGATCGCTTGTTTCCCTGAGCGGCAGGGACCACCGCAGCATTTTGAGGTGAGGAAGGAGAAGTACCTTTGTTCTTCTTCTTCTTTCCATTCCTCTTCCTCCTCACCACGGTCTGCCAGCCCTCACTGGTAGACGCCGATGGGTCTGCATCGGGGACTCGCGTGGTGGTCACTGGACCGGATCCACTTCGAGGAGCTTCCCTCTGCACTTGTGGAGACACCTGAGGAGCCGCGAAAGGCAGCCTGTTGCCTGCGCCGCCAGCAACACTAACAGCAGCAGCTGCATTTCTGCGGTCCGCTGCCAGAGGCGGACGAACGGTCCTCGCTGGCAGGAGGCGGTCCTCGATGCCCGCAAACCGAGCATCAATCATGTTCCCGATCTGGGAAACGATGGCATGCACCTGCATCTCGCTCATCGGTGGTCCTTGCTGGTGGGACTTCTCAGGAGCCGACGAACACCTGGAAGGTTGGGGCTCCACCTGCGGCGGACCTTCCGGTCGCACCCGGAGACCCACGACTTCTTCCCGAAGGGCCACCATCTCTTGACGGAGGGCATCGACCTCCTTTCGCAGTCGCTCGTTCAGGAGGTGGAGCCGTCGAGTCTCCTCACTGGAGCTCCTGCTGGCGAGGCCCTCTATGGCCAGTCTGACCCGCTCTGCCGCCTCTCTGATGGCCCGCTGACTGGTACCCTTTAAGTTTTTGGACTTCCGAGTGGTATCCAAAACCACCTCGATGTCCATTAGGGCACTTTTTTCAAGTTCCTCTGCAGAAGCAGAGGAATTGTGCTCCATGCGTGGAACCTCAGCGCTGACAGGCGCCACCGCACTCTCCTCTAGAGCCGTGTTGACGGCCACTTGGCATGCCGGCGACTCGCTTCGGCAGTCCGACTCACTCTCTTCAGAGAGTGAACCACGTGGGGTACCGTTTCGGAGGAACCTACCCCTCCCATCTCGGGCTGGTCTCCGCCCTCTGCTTGTCGTCGCCTTAGAAGGTACCTTCCGAGGTGGCAACATCTCCTCGTTTTCGTGGGGCCGTTTTTGAGGTCCCGGAGATGCTCGCATTTCGGGAATACGACCCGACAACTCAGCACCAAGGCGACCCGTATCTCGCTGGCCGCTTGCCTCTACAATAGTGGTGTCGCTAGACAACGCGCCGTCCACTGTACTGTGCGCTGTATTGTCGGCCTCCGACAGCACATTTGCCCTCTCAAGAACCACGCCTGGTTCTGCTGGAGCCATTGCTCCCGTCCTCTGTGACACAGCGCCAGAGTCTGCCACTGCGTCTGCGTCCGCCGATTGGCGCTCACCCGGTCTGCTGTTGGGTGGTTTATAGCAGACCAGGTCTTCGAAAGACCTTGATCCTGAGCCTCCTCGGCTCTTGTTGCCATTGGCAAACGGAAGCGAAATGTTGTCCCCCCCAGAATACGGTGGGACAGACGACCCCGAAGGGGTCGTGGCGGATTCTCCAGCTGCTGAGCAGCTGGTACCGCCCTGGGGTATCATATTGCATTTCGGCTTATCCATGGTTGTTCCTTTAAAGGGTGTGGTCCCTGACTCCCCCCTTCATCAATAAAAATATATAAACATATACACATAAACATAATATATAAATATACATACATACATATATATATCCCCCCCTCCCCCCTGTTCCTCCACCACGACGATTCGTCACGCCCACAGTCACGTCTGATGGGCAGACGCGTACCAGAGCGCGACGAATGCCGCGATCCAAGATCAAGGAGAGCCCCTAACCCTGATTCACTCCCCGAAAATTTCGAGGAGTGGATCGCCAATCACGCACCGTCCAATGACCCGCTTGAGCCATCGCACGGTACACGATGAAATCCCCCTCCGTATGCACATCGAACCCCGCACGACAGACCCATGGGTCATCGCACGACGAACGATGTGACCCCTCCCGCAGAATATTAGCCACGACAGTACCATTTCCCGAAGGATGAGAATTTCTTCTCATTCCTCGGGGAAGAATACTGTCGCGCCCAGGGTGCACCAGCCCAGCAGCTGCTCTTTCCTCCAGACGTATCTAGAGGGACCAGCAGCCGCCAGACAAACGTGGAGGAATTCTGACGCACCCCAACCTAACCTAACCTAACCTAACCTAACCTAACCTAACCTAACCTAACCCGTCGATATTTTCTATTCCAGACGTGCGATTTTCAATCTGTTTTCAGTGTTTTCAGACTTAACTAGGCCACCGCCTACGTATTGACCATAACGCGCGCACTTTACACGCGCGTCTGGACTTCATCCCTTATTTTCGGAGAAAATCCTCAAAATTAATTGTTTTTCCAAATTTTCCCTCACATTTTAAATTAGATTATAGTTGCAATAGTGCTCACCCTTCTTCCCTGAATTCTGGTCCGCGTTCAGTGTCCCGGTCTCCAGGTAGTGGGGTGAAAATCCAAATTTTTTCTTTCGAAAACTGGTTTTTTGACCAAAACTCAAAATTTTTGTTCGGCACATAGCAAGTTTTATTCCGTAATTCGCTAGCCCGCGCGGAGACGCGTCTCTGGACACCTCGCCCGCGCCCCTAGCCCGAATAAAACATACATTTTTCTAAAAAATAGTTATTTTCATACATTTCTCTAAGTACCAAAATCCACCTAAGGGAACCAGTCAAAAACGAAAACGTCGATATTTTCTATTCCAGACGTGCGATTTTCAATCTGTTTTCAGTGTTTTCAGACTTAACTAGGCCACCGCCTACGTATTGACCATAACGCGCGCACTTTACACGCGCGTCTGGACTTCATCCCTTATTTTCGGAGAAAATCCTCAAAATTAATTGTTTTTCCAAATTTTCCCTCACATTTTAAATTAGATTATAGTTGCAATAGTGCTCACCCTTCTTCCCTGAATTCTGGTCCGCGTTCAGTGTCCCGGTCTCCAGGTAGTGGGGTGAAAATCCAAATTTTTTCTTTCGAAAACTGGTTTTTTGACCAAAACTCAAAATTTTTGTTCGGCACATAGCAAGTTTTATTCCGTAATTCGCTAGCCCGCGCGGAGACGCGTCTCTGGACACCTCGCCCGCGCCCCTAGCTCGAAAAAATTTTGCCCACCCACCCGCCCTCTGGTATATAGGAAGGTAGACGTGGGATTTTCGGCAAAATTTTATTTTCGGCATTTCATTAGGATTTACTCTGATAAGGGATTTTTTATCGTTTTTTAGGTATTTTTGACTTTTTTATCGTATTTGACACATAATCGTTGACGTATATTAATAATTATTTAATATTGTATTTATTTTAACTGATTTTTATATGGTTATTTGTGTGTACCCCCCTTTACAGGGTTACAGGGTTGTCAAGTGTCTGATCTTATACGCCTCACCTTCCGAGTAGATATCGCTCTGACTCCCTCTTTACAGGAGTCAGTTCTGATAACGCCTGCTCGTACACTTTAAAATGTTTCGCACCCCATCCAGCACCGTGAGGGCTCCTGGCTCTAGCGGCTCGCCGCGATCGGCGGAGAAGGCAATGCTTTCGCCTGCTGACGCAAGGAGGAGAATCTCCTTCGGAGACGAGATTCCTGTTGCGTCACAGGGGGGCCCTGCCACTCCGGCGACGCGCCGAGCTGCTATTGATGCCCCAAGACCGCTCAAAAAGCCTGAGGCGAAGTGCCGCAGCCGCATTGAGGAAGCGAGAGCGTGCCTAAATAAGGCAAAGCTCAATTTGGGCAACTCTCGCAACCTCAAGGCCGAGATAAAGACTGCGGTGCTCGAAGCCATAAACAGGCTTTATGAGCTGGTCAAGGAGTCCGAGCGCGACAAGGCCTCTACCGCACCTGTAGCCGTGCCGGAACCCACGCCCACTGCTGACTTCTGCCCCCCGTCCACTTCCGAGAGTCTCGCGAGCCAGACTGAGCTCATTACCACCCTCAAGGAGCACATCTTAATTGTAAAAGAGAACACCGAGAAGGTAGAAAAGCTCCGAGACAGTCTGGCAAGCAGGGAAAGTGTGGGGGAGACCACTTACGCGGGTGTTGCGGCTGTCAGTAAAATCCACACCGGTGCACAGGCCCCGGAGCGGACGACGCTGCACTCCGTGGTGGTCTCTTCCACACAGGAGATGGATACGGGGGCAGAAGTTCTCGAAAGAGTGCGGAAAGCGGTGGACGCGAAGGAGGGCTGGGTGCGAGTAGAGAGGGTCCGAAAAGCCAAGGACCAGAAGGTTATTATGGGGTGCGAAACGAAGGAGGAGAGGCGCAAACTCAAAGCGCGATTGGAAGCTGCCGGAGAGAACCTCGTCGTCGAGGAGGTGAAAAACAGGGACCCGCTTCTGATTCTTAGGGACGTGCTGCTGCTCCACAGTGACGAGGACGTGTTGCGAGCCCTTAAGAATCAGAACCGGGAGTTATTTGACGGCCTCGGCGACGAGGAACGAAAAATTGCAATTAAATTTAGGAAAAAGACGAGAAACCCTCACGTGAACAGCATTGTGCTGAGTGTTTCCCCTGCAATCTGGAGGCGTGCACTCGAAGGGGGCAAACTGCGTATTGACCTCCAGCGAGTGCGCGTCGAAGACCAGACGCCTCTGGTGCAGTGCACGCGCTGCCTTGCATACGGTCACGGCAAGCGTCTTTGCGTGGAGCCGATTGACCTATGCAGCCACTGTGGCGGTCCACACGTTAGGGTGGACTGCCCAGTCAAACATCTTGGCGAAGCAGCGGCGTGCGTGAACTGCACCAGAGCCAAGCTCGGGGAACACTCGCACAATGCCTTCAGTATAGAATGCCCGATACGCAGGAAGTGGGACGCATTCGCACGAGCAACAATAGCATATTGCTAAAGTTGTCGATGCGCCCACTTCCGCATACACAGGGACGACCAGTCTGACACAACCAGATTGCAGCCGCATTGAGCGAACCACTAAGGTTGGCTTAATGGACGGGGATAATTGGAGCCACTTTCGTGAGAAAGTGGCTGGAATTGTACTAGCTTGTGAGTCAGCTTTAGTGGAATCGACAAGTTGTGTCAGATTGGTCAAAAATTTTGTTTCGAAAATGTGCGTCTATGACTGGGGTCGGAAACTATTATATTTAATTATATAATAAATATATAGTGGTAATATAGAAGTAAACCCGAAAACGCTAATAAAACGAAACAAGAGAAATACCACGAGGGCAGAAATAATGAGGACTGTACTATTAAAATTGTAAAAAGGAAACTAAAATGCATTTAAATAGTTAAATAAATTATATTAGTAAAAATCTAGATAAACATATTAATATAATAAATTAGATAAACAGTAAAATATAGTAAATTGTAGTAGTTATAAATGTAAATAAATAAAGAAAACCATAAATACAAAAAATAGAGTTCTAAACAGTATTCACAAAATAAAAAGCTTTAATTCATCGCCAAAGTGTGGTCTCTTCGGCCTTTTTAAAAACCAGTCGCAAGAAAAGTTTAAAATGTTGTACATAAGGGCTCTGATTCCCATGTCAGAGGGACACTGGTGGGGCAGGAGTGTGGTTTTAGCCGGTTCGAGTCCGGCACTACCTCGACTGTTGCACAAGAGAAATTCCTGTGCGATAGTCGAGGTGTCCGCGGGGATTTCCCACTCCTGCCAAAACAAAAAAAAAAAAAAAAAAAAAAAAACCTAACCTAACCTAACCTAACCTTTTTTTTTTTTTTTTTTTTTTTTTTTTTTTTTTTTTTTTTTTGACGCTGGGAAAAAATGCATTACGCATACCCTCTCATCGGGGGATGAGAGGGGTATGTGGGACTCCCCGGTCTGACCCGGTATACCCACTAAAACGACCCAGCGACATTCCCGCTTCGTCCAAGTGGCGGGGGACTGGGAAACCGGCATAGCCTTTACGTCCAGTCCTCCGCCGACGATTGCCCTTCATGGCGGGCCCCTCACAAGGGCCCGGGAATGACTGACGGAGGTGGTGACGGGTGCAATGCGGGCGAAGGCACCCCCGTGCCTGTCACCCGCCCGTCGCCACCATGAGGAGGGAGAGGGCGTTGCCGTCTCCGACCCCTTCTTCGTCTGCGGAGCGGCGCAGCGAGAGGGTCGTCCTCCCGCACGCGCTCCGCCTCCTCCTTCTGCGAGATTACGTCCTCGCAAAAGGAGGCGACCGCTGCCCAGGCCTCCTCGCTCCCCAGCATGGCGTTGACGACGCCGGGAAGCGAGAGGTCCGGTCCGATTACCGCGGTCAGACCGCGGCGCAACTCGGACCAAGCTGGGCACACCTCCAGGGTGTGCTGCGCCGTGTCCTCCGGCGCGCCGCAGTCGTGGCACGCCGGGGTCTCCTCCCTCCCGATCCGGTGCAGGTGCGATCCGAAACAGCCATGGCCGGATAACACCTGCACCAGACGGAACGAGAGGAAACCGTGGGACCGCTCGAGCCAGCTCCGCAAAACCGGTCCGAGCGCGTCCAACGTCCGGCGGCCAAAGGTGGCGGTGGCGAGGTCCTCTGTCCAGTGAAGGACGATAGCGTCCCTCGCCTCCCGCCGCACGGCCTCCCGCTCTTCGGCGACGGGGCGCTCCCCGAGAGCCTTCCGGCGCGCCGTCCACTCGTACACTCTGGCGAGCACCCAAGCCTCCAACTCCCAAGGAGGGGTGCCAGCCAGAGCGCATGCCGCCGAAAAGCCCACCGAGCGGTAGGCCCTCGCCACCCGCAGTGCAATGGCCCTTTGGGGCCTGCGGATGGCCGTCGCATTCTCCCTCCTGTGGAGGGAGTCCGCCCAGATGGGGGCCCCGTAAAGGGCCATACTCCGCAAGATGCCGGCATAGAGGCGCCGGCATTTCGCCTTGGGCCCCCCCAGGTTCGGCAGGAGCCACGAGAGGGCGTCAGCGGCCTTCAGCAGGCGCGTCGACAGCCCGCTGAAATGCGGGCCGAAGCGCCACCTGTCGTCCAGCACCAGCCCCAGATACTTCATCTGGGGCTGGACCCCTATCCTAACGCCCTCCACAATTATGTGACAACGTCTCCACCATCTCTACCCGCCAGTTGACGACGCGGGCGGCCAGCGCGGGGGTGGCAAACGACACGTCCACCACCGACCCACCCTGTTGCCGCACACACGTGTGGACCGCCCCCCTGTTGAGGAGGGACACACCGCTTGAGGCCGCCCAAAACTCGACGGCGCGTCCCCGGACGTTGCAACCTGCGGCCGAGTTGCCCCAGGCCGTCGACTTGGCGTTCAGGTCGCCCAACACCAGAACTTGGCGTGGCGCCGCCCTCCCTTTGACTGCGGTGAGGATCTCGAGGAAATCCTCAAAGTCCGAGAGAGGGCGGTTTGGGGAGAAATAGACCCCCACCAGGGCCATGTCTCCCCAGGCGGCGGCCACGTATCCCGGTCCCCTCTCTAAGAGCGAGAGGGGAGGGGAGTCTGTGGAAGACCGCGCCACCAACGCCACCAAGCCGTCCCGGTCGCCCAGCCAACGGCCAGGGACCGAGTAAGGTTCGGCGACCACCGCCAAGTCCACCAACCACTCAGCCATGGTCTGCATCAGCAGATCCTGGGCTGCCCTGCAGTGGTTGGCGTTCGCCTGGAGGATGCGATGTTCGACCCTATCCATCAGTCGGTCATCGCACCCCCCTCCGCAACCGCCGCAGGAACGACGGGGATAGCGGCAGCAGCAGCAAGCCTGGTCGGTGCCAGTGCTTTGCCACGCTTAGGGGGAGGATTGCAGTTCCTCCCCTTCATGACATGGCCTGCCAGGCGGCCACTGGCGGCACACACCGCGCAGTGTGGCGTGGCGGCCTCACAAGATACGGCTTTGTGGCCGTTCTTGCCGCAGCGGTAGCACGTGTCCGTCCTGTCTACCGAGGACGGACACATGGGCCGGGTGTGTCCGATGCCGAAGCACCGGAAACACCGCAGAGGCTGGTCCTCGAGTGCCCGAACCGCACCCGAGCTGTACCCAACTGCGAGCCGTCCCTTGGCAAGGACGGCTTTGGCAGCGGCGATTGGGCACTCGAGGCGAATGGTGCCCATGCCGCCACGGCCGGGCCTTATGTCCCGGCCTTGTACCGCCGCGGCGCCACAACCCCCTATCGCTGCGACCGCCGCCACTACCTCCTCTTTAGTGACGGAGTCGTCGAGCTCCGTCACCTCAAAGGCCGCCGTCTTGACCGGTCGGGCCACCTTGGCCGAGTCTGCGATGACCTCCTGCAGCTTTGCTGCGAAGAGGTCCGCATGGGCACTCCCCTCGGCCCCCGGGAACTCGAAAATTCGAGCCCCGGCTTGTGTCCGCCGGCAAGAGACGCTGCCGATACCCAATTGGGTAGGATCGGCATTGGCACGCGCCCGCACCAAAACGGACGCGTACGTCTCCCCTCGCTCCGCCGCCTCCGCGGTGAGCGTCACCACGACAGCAGCAGTTTTCGGGGGGACCAGCTTCCGCTTTCCCTTACCTTTCACCTTTCCCTTGCCGGTCGTCTGCGACCGACTGGGAGCGGTGGTGGCGGGGACGGCAGGTACGGCCTTTGCCGACTTCTTACCCCTGCCCTTCTTCTTACGGACCACTTCCGTCCACTCGTTGGACGGAGTGGTGGCAGGGACTTGAGTGTCTTCCACCTGGGAGGTGGACGGCCCCGGCTCGCTCGGCTGCCTCATGTCCGCCGCAAGCGGCGGTCGGAGGCGTTTCTCCGGCAAGAGCCGGTCCTCGATGCCCGCTAAGCAGGCCCTTGTGAAGGCCCTCTCCTCCATCACAACCTTGCGGATGATATCCTCAAGGTTGGAGGATGGGCCTTCTGCCGCAGGGCTCGTCCGGGCCTGATGCGGCTGGGCCGTGGCTTCAGCCAGCATCTGGTGAAGCTGGCTGACCTCCGACTGCAGGCGATCTACCTTCGCCTGCAGTTGCCTCGTCTCGTCGGTGGTCTTGCGACGGACCAGCTCCGAGACGACACCGCGCATACTCGCGGCCCGGCACTTGAGGGCCTTCTGGAAGGTCCCCTTTAGGTTTGAGGACTTAGAGGCGACCTCCACGATCTCCTCCTCGTCCTCCTCCGCCATCCTCTCCAGCTCGGCGAGAGAGTGGTCCGCGTACAGCCCTGCAAGCAGTGGCCCTGAGAAGGGCCTTTTGGTTGGCCCTGAGAAGGGCCTTTGGCTTTGGGTTGGCCCTGAGAAGGGCCTTTGGGTTGGCCCTGAGAAGGGCCTTTGGTCTTTAAAAGTCGCCCGGAGGCGCTACGCGTGAGTTTCGACATAGTCGCCAACAGTTCGCAGTTCGCAAGTCAAGAATAAAATCGCTACGAGAGCACAGAGCACTTTGGCCGTACCCAGTCTGCCACTCCGTTACGGTGGTCAGAACTGGGCCGTTTCCAGGGGACGCGACGTGGACGCAAGCTCTGTGGGGTGGTCCCCCAACCTAACCTAACCTTTTTTTTTTTTTTTTTTTTTTTTTTTTTTTTTTTTTGACGCTGGGAAAAAATGCATTACGCATACCCTCTCATCGGGGTATGTGGGACTCCCCGGTCTGACCCGGTATACCCACTAAAACGACCCAGCGACATTCCCGCTTCGTCCAAGTGGCGGGGAACTGGGAAACCGGCATAGCCTTTACGTCCAGTCCTCCGCCGACGATCGCCCTTCATGGCGGGCCCCTCACAGGGCCCCGGGAATGACTGACGGAGGTGGTGACGGGTGCAATGCGGGCGAAGGCACCCCCGTGCCTGTCACCCGCCCGTCGCCACCATGAGGAGGGAGAGGGCGTTGCCGTCTCCGACCCCTTCTTCGTCTGCGGAGCGGCGCAGCGAGAGGGTCATCCTCCCGCACGCGCTCCGCCTCCTCCTTTTGCGAGATTACGTCCTCGCAAAAGGAGGCGACCGCTGCCCAGGCCTCCTCGCTCCCCAGCATGGCGTTGACGACGCAGGGAAGCGAGAGGTCCGGTCCGATTACCGCGGTCAGACCGCGGCGCAACTCGGACCAGGCTGGGCACACCTCCAGGGTGTGCTGCGCAGTATCCTCCGGCGCACCGCAGTCGTGGCACGCCGGGGTCTCCTCCCTCCCGATCCGGTGCAGGTGCGATCCGAAACAACCATGGCCGGATAACACCTGCACCAGACGGAACGAGAGGAAACCGTGGGACCGCTCGAGCCAGCTCCGCAACACCGGACCGAGCGCGTCCAATGTCCGGCGGCCAAAGGTGGCGGTGGCGAGGTCCTCTGACCAGTGAAGGACGATAGCGTCCCTCGCCTCCCGCCGCACGGCCTCCCGCTCTTCGGCGACGGGGCGCTCCCCGAGAGCCTTCCGGCGCGCCGTCCACTCGTACACTCTGGCGAGCACCCAAGCCTCCAACTCCCAAGGAGGGGTGCCAGCCAGAGCGCATGCCGCCGAAAAGCCCACCGAGCGGTAGGCCCTCGCCACCCGCAGTGCAATGGCCCTTTGGGGCCTGCGGATGGCCGTCGCATTCTCCCTCCTGTGGAGGGAGTCCGCCCAGATGGGGGCCCCGTAAAGGGCCATGCTCCTCAATATGCCTGCATACAGGCGCCGGCATTTCGCTTTGGGCCCCCCCAGGTTCGGGAGGAGCCACGAGAGGGCGTCCGCGGCCTTTAGCAGGCGCGTCGACAGCCCGCTGAAATGCGGGCCGAAGCGCCACCTGTCGTCCAGCACCAGCCCCAAATACTTCATCTGGGGCTGGACCCCTATCCTGACGCCCTCCACAATTATGTGGGCGTCGGGAGGGCAGCGCTGCAACCTAACCTTTTTTTTTTTTTTTTTTTTTTTTTTTTTTTTTTTTTTTTTTTTTTTTTTTTTTTTTTTTTTGACGCTGGGAAAAAATGCATTACGCATACCCACTCATCGGGGGATGAGAGGGGTATGTGGGACTCCCCGGTCTGACCCGGTATACCCACTAAAACGACCCAGCGACATTCCCGCTTCGTCCAAGTGGCGGGGGACTGGGAAACCGGCATAGCCTTTACGTCCAGTCCTCCGCCGACGATCGCCCTTCATGGCGGGCCCCTCACAGGGACCCGGGAATGACTGACGGAGGTGGTGACGGGTGCAATGCGGGCGAAGGCACCCCCGTGCCTGTCGCCCGCCCGTCGCCACCATGAGGAGGGAGAGGGCGTTGCCGTCTCCGACCCCTTCTTCGTCTGCGGAGCGGCGCAGCGAGAGGGTCATCCTCCCGCACGCGCTCCGCCTCCTCCTTTTGCGAGATTACGTCCTCGCAAAAGGAGGCGACCGCTGCCCAGGCCTCCTCGCTCCCCAGCATGGCGTTGACGACGCCGGGAAGCGAGAGGTCCGGTCCGATTACCGCGGTCAGACCGCGGCGCAACTCGGACCAGGCTGGGCACACCTCCAGGGTGTGCTGCGCAGTATCCTCCGGCGCACCGCAGTCGTGGCACGCCGGGGTCTCCTCCCTCCCGATCCGGTGCAGGTGCGATCCGAAACAACCATGGCCGGATAACACCTGCACCAGACGGAACGAGAGGAAACCGTGGGACCGCTCGAGCCAGCTCCGCAACACCGGACCGAGCGCGTCCAATGTCCGGCGGCCAAAGGTGGCGGTGGCGAGGTCCTCTGACCAGTGAAGGACGATAGCGTCCCTCGCCTCCCGCCGCACGGCCTCCCGCTCTTCGGCGACGGGGCGCTCCCCGAGAGCCTTCCGGCGCGCCGTCCACTCGTACACTCTGGCGAGCACCCAAGCCTCCAACTCCCAAGGAGGGGTGCCAGCCAGAGCGCATGCCGCCGACCCCCAACCTAACCTAACCTAACCTAACCTTTTTTTTTTTTTTTTTTTCACGATGTGGAAATCCTCAATGGATGTCCTCCGCCCTGGGGAGAGCGAAGGGGTCTGTCAGACTCGTACTGACTAAAACCACACCGGTGTTCCCTCGCACACTTGCGTCAGGGGGGCAACGGGATCTGATGCGACTTCCGCTGCCCCGGACTAGTGCTGGCCCGCTTGACCTACGGGCCTCGTCCCGGGGGGAGTGAGGTGTAAAACTCCCCCCGCTACGTCTATGAGAGGCGCGCGTGGAACACAACGCGCCGCCGTCTCGGGTCCAGTGTGATGGGGGGCGACGGATGTCCCCGAATCCGCCGCCCCTGGACCAATTTAGGGGGGCCGGAAGAGGGCGTTGTCAGCCCTCTGCCGACGCCCGGTGCGCCTGCTGCGGGATGGGCGGGAGCTGGTCATCTCCCTTTCCCTTTCCGCAGCTTCCTTCTGCGACATGACGGTCTCGCAGAAGGACATCACTGCGTCCCAGGACTCTGCGCTGCCGACCATCGAGCGAACGACGGCCGGCAGCGACAGGTCTCCTCCTACCTCTGCAACGAGAGCACGGCGCGGCTCATCGAAAGCGGCACACTCGGCCAGCGTATGCCGCGCCGTATCCTCCGAACAATGGACGCAGTGATGGCACCGGGCGTCCGGCTCCCTGCTTAAGCGAGACAGGTACTTCCCGAAGCAGCCGTGCCCCGAGAGTACCTGTGTCGCCCGGAACGTCAGAGAGCCGTGCTTCCTTCCGAGCCAGTCGTCGAGTACTGGCCGGATTGCCTCGATAGTGTTGAGGCCGGCGGTGGGGAGGTCTAGCCTCCCCCGCCATTCCGCCACCATGACCTGTCGAAGCTGAGACCGGTACAGTGTAATCTGTCGCTGCACCAGCCTCTCGCCCCGATGTTCGGCCTCCTCGCGCCACTGGTACAGTGTCGCGAGGGTCTTCGCCTCCAGGTCCCATGGCTGGGATCCGGCCAGTACGCAAGCCGCCTCGTAGGAGATCGTGCGATATCCCCGTACGACCCTGACGGCCATCGCTCTCTGCGGTCTGCGCAGGACTGCGATAGTGCGGGCCGTCAGGTCGGTCGCCCATATCGGGGCCCCATATAGGGCCATCGATCGCACGATCCCCACGTACAACCGCCTGCAGGCGGAGCTCGGGCCCCCCAGATTGGGAAGCAGCGTTGATAGCGCGCCCGCCGCGCCCATCAACTTGGGCACCAGCCGCTGAAAGTGGGGGCCGAAGTCCCAACGGCTGTCGAGCACCAATCCGAGATATTTCATGGTTGACTCGACAGCGATCCGGACCCCCCCGACCACAATGTGTAATCCCAACGGCGGTGCCCGTCGGGGGCCATGAAAAGCGATGGCCTCCGACTTGTTGAGGGCCACCTCCAGGCCCAGGCGCCGTATGCGGCTCACCACCTGTGAGACCGCAGCCGTAGCCAGCAACGCTGCTTCCCTGTACGAGCTCCCCCGGGCCGTGACCAGCGTGTCGTCCGCATAACACGTCAGGTTCACTCCCGGCGGGAGCTCGCACCGCAAAACCCAGTCGTATCCGATGTTCCACAGGGGTGGGCCCAGAACCGAGCCCTGTGGAACACCGCACGACATCTCGCGACGGCCTATGCCGTCGCGTCCCATGTAGGTGACACACCTCCCCGAAAGATACGCCCCCACGATGTTGCGGAGGTAGGAAGGCACCCTATGGTATCGCAGGGCCTCCCTAATGCAACTCCAGGGCAGGGTGTTGAACGCGTTGGAGATGTCCAGGGACACCGCCAGCACCACCCCACCCTGGGAAACCGCTTCCTCCGCCAGGACTCTTACTCTCCTGATGGCGTCGATGGTAGAGCGCCCACATCGGAAGCCAAACTGGCTGTCGTCCAGGTTCGGTCCCACTGTGCACAAGTGGCTGACGAGGCGGTCTGCGATTACTCGCTCGAACAACTTGCCCGCCTCGTCCAGCAGCACTATGGGCCGATAAGCGGACGATGAATCCGCCGGGCGCCCCGCCTTCTTGAGCAGGACCAGTCGACCGGCTTTCCACCTGTTAGGGAAATGGCCCTGCTCAAGGCATGCCGAGAAGAGTCCCTGCAGTGGGGGCTCCAGTTCTTTCAGGGCGAGGACTAGAGCGCGGCCAGGCACTCCGTCGGGCCCCGGAGCAGTGTTTTTTGCCCGGAGCCGCATCACGGCCGCGCTCATCTCCGCCTGTGTCACCTCTGGGACGGTTTCGTTCTCCTCCGCTTCCGGCTCTGCAGCTGTGAGCGGAGCCATCGGCGGTGGCTCATGCTCGGCTCTCTCAGGAAAGAGAACCGAGACCACTCGCTCCAGGAACTGCGGCTCGAGACCTTCCGTCAGCGGGGGGGCCCATGGCCGAAGTTTCCCTCGGACCGTACGGTATGGGCGCCCCCACGGATCCCCGTCTAGGGTCGCGAGCAGCTCCTCCCTGGAGCGCGTCTTCGACTCGCCGATGGCCAGCCACAGAGCCTCCTTCGCCGCGCGGTACACCTCATACAGCGCGGCTTCTTCGTCGGGATCCCGGCGACGTCTCCTCCGACATCGCGTGTACGGACGTCTGGCGTCTACGCATGCGACGCGCAGCTGCTCGACCTCGATGCACCACCAGTACACGCGGCGCCTTGCGGACAGAGGGGAGACGCGTGGCATGGACGCGTCGCAAATTTGCGTCATCGCGTCACCAAACCACTGCGCCTCCTGTTCGACGTCGACGGGACCGACGGTAGCCGACTCCCGAACCCAGGCCAGGACGATGGTGGCTTCCTCAAGAGCCTCCTTGTCGAGGCGTTTCAGAGCCCAACGCGGGCCGTCTCTCCGGGGGGCCGATTGACTACGACCTCCAGCGGTTTGGGCGGAGACGTCGAAGCGTATGTATCGGTGGTCCGATAGCGTCTCCACCTCCGCTTCCACGTGCCAATCACGAACACGGTGCACAACAGCGGGGCTAGCGAACGACACGTCCACTATGGACCCGCCCCGCTGTCGCACACACGTGAAGGCCGAGCCCCGATTTAAGACGGCCAGGCCCGTCGTAATGGCCCACTCCTCTAGCGCATCACCTCTCGGGTCTGTAACCGGGGATCCCCACGCCCCAGATTTGGCGTTCAGATCACCGAGCAGCAGAATGGGCCGAGGGTGAGACCGGCCGACGACGGCCTCCAACTCGACAAGGAAACTCTCGAATTCGGCGAGACTCCTGTTGGGCGAAAAGTATGCCCCGATCGTGACGATCCCGTTCACAAGGGCGGCAACCCAACCGTGACCCCGGGATAACCTAACCTAACCTAACCTAACCTTTTTTTTTTTTTTTTTTTTTTTTTTTTTTTTTTTTTTTTTTTTTTCGGCTTTTTTAGACCAAACTAGGCGTCCGCCTGTGTTCTGACCATATCGCGCGCACTTTACACGCGCGTCTGGACTCCATCCCTTATTTTCGGAGAAATTCCTTAAAATTAATTGTTTCTCAAAATTTTCCTTCACATTTTAATTTAGATTATAGTTGCAATAGTGCTCACCCTTCTTCCCTGAATTCTGGTCCGCGTTCCGTGTCCCGGTCTCCAGGTTGTGGGGTGAAATTCCAAATTTTTTCTTTCGAAAACTGGTTTTTTGACCAAAACTCAAAATTTTTGTTCGGCACCTAACAAGTTTTATTCCATAATTCGCTAGCCCGCGCGGAGACGCGTCTCTGGACACCTCGCACGCGCCCCTAGCTCGAAAAAATTTTGCCCACCCACCCGCCCTGTGGTATATAGGAAGGTAGACGTGGGAATTTCGGCAAAATTTTATTTTTCAAAATTAGTCTTTAAAATACATTTTTAGGCCTATTATAGGGATTTCAAAGGGAAAGATCGTTTTTAATCACACTGACTACGTGTAAAATATTTTTATTTTACGAATTTTTAGGTTTTAATATTTTATATTTGATTATTCTGTATTTTGTAAGTTTTTAAGACAGTCGTACCTAAAAGCGCGACCATAATTATTCTACTTTGTATATTTATATATTATTTGATTTTATTATTTATTAACTTACTGTGATTCCCCCTTTACAGGGTCACGTAAGTTCCAGTGTTCGCTCTTACCCTCTCCTCTCGAGCAGATATTATTGTTCCGTCCCCCTCTTTACAGGGTTCTGTTCCGATAATACCTGCTCCAAAAAGTTTTAACATGTTTTGCACCCCGTCCAGCACCGTGAGGGCTCCAGGCTCTAGTGGCTCGCCGCGATTGGCGGAGAAAGCGGCGCCTTCGTCTGTGGCAGCAAGGAGGAGAATCTCCTTCGGAGACGAGGCTCCTTCTGCGTCGCAGGGAGGTCCTGCCACTCCGGGGACGCGCCGAGCTGCTATGGATGCCTCAAGACCGCTCATAAAGCCTGAAGCTAAGTGCCGCAGTCGCACTGAGGAGGCGAGAGCTTGCCTGAATAAGGCTAAGCTTAATTTAGGCAACTCTCGCAACCTCAAAGCCGAGATCAAAACTGCGGTGCTTGAAGCTATAAACAGACTTTATGAGCTGGTCAAGGAGTCCGAACGAGATAAGGGCCCTTCCGCACCTGTCGCCACTCCAGAACCCGCGCCCACGGCTGACCATAGTCCCCATCCTATTTCCACCGAGGTCCTTGCTGGCCAGACTGAGCTCCTTAACACCTTGAAGGAGCACATCTCGGAGTTAAGAGACAACTCCGAGAAACTTGACAAACTCCGAGACAGTCTGGCCAGCAGGCACGGGGTGGAGGAGACAACCTACGCGAGCATGACAGCCGCCAGTAAGAGCCACACTGGGGCTCAGGCCCTGGAGCGAAGGACGCTGCACTCGGTGGTTGTCTCCTCAACCCAGGAGATGGATACGGGGGACGAAATCCTCGAAAGAGTGAGGAAAGCAGTGGACGCGAAGGAGGGATGGGTGCGCGTCGAAAGGGTCCGCAAGGCCAAGGACCAAAAGGTAATTATGGGGTGCGCAACGACGGAGGAGAGGAGGAAATTAAAACAGCGTTTAGAGAAGGCCGGAGAGAACCTAGTCGTCGAGGACGTGAAAAATCGGGACCCGTTTCTGATTCTTAGGGACGTGCTACTCATGCACAGTGACGAGGAGGTGCTGAGAGCCCTTAAGAATCAGAACCGGGAGATATTTCACGGGCTTGACGACAAGGACCAAAGAGTGGTTATTAAGTACCGCAAGAAAACACGCAACCCACACGTGAATCACGTTGTGCTCGGTGTGTCTCCTACGGTCTGGAGGAGGGCAATCGACGGAGAAAAACTCCGCATAGACCTCCAGCGAGTTCGCGTCGAGGACCAGACGCCTCTGGTGCAGTGCACCCGCTGCTTGGCATACGGGCACGGGAAACGCCTGTGCACGGAGCCAGCCGATCTGTGTAGCCACTGTGGTGGGCCACACGTTAGGGCAGACTGCCCAGAAAAACAGATCGGCAAAGCAGCGGCATGCGTTAACTGCACCAGAGAAAAACTGGGGGCCACCGAGCATAACACATTCAGCAACGAATGCCCAGTGCGACGGAAGTGGGACGCATTCGCAAGAGCTGCGATAGCATACTGCTAAAGTTGGCGATGCGACCACTTCCACGCGCCCTAGATGTACTCGTAAAAGAAATTCGGCCCAACTACAGGACAGACGCGTTGAGCAGACGACTAGCGTGGGCTATACGAACATCCGAAACTTGAGTCTGTTTCATAAGAAACTGGCTCAAGTTAAGCTGGAACAGGGGCTAGCCCCGCAAAATGCGTCAAATTGTGCCGAACGTAGAAATAGACTAACAGACAGTACATTATAAAATACATGATATTGAGTTATATTATGAATATATAGATGAGATATCATACACACATAGATTTAAAAACAGTAAAACAGATAATACAGTAAAAACAGTAATAATAATAGTAAAAATTAACTGAATAATAACTGGCAACACCGTGAGCTGACAAGTCAAAAAAATCATCATCAATTTATTTTCATAAAAATATTGGTTTTTATACAAAACAATTTACCATAGTTCCTTTTAATAAAGTTTCGAAACCACTCAAATATTAACTCATTAAAAAAAATCCGGAAGAAAACCAAAAAAGAAAATATGAAAAACTGTAATACTACGACCAATGACGTCTGTCAAAGACGTCAATACAATAATTTGGAAAAACGAGATTAAGAAATGATTTGAATGATTTTAAAATGATCACGAGAGCTGCCTCCCGACGACGCGCACGCCCACCAACCCCGGACTCGTCGCTCAGCTCCGCCTCGCCGCCGCCGGACCCCGGATCACCAGTACCACCGGTTGCGGCAGTTGCGTCGAGCTCTAGCGACGAATATTTCTCTCCGCCGACGTCGCCAACACCTGTACGTCGTGCGGGGAGAGGCCGGCCACCGAGGAGCTTGGGACTTAGGGGCCAACAGGTCCTGAGCCGGGTCCCCGCTGCCGGTGGTTGTGTGCAGCGCATGAGATGGACTCAGTCCATGAACGAGAACGTCATGCGCGCATACTATGGGTCTACAGAGGGGGGAATTAACCTCACTGCGTACCGCGATAGGATGCTGTCTCTGTTTCAGGATCTGGAACCAGCCGTCAATGTCTCGGCCCAACGACTGTCGGATCAGGTGCGGGTCATTCAACGCAGTCACAGGTTGGATGATGCCACGCTTGATAGGCTGCGCTCAGAAGTACTGAGCAACCTTATCATCATAACTCCGACACAAACCGCGGTGCAAGTGTCAGTTGTCAACGCAACCTTACCGCGGTCGAATCCTGTTGTTGTAGAGGAGGATGATAGAGTTGCCTTGGTAAGTAGCCAGTGCAACGACCGATTGAGGAGCGCTCTGGAAGATGCGCTTCGTGAATATAGGTCCACTCCTACCGAACTTAGGCCCCGATTACCACGTTTACCCATGCATAAGAAAAATAGGGCGCTGGTGTGTGCCTTGGACTCGCAACTTAAGAATATATTCGAGAGTAGCGAGGACCTCGTTGATACACACTCGATTCTGTTCTGTGGGGCTGTTGCGGCATGTCGAGTAGCTAATGTCAAGTTCCCAAATTGTGACATAGCTACTCGACCAAAACCAGCCGTACCAGCCTGGCAGCGCAGGATCGAGCGACGTATCGACGGGGCCAGGGTACTCATCGGCAAACTATACAGCTTCAGGGAGGGCAATACACGACCACGTGTGATGCGCTTTGTGAGGCGGGCATTCTTGGGGACCGAAATCAGTCCGCAAGAATACATGTCCCGTGTCACAGAGCGCATTGACTTCCTGAAGCAGAAAGTTTATGCATGGGCGAACCGTATTCGGCGGTATAAGCGGCGGGTTGATCGGTACTCGCAGAATCGCATGTTCCAGAGCGATGAGAGGTGGGTATACAGAACTTGGGAGCAACCTCAGCAAAATATGACAGATGTGTGCCGCCCAGATGATGCCGCCACGAGTTCTTTCTGGCGAAACATATGGTCGGTACCCGTTTGTCATACTGAGGCTGACTGGATGCGTGATGTCGAGCGAGTGTGTGAACCTATTCCAGAAATGGAGCCAGTTTTTATAACACCATTAGATATAGCCAATGCAGTTCGTCCTTTACCGAATTGGAAGTCACCGGGACCGGACGGACTGCACAACTTCTGGCTCAAGTGGCTAAGTAGTTCACACACTTGTCTGGCATCCCAATTCCAGTCATCCTTAGAGTCTGGGTCTCTTCCGCAATTTTTAACAGCAGGCGTTACCCACCTGCTCCATAAATCAGGCAGCGCCGCGGAACCCAAGAATTATAGACCGATCACGTGTTTGTCGACGGTTTATAAACTTCTTACATCCATTTTGAGAACGAAAATTAATATACACATTGACAAAAACTCTATTATGTCTGCCTCTCAAAATGGATGTAGGAATGGGTCCCGCGGTACTAAGGAGCTACTCCTCATCGACATGGCCATTAGCCAACAGGTCCGTCGATCCCGCAAGGATCTGTCAACATGTTGGATAGACTATAAGAAGGCCTACGACTCGGTGCCACATTCATGGCTCATGAGGGTGCTGGAGTTGTACAAGATAGATGCAACTCTACGCACCTTCCTTGAGTCATGTATGGGGCAATGGAGGACGGTCCTTCGATATCCAGGATGTCGACAGATCCAGGGGAACGATGAATCTGTATGGATTAAACGGGGAATATTCCAGGGCGACAGTCTGAGTCCACTTTGGTTCTGTTTAGCCCTGAATCCTCTAAGCACACTGCTGGAGAATTCAGGACTAGGCTACCGGTTGAGGAAAGATGGTCAGGTCATATCTCACCTGCTTTACATGGATGATCTGAAACTCTTTGCCCCCAACAAATTGCAACTGATGGAGCTACTGAAAGTAACCGAAACTTTTAGTAGCGCCATCAGGATGGAATTTGGTGTGGACAAATGTGCAGTCATGTATGTGAAGCGAGGGGAGATTATGAGATCCGAGGGACTTCAGCTCTCGGATTCCATACACCTAAGATCCCTTTCCTCATCCGAGAGCTATAAGTATTTGGGTATGTCGGAAGCGTTAGGCATTAACGTAACTGACATGAAGCAATCGTTGAGGGAGCGCTTCTTCGGTCGCCTAAAGAAGGTATTTAATAGCCTTCTTTCAGGTGGTAACAAGGTGCGCGCCTTTAACGGTTGGGTCATGCCGGTTTTAATGTACTCTTTCGGCATACTCAAATGGACTCAGACCGAACTCGACGCCCTGGATAGAAGAGTTCGTACACTGCTGACCGAAAACCGGATGCATCACCCACGCTCATCGGTGATGAGACTGTACATCCCGCGGAAGTGCGGGGGTCGAGGCTTTTTAAATGCGAAAACCCTCCACAACCGCGAGGTGTGCAGTCTCAGAGAATATTTTCTAAAAGCCGACGTGGGTATGCACAGGGATGTGGTCGCAGTGGACAAGGGACTCACCCCGTTGTCCATGGCTAAAGAGAACTGGCGCAAACCTGTGGTACTTACTACTGATGACCGTAGGAAAGAATGGCAGGGCAAGGAGCTTCACGGGCGCTTCTACCGGGCTCTTCATGGGCCCGATGTAGATTTTCTAGCGTCCGTGTCCTGGCTACGTTTTGGTGACCTCTTTGGGGAAACTGAAGGTTTTGTCTGTGCGATTATGGACGAAGTTATGTTGACGAACAACTACCGGAAATATATTATGAAGGACGGGACGGTTGACGTGTGTCGGGCATGTCACCTTCCGGGTGAGTCCATCAGACATATCATTTCTGGTTGTTCTCGTCTGGCTAACGGCGAGTATTTGCACAGGCACAATCAAGTAGCCAGGATTATTCACCAGCAACTTGCCTTGAAATTTAATCTTGTGGAATTAGAGGTACCGTACTACAAGTATGTGCCCGACCCAGTTCTCGTGAAAGACCATGTTACGTTGTACTGGGATCAGTCTATCATTACTGACAGGACTATTGTCGCCAATAAGCCTGATATAGTGGTGATAGACCGATCAGCGCGCCGCGTAATGATAATCGACGTTACCATTCCGCATGACGAGAACCTCGTGAAAGCTGAGAAAGAGAAACAAATAAAATATCTCGACTTAGCACATGAGGTTCGCGACATGTGGAATATGAACTCGGTTATCATTGTGCCGATTGTCGTGACGGCCAACGGCCTGATAGCCAAGAGCCTCGACGACCATCTCGCGAAGCTCTCATTAGGCGGTTGGATCAAGAACCTGATTCAGAAGGCAGTACTCCTCGATACGGCTCGCATTGTGAGGAGGTTCCTGTCTCTGCAACCCTAACCACCGGTGACTTGGACCCTGCTCCCGACACCGGCGGATCCCTATTTTTTATATTTTTAAATGTTTTTATATGTTTTTTATGAAATATTTAAAAATGTACAAAATAAGATGATAAATGAATAAAGGAGGTAAAAATAATAAAATAGATAATACACACATAGATATAAAAACAGAAAAAGACAGTATTTAAACAAAATTTAGTTAATCATTTCATAGTGTGAGGGCATAAATATTAGGATTAAAATACATGAAATTAAGATAAAGGATGAAACAACTGTAAAACAAATAGTAAATTCTTGCGTGTGGAAATTGTTGAATAATAATCATTCGTACAAAACGAGCGTAAGGTCTCTCCGGCCACCAAAAGCGTAAACAAGTCTAATAAGACAGATATAAAGGTCTCTGATTATGTTAGAGGAACACTGGCTGGGGCAGGAGTGGTTTTTAGCCGGTTCGAGTCCGGCACTACCTCGACTATCTCACAACCTGTGAGATAGTCGAGGTGTCCGTGGGGATTTCCCACTCCTGCCAAAACAAAAAAAAAAAAAAAAAAAAAAAAACCTAACCTAACCTAACCTAACCTTTTTTTTTTTTTTTTTTTTTTTTTTGTTGCCGGGGTGAAAAATCCTCGATGGATGTCCTCCGCCCTGGGGAGAGCGGAGGGGTCTGTCAGACTCGTACTGACTAAAAACCACCCCGGTGTTCCCTTCCCACACTTGCACCAGGGATCATGGGAACTAGTGCGCCTTCCACGATCCCCGGCTAGTGCCGGCCCGCCACTGCGGGCCTCCTCAGGTCTGCGGGGGGAGTGAGGTGTACTCCTCCCGCGACGTCATGTAGGGGCGCGCGCGGAACACTACGCGCCACCGCCTCGGGTCCAGTTATTCGGCGGGGCGGCGGACCTCCCCAAGTCCGCCGTCCCTCTGGACCCGTTCAGGGGGGCTGGAAGAGGGCGTTGTCCGCCCTCCGCCGACGCCCGGTTCGTCTGCTGCGGGTCGGGAGAGTGCTCTCCACCTCTCTCAACCTCTCCGCAGCCTCCTTCTGTGAGATGACCGTTTCACAGAAGGAGATCACCGCATCCCACGACTCTGCGCTCCCGACCATCGCGCGAAACCTAACCTAACCTAACCTAACCTAACCTAACCGTCGATATTTTCTATTCCAGACGTGCGATTTTCAATCTGTTTTCAGTGTTTTCAGACTTAACTAGGCCACCGCCTACGTATTGACCATAACGCGCGCACTTTACACGCGCGTCTGGACTTCACCCCTTATTTTCGGAGAAAATCCTCAAAATTAATTGTTTTTCCAAATTTTCCCTCACATTTTAAATTAGATTATAGTTGCAATAGTGCTCACCCTTCTTCCCTGAATTCTGGTCCGCGTTCAGTGTCCCGGTCTCCAGGTAGTGGGGTGAAAATCCAAATTTTTTCTTTCGAAAACTGGTTTTTTGACCAAAACTCAAAATTTTTGTTCGGCACATAACAAGTTTTATTCCGTAATTCGCTAGCCCGCGCGGAGACGCGTCTCTGGACACCTCGCCCGCGCCCCTAGCCCGAATAAAACATACATTTTTCTAAAAAATAGTTATTTTCATACATTTCTCTAAGTACCAAAATCCACCTAAGGGAACCAGTCAAAAACGAAAACGTCGATATTTTCTATTCCAGACGTGCGATTTTCAATCTGTTTTCAGTGTTTTCAGACTTAACTAGGCCACCGCCTACGTATTGACCATAACGCGCGCACTTTACACGCGCGTCTGGACTTCACCCCTTATTTTCGGAGAAAATCCTCAAAATTAATTGTTTTTCCAAATTTTCCCTCACATTTTAAATTAGATTATAGTTGCAGTAGTGCTCACCCTTCTTCCCTGAATTCTGGTCCGCGTTCAGTGTCCCGGTCTCCAGGTAGTGGGGTGAAAATCCAAATTTTTTCTTTCGAAAACTGGTTTTTTGACCAAAACTCAAAATTTTTGTTCGGCACATAACAAGTTTTATTCCGTAATTCGCTAGCCCGCGCGGAGACGCGTCTCTGGACACCTCGCCCGCGCCCCTAGCCCGAATAAAACATACATTTTTCTAAAAAATAGTTATTTTCATACATTTCTCTAAGTACCAAAATCCACCTAAGGGAACCAGTCAAGGGGTGCGATGCCAGAAGTCCTCCACGTGTGCTCGGCGGGTGCTGGTTCCTCTCGATACGTCTGGAGGAAACAGCAGCCGCTGGGCCGGTGCACCCTGGGCGCGGCAGTGTCCTTCCTCTTGGAATGAGAAGAAATTCTCATCCCTTGGGATTGGCACTGCCGCGGCTAATGAGTCTGGCAATGTGTGGGGTCCTACACGGACCAACGGTGGGTTCCTCGGCGTACCCTCTGTTAAGCAGAGGGCACAGCGGAGGAGTGTGTTACGGCGGGCTCGGTGTGCACTTACCCTGCCGCCGAGCAGACAGAGAAGGATGCGTCCTTCTCTGTCACCGTTGATCTCGTAATCCCGTATCGGAGTGCAGTGGATCACGTCTCGCGACTCCGAGTCCTTTTGGACAGGGACCGAGGGTCTTGGCTTAACCGCCCGGACTGCGAGGTAGAAAACCTCTATAAAAAGTTACCCCGAATCCCAAGCGGCGACGCAGCGCGAGGGGATGTATGGCTGACGGGTGTGCCTTTTGGACGAATCAGTCGCTACTGCTAATCCTCGCTGGGGTACCTGCAGACCCTTCCGGCGAGTAATAAAAACTCAAATCTGCCCTTCTAGGTACAGGGGTCTCTGCCTAGATAGGAGTTTATTTCCCCCATACTCGTGGGTTCAATTATGGAGAATGAAATTAAAAGAAACCAAAACGCCGGTAACGGCAAAGGAGGAGACGAAGAGAGGAGGAGCGTGGTGTCGGAGTCCGACGCCACATTAAGTGAGATGAGTGTCGCGGGAGCCTCGGTGAGCTCCCGCTGCGAGAAGGCCGGGACTGCTGCGGAGACGAGCAAGTTCTTCCGCAAGCGGTCTAGGAAGGATGGCGACCAGTCGTCGTCCTCGGAGGACGAGCAGTTAGCCTCTGCTCGCAAGATCCCCACCAGCAAGCGCGGGGGGATCCGAGGCAAGAGAGCGGGGCTCTCTGCCTCCGAGAGGTCAGCGCGACTGGCCGAGGAGGGGCGCCACCCGGGCTTAACAGCTCGCGGGTCTGGCGACGAGGCTGATGCACCTGGCAGCTCCGAAGAGGAGCGTAAGGCCAGGTTTACAAAAGAGGTGGAAGCCGCCTTGAAGAGTGTGGCCGTAAAGGTAAAAGTTTCGTCGAAGCTTAAGGCCATACCTGCGGCTCTCACCTCAATCATGGCGGCAGTGGCCAACTTTAAGGGGCATCCTCCGTCTCAGGGGGACGAGGTGGAAAAGTTGAGGGCGGACGTGGCTCGTCTGGCGGCCGATACGGAGCTTCTCCGGAAGGAGAACTCCAAGCTCCAGGCGGACCTGGCCAGTCTTACAAAGCCTGGCCCCCGCGTGGCTCCTGAAAATGGAGGGGCCCCAGCACAGACGGGGAGCCAGCCGGTGGAGAACCAGGTCCTGGACCTGGTCCGAAAGGAGCTTGCTTCCTTC
This sequence comes from Xestia c-nigrum, assembly GCA_916618015.1. Taxonomy (NCBI): domain Eukaryota; kingdom Metazoa; phylum Arthropoda; class Insecta; order Lepidoptera; family Noctuidae; genus Xestia; species Xestia c-nigrum. The sequence goes on along the minus strand of OU745252.1, from coordinate 26,194,805 downwards.
CAGGCGCGGTTCTCCGTCCTGGAGGGAATTGTTCTGCGCCCTCCCCTGGGCGCGAACAAGGCGGCCGCGGGCACGAGCAGAGTCTCGTACGCGGCTGCTGCATCTGCTCCGGGGCCATCCACTCGGCCCCCCGGCGTGGCTGCGCTGCCTGCCCCGCCCCCTGTAAAGCCGACTCCGGCCAAACAGGTGGCGGCACCGGCTGGGCAGAAGAAGGCGGCCCAAAGAAAAAAGAAGGGCAAGGCGGCGGCACAGACGGCAGCGGTGCCAGCGCCAGCGCCAGTGGCGGGTGGGCCCACACCCCCTGCACCTCCCACGGCTGAAGCCGGATGGCAAGTGGCCGGGGAGAAGCAGAAGGGGCGAAGGGCGGCCAAAAAGGCCCGCAAACAGGAGCGGCAGCGCGAGAATAAGGCGCGAAAGGTCGCGGCTAGGTTTCGCGCCCCGAAGACCGCCGCTGTAGTGATTACACTACAGCCGGAGGCGGAAAAGAAGGGCGTGACCTACCGCGACCTGCTGGCGAAGGCCAAAGAAAATGTTGATCTCGGTGAGCTCGGGATCGCCGGGGGCCTCCGGCTCAGAGTCACCGCAACGGGGGCTCGGATGCTGGGGATCCCCGGTGAAACCAGCGGCTCGTCCGCGGATGCTCTCGCTGAAAAGCTGAGAGCGTCCCTAAACGCGGACGAGGCCCGAGTCTCCAGACCCGTCAGATGCGCCGATCTGCGCGTCATGGGTCTGGAAGACTGCGTCACCGAGAAGGAGCTGGTGGCCGCCGTCGCTAGGTCCGGGGGGTGCTCTGCCGAGCAGGTCAAGGTAGGCACCTTTCGTCCGGACCCCACGGGAATGCAAGCCGTTACGGTGAGCTGCCCCGTGGCGGCGGCGAAAGCCATTGTGGAGGGCCGAAGGCTTTTGGTGGGCTGGATATCGGCGCAGGTAAAACTGCTCGAGCCCAGACCTCTGAGGTGCTTCCGCTGCCACGTGGGACACCACGTGTCAGTGAAGTGTGCCTCGGAGGTTGACCGCAGCGGTCTCTGTTTCCGCTGCGGTCAGCCCGGCCACGTGTCGGCTGGTTGCAGCGCTGCGCCGCACTGCCCTGCATGTGCGGCGGCCCGCAAGCCGGCCGATCATCGGGCTGGGAGCAAGGCCTGCGCCGCTCCCGCCAAGGGCAGGGGAAGGCCCTCCGCCACCTCCGCCAACGCCACCGTCGCCACTGCCGCTGCCGCGGCCGCCACAGCCGCTGTCGCTGTCGCCGCCGCCAATAATGCCGCTTTGAGCTCGCCTGCGGAGGGGCCCTCACAGGGGTCCCGGGGGGAGGAAGCGATAATGGAGTGTCAATAACGGCGCCATTACGCTTCCTCCAGGCGAACATCAACCACTGCGCCTGTGCTCAGAACCTGTTGCTTCAGAGCATGGCGCAGTGGTTGATCAACATCGCTGTGGTCTCTGAGCCGTACTTTGTCCTGCCCAGGGAAGACTGGGTGGCGGACCTTGACGGCTCAGTGACCATAGTGTCATCGGCCGCCGCCGGTACCCCGACCCTTGAAAATGTCAGGAGGGGTCGGGGGTGCGTAGCAGCACGGTTCGGGGAGATCGTCGTGGTGGGAGTCTACTTCTCCCCGAGCCGAACTCTCGCCGAGTTCCACAACTCTCTCGCAGAGTTGAGTGTCGTCGTCGGAAGCCATTCCCTCCCCGTGCTTGTCCTCGGGGACTTCAATGCCAAGAACTTGGCTTGGGGTTCTCGTTGCACAGATGTGCGGGGAAGGATGGTGGAGGACTGGGCCCTGGAGAGGGGCCTGGACGTCCTTAATCGGGGTTCTGTTCCCACGTGTGTGCGGATGCGGGGCGAGTCGGTGGTGGACATTTCGTTCGCTAGCCCCGCTCTGTCGCCGCGTGTCGTCGACTGGCGTGTCATGGAGGGGGTGGAGACATATTCCGACCACCGGTACATCCGGTTTGACGTCTCCGCCCAGTCCTCGAGCGCGCCGGTCCAACAGGCCCCGAGTGGTCCGCGTTGGGCGCTGAAGCAGCTGGACCGGGAGCTCCTCCTGGAAGCCTCGATCGTGCAGGCCTGGGTGACATCACCGGACAGGCCTGCCGACGTTAACACTGAGGCAGAGTGGTTCCAGGGGGCCATGTCCGACATATGCGACGTGGCAATGCCCCGAGTCCGGCCAGGAAGCGCCCGACGTCAGGTGTACTGGTGGTCGCGCGAAATAACGTCTCTGAGGGAGGCGTGTGTCGAAGCGCGGCGCCTGTACGCCAGGCATCGCAGGCTCCGCATCCGCCCGCCGGATGCGGAAGCCATTGAGGCGGAGCTGTACGAGGGATACAGAGCGGCGAAGACCGCCCTCCGGGAGGCTGTCCTGCGGGCCAGGGAACTGGCCCGCTCGGAGATGCTGGAGACTCTCGACAGAGATCCGTGGGGGCGCCCTTACAAGATGGTGCGGAACAAACTCCGCACCTGGGCCCCCCCGCTGACGCAGAGTCTCCGGCCCGACCTCGTGGAGGACGTGGTGAGCGCTCTGTTCCCCTCGCGGGGGGAACATCCGCCCCCGCCTATGGCTCCGCCACCTGCGGTGTCGGACCCAAGCGACGACGACGACACTCCGGAAGTGACTGGGGTAGACCTGAGAGTGGCGGTAGGTAGGCTCAAGGCCAAAAATACCGCCCCGGGACCCGATGGCTTGCCTGGCAAAGCCTGGGTCCTGGCCTCGGATGCGGAGGCTCTCGGGCCCCGACTGAAAGGGTTCTTAAGCGCATGTTTGGAGAGAGGCCAGTTCCCGCTTCGTTGGAAGACGGGGAAACTGGTCCTCATCCAGAAGCCGGGGCGCCCTGCGGACTCTCCGTCCGCATTTCGGCCCATTGTGTTGCTCGACGAGGTGGGCAAGCTCTTTGAGAGAGTCATTGCAAACCGCCTCGCCGAGCACCTTGAGGGGATGGGGCCGAATCTGGCGGAGAACCAGTTTGGTTTCCGCAAGGGGCGCTCTACAGTGGACGCCATCATGCGCGTGAGAGCCCTCACGACGGGGGATGCGATATCCCGGGGCGGGGTTGTTTTGGCGGTGTCTCTCGACATCGCCAACGCCTTCAACTCCCTGCCCTGGAGCTGCATCATGGAGACACTCCGGTATCACCGGGTGCCGACCTACCTCCGTCGTGTGGTCGGGGACTATTTGACGGACAGGGCCGTCATCTACCCCAGTCGCTGCGGAGATTGGAACCGGCGAGAGATGTCGTGCGGTGTCCCACAGGGATCGGTTCTGGGACCGCCCCTGTGGAACATCGGTTACGACTGGGTGCTGCGCGCGGACCTCCCAAGTGGTGTCAGCGTCGTCTGCTACGCAGACGACACCCTGGTGCTGGCACAGGGGAGGTCGCACGAGGCGGCGGCCGACAATATGACACGCGGGGTTGCGATAGTCGTTGAGAGGATCCGGCAACTGGGTCTCGAGGTGGCATTGCACAAGTCCGAGGCCATGTGCTTTCATGGGCCTCGGAATGCGCCACCGTCGGGATCCACACTGACGGTAGGAGGGGTATCCATCGGCGTCGAGTCGACGTTGAAGTACCTAGGACTCGTCCTCGACAGCCGGTGGAACTTCGTGGAGCATTTCCGACGTTTGGCCCCCAGGCTGGAACGGACAGGGGCTGCCTTCAGGCGGCTCCTGCCCAACCTTGGGGGGCCGAACGCCTCCTGCCGCAGGCTCTACGCGGGAGTCGTGCGGTCCATGGCCCTCTACGGGGCCCCAGTGTGGGCGCGTTCGTTGAAGCGGCGTGCCGCTCACCATTTGAACGCGCCCCAAAAAGTGGTGGCCGTTAAGATGGTCCGTGGGTACCGCACGATCTCTCGCGAGGCGGCGGGCCTGCTTGCCGGATTGCCGCCGTGGGATCTGGAGGCGATAGTCCTCGCGCGCCTGCATGAGTGGCGCGCGGAGGTACTACGCCGGGGGGAAACCCCGCTGCCGCGGCAAATTGCCGCTCAGCGGACTGACCTCCGGCGCGATCTCATGGCGACATGGAGAGAGCGACTGTCGCAACCCCGTGCAGGGCACGCCACGATAGTGGCGGTAAGTCCCCTCTTTGAGGAGTGGCTGGAGAGGCGCCACGGCGTCCTCACCTTCCGCCTGACGCAGGTCCTCACCGGACACGGATGTTTCGGGAGGTACCTGCACCGAATCGGGCGGGAGGAATCGCCCGGGTGTCTCCACTGCGAGGATCGACCGGGGGACACGGTGGAGCACACGGTGGAAGTCTGCCCTGCGTGGGCGGAGCTCCGCCGTGTCCTCGTGGCGGCGATCGGCGGCGGCGACCTCTCGCGTCCGGCCCTGGTTCAATCCATGGTCCGGAGCGAGACGGAATGGGAAGCCGTCTGTTGAGATTCGCGATCTGCAGGGTCAATATTCTTACTAAATATTGTGGAAAAGGCGAAATAAAAAAAACTGGTAAGCGTTGTATGATGGTTGCTATTCAAAACACAAAAGTCACAAGCATGGTACAATAATTTGAACCTCGAATATCTTTTTTATCGACATTACTTATGACATTTAAAACCTAACAAACAGTAGATAGAAAGTAGGTTTTACAACATCCGCCCTTAATGGAAATAAAAAGATTAAAGTAGTAATGCTAAACACAATAAAAATAATAAAACATTACTACCGAACTAAACAGTAATACAGAAACACAAGCCGACAAAAAATAAATAAATAGAAAATTATTCTACCTATTTATCGTTAAACCCATATTAACAACGCACCTAAGATAAGCTATGCGCCTTAAGGGCTTGGTTAAAACATCGGCTGTCATTTTATCCGTAGGTATAAACTTTATATCTATCAGACCCTCAGTAACCTTTTCACGAATAAAATGATATCTCGTATCAATGTGTTTGGTTCTATTGTGGTGGATTGGATTTAGCACAAGTTTCTGTGCACTTTGACTATCGTTGTGCAACAACACCCTATCAGCAAAACCAGTAATGTCACACACTAACCGTCTGAGGAAAATAGCCTCCTTTGCAGCACTGGTCAAGGACATATACTCAGCTTCTGTAGACGATAAGGCTACCGTCGGCTGCTTCTTACACTCCCAGCTAATAGGTCCATCTGCTAGCGTGAAGTAGTAACCAGTGTACGACCGACGGTCATGTACACAATTCGCCCAGTCAGCATCCGTGTATCCACACAAACGTCTACCGACTTTCCTGTAAGTAATACAGTAATCCATAGTACCTTTTAAATACTGTAACACTCTTTTCGCGGCCAACCAATGCGTCTTATCATAACAGTTATTAAACTGACTTAAATAGCTTGTGGCATAAGCTATATCAGGCCTCGTATTTACAGCTAGGTACATGAGACATCCTATCAAGTTTTGGTAAGGATATTCACAAAGAGATGATGGATTACCTTTCTCCAACTTGTTATTCTCTAAAGGTGTAGACATCTCCTTGCAATCTTGCATATTAAACCGCTGCAACACTGCCTGAATATAGGTCTTCTGACTGACCACGATTTTATCGGCAACACGGTTAATATTTAAACCTAAACAATACGACAATTCACCCAAATCTTTTAGCGAGAAAAATTTTTCCAAGTCATTTTTGACATTGTCAAACGAACTTTTTTCTTTGTAAAAGACAATTAGATCGTCAACATAGACTGCAAGTATTAAGGTTTCACTACCAAACTTTTTCAAGTAAACACATGATTCCGCAGATGTTCGTGCAAAGCCAATTTTTGATAGGATTTGATGCAATTTTATATTCCAGGCTCGAGCTGCCTGCTTCAAACCATAAATGGATTTTCTGAGCAAACAGACTTTACCTTCTGCCCCGCGCTCAGTAAATCCCTCAGGCTGTTGCATGTACACCTCCTCCTCTAAGTCCCCATTGAGGAATGCGGTATCCACATCCATGTGCTGGATCTTTAAATCCATTTCTGACGCCAACGCTATAAGGGTACGCAGAGATGAATTTCGAACCACAGGGGCAAAAGTCTCATTATAGTCAGTCCCCCAAACTTGACTAAAACCTTTCGCAACTAGTCGCGCCTTATGCTTGACTATTGCACCGTTCGCGTTCCTCTTTACCTTGAACACCCATTTACATGGAATAACCTTTTTATTTGGTTTATCCACTAATGTCCAAGTCTGCTTATTCAATAGGGCAGTGTACTCATCCCTCATTGCGGACATCCAGTTATCTTTATCGTCGCTATTAATAGCTTCACGGTAACTTTTCGGATCGTCACACAACAAATCAACATCGTGAGTGCCATATGAATAATAATTTGGAGGTTTACGTACTCTTTCAGGATACCTTCTTACAGGACATTCAACGCTGGGTTCATCTGAAGGAACCAGGGACAGATCATGTTGTTCACCTGAATGTAGAGACTCCATGTCACCAAATCCACCAGCTTCATCAGTCGCGTCCACAAAATCGTCAACTTGCTCTGCCTCCATGTGCACACCTTCTGAAGTAGGTGAAGAAGCAGAAGTAGATGAGATAGAAATCTCCTGTGGCGATATGGTATCTGAAGAAGTTTGTGAAAAAAGATTAACGACATTAGGGCTCACAACAACTTCAGGCAGAACAGATTTATCCTTCAATCCTGAAAAAATATTTTCAAAGAACGTAATATCCCGTGACTTAATCAACCTCCGAGGGTTTTCCACGCTACGGAAATAATAACTCCTTGGATCGTCTGAATATCCAACGAAGATATGTTCAGAAGCTTTCATGTCTAGCTTAGTTCTCTGGCATGACGGCACGTGAATTAAAGCTCGGCAACCAAACACCCTTAAATGAGACAGGTCAGGCTTACTACCACACCACATTTCAAATGGCGTCTTACCATCAAGTGCACGATGAGGTGACCTATTCTTTAAATAAACACTAGTCTCTACAGCATCCTGCCAATAAACTTTCGACAGAGAGCTGTGTGCCAGCAAGGAACGGGCCTTCTCCACAATACTACGATTGCAACGTTCACTTACCCCATTTTGTTGAGGGCTGTATGGTACAGACGTTTCATGTCGAATCCCTTGAGCCTGTAAATAGTCTGTCAGCTCCTTGTTGACATACTCAGTACCATTGTCTGACCGAAGGGTTCGAATCTTAGTGCCAGTCTGTCTCTCAACAAGTGCTTGGAAAGCACAAAAATACTTCTGAACTTCTGTCTTAGATGACATACAATAAAGGGATATAAAACGTGTATAATCATCTACAAAAATGATAAAATATTTATTACCTTTAAAAGATTCAGTGGTCAGGGGACCACAAACGTCCGTATGGACCAATTCTAATGGTGACGAAGCCTTCTTATACTTTATCCCTTTGAAAGGCTTCCGGGCCTGCTTACCTTCTACACAAGGTACGCATGGTTCTTTGTCAACCTCAGTATACTCCACACCAACAGCAAGACCTTTTCTGAGTAGATCCATACCAATACGGCAGAGATGTCCTAGACGCTTATGCCAAAGCTGAAACTGGGACAAATTAGTGTGAACATTATAAGCTGAAACACCTTGCGGTTTTACTGTACAATCTAAAGTGTACAATCCACCATAAATAGAACCATGTAAAACAGGATCATTTCTAAAAGAAACATCATTAGAATTATAAAAATTACAGCCATTCGTATCAAAAACAATCGAGAAACCTTTCTCTACTGCCTTTTTGACTGATAATAAATTACAATCTAGGCCAGGAACATGTACAACATTAGAAACCTTCTTGTAATCGGTTTTTGTGTCAATAGTAACATCTCCTAAACCCACAGCCGGCAAACTTTTACCAGATGCTACAGTTATCTTCCCATCACAGGGTCGATAACTATAAAACCAATCAGCATGTGGAGTCATATGAGTAGACGCACCAGAGTCGATAATCCACTTCTCAGACATCTGAACACTCGGTGCAGACAAAGCCAGTTCCGTGACACCATCCAAAACCAATTTCGTGACACATGCATCCATATTCCCTGAACTAGAAGCAGTCAGTCCCTTATCTTCAGAACAACTTCCTGTAGAGCAACTCGCCTTTGCCTTTTTCTCCTTCTTTTTGAGAGGACAATTAGGACTTTTGTGCCCTGGCTTCTTACAACGAAAGCAAATAACCTGCTTGCTAGTATGCAGCGCAGCCACACCATCATTAGTCTCCTTCGTCATTTCGCTCAACAACTTAGCTCTCACCAAATCTGTTGTGACTTCAACGCTCCCATTTTCAAGCGCCATTATCATGGGCTCGTAGCGAGACGTTAGACCTCCCAATATAATAGCTGCTAAAGAACTATCTTCTATGGTTTTGCCAATATCGGCCAGGTCTAGTGCAGTTGTAGTTATTGCTGTTAAGTAGCCTTCTAAATCAGAAAAGTCAGATAAGGAGTACCTGTACAGCTTTCTTTCCAGTGACAGTTTACGACCCAAACTTCGATCCTCGTAGGATTTCATAAGAGCATCCCACGCTTCTTTTGCGGTCTTAGCTGGTCGAACAATAGAAATAGCAGCGCCATCCACAGAAAGGCATATTTTTGAAAGAGCCTTTTCATCTTTCCGTACATCGTCGGGCGTCTTATTCCCTTCGAGAACTCCTCCGCTTACCGTTTCCCATAATCCTTCATGGATTAGCAACATCCGCATTTTAAATTTCCATATAGTGTATCCTAGTCTATTATGTAGTATAGGAATACTATTTAGCGATGAAATAGACACTGCAGAGGACATGTTCACTTACTAATAATTCAACAATCTCCTTTTAAGTTTGATTGTGAATAAATTATATAGAGCTTCGTGCTGATAACGTGTTGAGATTCGCGATCTGCAGGGTCAATATTCTTACTAAATATTGTGGAAAAGGCGAAATAAAAAAAACTGGTAAGCGTTGTATGATGGTTGCTATTCAAAACACAAAAGTCACAAGCATGGTACAATAATTTGAACCTCGAATATCTTTTTTATCGACATTACTTATGACATTTAAAACCTAACAAACAGTAGATAGAAAGTAGGTTTTACAACACCGTCGCCTCCTTCTGCGAAGCAGTGATGCTAGCGAAGGAGGTGGCGGAACGAGAGAGGGAGAGATCCTCTCTTCCCGGCCGCCGCGGGAGACGCAACGGGCGTCGGGGGCCACGTGGTGGCTACCGGCCACCGTAGATGCGGGCCTGTGGACGGCTGGCTACGGGCAATAGCTGGCCGTCCGGCCGTCTAACGACGACGACAGGCCGTGTCGACGGCGCGTTCGTGTTCCACGCGCGCCTCAAAGAGATGTCAGCAAAAGAAGAGGGGCCCGCAAGGGCCGAAGCCTGCCGGGGTTGCGGGCCTGTTCGAAAGAGATACCGCGACCCCGGAACGTAAAAGGCGAGGAAGGAACATGGATGGTTTTTAGTCAGTAAGAGTCTGACACTCCCTCCCGCTCCGCCCAGAGTGGGGGGGGTCATTTGATGATTTCCCATCCTTAAAAAAAAAAAAAAAAAAAAAAGGGAACCAGTCAAAAACGAAAACGTCGATATTTTCTATTCCAGACGTGCGATTTTCAATCTGTTTTCAGTGTTTTCAGACTTAACTAGGCCACCGCCTACGTATTGACCATAACGCGCGCACTTTACACGCGCGTCTGGACTTCACCCCTTATTTTCGGAGAAAATCCTCAAAATTAATTGTTTTTCCAAATTTTCCCTCACATTTTAAATTAGATTATAGTTGCAATAGTGCTCACCCTTCTTCCCTGAATTCTGGTCCGCGTTCAGTGTCCCGGTCTCCAGGTAGTGGGGTGAAAATCCAAATTTTTTCTTTCGAAAACTGGTTTTTTGACCAAAACTCAAAATTTTTGTTCGGCACATAACAAGTTTTATTCCGTAATTTGCTAGCCCGCGCGGAGACGCGTCTCTGGACACCTCGCCCGCGCCCCTAGCCCGAATAAAACATACATTTCTCTAAAAAATAGTTATTTTCATACATTTCTCTAAGTACCAAAATCCACCTAAGGGAACCAGTCAATGGCGGCTCCGAGGCGGAGCGTAAGTCCAGATTTGCAGAGGAGGTGGCAGCCGCGTTAAAGAGTGTGGCCGTAAAGGTGAAAGTTTCTTCGAAACTTAAGGCCGTACCCGCGGCTTCCGCCTCCATCTTGGCGGCGGCGGAGACGTATCTCTTGGGGCCTCCACCTCCCTCCTCACAAGAGGATGAGGTGACAAAGCTGCGCGCGGATGTGGCCCGTGTGACGGCTGCCATGGAGCTTCTCCAAAAGGAGAACGCGAAGCTCCAGGCGGATCTGGCCAGCCTTCGAGAGGCAAGCTCTCGCGCGGCGCCTACAAATGGGGGGGCCCAGGCCCAAAAACCGCCAATGCCGGTGGAGAACCAGGTCCTGGACCTGGTCCGAAAGGAGCTTGCTTCCTTCCAGGCGCGGTTCTCCGTCCTGGAGGGAATTGTTCTGCGCCCTCCCCTGGGCGCGAACAAGGCGGCCGCGGGCACGAGCAGAGTCTCGTACGCGGCTGCTGCATCTGCTCCGGGGCCATCCAGTCGGCCCCCCGGCGTGGCTGCGTTGCCGGCCCCGCCCCCTGTAAAGCCGACTCCGGCCAAACAGGTGGCGGCACCGGCTGGGCAGAAAAAGAAGGCGGCCCAAAAAAAGAAGGGCAAGGCGGCGGCACAGACGGCAGCGGTGCCAGCGCCAGCGCCAGTGGCGGGTGGGCCCACACCCCCTGCACCTCCCACGGCTGAAGCCGGATGGCAAGTGGCCGGGGAGAAGCAGAAGGGGCGAAGGGCGGCCAAAAAGGCCCGCAAACAGGAGCGGCAGCGCGAGAATAAGGCGCGAAAGGTCGCGGCTAGGTTTCGCGCCCCGAAGACCGCCGCTGTAGTGATTACACTACAGCCGGAGGCGGAAAAGAAGGGCGTGACCTACCGCGACCTGCTGGCGAAGGCCAAGGAGACGGTGGATCTCGGGGAGCTCGGGATCACCGGGGGCCTCCGGCTCAGAGTCACCGCAACGGGGGCTCGGATGCTGGAGATCCCCGGTGAAACCAGCGGCTCGTCCGCGGATGCTCTCGCTGAAAAGCTGAGAGCGTCCCTAAACGCGGACGAGGCCCGAGTCTCCAGACCCGTCAGATGCGCTGATCTGCGCGTCATGGGTCTGGAGGACTGTGTCACCGAGGCGGAGTTGGTGGCCGCCGTCGCTAGGTCCGGGGGGTGCTCTGCCGACCAGGTCAAGGCAGGCACCTTTCGTCCGGACCCCTCGGGAATGCAAACCGTTACGGTGAGCCGGCCGCCGCCGGTACCCCGACCCTTGAAAATGTCAGGAGGGGTCGGGGGTGCGTAGCAGCACGGTTCGGGGAGATCGTCGTGGTGGGAGACGCGTCTCTGGACACCTCGCACGCGCCCCTAGCCCGAAAAAATTTTGCCCACCCACCCGCCCTCTGGTCTATAGGAAGGTAGACGTGGGAATTTCGGCAAAATTTTATTTTTCGGATTTTATTTGTATTTAGTCTTTTAAGGGATTTGTATTGATTTTTAGGGATTTTTATCGTATTTGACCGAGTCTGCAAAGGCTCACAAAAGTTTTGACATAATTTTATAATTATTTAATATTGTATTTAACTTTAAGGTGATTATTATTTATTTTATTATTACTGTGTACCCCCCTTTACAGGGACACATCCAAGTCCAGTGTCCACCCTTTGTAATCTCTCCTTCCGAGTAGCTCGCTCTGACTCCCTCTTTACAGGAGTCAGTTCTGACAATAGCTGCTTCTATATTTAAATATGTTCCGCACCCCATCTAGCACCGTGAGGGCTCCAGGCTCTAGTGGCTCGCCGCGATCGGCGGAGAAAGCTATGCCTTCGCCTGTGGCCGCGAGGAGGAGAATCTCCTTCGGAGACGAGACTCCTTCTGCGTCGCAGGCAGGCGCTGCCACTCCGGGGACGCGCCGAGCTGCTATCGATGCCTCAAGACCGCTCATAAAGCCTGAGGCGAAGTGCCGCAGTCGCACTGAGGAGGCGAGAGCTTGCCTGAATAAGGGCAAGCTTAATTTAGGCAACTCTCGCAACCTCAAGGCCGAGATCAAGACTGCGGTGCTTGAAGCTATAAACAGACTTTATGAGCTGGTCAAGGAGTCCGAGCGAGATAAGGGCCCTTCCGCACCTGTCACCATTACAGAACCCGCGCCCACTGCTGACCGTAGTCCCCATCCCATTTCCTCCGAGGTTCTTGCTGGCCAGACTGAGCTCCTCAACAGCTTAAAAGAGCACATCTCGGAGTTAAGAGAGAACTCAGAGAAACTCGATGCACTCCGAGACAGTCTGGCCAGCAAGGATAGGGTGGAGGAGACAACCTACGCGAGCAAAGCAGCCGTCAGTAACAGCTACACCGGGGCCCAGGCTCCACAGCGAACGACGCTGCACTCCGTGGTTGTCTCCTCCACTGAGGTGATGGATACGGGGGACGAAATCCTCGAAAGAGTGAGGAAAGCAGTGGATGCGAAGGAGGGATGGGTGCGTGTCGAAAGGGTCCGCAAGGCCAAAGACCAGAAGGTCATCATGGGGTGCGCAACAACAGAGGAGAGACGTAAGTTGAAAGCGCGATTGGAGAAGGCCGGGGAGAACCTCGTCGTCGAGGAAGTGAAGAATCGAAACCCGCTTCTGGTTCTTAGGGACGTGCTGTTAGTGCACAGCGACGAAGAAGTGCTCAGAGCCCTTAAGAACCAGAACCAGGAGATCTTTCACGGCCTCGATGACGAGGATCAGAAAATCACAATCAGGTTTCGCAAGAAGTCACGCAACCCGCACGTGAGCAGCATTGTGTTGAGTGTTACCCCAGTTATCTGGAGAAGGGCACTCGAAGGAGGCAAGCTCCGTATTGACCTCCAGAGAGTGCGCGTCGAAGATCAGACGCCTCTGGTGCAGTGCACCCGCTGTCTTTCGTACGGCCACGGCAAGCGCCTGTGTACGGAGACGGCCGACCTGTGCAGCCACTGTGGCGGTCCACATCTTAGAGTGGACTGCCCAGACAAGCACAGGGTCGAAGCAGCGGTGTGCATAAACTGCACCAGAGCCAAACTGGGGGAACACTCGCACAATGCGTTCAGTGATTTGTGCCCAATACGTAGGAAGTGGGATGCATTCGCTAGAGCATCAATAGCATATTGCTAAAGTTGTCGATGCGCCCACTTCCACGTATACAGAGATGACCGGTTTGACACACCTAGATAGCAGACGCATTGAGCGAACCGCTAGGGTTGGCTTAATGGAGAATGATAATTGGAGTCACTTTCATAAGAAAGTGGCTGGAATTATGCTGGACCGTAAGCCAGCTCTAGTGGAATCGACAGGTTGTGTCAGACTGGGCGACGATTTCTGCCGTCGCTTTGAAAAGTGTTTTGCACTGTTCGTTTGTATCTTCACGTCTTATTTAGGCCTTAAAATGAGCTCCAAAAAACTGCTAAATAATATACTATGGTATAGTAAATATATATTTTAGATATTATTCAAATAAAAAAATAAAATTGTAAAAGAAAAAATCGTTAAAAATCAAATTAAGGCACATAAAATGCAGAATACAACTAAAATGGGCATAAATAAGGGCAAGAGATAGATAATATGGGAAAATAGCAAATTTAGTGTAGTAACAGTGGTAGGAAAAAGTTAAATTTTTTTTAGAAGTGGTAGAAATAATTATTTAAATTAGTTAAAATGTAATATTGTTAAATGGTAGTGTTTGGTACGAAAACTAGCGAAACGTATAGTATTAAAATAAAATATTATACAGATAAACACTAAAAATAGAGTGTGGTCTCCTCGGCCTCCAATCAATCAGTCGCAAATAAATGAAAAGCCGATAAAAAGGGCTCTGATTATGTCAGAGGGACACTGGCTAGGCAGGAGTGGTTTTTAGCCGGTTCGAGTCCGGCACTACCTCGACTGTCTCACAAGAGAAATTCCTGTGGGATAGTCGAGGTGTCCGTGGGGATTTCCCACTCCTGCCCAAACAAAAAAAAAAAAAAAAAAAAAAACCTAACCTAACCTAACCTTTTTTTTTTTTTTTTTTTTTGACGCTGGGAAAAAATGCATTACGCATACCCTCCCATCGGGGGATGAGAGGGGTATGTGGGACTCCCCGGTCTGACCCGGTATACCCACTAAAACGACCCAGCGACATTCCCGCTTCGTCCAAGTGGCGGGGGACTGGGAAACCGGCATAGCCTTTACGTCCAGTCCTCCGCCGACGATCGCCCTTCATGGCGGGCCCCTCACAGGGACCCGGGAATGACTGACGGAGGTGGTGACGGGTGCAATGCGGGCGAAGGCACCCCCGTGCCTGTCGCCCGCCCGTCGCCACCATGAGGAGGGAGAGGGCGTTGCCGTCTCCGACCCCTTCTTCGTCTGCGGAGCGGCGCAGCGAGAGGGTCGTCCTCCCGCACGCGCTCCGCCTCCTCCTTTTGCGAGATTACGTCCTCGCAAAAGGAGGCGACCGCTGCCCAGGCCTCCTCGCTCCCCAGCATGGCGTTGACGACGCCGGGAAGCGAGAGGTCCGGTCCGATTACCGCGGTCAGACCGCGGCGCAACTCGGACCAAGCTGGGCACACCTCCAGGGTGTGCTGCGCCGTGTCCTCCGGCGCGCCGCAGTCGTGGCACGCCGGGGTCTCCTCCCTCCCGATCCGGTGCAGGTGCGATCCGAAACAGCCATGGCCGGATAACACCTGCACCAGACGGAACGAGAGGAAACCGTGGGACCGCTCGAGCCAGCTCCGCAGGACCGGACCGAGCGCGTCCAACGTCCGGCGGCCAAAGGTGGCGGTGGCGAGGTCCTCTGTCCAGTGAAGGACGATAGCGTCCCTCGCCTCCCGCCGCACGGCCTCCCGCTCTTCGGCGACGGGGCGCTCTCCGAGAGCCTTCCGGCGCGCCGTCCATTCGTACACTCTGGCGAGCACCCAAGCCTCCAACTCCCAAGGAGGGGTGCCGGCCAGAGCGCATGCCGCGGAGAAGCCTACCGAGCGGTAGGCCCTCGCCACCCGCTGTGCAATGGCCCTTTGGGGCCTGCGGATGGCCGTCGCATTCTCCCTCCTGTGGAGGGAGTCCGCCCAGATGGGGGCCCCGTAAAGGGCCATGCTCCGCAAGATGCCGGCATAGAGGCGCCGGCATTTCGCCTTGGGCCCCCCCAGGTTCGGGAGGAGCCACGAGAGGGCGTCAGCGGCCTTCAGCAGGCGCGTCGACAGCCCGCTGAAATGCGGGCCGAAGCGCCACCTGTCGTCCAGCACCAGCCCCAGATACTTCATCTGGGGCTGGACCCCTATCCTGACGCCCTCCACAATTATGTGGGCGTCGGGAGGGCAACGCTGCCGAGGCCCGCGAAAGAACACGGCCTCGGTCTTGTGCAGCGCCACCTTCAATCCCAGGCGGCGGATCCTCTCTGCAACCAAGGATCCGCCAGCCGAGGCCAGACAGGCCGCGTTCGCAAAGTTCCTCCCCCGGGCAGTGAGGAGAGTGTCATCCGCGTAGCAGATGACACTCGTGCCCTGGAGGAGGGCTCCGCGCAGGAGCCAGTTGAACCCGATGTTCCACAAGGGAGGGCCAAGCACCGACCCCTGCGGAACACCGGACTCTGCGCCGTACCGCCTCACTGTGGCCGTCTTGTCCACCAGGAGGACTTCTCGGTCCTCCAGGTAGCTTGCCAAGAGGTCCCGCAAGTATTGGGGCACTCCGTGATATCGGAGCGCCTCCAATATCGTCGAGTGGGGGACGGAGTTGAAGGCGTTGGCAATGTCGAATGACACCGCCAGCACTCCGTCCCCCGCCTCCACCGCCTCCTTCACCTGACCCTTGAGTAGGGCCAGCGCGTCGATCGTCGAACGCCCTCGACGGAAGCCGAATTGGGCGTCCGACAGATCCGGCCCTACCCCCCGCAAATGGCTTTCAAGCCGGGAGGCGACAATCCCCTCGAACAATTTACCGACCTCATCGAGCAGGACGATGGGCCGGTATGCCGAGGGGGAGTCCACTGGGCGGCCCTCCTTTCGGAGGAGGCATAGCTGCCCCTCCTTCCACAGTTTCGGGAACCTCCCAGCCGTAAAGCACGCGCTGAAGAGGTCCCGAACCCTGTCCTCCATGCCGGAGGCGGCGATCGCCAGCACCCGTGCGGGGACGCCGTCTGGTTCGGGGGCCGTCTTTTTTGCGCGGAGGCTGAGAAGCCCCGCGTATAACTCCGCCACAGTCACCGCGGGGACATCCTCCTCCTCCGGCGAAGCCGCCCCTTGCGGGGGATCCATCGTTGGTGGGGTGAAGTCGGTCCTGCGCGGAAACAGGGACCGGACCACCCCATCCAGCAACGCTGGCTCGAGGGTCTCCGACAGTGGGGGACCATAAGGGCGTAGCTGGTTCCGCGCCGCCTTATATGGTCTCCCATAGGGGTCCCTGTCGAGACCCTCCAGCATCTCGGCCCTCGCCGAGTCTTGAGCAGCCCCCATTGCAGACTTAAGGACCGCCGTCGCCCCTCGGTAAGAGGCGTATAGGCGGTCCTCTTCTGCCCGGTCCCGGTTTCGGGCGCTGCGCCGTCGGCTACGCGTGTAGGCCCTTCTGGCCGCCACGCAGGTGGCCCGGAGTCCCTCCAGCTCCTCCGTCCACCAATAGACGGCGCGACGGGGAGGCGGACGGCGAGACCGAGGCATGCTGGAGTTGCACACCTCGGTCAGGGACCCTCTGAGCTGGACCGCAGCGGCGTCTACGTCCAGGACCTCGACAGGGGGCGACAGCCAGTCCTGGAGGAAGGCCGCCTCCTTGGCTGCCTCCCGGTCCAGGCGGGTGAGTGCCCACCGCGGGAAGGGAGATTGCCCAGCGCGGGCCATCCCCCTCCCGCCCTGCTGGGTGGAGATGTCGAACCGCACATATCGGTGGTCCGACAACGTCTCCACCATCTCTACCCGCCAGTTGACGACGCGGGCGGCCAGCGCGGGAGTGGCAAACGACACGTCCACCACCGACCCACCCTGTTGCCGCACACACGTGTGGACCGACCCCCTGTTGAGGAGGGACACACCGCTTGAGGCCGCCCAAAACTCGACGGCGCGTCCCCGGACGTTGCAACCTGCGGCCGGGTTGCCCCAGGCCGTCGACTTGGCGTTCAGGTCGCCCAACACCAGAACTTGGCGTGGCGCCGCCCTCCCTTTGACTGCGGTGAGGATCTCGAGGAAATCCTCAAAGTCCGAGAGAGGGCGGTTTGGGGAGAAATAGACCCCCACCAGGGCCATGTCTCCCCAGGCGGCGGCCACGTATCCCGGTCCCCTCTCTAAGAGCGAGAGGGGAGGGGAGTCTGTGGAAGACCGCGCCACCAACGCCACCAAGCCGTCCCGGTCGCCCAGCCAACGGCCAGGGACCGAGTAGGGTTCGGCGACCACCGCCAAGTCCACCAACCACTCAGCCATGGTCTGCATCAGCAGATCCTGGGCTGCCCTGCAGTGGTTGGCGTTCGCCTGGAGAATGCGATGTTCGACCCTATCCATCAGTCGGACATCGCACCCCCCTCCGCAACCGCCGCAGGAACGACGGGGATAGCGGCAGCAGCAGCAAGCCTGGTCGGTGCCAGTGCTTTGCCACGCTTAGGGGGAGGATTGCACTTCCTCCCCTTCATGACATGGCCTGCCAGGCGGCCACTGGCGGCACACACCGCGCAGTGTGGCGTGGCGGCCTCACAAGATACGGCTTTGTGGCCGTTCTTGCCGCAGCGGTAGCACGTGTTGGTCCTGTCTACCGAGGACGGACACATGGGCCGGGTGTGTCCGATGCCGAAGCACCGGAAACACCGCAGAGGCTGGTCCTCGAGTGCCCGAACCGCACCCGAGCTGAACCCAACTGCGAGCCGTCCCTTGGCAAGGACGGCTTTGGCAGCGGCGATTGGGCACTCGAGGCGAATGGTGCCCATGCCGCCACGGCCGGGCCTTATGTCCCGGCCTTGTACCGCCGCGGCGCCACAACCCCCTATCGCTGCGACCGCCGCCACTACCTGCTCTTTAGTGACGGAGTCGTCGAGCTCCGTCACCTCGAAGGCCGCCGTCTTGACCGGTCGGGCCACCTTGGCCGAGTCTGCGATGACCTCCTGCAGCTTTGCTGCGAAGAGGTCCGCGTGGGCACTCCCCTCGGCCCCCGGGAACTCGAAAATTCGAGCCCCGGCTTGTGTCCGCCGGCAAGACACGCTGCCGATCCCCAGCTGGGTGGGATCGGCATTGGCACGCGCCCGTACTAATACGGACGCGTACGTCTCCCCTCGCTCCGCAGCCTCCGCGGTGAGTGTCACCACGACGGCTGCGGTTTTTGGGGGCACCAGCTTTCCCCTCCCTCTCCCCTTCCCCTTTCCCTTGTCGGTCGTCTGCGACCGACTGGGAGCGGTGGTGGCGGGGACGGCAGGTACGGCCTTTGCCGACTTTTTGCCCCTGCCCTTTCCCTTACGGACCACTTGCGTCCACTCGTTGGACGGGGTGGTGGCAGGGAGTGTGGTGTCTTCCACCTGGGAGGTGGACGGCCCCGGCTCGCTCGGCTGCCTCTTATCCGCCGCAAGCGGCGGTCGGAGGCGTTTCTACGGCAAGAGCCGGTCCTCTATGCCCGCTAAGCAGGCCCTTGTGAAGGCCCTCTCCTCCATCACAACCTTGCGGATGATGTCCTCAAGGTTGGAGGATGGGCCTTCTGCCACAGGGCTCGTCCGGGCCTGTTGTGGCTGGGCCGTGGCTTCAGCCAGCTTCTGATGCAGCTGGCTGACCTCCAACTGCAGGCGATCTACTTTCGCCTGCAGTTGCCGCGTCTCGTCGGTGGTCTTTCGACGGACCAGCTCCGTGACGACACCGCGCATGCTCGCGGCCCGGCACAACCTAACCTAACCTTTTTTTTTTTTTTTTTTTTTTTTTTTTTTTTGACGCTGGGAAAAAATGCATTACGCATACCCTCCCATCGGGGGATGAGAGGGGTATGTGGGACTCCCCGGTCTGACCCGGTATACCCACTAAAACGACCCAGCGACATTCCCGCTTCGTCCTAGTGGCGGGGGACTGGGAAACCGGCATAGCCTTTACGTCCAGTCCTCCGCCGACGATCGCCCTTCATGGCGGGCCCCTCACAGGGACCCGGGAATGACTGACGGAGGTGGTGACGGGTGCAATGCGGGCGAAGGCACCCCCGTGCCTGTCGCCCGCCCGTCGCCACCATGAGGAGGGAGAGGGCGTTGCCGTCTCCGAACCCTTCTTCGTCTGCGGAGCGGCGCAGCGAGAGGGTCGTCCTCCCGCACGCGCTCCGCCTCCTCCTTTTGCGAGATTACGTCCTCGCAAAAGGAGGCGACCGCTGCCCAGGCCTCCTCGCTCCCCAGCATGGCGTTGACGACGCCGGGAAGCGAGAGGTCCGGTCCGATTACCGCGGTCAGACCGCGGCGCAACTCGGACCAAACTGGGCACACCTCCAGGGTGTGCTGCGCCGTGTCCTCCGGCGCGCCGCAGTCGTGGCACGCCGGGGTCTCCTCCCTCCCGATCCGGTGCAGGTGCGATCCGAAACAACCATGGCCGGACAACACCTGCACCAGACGGAACGAGAGGAAACCGTGGGACCGCTCGAGCCAGCTCCGCAGAACCGGACCGAGCGCGTCCAACGTCCGACGGCCAAAGGTGGCGGTGGCGAGGTCCTCTGTCCAGTGAAGGACGATAGAGTCCCTCGCCTCCCGCCGCACGGCCTCCCGCTCTTCGGCGACGGGGCGCTCCCCGAGAGCCTTCCGGCGCGCCGTCCACTCGTACACTCTGGCGAGCACCCATGCCTCCAACTCCCAAGGCGGGGTGCCAGCCAGGGCGCATGCCGCCGAAAAGCCCACCGAGCGGTAGGCCCTCGCCACCCGCAGTGCAATGGCCCTTTGGGGCCTGCGGATGGCCGTCGCATTCTCCCTCCTGTGGAGGGAGTCCGCCCAGATTGGGGCCCCATATAGGGCCATGCTCCGCAAGATGCCGGCATACAGGCGCCGGCATTTCGCCTTGGGCCCCCCCAGGTTCGGCAGGAGCCACGAGAGGGCGTCCGCGGCCTTGAGCAGGCGCGTCGACAGCCCGCTGAAATGCGGGCCGAAGCGCCACCTGTCGTCTAGCACCAGCCCCAGATACTTCATCTGGGGCTGGACCCCTATCCTGACGCCCTCCACAATTATGTGGGCGTCGGGAGGGCAGCGCTGCCGAGGCCCGCGAAAGAACACGGCCTCGGTCTTGTGCAGCGCCACCTTCAATCCCAGGCGGCGGATCCTCTCTGCAACCAAGGATCCGCCAGCCGAGGCCAGACAGGCCGCGTCCGCAAAGTTCCTCCCCCGGGCTGTGAGGAGAGTGTCATCCGCGTAGCAGATGACACTCGTGCCCTGGAGGAGGGCTCCGCGCAGGAGCCAGTTGAACCCGATGTTCCACAAGGGGGGGCCAAGCACCGACCCCTGCGGAACACCGGACTCTGCGCCGTACCGCCTCACTGTGGCCGTTTTGTCCACTAGGAGGACTTCTCGGTCCTCCAGGTAGCTGGCCAGGAGGTCCCGCAGGTATTGGGGCACTCCGTGATATCGGAGCGCCTCCAATATCGTCGAGTGGGGGACGGAGTTGAAGGCGTTGGCAATGTCGAATGACACCGCCAGCACTCCGTCCCCCGCCTCCACCGCTTCCTTCACCTGGCCCTTGAGTAGGGCCAGCGCATCGATCGTCGAACGCCCCCGACGGAAGCCGAATTGGGCGTCCGAAAGATCCGGCCCTACCCCCCGCAAATGGCTGTCAAGCCGGGAGGCGACAATCCCCTCGAACAACTTACCGACCTCATCGAGCAGGACGACGGGCCGGTATGCCGAGGGGGAGTCCACCGGGCGTCCCGCTTTTCGGAGGAGGCAAAGCTGCCCCTCCTTCCACAGTTTCGGGAACCTCCCAGCCGTAAAGCACGCGCTGAAGAGGTCCCGAAACCTGTCCTCCAAACCTAACCTAACCTAACCTAACCCCCATCAAAACAGCCAGGCGGCCGCATTACGGGAGTTCACCAGGGTTACCCCTAAACCTCCTAAAGAGCAGCGGCCAGTTCCAACTAGGGCCGACAAAGGAGAAGTCAGTCCACCTAAACTCAGGACGGCAACGGAGCCTACAGACCACATAGCGAACGCTTTTCTCGAGTTTCAAGCCATCACTAAAGCAACAAAAGTAGTCAGTCTCATGACATGCCAGAAAATCATGCAGTCATACCAGCTGGAGATTGAAGGTCTGCTTAAAGTGAAACTCGAAGAGGCTGAAGCAGCCATATACAATAACGCCACCTCCCAAGTCATCAAAGGAGAAATGACTGGCACGTACATGGCTGCGTACAACGCTACACACGGCTTCGTGCCGTTGGACGAGTCAGCAACGGCACGGACTGGCCACATAACCTTCGCGACACCCGAAAGCGACCCAATAGTGGTAGTGGCCCGATGCACTAAAATCATGCTGGACGACAAGATCCTCGAACAGGCGGAATCAATCTCGAGGAGCATAAGTCAAAGCGGAGGTTGGTCACTACCAAAAATAAAGTGGGTAAACGGCGTTCCAGGATGTGGCAAGACGACCTGGGTGGTTAATAACTTCGATAGGGATCACGACGTAATCGTCACTACTACAACTGAGGCCGCGAAAGATCTGCGGCAAAAGCTGGCACACCAAATTGGTGAAGACAACAGAACCAAAGTGCGCACACTGGCCTCAATATTATCAAACGGTTTCAAAGGGTCACACAAATGCAGGCGCATTGTAGTGGACGAGGCTCTCATGAACCATTTTGGGGCCATAGTGATGGCTGTTCGTTTGTCGGGTGCAACCGAAGTGGTCCTTATCGGTGATATTAACCAACTGCCCTATCTGGACAGGGAAAACCTGTTTCCCCTCACATACGCCCGTCCAAACTCTGTGGCGACCATCAGTGAAGAGTTGTCCTGTACGCATCGAAACCCGATGGATGTCGCATACGCCCTAGCAGAAGTCTATCCTGGCATTTACTCGTCGAAGAACCAAGTCCACTCTCTGCAGCTGAAACGGTTCACAGGCGCCAACATACAAAGCACCCTCTCTAACACACTGTTCCTGGTCCACACGCAGGAGGAGAAAAAGTCCCTCATTGGCCAAGGATATGGTGTGGGTACAGGGTCGAGCGTTCTGACGATCCACGAAGCTCAGGGACTAACGTGCGAGACAGTCTTCATCTTGAAGACCAAGTCTAAAGACATCGTCATCCACAGCAGCGTCCCCCATGCGGTAGTGGCCGTATCAAGACACACAGCCAGCTGTGTGTACTACGCCGACAACGCAGACGATGCTATTGGACGACTTGTGAGACGAGCACAAGCAGCCTCAACAAATGACATCATCAACACCAACATGATGAAGGCTATGCGACATCGGGACATGAAAGTCGTCGAGGCGCTGATTCGCCTCCAAAGGCAATGACCGACTATGCTCTTGACACAGGGTTGATACCCTTTTGACCTGATATTTGATGAACCTGATGAACCGGCTGCTGCAGCCGTTCCTCGGTGGGAAATCTGCAGCTGACGTGTAACTCAATGACCATACTAACCTTGCGTAATTTAGAAGATAATAACAATTAACACATTAACAATAGTTTGTAAAGGCGGTGAGGCACAGCTGGCATCATGAACCTGTCATACTCACTTAAAAGACCCGCTGATGGTGGCGTGTGTGTTGGATCGTTCAACTCCCTCAAATATGGTTGAGTAGGGCCGTGCCAATGCAGACGTCAGTTTTCGTGAACGGACGCTGTCAGTACAGTCTGGTCAGGTTGCGATTGCTGGCTGTGCATCAAAACCTCTGTCTGCATGTTTAAATTTGTTAACCCTAGTACTTAATCTTATAACATATTAGACATAAATTGTGTTAAGAGAAAAAAAAAAAAAAAAAAAAAAAAAAAAAAAAGTGTAATGGACTCATCATTAGTAAGTAAGTAGATTTAAGTAGAGTAAGTTGTACTCCGGAGTCACCACTTGTACGTGGAGCTCAGAGTCACAAAGGAAAATGTATATAAACAAGGGCACGGACGCTTAAGTCTGTGGATATTATTGTAAGGCAGGAGGTGGTTTTAGCTGGTTGGAGCCCAGCACTACTCAGACTGGCTTGTCTGTGAGGCAGCTTGAGTGTCCGACCGGATTTCCCCTCCTGCCAAAAAAAAAAAAAAAAAAAAAAAAAAAAAAAAAAAAAAAAAAAAAAAAAAAAGGTTAGGTTAGGTTAGGTTAGGTTGGGGTGCGGCCTTTCAATTAGAGAGAGGAGTCGAGGATTTGTTGCGGCCACCTGGGGGGACATAATTCTCTTTGGAGTTTATTTCTCCCCAAACAGGAGCTTAGCGGAGTTTGAGGACTTCCTGGACCGCCTCGGGACCTCGGTTCGACGAATGATGCCGTCCCACGTCATCGTAATGGGGGACTTCAACGCGAAATCCAGCGCGTGGGGGTCCCCCGGGACAGATGTCAGAGGGGCAGCGGTCGAGGAATGGATGGCATCTGCGGGCCTCTGTCTTTTAAACAGGGGCTCCGTTAACACGTGCGTTCGGCAGCATGGGGTTCAATAGTGGACCTATCGTTCGCTACCCCTGCTGTCGCAGCACGGGTTCAGGGTTGGCGGGTCCTAGAGAGTGTGGAGACGCTATCGGATCACCTGTACATCTGTATGAATGTCTCCACCTCCTCAGACTCAACAGTGTCTCCACGACCTGACGCTCGGCAGTTCCCGCGGTGGGCGTTGAAGCGGCTTGACGGTGATCTCCTAGAGGAAGCAGCCATTGTACAGGCTTGGCTGCCCTTACCGCCTGCTGCAGAGGGAGTTGATGGCGAGGCTGACTGCTTTCGCCGCGCCATGACGGTTGTGTGCGATGCAGCCATGCCTCGCTCCCGAAGACAACCTAAAAAGCGGGCGGTCTACTGGTGGTCCCAGGAGATAGCAGACCTCCGCGCGGCCTGTATAGTTGCCCGGAGGACCTACTCACAGGTGCGCAGGCTGCGCCGCCGCGACGAAGAGCTGGAGACCCTTCAGTCCCAACTGTATGAGGCATACCGTAATGCCCGGGGGGCTCTACAGTTGGCGATCTGTCGAGAGAAGGAGCAGTCAAGAGCGGAGGCACTGGAGGATCTTAACCGGGACCCCTGGGGGCGTCCGTACCGTGCAGCGCGGAAGAAGCTTCGCACCCAGGGCCCCCCACTGACGGAAACCCTCCAGCCTCAGTTCCTCGTCAGGGTCGTGGAGACACTCTTCCCGGATCGAGCGAATTATAATAAAACAACGTTCGTTTCGAAGACAGATCAAAGACAAGACATTTTATTCATAATAAATACATAGACAAAATAGATGGCTGCACTAGCCTTATATTGTAGATATCATTACAACACCCCCACTATATCTAACAATATAAAAACACATAAATATTAAACAATTTGCACACCTAGTTTATCCAAAAAATTATAATGTTTAACGGAACATAAACTCTTAGTGAATAAATCAGCAGGCATTTCAGCCGTTGGCAAATATCTAATACTCACAATCTTATTTTCTACACATTGTCTACAAAAATGATATTTTATATCAATATGCTTAGTTCTTTTATGATACACTGGATTCATGGTTAGCTTTTGTGCACTCTGGTTGTCATTGAAAAGATCAATAGTATACTTTTCTTTTGTTATATCATACAGTAAATTACGCAAATAAACTGCTTCTTTACAGGCTTCGGTAATCGCCATGTATTCAGCCTCGCTACTCGATAAAGCAACAGTTTTCTGTTTTTTTGTTTCCCAAGATATTACACAACCAGACAAAGTGAAACAAATACCAGTGTATGACCTTCTATCAATAACATTTCCACCCTGTTATATATGTATGTGTGAGCAGCGCGTATGTGAGCGTGGGCTGTGTCCCTACCCAAACCTCGAATGCAGGATTAAACCAGTGTGCTATTAGCCGTGAGTAGTTTCACTTGTCTCCTACGCACCTACATAACAGTGGCGACGAGTTACCCACAATAGCAAAAAGTAATAAAAAAAAAAGTCTTTGTTGAAAAATGGCACAGTCATTCTGTGGAATATTGTCAATTTTCGATCATAATGTCAATGATTGGAAGACCTACAAAGGTCGCGTGACACAATGGTTCATCGCAAATAATATCGATGCAAAAAACGACGAGGCGGGAACCAGGAGGCGAGCCATACTACTCAGCGCACTCAACGATGGTACATACAAGTTGGCAGCAGATTTAGCCCTGCCCAAAGACGTACAAGAGGTACCATACGAAGATCTGGTGACGTTGTTGGATAACCACTTCACACCAAAACGTTGCGGGTTCAGCGAACGACACAACTTTTACGCAGCTTCGCAGCAGCCTGGCGAGACACCTACGCAATGGGCAGCGAGGTTACGTGGACTTACGGCGCATTGCGGATTCAGCAATGTTGAGGAGGCGTTGCGTGATCGTTTTGTGATGGGGATGCTAGCAGGTCCTGAACGGGAGAAACTATTTGCGCTGGACTTGGAAACCTTAACCTTGGCGAAAGCGGTGGAGCTAGCAGAGAGCATTAGATGCGCGCGGGCAGGCGCTGCCGCTGCTGCTCCTGCATCGACAGATCAAGCACAGGTGTTCAAGATCGCGAAAGGGCAAAACAGTGTCAACACGACCAATAGTGCCGAGAAAAAAAAGTGTTCAGTGTGCGGTCGCGCTAATCACGAATCGTCTCAGTGTCGGTTCGCCAAGTATAAGTGTAAAAAGTGCAACACAGTAGGGCATTTGCGAAGAATGTGCAATAAACTAAACTATGTGTTAACGAGCGATGTGAGCGAGGACGATGATGGTAAGTCGCTTTATAACATTTGTTCGGCTCGGGGAGAACCTATGACAGAAACGGTGACGATAAACGGTCGGAATTTAAAATTTCAATTAGATAGCGGATCGGCGGTGACGGTCATATCTGAAGGTACATATAAAAAATTGTTTTCGGGTATACCATTGCATATTTCTAACAAAAGATTTTATGGTTACACAGGAGCCGATATGCAGTGTGTAGGTTATGTGCGTTTACCTATAACACATATGAAGCACACCCACACACTTGACGTGTTCGTCATACGACACGGCGGCCCACCGTTGCTAGGTCGTGACTTCATATCAATATTTAAATTAAAGTTAACACCTGTACATTTTTTTACCCATGCTCAAAGCGCAATTGACCGGTTGCAAATACAGTTCCCTGAAGTATTTTCAGACAAGCTGGGCGCTTTTAAAAATTATAAAGTTAACCAGCAACTACGTAATGATGCAAAACCGATTTTTTTTAAAGCGCGTCCCATTGCGTTTGCGTTGCGCGACAAAGTCGATAACGAATTAGAACGCTTGTTAAGCCTCGGAGTGTTAAAACCGGTTAAACATGCGGACTATGCATCACCTATTGTGCCGGTACTCAAACGTGACGGTTCCGTGAGATTATGTGCAGATTATTCGGTGACCATTAACAAACAATTAGTAATAGAACAATATCCTTTACCGACGGTTCACGAATTATTTTCTAAATTACACGGAGGCCAGCGGTTCTCTAAAATTGATTTATCCATGGCCTATAATCAATTCCTACTCGATGACGAGTCACAAAACATAACCTGCATTAACACTCACCGAGGTTTGTTTAAATATACGCGTCTAGTATTCGGCTTGTCGAGCGCGCCGTCTATTTTCCAGCGCGCGATGGAAACCTTGTTGTCCGGGTTAGACGGAGTGTTATGCCTATTGGATGACGTGTTGGTAACAGCAAGCACTGAAGATTTGCATGTAGAAAAGCTACACATAGTTCTCAAGGGGGAAGTGTTATATATGTATGTGTGAGCAGCGCGTATGTGAGCGTAACGTTTCCGGGATAACCACTTTATGTCCTCTCATGAGGCAACCATTTTCATATGATAATTGTGTCCTACACAAATAATAAGGCTTAATATTTAAAAATGACAACGGTAATGTTTCACAACAGGTGGAGGCGCAACATCATTATGACTTTAATGATTTTAACAACAGTCGTACCGAGCCATTGCCTGGCGACCATCGGGTACAGAGTCCCGTGGGGGAGGGAACTGACGAGGTAGATCTGCAATCACCACCGTCTGCAGACACAATTACAGTCTCGGAACCAATTTCAAGGAATCCAGAAAGACTGTTGAGAAACATTCCCAGGGTCGATTATAAACCTTTCCTGTAACTTTTGTATGTTTCTATTGTTAATGAATATAGTATTTTGCACAAGTTTATATAATTTTGGTAAAATAAGGGGGAAGTGTTATATATGTATGTGTGAGCAGCGCGTATGTGAGCGTGGGCTGTGTCCCTACCCAAACCTCGAATGCAGGATTAAACCAGTGTGCTATTAGCCGTGAGTAGTTTCACTTGTCTCCTACGCACCTACATAACACACCCCAATCAGCATCAACAAATCCTTTTAGTATTGAGCTTCCATTACCGGAATACTTCAGGCCATAATCTCTAGAACATTTCAAATATCGCAATAGCCGCTTTACATAAGCACAATGTTCTTTAGAATAACAGTTATTAAATTGACTTAAATAACTAACTGTATACGCAATATCTGGCCTAGTTAAAACTGCTAAATACATAAGAGATCCAATTATTTGTTGATATGGAAAATTACCTACATAATGTTCATTCCTAGAAACATTCAACTTATTTTCCATTGGAGTCTGAATCGGTTTACATTCGCTCATATTAAACTTATGCAACAGCTGATCAATATAATCTCTCTGACTTAATGTCACTGTCTGCTGAGCTTTATTGACAGTTACGTTAACTCCCAGACATTTCTTAATTTCTCCCAAATCTTTAATTTTAAACTGGCTAGCTAGTACCTGCTTTAAATGTTTAGTTTCATTAATATTATTTGAAAAAATAAAGAAATCGTCTACAAATAACGCAACAATAGTTTTCAATTGATCTTGCATTTTTGTATACATACACGGCTCTATTTTAGATCTAATATAGCCCAAGTTTAATAAACATTCATCAACTCTCTTGTACCATGCTCTAGAGGACTGTTTGAGCCCATAAATAGCCTTTTTTAATTTAAGTACCTGACCTTTTTTTGTTTCTTCAGGAAAACCTTTTGGTATCCGCATATAAATGGTTTCCTCTAGAGTGCCATTCAAGAAAGCTGTTGTTACATCAAGATGAGTTGTATTCAAACCTAATTGTACTGACAATGCAAAAAGTAACCTCAAAGTTGTGTGTCTCACCACAGGAGAAAAAGTTTCTGTAAAGTCCACACCTTCAACTTGTGTAAAACCTTTAGCTACTAAACGAGCTCGAAAACGAACTTTGTTGTCACTATCGTACTTTTTACGAAGCACCCACTTGCTCTGTACAACTCTACCATCTTTTGGAGCGTCACTCAACTCCCAGGCATCATTGTCCTTGAAACATTGTAATTCCTCTCTGACAGCTGACTCCCACTGCTCCTTTTCCGGTCCATTCAAAGCATCATGAAGAGACAAACCAGTCACATCATCATATGTGTCACTGTTGACACAAAAATTTGAGAACCCATATCTCTCTGGAACTTTCCTTATCCGTTTGGGTCTGCACTCAGGAGTTTCTTCTTCAACATCTTTTAGTGAGTTGTCGGAATCTTCATAGTCACAAGGAACATATGTTTCATCATCATCTTGAAAACTGTCTACAAAACTTTCAAAACTGTCTACAAAACCTTCAGAATTATTTTGACTGGACGTTGATTCAGGTTCTCTTTGTTGTGTATCATCAGGTTTCTTACTATCCCCCACTGAATCAAAATTCTGATCATTCACTTCAATGAGATGTTCTGGTTTTGATTCCTTCTCAATGATGATCACGTCTCTACTAGTCGTCACTTTCTTAGTTTCTGGATTGTAGACCCGGTATCCTTTTATATGATCTGGATATCCAAGGAGAATACTTTTGATCGCCTTCTTGTCCCATTTCTTTCGCTTTTCTTTCGCGACATGGACCATAACAGTGCTACCAAATATTCTTATATGGCTTATATCCGGCTTGGAGCCAGTCCATAACTCATATGGAGTTTTATTGTCCAATGCTGCTGCTACAATTCGATTCTGCAGGTACACTGCCGTATTAGTGGCCTCACCCCAGAATTCTTTTCCTAAATTTGCATCGAAAAGAAGACACTTTGCTTTTTCTACGATCGTACGATTGAATCGTTCACACAATCCATTTTGTTGTGGTGTGTATGGATTGGTCCTCTGATGCAGCACACCAGCACTGTTAAGACAATCTTCAAATTGTTTATTACAATACTCCAGCCCGTTATCACTTCTTAATACTTTGATTGTTCTCTTGGTTTGATTTTCGACCAAAGCTTTGAACATTTTGAAGTACTTTAAAGCCTCATTTTTGTGTTTTAAAAAATAAACAAATGTCATCCTACTATGATCGTCAACAAACAACAAGAAGTATCTCGAGCCACCTATAGACACAGTCTCCATAGGGCCACAGATGTCTGTATGTACAATATCTAGAAGATTACTGCTTCGCTGGCCAGTACTATAAAACGGCAAACGGCACTGCTTACCTTCACAGCATGTTATACATGAGGATTTGCTTATGTCAACTTTTTCATCGAGTGACATACCCTGCACTGCATTCTTCATGTGATTCAAATAATCTTTATTTACGTGTCCTAGTCTGCGATGCCATGTTAATCCTGACACAACCGATGCTGCTAAACATTCTTGTTTTGACAGATTCACTTTGTATACTCCATTGGCCAACACTGCCTTAGCAACTAACTCGTTCTTCTGATTGTAAACTGAACATCCATCTTCAGTGAAAGATACACTGTTGCCTTTCGATATCAATTGGCTAACAGATAACAAGTTTGTGGTTAGGGTTGGTACACAAAACACGTTTTTTACTGTGATGTCATATTCGCAGTTATCAGTTGAAGTCGTAATATTTACATCGCCAGAACACAATACTGACACCTTTTCACTGTTAGCAACAACAATTTCTTTGGATTGTTCATACTGTGCATTCTTAACCCAACTTTCATTTGTTGTAAGGTGCACACTTGCGCCCGAATCAATATACCATGCATCTTTGCTGAAGTTTCCACTCAGGAACACTGCGCTAAAAGCATTAGACTGCATTCTTTCCTTATTTTTCTGGTTTGACGAGTTGTTTTCGGTATTAGTACACTGATTTCTGTAATGGCCGGTTTGTTTACATCGATAACACTTTATTTGCTTGACGTTTGACTTTGATGAACCACAACCATTGTTACCAACGTCATTCTTCCGAGCCACAGACAAATTAGTGATCTGTTTTCCCTTGTTCTTTGAACGAATGGTAAAAGCACCGCAAACTTCACTCTCGTCGTTACTTGGCAGTTCCATGTCAAGCAATTTTGTTTTTATGGAATCCGCCGTTATATGAATCCCAGAATGCTCAATTGCCATGATCATAGGGGAAAATCGATCAGGCAATCCCGCTAACAGCAATGATCCTGTCCACTGATCATTAATTTCGAACCCTGTTCCACTGAGTTTCTGTGCTGTATCGATAATCTGCGTCACATAAGACGTCATCGAACTGCAATTCTCTCGGCGAATCGAAATCAAATTCCGTAGTAGACTTATCCTTCGTGAAAATCCGCTGTCGTCGAATAATTGTTTTAGTTTATCCCACAATTCTTTTGAAGATTTCACATTCTTCACGTGCACGTATAAAGACGGGTCAATTGTCATTATCAATTTCGCTTTGGTTTTTTCGTCGTCTGCAGTTTTTATTTCTTTTCCGGCTTCTGGTATCACGCAATGCCTCATGCCCTCCAGAATTAAGAAATTCTCTGCCGCGAAACACCATTCGCTGTAATTGTCGCGTCCCGTTAACTTAGTAACGTTGACTAGATAGTTCGCCGACATTTTGAACTACGATATACTAAACTAGTCAACTGCGATTTTAATAACAATTCGTCACGACACAGTTCAATCGCGTCTCGTAATCGTCTTTTAACACTTGCTTACTGCAAAATACTTGATAAAAGGCAAAAAACACGATTTTTTATGAGCGAGCGGCCCATAACCTATAATAAAACAACGTTCGTTTCGAAGACAGATCAAAGACAAGACATTTTATTCATAATAAATACATAGACAAAATAGATGGCTGCACTAGCCTTATATTGTAGATATCATTACAACACCCTTCACCCTTCACCCACCCACCCACCCCCCCCCCCCCTTCACCCTTCTCCGACCATGGCCGATGCAGAGCCTGAGCAGGATGCGGAGATGGAGGCACCCCCAATTTCCGACGCGGAGATGGAGGCAGCAATTCTGCGGGTGCGATCCAAGAGGACTGCCCCTGGCCCAGACGGGGTGCCTGCAAGGGCGCTGGCCCTGGCTCTGCAAGCGGCTCTGGGAGACAGGCTAAGGGAGCTGTTTGACGCTTGTCTGACATCGAGACGGTTCCCTAAGGCCTGGAAGGAGGGTCGACTGGTGCTGTTGCAAAAGCCGGGGCGCCCCCCGGAGTCTCCATCAGCGTATAGGCCACTTGTCTTGCTGGACGAGGCGGGGAAGATGCTAGAGAAGATTCTCGCTACCCGCATCATCCGGCACTTAGAGGCTGTTGGCCCGAACTTGTCGGACGCTCAGTTCGGTTTCCGGGCAGGGCGTTCGACTGTGGACGCTATCTTGCGGCTCAAGGCAGAGGCGACGGATGCAGTCGCACAGGGTGGGGTGTTGTTGGCGGTGTCTTTAGACATAGCCAATGCGTTCAACACCCTGCCATTCAGCTGCATCGAGGAGGCGCTTCGCTACCATCAGGTGCCCATCTACCTGAGGCAGCTGGTAGCGGACTACCTGCAGGGTCGTTTCATCTGCTACGAGGGATGCGACGGCCGTGTTGTGCGCAGGTCCATCACGTGCGGTGTTCCGCAGGGGTCGGTCTTAGGTCCGCTCGTGTGGAACATTGGCTACGACTGGGCACTGCGATGTTTGCTCTCCCCCGGGCAGGGCGTCATTTGCTACGCCGATGACACACTCGTCACGGCCCGGGGAGGGAGCTACGAAGAAGCGGCACGCTCGGCTGTCGAGGGCGCGTCCCTAATCGTGGGGCGAATCGAGGCACTGGGCCTCAAGGTGGCGCTCGAGAAGACCGAGGCCCTGGTATTTCATGCACCCCGACGCCGGCCACCGGCTGACGCTCGCCTTGCTATTGGTGGTGCGTCAATAGCGGTGCGGGCAAGCATGAGATACTTGGGCCTGGTTTTGGACCGGAGATGGAACTTCGGCGAGCACTTTGCTCAGCTTGCGCCGAAGCTGATCGGCACGGCATCCGCGCTCAGCCGGCTGCTGCCGAACCTAGGGGGACCGAACGTCGTTTGCCGACGGCTTTACACGGGTGTGATCCGCTCGATGGCGCTCTACGGGGCCCCGGTGTGGGCGGGGTCCCTGTCTGCTCAAAATAAGGCTCTTCTGCGAAGACCGCAAAGAGTCATGGCAGTCAGGGTCGTACGCGGATACCGCACTGTATCTGCGGAAGCGGCGTGTGCCCTCGCGGGCACGCCCCCGTGGGACCTGGAGGCACAGGTGCTCGCCGAGGTCTACTGGCGTGGCGCGGACTTGCAGGCCGAGAGTGGTAGACGCCCACCGCCTGAGCTGGTCACGAGGTGGCGTAGAGAGGCCCAGGCCCAAACCCTGCGGATTTGGAAGGTTAGGCTGGAGACGCCCAGTGCAGGTCACTGGACAGTGGGGGCTATCCAGCCGATCCTGGAGGAATGGGTGCAGAGGCGACACGGGACGTTGTCCTTCCGCCTGGTGCAGGTTTTGTCGGGGCATGGCTGCTTTGGCAAATACCTGCACAAAGTGGCTAGACGGGAGGCGACTCCCGTGTGTCACCAGTGCGGCTGCAGCGAAGATACGGCGCTCCACACCCTCGAGCATTGTCCTGCTTGGGTGGTGCAGCGCCGTGCTCTCGCAGCAGCAATCGGGGCAGACCTCTCCTTGCCAACCGTGGCCAGGGCCATGATCGACAGCAGGGGGTCATGGGAGGCGGTGGCGTTTCCCCGCTTCCTTTTGCGAGATGACATCCTCGCAAAAGGAAGCGGCGGAGCGCGTCAGGGAGGAAGACTCCCTCGCTGACGCGATTCGCCGCAGGAGGACAGGGCGGCGGAGAAGGCGCCATGGCGACCTGATACCGCCCTAGGAGGTGCCAGCGGGCGATGGATCGGGGAATCTATCGTCGTCGCGTTGCACGGCCCTCACGAGTGGAGGCGATGTCTCAGGTGAGCCCGGACATCGCCAAAGGAGTTGGTGCCCGGAGACGGGCTGCGCTGGTTGGGTCGCGAACGTCATGCGTAGCAGTTCTCGCGGCCCATCCGCAAAGGCGACAGTAGGCTCACGGCGGTGTTTTTTAGTGGGTGCAAGCCCCACATAACCACACCATCTCCCCGGACGGTGCGGTATGCGTCAGGCATTTTTCACCGCTTAATAAAAAAAAAAAAAAAAAAAAAAAAAAAAAAGGTTGGGGTGCGGCAGAATTCCTCCACGTTAGTTTGGCAGCTGCTGGTCCCCCTCGATGCGTCTGGAGGGAAGAGCAGCTGCTGGGCCGGTGCACCCTGGGCGCGACAGTATTATTCCTCGAGGAATCGGGAAATGGTACTGTCGTGGCTAATATTCTGGGGGAGGGGTCACATCGTTCGTCGTGCGATGACCCACTGGTCTGTCGTGCGAGGTTCGATGTGCATAGGGGGGGGATAACATCGTGTACCGTGCGATGACTCAAGCAGGGTCATCGGACGGTACGTGATTAGTGATTCACTCTTCGAAGTTTTCGGGGAGTAAATCGGGGCGGGGAAAACGTCGTGTGGCGTGCGATGGCTCAAGTGGGTCATCGGACGGTACGTGATTAGTGATTCACTCCTCGAAGTTGTCGGGGAGTGAATCAGGGTCTGGGATCCACCTTCATCTTTCATCACGGCATTCGTCGCCCTCTGGTACGCGTCTGCCTCAGACGTGACTGTGAGTGTGGTGAATGATCGTGGTGGGGGATCAAGGGGGAGGGGAGTAATTTATGTATATATGTATGTGTGTCTATGTTTATGTGTATATGTTTATATATTTTATTGATGAAGTGGGGAGTCAGGGACCACACCCTTTAAAGGAACAATATGGATAAGTCGAGATGCAATATTATACCCCAGGGCGGTACCAGCTGCTCAGCAGCTGGAGAATCCGCCACGGCCCCTTCGGGGTCGTCTGCCCCACCGTATTCTGGGGGGGGCAACATTTCGCTTCCAATTGCCAATGGCAACAAGAGCCGAGGAGGCTCATTAAGGTCACGGTCTTTTGAAGACCTGACCTCTTTTACACCGCAACAAGCGAAGGACACAGTGTCAGACTCGGGCACAGTGTCAATAAAGATGGGAGCCGAGGCTCCAGCAGAACCGCGAGTCATCCTAGAAAGGGTGACTGTGCTGCCGGAAATTTCCGACACACCACAGCCAGTTGCGGCCGCTCGCTCCAAGTTTTGGGGGAAGCGGCCGCGTGACTGTGGGTCGGATGCGGGCTCGGTGGGCTTGTCCTCAAGTGAGGAGAACCTGCCGGCCCCTAAGGTGTCGACACCACGGAGAGGCAGAGGACGCGGTCCACGTTCCGGAACGATCGTCCCTGCAGCGACAAGCGACTCCCGAGGCCGGTTCTTAAAGCCCCGTGAAATACCGGTGAGTGATTCCGACGGGACTATGCAGGTGGAGCAAGGTGATGCGTCCATTGCATTGGTGAGCACCCGGGCAGAGCTCAATGCCGCGAGGCGAGAGGGCCGGAAGGCCATCGCGACTGACGAAGTCGCTGAGTTGGCTCGTCAGGCAAGGGAGAGGCGTTCGCAGACCGCGACAACTCCTGAGGGCTTAACGGCAGAAGCCCTTAGCCGTCAAGTGCTAGACGGCGTGGACGTCGTCCTGAAGGTGGCCACGAAATCAGGCAACCTGAAGGGCACGTTCACGCGAGCCCTAAAAGAGGCGGCGACTGCCATCAAGGAGGCGATGGACGTCCTCCTCGATCGAACGACCTCGGAGGAGACGGTGAAACTCCTAGAGGAGAATCACCGTCTCCATACGAGAATGGAGGAGCTCCAGCAGGAGGTCAGCGCCCTGAAGGCGGACTTCAGCCGGCAGCAGGGTGTACAGACTACGGAGGGTCGTGCCCTGCCACAGAACGGGTCTTTGGGGGAAGACCAGTTCAGCCGGCTGTTGAATATAATGACCGCCCGCTTTGACAGCCTAGAGCCCAGGCTCAACCCCCCTATTAGGCTTCGACCACCGCTGGCGGCTGATACACGGAGGAAAGAGGTGGAACCCGCACCAGCAGTGGCTGGGCCGACTTGGGCACAGGTCGCTAAAGCGCCACCTACGCCAAAAAAGCCGTCACCGGTGCCCAAAACGGCCACGCAGAAGCCCAAGAAACCCACAGAAGGGGCCAAAAAGGCAGGAACAGGGTCGAAAAATCAGACTGAGGAGACGAGCTCATCCCTCAAAGACAACGGGGAATGGAAGACGGCCGCAAGCCGCAAAAAGCGGCGTAAGAGGGGTAAGCCCAAAAAAGCGCCGGACACCAAGGGACAGGTCCCCAGAATCCGCGTCCCTCGCTCCGAGGTTGTAGTTGTTACGCTGCAGCCGGAAGCCAAGGAGAGCCAAAATGTTTGAGTTGGCGGGGACCAACTGTGTCGAGAGGGCGGACACTCTAGCTGCAAAGCTGAGGGACGTCCTCAACCCCGAGGAGGCCCGGGTGTCCAGGCCCATTAAGACGGCTGAGGTTCGCGTCGATGAGCTGGACGTCTCCTTGACCCCAGAAGAGGTGGTGGCGGCCATAGCCCGGAGCGGCGGATGCGCGCCGGAAAATGTGCGGGCGGGCGAGATCCGCGTAAACGCTGGCGGGCTTGGCACCATCTGGGTGCGGTGTCCGGTGGCTGCGGCCAAGCAGGTCGCCGACGCGGGCCGTCTACTGGTGGGCTGGGTGTCAGTGAGGGTAAAACTCCTGGCACCCCGGGCTATGCAGTGTTTCCGGTGCCTGGAGAAAGGGCACGTCCGAGCACAGTGCACCTGCGAAACAGACCGCAGCGATCTCTGTTATCGCTGCGGTCAGCCTGGCCATAAGGCGGCCCAGTGCTCCGCGGAGCCAAACTGCCCAGCGCGGGCCATCCCCCTCCCGCCCTGCTGGGTGGAGATGTCGAACCGCACATATCGGTGGTCCGACAACGTCTCCACCATCTCTACCCGCCAGTTGACAACGCGGGCGGCCAGCGCGGGGGTGGCAAACGACACGTCCACCACCGACCCACCCTGTTGCCGCACACACGTGTGGACCGCCCCCCTGTTGAGGAGGGACACACCGCTTGAGGCCGCCCAAAACTCGACGGCGCGTCCCCGGACGTTGCAACCTGCGGCCGGGTTGCCCCAGGCCGTCGACTTGGCGTTCAGGTCGCCCAACATCAGAACTTGGCGTGGCGCCGCCCTCCCTTTGACTGCGGTGAGGATCTCGAGGAAATCCTCAAAGTCCGAGAGAGGGCGGTTTGGGGAGAAATAGACCCCAACCAGGGCCATGTCTCCCCAGGCGGCGG
The DNA here is from genome assembly GCA_916618015.1 of Xestia c-nigrum. Classification (NCBI taxonomy): domain Eukaryota; kingdom Metazoa; phylum Arthropoda; class Insecta; order Lepidoptera; family Noctuidae; genus Xestia; species Xestia c-nigrum. The sequence goes on along the minus strand of OU745252.1, from coordinate 26,158,158 downwards.
CCACGTATCCCGGTCCCCTCTCTAAGAGCGAGAGGGGAGGGGAGTCTGTGGAAGACCGCGCCACCAACGCCACCAAGCCGTCCCGGTCGCCCAGCCAACGGCCAGGGACCGAGTAAGGTTCGGCGACCACCGCCAAGTCCACCAACCACTCAGCCATGGTCTGCATCAGCAGATCCTGGGCTGCCCTGCAGTGGTTGGCGTTCGCCTGGAGGATGCGATGTTCGACCCTATCCATCAGTCGGACATCGCACCCCCCTCCGCAGCCGTCGCAGGAACGACGGAGTCAGCGGCAGCAGCAGCAGGCCTGGTCGGTGCCAGCGCTTTGCCACGCTTAGGGGGAGGATTGCAGTTCCTCCCCTTCATGACGTGGCCTGCCAGGCGGCCACTGGCGGCACACACCGCGCAGTGCGGCGTGGCGGCCTCGCAAGAGACGGCTTTGTGGCCGTTCTTGCCGCAGCGGTAGCATGTGTCCGTCCTATCCACCGTGGACGGACACATGGGCCGGGTGTGACCGATGCCGAAGCACCGGAAACACCGCAGTGGCTGGTCTTCAAGTGCCCGGACTGCACCCGAGCTGAAGCCTACCGGCAGCCGTCCCTTGGCAAGGACGGCTTTGGCAGCGGCGATTGGGCACTCGAGGCGAATGGTGCCCATGCCGAAGCGGCCGGGCCTTATGTCCCGACCTTGCACTGCTGCGGCGCCACAGCCCCCTATCGCTGCGACCGCCGCCACCACCTCCTCCTTGGTGACGGAGTCGTCGAGCTCCGTCACCTCAATGGCCGCCGACTTGATCGGTCGGGCCACCTTCGCGGAGTCCGCGATGACCTCCTGCAGCTTTGCTGCGAAGAGGTCCGCGTGGGCACTCCCCTCACCTCAACCTTCTCCTCCAGCTCTTGCTGGAGCTGCGCTCGCCGGGAGAGGTCATAGAGGCGCCGGCATTTCACCTTGGGCCCCCCCAAGTTCGGCAGGAGCCACGAGAGGGCGTCAGCGGCCTTCAGCAGGCGTGTCGACAGCCCGCTAAAATGCGGGCCGAAGCGCCACCTGTCGTCCAGCACCAGCCCCAAATACTTCATCTGGGGCTGGACCCCTATCCTGACGCCCTCCACAATTATGTGGGCGTCGGGAGGGCAGCGCTGCCGAGGCCCGCGAAAGAACACGGCCTCGGTCTTGTGCAGCGCCACCTTCAATCCCAGGCGGCGGATCCTCTCTGCAACCAAGGATCCGCCAGCCGAGGCCAGACCGGCCGCGTCCGCGAAATTCCTCCCCCGGGCAGTGAGGAGAGTGTCATCCGCATAGCAGATGACACTCGTGCCCTGGAGGAGGGCTCCGCGCAGGAGCCAGTTGAACCCGATGTTCCACAAGGGGGGGCCAAGCACCGACCCCTGTGGAACACCGGACTCTGCGCCGTATCGCCTCACGGTGGCAGTCTTGTCCACGAGGAGGACCTCTCGGTCCTCCAAGTAGCTGGCCAGGAGGTCCCGCAGGTATTGGGGCACTCCGTGATATCGGAGCGCCTCCAATATCGTCGAGTGGGGGACGGAGTTGAAGGCGTTGGCAATGTCGAATGACACCGCCAGCACTCCGTCCCCCGCCTCCACCGCCTCCTTCACCTGGCCCTTCCCCCAACCTAACCTTTTTTTTTTTTTTTTTTTTTTTGACGCTGGGAAAAAATGCATTACGCATACCCTCTCATCGGGGGATGAGAGGGGTATGTGGGACTCCCCGGTCTGACCCGGTATACCCACTAAAACGACCCAGCGACATTCCCGCTTCGTCCAAGTGGCGGGGGACTGGGAAACCGGCATAGCCTTTACGTCCAGTCCTCCGCCGACGATCGCCCTTCATGGCGGGCCCCTCACAGGGACCCGGGAATGACTGACGGAGGTGGTGACGGGTGCAATGCGGGCGAAGGCACCCCCGTGCCTGTCGCCCGCCCGTCGCCACCATGAGGAGGGAGAGGGCGTTGCCGTCTCCGACCCCTTCTTCGTCTGCGGAGCGGCGCAGCGAGAGGGTCATCCTCCCGCACGCGCTCCGCCTCCTCCTTTTGCGAGATTACGTCCTCGCAAAAGGAGGCGACCGCTGCCCAGGCCTCCTCGCTCCCCAGCATGGCGTTGACGACGCCGGGAAGCGAGAGGTCCGGTCCGATTACCGCGGTCAGACCGCGGCGCAACTCGGACCAGGCTGGGCACACCTCCAGGGTGTGCTGCGCAGTATCCTCCGGCGCACCGCAGTCGTGGCACGCCGGGGTCTCCTCCCTCCCGATCCGGTGCAGGTGCGATCCGAAACAACCATGGCCGGATAACACCTGCACCAGACGGAACGAGAGGAAACCGTGGGACCGCTCGAGCCAGCTCCGCAACACCGGACCGAGCGCGTCCAATGTCCGGCGGCCAAAGGTGGCGGTGGCGAGGTCCTCTGACCAGTGAAGGACGATAGCGTCCCTCGCCTCCCGCCGCACGGCCTCCCGCTCTTCGGCGACGGGGCGCTCCCCGAGAGCCTTCCGGCGCGCCGTCCACTCGTACACTCTGGCGAGCACCCAAGCCTCCAACTCCCAAGGAGGGGTGCCAGCCAGAGCGCATGCCGCCGACCCCCAACCTAACCTAACCTAACCTAACCTTTTTTTTTTTTTTTTTTTTCACGATGTGGAAATCCTCAATGGATGTCCTCCGCCCTGGGGAGAGCGAAGGGGTCTGTCAGACTCGTACTGACTAAAACCACACCGGTGTTCCCTCGCACACTTGCGTCAGGGGGGCAACGGGATCTGATGCGACTTCCGCTGCCCCGGACTAGTGCTGGCCCGCTTGACCTACGGGCCTCGTCCCGGGGGGAGTGAGGTGTAAAACTCCCCCCGCTACGTCTATGAGAGGCGCGCGTGGAACACAACGCGCCGCCGTCTCGGGTCCAGTGTGATGGGGGGCGACGGATGTCCCCGAATCCGCCGCCCCTGGACCAATTTAGGGGGGCCGGAAGAGGGCGTTGTCAGCCCTCTGCCGACGCCCGGTGCGCCTGCTGCGGGATGGGCGGGAGCTGGTCATCTCCCTTTCCCTTTCCGCAGCTTCCTTCTGCGACATGACGGTCTCGCAGAAGGACATCACTGCGTCCCAGGACTCTGCGCTGCCGACCATCGAGCGAACGACGGCCGGCAGCGACAGGTCTCCTCCTACCTCTGCAACGAGAGCACGGCGCGGCTCATCGAAAGCGGCACATTCGGCCAGCGTATGCCGCGCCGTATCCTCCGAACAATGGACGCAGTGATGGCACCGGGCGTCCGGCTCCCTGCTTAAGCGAGACAGGTACTTCCCGAAGCAGCCGTGCCCCGAGAGTACCTGTGTCGCCCGGAACGTCAGAGAGCCGTGCTTCCTCCCGAGCCAGTCGTCGAGTACTGGCCGGATCGCCTCGATTGTGTTGAGGCCGGCGGTGGGGAGGTCTAGCCTCCCCCGCCATTCCGCCACCATGACCTGTCGGAGCTGAGACCGGTACAGCGTAATCTGTCGCTGCACCAGCCTCTCGCCCCGATGTTCGGCCTCCTCGCGCCACTGGTATAGTGTCGCGAGGGTCTTCGCCTCCAGGTCCCATGGCGGGGATCCAGCCAGTACGCAAGCCGCCTCGTAGGAGATCGTGCGATATCCCCGTACGACCCTGACGGCCATCGCTCTCTGCGGTCTGCGCAGGACTGCGATAGTGCGGGCCGTCAGGTCGGTCGCCCATATCGGGGCCCCATATAGGGCCATCGATCGCACGATCCCCACGTACAACCGCCTGCAGGCGGAGCTCGGGCCCCCCAGATTGGGAAGCAGCGTTGATAGCGCGCCCGCCGCGCCCATCAACTTGGGCACCAGCCGCTGAAAGTGGGGGCCGAAGTCCCAACGGCTGTCGAGCACCAATCCGAGATATTTCATGGTTGACTCGACAGCGATCCGGACCCCCCCGACCACAATGTGTGATCCCAACGGCGGTGCCCGTCGGGGGCCATGAAAAGCGATGGCCTCCGACTTGTTGAGGGCCACCTCCAGGCCCAGGCGCCGTATGCGGCTCACCACCTGTGAGACCGCAGCCGTAGCCAGCAACGCTGCTTCCCTGTACGAGCTCCCCCGGGCCGTGACCAGCGTGTCGTCCGCATAACACGTCAGGTTCACTCCCGGCGGGAGCTCGCACCGCAAAACCCAGTCGTATCCGATGTTCCACAGGGGTGGGCCCAGAACCGAGCCCTGTGGAACACCGCACGACATCTCGCGACGGCCTATACCGTCGCGTCCCATGTAGGTGACACACCTCCCCGAAAGATACGCCCCCACGATGTTGCGGAGGTAGGAAGGCACCCTATGGTATCGCAGGGCCTCCCTAATGCAACTCCAGGGCAGGGTGTTGAACGCGTTGGAGATGTCCAGGGACACCGCCAGCACCACCCCACCCTGGGAAACCGCTTCCTCCGCCAGGACTCTTACTCTCCTGATGGCGTCGATGGTAGAGCGCCCACACCGGAAGCCAAACTGACTGTCGTCCAGGTTCGGCCCCACTGTGCACAAGTGGCTGACGAGGCGGTCTGCGATTACTCGCTCGAACAACTTGCCCGCCTCGTCCAGCAGCACTATGGGCCGATAAGCGGACGACGAATCCGCCGGGCGCCCCGCCTTCTTGAGCAGGACCAGTCGACCAGCTTTCCACCTGTTAGGGAAATGGCCCTGCTCAAGGCACGCCGAGAAGAGTCCCCTCAGTGGGGGCTCCAGCTCTTTCAGGGCGAGGACTAGAGCGCGGCCAGGCACTCCGTCGGGCCCCGGAGCAGTGTTTTTTGCCCGGAGCCGCATCGCGGCCGCGCTCATCTCCGCCTGTGTCACCTCTGGGACGGTTTCATTCTCCTCTTCTTCCGGCTCTGCAGCTGTAAGTTGAGCCATCTGCGGTGGCTCATGCTCGGCTCTCTCAGGAAAGAGAGCCGAGACCACTTGCTCCAGGAACTGCGGCTCGAGACCTTCCGTTAGCGGGGGGGCCCATGGCCGAAGTTTCCCTCGGACCGTACGGTATGGGCGCCCCCACGGATCCCCGTCTAGGGTCGCGAGCAGCTCCTCCCTGGAGCGCGTCTTTGACTCGCCGATGGCCAGCCACAGAGCCTCCTTTGCCGCGCGGTACACCTCATACAGCGCGGCTTCTTCGTCGGGATCCCGGCGACGTCTCCTCCGACATCGCGTGTACGGGCGTCTGGCGTCTGCGCATGCGACGCGCAGCTGCTCGACCTCGATGGACCACCAGTACACGCGGCGCCTTGCGGACAGAGGGGAGACGCGTGGCATGGACGCGTCGCAAATTTGCGTCATCGCGTCACCAAACCACTGCGCCTCCTGTTCGACGTCGACGGGACCGACGGTAGCCGACTCCCGAACCCAGGCCAGGACGATGGTGGCTTCCTCGAGAGCCTCCTTGTCGAGGCGTTTCAGAGCCCAACGCGGGCCGTCTCTCTGGGGGGCCGATTGGCTACGACCTCCAGCGGTTTGGGTGGAGACGTCGAAGCGTATGTATCGGTGGTCCGATAGCGTCTCCACCTCCGCTTCCACGTGCCAATCACGAACACGGTGCACAACAGCGGGGCTAGCGAACGAGACGTCCACTATAGACCCGCCCCGTTGTCGCACACACGTGTAGGCCGAACCCCGATTTAAGACGGCCAGGCCCGTCGTAATGGCCCACTCCTCTAGCGCATCGCCTCTCGGGTCTGTGACCGGGGATCCCCACGCCGCAGATTTGGCGTTCAGATCACCGAGAAGCAGTATGGGCCGAGGGTGAGACCGGCCGACGACGGCTCCCAACTCGACAAGGAAACTCTCGAAATCGGCGAGACTCCTGTTGGGCGAAAAATATGCCCCGACCGTGACGATCCCGTTCACAAGGGCGGCAACCCAACCGTGACCCCGGGATACGTCGACAAGAGTCGCACCGATGATGGCCACCAGGCCGTCCAGATCCCCTGCCCAGTTGTCCCGGGGAGGGACAAAATACGGCTCAGCGACCACCGCCACGTTTATCGACCACTGCGCCATGCTCAGGACCAAGAGATCCTGAGCTCTGGTACAGTGGTTGATATTCGCCTGAAGGAAATGAAGTGCCATTACTAACACTCCATTTCCTCGGTTCGTCCCACAACTGGCCGGGAGTCGGCCTCAGAGGTGCTAGGGGGTGCGGCCCCCGCAGCCTTGGTCCAACGCTTGTTGCGCTTTCTGGGCGCGCCGCAAGCGTTGCCGCCTATTCTGTGCCCCGCGGACTTTCCTGCAGCTGTACACAGACTGCAGTTTGGCTCCGCGGAGCACTGGGCCGCCTTATGGCCAGGCTGACCGCAGCGATAACATAAATCGCTGCGGTCGGTGTCGCAGGTGCAGAGTGCCCGTACGTGCCCTTTCTCCAGGCACCGGTAACACTGCATGGCCCGGGGTGTCAGGAGTTTTACCCTCGCTGACACCCAGCCCACCAGTAGACGGCCCGCGTCGGCGACCTGCTTGGCCGCAGCCACCGGACACCGCACCCAGATGGTGCCAAACCCGCCAGCGTTTACGCGGATCTCGCCCGCCCGCACATTTTCCGGGTGGCATCCGCCGCTCCGGGCTATGGCCGCCACCACGTCCTCTGGGGTCAAGGTGTCGTCCAGCTCATCGACGCGAACCTCAGCCGTCTTCATGGGTCTGGACACCCGGGCCTCTTCAGGGTTGAGGACGTCCCTCAGCTTTGCAGCTAGAGAATCCGCCCTCTCGGCACAGCTGGTCCCCGCCAACTCAAACATTTTGGCTCCCGTTGCCGCCGTTTTAAAACGGAAGCCGTCCGGAGTGCCAAAATCGGCGAACACCAGCTTGCCCCTCGCCTCCGCCAGTACCTTCTGGTACGTAATCCCCCTCTCCTTGGCTTCTGGCTGCAGCGTAATAACTACAGCCTCGGAGCGTGGGATGCGGATCCTGGGGGCCTGCCCCTTGGTGCCCTGCGCTTTCTTGGCCTTACCCTTCTTTCGCTTCTTTTTACGGCTTTCAGCCGTCTTCCATTCTTCGCGGTCTTTGGGGGACGAGCCGCTCTCCTCAGTGGGATTTCTGGCCCCCGACCCTGCCTTTGCCCCCTCTGTGGGTTTTTTGGGCTTCTGCATGGCCTTGTTGGGCACGGGTGACGGCTTTTTTGGCGCAGGTGGCGCTTTGGCCACCTGTGCCCACGTCGGCCCAGCCGCTGCAGGTACGGGTTCCACCTCGTTCGTCCGTGTATCGGCCGCCAGCGGCGGACGAAGCCTGACAGGGGGGTTGAGTCTGGGCTCTAGGCTGTCGAAGCGGGCGGTCATTATATTTAACAGCCGGCTGAACTGGTCTTCCCCCAAAGACCCGTTCTGTGGCAGGGTACGACTGGCCGTAGTCGGCACACCCTGCTGCCGGCTGAAGTCCGCCCTCAGGGCGCTGACCTCCTGCTGGAGCTCCTCCATCCTCGTATGGAGACGGTAATTCTCCTCTTGCAGTTTCACCGTCTCCTCCGAGGTCGTTCTTTCAAGGAGGACGTCCATCGCCTCCTTGATTGCAGTCGCCGCCTCTTTTAGGGCTCGCGTGAACGTGCCCTTAAGGTTGCCCGATTTTGTGGCCACCTTTAGGACGACGTCCACGCCGTCCAGAACCTGACGGCTGAGAGCTTCTGCCGTCAAGCCCGCGGGAGCTGTTGCGGTCTGCGACCGCCTTTCCCTTGCCTGACGAGCCATTTCAGCGACCTCGTCGGTCGCGATTGCTTTCCGGCCCTCCCGCCTCGCAGCATTGAGCTCCGCCTTCGTGGCCACCAATGTAATGGAGGGATCACCTTGATCAACCTGCATCCCAACCCCGTCGGAATCGCTAACCGGCGTTTCGGGGGGCTTTAGAAAGCGGCCCCGGGAATCGCGTGGTGCTGCTGCCGGAGAGCTCGTTCCTGATGGTATCCCGCGACCTCTGCCCCTTCTTGGTGTCGACACTTTGGGGGCCGGCAGGTTCTCCTCACTAGAAGACAAACCCACCGAGCCCGCATCCGACCCACCGTCACGCGGCCGCTTCCTCCAGAACTTGGACTGAGCTGCCGCAGCTGGTTGCGGTGTGTCATCAGCTTCCGACAACACACTCACCCGTTCGAGAACCACTCGTGGTTCTGTGGTCCCTCCTCGTGCTGGAGCTTCTGCTCCCAGCCTTAGTGACGCAGTGCCAGATTCCGACACTGCGTCGGCCGCGTGTCGCGGTTTAAAAGAGATCAGGTCTTCGAATGACCGTGATCTTGTTGAGCCTCCTCGGCTCTCGTTGCCATTGGCAAGTGGAAAACGGTTGGTGCCCTCCCCAGAATACGGGGGGCTTGACGATCCGTGGACCGTGGCGGATTCTCCAACTGCTGAGCAGCTGGTACCGCCCTGGGGTAATTCTTTGCAACTCGTTTTTTTGTCCATTTTTTTTTTTGTTCCTTTGAAGGGTGCGGTCCCTGACTCCCTACTTCGTCTAAATAAATACATAAACATATACTTATAAACATATTAATATATATACATACACATAATAAATTCTCCCCTCCCCCTTGATCATTTATCACGACGATTCGCCACGCTCATAGTCACGTCTGATGTGCAGACGCGTACCAGAGGGCGACGAATGCCGTGATCCAAGATGAAGGAGGGACGCCACCCCTGATTAACTCCCCGAAAACTTCGAGGGGTGAATCACAAATCACGTACCGTCCGATAAGCCCACTCTGTGAGCCATCGCACGGTACACGATGAAAACCCCCCCCCTGATTTACTCCCCGAAAACTTCGAGGAGTGAATCATCAATCACGTACCGTGCGATAAGCCCACAAGCCATCGCACGGAACATGACGAAATCCTCCCCTATGCACATCGAACCCCGCACGATAGACCCGCACGTCATCGCACGACGAACGATGTGACCCCTCCCCAGAATATTAGCCGTGACAGTATCATTTCCCAAGGGATGAGAATTTCTTCTCATTCCTCGAGGAAGGATACTGTCGCGCCCAGGGTGCACCAGCCCAGCAGCTGCTCTTTCCTCCAGACGTATCGAGAGGGACCAGCAGCCGCCAGACAAACGTGGAGGAATTCTGCCGCACCCCAACCTAACCTTTTTTTTTTTTTTTTTTTTTTTTTTTTTTTTTTTTTTTTTTTGAAAAAAAAAAAAAATGCATTACGCATACCCTCCCATCGGGGGATGAGAGGGGTATGTGGGACTCCCCGGTCTGACCCGGTATACCCACTAAAACGACCCAGCGACATTCCCGCTTCGTCCAAGTGGCGGGGGACTGGGAAACCGGCATAGCCTTTACGTCCAGTCCTCCGCCGACGATTGCCCTTCATGGCGGGCCCCTCACATGGGCCCGGGAATGACTGACGAAGGTGGTGACGGGTGCAAAGCGGGCGAAGGCACCCCCGTGCCTGTCACCCGCCCGTCGCCACCATGAGGAGGGAGAGGACGGTGCCTTCTCCGACCCCTTTTTCGTCTGCGGAGCGGCGCAGCGAGAGGGTCGTCCTCCCGCACGCGCTCCGCCTCCTCCTTTTGCGAGATTACGTCCTCGCAAAAGGAGGCGACCGCTGCCCAGGCCTCCTCGCTCCCCAGCATGGCGTTGACGACGCCGGGAAGCGAAAGGTCTGGTCCGATTACCGCGGTCAGACCGCGGCGCAACTCGGACCAAGCTGTCCGTGAGAGGGCGGTTTGGGGAGAAATAGACCCCCACCAGGGCCATGTCTCCCCAGGCGGCGGCCACGTATCCCGGTCCCCTCTCTAAGAGCGAGAGGGGAGGAGAGTCCGTGGAAGACCGCGCCACCAACGCCACCAAGCCGTCCCGGTCGCCTAGCCAACGGCCAGGGACCGAGTAAGGTTCGGCGACCACCGCCAAGTCCACCAACCACTCAGCCATGGTCTGCATCAGCAGATCCTGGGCTGCCCTGCAGTGGTTGGCGTTCGCCTGGAGGATGCGATGTTCGACCCTATCCATCAGTCGGACATCGCACCCCCCTCCGCAACCGCCGCAGGAACGACGGGGATAGCGGCAGCAGCAGCAGGCCTGGTCGGCGCCAGCGCTTTGCCACGCTTAGGGGGAGGATTGCACTTCCTCCCCTTCATGACATGGCCTGCCAGGCGGCCACTGGCGGCACACACCGCGCAGTGTGGCGTGGCGACCTCACAAGATACGGCTTTGTGGCCGTTCTTGCCGCAGCGGTAGCACGTGTCCGTCCTATCCACCGTGGACGGACACATGGGCCGGGTGTGACCGATGCCGAAGCACCGGAAACACCGCAGAGGCTGGTCCTCGAGGGCCCGGACAGCACCCGAGCTGAACCCAATCGTCAGCCGACCCTTGGCAAGGACGGCTTTGGCAGCGGCGATTGGGCACTCGAGGCGAATGGTGCCCATGCCGCCACGGCCGGGCCTTATGTCCCGGCCTTGTACCGCCGCGGCGCCACAGCCTCCTATCGCTGCGACCGCCGCCACTATCTCCTCTTTAGTGACAGAGTCGTCGAGCTCCGTCACCTCGAAGGCTGCCGTCTTGACCGGTCGGGCCACCTTGGCCGAGTCTGCGATGATCTCTTGCAGCTTTGCTGCGAAGAGGTCCGCGTGGGCACTCCCCTCGGCCCCCGGGAACTCGAAAATTCGAGCCCCGGCTTGTGTCCGCCGGCAAGACACGCTGCCGATCCCCAGCTGGGTGGGATCGGCATTGGCACGCGCCCGTACTAATACGGACGCGTATGTCTCCCCTCGCTCCGCAGCCTCCGCGGTGAGTGTCACCACGACGGCCGCGGTTTTTGGGGGCACCAGCTTTCCCCTCCCTCTCCCCTTCCCGTTACCCTTTCCCTTGCCGGTCGTCTGCGACCGACTGGGAGCGGTGGTGGCGGGGACGGCAGGTGCGGCCTTCGCCGACTTCTTGCCCCTGCCCTTTCCCTTGCGGACCACTTGCGTCCACTCGTTGGACGGGGTGGTGGCAGGGAGTTGGGTGTCTTCCACTTGGGAGGAGGACGGCCCCGGCTCACTCGGCTGCCTCTTATCCGCCGCAAGCGGCGGTCGGAGGCGTTTCTCCGGCAAGAGCCGGTCCTCGATGCCCGCCAAGCAGGCCCTTGTGAAGGCCCTCTCCTCCATCACAACCTTGCGGATGATATCCTCAAGGTTGGAGGATGGGCCTTCTGCCGCAGGGCTCGTCCGGGCCTGTTGCGGCTGGCCCGTGGCGTCAGCCAGCTTTTGATGAAGCTGGCTGACCTCCAACTGCAGGCGATCCACCTTTGCCTGCAGTTGCCGCGTCTCGTCGGTGGTCTTGCGACGGACCAGCTCCGTCACGACACCGCGCAAGCTCGCGGCCCGGCTCTTGAGGGCCTTTTGGAAGGTCCCCTTTAGGTTTGAGGACTTAGAGGCGACCTCCACGATCTCCTCCTCATCCTCCTCCGCCATCCTCTCAAGCTCGGCGAGAGAGTGGTCCGCGTACAGGACGCGGGACGCACCGTACCCGGATTTAGCCCGGGCGGCGTGCGCCCGCTTCTCTTTGGCGGCCACTTTCTCCTCCAGCTCTTGCTGGAGCTGCGCTCGCCGGGAGAGGTCCAGCTGGCGTTGGGCGTCCGCGAGCCCAACGTTGTGGGTATCCGCGGCCACGGTCGTCGGCTTTTTTGCCTTCGACCCAGAGGCTACGGAACCCTCGGATCCACCACTTAGGTGGACACGCTTCCGCGACCGAGAGCCGCTCGCGTCCGACACACCAAATAGCGAGTCGTTGTCGGACGACTCATCCGCCAGAAAGCCTGCCGCAGAAGGCGCGCGGCTAGGTTCAGACGCCGGAGCGTCGGAGTGGCCCTGAGAAGGGCCTTTTGGTTGGCCCTGAGAAGGGCCTTTGGCTTTGGGTTGGCCCTGAGAAGGGCCTTTGGGTTGGCCCTGAGAAGGGCCTTTGGTCTTTAAAAGTCGCCCGGAGGCGCTACGCGTGAGTTTTGACATTTCGTTCGACAATCGTAGTTCGCAAGGCAAGCAGTAAGAAGCTACGAGAGCACAGTGCACTTTGGCCGTACCCAGTCTGCCACTCCGTTACGGTGGTCAGAACTGGGCCGTTTCCAGGGGACGCGACGTGGACGCAAGCACTGTGGGGTGGTCCCCCACCCCAACCTAACCTAACCTAACCTTTTTTTTTTTTTTTTTTGTTGCCGGGGTGGAAAATCCTCGATGGATGTCCTCCGCCCTGGGGAGAGCGGAGGGGTCTGTCAGACTCGTACTGACTAAAAACCACCCCGGTGTTCCCTTCCCACACTTGCACCGGGGATCATGGGAACTAGTGCGCCTTCCACGATCCCCGGCTAGTGCCGGCCCGCCACTGCGGGCCTCCTCAGGTCTGCGGGGGGAGTGAGGTGTACTCCTCCCGCGACGTCATATAGGGGCGCGCGCGGAACACTACGCGCCACCGCCTCGGGTCCAGTTATTGGGCGGGGCGGCGGACCTCCCCAAGTCCGCCGTCCCTCTGGACCCGTTCAGAACCTAACCTAACCTAACCTAACCTAACCAGTTCCCCCCGAGCCTCCGTGGTGGTCGGATCGTTTTTTAAGCCGCTCCGCAGTTAAAAAATCTAAAAAGTGGTCAAAAGTGCTCCGATTTTGACAAATCAAGTGTCACGGTGTGCAGAAAATTTGCCCCCACATTACCACGTGAAGAAACAAAAAGGATTGCAGTGCCCTGTATTGGAAAGTGCTGAAAACCTTATTTTAAGAGGTTAAGTTGAAACTGTTATATACAAAAACGGAAACGCTGCGAAAACCAGATCGGCGACCCCCTCCTTTTTTGCTGGAATCCAGTGGACACCGTGGCTCCGGACCATCAGGACCAATCATCATCTTCCTGACGACGCGCCCCGCCGAGTTATTCAGGTTTTACAAAAAACCACGTGTCCTGAAAAGGCTTAAGGAGTGGAGACAGCGGCTCGAAAATAACCACCAAGCAAGACCTTTGTAAGACAAAGCGAGTTCATTTAGTTTTAGAATTTTTCAACACTTGGAAGACTTTATATAACGGTTACAAAGTGCAAACTTTGAATCTTAATATCACCGGTCCCCATCACCACATCGAAGTTCTTCTACCGGAAACCGTGGCGCGCTCATCGGCCCTATAGAGATCTTAAGTTTTAGATTTTTAGTTACAGCAGTTTTTTAGTTATTAAGTATTTTATAAGTTTTTCAGGTTTTTAAAATTTTACCACTTGGTTTTTGGTTTTTTGTACTTTTTAATTTTGCACATTATAGAGGCTTATTTTACCTATTTATTGCCATTTTTTCCGGAATTTTTCGACCAGTGGCACCTGAGATATCGATTTTTTATTGTTTTTTGGCTTTTATTCAAAATTTAATAGTAAATCGTAAATTTTAACACCAAGACAAGGTCCAATATATCTATTGCGACCCATTTAAGCCCAAACACGGGCCACATATCTTTAAATTCGGCTATCTTTACAAAATTGGCAAATTTGGGTTTTTAGGTTTTAAATTTAATATCACGATATCTCAGGAACCGCTGGTCCGATTAGTCTCGGATTTTCTTAAGGGTTGACGGTATACTGCCAACTTTAGGTTTGGACCAGTTTCAGGCTCTTTCAGGCTGCAAACTTTTTGGTTGCTGAAATTGCTTTCAGGATAAACCTTGGGTGACGCCGAGCTGTACACCCAAAACCCCGTCCTTCTGCGACGCAGGGTTTCAAAGTTACGGGCATTTCAAAACAACGTTTGACAGCTCGGCGGCCATCTTGTTTGGCTTCAAACCGCCATAACTTCATAACCGTAAGTCGTAGGAGATTGCGGTTGTTTACTTTATAGTCAGGGACTCATCATCCTTCGTATCCCAGGATTTCAGGCGGTTTGGAGCTAAAAAATTTCAGGGTCCTGAAGGCAGTTTCAGCGAACAGCGGAGCTCAGGGCGAGTTGGGAGAGCCCAAACTCGGGGGATCTGCGACTCTCCCGAAGGAAGTTATCCGCTGTCAAAGTAGGGCTTTGACAGAACTGCGGCCATCTTGGAAAATTTTCAAACAACCATAACTTCCGAACGGAGAGTCGTAGAGGGCCAGGATTTTCACTGGTCATATTAGCGGGCCAGGGAGCATAAGTGGAGACCAGTTTCAGGCGTTTTCCTGAAGTTAAAATTTTTCAGGCTGAAAGCTTTCCCAGTGGATTGGTCTCACCAAGCCAAGTTCGGAGAGCCCAAACACCAAGGTTTTTGGACCGGTGGTGCCGGAGAAATCCTTTATAACCACTTCCGGTTTTTTATTTTGGTAAAAAACTGAAAACTTTAGGTTGGGATATCTCCGGAACCCCCTGCTCTAACTGCATTGAGTTTGGGTTCATCTGAGAGGGCTCGGTGAGAGCTATCCACTGGACCTAGTAGATCGACTCTACATAGAGTCTGTACAAAAAAGGGTCTCTACATTGCGATTTTTTATCTTTCTTATATTCTTCTTTTGATTTTCTCTTGTGACACACTCTTTAGAGCGAAGGACAGCTCGAACTACACAACACCCACCCCCATTTACAGGGTGGACTCACTGACAAATTTGGTTATACACTATAACATTTTTATTTATTTAATTGTATTTTATTTTGACAACTTTCCCCGTTCTGTACGCTGTGCCCTTTACACACAAGCTACAAAACACAACACAACACAACACACAAAACATGGTTCTCGGGATTCGCACCCCAGTACAAGGAAAGGGGCCAGGAGCCGGCGCCAGTCAGCCACAGGGTTCTACGTCGCCGACAAACCCGGGAAACGAGGGACCCACTGGGGCGCGCGAAGCGCCAAAGGGGATATCCCTGACATTCGGCAGAAAGGACGCTGTCAAAGCGGGAACAGCCGAAACGCCACTGTCGACGTCGGCAGGGACCTCTGGTGCTGTCGCTTCTACCACCACTCCCAGCCCCGCAGGCCCGTCGGGACAGGCGCTGGACGCCGCCAGGACCTTTATCCGCAGACCGGAGCGAAAACGAAGATCCGTAGACAACATGGAGGCGTACAAAAAGCAGCCTAACAGCTACGCTGCTCAATCGAATGACCAACTTCTCCAGGAACTCATGAAGACCTTTGAGGACATCCCATTCAAGGTGAAGGACTATCCTCAGATGAGGAAGGATATTAAGAATTTCCTGGAGACTCAGTCGGACAAAAGCCTACGGATCTTGTTTGAGCTAAGTAGGCGGGTAAAGGGCCTGGAAACTGCGCCCAGAACAGTCCCACCCACAAAGACCAACACCACGCCTAATTCACCCGGATTACCGGAGCACATCCTGGAAAGGCTGGAAAAGGTGGAGACAAACCTGAACACGCGCCTGAACGACCTCGAAGGGAGAGTTCTACAAGGAGTGCAGGACATGACCGAACGATATGACGATTGCGGTGCTGACATCGTCGATAGGGTTCTCGGGGTCAGTGAGAAGGTCGACGCGGTCCAGGCGACCTTGGACCATACGACAGAATGGGTCAAGGTCACTGGCCGGGCCGCGGCTGTCCTCGAGGACAAGATCGATGGCGTTGCCGGTGAGATCGCCACCAGAACTGACTTGCTAAAGGAGGCCATTAGGGAAGTAGCATGCGAGCCAAAACTTGACTCGCAGTCCTACGCCAACGTGACTGCAGCCAAACCCGGGCGTCGACCGGCTCTTCACTCGGTGGCGGTCACCCTCGAAGGCAGTCAGGAGACTGCTGACGAGGTGCTTGCTAGGGTGAAGGTGGCGGTCGATGCCAGGAGTACTGGCCTTAAAATAAACAAAGTCCGTAAGGCAAAGAACCAGACGGTCATACTGGGGTGCGACACAGAGGCGGAGCTGAATAAAGTGAAAGAAAGGATTGAGAGCCGAGGTGGAGGGCTAATAGTAGCGCCCATGAAGAACAAAAACCCACTCGTCGTTCTAAAAGACGTCTACCTAGACAGTAGCGACGACGAGATGGTGAAGGCGCTCTATTCCCAAAACCAAAATATCTTTAGGGACTTGGGCCAAGAGGATATGGAAATAGCGGTAAAGTATAAGAAGAGGACAAGAAACCCCAAGACGGCGCACGTTGTCGTCCAAGTCAGACCAATAGTGTGGCAGAGGATGACGGAGGCTGGAGCCCTTTACCTTGACCTGCAAAGGGTCAGGGTGGAGGATCAGTCGCCGCTCATCCAATGTACAAAATGTTTAGCTTTTGGGCACGGCCGGAAATTTTGTACTGAGAGTGTGGACAGGTGCAGTCACTGCGGAGGACCGCACTTACGCGAGAAGTGCGTGGAGTTTGTCGCGGGTAATGAACCGCAGTGCTGCAACTGCTCGCACTCGAAGTTACAAAGGACCGACCACAACGCTTTCAGCGTGGATTGCCCGGTCCGTAAAAAGTGGGACTATCTGGCTCGGACGACAACGGCGTACGCTTAAACTGCTACCTAGGGCTAACGCAACACACACAACACACACACGAACACACAGATACAGTAATACAAACTGGGAGTACATATACATGGAAACCATCACGCACAAACACACACAGATATATATAATATATAGTAATATATACGAGTATATCAAAAACACACACAACACTAAAAACACGCACCACAAACAACACATAAAAATGACAAGGAAAATGAGAAGGCAGAATAAGAAATGACAATAAATATGTATATTGTAAGCATATATATATATTATTGCCGCAACCCTAAAGAATGTTAAAAGACTCACAAAGCAGAAAATCCAAATAAGCCCCTATCACAGTTCGGGAACTGAAACCGAGACAAATAAATTGCGAAAAAACCAAATAGGTCCAAAACTTATACTAAACTGTGTCTGAAAATGTAAGAATTGTTAAAGTTAAGGATAAAACATGCAGTGTATAAAAGTATAGATTAAGGAAATAGATATTATAAAAACCTAATCTTGTAAAACAGCGTAGATACATAACCTAGAAATATTAATGTATTAAATAGAAATGTAATCAATAAAATTAAGTTAAGGATAAACATGCAGTGTATACAAGTACCTATAGATTAAGGAAATAGATATTATACAGCGTGAAATTTTAATGGTTGTTTTCCCGCGGCAGGACGATTACCCATCAGTAGCACTATCGAAACGCAAAGTTAAACTTAAAAATTTTTTTTTTTTTTTTTCAAATTTCTATTATAACTTATTGGGTTTTGTGTTCTATTAAGGTCCATGTTCACCGAGAAGATAACAGTCTGATTATCTAAAAACAGCTGTCAATGTGACATATTCCCATACAAAAATGTGTTTTAAACAGCTATTTTTAGATAATCGTCCGTCATGTTTTTGGTGAACATGGACCTAAGTCAGGATTAGTGATCAGCTGATTATACGCGAAGTGCAACGACCGCGCGGCTGTTCTGGACACCCCCCGCGCCCGGCCCGCGTTCCGCTTATGATGTTACTGTTGGTTTAAGTCGCTTTCGAGTTTTGTTCATCACATTGTAAATCTGCCATTTATTGAGTCAATTTTAAAAAAAATATATTAATCGATTGTATTACCGATACAAATTCATTTCGCTTCGGGAAAACAACCACTAAAATTTCAGCGTGTATAAACCTAATCTTGTAAAACAGCGTAGATACATAACCTAGAAATATTAATGTATTAAATAGAAATGTAATCAATAAAATTAAGTTAAGGATAAACATGCAGTGTATACAAGTATAGATTAAGGAAATAGATATTATATAAACCTAATCTTGTAAAACAGCGTAGATACATAACCTAGAAATATTAATGCATTAAATAGAAATGTAATCAATAAAACTAGTATGTTATAAAAGATAGAAAATAAGAAATAGACATAAGAAACTACCTAACTGCAATGTAACCTAAGCATAAACTGTAAATAAAAGCACAGTTGTCGACTTAAATTTAAATACCCTATTAGAGCCAATAAAGAAAAGTGAAAATAGTTAGAATAGCGGGAGTCCCACCCGGCTAAGAATGAAAGGATGTATGACAGAAAGATAAAGTATGAAGCATGAAAGTGCGAGAGGAATAAAAGAGAGAACTGGCATGAATGAGAAAAGTAGACCAACAAGATCCCGTTGTTCCCATGAAAGGGGAAAAGCACAAAAAAAAAAAAAAAAAAAAAAAAAAAAACCTAACCTAACCTAACCTAACCTAACCTACCTACCTACCTACCTACCTACCTACCTACCTACCTACCTACCTACCTACCTACCTACCTACCTACCTACCTACCTACCTACCTACCTACCTACCTACCTACCTACCTACCTACCTACCTACCTACCTACCTACCTACCTACCTACCTACCTACCTACCTACCTACCTACCTACCTACCTACCTACCTACCTACCTACCTACCTACCTACCTACCTACCTACCTACCTACCTACCTACCTACCTACCTACCTACCTACCTACCTACCTACCTACCTACCTACCTACCTACCTACCTACCTACCTACCTACCTACCTACCTACCTACCTACCTACCTACCTACCTACGTACCTACCTACCTACCTACCTACCTACCTACCTACCTACCTACCTACCTACCTACCTACCTACCTACCTACCTACCTACCTACCTACCTACCTACCTACCTACCTACCTACCTACCTACCTACCTACCTACCTACCTACCTACCTACCTACCTACCTACCTACCTACCTACCTACCTACCTACCTACCTACCTACCTACCTACCTACCTACCTACCTACCTACCTACCTACCTACCTACCTACCTACCTACCTACCTACCTACCTACCTACCTACCTACCTACCTACCTACCTACCTACCTACCTACACCTCGAGGTTTTATGAGACTTGTCATGCGAGTGGTTTTTTGCAGCTTTTGATAGATTTGTTTCCCGACGAGGATTATGGTAATACCTTATATTCTGATTGTGGGACAAATTTTGTTGCAGCTTCCAAACATTTGAAAGAAGTCTGTCAATATTTTAATAGTCAAAGAAACCGCGACCACATTCTCACTGGTCTAACATTGCGATCAGTTACTTGGTAATTTAATCCACCTAGTGCCCCTTCCATGGGTGGCTTATGGGAAGCCGGAATAAAATCAGCAAAGCATCATCTCTATCGTTCCTGCGGAGATAAGATCTTCACGTTTGAGGAACTAACAACGGTTTTTTGTAAAATTGAAATGATAATGAACTCACGCCCACTTTGTCCAATGTCAGATAACCCTAATGAATTTGATGTCATTACCGCTGGTCATTTTTTAATTGGTCAAAGTATACTATCGGTTCCAGAGTTTAACATAGAGGATGTTACTTTAAGTAGGTTGTCACGTTGGCAATCACTTCAAAGAATTACACAATCATTTTGGAAACGTTGGTCTCATGATTACCTTGACACTCTGCAACAGAGACCGAAGTGGTTTTCATCACCACCTAATCTAAAGGAAGGAGACTTAGTTTTCATAAAATCTGATGTCAAGCATCCATCCGAATGGCCGTTGGCAAGAATTGGTAAAATTCACCCCGGTGTTAACAATATTGTTCGCGTCGTTACTGTCCGAACAACAAATTGTACCTATAAAAGACCGGTAAACAAACTTTGCCCATTACCCTACGTTAATTAGTAGTTCTTAGTTAATCAAACCCACCTCAATAGGTAGTTATTCTAGTTTATATGGTCAATCCATACTTAGCGTATATTTTGTATAGGTATTATATTTCTTATAGGTTCGTCCTTTCCTTCCTTTGTTTTTTTCCTCCATGGCTCCATCAAGTTTCGTGACCACTGAGCCTGTAAGCCTTCTCTGGCTCGTAGCCCGATCTCTCGTTTGTTTTATTTTCTTACTCTATGAGAAATCATCATAGTGATTTCGGTGGGGGGTATGTTCGATCCTTGTCTAGTTTTAAGGTAGTTTTTAAACTCCATTAATTTTATGCCTTCTACCCTCACTTCTGGTGAGGTGACGGCGATGAGCAGCCATCTTTGTGCTGCGACAGTCGACGTTCGACTACTGAAAGAGAAGCAGGTTCGCGTTGCCGTGCAAGCCGATGTGCTGATTACCACATTGTAAAACCTGACTTTTCGCCTATTATTGTGATATAGTGCCTTCTGATCGTATCAGAACAACCTAGACAGTAATTTGTGTGTGCCTACTACAATTCGGACCCCGAAAGACTTTCTAGAAGCCCATAGTGACGTCACATCCTACCACGCGGCAGCAAGCTGCATCAGCAAGCTTGATCCAAGCCAGGACAGGGGTGAAGCAAAAGGTTAGTGGAGTCATATTACCTATTCTAGTCAAGGATCTGAATCTTAGCCAGTTCACACCATAATTATTAATTTTTTTATGTGTCTCTAAACCTCAACATTTCTTATACAGTCCACTACTCAAAGAATTAAGGGCCCAAGTGCCACACTGTAAGTACCTAAAATCCACCTGAGGGAGCTAGTCAATTGAGAGGATCCGGCAACTGGGTCTCGAGGTGGCATTGCACAAGTCCGAGGCCATGTGCTTTCATGGGCCTCGGAATGCGCCACCGTCGGGATCCACACTGACGGCAGGAGGGGTATCCATCGGCGTCGAGTCGACGTTGAAGTACCTAGGACTCGTCCTCGACAGCCGGTGGAACTTCGTGGAGCATTTCCGACGTTTGGCCCCCAGGCTAGAACGGACAGGGGCTGCCTTCAGGCGGCTCCTGCCCAACCTTGGGGGGCCGAACGCCTCCTGCCGCAGGCTCTACGCGGGAGTCGTGCGGTCCATGGCCCTCTACGGGGCCCCAGTGTGGGCGCGTTCGTTGAAGCGGCGAGCCGCTCACCATTTGAACGCGCCCCAAAAAGTGGTGGCCGTAAAGATGGTCCGTGGGTACCGCACGATCTCTCGCGAGGCGGCGGGCCTGCTTGCCGGATTGCCGCCGTGGGATCTGGAGGCGATAGTCCTCGCGCGCCTGCATGAGTGGCGCGCGGAGGTACTACGCCGGGGGGAAACTCCGCTGCCGCGGCAAATTGCCGCTCAGCGGACTGACCTCCGGCGCGATCTCATGGCGACATGGAGAGAGCGACTGTCGCAACCCCGTGCAGGGCACGCCACGATAGTGGCGGTAAGTCCCCTCTTTGAGGAGTGGCTGGAGAGGCGCCACGGCGTCCTCACCTTCCGCCTGACGCAGGTCCTCACCGGACACGGATGTTTCGGGAGGTACCTGCACCGAATCGGGCGGGAGGAATCGCCCGGGTGTCTCCACTGCGAGGATCGGCCGGAGGACACGGAGGAGCACACGGTGGAAGTCTGCCCTGCGTGGGCGGAGCTCCGCCGTGTCCTCGTGGCGGCGATCGGCGGCGGCGACCTCTCGCGTCCGGCCCTGGTTCAATCCATGGTCCGGAGCGAGACGGAATGGGAAGCCGTCGCCTCCTTCTGCGAAGCAGTTATGCTAGCGAAGGAGGTGGCGGAACGAGAGAGGGAGAGATCCTCTCTTCCCGGCCGCCGCGGGAGACGCAACGGGCGTCGGGGGCCACGTGGTGGCTACCGGCCACCGTAGATGCGGGCCTGTGGACGGCTGACTATGGGCTAGCTAGCCGTCCGGTCGTCTAACGACGACGACAGGCCGTGTCGACGGCGCGTTCGTGTTCCACGCGCGCCTCAAAGAGTGTCAGCAAAAAGAGAGGGGCCCGCAAGGGCCGAAGCCTGCCGGGGTTGCGGGCCTGTTCGAAAGAGATACCGCGGCCCCGGAACGTAAAAGGCGAGGAAGGAACATGGATGGTTTTTAGTCAGTAAGAGTCTGACACTCCCTCCCGC
The DNA here is from genome assembly GCA_916618015.1 of Xestia c-nigrum. Lineage (NCBI taxonomy): Eukaryota > Metazoa > Arthropoda > Insecta > Lepidoptera > Noctuidae > Xestia > Xestia c-nigrum. Next base: position 26,136,408 of record OU745252.1, on the reverse strand, counting down.
TCCGCCCAGAGTGGGGGGGGTCATTTGATGATTTCCCATCCTTAAAAAAAAAAAAAAAAAAAAAAAAAAGGGAGCTAGTCAAAAACGAAAACGTTGATATCTTCTATTCTAGACGTGCTATTTTGAAGCTGTTTTCGGTTTTTTTAGACCAAACTAGGCGTCCGCCTGTGTTCTGATCATATCGCGCGCACTTTACACGCGCGTCTGGACTCCTCCCTTATTTTCAGAGAAATTCCTCAAAATTAATTGTTTTTCCAAATTTTATTTTACATTTTAAATTAGATTATAGCTGCAATAGTAGGTACTCACCCTTCTTCCCTGAATTCTGGTCCGCGTTCCATGTCCCGGTCTCCAGGTTGTGGGGTGAAATTCCAATTTTTTTCTTCCGAAAACTGGTTTTTTGACCAAAACTCAAAATTTTTGTTCGGCACCTAACAAGTTTTATTCCATAATTCGCTAGCTCGCGCGGAGACGTGTCTCTGGACACCTCGCACGCGCGCCTAGCTCGAATAAAATTTTGCCGAGGGATTTTGGCAAAATTTAGTTTTTGTAATTTTGCTTCCTTACTTCATTTTAGGCCTGTAGATAGGGATTTTCTAGGAATAGCTCGTTTTTATACCAGTTTGACCAACTGCAAATAATTTTATTGTAGGAATTTTAATTTTATTATTAGGTTATTTTTAGCGACAGTCGTACTAAGGTACGACTGTCGAAGGGGCGACTATAATTATTGAGTTTTTATATTTATATTTATCTGATTGTGTTATTATTTACTTACTGTGTTCCCCCCTTTACACGGTCACGTAAGAAGAAATAAAAAAGTGTATCCTTTGGGTATGCTTTTTGAAAGCGTAATGACATACTACTGTTATTGATATAGCTAGACCTGTCCAAAAACCAATGACTACAGATATGTTTTAAATAAAATTAGAGGACAGTATAAAAATTTATGAAATTGATACTCAGCAGTTGCAGTCTGAAATTCAGGTACTTCAGGATTCACTAAGTTCCCTTTCTAGTAGGTATAAGATTTCTCAAAACCAAATTAGGGAACATATTTATGCGGCAAATGAGTTGGTAATGGGTCAATGTACCTAGTTGCCAGACAGTTACCAACCATGATATTATCCAGCCTCAAGTAATGGAGGACCCATACCAGGTTGAGAATTTGACTCGGGACTGCACTCTAAATCAACAAACAATTAATATAACACAAGATGATTTACACGTGGTACAGCCTGAGTTATATGATAGTTTTTGCCTGAGTTTGGTAATTTTGTCTCATCAAATAGTAATGTTTGTGATCATTCAGTTATGTTCTCTGATAGTATGGGTAGGGGGCTAGGTAAATTAATTAGTAATAACCTGAGTTATTGTACCCAAAACAATTGTATGCCAGGGTCAACCTACAAACAGGTTATGGCATCTGTAACAAAAAGTGTTTGTGATCCTAGTACCACCATTACTATATGTGTTGGGAATAGTTCAAGGGTTTAAAAAGGAAGACATCACTAACTATGTTTCAGAGTTGTTAAAGTTAAATTGTAAAAAAGTCATTTTGTGTGCTTTTCCATATTTTGAAAATTTTGGAAACAGAAAAAACAATTATATTCACATGCTAAATAAACACATGCATTTTTTAGTAGGTCACTATAGTGACAAACTTATATTTCTTGATACTAACACTTTTATTGATAAACTTAGATCAACGCGGGGTAAAGTGTATCTACCTATTAGTTGTAGACACAAAATAGCTCGGCTATTAGCTTTTAATATTCACACAGACATAAGTAGTATGTCTAAGTTTTGTTCTATTATTGATACTGCGACTATTAGTACTATTACTAATGAACAGGTGGTGACCTTAAATAAATATAGCATTAGTGCTATTGATGTTTACAAACTTTGTACGGAGGGGAATCCATATGTCACCGTGGAAACTTCTCAATTAGCTCTTAGTTATGATAGGATCATGTTGTCTGGCGATGGATCGGGAGTCTCGGGGCTCTCTCCAGATCTTAATATTAATTTAAACTAGGAAGTGAGACAACAGAAGGTACCATTAACAATATTGTTAATCCTACCAACAGCAGGGTATCTTCTTGCACTCCATTAGGTCGTAAAAAAGGGCCTCAGCAGAACTCTTTAAAATTATTCCACCAAAATATCCAAGGCATTTCTTCCAAATTATTAGAGGTTGAATTGTATTTAGAGAAAAGTATGATTGACATTGTTTGCTTTACTGAACATTGGTTAAAAGAAAGAAAGAAAGAAGAAAGAAAATTGTGTTTATTTGGCATTAAAATACCTATAACATTTTACATAATACATAAATAAACAGTAGTATAATGCCAAAAGGGCCTCAGCTCAGCATAATGTCAGATGGCAACACAAAGTGTGCCACCTGACGCTGATTTTCAGCTGCAGCCCACGAGTGCCATACGCTCGACAACATAAACAAACACATAATAAAGTCTAAAAAATTTTGCACAAATATTAATTAACAGTATACTGTTACATAAACACATTAAAAATAAGAATAAAAAAGTACAAAATGATGGAATGTTTAAAGTAAATAACATGGGGAAAAAAAAAATTAAAAATAATCATAACGTAAGATAATTATAAAAACAGTGTCAATTTATAAAAAGAGCAAAAAGACATAATAAATAGCAAAAATGTGGAAATAATTTAATATTTAGATAAACAATACTAAAATTAAAAAAGAAAAAAAGAAAAAAAAAATGCATGAGATTGTGCTAATGATATACTTGATATACCTAATTTGTAAAATTGATTAAAATTACGATACATCACGAAACAATAAAATTATAGAATTCCTAAAATTAATAACAGTAGTAGAGTTGCATATTTATAAAATACCGTGCCCATTAGTAAAAAATAAAAATAAGAAATATTAAAAAGGCAATAATGATAAAAAGTACAAAACAATGATGAAATCGAAAATTGTATTACATAGAATAGGTAACAACAATAAATTGGATGACATGCACTAAGAAACCATTACAAAACTAAAAATTGTGGAATGTGTAAAATTAATAACATGGGTAAAATAAAATAAATAAAGTAAAAATTAGATATAATTTAAAATGTGTAAAAGATTAAATAAATAAATGTATAAATAAAATAAATAAAGTAAAAATTAGATATAATTTAAAATGTGTAAAAGATTGCCAAATGCTTGTTAATTGTGAGAATTATATGGTGGGTAGCTGCTTTAACCGTAAATCTATGCTGCGTGGGGGTTCCCTAATATTACTGAAAAGTTGTGTTAAATATAAGCAACGTGCTGACAAAGTGGGTCTTTCGGTTGAACATTGCGTTGAACTGTCTTGTGTTGAGCTGGATGAGCATGTAATTGTGTGTGTGTACAGACCCCCAAACAATCGAAACTTTTCCTTATTTGATTCAATAATGGAAGATGTCCTGGCAAAACTTACAACCAGTAATAAATCTACAATTATTTGTGGTGACTTCAACATCAATATTTTAGAAGATAATTCAAATAGCAGTCGGTTATTAAATCTTTTTAAGTCTTTTGACTTGACTAACGTTTTTATAGAACCCACTCGAGTCACGCCTTCTTCTGCTACTTGTGTAGATAATGTTTTCTGCGATTGTGAATACTTAGATAGAGCCATAGTAAATAGTCTGCCGTCTGACCATAGCGGACAAACTGTAACTTTCAGGTGTAATACACCATTGCAAAAAGTTGATATTAAATTTAGACCTATAACTTCTAGTAAATTAAATAGGTACAATATTTCCCTACAGAACAAGTTAAGTGTTATGAGCCATGACGATATTAATATAAATCAATTCTATGATCATTTCTTTTCAATTGTTCACACTGAATTCTATAAAATTTTTGAAAAGAAGACTAAAAGCATTTGCCCTAAATTTATATTTAGTGATTGGGCCACTAGAGGTATCTGACTGTGACTGTTGACTTGAATGTGCCCTGGCGGTTGAGAGTATGTCATGCTCACTCAAATGTCTCGCTGATGGTGGCGCGTGTGTCGGATCATTTAGCTCCCTTCAAAGTGGTTGAGCTGAATGGTGCTGATCCATGCGTCATGTTCGTGAACGGGTGCTGTCAGTTGTGACTGGTCATCTCTTAGTTGCCATGGCTTATTTGAATGAATTATTTTGTTTTTACTATGGACACTTTTAACGTGCACATCTTGCTACATTGTTCTCACATAATCTACCATCTCAACATGAATGATGTAACCAAGATTTTGTAACAATATTTTGATTTAAAAGAGTGTCCATGGAGTTTCTTGCCCGTTCTTCTCCATAGAGATCTACGCTAGGGAATGGGCAACTACAGTACTTTCACAGTTTTTATGTCTTGTGAGTGGGACTGTAGCTACTTTAAATGTTCATCTTTGTTTCGACAATTCAAAAGTGCCTGTTATTGGCTTACTTGAAATAAATGCTTTGATTGATTTTGATTTTGATTTTATCAGAAAAAGTAGGGAAACACTATTTGAGCTTTATGGCCTTATGCCTTATGTAAACACTGAAACTTTTAACAACTATGTTGCTCAGTATTCAAAATTTTTTAGAAATTCATGCAAGGTTGCCAAAGCCCTGCACATTAGCAACAAGATTAAAACAGCAGAAAATAAAATTAAGACTGTTTGGAAAGTCATAAATAGCGAGACTAACAGGAAGAAAGTACGTAATACTAGCTATACATTAGATACAGTATGTGGTCCTAAAAGCTCCAATCAGGAAGTAGCTCAGGAATTTGTGAATTTCTTCACCAATATACCGTTAAAAACTACGGAGGCTCTAAATTCCTCTTCTGAAGTCTCAATTGGTTTATTAAAAGCGAATATATCTGGATGCCAGGCTGAATTTAAATTTAAACATATAAACCCGATGACGGTTATTAAAGCTTTCCGGCAAATAAAAATCAAACTGACCGAAGATCTATGGGGAATGTCTATCAAAGTTTGTACTTCCATACTTGAGACGATAGCTCCATACTTAGCTTTAATTTTTAATTTGTGCGTAGACCAAGGAGTTTTCCCTGATTTAATGAAATACAGTAAAGTCATACCGCTTTTCAAATCCGGGGATAGTAAAGATACTAATAATTATAGACCTGAATCCGTGTTGCCAGTTTTTAGTAAGGTGTTCGAAAAGATAATGCTTAATCAAATGCTCAATCACTTCAACACCAACAGAATCTTAGGAATATTTTGTGACCTCTCCAAAGCATTTGATTGTGTAAATCACGACACATTGCTTTTGAAACATGAGCATTACGGACTAGGTAAACTTGCACTTAGTTTGGTAAAATCTTATTTAAGTGATAGACTGCAATATGTTCAAATAAATGGTGTTAATTCACAGGGCTTGAAAGTAAAAATGGGGGTTCCGCAAGGCTCAATATTGGGTCCTTTCCTCTTTTTAGTATATATAAATGAATACCCTATTTACTGAAAAATCAACCTCAAAATATGGTATTATTTGCCTTTGACACTTCCTTAATTTTTAAGATAAATAGACGGGCCCAAAATCTAAATGACGTGAATAATGCCTTACTTGAAGTCCACAATTGGTTCACAGCAAACAACTTGGTATTAAATGAAAAAAAAACGAAATGCATAAGACTTGCTTTACCGAATGTTAAAAGTAGTGATTGTGAGATAATATTGAATAAAGAGAAACTCCAATTCGTATATAAAACGGTTTTCCTGGGGCTTACGCTTGATTCAAGGCTTCAATGGGGTTCTCATTTAACATCTCTTGCGGGGCGCTTAAGTTCAGCAGCATATGCCATTAGAAAAATCCGTCAATTCACTGATGTAGATACCGCTAGACTAGTCTATTTTGGTTACTTCCACAGCATAATGTCTTACGGCATTTTGCTGTGGGGACGGGCTGCTGATATTGAGTCTATATTTATTCTGCAGAAAAGAGCCATCAGAGCCATATACAATCTTCGTAGGCGCGATTCTCTAAGGGAACTGTTTAAGCCACCGGACGACCCTAAGTCGTACAGGCCCTTAACCCTACTACCAAATTTGGGAAAACTCCTGGAGCGCCTTATCGTTCCGCGTTTGCTACCGGACGGACCAAAGTTTCATAATAACCAATTCGGATTCACCGTGGGTAAATCTACTGTTGACGCGGCACTTTCTGTTAGAAAAATTGTTAATAACTCTGAACACAAGTACGTGGTTGGAATCTTTTTAGATATTTCCGGGGCTTTTGATAACGCTTGGTGGCCGATGCTACTACTTAAAATGAAAAATCGTGGCTGCTACAAAAACATATATATCACGACAGGGAATCCCTGGAGAAGAGCAGTCCTCGAATATTGGCGCCATTCGCCGCCATACTTAATGTCTTGCAGACTATAACCATCACATCGCCGTGCGATGTGATTCTTCATTGTTGGTAGATAGGTAGATGGGTAGTTGAAATCACACACCACATTTTACTCAAACTCCAAACGTTTATTTCTAAGAAACCATTTAGGTAAAGGCACAATAAACATTCTGAGTCAAGCAGCCCGTTCGCATATTGTTAATAAGGAGAAGAACGGACAAAGAAACTCCTTACACTCTTTTCAACCAATATTACATTTCTCATTTACACAAGCATGTAATGTTTACTTTAAAAGCCATTACTATTTTCTTAATAATTCAATTGTTTTACTCAACGACTACGAGACACACCGCGTCTTCAACGCGTCTCTCTAGAGTGACCGGAAGTTGCTCACTCCCTCAGTACAGTAATTCATTACATCGTAAGGTCATTAAAACTTACAAACAATATCAGAATACTTCACACTTAATTATTGTAACAATTAAACAATACTAATATTCACAAATGCAAAGGTATTATTAAGTTTAAGCTTAATTACTAGCTCAATTCCTTTTTACACTTGTTATTAAACCATTTCCGACAAAACGGAAGACACGTCAAATTAATACAAAGAATAAGTCTTCCACTAATAGATTGCTTTGTAAATAATCTTGTTACTTATTTTGGTTTGTAGCTAGTTTCAGTAAAACTGATTTAGTTATAGTTTAGAATTATAAATTGACTTATTGACCATTAAAATTGTACTTAGCGCGTTTGTATGGCGACATCCACCACATGTGGAGTGTTGCCATACAATCAAAGAAACCGTAGTCCACGAACGAGCTATGACAAATTGGTAAAATCCCAATAGTTATAAAATATTAGCTATCTAAATTTTAACTGTAGTTCTAGCTAAACTTGTTTAATTAATCTCTTAAATTGTCACTCGAAGATCTATTTAAGTCTTAGTTAATACAAATGCCAATAGATGGCGCTTAACCCTTCTCTCAATCGAATAATGATTTTTGTAAATAATTGTTAATGCCAACTGCCAAAGCAGAGATGGCAGGTTCATCAATATTACAATGGAATAGTTTACGAGTGTTATTAATTAGATTAAATCTTAGCAGATAGAGACTCCTGCGGCGACACGGCCATTCTGATCGGCGGTGCGCGCTCTGCACCTGCCGTCGCCATCACTATGTGGAGAATCGTAGTTGTTATCTGAAATAGTGGAGATAAATTTTGTCGGCAGATTATTGTTGCTTTTATTTTTATAATCCTACATTGTTCATTGAATTGTAGGATTTGGTAACAGAAAGTTCCAGTCAACATAGAAAGCTTGTAATAGATCTGACATCTATTCAATTTTCCAATTATTTCAATAAAAATAAATGTGTTTATGTCTTCACCTTGAAGCATACACAGTCGCAGAGTTAGATCTGCTTGAAATTATTTTTTAATCTTTTAGTAGTGCTTAGCTTAGATTCAAGCTGCTTAAGCTATTTGTCAAAATCAAAATCAAAGCATTTATTTCAAGTTGACCAATTACAGGCACTTTTGATTTGTCAAAACAAAGTTGAAAATTAAATGTAGCTACAGTCCCAGTCACAAGACATAAAAACTGTGAAAGTATTGTAGTTGCCCATTCCCTAGCGTAGATCTCTATGGAGAAGAATGGGCAAGAAACTCCATGGACACTTTTTTAAATCAAATTATTGTTACAAAATCTTGGTTACATCATTCATGTTGAGATGGTAAATTTTGTGAGAACAATGTAGCATGTGCATGTTAAAAGTGTCCATAGTAAAAACAAAATAATTAATTCAAATAAGCCATGGCATCTAAGAGATGACCAGTCACAACTGACAGCGCCCGTTCACGAACATGACGCATTAGTTAAATAACATGTTGTAGCCTGGATTATCCAATTACAAGAATTGAATTGAGTTTATTGACATAGTTTGATCAGCTACTAGTCAAAAAGAATATTGTTGTCAAAATTATCCAACATGTGTTGAATTAGTGTGTCTAGTATCAGCTAGTTTTCAAGCACTTTTGAAACTTGTATTTGAGCTAACGGTAGGTGAGGTTGATGGGTCAGCTGTTCGCTAAAAATAATGTTGTCTCTTAATCCTACTAATATTATAAAAGCGAAAGTTTGTGAGGATGTATGTTTGTTACTCTTTCACGCAAAAACTACTGAACGGATTTGGATCAAATTTAGCACACAGATAGTTTATTACCTGGATTAACACATAGGATACTTTTTATCCCGGTAATAAGATCCCGTGGGATAATTTCAAACTTCACGCGGGCGAAGCCGCTGGCAGAAGCTAGTAATTTAACATTTTCATTAAATTCTTATGCTTAAAATGATCTATGGTTCTAGTTGACTTCAGAACTTTGTTATAGATCTACTGTCTACTAGATACGTTTTATTTAAAACTTTTTATTGCTTTCAATATTCTGTAATTTTCATTTGATAAGTGTAGTGTAAGTAATGTGTTTTTTTTGTTTGTTCATTCTCACGGGAAGGTAATGCTCTGTGATAGACACAAAGTCTTGGATTTGACAGGATAGAAGGATAGGATCAGGAACACCGCTCTGTGATGGACACAAAGTCTTTGATTTGACAGGATTAAAGGATAAGGAGTTTAGGACCATTGCTCCGTGACAGGCACGAAGTCTTTGATTTGACAGGATATAAGGAACCAGGCTCTGGGTGTTAGTACACCGTGGACCCAGCAGGATAACATGAGAGTATTGTTTATTAGATGCCTCCACGGCCACTAATAGTTAGTTTTCATTATCAGTATCCTCCACGGCTACTGATAGGATAATTGGTAGTGTTCATTATCAGTATCCTCCACGGCTACTGATAGGATAATTGGTAGTGTTCATTATCAGTATCCTCCACGGCTACTGATAGGATAATTGGTAGTGTTCATTATCAGTATCCTCCACGGCTACTGATAGGATAATTGGTTGTGTTCGTTATCAGTAGCCTACACAGCTGCTGATAGGATCAAGTTATTTGTTATGCTCATTACCAAGTACCTCCACGGCACTGATAGCATTGTTCGTCATTTGTTGTGATCATTATTACTAAACTAATAGTATTTGTGTTATTTGTTGTGAGTATTCATTGAGCTTGTTGTTTCCTCCACGGATAACAACAGCTTGTTGTAAGTATTATTACTTTTCATTTTATTGTTTACTGTTAGGAGTACTAATACTTTGTTATTTTTTATTGTTAAACAACTAGCAGCATTACAAAAACAAAAATAATGAATGTGGATACATGACACTCATCACACATGAGCAGCATGTAAGTAGGTTGAATTGGCTATTGTATTACCCCTATTGATGTATCAGTAGGTATCAGTGGGGAAGTGTAGGAAGTAGTTTGAAAACTCCTCACCTTTACTTGTTATTTTATGGTGCGAGGACACTGTAACAGTCATCCCTGTTTGGCTGTTCTCATGCTGTTCCCCATTTCAAGACTCTATAGCTGGCGACACGGTCATCTGTTCACCAGGCTGAAGTCCATGAAGTTGTTCATTTTTTTTTTTTTTTAAAGCTGAGTTGAGTCACATTGTCAACAGTTGGAATGTTGACAGTTTATGTTGAAATTGGTGTGCTTGTATTGGTTGGCTAAAACCAATTGTGATATGTATTGGTTAGCCGGCTTATATTCTTAAAGGTATTCTTATGGCGGTGGTATAGCCTTCCACACTTGATGTCATGTCACTATCTTGGAGTGACTGCATGCATAGTTTTAGAAGAACTTGAGTCTTCTTTATGGTTGCTCTCAATTTTGTTTCAATTTCTTTGATAGTAGGTTATCATTTTCTCTGTGATAAAACAACTGCCTGGAACCTGAAATGTGAGAATTCGTGCAGATAAATAACTTATCAAAACATCACGCTTGTGATTCTCAATGGGTTAGCAGTGTAGCTAAAACTGCATTCACATTTCCCCAGTTATGTTTAGGTCGCACGTAATAGGGAGCGTATTTGTATTAACCAGGCACAATTCCATACTCTGTGGTTACTACTGAGAAATTCCTAATGGAAAAACCCTACAACACTTTGCTTTACCTGGGATGGGAATCGAACCCAGGGTCCTATGCTCAACTGTTAACAGTCACACTTGCAACCAACGAGGTAGTCAGTGCAAGTAAATAATAATAATAGTGTTGTGTGTACATAACATCACACCTGCAATCCCTGAAAGGATAGGCAGAGGTGTAAATAATAAATCCACACCGTGCCCAAGTCTCTAATTTAGCGATATTGCTATTTGCCTTTCATATGATTGTCTGGCCTGCTACTGAGAAATTCCTGATGGGAAAACCCAATAACACTTTGCCTGACCTGGGAATAGAATCCAGGTCCACATGCTTTAATAATACGGCTCATAACCACTGGACCAACAAAGCAGTCCTACTATTGTTTAAATTAGTTGGAGTAAAAGTTATAGTTGGTTATTGATTGTTTTGAAATAGTTATTTAAGTACTTCAATTAAGTTAATTAAACTAAGATGGGAAAGTTAAACTTATCAGAAACACATTTAAAACACTGCTGATTGTGTAGCTGCACTGACATAACATTCACATTTTATCAGAATATTGAAAACTTTGTTTCGTTGATTTAGTGCGCTAAGATTTCTTTGTCACAAATTGCTGTACTGAAATAATATGTTAGACATTTCATTATTAGTCTTGTTTTTATAAATGAGTTCATAACAATGTGTTTTTGTTTGAATCTTGCAACACATTGTCCAATAATAAATGTTTTCAAGTTTGCATTTTTATTTGAAAATGCCATAAACTTTGCACATAACGCAAACAATATCTGATTGTGAGGTATAAATCTACAGTGTGAATGTCAGACAGATGTGACTACTTAATTACTAATAAAAATGTTTACTATTGCATGTTTCTAGTCTCTGTAATTGAAAAGTCACTGACATCACATTGACAACGTAGTTACCTACTACTTGGTTAATTCATTTGTAGTAATTAAATAGTTGAATCTGATTGATGAGTTGAGTGCGTAGAATCTATGGAGTGGTTAGTTTTGTTGTTTCACTTCCACAGGTTTTCTAGTTATAGGCTCAGCTCAAGTCTAGTTTATCTAGCCAGAGTTGTGGTAAATAAAAATATTGTTAACTGTAAATATCTACAGTTAATAATACTAAAATTAATAAAAACAAAATACTTCCCGGGGTTGGTGTGGGTATCCATCAGCAGGTTTATTTGTACTGATGTTTTCCCGGAGACCAACTTTGTTTATTCTGCTTCGGTCATTCTGTGCTGTTCATGATGATAATTTTGAGTGTGAAGTTTTCTATCACATACAACTTCATTGTTTGTTACCAATGTAAATTGCATTTTCATGTGTTGACTTGAGTCAATACGTTCTAGTTGCGGTAAGCCATAATTATCATGTCGGTGAGGATCTGTCAGCCAATTTGATGAAAATCTTGTTGTTTATCAGTTCATTGCCACTTATCACCGTATATTGGCTGTGGCAGCATAATAAGTCGTCGTGGTATTCACTTCGGTAAATAATTTCTTTGCCACGCCTTCGGCCATGGTCACGAAACCAAGAGTATTAGTTCCTCGCAATTGTTCTGGATGTCCGGCATTATGAGCAGTGCGCAAGAGCTATCACCTCTTCTGATATCACGACAGGGAATCCCTGGAGAAGAGCAGTCCTCGAATATTGGCGCCATTCGCCGCCATACTTAATGTCTTGCAGACTATAACCATCACATCGCCGTGCGATGTGATTCTTCATTGTTGGTAGATAGGTAGATGGGTAGTTGAAATCACACACCACATTTTACTCAAACTCCAAACGTTTATTTCTAAGAAACCATTTAGGTAAAGGCACAATAAACATTCTGAGTCAAGCAGCCCGTTCGCATATTGTTAATAAGGAGAAGAACGGACAAAGAAACTCCTTACACTCTTTTCAACCAATATTACATTTCTCATTTACACAAGCATGTAATGTTTACTTTAAAAGCCATTACTATTTTCTTAATAATTCAATTGTTTTACTCAACGACTACGAGACACACCGCGTCTTCAACGCGTCTCTCTAGAGTGACCGGAAGTTGCTCACTCCCTCAGTACAGTAATTCATTACATCGTAAGGTCATTAAAACTTACAAACAATATCAGAATACTTCACACTTAATTATTGTAACAATTAAACAATACTAATATTCACAAATGCAAAGGTATTATTAAGTTTAAGCTTAATTACTAGCTCAATTCCTTTTTACACTTGTTATTAAACCATTTCCGACAAAACGGAAGACACGTCAAATTAATACAAAGAATAAGTCTTCCACTAATAGATTGCTTTGTAAATAATCTTGTTACTTATTTTGGTTTGTAGCTAGTTTCAGTAAAACTGATTTAGTTATAGTTTAGAATTATAAATTGACTTATTGACCATTAAAATTGTACTTAGCGCGTTTGTATGGCGACATCCACCACATGTGGAGTGTTGCCATACAATCAAAGAAACCGTAGTCCACGAACGAGCTATGACAAATTGGTAAAATCCCAATAGTTATAAAATATTAGCTATCTAAATTTTAACTGTAGTTCTAGCTAAACTTGTTTAATTAATCTCTTAAATTGTCACTCGAAGATCTATTTAAGTCTTAGTTAATACAAATGCCAATAGATGGCGCTTAACCCTTCTCTCAATCGAATAATGATTTTTGTAAATAATTGTTAATGCCAACTGCCAAAGCAGAGATGGCAGGTTCATCAATATTACAATGGAATAGTTTACGAGTGTTATTAATTAGATTAAATCTTAGCAGATAGAGACTCCTGCGGCGACATATATAATCTTGTTCATTCATTCTTTTTAAATGGTACCGCGCAACTAAAACTCGGACATCATTCTATGTCAAAGTCCCTTACCATGGGATGTCCACAGGGCTCGGTAATCTCTCCGTATGTATGGAATATAGGTTTTGATGATTTCCTCGCGATCCCACTTCCACCGGGCTGTTCATTAACCGGTTACGCGGACGACGGCCTGCTGCTCATTCAGTCAAATACCCAGGCTGGACTCGAGAATTTAGCTGACACTTGCCTACGATTAATATCTCAGTGGGGCGATCGAAACCGTCTGACCTTTGCACCGCATAAAACATTTCAACTAATTTTAAAAGGTGATCTTAAATCGTGGCCGAGCATTAAATTTAATTGCCCTAAATTTATATTTAGTGATTGGGCCACTAGAGGTATCTGACTGTGACTGTTGACTTGAATGTGCCCTGGCGGTTGGGAGTGTGTCATGCTCACTCAAATGTCCCGCTGATGGTGGCGCGTGTGTCGGGTCATTTAGTTCCCTTCAAAATGGTTGAGTTGAATGGTGCTGATACATGCGTCGTGTTCGTGAACGGGCGCTGTCGGTTGGGACTGGTCAGCTCTTGGTTGCCACTGCTTTTGTTTTTATTTTTTAATTAATTATTTTATTTTTGAATTGTTTTTGTTAGTTTTAACTATTGACACTTTTATCGTGCACATCTTGCTACATTGTTTTCACATAATGCACCATCTCAACAGGAATGATGTAACCAAGATTTTGTAAGAACATTATGATTTAAGAGAGTGTCCATGGAGTTTCTTGCCCGTTCTTCTCCATAGAGATCTACGCTAGGGAATGGGCAACTACAGTACTTTCACAGTTTTTATGTCTTGTGACTGGGACTGTAGCTACATTTAATTATCATCTTTGTTTCGACAATTCAAAAGCGCCTGTAACTGGCCTACTTGAAATAAATGCTTTGATTTTGATTTTGTTTCATATCTAGAATTTCCAGACGGTATTTATTTTTCGCTTTATTAATACATTTATTTACCCTATTTCTGTACCTAGTATACTGAATCCGCAAGTTCATATCCTTCGGTTTATTTTTCCAATATCTAAAGAGCTTGTCTCTGGTACTAATCATGGTTTTAAGTTGTTTTGTAATCCAGGGTTTACTTTTTTGCTTATTACGTACAGGTACTTGGATTTTAGCCTCATCATAAGCATCAGAGAACATTGAATAAAGTCTGTTATATAAGTCTACTAGCTGTTGCCCGCGACTTCGTTCGCTTGAAAATATTGATGGGTCATGTGTGAGACTGCATCGTTGTTCGAGTTGTCGCAAGCGCTACTGAGCATGAGGTCCTGGGTTCGATTTGCGGGACGGGCAAAGTGTTATTGTATGATTTGTGCCCGGTTGATGGGATAAAGCTAAATGTGCGAAATGTGGGTGTAGGATTAGATACACCTCTACCTAACAGTGGCGCAGGGTGAAAATAGTGTCAGGGGAAGCCGTAGAAAAAAAAAAAAACTTTTTTTTTTGCTCCTGTTAACTTTTTTCCCCGTGTGAGGTCAAAATTATGACCTCATTTTCACTATCAGCGAACCAAAAACCACGGAAACGACACCCATGATTAAAAATCCAAAAACTTTCGTCGGCGCCATTTTTGATTTTTATTTTGACTTCATCTTCATTCATCAAAAGTAAGATCAGAAATGCAGAAGAGAAAAAAAAAAACAGAAATCTACAAAATAAAAAAATCTAGTTGGTATCAAATACGATATCGACAATTACTCGTTCTATCTCGTTCTACTATACAGTATTTATTTATTTATTTAAACAACACATACAACTATTATTACAGATTTAGGTACCTAATACAATAAAGCAGTTACATTTAAAGTTAAATTATTTATGTTTTGAATAAATTGATTAATTTGACACCATATTGAGTGCACGCAGTGCGCGCGTCAGCGGCGCATGCTGCAGCAAGTTGGTGCGAGCGGGCGGCACCCACAGGAGCGGCGGCTGCCATACTTTCTTTTTCTGCTCCTGCCGTAAGTACATAATCTTCGGCTTACCTAGGTCCCTACAAAACGGTATGTACTGCCAGCCGCGAAGTCACGTGTACTATTAACTTGCACTGCTGCAAAAGGTCTCTCCTGCTGCTGTTATTCATGAACGAATGAACAACTACAATGCAAAACTTCATCCCCTTTACTTTATTTGTGGGTTGAAATAAAAAAAAAACTAACGACTACTAAATTTGATACTATTTGGTGACTCAAAAAATAAAAACTTTAATTAAAAACAAAATGTTGCTCTTTTTTCACCCCTCAAGGGTTGAAATTCTAATAAAGCCGTTGCGTCAGCTTCCAATCATAAGCCCAGATAACAAATTTTGTACTTTTTACGTCGAAAATTAAGGACTTTTCACATACAATTTCATCCCCTTTATAAGCCTTCGGGGTGGAGTTATCAAAAATGCTGAAACACGCATAAATTAATTTTCAATCGTCAGCCTAAACACAAAATTAGAAGATCCTAACTTTAAAACTGACGGACTTTCATATAAGCTTCCATCCCCTATTTTATCCCCTTGGGGGTAGAATTGACTAAAATCCTTTCTTAGCGGATGCCTACGTCATAACATCTACCTGCATGCCAAATTTCAGCCCGATCCGTCCAGTGGTTCGGGCTGTGCGTTGATAGATCACTATGTCAATCAGTCAGTCAGTCAGTCACCTTTGAATTATATATATTTAGATTGGGCATGTACAATTCATAAGCTCTGTCCATGATACATTATCAAGTATTTCTAATACCTTATTATCACATATAACAGTCCTACAAGGATGCACACAGCTTGAAGGATAACTGTTCGATTCAGAGTTATTAGCCACGCACACACCGATAACATAGTGGTCCGATAAGTTAACACACACGTTGAGTTCGAACCCACACATGATTGATGCACGACCGCGTCACTTTTTCTCCGTACACCTACTCCCGCGTTACATCACTTATAGCACTTTCCATCCCAATTTCACTCATATTGTTAGTGTATTTACTAATCGCACTACAACCGGTTTTGCGCAATAGATCTATGTTCGTATCACCGATCAATAACACCTCACAGCCAGCTGGAATCTCGGACAGTAACTTGTATACTTCATCAATAAATCCATGTTTATTTGTCATTGGCGGCCTGTAGATATCAACAATGTGAATACTTCTCATTCCATCTCGATAAAGCTGCCCATGTATCACTTCATAACAATTAGATTTAATTACGTTTGCAGTAAAGTTTAGTTTGTTGTTTACAAATAACAATATCCCTCCTCCTCTTCTGCTTTCCCTTGTGCTTATGTATGTGTCATATATCCTTCCATAGTGTATAAAGATAATTCCTGTTGCCTTATATTAATCTCTGTTAGTGCTATTTTTTACTTTTTCTACTTCTTTTTATTGCTTTTGTAAGATAAGCCAGTATTGGCAACTTGTTTTTTTATTTTGTCATCTTGATGTTATAAGTTAATACCGATCAATAACACCTCACAGCCAGCTGGAATCTCGGACAGTAACTTGTATACTTCATCAATAAATCCATGTTTATTTGTCATTGGCGGCCTGTAGATATCAACAATGTGAATACTTCTCATTCCATCTCGATAAAGCTGCCCATGTATCACTTCATAACAATTAGATTTAATTACGTTTGCAGTAAAGTTTAGTTTGTTGTTTACAAATAACAATATCCCTCCTCCTCTTCTGCTTTCCCTTGTGCTTATGTATGTGTCATATATCCTTCCATAGTGTATAAAGATAATTCCTGTTGCCTTATATTAATCTCTGTTAGTGCTATTTTTTACTTTTTCTACTTCTTTTTATTGCTTTTGTAAGATAAGCCAGTATTGGCAACTTGTTTTTTTATTTTGTCATCTTGATGTTATAAGTTAATACCGTACCTACTCATAAAATCCAAACTGTTTTTTTTTGTCTGAAAGGAGATAGTTTTTTTTGGGCCCACCTGGTCGTTGCATTTATTATTCATAATAACACCAAAAAAAAGTAACCATTTTACTATGGTTTTAAAGGAAATATTACGTAGAAATGAAAACGGAATCTTAAAATCATAATAAATAAGCTATGATATGATATTTTTTTGCGAATCAAATCATTCCTGTTGTGGTCAATGTCATTTGACAGCAAATACTTACGTGAATAGGGGCGTTTTTCCGTTTACTAAAAAAAGTACGGTACCTATCCGTTGGAAATCATATGTGCTATATAATTATTATAGAATCAGAAAGAATATAAAAATAAATATTATTAAACTATGAGCATTTTTAATGCCATTTTTATAGGTTTACACTTAAATCGCATAGGTGGTTTAAACAATCAACGTGGCATGAAACGTTATAAACCCACTTTTTTTTGTGATTGACAGACAACTTCATTATTTTGACATTTACTTTTTCTGTTTATTTTGGTTTTCGTAAGTGTTTTTGCAGATTTTTCGCATTTATTCCGGTTAGACAATGCTAAGCTAATTAAACCACTGGAATCTAGAGGTTATAAGGAAGAAATCAATGTAAGTTTCATTATTATATGCTAGAATTTATGTGGGAAACTAATCCTCGAACAAAAAAAATTGTCTCCTTTTTGCTTATACTTTTTAATATTTTACAATTACCCTCACAATTGTTGTTATCAAGTCACCAAATGTCCAAATAATTACCCACTGTATAGTTTTAATATCCAAACTCATATTATTCTTTGTTCATTTAACAACTAAATGTCAGTTCTGTATTATTGTGAAAGTGTGTGAGTGTCTGTGAACGAGGAGGACTGATCTGCCGTGATACAGTTTTCACTAGTACGGAGGTCAGTGTGAATCAAGACCAAACAACCGCATAACCTACACAGGTATTTGTAGTACGTAATTATATTTGTTTGAGAGCAGCGGTGGCCCGGTGGTGGCGGCCCCGACTTACGAACAGTAAGTCGTGGGTTCAAACCCAGACAGGCGCATTACTTTGTGTAATTTATTTCATAACCGCTGCTCTCAAAACGGTGAAGGAAAACATCGTGAGGAAACCGGCATGTCCTAGAACCAAAATTTTGAAGACATGTGACATCTACCAATCCGCACTGGGCCCGCGTGGTAGATTATTAGCCCATTCCCTCTCATTGAGAGGAGGCCGTGTCCCAGCAGTGGGAACATTATAGGCTGATGATGATGATGATGATGAATAGCAGACACAAATCACAGGATTGTTGCGATTTGTATGTTAAGGTTGTTCTTTTACTGATCAATAAACTTTTTAAACTTTAAACTTTATTATGTCCAGTTTTTCCTTGCAATTATTTATTAAAACAAGTAATTCATTGAAATTATTTCTGAGCGATCTTATGTTTATATGAATAATACTCAGATTATTATCCGATTTTAATAATTCTTCTTGCCAGCTATCTATACATCTGTATTTATTGTACTTAAAATTAGAGTTGACGTATGGTGCCTGCTCGTCGAAATCGAATAAATGAGTATCCAGTATTTAATAACACTGTACATTAAACACGTCACTTAAGTATTTGCTACGTGTACGTTTATATCGCTTAATGAGCGAATTAATATTATTCTTGAATCCGTCGGGTCATCTTTTTTTATCAGCACCCTACCATTTTGTACCCAAATATATTTAAATATTGGTTTTAACTCATTTTTTGCGGTCCATAGTAAGTTGGCGCGTGTGCTTTGTAAGATCCTCATTAATATAAATGCGTTGGTTATTTCCTCTGGCAAATATATCATTATTGGTTAGCTGGTGGGTTTTTCGCGTAGCTAGCCTTCTATCGCGGACTGTTCGCGTAATAATAATAATAATAATAATAATCATTTATTTCAGATTCATCCTAAGATTACATCCATATTATTTTGTTAGTAAAATTGCGAGCTTACATACTAGTGTTAGTAATAAAAAAGAATGGTTTTTTTTTACATATAACAATAACATAATACCAATAAAGTAGGAGACCCGGGTGGACTTCCCGATGATGGCGGCCAATCACTAAACGACTGCGTGCAGCCGTATCCAGCGCGCCAGTATCGGAGAGTCCCACCGGTCCGCCAGCGCGCGCAGGATGGTGTTGGGACTGTCGCGCGTGCGACGCATGATAGATGCGCACCGTTTACGCATGATGGCCGCAAAGCCGTCTGTGTCAGCCGCCGCGAACATCGCGGAGGCGCTGCAGTGGCGCGGCAGCCCCATCAGCACCCGGAACGCGTTATTGTATTGAACGCGCAGATCGCTGTATGTCCGCTGTGTATAGTTAACCCACAGGCTGCAGGTGTAAAAGGACTGACAGTACGCTTTAAAAAGTGCAACTTTGACAGTCCCAGTGCACCGTGAAAACCTGCGGGCCAACATGTTGCATCGGACAGACAGCGCTCTGCGCTCCCTTTCGATGTCCATACTATCCTTAAGGTCTTCGGTGACCCAGTGGCCCAAATACTTAAATTGCTCGACTTTGTTTAGAGCTGTACCACTTAGAGTGAAATTCGGAACAAATGTGTATCGCTTGTTGTCCGGCCTGAAAATCATTATTTCACTCTTTTTCGCGTTGTATTTGAGCCCATGAGCCACCGCGTAGGACTCACAAATTTTTAAAAGGTTTCGTAAGGCACCAATCGACGGGCTCAGCAGCACCATATCATCTGCGTAGCTGATGTTATTCATGCAGACTCCATCTATATGACACCCTTGACCGGTGCTGCTGAGCTCATCGATCAGTCGGTTGACGTACAGGCTGAAAAGCATGGGGGAGGTCAACCCCCCCTGCCTCACCCCGCATTCCAGCCCATACTCCCCCGAAAGAGACCCTGCCCATCTTACAAAATTCTTTTGATTGTTATACCAATGTATAAACAATTTCACAATTTCCCTAGGTACACAAGTTTCATCCCTTAATTTACCCCATAGAATATCGTAAGATACAAGATCGAATGCTTTGGATAAATCAAGGTAACATGCATAGACTGGGGTCTTTCTACTCGTGTAATACTGTACAGTCTGCTTGAGGCACAGGATAGCACTCTCGGTGGAAAGCCCGGGCCTGAAACCGAACTGAGCGTCGTTTAACGAGACGTGTTTATCCAGGTGCTGACCAAGCAGACTGTCCAGCACTTTGGCGACCACTGTAGCTAGTGAGATCGGTCTATAGTTGTTTACATCCGATGTATCACCAGTTTTATTTTTGATGATTGGCACAACTGTAGCCAGTCTAAAAAAAATTGGCCGCGGTTTTTTCTGGCGCTCTTTGTTCTCGGCTTTAACTTCTTCATCCACCCTCATTGTCTCACTTATCATGCCATCGGCCATACCTACACGCCTACATACTTAAACGAAAATCTAGAAAATACAGTTAAAACAATACCAAGTAAGCTTACTTGGTATTGTTTTAATTGTATTTTCTAGATTTTCGTTTTGCTGTTCCTCTATGCCAAATATTTCAAATTGTTTTTCCTTCTCACGTACTTCTAGATA
Organism: Xestia c-nigrum; assembly: GCA_916618015.1. NCBI lineage: Eukaryota > Metazoa > Arthropoda > Insecta > Lepidoptera > Noctuidae > Xestia > Xestia c-nigrum. Next base: position 26,115,657 of record OU745252.1, on the reverse strand, counting down.
AGCTATCCTTTCTTTCAGAGCTTTGTTACTGATCTCCAGACGCACGTTCTTATGCTCCAAGGCTTTAATCTTCTTGTCGGATTTTTCCTTTTCTTCTATTAACTCTGGGTATTTATCAACGTAGAAACTTATGTCGTCAGACATTGCCTCCAGAGTCTTTTTCATGTTAAAGACTATTGCTAGCTTTTCGTTAACTTCAGCGAACAATTTCTCCGGCGTCGTCTTCGACATATCGACTTCTATGGGCGACTGCCGGTGTGTCTGCGAGACTTGGTATTCATCACAAAGACCAGTGTCACTAAGTGCTTTGATTTTAAGCGCACATTTTTTGTGGAAGACTCCCTCACACTCCCCATTACACTTAATGGTGGCGTCCCCTTTAACTCGGGCCAGTGACAGCTTCACAATTTACACTGTACCATTACGAATAATTACGATGCTTCGAGATACGTTAGCCGGACGTAATATTACTAATATTTTATTCGTTACCCGTAAACACTCACTCACGTTCGCACGGTGGGAGCGCGCGCGCAGACTGCCTTACGAATGTGCAACATTTTGCTATGCGTGTCGCCGTAGGCGCCAACACTTCTGGATACCCCGATAGAAAGAGTCAGCGTAATCAGGGACCTCGGGATTACTTTTGACTCGAAGCTTATTTTTGACACGCTTATAAATAATACAGTCAGCAAAGCGTCGAAAGCTCTAGGCTTTATTGGTAGAGTCTCGTCAGAGTTCAGGAAGATCAATCAAAACTACAAAAACATTTATATTGCTCATTTGTTCGTGGTCACCACGAGTATGCCTCTTCTGTCTATATTGCTCGGTTAGAGGGCATACAGAAAAAGTTCCTAAAATACATTCAATTTCGTTAAAAAAATATATCTACCAAATTATTTTAAACAGTCCAAAAAGGTTCACATTCTTCCTTTGGATGAACAAAGAAAAATCTCAGACTTGGCCTTTCTAATTAGAATTGCAAATGGAACCAGTGATGGCTGCGAATACCATGTTTGTTTCTGCGTAAATCTCGTTTGTTGCACATACCAACGACTAGCTGGACTAATTAAACAGGAAATTAGGAAAAAAAAACAGACAAAACTCGTACATGATTACGTTTTTTGTGTACTAATTCTTCCTTAGCACTGTCTTAAAAACATTATGTACAAAAAATAATCAAACTATGATTATTTTTTGTTTTGTTAACTTTTGTAGAGCTAAGTTTTGTGAAAGCTTGTAATTGGCCATATTGTTGTTATTAACGAAACTATTGTATCTGCCTAGTTGTAAGTTTATTTTCCTTAGGTGGATTTCGGGTTCTTACAGAGATGTATGAAAACTGTTTTTTTTTTTTTTTAATATATGTTTTATTCGAGCTAGGGGCGCGAACGAGGTGTTTCAGAGACGCGCGGGCTAGCGATCTAAGGAATAAAACTTATGAGCCGAGCCAAAATTTAGACTTTTGGTCAGAAAACCATTTTTCGAAACAAAAATATTACCCCACAACCTGGAAACCGGGACACGGAACGCGGATCAGAATTCAGTAAAGAGCGCGCGTCGTAGTTAGAACGTTGGCGGAGGTCTAGTTTAGTCTAAAAACGCCGAAACTGGATTGTAAATCACACGTATGGAACAGAGGAGAGGTATTGATCGCTTTACGCGACGCGAGACTAAGCGGACGTGTTTTTGTGTACTTGCTTAAATGAAATATCTATAAACAATTACGACAAATATTTTAATAATTATATGCGGCGTCAGTTAAAAACTCAGTAAAGTGTGTCACCTGTGACTAGTGCCATAGCAACTTTTATACGCAAAATGAACTGAATCTTTTGTTTTACTCTGACAATAAATAAAGTGTTGCGGTTAGTATGTCTAACCCAGGATCGCAACCAGGATCGAGCCCATTTGGTCGTAGTCAATTACTACGGCGAAGTCCTCCGCCAACGCCTGCCGAACAATTGCCCCCGAGTGCACCAAATCCACCACCACCTGTACCAGCACCTGAGGAGAATTGTTTGCCGAGTGATGTTGTCAGCACGCCAGAGATCCAGAAATGGTTACTTTCTATTGATGGCATTCTGACCGAAGTCTGCGCTATTGTTGGTGAAGGAAAGATGAACTCGGACCAGAAGCAACGCGTCGTAAACCTTTGCCGGAAGGTCCAAAGTGGGACTTCTCAGATGGCTGTGCTTTACCAGTCGGTGAAGCAGAAAATGCTCCAGTCCCACAGCACCGTTCAGCACCTACAGCTTCAGAAGAACATGGCGAACTCTCTGGACCAGGTCAAAGAAGTTATAGAGTCAAAGATGAACACGCCCAACAATTCCTACGCTAGCATGGTGAAGAAAGGCTCTGACAATTTCATCCGTCCTGCAAATCTGAGTTCCATTGCCATTTATCCCAGCGATAAAACTAAAACTAGTGACGACACCAAGTCACTAGTTCAGAAGTTAATATCTCCCGAGCAACTCAAGCTCCAGGTTCGTGGCCTGAGAAAGGTGAAAAATGGGGGAGTACTGATCAGCACGGAAAACAAAGGCGATATAGAAAAATTAAAAAATTCGGAGACGATATTTACCTCGGGTCTTACAATTGAAGAACCTTCCAAACGACGCCCTAGGGTTTCCGTCATTGGTGTTCCCGTAGCCCTTACAGAAAAGGAGGTTTTCGACTGCATTTACGAGCAAAATCTATCGGATAAATTGCCGAATACAACTCGTGAATCCTTCCTCGAAACCATACAACTGAGTCATAAATCCGGTAAGAAAGGTCTTCCGACTTGCAACTACATTTTGGAAGTACCCGCTGGCATAAGAAAATTGCTGGTAAACCAGAGCAGAATATTTATAAATTGGACCTCATGCCCGGTGAGAGATTTTACTATAGTCACCAGGTGCTATAATTGCCAGCAGTTTGGCCACGCAGCCAAGTTTTGCCGTGAAACGAGTCCTACTTGCAACCACTGTGCAGAGACGGGACACTCCGTGAAGGAATGCAGCAGAAAATCTTCTCCCCCCCAGTGTGCGACGTGCAATAGATTTAAGAGGAAATGCGACCATTCAACCGGTGATGTAAGTTGCCCGGCACGTAAATATGCAGAGACCAACTACATCAACTCAATAGACTATGAAGGCGCCTAAGAGCGCCACAGTATAGTATATTTAGTAGGCACACAAACAGGTAGCTTATAGTTTTCTTTTATTTCTTCTTAGTTAGTAATTATCATGAGTAATCAGATAATAAGTGATCTAGATAGTTTTACTGTGTCCGAATCCAAAATCTGCAATGTTGAGGACTGTAAATACCTACTTCATTCTGGCGACAAATCACTTACCTTGCTTACACAAAATATTCGCAGCATAAACCGAAATATGGACGGTTTTGAAGTTCTTTTACAAAGTCTTGATATAAGCTGTGATATTATTGTACTAACAGAGTGTTGGTTGTCAAAACAGACAGTTAATTTACCATCACTGAAAGGTTTTTACTCACACAAAACTGACAGAAACAGCAACCAAAATGACGGAGTTGTAGTCTATGTTAAAAATAACTTACAAACTGTCAAAGAAGAACCACTATCCCAAGAAAGCAATTGCTTATTCATCAAAATTATTCCCGATACAGTAGTCATGGCTATTTATAGGCCGCCCTCTCAGAATATCGACAGATTTTTAGACTCACTCGACACAAACTTAAAAACCATTAGTACTTTCAAAAATATAATACTTCTAGGAGATATCAACATAAACATTTCCTCCGAGAAACCCGATACCCATACACACAATTACCTAAATATTTGTGCATTTCATGGACTCTTACCAGCTCACTATTACCCCACTCATCAAAGCGGTTCTTGCTTAGACCATATCATTCTAAAATCAAAAAATCCATCTAAAACATTGGTTACTAACTCTGCGCTTACCGATCATCAAGCTGTTTTACTAACAATGCAAATAAATTCACCTAGAAAAAACTGCGAGCGTAGCTACACTAAAGTCAATATGACAAAACTTGCAACGGACATGCGCGGCATTAACTTTAAGCCTATTTACGATTCTGTTGATGCAAATATCGCGTTACAGTATTTCATAAATTCCTTACAATATGTAATAAAGAAAAACTCTTTCACTAAGAAAATCCCTAGAAAGTATAGTTGCATTAAACCGTGGATCACACCCGGTCTCGTTCGTTGTATAAGACACAGGGACAAACTTCACCTTAAATCAAAACTTGCACCAAATGATCTAATACTTTCTGTTACCTATAAAAGATATCGTAATTTCTGTAATAAACTGTTGAAAAAACTAAAGAACCAGTACGATAAACATGAACTCGAGAAGGCGGGGAAAAATAGTAAACTTGTGTGGAAATTTATAAAAACCAATACACTGAGGTCAAAAAATTCCGAACCTCCGTTAGATTTACTGACATCTGAAATGAACCCATCCGAAGCAGCAAATAAGGCCAACCACTTTTTTGTCAACGTTGGTAAAAACTTGGCTGAAAAATTCATAAATATCAGCACTCCTTCTACTCAAAACCCAACAGGGACATCTTCCACGTTGAATTCTTTTGTTTTACTGGATACGGACGTCAACGAAGTTGTTAGAATTATAAACGGCTTAAAGGATATCTGCGCAACGGGGTGGGATGATATACCCAATAACCTACTAAAAAGATTTCAACACCTACTGGCCCCCCCGCTTACCCACATTTTTCAGCTATGTTTATCTAAAGGGATATTCCCAAAATTGCTAAAAAAGTCTGTGGTCACACCTATTTTCAAGTCTGGCGACAAAATGAGTGTGAATAACTACAGACCCATTTCAGTACTAACGGGTCTATCAAAAATTTTGGAAAAGATCATAAACAGTAGACTAATAAAATATCTGGAAGATAACAAGCTTCTTTCAGAGAATCAATTTGGGTTTAGGCCCAAAAAATCCACTAGCCAAGCAGTAAACAAATTGATCAATTACGTTTCTACAAATATGGACAGGGGTATGTTTACAGTTGGTATTTTTCTAGACCTTGCTAAGGCATTTGACACTATTTCTTGCACTAGTCTTTTGCAGAAGCTTGAAACTCTTGGAATAAGAGGAGCGCAGCTATTACTTTTTTCTGATTATCTTAGTGATCGACAGCAATGTGTAAAAATTGGTCCGAATACAAGTTCTGATCTTTCGAATACTCGTTTTGGAATTCCACAAGGAAGTATATTAGGGCCAACATTATTTTTAATCTATATTAATGACCTGTGCAGCCTCCCACTCAAAAATGGTGTTGTAATGTCTTATGCAGATGATACTGCTCTGCTGTTTGCAGCTAAGTCAAGAGCAGAGGCCTATGAACATGCTCAGAATGGTTTCAACACGGTATCTAATTGGCTCCAAAATAATTTTCTAACACTGAATGCTGATAAAACAAAATACATTTCATTTAAAATGAGGAATACTAACACACCACTTACTAACCTAATCATTAACGCGCATACCTGTAGCACGTACGCTGACACTGCATGTTCTTGCCCTACTTTAGAAAAAGCTGACCATTTGAAATATCTTGGTGTCACAATTGACTCCAATTTAAATTTCCGTAAACATATCGAGTTACTATGCACTAGAGTTCGCAAACTTATATATGTTTTTAAGTATTTACGTAATGTAGCCGAGTATAAATTAATAAAACAGGTTTATTTAGCTTTGTGTCAGTCTATTTTAACGTATTGCATAACGTCCTGGGGTGGCGCGGGAAATTCAATTCTTCTCCCTCTAGAACGTGCTCAAAGAGCAATTCTAAAGGTCGCTACCTTTCGTCCGTTTAGATTTCCGACACAGCTGCTCTACAAAGCATGTAATGTACTCACAGTTCGGCAATTATTTATTCTTCACATAATACTGCAGCAGCACTCTACCCTTCACTATGACCCAGTTCCTTCCGATAGGAGAAGGAAGGACCTGGTTTGCTCAAAGCCTCAAACTAAACATGCTTTTGCTAGTCGATTCTATGTGTTTTTAGGACCTTTTCTGTATAATAGACTGAACAAGAAACTAAACTTCTATTGTCTAAGTTATAGGAAATGTAGTTTTGTTATATTAGATTATTTAGCGACACTTAGTTACACGGACACGGAAAAACTTCTAGAAGTTCTAGTTTGATTATGTTATGCCCTCGTATCTAATTTGTACACATCTCCTAAAATTAGTTGTAATGTTTATTGTTTTTGTACCAGTTTGATTTTTGTTGTAATTGTTATTAGATTTATTTTATTTTGAAAACTTTTATTGTCCTAATTAAATTATGCTTTGTAAAGTGATGGCCTGAAACACAGGTTTAAATAAACCTAGATCAGGTTGGTCGCTACCTAACAATTTTGTATTTGACAATTTCGTTACCAGCAATGGCAGCAACTGTTTTATTGTAATTGTAGTTTAATTATAAGCACTAATTATACAATTGTTAAAAATAACCCTACTGCACTTAAATGTATACTTTTGTAATACCTTCTTTTTAAATAAATTATTCTTATTCTTATTCTTATTCTTATAGAGGATATCGACGTTTTACTTTTTGACCACTGAAATCATCAAATAACTTCTTCCACCCTGGGCGGAGCGGGAGGGAGAGTCAGACTTTTACTGACTACAAAACCCATGCATGTTCTTTCCTGGCCATTTATGTTCCGGGGCCGCCGTATCGCTTTCTAACAGTCTCGTAGCCCCAACTTGACCAGTTCCCTAAGGTAGATATCGGGTACTAACACAGATGTATGAAAACACTTATGACATGACTTTAGACTGTTTGCTTGAGTTTATCTCGGTCATCTTTAGGCTCAGTGCTGATAAATTTGATGTATGCGTCGTACTTTCAGCTACATTTCACCAGGGCATACGATTTTTTGTACCATGTTCTTGGTTTCGTCACTGGTCTTGGTATCGCATGGAAACATCGCCACGGAGCTAAGATTATTAGATCGAATAAAACTGCTAGATCCCTTCTTAACATACGACAAAAGATGTTGATGTTGCACCCTCGTACAGGACGCCTGAATCGTGCGGTTCATCTCTGCTAGACAGTCCGCTGGAGTACTTATGTTTAACGACTTCCTCTTGGAGCTGTTTTGGTTGTTGAGGTGGTCTCAGTGTTGGTGTCGACGGAGGGCTGCATGGCGTCATTCCACTTCGATTAAAAAGACTGCTGCCCATTTTTCAGATTATAACAACTATTTATAATCCAGTCAGTCCATTATTCTCCACTAAAACTGGTTCTAAACTTAATGCAAGCGTTAATTTATTTATTTTCATACTGCATTGATATGCACGCCTGTAAGCGATGATTGCAAATCAAAAATTCGTGTCCAATTACAATCCAGATGACGCATTTCAAGCATTATAGAACAACCAAGAGTGACAGGAAATATTTTAAAGTGGTTCGAGTAAAAATAATTGCGTTTGAATCTTTTCGAGCCTGTGTGTACACAGGTGTTAAAACTGAAAGCTAAACTATTATTAGGATCATTATAAAAGGCTGCGCTCCCTGCCTGACCGAAGTTACCAGTTGCTCAGTTAAGTTACAAACACGTGGTTCGAAGAATATTGTAACAAATAATTCTCCGCCAAAATGAAGACAGCACTGTTATTGGTCTGCGTGATCGTAAGTACATGTTGTGTTTTGGTTAATTTTATTATGTGCAGTTCGTTGCATGTTTCCTCTCCTCTGAGCATCGAGCTGTTAAGCGTAACATTCACAGATCGCATTCCCACGTCATTTTGTTAAGTTAATTAAGGCTCGTGTTTAAGTATGTGAACGTTAAACGTGGATACAGTGTTGTTGAAAGTCAACACTCATAAGTGTTTATATTCTTTAAACTCGCCACTCAAATAATTGCATTTTAATCATCGATACCATTGAATAGAACTCTCGTTCAATCACTGAGTGAATAAAAACAATTTGAATTTGGAACAAAAAAAAACGTGACGACAAGAATATAACACTGAATTTCGAAAATTGCTTTGAGACATTGACCAAGGGTTTTACGTACTTTCCGACGCAAGGTCGAAACTACTGTCTTGATGTAATTAATTTAGTGGTCACCGATCCACAGACCGACCTGAGTAAGCGTGCCTTAACCTTGGAGATGGAAGAACCACTTATTATTTACCTACTATACTTACTTACTTACTTCTATTTATTTTCTCGTAGTCAATGGTTAAATGTAGACTACACAACTCGTGAAAAACAAAAATCGTCTCGGTTCTTGTCCCTCGTTTCGCTCAGGATTCTACTCTAGAATCCTTCGCAGCCCTTGACTTTTTCAATTATTGTATAATCTACTACCACGTTAATAAAATTCAAAGCTTACTTTACTTAGCAACGTCAAGCGAAAGTACGATCTGTACAACTGTCCAGCTCGCATTTCGCGATTACTGTGCACTGCAATTGCCAAAACTATATGAATATTGTAAAAGTTCAGAATGAAATGGTTCTTAAATATTTTCAGATAAGTTATTAATTCTCTTCTGCAGCTCGAAATTAAATATTACACGAGGTGTTCAAATAAGATATTCAACAACTAGTATAACGTATACCTTTGATTACACAGGTGTTACACGCAATACACGCTCGGAGCAGATGGAACGCGTCCATTGGTTCTGTTGCGATATAACAATTTAGTTAAATCACTGTGTCACTAGCCTTTTCCCAACTAGTTCGTATTTATATGGAGCGGCTGCCCACCTAACCTCCACAACCCAGTCAGCACTGGGGAATACGACACCCCTTGGTAGGACTGGTTGTCAGACTTTGGCCACTGTAACGACTGCCAAATCTACAAATGACACTGTATGTAATGGGTGGTCACCCGTCCGCAGACTAACCTAGGCAAGCGCGGCTTTGTCCGAAGATTGATCCGAGCTGCTAATATTATTGAGCCACGAGCTCCTCCAAGAGTCACGAGGTCTACACATAATACGTAGTAGGTACTATTATTTATTTTGTGCCTATGTGTACACCAGACACTCAGTGAAACTGAAACAATTTTATTGTAAGTACTTAATATGTACTCAAAATAAAGATACAAGTCCGTGATTAAACCTGAAAAACGATTGCATGTAGCGGAGATGAGAATGTTGAGATGGATGTGTGAAGTGACAAGAATAGATATAGTAAGGAATGACTAATGTTAGAGGAAGTTTGAAAGTGGCACAGAACTTTCGACTGGGTGAACCGATTTTGATGATTCTTTTTTTATTTGAAAGCTGGTGCTTGTCGCTTGGTCCCATTTTAATTTGCAGAAGATCTAATGCTGATCTTTCGAGATATACAATGGAACTCTTCAAAAATACCCGGCAAATCTGCAGTAATTGCTGCAATCGCTTGTAGGTTCATTGTTCATACTACATCATGACGTAACATCACGCCTGTATGCTCTGAGGGGGTACGCAGATGTGTACAATACTCCCAGATTTCGACAATGTTTGTTGCCTCTGATCTTTTGACTGGGTGAACCGATTTTGTTGATTCTTTCATTTGAAAGCTGGTGTTTTTCGTGTGGTCCCATTTCAATTTGGTTAAGATCTGACGCTGATCTTCGGAGATATAAATGGAACTCTTCAAAAATACACGGCAAAGCTGCAGTAATTGCTGCAATCGCTTGGTTGTTTATTATTTATGTAACATAGTGACGTAACATCACGCCTGTCTGCTCTGTACGCAGAAGTGTACAATACACCCAGATTTCGACAGTTAGATGTGTTAAGTTCCATTTAATGGGATCCTGGGAATTCCTTAAATTGTATAGGCACACCAGAAGCGATTTAGGTAGTTTTCTTGGAGTGATCCCATTTCAATTTGGTAAAGATCTGATGAAGAACTTCGGAAGATAGGCGACGGGAACTCCTCAATAAATGATAGCAAATGTACTGGGATCGCTGAAATCTCATGTCTCTCTATTGTTTACACCAGTTCATAACAAAAAATCACGCCGTTACGCTGTGAAAGGGTAAGCACATAATATGAACCACTAAAAAGTGAAAAATAAAAACTTTTTTGCAAAAAATCGTTTATAGACCTTTGTTTGATTGATTTAGTTTTTTTGTCACCGACTTCGGAAGCTAAAATTATTTTTCACTTTTTTGTGTGAAGTCTGTTATATTTTTATAATAAGCTACACGTTATAGCTAGTGATTTGGGTAACGCATAAATCAGTGATATTCATTTAATTGTAACATAAAGTATTTTTAAAGAATTTTATATGTCTGATTCCAATACTGGTGGCTCAATTTCGGTGTCTTTGGTTGCGTTTTCAAGAACTGTTACTTCATATATAGCCAGTTTTTACGTTGGAAGTCAGTTTCATTTGCATGCAAATAAATGTTATGTACTTGGCAGTAAGTAAGACTAAGACAGCTATTATTATAGGGGGGTAGCATATCAAAGATTAACTTTCTTATTTTTATTTTATTGCTTTTTAGAATGATAAAACAGACCAATGAACAAGCAAAATTTAATTAAAAATTTAGAAATCCTCCGACACACTGTACTAAAAGTTATATAGAAAATAAATCGTTAATTCGCCATTTTGTGGTGGCGGCTATCTTGGTTTTTTAATTTATCATAGTGTATAGTATTCTACTAGCAAAGCCCTTTCATTTCACAAATTGAGGGAGTTGTTGAATAAATATGTAACCTGCCATTTTGTGGCGGCTTACATATTTAAGATTAATTTAAGAACAATCCCGAATAATTAACTTTAAAAAAAAAAAAACCAAATCGGTTCATTCGTTCGGGCGCTACGATTCCACAGACAGATACACACACACACACACAGACACGTCTAACTTAAATGCATGAAATAATAAGAAAACCAAGAATAATGTTTCATCATCAGCCGACCACTGCTGGCACGCCACTCAACTCGATTATCAGCAACTCTCATCTAGTTGATACGACGATTTCGGTGGGCGATTTTCAATTTTAGTGGGCATGCCACACTTTAAACTTAAATATCACAAAAAGTTATCCAGATGTTCCTGGGCCTCTTAAAGATTCTTTAAGCTTGGACTTTGTATTGTTACGCCAGATACTTATTTTTCACGAAAACTGAAGAATATCTGATATTCACCCATATAAAACGAAAGTGATTTCTTAATGCTTTAATTTGCCACATCTAAAATGCTCAGTGAAAACATAAAAGGACGTTTTCATACAAAAAGATAATATGTTTAACTGTTAGGATACATTATACATTTGTCTGATTAGCATTGGATTCCATTCCATTGTTGAGGCTTCAAACAATTTATGTAACCTATTATGTCAATAAAGAATATTAATTTGAATTGTTCCAGGCGGCCTTAGCCTTCTTTGAGAAGACAGCGCTCGCGGACGATAGATCTGGGGTTTTAGGAAATATATTTGCAAATGCAGAGGGCTTGGTTCAAGGAGGACTACTAGGGAGAGGTACAACTTTTAAATATTTATTGGACGACTATGATAGACACTGGGTAGAAGGGAAATCGAAGCACAAACGGTTGTTCGAACTTGTTCAGTATTCATTCCTACATAGAAAGTCCTCGTGCGCGAAGGACACTAAATATGTCTCAATTAAAAATAGCGTAATTTAAACCTTTTGACATTAGCTATCTGCCAATAAAAGTTTCGGAGATTAGCCGAAATAAACAGACAGATAGACCGACAGAATGGCAAAACATGAAAAAAAATGTGTTTTTGTTATGTGCCGTAGGTATGTTTTCATATGAATTCAGAAACTTATTTTGATATTACTAACAGACACTTCAATTTTATTCATTTGCATTGGGCAGCGGTGGCCCAGGGAGCAGTGGTGGCGGCCCCGACTTACGAACAGTAAGTCGTGGGTTCAAACCCAGACAGGCGCATTACTTTGTGTAATTTATTTCATCACCACTGCTCTCAAAACGGTGAAGGAAAACATCGTGAGGAAACCGACATGTCCTAGAATCAAAAATTCGAAGACATGTGACATCTACCAATCCGCACTGGGCCCGCGTGGTAGATTATAGCCCATTCCCTCTCATTGAGAGGAGGCCGTCTCCCAGCAGTGGGAACATTAAAGGCTGATGATGATGATGATGATGGTGTATAGATTTAATTGAAAAACTGACGACTGCAGACCTGATTCAAAAAAACTTGAAATACATCTGCGGATGCGAGGTTATACTTTGGTCCAGTGAGCTAGTCTAATCATAGGAACCTTCTGCCTAATTAAACTTGAGGTACCCGCTACCATTAATTTGACACTGATGATCCAACCCAGCAAATATTTTCACAGACACGCAGAAAGCAGTCGCAGGAGACCTGGATCTTAAGATGATGATGATGGAAGACGGCTCATCCAAAGGGAAGTGCTACTGCTCGTGCAACCTCAACAACCAGCCTGTGTTCATGGAGTTAGACTCTTCCAATCTGCTCGGAACCTACGCCGTTGTGTAGGAACGTGAACGAACAATGTTGCCTTAACGTGTTCATCATGTCATCATCATACAATTGGAGTGACTGAGCCAAAATATACAGAACTTATACAACGTGTAACAAAAAGGGTATAGTCATACCAAAGGGTGTGCTACAGACCATCGAACTGAACAACTTTCTCCGTGGGACCACCATCGTAATCGCGAAAAAGTTATTTGCTGTCTCATACATTTGGTCGAGTAGGTAGGTAGGTAGGTAGGTAGGTTGGGAATTTAGTATGGGGCTGTTGTGCCTACGATGGTGGTTTCATGGAGAAAGTCGTTTTGTTTGATGGTCTGTGGAGCACCTTTTCATATGACCATACCCTTTCTGTTACACGTCGTTTAGTACACATAATACCTATATGCCTTTGTTTTTTTTTATATTACTTAGCTTGCCCTGAGCGCTGTTTGAGAAATAGGTGCACAAATACGAGAAACAAGTAGGTACACATATCCATTCCGTAGATGCAACTTGGTGTAGGCGGACGCTAACACTCTATTTCACTTCGGCCAGGCCATCGAGATCACCTATGAGATAATTGGAAAATGGAAGGAATTATCCAGTTCGTAACGTTTTCGCTCAGCGGTAGAAAGCCAACCTCCGACCATTAAAAAAAGCAAGATACTGCTGGTTGGTATCTGCAACCACAAACCAATAAGGTCGATATAAGTCTGTCCGTTGTGAATATGGTCCTATGTTCAGATATGAGAAATAATAACTGTCCCCAAGCCGAGCTAAAACAAAACAACGGCACAGCCAGAATAACATCATTTTCACCATTCAGTGCACTTTTAATCGCTGTAACTTTGTTCTATATATCGATCCTTAAAACAACAAATGGCGTAAAAGCCATTTTGGCCAAAATGACTTATAAATGCCATTTTGTTCAGTTTTTGAAGCTCTATCGATCTGTATATTTGAAATGTTCAAATTCGCAAAAAAATGGCTCTTACATCCAATATTTTTTAAGAAAAAATTCCAATAATTTTATGATTTGTGTCGTTATAACCAATATTAAAATCGAAAACTGCAAATTTGGGGCGTAAAAGACTTAATTTCTTAGTGATGTGGTTAATATTACATTTTACGATTATATCGAAGTAAATAATATCAAAGACAACTTGTTTTAAAATGCAAGACTTTTAAAAATAGGCTTTTACTACAATTTAATAGAATTAAGTTTTACAAATATAAAACGTTAATAATGTCGTAAAAGACCAAACTTACTTGGAAGAATTAAATACCTTTACTTTGCCAAAAGCTTATTCAGAAAAAATACCAATTTCTGCTCTGAAATATAAAGATTTGAAAAAATTATGTCTAGATGGGACAATACCGAAGAGGTTCCATAAAGACTACTTAGACTTACCTTACATCGGTGATAAGAAAGATACTCTGATTGAAACTGATGAAGAAGATGATAATGATGAAAATAATGATGTCGACTAATTATTAAACTTGTTACCTATTAGGTACCACAATTCTGTTACCTATTATATTTTTAACTACTTTTAAGCAGATAGTTTGGTAGAAAATACTCATTTATTTAAATATTTTATGCAGTAAGTAATTAATACTTAATTTTTTTGTACAACTGCATTCTAAGACTAATTAAAATTCTACCGCAAGGACTGATTATTTAGACTGATTCTAATAATAGTGGTATTTTAGTTAGTTTATATAAAATAATAATAATCGCAATTTAGTTATTAAAACTGTAATTGGTAAATTTAAGACTGATTTGTTTGTAAACATCAGTACGAGGTGAAAGTGTTTGATTAAGTTCGATCCAAATTTTAATAGTTGATGTTCAATTTTTTTTTATTTCGTCGTTAAAAAATAGCATTTATAGTACCGATTTAGAAAGTAAATTGATACGAAATTTTAAATTTTCTTATTTCTTTTAATTTTTTTTCAAAATTTGTATTATTTTATTACAATATTTAATACTTTCGTTGATTTTTTTCAATTTCGTTGATGTTTGTTTAATTGATGTTGATGTTCATGTTGAATTTAATTTCTCAATTCATTCTTCGCTAAAAATAGCGTTCATGGCATAATTTAGATAACTACATTGATCCGAAATGTTAGATTTACTGGTACTTTTTCAAAATTTTGTGTTGTATTTATTGCAATAATTAATACATTCGGTAATTATATTTGTCTTTTATTTCTTCAAAAACCCAAACATAGATGTTCCCTAAGTCTTTTACTCCAAGTGCGCATAACCTGTTTAACTTGCAAAGTATAAAATTCACGGCGTAAAGGCCAGTTAGAGCAAAATTTTTTGTAGTAAAAGACATGCTATCTCGGAAACTAGCATAGGCCCTACAATATTAGGTTTTTATAATTATACACATGAAAATTCTAAGAAAATACAACTTTAATTGGTTATTATAGCTTTACTACTTTGAGAGATATTGAGGAAACAAAGTTACTCATTTTAGTTTTTTGGCTCTCCTGAAAAGTAGCTTTTTGGCTTTTACGCCATTTGTTGTTTTAAGGATCGATATGTCACCGTAAAATTGTCAAACACGTTATACTGTAATCTCTCTAGCGATATTATGAACTCTTGAAATATTTTGTCAAACGAACATACCTACTGCTTACAATAAAACGCATTATTTTTCGTGAAATGCATGCGATGGTAGTCAACTCACGCCGTGTGGAGGGAAGGAGGGGTCCCCCTTGCCCAGTGGTACCACTCTCATGAAAAGATAATGTACCATTCCTGAGAAATACTGATTAATAAACACTTTATATTCCCCAAAAAGCGTAGTCGACGGGCGGGGCTCCTATTTCCGAGTGCAGAGCTTAAAGGAACATATCAAAATCAAAATCATCAATCAACGTCTGTTAAGTTGACAATATTTCGAGAGTTTACAATATCGCTAGGGAGATTTTCAATTTTTACGGTGACATATATATTATAGTTAGAAGCCTCTATTTCCAAGGGCTAAGAGGACATTTGGAACGTGACATTTTGAGTTCAGCTAGTTTAATATACGGCGACTGGCCATTATGCTTTGTAACAGTATTGATGATTATTGGAATCCGATGATAATTCTGTAGTTAAAGCGAGTTAAAGAACAGACTTCCAAAGCGCCTGTTAAAATATTTAATTTGTATGCTACTAACAAAGTATGGACATCACTTGAAATAAAAAAATATATTTTATTTATTTTTATATTAATTTAAAAGAGCGCCAGCGTAAATCTATGCGACAAGTTCTCTATATATTTTTGTGAGACAAGACTAGGCGTTTGTGTTCAACTAACGTCAAATACGTTTTTAGGTATTAATTTAAAATCTTATAATACAAACTGGTATTAAAAAAAAAAACTTGTCAAATGTTTTGACTGGTCTAAGTTATCATTCAACGGTATCTCCGTAACTAGAAGGTTCCCATGTACCTATGGTGTAGACCATAAGAGAAGAAATGCCTTTCACTTTCAAAAGCATTTTTACAGCCTTTCTTAGTTACAGTAACTTCAAGAATAAAGTTACACGTTGGTCGTACCCCCTTTTTACCCGACTTGTGACTTAATATTATAGAAGCTGTTATAAGAGTCACGAGGTAAACAAAGCAGCTTGTCGGCTAAGTTCTGCTTACAAAGGCAATCGCAGCCTTCTTGATCACTTAAAACTGGCGGACCTCCTATAACGGCAATACCTGGTCTTCTCTTAATATGGGGCTCTTCCATTTTTAGACAGAAACTACTCAGCTGAGACAATTGCCTTAAGTTCAATGTCGTGGTTAGTCTCCGTGCTGTGCTCAAACTGACTAACGTTTTACAGAAAAAAAGACACTTTACAGAAAGGATTCGATATCAACTAGCGCAATACTACGATACAATGCTTGAATCTATACAAAGTTACCGATATCGCAATGAATGAGCCGAATCGTACCGTAACACATCGTTATATAGTTTCTTGTTCAGTCAAAATTATATAAATGTTGACAGATTATTACGATTTATGAGAATACACAGGTACGAAGGGTAATTAATACTAAAAAGTTGAGGGCACGAGGAGTGGCTAGAGAGGCGCCACGGCGTCCTCACCTTCCGCCTGACGCAGGTCCTCACCGGACACGGATGTTTCGGGAGGTACAGTGCCGACCAAAAGTCGATAAGCAATCTCACAAAGCAATAGCTTGACGTTTAGTTTGACTTACGACCTTCTACTTTCAACAAATAGATATTGTCAGCAACTAGTTGTAGTTCATAATTTCAATGCCAATATCTAAGACATGATGGCCTAGCGGTTGGGCCCGTCCAGAATAAAGAGCGAATCAGTAAGCCGTGAGTTCAAATCCCGCACAGTTACTTTTAGTCTTTTTGTAAGTTTTTACTCTACAGAAATATTATATTATTTAACTTGTTTGCTTTGTTCACACATTTCGTAAAGTTAGGGAGGTAGATAGAAAAATAAGTCAAGAATTTTGTTAGATTTCTGTGAGGTAGACATGAGTTTTATGAATATTTTAACTTGATCGGAATGAACTTTGTCGTTTGGTTGTAGTCATACAGAATACACTATATAATGTGGTATTTGATGGTCAGTGACGTGTGGTTTAATAGATAGCGATATTGTTGTTGGTGTGATTCTTAAAATGCGGGCAAATATTAATATTAAGGCGAGGGCGACTATTATCGCGAATTATCCGCGCTTCATAAAAGTGGCCTTAATAGGACTAAATGTGAGTATTATAATTATTTATGAATTGTAACTTAAACATTAAAAATTTAAAAACGAATGGGTATTATAAATTGTTCATTTATTTGGTGACCTGTGGTTTCCTTAATTCGTTATTTTTATTTTCAATCTATCATGCAAGATAAATAATTAGTGTTTATTATTGGATTTATAAATGCAGAGTGAATGAAGTCACTTCAGTATTTATTACAGCTGCCTAACATCATTTTTTTTGTTTAGAGAAATGCAGTAAGTCTCTGGATCAAAAGGTATGAGGAAGAAGGGAGCCTTGCAAGTAGACAGCGAAGTGGAAGGTCGTCGCTTATTAGCGAAGCGCAGCGACAACATATCGTGGGCGAGTATGAAACCAATGGTTTCACACCTACGACACACTCGGAGTCACCGCAAACTGTTCGCCGTGCCCTCCACGCTGAAGGCTTGCATCACAGAAGATCAGCTAAAATGCCCTTCTTGACAGAAAGACATAAAGAAGAACGATTACATTTCGCACGGGAATATTTAGACTTTCACTGGATTACTTCCATTTTGTTCCGGTTCGCGGTCGCCACTCCAGAACTTTTCGACCCCATCGGCCATCCGTTCTGCGAGCAATGTGCCCTGCCCACTGCCACTTAAGTTTAGCAATTCTTCGGGCTACGTCGGTGACCTTGGTTCTCTTGCGGATGTCTTCATTTCTGATGCGATCACGCAAGTAAACTCCGAGCATAGCCCTCTCCATTGCCCTTTGGGTGACTTTAAGCCGCATACGTCTACTTGACTGCATTGAAAATAATGGGGGTTATACAAAATATTAATCCCTAATGTTCTAGTTTTAATTAGACGTGTTACAAAATATTTAGCGATATTAATAATTCCTAAATTGAGGTTTAGTTTCAATCTTCTTTTCTTCAGGAAAATGAACACTTAAACTATAACCTCAATATGAGTTACATTTATTGTGACGTCACATAAAAAACATATTCACGAAGTATAAATTATGTGTTAGTTTTCAGTAAGCTCTGTTGAATACCGATAGATAGAAGTGGGTATCAACAATTATATTTGTGTTATTAGAATATCCTTGTTATGTTAATAAAAATGACTTAAAAGTGGGTATCCAGATACACAAAAAAATCTTATGCACGGTAACAAGAGAACTTCTTATATCTAGGTAGGAATGTGACGTTACAAATCTTATTAAAGTTGTTAATTATATGAATAAATGAAACGAATAAAACAATTTTTGTCAGCACTTTTTTTTCCACCTTCCAACACCGAAAAAATATTACACAATCTCATAAATAGTTATGATGGGTTATTAACTTATATTTAAATCTTTATAAAAAATAAATAATGAGCATGAACCCATTTCAAAATAAATACCTAAGTAAATAGTTTTTGTATAAAATACAAATATAAATTAAAGTGGTTACAAAAAAAAAACCCGTATGTAAACGGGATTTGAACTCAAGACACGTTGATCGTGAATCCACTGCTTAACCTAAACAGCTATCAACACCTGGTAGATATGGTCGAAGTTTACCTATCCAATGCAAATACGATCATGCGTTTGCTGCGTGTATAACAAAAGAGACGGTAATATATATCTTTTTGTTTCGTGGAGAGCGACGCGACAACTTGCGACAGTAGGCGACTCTGTGGCTGTGGTGTGCGTAGGTACTGTATTGAGACAGCTTACACATACAGCCGCACGGACGCTCGGCCGTGCGTTCACAGCAAAATGATCCTTCGCGTGCCTGTGCGCTTATGAACGCTTACTGTACCTGCACCGAATCGGGCGGGAGGAAACGCCCGGGTGTCTCCACTGCGAGGATCGACAGGAGGACACGGTGGAGCACACGGTGGAAGTCTGCCCTGCGTGGGCGGAGCACCGCCGTGTCCTCGTAGCGGCGATCGGTGGCGGCGACCTCTCGCGTCCGGCCCTGGTTCAATCCATGGTCCGGAGCGAGACGGAATGGGAAGCCGTCACCTCCTTCTGCGAAGCAGTCATGCTAGCGAAGGAGGTGGCGGAACGAGAGAGGGAGAGATCCTCTCTTCCCGGCCGCCGCGGGAGACGCACCGGGCGTCGGGGGCCACGTGGTGGATACGGCCACCGTAGATGCGGGCCTGTGGACGGTTGGCTATGAGCTAGCTAGCCGTCCGTCCGTCTAACGACGACGACAGGCCGTGTCGACGGCGCGTTCGTGTTCCACGCGCGCCTCAAAGTGATGTCAGCATAAGGGGAGGGGCCCCTCCCCTTGCAAGGGCCGAAGCCTGCCGGGGTTGCGGGCGTGTTCGAAAGAGATACCGCGGCCCCGGAACATAAAGGGCGAGGAAGGAACATGGATGGGTTTTAGTCAGTAAGAGTCTGACACTCCCTCCCGCTCCGCCCAGAGTCGGAGAAGTAATTTGATGATTTCCCATCCTAAAAAAAAAAAAGGGATCGATCTAAATAGTATGGTGGTATGTCGCAGACGATGCGAATCAGTTCGTATTTGCAGAATTGATCCAAACCAAATATACAAATGCAGGTATCATGCATCCCTGCCCTGTATTATATTAAAATAGGTAGATTCGTACAACGTATTGTTTGTTTGTGTGTATACGGTCGAACAAGCTATTTGGTTTACATTTAACAGTGTAATTTGTGGGTTAAACTGTAAACCAAATAGCTTGTTCGACCGAACATAAGTATTATGGTACAAAACTAACGTTCATCTTCTCACTCTACCTCTACACTCTTTCACCCTTTTCCGTTAACTTTCCCTGCTACTCTCGAATAGATTTTTGAGTTTTAAAATGTTCGCAACATTCGGAGGATCTCAATCCTGTACTGTGGAGCAGGCGCGGCATGCTAATGTTAAATTGTTCAAACTACTCGACAAAAATCAGCCGCACCAGCCTGTGTAGGATCGAGCGCCTTATGGCCAGCCAGGGGTAGGTACCTAATCATCGGCAAGCTCGACCACGTGAAATGCGTTTTCTGAAGCTGGCATTCTTGGGGACTTTTATCATTCCTCAAGTATACATGTCCCATGTCACAGAGCGCATCGACTTCCTCATGAAACATCAGCTGTGCGGCGAGATAAGAGGGGCTGGTAGGTCGGTTCTCGCAGAACTGCATGCTCGAGAGCGATGGGTGGTGGGTATATAGAGATAGTGTAAGTGTGTGTGTATAATTGAATGTGCGTTTGCATAGCATAATTTCAGCTGACGGTTACGGCGGACATAGGCGTCCCCCAAGTTTCGCCTCTTTGACCAGTCCCGTGCGTCTCGCATCCAGCGGATCCACGCAACCTTCACGAGGGGGACCGATCACCTAGGAGGATATATTTATTCTCATGTACCTATTGCTGAAACTGTTGAGATCGTAAATATGTATATAGAGAACTAGCTGACCCACACAACTTCGTCTGCGTAACATAAGAGAGAAAAACGAAAGGAAAAAAAAAACCCCCGTTTTTGCAACATTTTTCATTCCTGCTCCGCTCCTAATGGTCGTAGCGTAAAGCCTTCCTCGATGAATGAACTATCCAACACAAAAAATCTTTTTAGATTTGAACCAGTAGTTCCTGAGATTAGTGCGTTCAACCAAACAAACAAACAAACTCTTCTGCTTTATAATATTAGCTGTATAGATAAGGCAACGTCAACTGCAGGAGGTGAAGTAATAATAATTGTTTTGTTCGAACGTAGTCCTGAATGTGTAGCTCTAACTTTCGTACCATAATCTTGACTTCATGTTGAGACTCAAACCCAGTTTTGTAGAAATGTTATTACTTTGAAGAAGAGGAACAAAGGTTATTATTAGTTATTTATTAAATTATTAATTAATTACAAGTTTATACAGTATAAGTTAGTGTGGAACACAGTAATATAATGATGACTAGTCATTGATCGCGGCGGTTGTCGCCGTCGCCGTCACGTGACCGCGAGCACGAGCAGCACGATCGCGAAGCCCGCCACCAGGCACACGATGAGGCTCACTTTCTTCTGTAAACAGTTCACTGAAGATAGTATCATACAGCGCGCACCTCGGTACAGTCTGACGGCTCCTTATGTTCACGTAATGGGAGGTTTCCTCAACGTTTGTCCACTTACTTCAAGGAGCAACGACCGCATCAATTTGAATGATGTACAATTGTGCAATATAGTGAACGCGTTACCTTGCGCGCCTTGGTGCGGCTGACGGTGCCCTTGAGCAGCTCGGTGCCGCCGGTGCCCACGTGCTCGGTGGCCTGCAGCGCGTAGTACTCCACGCTGTCCACCTGGTCTTGCTGCAACACATTACAAACATTCTTCACTACAAGCTCTGTGCATGTTTCAATTAGGTTGTGAGGAGCCGAGCACGAGAAAATGACGCAGATTGTATTCAGTTTGAAAAAGTGTCTGCGCATTATCGATACGATGTATGTGGCCTGAATCCTTTTAAACAGCGTTTCACAGTTAATGTACCTATGTACGCCGGGACTGGTCAATTTACGTTGAGCTAATTACTGAGCAAGCTCCGGCTGACCGCGATGTCCGTGACCTACGTTTGGGTAACACTAAATACTAAAATACAGTTAGCCGGCCTCATCCGGTGACGTACGTCTGATGGACAGATGACTCGGTGGCGGTTCACGGTGGTATGTAAAAATGTCCATGTACCTACCTACATCTAACTGAGTGGGTGTCTATCGACAGTTCCTAAGGAATGATATCGCGAGGTTTCAAAGTCTGTCCGAGGATGGGTTTTCTATTCCATACCAGCGGCTTCGCCCGCGTGAAGTTTGATTATTGTCCCATGGGATCTTACTACCGGAATAAAATGTATCCTATGTTTTATGTGGGTCATAGCGTGATGATATAAACGTAAGAGTAAACAAATATAATAATAACAAATCTCCGAACTGCTAAGCTATCGGGAGTTACACGTGTTATTGTGAGTCAACTATAAAAGATAGACATATGCTGTCTTGGGATATTTTTTATATAATTTTATGTGGAATATTTCCGTTATACATGATTTCTATGTAGCTTTAACCATTAAGGCTGCACACGCGACGGAAGCTAAAAAAACCAAGTAACTTCTCCCGTTTTACCAACATTTCCTTTCACTGCTCTGCTCCTATTAATGGTAGCGTGATGAAAAGTATACTATTACCTGCTCAGGAGTATGTAGAATAATTGTACCAAGTTTCGTTAAAATCCGTCGAGTAGTTTTTTTTTCTATAAATAACATACAGACAGACAGACAGACAGACAGACAGACAGACAGACAAAAATTTTACTGATTGCATTTTTGGCATCAGTATCGATCACTAATCACCCCCCGATAGTTATTTTGTAAATATATTTCATGTACAGAATTGACCTCTCTACAGATTTATTATAAGTATAGATAGATTAAGGATCTGAAATGCCCCGTTCGGATTAGCGTTGCTGTAGATAGAGTACCCTCACGTGGTACGAGTACACTGGGTGCGGGTACCTGCGCGGCGACGAGGTGCGCGAGCTGCGCGAACAGGTCGCGCACGTCGCGCAGCGCCGCCTCGACGCGCGTCAGCTCCTCGTGGCGCGCCTCCACGTCGCGCAGCGCACGTCGCGCCTCCGCCGTCTCGGCGCGCACGTTGTCCACGAACAGCGAGATGTTCTTTGTGTCCAGCAGCGCCTCGCACTCCTCGTCCGTCACCGACAGGTTCGCTGCAACAGGCAGAGCGTCACAGCGTCATAGCGTCACTCGGCGCGCGTGACTCAGAGATCACGGAGGCGCGGGCGGCGGCGGCCGACGACCCCGCGAATTAAACCGATGCAGCCATTCAACTTGTACACTAATGATTGTTTCAAAACAACTGCAATTAGGATCCGCATCATAATTACATACCTATCTTGCTGTTGTTTGTTTAAATTTTAGATGATTGACCCGATTCGTGGACAAGGGCGGTCACCGACATTGAAATACCTTAATAATCGTAAAAGTACGTTTTTATGGATTGATTTACAATAGTTTGTACGTTAAAAAAACCGGCTAAGTTCGAGTCGGACTCGCGCATGAAGGGTTCTGCGATCATTCCGTGTGATCAGATCCTCGCCCTCGTTCAGAGTGTGCGCTTGAGCCCAGGTTGGGTGTTGGTGGACTTGGTGGACGCACTCGTGCACTATGATGTTTTCTAGAATTCGTCAGAAGGACCTACTTGTAATGATTGAGCGGCTTACATTGCACATCGACTGCTGTGTGCTCGTTGTAACATTTTGTTTACGTACTACCAGCTCAAAGCTAATCTGACCACCCGTATTGATTATTACTGCTTGTAGTGACGAGGTGGTTTTTAACCGACTTCAAAAAGGAGGAGGTTCTCAATTCGTCGGAATCTTTTTTTTAATGTATGTTCCTCGATTACTCGAAGATGGCTGGAGCGATTTGAATGTCTATTTGGTTTACACATAACATCACGTCTCTAGGCTGTGAAGGGGTAAGCACGAGTGAACCACTAAAAAGTAAAAAAATAAAACCGACTCCAAAAATACACAAAAAAGTGAAAAATAACTTTAGCTTCAGAAGTCGGTGACAAAAAACTAAGTTAATCAAATAAAGGTCACAGACTTCTGCAGCTAAAGTTATTTTTTAACTTTTTTGTGTTTTTTGGAGTCGGTTTTAAACACTTAAAAACTTTCTCTTCTTTGTTCATTTAAAACAAAGCATAACGTAAAAAAGGTACCTAATCAGATGTGGACATCGTGTGCACAGGATTTTGTTTGAAAAATGAGCAGATTTCGTCTGTTGAGATGGTAATACCTACATTATTAGGGTTCCCTACTTGTTTTCGAAAGTTGATGATTCGATTTTTATTATTTCGAACACGGTGTGTCGATAATTCAGTTGTACGATGTTTTATTCCGTCGATGCGTTATTGGTGCGATGTAACGTTTGTGCGAAAAATCCTGTTACGAAAAACCCTACAGCGATTGCTCATTTGTTCGGTAATTTATTAGTTCGAAAGTATGTCAGTTTGAAACGCCTACTATTGTCCTTGACATTTAATTAATAATCTTATGTTGCATTATAGACGTTAAGAAAATACATTCCTTTAATTGAAAAAAATGTATAATTCTTGTTTATTATTTACATCAAGTAAATATATTAAAATAATCCTAATCTATCTATACTTACCTAAATAACTTAAATTAAATAACTTAAATTAAAATATGTATACAAAAAAAATGTTTTATCTATGGTGAAGATATTATGCATGGTATTAAATGTATTTCCTTATCAAGACGCGCCTGCCGCAAAAAGTTAAGGAAATGTTCAAAAAGATGCAAAATTTTTTTTTCTGAAAAATAATAGGATTAACTACTGTATGTATGCCAATTTATTTTAGGATTTCATTTTTAGAATAAAATTTACAGTAGGTACCATAGATAAAACATTTTTTGTATATATTTTAATTTAAGTTATTTAGGTAAGTATAGATAGATTAGGATTATTTTAATATATTTACTTGATGTAAATAATAAACAAGAATTATACATTTTTTTTCAATTAAAGGAATGTATTTTCTTAACGTCTAT
The DNA here is from genome assembly GCA_916618015.1 of Xestia c-nigrum. Lineage (NCBI taxonomy): Eukaryota > Metazoa > Arthropoda > Insecta > Lepidoptera > Noctuidae > Xestia > Xestia c-nigrum. The sequence continues at coordinate 26,090,913 of OU745252.1, read as the reverse complement.
CATGCCACATAAGATTATAAATTAAATGTCAAGGACAACAGTAGGCGTTTCAAACCGACATACTTTCGAACTAATAAATTACCGAACAAATGAGCAATCGTTGTAGGGTTTTTCGTAACAGGATTTTTCGCACAAACGTTACATCGCACCAATAACGCATCGACGGAATAAAACATCGTACAACTGAATTATCGACACACCGTGTTCGATATAATAAAAATCGAATCATCAACTTTCGAAAACAAGTAGGGAACCCCATTATGGGTTCCCTACTTGTTTTCGAAAGTTGATGATTCGATTTTTATTATTTCGAACACGGTGTGTCGATAATTCAGTTGTACGATGTTTTATTCCGTCGATGCGTTATTGGTGCGATGTAACGTTTGTGCGAAAAATCCTGTTACGAAAAACCCTACAGCGATTGCTCATTTGTTCGGTAATTTATTAGTTCGAAAGTATGTCAGTTTGAAACGCCTACTATTGTCCTTGACATTTAATTAATAATCTTATGTTGCATTATAGACGTTAAGAAAATACATTCCTTTAATTGAAAAAAATGTATAATTCTTGTTTATTATTTACATCAAGTAAATATATTAAAATAATCCTAATCTATCTATACTTACCTAAATAACTTAAATTAAATAACTTAAATTAAAATATGTATACAAAAAAAATGTTTTATCTATGGTGAAGATATTATGCATGGTATTAAATGTATTTCCTTATCAAGACGCGCCTGCCGCAAAAAGTTAAGGAAATGTTCAAAAAGATGCAAAATTTTTTTTTCTGAAAAATAATAGGATTAACTACTGTATGTATGCCAATTTATTTTAGGATTTCATTTTTAGAATAAAATTTACAGTAGGTACCATAGATAAAACATTTTTTGTATATATTTTAATTTAAGTTATTTAGGTAAGTATAGATAGATTAGGATTATTTTAATATATTTACTTGATGTAAATAATAAACAAGAATTATACATTTTTTTTCAATTAAAGGAATGTATTTTCTTAACGTCTATCATGCCACATAAGATTATAAATTAAATGTCAAGGACAACAGTAGGCGTTTCAAACCGACATACTTTCGAACTAATAAATTACCGAACAAATGAGCAATCGTTGTAGGGTTTTTCGTAACAGGATTTTTCGCACAAACGTTACATCGCACCAATAACGCATCGACGGAATAAAACATCGTACAACTGAATTATCGACACACCGTGTTCGATATAATAAAAATCGAATCATCAACTTTCGAAAACAAGTAGGGAACCCCATTATTATATGTATTGTTGCACAAGTTACGTGAAATAGAATCTCGGCAAAGTAGTCGTAGTTACCAGCGGCAACGGCGCGGCGCGGCGGCGGCGCGTCTTGGCATCCGTTTGGGCTCAATAAGTTAATGCGCGCATAGCGACCCGCACGACATCGGCCGCCTCACTCATATTATTGTTAAGGAAATATTAAATCAAGCTCAGCTCCTGATAGCGTTAAGGAACTGTGACCTAGTAGCTAGCTAGTTTAATTTATTATTTATACCTATAAACAAAATCTTATCATTACCGAAACAAGCAGTATGAATGTCAAGCCACGACATATACCTACCCGTACATATTATTGTGTAAGAAATTATTACTTAGTACCCACTTACATACCTATCATTTCCTTTACTTGAATTTACCCGCGCTCATTCAAGCGCGAATTAGTAACTGAATGACCGATTAGATAGAGTGGATGAAGTTAGGAATGGCATAAAACATGACATTATGACAGTATTGCGCATGTCAACGTCATTTTGATTTAGAGACCAATATAATTATATTGCTCCAAATAATTATAAACGCGTTCAAAAGTCTGAATTTAAAAATACTGAAGACTTATGGGGCATTTCCGTCAAGGTTCTTGGAAATATTATTGAATCAATCGCTCTTATCTTAACAGGCATAATTATTCAATCAACGTTTGGACAGTGACGGATTAAGACTACTTGATGCCCTAAGCAATCCACGCCTGTGGGGCCCCCTATCCGAATGTGAACTAGAATACAAAAGGTCTAGTACCTAGTAGTCAAGGCCAGACTCTATGTCAAATTGTCAACTTAAAACGCGCGAATTCGCGTTTCCTCCCGCCTAATTCGATGCAGGAACCTCCCGAAACAACCGTGTCCGGTGAGTACCTGCGTCAGGCGGAAGGTGAGGACGCCGTGGCGTCTCTCAAGCCACTCCTCAAATAGGGGACTTATCGCCACTATCGTGGCGTGCCCTGCACGGGGTTGCGACAGTCGCTCTCTCCATGTCGCAATGAGATCACGCCGGAGGTTTCTCCGCTGAGCGACAGTTTCCCGCGGCAGCGGAGTTTCCCCCCGGCGTAGCGCCTGCGCACGCCATTCGTGCAGGCTCGCGAGGACTAGCGCCTCCACATCCCATGGTGGCAATCCGGCAAAGAGGCTCGCCGCCTTGCCGGAGACGTGATGCCTTTTTTTCGGATGGGAAATCATCAAATCACCCCTCCCACTCTGGGCGGAGCGGGAGGGAGTGTCAGACTTTTACTGACTATAAACCATCCATGTTCCTTCCTCACCCTTCACGTTCCGGGGCCGCGGTATCTCCTTCGAACAGTCCCGCAGCCCCGGCAGGCTTCGGCCCTTGCGGGCCCCTCCCTTTATGCTGACAGCTCTTTGAGGCGTATGTGGAACATGAACGAGCCGTCGACACGGCCTGTCGTCATTAGACGGACGGACGGCTAGCTAGCCCATAGCTCACCGTCCACAGGCCCACGTCTACGGTGGCCGGTAACCACCACGTGGCCCCCGACGCCCGCGCTCCCGCGGCGGCTAGGGCGAGAGGATGCAGGCTAGCATGACTGCTTCGCAGAAGGAGGTGACGGCTTCCCATTCCGTCTCGCTCCGGACCATGGATTGAACCAGGGCCGGACGTGAGAGGTCACCGCCGCCGATCACCGCTACGAGGACACGGCATTGCTCCGCCCACGCGGGGCAGACCACCGTGTGCTCCACCGTGTCCTCCGGTCGATTCTCGCAGTGGAAACACCCGGGCGTTTCCTCCCGCCCGATTCGATGTAGGAACCTCCTGAAAAATCCGTGTCCAGTGAGGACCTGCGTCAAGCGGAAGGAGGACGCCGTGGCGCCTCTCAAGCCACTCCGCAAAGAGGGGACTTATCGCCACTATCGTGGCGTGCCCTGCACGACGGTTGCTCTCGCCATGTCGCCATGAGATCGCGCCGGAGGTCTGTCCGCTGAGCGGCGATTTGCCACGGCAGCGGAGTTTCCCCCCGGCGTAGCGCCTCCGCGCGCCACTCATGCAGGCGCGCGAGGACTATCGCCTCCAGATCCCATGGCGGCAATCCGGCAAGCAGGCCCGCCGCCTCGCGGGCGTTCGTGCGGTACCCACGGTACTTCACGGCTACCACCTTTTGGGGCGCGTTCAGATAATGAGCGGCTCGCCGCCTCAAGGAACGCGAAAAATGTGGCATGCTTCACGATTTTGCGTATCAGGCGCAGGGGCCATGCTAATCTTCTCTGTATGAGAGGTGATATCCTAGGGACGGATTATCTTCTGGTGCCCCCCAGGCGTGATGCCCTAGGCAATTGCTTAATTTGATTAAGGGTTAATCCGTCACTGCGTTTGGATAGCAGTAACTTTCCTGATTTAATGGAACAAAGTAAAGTAGTACCTATTTTCAATCGGGTTGTAAGAGTGATCCCTCTAATTACAGACATATATCTGTGCTTCCAGCATTGAGGATAATCCATTAAAAAATCATGCTGCACCAGATGTTGTTTCACTTTAACTCAAATGGGACTCTGCATAGTCAGCAGTTTGGATTCACGAAGGGTAGTTCGACAACGGACGCGAGAGTAAAACTTATCACTCACATTTTGGAATCCTGGGAGAAGTCCCAGAATGCCATTGGCATTTTCTGTGATCTCTCCGAAGCGTTCGACTGTAAATTACACCACTACAAAATTCCTGGTCAAGCTGCTGATCTTGTTCTTTCTTACTTATCAAACAGGCAGCAAAAAGTAAATGTTAATGGGGCGACGTCCTTCGGGTTTCGAGTTAAGATAGGCGTGGCCCAAGGTTCAATTCTCGGTCCTTCCCTATTTGTCGTTTACATTCATGATCTCCCTTATAATATGATGGCCAAATTATCACGTATAATTCTATTGTCTGATGACACCTCGAAAAATAAATAGAAAAGATACGAATGTCCTACATGCCAACGGAAATCTTACAGTTATTGTCTTGTTTTACTGAATGCAAAAAGTTCTCCTTACCAAATGTAAAAACCACAACGTGATCTAAATTTAAATCTTGACGGCATTAAACCTGATGTTATAGCGGAAACTGTATTCGGGATTACTTTCGATTCAAAATTGCAGTGTCTAAAGTTTTAGCAAAGCTACAAACGCTACACACGCTTTTATATACTTATGTGAGTGAGTATTATGTACTTACATAAGTATATTAATATCTACTCGCCAGCCACGCACCGCGTCTTGTTCATTGTGCTTCCGCCATCGCGGCATCGTGCCTCACCGACTTCTTGACCGAGGACTCGATCATTCCGCACTTTCCCCGCGCAAATTCCATCAGAGACGATTGAATATACTTAAAACAGTGTTTGATAGAATATGACATCGACACCATAGACTCAAATCTAGTCGATTGTATCGATACAGGAACGTTATAGGTACCCTGAGAGACCCTGACGAATGAAAAATTATCCTATTCAAAACATAACTTGTAAAAAAAGCAAGTCTCGCAACTCAATTCTACCGCAAAAACTTGTAAGATACCAAGTCGATGGTACGGCCGTGCCGCTTTTTTTGCTCGACTTGGCGGGGGGCAGGCTGCCGTGCCCAGTAAGTAAGCAGCTTGCTCACCAAAGCGCTGAGGTGGCGCTGACGTGGGATGTTCGTGTAGGTATGGCATGTATAGGTAGTGTAGGTGCGGGGCTAAGTACTCACTGAGCTGTATCTGCTGCTGCAGCAGGCTAAGCTGTTGCGCGCGCACGGCGTCGAGCGCGGCGTGATGGCGCTGCAACGCGTCGGCATACAGGCGGCGCGCAGCCGCGTACTGCAGCCGCGCGATGCGCGCGCCTGCGTCGTTGCGCGCGCTCAGCCGCGCCTCGAACTGCCGCAGCGCGCCGCCCAGCTTCAGTCCCGTCGCGTTGGACGCCGTCACCGCCGCGTCCAGCTGCTCCTGCAAGTCTGCCCGACATCATACTGTAGTCGTAATCATCCACAATCAACATCCTACTAAATTTCTCACATTTGGGACAGCTTTTCCTGACAGTTTCGGTTTTCAAGCCCCGACGTAAAACGACGGAGGGTTATAAGTTTAACGTGTCTGTGTGTGTACGTGTCTTTCAGTGGCATCGTAGCTCCCGAAAGGATGAACCGATTTTGATTTCGTTTCTTTTTGTTTGAAAGGTGAATTAGTCGGGAGTGTTCTGAGCTATATTTAATTAAATTTAATTCAACAAATCCCTCAATGTGGGTATCAAAATGAAAGGGCTTGACTAGTAAAATACCGTACGCTATCCTACTAATATTATAAATGCGAAAGTTTGTAAGTATGGATGTATGTATGGATGTTTGTTACTCTTTCACGCAAAAACTACTGAACGGATTTGGATGAAATTTTGCACACAGATGGTTTATAACCTGGATTAACACATAGGATACTTTTTATCCCGGTAGTAAGATCCCGTGGGACAATTTCAAACATCACGCGGGCGAAGCCGCTGGCAGAAGCTGGTAATTTTATATCAAAGATGGCCGTCACGACGAAATGGTTAATGATAACCCTATGTGTCGGGGTTTTTTTATTTAAGTAATGTGTATTTAAGATTTAAATAACCGTGTCTTAACATTTCATTCAACATTTCTCGGAGAATTGTTAAGATCTCTCTAGATGAATCATCGTTTTGAGGAACAGTCTGTTCTATTATCAAAAGATGGACTAAGATACTCGTAGTCGTGCAGTGGGTAAATATTTTTTAGGATCTTTCTGTAGGTAGGCATGTACTTACTTATCTGGTTTGGATAAAACAGAAATGAAGGACAAGCTGTCTTAAGGTGTGGTTGTGACACTCACTCTTGTTGTTGTGGAAGGTGGGGTCTGAGTGCAGGCGGCGCATGAGCTGTGTGTTGTCGTCGAGCTCGTGGATCCAGCCGCGCATGCGCTCCACCTGCAACACACCATGCTCCTGCAGCTCTACATGACATCACGATTTGAACAATGTTTAACTAATGTAGCAAGAGCAACAAGTGCACTGCTCAAGATCAGTTGTGATAGTTGCACGTCGCAGCAGCCGCCGGGTCAAGGCTGTACTCCGCGATAATGTCGCGCTGTGTAAATAAACAACCGACACCTATGTATGTAGCAGCGAGTGCGCGCAGTGAACGCGTCTCTCGCTAATAAATCATTTGTAAACATGGGAATATTCATAGTTTGGGTTTAGGATTACAGTGGCGATTACAATCAAGCGTGAATGTGTTCAGGAGCGCTAACGAGCAATAATAAATGTAATATGACGTAAGCAGCAGGAGTTACGGTCCGTGTGGAAGTGTTCCGCAAGTGTGTCACGAACACGATTATGTGTGATGATGATTGTCCTGCGGCACAGGATGACAAGGCTGCGGCACTTTAGCAAGCCGCTAATGAACACAACGAGCGGTCGTTAACGTCGCACTTCGCTCATAATGAACGCTCTCGCGACACACGCGCCTCACACACAGTGGGCACTGTGGGCAGACACCACGGTACACGTACCTCGAAGAAGATCTCCTGTATGTTCTTGTCGAGCTGCGCGGCGGGCTCGGGCAGACGCGGCTCCACCGTGTCGCCGTACACGCCCGCACCCCCCGCGCTCGCGCCCCGAGACAGCTGCAATCACAAGCACTACAACTCACCGTGTGAACATACACTCATATGCCCGCCTGCACAGCTCCCTGCTCACCAGCCCGCAGGGAGCTGAACAGACGAGTCAGTCCACCACCTAGCACAACAGTGGTTTGTTGACAGAGGTGACGTCACAGTGGGGGCACAGTGGCTCAGTCGCACTCGCACAGACCAGGCCCCGCGGGACTTACGTGGCGCAGCTCGGCGAGGCGGTCCTTGCTCCTCATGGCGGCGCTGTGCTGCTGCCGGTCGCCTCGCTGCGGCCGCACTCGGAGCAGCCGTGGAGGTGCGCTCGCGGCGGTATCTAATCGCACACTGATAACGTAACTGATATCACGCGCACGGCACTCCGCGCTGAGGTCACTCCACCCGCGCTGTCTCATGCGGGGCTCCGCACCCGGCACAGTCCGCGCCGCGCCTGCGCAAGCACTGACTAGCCGAGCTGAGAGATCACTTCACTACTTATTTAGTTACACTGGTACACATGACTAAATCATCGCTTCAGTGTCGATGACTCTAACTACCGTAACAAATACGCTACAGGTTACGGTTGTTCATGTAAGCTATTATGTTATCGCGGCGTGATGTCTGTTTACTAAGAGCCGGTACAACTTATGAGCAGCTGGTCGCACGTGATGTGCACCGCGAGGCTGCAGCACTGCGTCGCACAAACACACTCACTGACACACTCACTACTTACGGAAACTGTTTGCGCGGCACATTAGCGCCGGCCAGCAGCGCACCGCCCGCGGCGCAGGCGCATCGTGTCGGTACCACACTGGAGTGGGGTACTGTAAACTACACATACATGCACTCTAATGCTGACTATGCTCAATGTTACAGTTGACGTGCACCTGTGACTACACAAACAAATACCTAACCTTATTTGGTACCTGTACCAAACACACGCGATTTGTTAAATAAAGATAACCGTGCTCTCTCTCTCTTCGTTCACAGACTGCCTACATCTGTTCAATTCTCGATATCGCTCAGTGGCACACAGCATACAGCACACTGCACACAACACATTACCACACTCGGTAACAACCGCGTGTATTTCTCTATGAGCGCAGCAAAGAAAATGTGAGTGGAATTGGTTGAGCACGGAGCAAACTTTAACTGCACTGAAATGTAGCGATTGCAATGTTGGCAGGTACACTCGAATTTCATTAACTATGTTCGTTCAGTGTCAAAATTCTTGCCGATTCGATTCAATTCCTTATTACGTACTAATGTAAAGTAGTTGGTAGGAAAATAAATATATTAGTCACAATTATGGATCCTGTCGCGCACATCATAGATCAAGTAGGAGAGAGGAGGAAGGACCGATTTGCGATGACCACTCAAGAACTATTAGCCCAACGGTCATCGGTCCTGCGGCTAATGTGGCCGGAGCAGTCACCGCCATTGACAACAATAGCTCCTGGGGTGACGTGTTTCTTGAACATGACCTGGGTTTTGTCTAAGTTCACCAGACGGGTCTCAGGAGAGCAATTCGTATTGAAGAACCAACTAGGCCGTGGCCGTATAGAATCTGCTGCATGTCGTGCAGCGATTCAGCCAGTATGACGATGTCATCTGCTAATCTCAAGTTTAAGTGATGTACTCGCTGTTGATTTTAATGCCACGCTCATTCCAGTTCATACCCCCGACGGAATGGGATGTGTCCTGTTTGCTGGTTCTGTGTTGGGACGGCCATCGTGAATTTATCGCATCTCAACACAACAACCTTCAGGATGCTGTTGGCGCCTCCACGAACCCTACGCATTAGGGATGCCTTTCTTTTGCGCATGACAGCCTTAAAACTGTCTATGCGAGCCTCGGCAAACATGCCCGACGCACAGAACCGCGGAAGCCTCACCAGCACCCGGAAAGCATTGTTGTACTGGACACGGAGGACGTTGTAGGCTCTCTGCGTATATCTGACCCACAGGCTCCAAGTGTGCAACGACTGCCTTAAACAGCATAATTTTTACGTCTTTATTACACCTTGCAAACCAAAAAACATATCATTTGAATGATTCATTAATTGCCAATTAGTCTAATTACAAAGTTCAATTACCTACTGCAGACAAGTTTCATAAGTACCTTACTAAGTAGGTACCTAAGCTACTTAGAACAGGTAATATTAGATCATTTTGTTTCCAGTCGTTAAGCATGCGAATGATTTATCTTGTTATAAGTTAGGTAAGTATACATATATTGTAGTCATAAATTAATAACAACCTAGAATCACAGATTAGAATGTACCATCATCATAATTTATCTAAATTGCAGCTCACGAAGAATTGTTTGGTAAGCAGGTTCTTTTCAGGTAACTAGGTGTTTTTCTTGTAAATGTATGTGTTAATCCTAAAGGGTGAGCTGCCCGAGTGGCCGGCTCTCTCAAAGCCCAGTCTTTAACTGTACGCCCGGCAGTGAAGTTGTACCTATACTACCTACTGTGAACACTGTACAGAACTATAAAGCTATGCGACACCACATTTAGCTACCTAAGTACGTCTTAGTTTGATATAATGGAATTTACTAACTAACGATGCGATTAATTCTTCAAAATTCTGTTTCAAAAGTGGGTCTGGGTACTTCCATATAAAGGTAAAGGTACCTAATATTGTACCCATCTACGAACTACAGACAAAAAGAAAGGAAGGTTATAGGATCTTAGAAGCTTTCATGCTAGTAGCACCTTCCACCTAGTTGATGTTTAATGGTAGTTCTCTTTTTTACAGCTAATGAAACAGCCATTTACGTAATCCACTAAAATACCTGACAAATTATGTCGATACCTTATAAGGATACCAAAAAGAGAAATGTAGTGGCGAGTGCGTAGAATTAGCAAGTAATAAGTAACAGTAAAGAATATAATTATTTATTATTTAGATTAATGACATGACCTTAGAAACACATCACCCGATGGTTTTATTCGCTGACGATAGCACGGTAGTTTTTAGTGGTGATAATGATCCGACGGCACTCGAAGGAGAGATTAACCACTGTCTCCAAGCATTAGTAGAATGGATGGGCGCTAATAATTTAAAAATTAATATTGACTAAACTAAAATAATGACTTTTGAGCAAAGGACAAATCATAAAAAAACCTGACATAAAATACGGAGACAAGATTATTTCAGAAGCGACAACAACAAAATTTTTAGGGCTTGAACTGGATAGGGACATGTCGTGGAAGGTGGAAGACTCATTCTGACAGTGTGTGACTGTGTGTAAACGTCTGAGTCAACATTCATATGCTTTACGTACTCTCGCAAAGGAGACACCTCTTAACGAATACGAAAGGCACTTGTTCTACTCGTCATTCTGATCAGTTTTTTGTTCTACACTATACCTGGGAACCTTCTATTAACGGAGATATTGGGGGTCAAAGTTGCAAGATTTTGACAAGCTTTTTTTTAAATACCACTTTTTATCGCATGATTTTTACTTTAAATATCTCTACGACCCCCATACTATTCAATCCATCCATCCGCACAATGTTTTGAGTGTGTTTCATTGAGTTATACCACAAAACATGATTTATAACCTCAAAAAAAAAAAGTTGTTTCCCAGCACGAAAGGTACGTAATAACGATCTGTACCCGTGTCCACCAAACCATGTATACTATATATTTGTTTGAAAAGTATAGGACATGTTGCGAAGGTACCATCCATCACCCAAAGTTGTGATTTATTTAATAGTATTAAATGCGATTTCGTTGCAAATAACATAACACAGTTTTCTTCAAACTTAACCTGACGCCCTAAAAATCTTTCACCATCAACTTTCTGCAATCTATCGGGGATGTTTATATCATCCAAAGTAATCGGTTCCTTTGGCATTTCTTTTCTTCTTGCTCGACGTATAATTTGCGATGCTGCTTTTTTGTTTGGCAGAGCACACGAACTTGATTTTGAAATGTTGGCCTCATTTCGCTGAATAATTTGACTCGGTCTATCAAGCGAGCTGGTAGCATCACTTTTTAGGGAATTCCTTAAACGTAGTTCATCTACCTTACCAGGATCTGGTGCGTGATTATGCTGCGTTGTATAGCTTTCCAACAAATGCTCCTCACTTCCGTGCAATTTTGTTGTTGCAGTACTATTACAATGGTATTTATATTTGTAGGAACAATGCCAGTAGAACTTGTTATTAATATTTTTGTTTATTGCCATTACATAGCCATCCAAAACTAAGACCGACTTGCGTTTTTGGGACAATTCTGGCTTATAATAAGACCCTACAGACATTTTTCACAAAATTCACTTGAAATGCACTACTTAGTCACAATGCTTTCTGCAGATGAACATAGTTTTATTTATGAGGTGAAAACAATATTACAATGTATGAGGGTAGCCTGAAATAAATATGACTTACTTAGTTGTTCGTTCAGAAATATACTTGTTTTTAACGAAAGTTTATGTATTGTAATAAAATTATACATTTAATTTATCTATGATTAATTTTCAATATAATCATAATACTCTTCAAAAAAAGAGGTAATCATTTTATAAAGGTGTTTAAAATCGAATAAAAACAACATCTCCGTGCAATTGCAATTCACACAAAATATTAAAATGTACCTGTAAAAGATAATAATTAAAGATTAAAATGTGATTTATTAGTAAATTTTGTGTTTTTCTTGTATTCTATATAAAAAGTATTCAGTGTATTGATATTTCGATAGAATGAATATGCGATGCCTTGAACGCTCGATCAAACAATCATTCGATATTTTGAACACTCGATGTATTGAGTGTACGATATTTTGAATGTTCGATTTATTAACCATTCGATATTAAGAACGTTCGAGTATTTAGATGTTCGACTTATAGTGGTCGATCAATTGATATTCGATTATTTGGTATTCGATTTGGCATAGTACACCCATATTTTTACGCATAAAGATACTTAGTTTGATATACAGAACGCTTGGTTAACGGCTTTGTGATGAGGTGAAATACACCCTGTATACGAGGTAGCTGTATTTGGCAAGATAAACTTCCACGTATTTGAAAAACTACACAGCTCGCGACACAGATATAAAATAAGCACTAGACAACACAAAAAAACAGTATTCCATAAAAACCTCCTAGGAATGGCACCACATATTTATAATAAATTACCTAATGCTTTGTTGAGTTGAAGAGATATAAATGTATTTAAGAAGCAACTCAATAATCTTTTGTTAATTATAGTAGGTATACTACACTATTAATGAATACCTGTCAGATAGTTTATGTGTATAATAATAATAATGAAGATAAGTTATGAGAGTACTTGAGTCCGATTTGTTTTATTTTATGAATATTATATTTACAATGATTTTCTATTTATATATTTCTTAAGTATTTTGACATTAGATACTCTGACATTACTTACATATTAATTTGAATTTATAACATTGTAAAAGGTATTATTTATGAATTAATAACATTGTGTAACGGATTAATTTGATTTTGACATTGTACAGGGTATTATTTTATTTTACTTATTATTTTTCAGTTAATATTTGAATTTGAATTTGATTTTGATCTATGTGCCATTCGTCAGAAAGTTCAGTTTTTCTACATAGTGCAGAAAGAAGTACCAACATTAAGAAAACAATTGGCAATGGTGAAGGATGATTTAAATGTTGATGGCAGCCATGAACTCCTTCGAAAAAATTAATTTCACTTGGCTTTAAATATAAGAAATGCCAATCAAATAGACTGGCTCTCATAGAAAAACCAACAATTGCTGTATGTATTGAGTATTATTTAAGGCACATCCTTGAAAACAGAAATATGCCTGAAGAGCTCCAAAAAAAACATTATTTATTTGGATGAGAGATACACGAGTCCTACAAAGTGACAAAATGTTGGCAGTCTACTAATATTGCTGGTGTCCAACATAATGTCTCTAAAGGGAAAAGGTGGATAATTGTACATGCTGGAAGTGAGAAAGGTTTTGTGCTTAATGCACTTTTAATATTTTCTGGAAAAAATAAGCAAGAAGATTACCACTCTGAAATGAATGCTCAAAATTTTGTAAAATGGTTTACTGAAAAGTTATTACCCGTATTTGAACCATCAATAATTGTGATGGATAACGCACCGCATCACTCCATTACGACAAACAAGGTACCTATATTAATTTTTCTTTGTATTACATTAGCATTCCTACTATTTTAATTAATCTGTTTTTTTTTTATAAATTAGAAATACCTACTTACTAATAAACTACTAAATTATTTATTTTTCCCAGGCTCCTACATTTGCAACAAAAGTTGATGAAATTCAATTTTGGCTACCTACTTCAAAATAACACACCATTTGATGAAACATTGCGGAAACCATCCTTATTGATGATTGTAAAAAAACATAAACCTGAACCTATCTACTACCTACATAGATGAACTTTTATCAGGACATGGACATCCAGTGGTAAGATTGCCTCCGATTGATTGTGATTTAAACCCAATCGAATTAGTTTGGGCAATAGTAAAAGGCGAATTGCACAAAATAACGTTTGTGGCCAAAATGTTGCTAAGTTGGCTGAAGAAGCATTTCAATCAGTTACTTCACAATAATGGAAAAATTGTGTTGACCATGTCATCAAAATCGAAAACGAATATTTTGCCCGTGGAGTAACTCTCTATAGCGATGATAGTTCTAGTGAATATGAAGAGTCTGAAGACGACCACATTTAATTATGCAGGAGTTTCCGGCAACATTTCGGGAGTCGAATACCTCGATTCTGATTATTTGGATTCTGATTAATAAAGAAATATGTAATAAACTCTTAAGCATTTTCATTTCTCATCACACACACGTACTCGTAAGTTACAATTTTAATTTACATATTTATATAAATCAGGTAATGAACATCACTAACAAACTGCAGAATACATAACCATTAGGCACCAATTAAAATCTCATCTTATTGGAATTTAAATTAGTTGGAAGGTGAATTTTATTCACCACTAGTAATGGAAGTAATAACTCTTTTTATGTACCCTGAGTATTAGAAATTTAGACAGATGAGTCATACTATAATCAACATGATAGTAAAATGATAATAAATCAGTAAATATTATAAAAAAAAAAGTATCAAAACCTTTCAGTCGAATAGGGATATACCATAGTACACGATGGTAGCGCCCTCCCTCATTTTCATGACTTTCTTGACAGACTGTATGTTTCTTTATACGCCAAAGACCAAACTAGCCAAGAAATTAATAGGAGGATTGCAATTGGTTGGAAAAAGTACTGGTCCCTCAAGGAGATCATGGAGTCAAAAGACCTAGTCATGCGACTTTGATAAGAAAGACTTGCAACTCATGTACATACTCCCATGTCTAACTTAAGGGACTACGCGTGTGACACATGGGCTCACCAAATCGAAGCTAACCAAGTGTCAAAGAGCAATGAAAAGGAGTATTGGAGGCTCAAAGAGACAGGACAGAATAACGAACACCAATCTCCGGTCCAAAATAAAACTTACCGATGTTCTAAATAGACTTTAATAGACCAACAAAAGTTGAGGTGGACAGGCCACATGATGCGAGACACTAACTTAAGGCAAGTGAACCAAAGTAGTGACAGAATGTTAGGTAGTAGGTAGGTACCCAAGGGACGGCAAAACAAATCAGGGTAGGCAGCCTAACTGCTGGGAGGATGGAATAAATTTGACAGCTGGTCCAAACTGGAGGAGGTTACCTCGCGACACATGGCAATGTATATGTTAGAGGAGGCCCATGTCGCGAGGTACACCGAAATTAGAGACATGTGTAATTGTCTGGTTTTGGAATAAAAGACTTGTTATTTATTTATTTAACACATAGATATAAATATTTCTGTGATTTAACACTAAGGAAACAATTTCATAAACAGTTAATTTCATGAATAATATTACTATGGTGACTGTAGACATAGCGCCATCTGTATGCTAGAGTGCGCACTAACTGACGCGACTGAACCGCGCAGACTTCTCGTGAGCGGGTCACGGCACGCGCCTCCCGTCGATGCGGATAGAGGGCGCTCCCCGCTCCTCTGCACGATATTACTGACACGCTGCAGAAACGGGCGCGCACTGGCGGAGGGCAGACGGCACAAACTACCATACCTACGTTATGATATGAGCATTTTATTCTTAGTCTTTCTTTTAAATACCAAATAAATACAGCAGTAGGTATAGGTACTGGTACCTTTCACAACAGTCCAAACTCATTCTTTTTACTCCAACTAATCAGAAAGAAGTCAAAACATAACTAACCCAACTCTAAACTGAGTCTGCTTCCGATTGCGATGGTATAAAAAAGAAATCTCTTTGCACATGTCTCAGTCGCCGCTGTACTGTAAGCTGAATTTACATTCTTGTGTAGCTAACTTCAGCTTAGCTTAACTTCAGCTTCACCGTACAGTACTGATATACAAGACAAGAAGTAAACGGATTGCCTAAAAAATTGAAAATATTTGTCCCATTACATTGTACAAAACTAGGGATTTTAAATCTCTGCTAGAAGGACTCTAAAATACTTGAAAATATTATCAACACATTTAAAAGTCAGTATGTTCATCATTTTCACATGGGTTAGATGCAGACCTGTTGCAAAATTAGCTTAAAATATTATCACACACTAGCTGCTGACCCACGCAACTTTGTCTGCATCACTTATAAGAGATTTCTTTACCTTTATTTGATTAATTTAGTTTTATTACCGACATCTGACGCTAAAGTTATTTTTAATTTTTTTGTGTACCTATAAAGTCGGTTTTATTTTTTGCAAAAGATTTTTTTTTCTTTATCTTTTTAGTGGTTCATCTGGTGCTTACCTACCCTTTCACAGCGAACCAGCGTGATTTTTGGTTATACTGGTGTAAACAATAGACAGACATGAGATTTCAGCAATCCCAGTACATTTGTTATCATTTATTGAGGAGTTCCGTTGCCAATCTCTGAAGTTCTTCATCAGATCTGTAGTTCTGTACCAAATTGAAACAGGTCCACTACGAGAAAGTACTCTAACTAAAACTACCTAAATCGGTTCAGCCATTTTCGAGTAATTGGGGAACATTGAATTGAGAACTTCCTCCTTTTTGAAGTCGGTTTATAACGATGTTATGGTAGGTGACTCAAATATCCGGGTAGCCTATAGAAGATTTGGCCCAGTATCGTTAATTTGCTCCTAAGAATTGAAGAGTTCCGTTACTAGTCATGAATCCCATAATCAGAAGGAGTGTTTGGTTAGGCCAAACACTCATCAAACTACCCTTGAAGGAAAAAAAACAGTACATGTCACGGTATTAGGGTTATCCCCAATAAATGGAACTAAACACACCTAACTGTCGAAATCTGGGATTATTACACATTTGCGTACTTAGAGCATACAGGCGTGATGATCTGTCATGATGTTGTTTAAATAATAAACATTCAAGCGATTGCAGCAATCACTGCAGATTTGCCGTCTAATTTTAAAGAGTTCCATTAATATATCCGAAGATCAGATCTTAACGAAATTGGTATGGGACCACACGGGAAGCACCAGTCGAAAGTTCTGAGGTAACAAAAACAAAAGAAATAAATATTCCCCGTTTTTGCAACAATTTATGCTCCGCTTATATAACCACCTTCCTCGATAAATGGTCTATCCAACACGAAAAGGGTTTTTCAATTCCAACCAGTAGTAGTCCTGAGATTAGCGCGTTCAACCAACCAATCACACCAACAAACAAACTCTTCAACTTTATAATATTCTTGGTCTGCAATCCGCATTAGTAATAGGGTCCAGTAATCCTGTTGGTTAATAGTTCTGAAAATTACTTTTTAACTGTAACATAAAAATGTGCTATGAAAATATCAAATATTTAATGTCGTTTGCGTCCACTGCGTAGGGAGGCGACCGCACGTAGCCACGTACTCGCATGAGCCGCGCGGCTACGTATTTCATAGATGCTCTCTATAACACCGCGATGCTCGCTGCCCTGCTTGGAGCCACACCGCACCGACTGGCGCGTCCACGTCGGCGTGTCGGCGCGTTATGACTTTTTTTATTTCGTAATATCTTATGAATTAAATGTACCATTTCAACAATTCAAAAAGGTCCTGACTGTTGCAGTCGGGACCTACACCCTTTATTTGTGTTGGGTGTTTATCGACCGCTCTTGAAAAATTAAATAGAGTCCTTAAAAACTTTTTTTGATGAGATATTTGCATCAAAGGCCGACAATAATTTTGGTTCCTCTATAATTTCCAAACTAAGAGAAGGAAAATGCTGATAACAAAGGACTTGCCCAAAAATTGTATGAGCCTGTGCCCCAGCATGAACAGATATAAAACCGATGTCATTTAATAGTAAAAATCTTCTATAACAAAAATAATAAAGGTGCGTATTGCCCAGCAGTTTTGGACAAAAGTTACACAAGGTTTAAAGAAGTTGTTTTTATCACTACGTCAAAGTACTTTTGTCTGCAATCTTGTGTAAGTATGCTATTGTTTATCTGTCCCAGGCATTTAATAAACACAGTATATTGGTTAAAAAACCCTTAACACACACTTGGAGACAATTATTCTTCGAAACGACGCAATGAGATCACCTGGGAAAAGCAGGTAGGTATGTATAATCTCATAGCTTTACTTCAGCAGATTTAAGTCTGGCACGAAACAAAACACATTCAAATTATAACAACATAAGTACAGTGATGTCAATAATAGGGTTACCAGCGTAACAAAAAAGTATACCCGTAGTAAGTTTCATTTAAAAGATATTTTTTTTAGACTGACAGTATACTCAATTATGCAGTTTGGAAACTAAACTAATAATTTATTAATAAATATTCGATTTTTTCCTGAAATAACTTATTATGTACCTAACTTATTTGAAACCCACAAATTGAGAACGACTGCAGATTCCGGTACCTCAGCATGCCGTGGTTTATCACAAAACTGGAAAAGTGTAGGGTTCCCATAATCTTTTGTAGATCCAATAGAGTTAGCGCCTTTTGCCCTTGAGCGCGAAGAAGTAGGTTTTTTAGAGAGGTTACCTTTTTTACTGGAAGACTTTTTGGGTTTAGTCGGGTGTTCCAGAGAATCCCGAGAAATTCCATTTCCTGAGTGGGCATGCCGGACGACTTTCTCTTGTTTATTACCCAACGGAGCTTGGTCATAAAGTCGATGGCCGTTTTCTTTGTGTTCTGTTGAAGAACTTGGGGACAATGATTTGCTAGGAGGAAGTCGTCCAAGTACACTATTACCCTTATTCTTTTTTCTCTTAGCTTCTACGCTACCCAATTGGACAAGGTTGCAAACGTCCTTGGTGCGCTAGACGGTCAACGAAACACTTTAGAGACACCTCCCAGCCTGAACACAGCATCACTGAACTCCTTCGCTTGGAAAAGATTCTCACTGCTAGGTGGTATTTTACGCAAAATAGCCTTGTTATACTTGTCCCTGACGGCGGACAGGGCGTTTTCCCTTCGCTGCTCAATTATATTTGCACGTCTTCCCTACACCAACTGCAAAATATCTTTGGACACGGACATGTAAGGACAGTGGACACTTATTAGAAAACAGCTCATGAACCTTGGTAGTCAGCGAAGCCTTTGTTAAGCTCGTGTCGCCCGCGGCGCTCCATGCTTGCAAATCTTTCAGTGCCATCTACAAAGCTTCCTTTTGTGCAATCAGCATATTAGTCAGAGCTCCGAAACTTTGATCAAGTGACCTCGACTGACAGAATTTGGTTTCATTGGCTGAGAGTCCATCATTCAATGCCAAATTGGTGAACGCAGGCGAGGAAATGTATTTCTTCTGAGCCGACGCATAACGGACGGTATTCCACTGCACTATCGAAAACTATCGTAACTGAGCTTAGATTCAGCAGTGCGCTTGACAGCCTCTGACGTTGTGCAATCGTCCCATTCAAAATCAGGTTCAGCAGTTTTAATCAGACACTAGGCTACTGAATCATCATCCTTCACGCTATCAAATAGATCGTCATTATCGGTCCCACGGCAATTTCTAGTTTTAACAGATATTTTACGTTGCTAACCTGTTTTTGTAGATAATCCATCCTCTGCTCGGACACGTCATCCCTCGTACTAAGCACGTTTTAACTATAACTCTTAACTATAACATTATTATCTCAAATCCTGCCGAAAAAAATTTTAGTTTTCTACGTCGTTTTCTCGTAATTAGCATCAAGGCTAGGCAGATGATTTGGCGCTTACGTTATTTTATTCTAAGCGAGCACACACACTCTTTCTGTCTCTCGTTTTGCACGCGGTAGTAATAGCGCTATCCTTTTCAACCGTTCAAGTTCAGTAACAAGCGGGCCTTCCCAGAGTGTGGACTTTTGTGTGGACTGTTGTGACTTTGCTGCGCGGGTCACGTGTGTTCTTCGTAAATATATTGCAGTGATTGTACGCCGACTACCACATTTTAATCCGAAAAGATTTAATCTGTAGAGCAAACATAACATCACGCCTGTTATTATTTGAAGGTGGATTTTTTTCGGTTATTTCCTCATGGGTGCCGTTTTCATGGTTTTTTGGGTCGCTAATTACGAAAATAGTGTCAAAATGAAAATCCAATATGGCGTCTAAAAACTAGACGCCATCTTCATCATTTGGATCTTTTGGATTTTTATTTGACATCATTTTCTTCATCAGGGACCCCAAAAACCATGAACCCGACACCCATGATTGAAAAACCAAAAAAAAACTAGACGCCATCTTGGATTTCCACTTTGACATCATTTTCTTAATCAGCAACCCCAAAAACCATGAAAACGACACCCATGATTAAAAACTTAACTACATAATAAAATCGTTTAGTCTGAAGTAATTACTTTTACTCAAAGATAACGGTGTAAGTATTGGGCGTTGCGGACAGCGCGGACCCCTATTCGAACAGTGTGAGTGCAGTTGTGTTTAGTTGTGATTTTAGTGTTCCCCACGGAACGTGGCGATATCCTGAATCCTGGGGATAGGTTACTGGCACTAAATAAAATGCCCAGCTCGGTAAATGAAACCACACGTAATGTCTATAATGTTTTATTGTAACATATAGATAGTTTTCTACACATCCACCTTACATAGTTCGCGTGGAGCGCTAACTGATATGAGCTCTGTACAGCGGCGGCGGCAAGGCGCCTCGCTCCCACATAAATAAAATTCACGTAATAATATTATATAAACTTAGCCTAGGACAGGCGCAGCGGCCCGCACATACATCTATATACACGCTAAAACTAGTCTGTACACCGCGGCCGCGCCCGCGCACTATTTACAACGAGAGGATATGTGTCAGGGTCGGCACGCGCGGCCCGCGTCAGTCGCGCGGCGGGGCGCGGGCCAGCAGCGCCAGCGGCTGCAGCGCGACCGCATGCAGCGCATGCGCATGTGCGTGCGCGTGCGCGCCCATAGTCGCGCCCGCCGCGCCCAGCCCCGCGGGCTCGCCCGCCGGCGGGTTGATGCGCTTCTCTTTCTGGCGCCGGTTGCAGAACCACACGCGCACCACCTCCTTCTCCATGCAGAGCGCGTCGGCGAGCGCAGCGATCTCTTCGCTGGTGGGTTTGGGGTTGTGCAGGAAGGCCTTCTCCAGCGCCACGCGCACGCCCGACTCGATGGAGGTGCGCTTCTTGCGGCGCCGCCCCACGGCCTCCGCCAGCCCCGCGCCCAGAGCCGCGCCCCCCCCGCCCGCCGCGCCCCCGCCCGCCAGCGACGAGTCCGCATCCTCCAGCCACTTCTGTAGCAGCGGCTTCAGCTTGCACATGTTCTTGAAGCTAAGGTTCAGTGCTTCGAACCGCGATATCGTGGTCTGCGAGAAGTCGTTGCCATAGAGCTTGCCCATCGCCAGTCCCACGTCGCCCTGCGTGAAGCCTGCGGAAGTAAACAGTCATGCTCTATAATGCCTATTATCGAGAACTCGAAACTTTACCGGTGTCTCAGTCGTTGAATGCTCTGCATCCGGCGGTCGAACTCACCAAGTTTGATGCGTCTCTGCTTGAAGGTTTTAGCGAAGTGTTCCAACTCTTCGAGATCGGCGGTATCATCGGCGGTGGGCTCGAGCGCGCGTGGCTTATGCGCGTGCGCGTGCAGAGGCGTGTGCGCGTGCGCGTGCAGCGGGGAGCGCGCGCGCCCGGAGCCCGGCGTGAGCGGCGTGAGGAAAGCGCCGGCACCGGGGGGCGTGCGTCGCGGCGACGGCGATCGCCCGTCTGCAGCACCAAACACTCATTTTATTCGCAGAACTTATCATTATAAATGTAGTGGCGACGAGTAAAACTCTGATCACGGACTGCCCTGCTGGCACGTGACGTGTCAGTAGAGCAGTCGCCTCAGTACGCGGGGAGCAGTGCACGAACCTTGTAGATACTTGTAGGGAGGTGACGTACCGGTGGCGGCAGGGGCGTGCTGCACGTGCGGGGCGTGGGGGGCACCTGCGCGCGCCTGCAGCTGTTGCAGCTGCTGCGCGGCTGCCTGCGCCACCGCCTGCTGCACCTGACACATGCACATAACACATTTACTATTTATTCTTTCACTATGATATCCTCAGGCTAGCGACCGGGAGCTCGTCGGTTTTCATGAACTTATCTTCTCAAAAATTAATAAAAAATCAAAATCAAAGCATTTATTTCAAGTAGGCCAGTTACAGGCGCTTTTGAATTGTCGAAACAAAGATGAAAATTAAATGTAGCTACAGTCCCAGTCACAAGACATAAAAACTGTGAAAGTACTGTAGTTGCCCATTCCCTAGCGTAGATCTCTATGGAGTAGAACGGGCAAGAAACTCCATATAGACACTCTTTTAAATCACAATGTTGTTACAAAATCTTGGTTACATCATTCATGTTGAGATGGTGCATTATGTGAGAACAATGTAGCAAGATGTGCACGATAAAAGTGTCCTTCGTAAAAACAAACAAAAAACAATTCAAAAATAAAATAACTAATTAAAAAACAAAAAGCCGTGGCAACCAAGAGCTGACCAGTCCCAACCGACCGCGCCCGTTCACGAACATGACGCATGTATCAGCACCATTCAACTCAACCATTTTGAAGGGAATTAAATGACCCGACACACCCGATGGTGGCACATCAGCGGGACATTTGAGTGAGCATGACATACTCTTAACCGACAGGGCACATTCAAGTCAAAAAATGAAAACGTAGGTGTCCAGCATTCTAGTACATAGCACTCACACAATATGGGAAATGAGGTTATTAATACTAACATTGAATCTATACAATGCAAAGATAGTTGTACAATCTTCAGCAGCTCCAAAAATACCATTTAATGCTATAATTTTTTGCGCCCCTGTCCATGTGGAGCAGGACCGGCATTGAGCCAAGCATTTTTATCAGCGATATAATCGTCCAATTTGTAATATGCTTGCTTACACAGTGTGCGTTTAATGCACGTTTTAAAATTTGGTTTCATTTAGTTCAAGAATGCTTTGTGGAATTTTATTATAGCATTTCAAACAGTACCCCATGAAAGACGAGTCTACTTTAGCGAGTCTGAAGCCTGGCTGAACTAATTGGTCTCTATTTCTAGTACTGTTATTGTGTCTGTCACCTCTTTTACCAAAAAGATGCAGTTTTTTTCTGACATACATTTTGTTTTCGTAGATGTATTGACAATGTACAGTCATGATGTTAATTTCCTTAACCAGTACCCTTAGAGAATCGCGCCCGTCCCCATAGCAAAATGCCATAAGACATTATACTATGAAAGTAACTAAAATAGACCAATCTAGCGGTATCTACATCAGTAAATTGACGGATTTTTCTAATAGCATATGCCGCTGAACTTAGTCGGCCCGCTAGAGATGTTAAATGAGAACCCCATTGCAGCCTTGAATCAGGCGTTATCCCCAGGAAAACCGTTTTATCTACGAATTCAAGTTTCTCTTTATTCAATACTACGAGTATATCACAATCGCTACTTTTAACATTCGGTAAATCCAATCTTATGCATTTCGTTTTTTTTTCATTTAATACTAAATTGTTTGCTGTGAACCAATTATGGACTTGAAGTAAAGCATTATTGACGTCATCTCAAAAATTAATACTTATCGGTATTCGGGTTATCGTTTAGAAATTGATTTATACATTCAGGTTTCGATAAAAATGGTCCCGCTCACGGAGCATAACTTAAATAAGGGTTAGAATTGGTAAATTGAGAGGTGTGAGGAGTGTGGTGTGTGATCGTGCGGCTCACCTGGGTGTGCAGCAGCAGCGAGTGCGCGCCGTGCTGCGTGAGCAGCAGGTGCTGCAGCTGCGCCAGCGCGTTGCCGGCGCCCGCCGCGTTCTGTGTACAGACAGCAGTTAGTTGAGTCAGACCCGCCACACTCCACTGTGATGTTGCACAAGAGTGCTAACGGAGAGGATACTCACGAAGACTGCGGCGGTGGCTGCGGCGGCGCTGGCAACGTGGGGCGCGTGTGCGGGGTGCGCGGGGTGCGAGGGGTGCGAGGGGTGCGGCAGCGGAGCGGAGGGCGCGCGCGGGGGGGACGGCGGCCGCTCGTCGCCGCTGATCTCGCCCTCGCCGCTCGCCGAGCCGTCTGCAACGCAACGTGTTACAGTGAGTGGTACGTTGCAAAGGTTTTCTAGCGAGTAGCGTCCCATCGACCCATCCCAGCTTATGTGCCTGTCCAAGTTGCAACATCACACAACTTAGACAAATAAGTGTGGATGTACCTACAAGCGTGCCCTATTGCTGGGAAACCATCGAATCGGTTCTCAATTCGCCTGTTTTTTTTTTTTTTTTCTTTGTGTTTTTTACCTCAGAACTTTCGACTGGGTGAACCGATTTTGATGATTCTTTTTTTATTTGAAAGCTGGTGCTTCTCGTTTGGTTCCATTTTAATTTGCTGAAGATCTGATGCTGATCTTCCGAGATATACAATGGAACTCTTGAAAAATAGACGGCAAATCTGCAGTAATTGCTGCAATCGCTTGGGTGTTTATTGTTTATGTAACATAGTGACGTAACATCACGCCTGTTTGCTCTGAGGGAGTACGCAGAAGTGTACAATACACCCAGATTTCGACAATGTTTGTTGCCTCTGAACTTTCGACTGCGTAAACCGATTTTGATGATTCTTTTTTATTTGAAAGCTGGTGCTTTTTGTGTGGTCCCATCAATTTGGTTAAGATCTGACGCTGATCTTCGGAGATACAAATGGAACGCTTAAAAAATACACGGCAAAGCTGCAGTAATTGCTGTAATCGCTTGGTTGTTTATTGTTTATGTAACATAGTGACGTACCATCACGCCTGTATGCTCTGAGGGAGTACGCAGAAGTGTACAATACACCCAGATTTCGACAGTTAGATGTGTTAAGTTCCATTTAATAGGATCCTGGAGAAATAGAGGGAATTCCTTAAATTTTATAGGCACACCAGATGCGATTTGGGTAGTTTTAGGAAGAGTACGTTCTTGGAGTGATCCCATTTCAATTCGGTAAAGATCTGATGAAGAACTTCGGAAGATAGGCGACGGGAACTCCTCAATAAATGATAGCAAATGTACTGGGATCGCTGAAATCTCATGTCTCTCTATTGTTTACACCAGTTCATAACAAAAAATCACGCCGTTACGCTGTGAAAGGGTAAGCACATATGAACCACTAAATAGTGAACAATAAAAACTTCTTTGCAAAAAAGTTTTTATTCGGTCACTCGACTATTGGTCAGATGCCATTGTTTAACTATTGTGTCTACTTCGCTGACAGTTATTGAAATATTATTATATCACATATTTTGTATAATGGTAAATTGAACGTACAAATTTAGACGGTGGTCAGATCATAAGGAAGTTCGCTACCCGCAAAGGGCCTGTCGGCCCGCCGCACTATGGGACCAAACAGTATTTTCCGTCTCAAAAATTTGTTGAGACAAAAGTCGTGTTACTAAAACCGTTTTGATTGTTTTAAATTCATTGATAATACAAATATCCGAAATCAAAGTAAAAAAAAAAACAAAAATGTTTCACCTGCATAAAATTACATTCAAACTCTATACTTTGAAAATTTCATATTAACTAGACTACTCGTTATAGAAGTTCAACTTAAGATACTTTCTATGTCCTTCTGGGGAATATATTAGTATTATACATTTTTGAATTGCTCACGATCTCTTGTTTACGATTACGTCGAGTTTTTATGAGATATATTTTTTCAGTTTTTTTATTTAATTTTTAAACGTCATAAGGAAATTTTACGTCTTTTTCATTTTCAAGTGGAGGTTTTGTTGTTACCGATGGCTCCCGATGTCGAGTTAATGACATACCTTACCTTATTTGTTCAGTGTTACAGACCTGCGTCATTACTGCGCCATTTCGAGCTAGAAGCCGAAATGTCGACCGAAAAATATTTTCTCATGATATTATTTTTTGCTGTGAACATTGTTGTAACCACACGTATGATAAAAATCATGTTGCATAGTTTTTATCTATTGTGATAATTGTAATCAGTATTGGAGTGAGAACTGTTCTTATAATTTTCTCATTAAGACATGAGCTGTTTATGACTATGATCGACGGGAAAGTTTCTCAAGTGTTAACGCAGAATCCATCGAGTGCTTCGTGTACTGTTCGTGGAGCAACTCCAAGACAGATGAACGATCTAACAAAAGTAACTGCGAGAATTAAGAATGAAGATGCGTCTAAATACGGACTATCGTACACGTACAACTTTCTGCTTCACTCAAATTAAGTTTCTCGGAGCACCAGCATGGATTCTTAAAAGGTCGATCCACTACATCTAATCTCGTGGTCTGTAGTGACTATCTTACAGAACATATGTCTAAGAGGTCTCAGGTCGATGTTATATACACAGACTACAGTAAATGTTTTGATCGAATAGATCATGCACTTCTAATGCGCAAACTTTTGAAGATTGGTGTGAGGGGTAGCTTATACAGATGGTTTGTGTCATATGTCGAGAATAGGTGCCAGACTGTAGTCCTCAACGGTTATACCTCAAGAGCGATGTTCATCCCGTCGGGGGTTCCCCAAGGATCCTTATTAGGACCCCTTTTATTTAATATTTTTGTTAATGATATCGCCTCTTGCTTCTTAAACTCCAAAATATTATTGTATGCAGATGATATGAAAATTCTGAGTGATGTTTCAACCATTACTGATGCACACCTACTTCAGGAGGATCTGAACCGGTTCCATGATTACTGCGTCCGAAATAGGTTAGATTTAAACATTTCAAAATGCTATGTATGCACATTTACTCGGAAACCAAACCCTATTATATATGACTACAAATTATTGAATACCTCAATTGCCAGAGTCAACGTTATCAAGGATCTTGGGGTGAGTTTTGACTCGAAGCTTTTGTTTGATGCGCATATTGATAACATAGTCAACAAGGCTTCTAAGGCTTTAGGTTTTATTTTTAGGGTTGTTTCTGAGTTTAAGAATGTCAAAACCATGAAAATTCTATACTGTGCTTTTGTCCGTAGCCATCTCGAATATGCTTCTCAAATTTGGAATCCAAATTACAATGTTTATATTAATCGCCTCGAAGGCATACAAAGGCGATTTTTAAGGTACATTCAATATCGTTCAAATACTTATCTTCCTAACTATACTAGTCGGTGTAAGAAATTTCATATTCTTCCTTTGCAAGAGCGAAGAAAAATTGCAGATCTTGCTTTCCTATTTAGTATAATGAACGGATCTACTGACGTCCCTGAGCTGGTGGCCAAGATTGGACTTCGTGTGCCGTCTGTGTTTCTTAGGAGACCTCATCTCCTTCATGTACCTATAGTAAAAACTAACTACAGGCAAAATGCATATATCTTAAGGGCATGTCGAATGTTCAACATGGTGTGCCGGGATGTTGAGCTTGACTTATTTACAAATAGTGTCCAGAAATAAAAAAAAATGTTAAGTAACTTTTTCTTTGAAGTGTAACTTCATTGTATAATGTATTTTATTTTTGTTTACTCTCTTTATTTGTTTCTTTGTTTAACCATAACGCTGCTTGTACCGTTTTGTAAATTTATACATTAGTTTATAAGTGGAAAGTTGTAATTGGCTTTTTTCTACATATTTTACTTTTACTACTCGAATGTATTAGCTGTAACTTTTCTTAAAATTAATAAAATAAAATAAATAAAAAATCTACCTTACATGCGATTTCAAAAGTGGTATGCATCGACTCCAGAGAACAAGAAGATTAAAGAAGAAAAAAAGAAGTACGTTCAAACTCGTTTCCGGGAATTGCTTGGTTTACACTTAATAAACCTTGTCAAGGTTCTGGAAATAGTAATGACGGAAGTACGGCAAGGAGATGTTTCCAAAACTCTATGACACTTTCATGTTCTGTGGAAATTACGGGTATCGATGAAGAGTTTATCAAGAGATTATATATCATTCTGCAAACCATGTCATCGGGATTTTCTGTAAACGGAGTTAAGTTTGGTGAGTGCACAGTTATACGTGAGTAAATATAACTGGTACTATATGCCATCTTCAGACCAAAATTATTATACATGGTGCCAAAATAAGAGAGCATTTTGCAGTTTTTCCAATAATAAGAAATATCGGTTAAATCACGCTGGAAAGTGTTCCAGGTCAACCGCAATGGAAGACGTTCAGCACATCCTGTTCTATACTTCTGATCCCTATATATCTAGCTTAAATAGAACCAGTACTGTGATACCAAAAGAACTCCTTAACGAAGTTAAGGAGCTTTTAGTATTGACAAGTAATGAGTAAATTAATGTTTTTTTTTTCAAATATGTTTTCTTTTTTAGTTTAAAGTTATGTCATAATCTTTTATTAACTTCTCAATTATTCTATTTTAATGTATCGTAAGTCAATAATTCATATCATAAGGATTTAATAAAAAATTTCAACATTTTGTTTTTGTTTTTTTTTTTCCGTAATAAATCTAGTTTTTAAAGTAGCAGTGTTTTATTTATCTAATACGAGTAGCATAACTATTCAGGCATACGTGACAGTTACAGATTTTTGAGATGAAACGCACAGGCTCGTCCCATAGTGCACCAGTCAAAAGTCGATCCGAAATGTTAATACCTAATTAACAATTGAAGAAAGAAAATCGCAATTTGAACGTGTTTATTTGTGTAAATTGCAATCTTCTTATCTAAATAGTTCTTCGTCATTTTAAATAAATGATGTCACAAAATTGTTAATTAGCTATAAATATAAGTAAGCGGATGTTCCTTCGAGCAAGTGCTTTATCCCATCTATACTAATATTATAAAGCAGAAGAGTTTGTTTGTTTGGTTGAACGAGCTAATCTCAGGAACTACCGGCTCGAATTGAAAAATTTTTTTGTTCATTTATCGAGGAATGCTTTAGGCTGTATAACATCACGCTACGATGATTAGGAGCAGAGCAGGAATGAAAAATGTTACAAAAACGGGGATTTTTTTTCCTTTCGTTTTTCTCTCTTATGTGACGCAGACGAAGTTGCGTGGGTCAGCTAGTGAATTCATAAGTTTAGAGAGATTTCATAGTTCCCCTTTCATTGAATTATCTTGTTTGTTAGGGAGATTTGTTTCTTTATGATTGTATCTATCGTTTGATGCCATAAAAGTACAGGATGTTATTTTCAGGGTTCCGTAGCTCAAAAAGTAAAAAAGGAACCCTTCTAAGATCACTTTCTTGTCCGTCTGTCCGTCTGTCACCATCGATTTTATCAGGAGCGGGTGGACCTAGCAAGTGGATATTATACAGATACTGAGGACTATAGTCCCTATTAAGTGTATGAAAATCAAGGTCCTGAGTCAACACGATAAAAAGATTTGCGCAAATTTAGATTTTCGCGAACACTTTTTTTATTTTTCGCAATTTTACCTTTACTTGTGCTATAGGATCTTGCTTTTAACCAAAATTGATAATTCTAGGTAAACCGGAAGTACCCTATAGGTTTTGGGTCATAAACCTATTTAGTAGTTCCCGTTGACCTAGAATCATAGAACCGTGAAATTAGGCGAGAAGTTGTGTCTTACAGCACATGTAAAGGGAAAAAAACAGGAAACCGTAAATATGTAGTTTAATAACAAAAAAAAGTGATTCTACTATTACAAACTTATTATCTGCGTCGGTGCAATAGCCGTTTCATGGGATCGAACAGCAAAGTTAAGTTTGTCCTTTTAAATGTTAGTGACTTGACTGTCTTAAAATTCAAAAGGTCCCTAAACGAATTATTAATTATGAAAACTTATTATTCAATTGACGACTTTCTAAATGATGATTCACTGACTGATTGATATAATTATGTACTACTCTTACGATACACACTTACTGTTATTGACTTGTTATTATTTTTAATTTTTTTATAAATAAAAAATAATAACAAGCACAACACCTTTTGTTATTCTAATTGACATAATATTACTGTTATTCTAATTGGCATGCTGATAATTTTGTCATTTTTTTAATTTTTTGACAATGTTGACATTTTCTTAATTTTTTATTTTATTGTATGCTATTCCAATGACATGCCACTTATTTTAAATTATAATTCTATTGTAAACCAATTATTTGCATGCCTATGTGACGGCAAAATGTGGAGAACTCTATTCTAAAAGAACACCATGTACCTATAACCCATGTTTGCAAAGATTAAATGATTTGATTTGATTTGATTTTAAGGGAACCCTCGGTGTGCGATACCGACTCGCACTTCGCGGAAAGCGAATTCGCGTAATCTTTTGATGCAGATTTGTTATTTGTCATCTCCAGTACTTTGAACTTATGTACTTACATGTGCTCCAGGTGAGGAGGAAATATTCCGCCGTGTATATAATATTGTATTATGATTGCGAGTCTGTCACCTAATAACCCGTTCACAAGAACACTACGGAACGCGCACAACATTTGATAAGATTGACATTTGAGAAGAGACACGACCCGGATATTGTATGTAAATGTGCGCCATACGTCATCGCGGTGACGTGTAACTACCTCCCTCCTGTGCACACGCGCGTGCTTGAGTGTCCCGGAGCCCGCGGAGGAACACGTACAAGTGACGAGCCTCAGCGACAGCAGGTCGTTCCTTTGTGCACATACATTTGCGATTGTTACTGTGTGCTATTGTTATTGCTTTTCATTCACATTTATATAAAGACGTGCGCCGGCGCACAATGCCGTCGGGAGCGTCTCGTGCGCACTCTGCGCACATAAGAAAGGGGTGAAGCGCGTATTAGCGGCGCGTGCGCTTTCTTTCAAAGGGGTGAAGAAGGTGCGTACAGTTTTTTTGCATGATGTGTGCGGCGCACGGGCATCGAACCCGCACCCGGAGACGAGGTACAGGACAGGTGCCGCAGAGCCGCGGGGTACACTTTCTAACGAGTACACAGACATGTAAATACAGGAAAGTGAAAGAATCAACTTACAGAACGTGCACAAACCGCGGGACAGTAGACACGTTTAGTGAGATCATTCATTGCGCAGATGTACGTACAGGCGCGCGGGCAGTGCGGGCTCACACACTGTGATTACCGTAACATATTGTAGTTAGTTATGTTGCTAATTAAAATAAGCTAATTACACGTCGAGATATGATCTACGTGGGTAGTCGGGTAGTACGCGCGCGCTTGTACTAAACACACTAATGAGAAATGTACTTGATGCATATTAATGTAAACTTCATAATGTAGTCAAAATATATGCAGAGCGAGGGGCGCGGGGAGGGGGGGGCACACAAGTGAGAAATGTACAACGATGTGACCCGTAGTGCGAGGACACAACATCTTAACAGAAGGTCTTAATTTTATTATTTTATCTTCGGTCTTCCTCTACTCTTATAGCCATCTACATTCGTACTCAACCTTTTCCTCATTTCTCTGCAACACCATACCACGATAACCGATTTCCACAACTCATTCCTAATTTTATTCATTCGCATTACAGCACACATCCCCCTCAGCATTCTCATCTCAGCCACATGCAATTGCCTCCCTTTTGTGGATCTTCATCATGTTCCCGCCCCTGTCCTGGCCCACTCTACTTGTGGTCGACGCAACACGTTCTCCTCGTCCATTCTCCACTGTTAGTCCATTCGTCACGGCATCATTTACTCCTTTCTGTTTCATGAACACTCGCACGAGTATCGGAATATCCAATGGGTCACGTTTAGGTACTTTATTTTAGTAGTTCGTTTTAAATGTGACCGGATGCAACTAAATACCAGTATTTTACATAGAGCGACTGCCTATCTGACCTCCACATCTCAGTACTGGGTAATACGATAACCATTGGTAAGACTGCTTGTCAGACTTTCGGGCTACTGACTACCTGTAATGACTGTCAAAGATCTACAAATGACAGTCGGGACCGACTGCTTAACATGCCTCCCAAAGCACCGAGGAAGCTCGGTACGTAAAGAGTGCTCACCCGTCCTCAGAACAACCCGGACAAGCACGGCTTCACCTAAAGATAGACCCGAGCGGCTGTTGTTATTTAGCGACGAGCTCCTCACATACGTATACAAACATACATATTGACACTTAAACCCTAAAAAATTAAATATAAGTAATAAAATGAAAGTGTTTGTTTATACTGTCAAAAAAACAGATTTTTACTGAACGCATAATACGAGTATGAAAGTACGAATATATTTATTTAGGCAAAACAAGAATGTCACAAAAAAATCTAAAAGTTAATACGAGAATAGAATAATTCAGAATAATTTATTTAAAAGTAGATATTTACTACAAAAGTGTACGTTTAGGTGCAGTAGTGGTCTTTCTTAAACAATCGTATAATTAGTGCTAGTAAGTAAAATTATAACTACAATATATGTATATTTAACAGTTGCATGTAACGAAAATTTCAAATTCAAATGTTAGATCGCGATATCATGGCAACATTCTCATTTTCCCGCGTAAATTTATTGGCATTATACTAAAAGCGTAAAAACAAGCATAGCCAGGTGGTTTAATACTAGAATTTCAATTGTGTGCAGGAACACAACAGGGAAGGTCCATGTTGTAACGGAACGTAAGAAGGAATGTCCCATCTTTCGTTCAAAATATTTCACTCAACTTATGTTTTAGTGTTTCATTTCTGTTCATTATAATTATTTAACTGTCCACTTGGATAGATGTGTAAAGCACTTAGAAATATATTGTGATTCATCAGGTGGACAGAACAACAACTACTTGGTATAAGATTTATTCGTTTTTGTATGGGACACATTTATGAACCTTAATCATTTTGCATGTTCTAAAAGTAAATTAAAGTAGTTTACACTACTTCAATTTTTTAATTATATTCAAATTTTTTATTTTCATAAAATTATTTATTGTTTCTAACATGAAAACTTAAGCTAAACTTAAGTTCCTATTAGCAGTTTAAAAGTTAGACCATAGAAGAAGAGAGACCATAGATAATTGTTCACTTTGAAATATAAAAATGTTAAATAAACAACTTTTTGTTTTTGTGACATTTCTTGTTTTGCCCCTGTACTGTTCGCAACGAAAAAAATATAGTCTGTCTAATCTTTAAAACGGCTCTACCTATTTTGACGGGACTTTCAGTGACATACAGATAATTTAAAAAAATATTAGGGCTCTATGCAAAAAAAAACAAACCTTTGAAATTATTAACAAAATCAGATTCAATAATTATGAAATACATATTATTATATAATGATTCCACGCGAACGAAGGTCGCGAGCTACAGCTAGTCTATAACAATAGTATTGAACAAGTTGTTGTTCGTGTTTGTCGCGTGTTAGTGCTGGCTTACTTCCTCTACACTGAGCATGTCCTGCGGAGGGTGTGTGTGTGTGTGTGTGTGTGTGTGTGTGTGTGTTAGTAAGTGTGCACACTGACCATGGCTGGGCGGCGGCGACGGCGACTTGATGTGCTCGCCGGACTCCTCTGCAACAGAACAAACACACCTGTTACCACATCGTCGCTCAACACCAACAATACAATGTCTTGTATATGAGTGCGCATGCGCAGTGATGCTGCATGCCCACGTATACGTGTTCCACTCCTAAGAACTAATACATTTTCATCTTCAAGATTATCATCATCATCATCAGTGATCAATGTTCCCACTCCTGGAACATAGGCCTCCTCTCTATGACAGGAAATGGGTTATAATCCACCACGCGAGCCCAGTGCGGATTGGTAGATATCACATGTCTTCGATGTTTTAGATTCTAGGACATGCCGGTTTCCTCATGAGGTTTTCCTTAACCGTTTTTGAGAGCAGTGGTGATGAAATAATTGCACAAAGTAATGCGTCTGTCTGGGTTCGAACCCACGACTTACTGTTCGTAAGTCGGACCCCACCACTGAGCCACCGCTGCTCTGATGCTGCTATATTGCAGTCGTAGGTATAGTATATCTTTGTAACAAATATGGCGGATTTTTATTCTTGAGAAAACCCTTTTTTTGCAAAAAACAAAACCGACTTCACAACAAAATAATATAATAATCGGGGAAATGGTCCCCGATCACAACTACATGTACAACTAGTTATAATGCAAAAAATGATTCATGACCAGAATTGATGTGGTACCTATACTACATAATTATGGTGATTTTCGCAATTAAATAATGGCATTCCTGATCTGTAAACGACACGCGGTTTATGTTAAGTCCCGGTTAAGTACAAGTAAGTCTGTCGTAAGTGAGGCACGAAGGGAGCGGCCGCGGAGTGGAGACGTTACTGTTACAGTAAGTACAGATAACAAGCGACGAGCGCGCTAACACGGTGTTACCGGGCCGCGAGCCGCGGTTTACGATCAGCTCATTAGCGCCGAATTAATGCAATTAATAGGATCAGCGCGCACTCGACACGCCGACGTAACACGAAGCCACAGCACACGGATCATCAAATTACAAGTAATGCTGATTAATGAGCGGATTAGATGCCATTCGGTGTCATCCGCGTTCCCTAATACTGCCGCACGCCTAGAACTAGCACGCGCTCAGATGGCTTTAACATAAAATATTCTGAAACGCCGTCTGTTGGGCGCTACGATTTATTAAGTTTTCGTAGACGCTCTACGAGAATGCTACGCCACTGCTACGACATAATGGAGCTTTTAATTATGTTAGAAGATAGTAATTGATATCGTTGTGAAATATTAGTGTTGCTTGTGAATACATCAGCACACGTAGGATAGAGTGCGCAGTGCGTGGGAACAGCGGCAGGTAGTCGCTGAGCCGCTCAGCCGCGCACCGCGCCGGGCTGCGAGGATACAAAGGGATTTGCGTCGACACAAATGTTCGTTTATTTAAATATACGCGAATTCATAAAAGATGTATCCTTTGATAAAAAAAAAAACTCATATGCTGTAAAAAGTGCGCTTGCATTGAGTCGTCAGCGTCAGTTTTTTGCGGAGGTGTCACAAAGGGGTGCAATCACAGAAACGAGCGGAGTATCGGGTGGAAATGTTCGCTAAATACGTAAAAAGCGCCAGTTGTGTGTTTTTTGCGCGTCGGATTAGTTTTTAGGCACCGAGTGCTGAGGAGCGGGGCTGAGCAGAGCGGAGCGGAGTCGTGATGAGCAGCACTGAGTGACGGAGTGCTGGCACTCTGCGCTCGCGTGCATACAGCCGGTGCGCGCTGCGGCGACTACGTGATCACTATGATTCATTTAGTTCAGATGCAGTTTTTCTCTTCTTGTACGAAAGTTAATCGATACAGCGATCGGAGCCGGCGACTGCTTGATTACGTCTGCTTTGATGGTTGCGAGTTGTGCGCGCTGCAGCACAACATGGGTACGCGAGTTTTTGCAGTTTGCACATAATTACAGATCGTGAACTATCATGCTATTATTTAACTGCCACTTATTACTTAATTATTTTATTTTGTACTGCTACGGGCGGTGGCATAAAATAATTAAACTTAACTGCTCGTTTCTGGAGCAGAAATCAATCTCAATGGTGAGGTTGACTTGTGTTCCTGAAACGAGCAGTTGTTGAAGTTCAGTACCTAGCAGTGGTCATCATTAGGTTCCCCTTATGGAACTTATATTATATTTCAATATGATGTAACTTTTGGGCACAGAGTTATCTTTAAATGTAGTTTATGTCCATTTTTGTAAATTATCAAACCCTATTCAAGTTAAGTTCTTACATCATTTCTTTCTAAATGGAAGTAACTCAGTCATCTGGAGGTATTGCACAACACTTTCAAAACATCATTTAAGTTACATTATTTAATTGTGTAATTAAAATGCATAAAGTTATAGGCAACAATTGAGTTTTAAAGGAGACATTTTTTTTTTGGGCGATTAAGCCACCCACATAAATTGTAGCATTTAATAATGAAACTTACATTGATTTCTTTCTTATAACCTCTAGATTCCAGTGGTTAAATTAGCTAAGCATTGTCTAAACGGAATAAATGTGAAAAATTTGCAAAAACATTTACGAAAACCAAAATAAACAGAAAAAGTAAAAGTCAAAATAATGGGTTTATAACGATACATGCCACGTTGATTGTTTAAACGATCTATGCGATTTTAAAGTAAACCTCTAAAATAGCATTCAGTTTAAAAATATTTATTTTATATTCTTTCTGATTCGATAATAATTGAAGCTGATGATTATTACCAACGGGTTGGTACCGTACTTTTTTTTGTAAACTGAAAAAAAAACGCCCCTGTTCACGTAAGTGTTTGTTGTCAAACGACATTGACCACAACAGGAATGATTTGACTCGCAAAACAATATCATAACATAGCTTATTTATTATGATTTTAAGATTCCGTTTTCATTTCTACGTAATATTACGTTGAATAATATAGTAAAATGGTTACTTATTTTTGGTGTTATTATGAATAATAAATGCAACGACCAGGTGGGCCCAAAAAAATTACATCGTTTTAGTCTCAAAAACTTAAAAACTAAATCACCTTCAGGTTAAATAAAAAAGAATCAGGATATTCAGTATTCGAATAATGAAATCAAATTAATTTGTAAGTGACATTATAAATTGGACAAAAAAGAAACAATGTATAATCTTGTTTTCATGAGATAGTGTAGAAGCAGCGCTCACAGCGCATCGTAAGGAAGCTGCATCAGATGCAGAGGTGTATGTAGTATGCACTCGCTGAGGTCACACACGAACACTAATTAGCTAGAAGACACGCTTTCAATCTGATTTCATTATTGGACCATTTGGGTTTAAGTTTAAATGGATATTTTTTGGCATATACAGACAGACGCCAGAAGATGTGTGTATGTATAACATGACAGAATATTGTAACTGTTGCTGTGTATTGTGAGGGCAGTTTCTACTTAACTAGCTACTTTACGCTCCGGTATTTATTACATGTAACGACCAGATTATTTATATACCTGATACATTAATTTGCACAAAGTGTACCAGTTCATAGTTTAACTATGAACAATAGTGAAAATACTCAAGCAACATAAATCCTTAGAGAAGTTGTTCAGAAAAAATCTATTCCATGAAAAAGTTAACTCCAAATTACAAACATAACATGTTAACAAAACAAAAGAAAAGTTTTTACAGATAAAGTTTTGAATATTTGTTACGGTAGTGTGGAAACTGAAAACAATGTGATTGAACTCACGGTAGCGCGCGGAGCAGTAGGCGCGCGTGTCGGCGCGGACGCAGGCGGAGAGCACCATGACTGCGCGTGCGCGTGTGTGCGGTATACAGTCAGTGTGTAGCGTGTGCGAGCCGGCGGCACTGCGAGCGCGCGGGTCGCGGGTCGGCGCTGCACTGCCGCCGCTCACAGCGAGCGGTGAGCGCGAGGCACTACCGCCGCCCGCACCCCGTGCGCGCCCCGCTTAACCCTCAACCGTCGAATTAAAAATTTTAAACTTTTTTGTACGAATCCGTTTCTTTTTCCGCCCTTTAGTGAATTTTTTTCGCGCGATCTCGCCATTATTTCGATTACCTGAGAGAATTTTTTTCGCTTTCGCCGAACGGATCGAGCGCGATGCGCGTTTAAAAGCTGTTTAATTTTTTTAGAAAAGGGGAGCGACGGGTTCGGCTAACCGATGCGCGAATTCCGATATCGGGTTCGATTGAAATAAAAAACAGAGGCCGGGTTGAGCAGCGCGTGCAGCGTGTGCCGTCAGCCCACGACTCGATGCTGAGGTACTCGTATCACTGTTCTGTTATATCTAGTGGACATCTAGTAGACGGCGCCGCACCGCACCGGGCGCCGGCGGTACTCGCTCGGTCAGAGCACTGCCGTCCACGAGCGATTGTGTTAATCATGCTGCTCATTGTTTGTCGCAATAACTTTTATTATAGATCTAATACTCGATTAAGCGATTGGTTTTACGAAAACAACGAAACAGATGAATAGATATGTTTAAAAGTTTAGACAACAAAGAGGAACGTCCGAAGTACTTGTAAATAGTAATGTGCTGCGGATTGTGTCGTGTACACACAGCGTTCAGTGAGCACCGGGAGAGTGATTGTATGAGATGAAAGGGCTAGTAGTTCCTGTTTGATGTGAATCTGATGGAATAGCAAGTGTGGCGGCGACCGCTACTGACCCCCGCGCTACCCCCGGGACACAGAGCTGTGCACCGACACACAAGACGCCCTCACGCCCTCTGCAACTTAACGTTTTCACATCAGCTGATGTTTAATGACTACTCACACCTCAGTCGAAGAGTGTGAGTGTGCCAGGTGCTGAGGTGCACACGTACTCCTTCATAGTCACAAAGATCGACGGGAGCTGCCGCGTCACGATAATGAAGCTTAAACTCCGACACTGTCTTAAAGTTGTGTAATTATCGTGACAGTGCAATACTTCACGAGAGCAGTATCCAGTGGTGTAGTGTGCGAGAGAGTGGCGGGTCTAGCGCGCGC
Organism: Xestia c-nigrum; assembly: GCA_916618015.1. Lineage (NCBI taxonomy): Eukaryota > Metazoa > Arthropoda > Insecta > Lepidoptera > Noctuidae > Xestia > Xestia c-nigrum. The sequence goes on along the minus strand of OU745252.1, from coordinate 26,053,187 downwards.
GTGGTGCGGCGCTTTGTGATGCTAATGTGCGCAAACAGCGGCCGATGAAACTTTAATTCAGGTTCACGTGACCCCGCCGACCCCCGCCCCCACTCCCGCCCCCGCTGACCCCTCGCACGCCCCCGCTCATGCATCTCTATACAAAGAATGCATTTACGTAATGTGGCCGCTGTTTGTTTAGGCGCCAACATATTGCTACTTTGAATAAGAAATTCGCCTTCTTTGTAGAACTCATCGTATTTTAAAACTGAATAAAGTGTGTTTACTTTAACGGTAACCGCTCGTCGAGTGTTATTTCGGGAGTATTTGTTTGAACAGTATCTGAGACGCGTCTTCAAACGCCACAATGCATGTGGATTTTGTAATGTTTTCTTTTCAACGTCAACCAGAACCTTAGAAATAATTGTGTTACGAAACAATTTTATATGATTACAAATCTCATAATAATACCACAGTAATAATTACATCTTAACAATGATCTTTTTACGGATATTGTAAAATGATAATGTCGTAGTTCACGCAACAGCTGGACAGTGGACACAATAAAGTACTACGAGCGCGTCGTAGCGGTGCTACGCGGCCCGTAGCGGCTGACCGGCTCGTAGCGACGCGTAGCGGGGGCGTAGCAGGGCGACCCTTCGAGTTTTACTATTCTTATGGGTTTTTTATAAACACTGATTTCTATATTTGTGCAGTTTTATGACGTGTCAACCCTCATACCTTTAGATATTTAATTAAAGATTGGTAGTGTTAGGGTTGTGAGGGTCTCCGTGGGTCGCGAACGGCGCCGGCGGGAGGGCGAGAGGGCGGGAGGGCTCCGGGGCGGCGTGTAGAGTGGCCGGCTCAAGTCGGACACGAGAGGGTGTCGGGTGTATACTTATTGTAGTTATCGGATAACATCTTTATTTTATTAATCTCATTTCGTATAAAATGTTCAAGTCGCAGCTCCCCTCGGAGCTGGCGTGAGCTCAGTCGTCGCGTCCATATGTAATGAACTCAATGACGCACTACTGTACTTCTGCTATTTAACTCGCTAACACCGTTATATTAATGATGACACACAGAGCTCACTTGTTACAATCACGCTGATGACAGAAGTCAGGATTGTCTCGCTGCACCTACAATGTGGCGATCGCTTTTAAATCTTTTCGATTAAAAATCCTTCCATGGGATTGATCTAAATATTCGGTACGTTATGCGAATGCTTTAAAATTATCCAACACAATGAATGTGAGTTAGTCCAGGGCGCGCTCTGGTGCGGGACGCGGGAGGCGGGAGGCTGGGTGCACCAGCGAGGGAGGCCGGAGCTCGCCATGTTGGATTAACGCACTATTTGCATTTACAATTGCACTGTTTCACGCGTGTTAGCTAGGAAGGGGTGCGCAGTGCGCTTGCTGCATGCTAGTCGTATCGCACGTCGGACAGACGAGCTCACATTCTACAATGTAGTACATGTTGCCGCTATGAACTACGAGTAGACTAAAGTGAGGGAGGTGCGCTCGGCACCAAGTGACTCGGTGTGACATCAGGAAGGTCAGAAGGGCTCACTATAAGTCAAACGCATGAATTTTTCGTTCATTTTACAGAGCAGACATCGTCGACATTCGTATATTATTGTAAGCACGCGTCGTGTTCAGTCGCGAGAGCGCGTGGGCTGAGTGTGTGCGTGTGGACTGTGTTCTGAAACTTTAGCCGACAACATCACGTGAATTAAACAGAAATTGAACAAGTTGTTCGTAGTCCGCAGCGTTGTTACTGTATTGTGATGCTGTTAGTGTTCAAATATGTAACCAAAATCAAAGCATTTGTTTCTAAAATTTAAAAAAGTGAGAGTTCACTGCTAATCTGGGCCTGCCACGGGGGTTGCACTCCACCTCGGTTACTACACTAAGGTGTACCGTGTTCAGTATTTTAAACCGTATATAAGGCTCTTCTAGTTTTAGTGATATTCAAATCACAGATTATATTTTTGTAATAAAATCATTACGATTCTCAAAAATGACATTAGTGATTTAGGTACAATAAAGTTGAGTTATACGTAGAAATGAGTATTAAAACGACAGGTCGATAAATAAATAAAGATTTAGAGTTAGTTTGCTGTACAAGCAGTTTGAAGACGCGTGTGAGTAGTCAGTGACAGACAGACAGACAGCTCCTCCGTGTAGTCGCTTGAGTGAGCCTGTGTGTGTGTGTGTGAGTGTGTCGCGTGCCGGTGATTGTGGCGCTAATCAATAGCCGTGCAGCTGCAGCAACCAAGCGCCCCCCCTCCTCCCCCGCCCGCTGCCGGCGGCCACCCCGACACCCGCCCCGCGCGAACTGTCTCAGAGCAATCCTTAATGAGTATCACAAGACGTACTCCTCAACGAGTACAGACAGATCAACGTGAGCCAATGTAACATTAACATTCAACAACTAGTTTATAACAACGCTAAGTTAGTGTTAAAAGAATTGTGGAATTGTTTGTTTTTCAAGAAAACTTTTTCCATAAGAACAATTGATAAGTATCACTTACATACATCATAGGGAATATTAATAAATCCTAATGAATAAAGTAATTATCTGATAGCTGATTGTCACCCACAATCAGCTTCATTTAACTAAGAAATAATACGAATGGGCAGATCTAAAACGCTAGTGATAAGACTGATAAAGGTTCTGTTGTATACAACTGCACATGGAGTGTCACCAGCTCTGATTTACATACGCGACCCGCCGCATGTAAATCACTATGTAAATGTGATCGGCGCGGGATTGGTCGGCGCCACCCTTTGCCTATCAGATAGCGACGCTAAAAAACCAACTGATTTGTTTACGCGGGACGCCGGCGGGGTGCGGGGCGTGCGGGGCGCTGGGACTGCGGGGTGAAAGGGTTAAGGGTGGTCGCACGCGGCGCGTGATTTACGAGCGGCGCGAGCGAGCGGCTGTCATTTGTAAATTATTCCGTCGCGCGACAATATCGGTGACGGGTTTAATTTAAACCGGCATGATATATGATGCACATTGCACAGCATGCGCTGCGCGATCACCCTCATTACAGTAGTATATAAACGACAGCAGGACGCTCTCGCTCCATGTACTTACAGGACAAGTTCATTCACGAAATGGAAACTTTTACAAGATGAGAGAAGTGGGAAATAACTTTTGTGTAAGGACTCAAATGATTGAATTGGTATTAAGTAATTTGTAGAATGTTTTGGGACAAATAAACTTCAAGCCCAACATGATTCTCTGTGCAGTTTTCCGAGATGGTGAGATGGCTGGACAGCTTCTTAACTCGTATATTGACTAGCAAGAATAAACTGAGTTACAAAGCCAAATTATTATTAAGTATATAACACGCTAACTAAAAACATAAAACAATGCAGAAAAGATGACTACTACATCGAGAAAATTGTTTCAAAATCCGTTAAAAAAGTTAAGAAAGAAAAGAACTGCGAACACCCACGTGATATTATTGGTATTAGGTATTAAACCTGAGTCAAATTAATTGTTACTTCACCCATCATAGAAGCACCAATCAATACATTTACCATCCAATAATCACTTTCTGCAATCTCTTTCATCCGGTGAATGCTTTAATATGAATAGTTCGTAGATAGAAAGAGTTGTTCTGCACATTATACAATAGTGAAATCGAAATCTGCAGCAGTGGGCGCGTGGCGAGGGTGCGCGGGCGCAGGCGCGCGGGGCGCCGGGGGAGTGGGGGGAGGGGGGGTAGGTCGACAGGCACGCGTCGCAACCCTTTAGCGGCAGTTAACTCTATTTAATTTAACAATCCGATGATGCGGGGATCGCGGGGGTCGCGGGAGAGCGGCGTGCGGGGGTCGCGTGCCGTCGATATCGTGAGTCCTGAGCCGCCGCATGCGGGTGCCGCGGCTCGTTACTTACGCTTTAATCATTTATCTCGCGGCCAAATAAACATTATAAATTGCTTTAATCACATTGAATGGTCGCTCTCGTCGTTTATCAATAGTAATGGTGAGAGCACATTAGTGGAGCCTGCACGCGCTCCGCCGGGAGACGCGACAGGACTCGGCTCAGCCTCCACCGCATGCAAGACTGCACACGGCGGATACTCAACACTTAACGATTTTACTTTCACTAGCCAACTACGCAAACAAGGATTTTTTGTAAATTTGTAAGTAGCGACAGAAACAAGATGACGAGCTATGTATGTAGTGTGTCGCGGTCGGATAGGCTCATTAGAAGAAGAACTGTAATCAATCGTCAGACAGTCACAACGCGCGGAGGAATCCCGTCCGGTGCAGCGCGGCAGTGCGGCAGTACGGCAGTGCGGCAGTACGGCAGTACGACAGCGGTACTCCGGGAGAGGTCAGTGCGTGCGGCTGACAGCCGTAGGGTTGGAGATCAAAGCATCCGCCGCCGGAGGGAGCGTCCTCTTCGCAAATTTAATATGAGCCGCGTTTGTATAGCGTCCGCGTCGCATCAGCGATGTTTGTGTTCAGTGGCTCGGCTCAGCGGCTCGGCGGCTCTTCGGCACATTCCTGTGAGTCCCAGCTAGCACAGTCCGGGCCCGCGGGCCGCGGTGCTGCGCTCGAAGCCACTGCGCACTGTACATTGCGGCAGACAGTGTTTTGTACACGTCCCGCTACATATAAATAGACTAGCTTTTGCCCGCGACTTCGTTCGCGTGGAATAGTGACTTCCGGCAGATTTTTGGTTTTACCCACATTGCCTACTCTTGACCAATAGATGGCGCTGTATGTCCGGAATACATTTTATTTTTTATTTTATTTTTTGTAATAAAAACTATCCTATGTCCTTTCTCAAGTTCCAAACTATGTCTGTACCAAATTTCACACAAATCGGTTTAGTAGTTTAGGCGTGAAGCAAAGACAGACAGACAGAAAGACAGACAGACAGACAGAGTTACTTTCGCATTTATAATATTAGTTTGGATGAACGGAGGAATTTAGCCAACAATAGTACGGCTAAGCAGACGACAACCTCACAAGGTTGAAAAAAACATTGCGAACCGTTAGCGAGAATTATGCGCGAACCAGTACTGGAATAAAGTCAGGTATTCATGTAAGGTCTTCTATTTACTTAACAATATATTTCGCAATATAAAAATAAGCCCATAGTAACAAAAGAAAGCATTCTCTCGTCCTATTTTTGATGTAATTTTAAGACTGGAATTCCTTCGAATGTTTACTGTGAGCAAGAATCAAAGGAGAAGGTAATCGATTGACGGTCAATGAACCTAGACGTATACGTTAATATGCACAAACCTCCACAATTTGGTTGTTTTACGGTTTGGGACATTGAGCTATATATTTATATATCTACGGTTTGGGAGGATTCCTCCAAGATTAAAAAATGAAGGCTTTAATATTATTATAGTCGTCGGAGTAGGTAATCTAGGTCAGGTTATATTTGCTGCCGGAAACCTGCTTTGGGTTTTCCCTGTAGGTATTGTATAATAACTATCTCTAGCTATACTAATATTGTCAAAAGGTATTTGTTTGTAACTTAGTATATACCGTAATGTTTGTGTTTTTGACTATTGTAATCCGAAACTATATCTTGCGTTCTTCTCAAGTAATCAAAAGCATGGCCATTATGTGAAGGTTTAGCATACCTTTTACCTTTTAAAAGCTTTTCTGTACATTTTAGTCTTTTCAGTTTTTGTTTACTTTTATAATGTCAGATAATGACAATGACAATTTATTGCAGGAGCTAGGAGTTGTAGGTTGTATAGATTTGATGTTAGACCTTCTCTGAATTGAAAGCTTTTTATTGTTCTATGTTCTAGAACAACTCGCGGGATGACGGGAAGCCGGGCCTCAAGCACGTATCTCCATGAAAACATTTTTAGTACTCCGGATCCGATCATTATATTAGACTAGCTTCTGTCCGCGACTTCGTTCGCGTGAAGTTTTGATATCGCAACGCATCGCCTACTCAAGGGAAGCTTTTTTCCCGCTTGCAACATTTCTTATTGCTGCTCCGCTCCTATTGGCCTTCCTCGATTTAAATGGACTATCCAACGCAAAAAGATTTTTTCAATTCGAACCGGTAGTTCCTGAGATTAGCGCGTTCAACCAAACAAACAAACAAACTCTTCTGCTTTATTATATTACTACAGATACAAATTCAAGGAGTAAATTGGCCAATCTATCCAGAAAAGCCTACAAATGAAAAAAATAGGAATCGAAAAGCGAGCGGAGCGAGCTTGTACACTTTTGCATTCACTCGAATTTGATACATTTTCTTTTGTCCTATATTAAAGCAAAACGCCATTCAGCCAATTTTAAAGAAAAGCTTATGAACGCAAAGGACATAATGGCTGAGAACGCTCGTATATTTTGTGATAAATTAATTTAATTTTGTTATTACGGACACCCAGAAATAAAATAGGAGTGCGAGCGAGAGAAGCAGCCTGCCGAGCCTATACATTCAGTCTGCGTTGTTGCTCGTGCCGGGAAGAAGCTGGACGGTGCTCGGAACAATTGTATGTGGTCGCTAAGCCGGCGATATCTAGCCCTGGCATCAAACTGAAGCTCTCGCGAACATAAAAATGGATGTGCATAGTGGCATACCTCATCCTAGTGTTAGTTATCTCTCAGTACCTGTGCGACAGTGCGAGCTGACAGCTGACAGCTGTCGCGTGGTCAGCGACGGCAGCTCCACAATGTAAAATAAAAAAATACAAATTGGGATCGCATTGGATGAAATTGTTTTATTTATTTTAGCGTTTTTCAACCTCGAAAATATTCACGTAAACGTTACGAAATACCTACATATTATTATGTATTCCTACATCGAAGTAATCGTTCGATTTATTTTATCCTGACACTGAGTTTTAGGCGGCGGCGGCAGACTAACAGTACAAGTGTCGGTGTGTAGTACAGCTAGGGTGAGCACACCGTAGTGCAATGTTACTTTAAAACAGACGCTTTTGTATAATATAAATGAGTACTGTCGTTTTAAGTACGTCGATCTCGGCTGTGGAGAATATAGTTTTTAGGGTCACAGTTAAATAATAGGCGGGTTTGCTCATCATTAGGTATATAGCTCAAAAATGTATTTATAATGAAAAAAAAAGCCGAAACTCTGTTTATGTCTCTGGCTTTATTTTTCATTACTATTCGTATTTTTATCATAATAATGCAAAATAATCGTAATTCAAGAACGTAGCCCGGTGATCTTGGTTTGTTATAATTATACATAGTTAATTGTATTGTTCTTGTTATTGCTACTGTTACAGTTTTGTTTGTGCTGCTGCTGGTTAGTATTTATTAGTATTGCGCAACGTTTCAACTGTTGGCACAGATCCGGGGCAGACGAGCTCGTCGAGTTAGTAGTAGTACAGTACGACGCGGGTTATAGACCAGCAACCAACGCTATTAACTTTTTAACAAAGACCGACTCGTTAAAAGTGAAATGTTATCCTTTCGCAATAATGTACACGGCGCTACATATGCGCACGTGTGCGCAGGGTAGCGGCGGGATGCGGGGAGGGCGCGGGGGCCGCGGGGTGGCCGCTGCGCGCGCGCACAATGCAACCCTTCGCTTTGTGTCGCGGCTCACCCTTCACCGTTTCACTTTTCACGTGGCGCGGAACAGATTGCGGCAGTTTTTTATTCAGTTTCCGTTAGGCAGGTTCGAGGGTCGCGGGAGGTCCCGGGGCGGCGCGCGGGGCGTTTTTTATCGCTCGCCCCGCCCCGCGGCTCGTTTGCATACGGTCCTCCTCCCTCCTCCCGCTCCCCTCGCGCTGCACCGGCCGCACGCGACCGAGAGCGCTACACTCCGCTCACTCGCCGCTCCATCTCGGCACTCAACACTCAACACTCTCGGAGCAGCGCATCGAGCTAGCGAACAATGGCTACGTATGCCTGTCATACTATTAGATATTCACACACGCGCTTACCGAAGTGTAGCTGAAGACTGATACAACAGTTACAGATGCTCCACGTGATACATCAACAAGCTCCAATCAGCCAACTACACCAGTACAACACCAGTCATGACGTCAGACTAGAATGTTTGCACGCCATCAAGAATTTGGAAGTAGATGTCTGAACCTGAGATCCACTATTTGTACATATTTGGCGCAATGGAATCGTCCTAGCGATTCCAGTTTGGGACAAAATCAGCATCAAGAAGCTGCCCACAATAAGAAACACAACAATTATTACAACAACAATGAAGCAAAGCTTAATAACAAGAAGAAATCCTTCCAAACGACAACAATTACATTTGTGCACTCTGCAGCGACGAGCATGGCCTCTATTTAACGATTTTTAAATCTATGACAAGTACATAACATGTTCACTGTTGGGCATCATACCCCATGAAGCTCTGTCCTGGAATCCTAGGTCTTGACGCGAACTACTTTAAGTGAAATAAAAGTGATAAAGATGAATAAAGCTGAGCTTGTAACTAAGACGTACTGATGAGACGATTTACACTTCAACGTAGCAACAAAATACAGACCACGAATAATTATTTCTAATAATAAGTATAAACTGAACCACGTTAGCAGTTACACTCATTCGAACTGGTTATGAAAACGCAATAGACACATTGTTATGTCGAGTTCCATTAATACTTGAGTTTAATACATATTGTAGTTCGTGCAATTATAAATAAAATATAATTGTATACAGATGAGAAGCAAGTACTTATGTCCCAAAAAACCGTAACTCAATTTTCGTAGAATCGTGAATAAAAAACGGTGACATATCACGCGAGCGGCGAGCATGGCATGGGCCATCAGGGACAGCCGCGCGCTGTTCAAGTGTTCATGGTGGCTGTAATATTACTAATGATTGTTCGTTTGGTGACCCCCAGCTAGTTATTGTTCAGTTATTAGCGCGTTCTATTTTCTAACAATTTTCAAAAGAAACTCATTGACTCTTAAAACATAGTTAAATCATATCTGCACAGCAAGCAACGAGCACTGAACTAGAGCTGTTGCTCAACTACTCTACGTATTCATTTTCTGTTCGATTGAATAAAGTATATACCCAGTATATATCACGATAACATCATAAAAATACATCATATATCTATCTATGAATAATTTTGAATGGAATTGAGTGTTTAGAGAATGTAAAGTATAAAAAAAGAAGCTAAAGTTATTTTTCACATTTTTGTTGTTTTCGAAGTCGGTTTTATGTTTGCAAAAAAAGTTTTAAATTTTTAGTCCTTCCCAAACAAATATTTGCCATGAATGTATTTACTTAACATTGTTAACTATACATGTCATGGTAATAGGCATATCCACAATAAATGGAACTTTGCATACCTAACTGTAGAAATCTGGGAGTATTGCACACATCTGCGTACCCCCTCGGAGTATACAGCATGATGTTACGTCATGATGTTGTATAAACAAGAAACATCCAAGCGAACAGCAATCACGACAGATTTACCGTCTATTTTTAAAGAGTTCCTTTGTATCCAAAGATCAGCATCAGATCTGTACCAAATTTAAATGGGACCACCTCAGGAGTAGGTATTCTCTTTAATTATAAAAGAATTTGAGAATCCATCCACAAATGGGGGATAATCAGTGAATACATACTTATAAAAAATACATACAGTCGAAAATAGAACCTCCTCCTTTTTTGAAGTCGGCTAAAAGAGCAATCAATACCTAGTTGACCTAATATCCAGGAATAGCTGGCTCTTGTACTACAACACATACTAAGTACTAAAAAAAGTAAATATTTAATCAATTTTATATAGGAAAACTTAATATGTAGTGGTGTTTATTACAGTTTATTACAGCCCAAATTAACAAGTTTATGTTAATATTAAGTATAAGTAGGTACGCAATACTTGAGCAATCCGTCCGTTAATCTGGAAATCGCTGACACAATGAGAAATGCAAAACCGTCATCGATGAATGCAGGCACTGAGGTACTCGTAGGTGGCACGGAGTGCAGGGTTAATGGGAGTAAGGAGGAGGACGTCTGATGGGGTGCACTCGGAGACGTGCAGAGTGTTCTGGAGGCGGCCGCGGCTCCGCGAGTGGGTCAGTGGGGCGCAGAGCGCTAACGAGCGATTGTTTGCTCACCGAATGCAGCTGATTCACGCTTTTTTGGTAAAAACCGTTATTTTGCACATAAATCTCACCCTTCCAAGTTTGAAATTTCAATATCCCGTCGAACAATAGGTGCGTTAGCATCGCGTTTTTTTATAATCGTGGATTTTTTTAAAATGTGGGGTAATGCATTTTTTATTATAAAACGTCGCAGCGGCGGAGACGTTATTCCTTCCCACGGCCGGGAAATGGGTCAGGCATTGTTCCGCTCGCCGTTTTTGCGCTAAAAAAGAGATTTGGCGGCGACGCGGGACCTGTCGCCTCCCGCCGCGCGCCCCGCACCCCTCTGACACACATTTTTAGGGTAAAAAATGTAAAAATTACGACGCAGCTTGCGATCGAGTTTTCTCAGGAGTATGTACCGAACAGTTTTTTATTCGCCGATAAATGTAATAGCGGCTTGTAGTACAGGAGGCTGGAGCCTGAAGGGTTGCGGCGCGGCGCGGCGCGGCGGGACATCTGTCGCGACGACGATTACAACATTTCAAATAAATTTCAACGACGCCGGAGGGTAGAGTACACCGGGCACGGGGCCTGGGGGGGGTGCAGGGGAGGTCGAGGGGGGTGAGACCGCTCGGGGGCGGCCGGCAATAAAATGATTAGGTAAACAAAACGAAGGCTGCGGGCTGTTTACAGTGCAGGCGCGCGGAGCGGGCGAGGGCGGGGGAGAGCGTGGGGAGGGGGGTGCGGGGTCACGAGGGTCGCGCCGAGATTACCTCCGTTTTAACGCGCGAAAGATTTCAAAGGCGGCCGGCCACTTCACAAATAATCCATCAACATCTCGTCGCGACCCTTTAAAAGGCCACTCGGCCTGAAGAGGGCGCAAATTCGATTCCGCCGTAGATTGGAGTGCATATTCAGCTAACAAGGTTTACTCCCCCGCCGCCCATCCAGCGCTGGGACCGCACACAGTATGGTCCGCTGTCCGGCGGCACTGACCGGTGACCGGTGAGTCCGTGTGCCGAGAGCACCATGTAGGTATGTAGTAGTGGTTGATCGTGTGCTGACAGGCGCCTGGGAACCTGTGTGCTGGGCAGTGCGCACTGCACGCCGTCGTCTGGTGTCTGACGCGCACATCCACCTCCGCTGCCAGCGCTTCCTGCCCACATACCAAAGCCGACAGACACCTGCGCCATCAATAATTCCGATCTTCATTATGCTTTATGACGCGGCGTCATACAAATAATTGAAAGGCCATACATATCGGATGACTCGCGTGTGAGCCACCGGTGCAGCCCCCCCCCCCCACGCCCCCCTGCCCGCGTCCCACCCCGCACTGCGCCGTAATTATTCTGTTATGGTTAGGTTAAACACTTGTTTTGGTGTTTTATCACAATGCATGAAACAGTAACTGTCACCAAATAGTGGGCCAACCGCCGCGACCATGTCACGCATAGCGTCGGTTGCCTCGCTTCACGGAGAGCTTGCAGCGTCCATCCAAAAAGTAACTCACACAGTCATATTATCATGTCCACCTGTTCGGTGTTCGGTCGCTCACTGTTCCTCCTGAAGACCTTCCTGTCTGCCAGACAGTGACCCCCGCCATCAGATCTTATCGACGCTACACGACGATGACAACGATACGACGTGAATTATATTTGTATATGTCACCGTAAAATTGTCAAATACGTTATATTGTAATTCTCTAGCGATATTGTAAAAACTCGAAATATTGTCAAATGAACATACTGCTTACAACAAAACGCATTATTTTTCGTGAAATGCATGCGATGGTAGTCAACTCACGCGGTGTGGAGGGCAGGAGGGGTCCTCCTTGCCCAGTGGTACAACTCTCATGAAAAGATATTGTACCATTCCTGAGAAATACCGATTATTATAACCTAACCTTAAAACACTTTATATTCCCCTAAAAAGCGTAGTTTCGTGTTAACCTAACTAACCTAACGGGCCCTGCCCCAAGTCCCGATTATGGGGGCAGAGATACTTCCGTATGTTCAGTTGACAATAATTCGAGATATTACAAGTTCGCTAGAGAGAAACACGTTATATTGTAATATAACGTGTTTGACAATTTTACGGTGACATATATAATGTATGCACCCTTTATGACTGATTTCTTGGCATGAGTTGTATTTTTCTTAAATATGTTCAATATTGTTACTATATCTCGGTTAACATCTAGTTACGCGTACATGTGCTTGCTGTAAATTGAAGGAACACACGTATACTATAAGAACCTTTTGAATAATTGTAACTTAAATTTGTGTCTGTGTATCTTTTGTTGGAGATCCAAATAAATAAACCGTTGAGAAGTGCAGTTAGGATAGGGAGCGAGTGAACATTCAGCACAGAGAGTAAGAGAGATCTGTAATTAATTTACACTCTGTGTAAACTAGCGATGAACTGATGAAATTAATGTATTTCGTCCCAACGTCATAACTAAGATAGCTATTGTTGTGAGGGAGACAGTGGAGACTGCGCGGGCGCTGCTGACAATGCGCCGGTGAACAGTAATCGAATCATAATCGTTAATCGCACGAGCTCGAATAATCGGGGCGCGGCCGTCGACCGCGATTATTAATCGAGAGACGATGCGCGGGCGCCGGGCGGCGGCGCGGGGCGGAGGCACAGTCACGACCGCGCCACGAATGCCCAACATCCGAGATTTGAATACTAGATAATTAATATCGCTTTATTAGCGGTGGAAATATCGATTTATGAAGATATTATCCGCTTTGTGGATGCCGGCCGTGCGCCCGCGCCGAGCTGCGTGGCTGCCGCGTCAATCAATGACTGTCGGTCCTCGGTATGTCCCTGCAAACTCGGCGTGTCGGACACCGCGCCCATGTCCGGTGTCCGTGTCGCGCCACAGTTGCGTGCGACACGTCGATAGCATCGATCCCTCGCTAATGGCGGCGACGACGACGCGGCGATGCGCGCGCGCACCCCGATGTTATCAACACCCGCTTAATGGATATTTTGTGACGAATTACGGAGTCGTTAGTGCGTGCTTACACTGCTTACCTAATAGTTATTTTATTGTTTTACATAAAGACAGTCTTGAATTCATTACTGCCACCTGGAGGGACAGTACTCTAAATACAGGAGATGGATTTGGGCATGGAACATTTTTGCATGACGCGTGACTGGATTTTTGTTTCTTTTATTTTTCAAAGAAGCGACCACGGTCGTATGACCTATATTAATCGATAGCTGGTATCAATACAAACCAATTTTCCGTTAAAAGGGTCACGTTTCCGAGATAGGGCTATCAAAGTTTAAATCCATTCACTGATGGAATCTTCAGAACAACTTTAATTTGACCAGACAAAAACCGACTTCAAAAAAAACAAAAAAGTGAAAAATAACTTTAGCTTCTGAAGTCGGTGACCTTTGTTTGATTGCTTTAGTTATTTTGTCACCGACTTCAGAAGCTAAAGTTATTTTTCTCTTTTTTGTTTTTTTTGAAGTCGGTTTTATTTTTTGCAAAAAAGTTTTTATTTTTCACTTTTTAGTGGTTCACAGGTACTTGATACATGGAAAGTGCATACCGTTACAATTACAACAAGCCCAAACACGACTATAGTACATTGTCTCATTATGGAGTTCCGTGACTCTTGGCTTCATCATCAGATCTGATGGTAGAATGGTTCTTATCAAACGCAAATGCTTCACTTGTTGTAGAAAATACCAAAATCGCAACACGTTTTCAGATAAAATTTGAAGAGTTCCCTCGATTTCGCCAAGATTCCATCATCAGATCCCAATTTGGTGGCTATGGGACCAACTTGGAAGTATACAATTTCAAACAAAAAAAGAATTTTTCAAATCGGTTCAGGCGTCTTCGAGTAATCGGTGAACATACATAAAAAAAAAAATACATACAGTCGAATAGAGAACCTCCTCCTTTTTGGAAGTCGGTTAAAAATACCAGATACCAGATTAAAAAAAGTTGTGCTGAAAATACTAAGTATCAGTGATTAGATTTCAAATCAAATAGCTCATATCTCGGAAACGTGACACTTAAGCAAGTTTAGTTTTGAACAAAATTTTTTTGTTTTGATGCCAGCAATCGATTGAAACACGTTTTGGTCAGCTCAGATAGCTCATAATAATATCTCGGAAACGTGACAGTTTGTATGAAGCAGCAGGTTTTTTTTTCCGAGATTTCACGGTCCCATAGTAAAAGTTGTTCATTTTCAGGAGTACTATCCGCCTTTAAAGTGATTAAAGCGACTAAAAAATAACGGTGTATATTGTTTTAGGTTTGTCATTCTCTTATTTTATAAGTTACCGGAAGGGGGGGGGGGGACACACATTTAACCACTTTGGAATTAGTGTCTCTCGCGCAAACTATTCAATTTAGAAAAAAAATAAATGAGAAACCTCAATTTCATTTTTGAAGATCTATCCATAGATACCCCACACGAATGGCTTTTGATGTTTTTTTTTTTGTGTTTCAGTTCTAAGTATGGGGAACCCCAAAAATTCATTGTTTTTTTCTATTTATGTGTGAAAATCATAATGGGGTTCACAGAATACATCTACTTACCAAGTTTCAATAGCATAGTTCTTATAGTTTCGGAACAAAGTGGCTGTGACATACGGACGGACAGACAGACGGACATAACGAATCCATAAGGGTTCCGTTTTTTGCCACTTGGCTACGGAACCCTAAAAACGACTGTTTCCTATAAAAGTACAATACCTACACGGTCAACATGTGTGAAACTGCTGATTTTCAGCTGATACGTGTTGTGGATAGATAGGTCCTTCACGCGGCGGCTGCGCACGGCTGATATCGGTATAGGTGCGCGCGCGCAGGTCGCGGCGCTAGACAGAGCGCTTTGTCCGCGGCTTACTTTAATTTGTTATCTTAATTTATTAATCGGCGCGCGGTCGTCGCCCCCGCCCCCCCGCGCCCTCCTCCCTCCGGTACTCAGTAGTGCTGACGTCACGCGAGGAACAAAAACCTGCGCGTACTCACCGCTTACTCAATACTTGTTTTCCGTTGAGAGCAGTCCTGTACCTACGGCCCGAAGTGGGAACACTACGTCACTCGGCGGAACGCAGCGTCACTGAGGTACTGTACTGCTTACTGCGTAACAACGTCTTGTGTCTCCGTTCGGAAACTGTAAAATCCGTGACACGTGATCATGATCAACGGTTCTGCTCAGTTCTAGCAGCTGACAGACGATATAGTCAGTAGTAGTGGTTGTTCTAAAGCACGGCACTGACGCCACTGACCACTCGGGCTCGAGCTTATGGGACTTGACATGTTCATCGAACAGTATCGCTCTACTAAAGCGAGCGGGCGTGCCTATGTGGCTGTGACTACCTGCCTACTGCCTACTGCCTACCCACTACTCAGCAAGTGTTGTGGTGCAAAGCGAGGTGCGCGCGCGCCGGTTACAGACCGCCCGGCATGAGTCTGCGTTTCACAACTAACCAATATTTTATCTCAATTATCTGCCGGCTAATAGAGTTTTGTGTGGCCGATGTGAATATCTTGTTAGAAATCATTGTCGGCCGCACTGTATTGGATTGCATCGACGAGATAGCGTACCAATAGGAGTTGCCCAGAGTTTAACCGGAGTAACAAACAAAGTAGTCGAGTAAGAAGAGCAATAAGTGCTGATTTGGAGTATTTCCCAACAGTGCGAGTGTGATGCAGCTACTACAGGCGCGGCGGCGGCGACACGACTACGGCCGGAGTCTCGACGTTGATAACAACATTATGTGTAGTCTAGTATCCAAGATGCGATTCTCGCAAGCATAGTTGTGTCAACCGATTTTTTTGGTAAGTTATTAGCGATCGAAAGTTAGCTACTGCCTGGGTAGTGTAGTTTGCGTTGATTGTCATAACCGCGCTATATTAATTTTACTATATTATAGATAACTAGCTGACCCACGCAACTTCGTCTGCGTCACATAAGAGAGAAAAACGAACGGAAAAAAAATGGCTATTAAAAAATAAGGGTCGATCGTAGAAGGGTGAAAATTTAGGATTGTATGTATTTTTGTATGTTGTATCAAAAAAAAAAAAAAAAAAAATTGTCTAAAAAATAAAATTCAAATTTTAGGGGTGGACTACCCCTAACATTTAGGGGGATGAAAAATAGATGTTGGCCGATTCTCATAGATACCGGATAAGCACAAAAAATTTCATCAAAATCAGTCAAGCCGTTTCGGAGGAGTATGGAAACGAAAACTGTGACACGAGAATTTTATATATTAGGGATAAATCACGAGATTGAAAGATTTGGTTGGCATGGGGAGTACCCTTTTCCAAGCAGAGGGACGACAGAGGCCAACAGTACCTTTAGAAAAAGTGTTTATTTTAATTTATCATGCTATCACACAGCACGCACTGGTCGCACGCGTTGATGTCGTTTGTAGGGAGCTGCGCGCGCGCACCTCGCGACCTGACTTACCGCTGATCACCACACTGCTACTACTGTCACGATATTGGAGTAATTGTTAGAACTACGAGTATCGCTCCTCAGATACGTTATCACTGTAAGTTGTTGTCGTGGGCATCAATTAAATCTATGTATACTTTTAAAACGTTGTGAGCAGTTAGTTCATTGGTTAACATCAACATCAGTAACTGAGTAACAAGTATATTTGAAGGAATAGATAGGCACACTACAAGTATAGTATGTTGTGTCGTGGTGTGACACGACACGGCGACAGACACGACGGCCTCCGAGCGGAACTAATAGACTAGAACAGCGCTGCGCCGGCGCCGCTTGCAACGCGACTGCATACAGTTGCACTCACTGGTAGAGCTAATAAGACTCGCGCTACGCTAAGAAGATAATGGAGTGGATAGTTCTTCTTAGCGTAACATTCTAATTGGTAAATAATAATTATTGTAACAAATAGTGGAATGGCTGGAGAAGACATGGATATTTCATGGGTAAGTATGTCGTGGACTAAAGCGCAATTGCTGTGCGGCGTATCGCCAACCATGGACCGACGGTGCGCATCGTGGCAACTCTAGCAGCGCGGGCGACGAGACGCACGGGGTTCAGTACAAACAAACGTCATGACAACTCTTTATGTGATATGAACGGAGCGCAGCGCGCTCATACACACACATGTGCAGTGTAGCGGTATCGTGATGGTGGTGCACTTGTTGCAGTGCACAATTATAGCCGCTGACACGAGTGCGGTGATTAGCGCGCCGCCAGAGATACGCAGGCGCAGGCCGACATGTGCACACCAGTGTGGAACAGTACCCTACGTGTAAGGACGTATGACTGCTGAGCCAGGAGCATTGCCAGCGCTGGGCAAACATGAGGCAATGCGCGGCTGCGGCTGTCAGACATAAGCGTTGCGAGAGCTGCTTAATTAGATGTATATTATAATATGTACGAGTGTAGTGCCGCTCCTATTGAGCTCCTGACACGTGCCCCCCCCCCATGCCCGCGCCCCGCGTCTCCGTACGAGGCGTGTGTTTGTTTGTTTATCACACCGTCATTACGTTTAATTAGCGGTCGGCGTGTCCACTGTAATCATCGCGTCCGCAGCGCGAGCGAGTCCGCCGCGCAGGCGCACTCAAACCGCTAACATACCATACCGAGCCCTGCGCGTGCTGCGGAAGGTGTACAGTCGCATGACCACGCGGTGGGAAGTGATTGTTTAGCAGAAACAATGGCACGGATTAGAGCTCCCAGAACGATCATTTGAATGCGAAATGCGAGAATAATTAGCAGCCATCGTCGTTGTAATTGACACGTGTCAAATGTAGAGAAGCCCGCAGCCGCCACGCAACCACCACGCAACCACCACGCAACCACCACGCTGCGCCGGCTGGCTAACGACCAACAGTGTGACCTTTACCACTTGACATTTGTGAGACCATTGTTAGCGAGTAAACTGTAAACGCAATGTTAGGTAAAGGTAATGATAGTGGCGTCCAAATGTCATCAATCAATAAGCAAACAGCCATTAGCGGCGGAGCGCTACCTCGCCTTGTACTGACTCCGAGTGGGCCACCGTCACCCCTGCCGGACACCGGGCTGCAGGCAGAGTACACCGGCTCAGCTGCCGTGTCGTCGGTGAAGTTCATAATGAGTGCGCCAGTAGACGTGTGCAGCACATGTGGGCAGTTCGTGACGCGCAGCACGCTAGCGAGTGTCGGCGGGGGGCTGCGCCGCATCTCCGGCGCCGGCGCTGCACGCAATGTGAACAGCCCGCCGACCAGTACCGCGACTTAGTAGCCCTCATCACCACATCACAGGAGCGCACGCAGAAGGCTTGCTCGGAGTCGGACGCAGTGCTCGTCTGTATGTAGCATGCGCGTGCGGCTGTATAGCACGACTGCTGCGCGTGTGGTGTGGGTGAGGTGTGGGTGCTCTGCGCTGGCTGCGGCGTGGCTCGCGCGGCACCGAGCTCGCCGCGGGGGCTGCGCATGCGCAGCATGCAAGTCGGCGCATGCGTCATGCTGCCAACACGCCGCGCGGTACTAGCACATAGTACGTATTTGTGGTAATTACTACAGTCTATATTATAATGATGTTACTAATCACTGCGGAGACTTGAGTTTGCTTACTAGTCGATGTCCAATCATACAGTTCACCGCTGGGGATGAAGTTTGATGAAGAATAACACACAGGGGCATCGCTGCAGCTGCAGCTGACTTCAGGATGATTGTGTGTGTGACGACATATTCTGCGAATATTACGACGTCGCGTCGATGCGATTGTAAATGTAACACCGCTGCACCGGTAGAGCTCCACCGGTGGTGTATCTGCCTGGCTAGCAGAGCGGCGCATGCGCAGATCAGAGCGATATTGTCGCCGGCTGTCGAGCCTGTCGCGACACTAAAAAATATAATACGCACATAAATCAAAATGTGTTGAAAACAGTTGCGTGCGCGCACTCCTATGTCCCTCCGATATGCTCACACGCACACCAGCCCGTAGGTAAGGTAATAGCGCACTTTCGGAGTAGTTCACGATGACAAACATTCTGAATAACGTACATCGGAGCTCAGTAATACAGTCGGTCAGGACCGTTGTCTACTACGATGGTGGCGCAGTACGCGGCGGGTGCGGGCGCCTGTTATATGCTGACTAGTTTCGTATCTGTCAAATATGTATGACAAAGCAAAGACATGCTCGTAAGAACATAGAATGATCAAAACGTGATGGTTGGTGACAAAGTTCTGGCGCAATGTCTTCACTACAACCACCCGCCATCAATTAGTGCTATGAGATGTTTTTGACAGATACGATAAAAAATATAGTTTCCGAGAATTCAATAAAGAACCATCTTATTCCAATGGTTTCATAATTAATTCTCGAAACTACAAACAATAACAAAAGCACAAATTTATTCTCGAAAGTACAAATAATCAAGTAAGATCATTATAATTATGAGACTAGAAGTTGGAGTCTGATAACGATCGAACTGTTCTGTTTCTAATATAAATTCCGGTTCACCTCTTTCATCATCATCATCACCTGCCTGCCTTCTTCCAACCTAAGTTGGGGTCAGCTTGCAATCTAACCGGATGCAGCTAAATACCAGTATTTTACATGGAGCGACTGTCAATCTGACCTCCACAACCCAGTTGGTAATGGGTTATACGCTACCCCTTGGTAAGACTAGTAACAGACTTTTTGGGCCGCTGACTACATTATAACGACTGTCAAAGATCTACAAATGACAGCTGGGAGCAACTTCTAAACGTGGTCTCTCGGTACTCAATCGGTGGTCAGGATCACACATCCACAGGCACCCCGCACAAGTCCGGCTTCACCTAAACATCGTCCCGAGAGCATGTTATTATTAGACACGAGCTCCTTTCCAGAACCTACAAAGAGATGGAATAAGTGGACTCTGACATGAAAATCTCTTATTAGGAATCATTTAGGGTTCTAGCTCGACGGAATACATTAAAATAGTTTAAAGATTTCTAAGAAGATACAGTTGCATAGATATTTGTGCGAGTTGTCTCTTGGTCCTGTGTCTGTGTCATACTGTCAGTGCACGCGGAATGTGATCTCGAGACGTGTAAATGAAGCAGCGCGGCGCAGACGCAGACACACACGACTGGTAAGTGATCGTAATGAGCGACGGTCGCCGGTTCGGATCCCGGGCCATGCACGCGCCGGCCGTTCCCACGCCGGCATTAAATCAAATGACCAACAAATTGGAAATTCTGGGAAGTGGCGCGGCGCCCGCGCACCGCACTGGACTCTGTGACCCACTGTGACCAAACCACACAAGATCTGTTGACACCAACTATGTTCAGATACGAGCAATGTTTAATGTTGATCATTTCTCTTTATTGCTATATTTGAAGTCAGGAACTCACATATAAAAATAAATTATTAATTTTCAGCTTCATGGAGCATCATTCGTAATCGTGACAGTCGCGTTAACGATGTCACAAATAAAAGTAAAGGTAACAAGTCGGTGTCAACAATCGCGGTGCGCTGTGCGGCGCGCGGCGGTGCGGTGGTGCCGGCGGACACGCTCACTATCACGAGCGTCCTCAACATTAGAATGAAACGGTTTGTTAACGTTTTTGTATGCGTTGTGCGGCGGCGGCGAGCGGCGGGCGGCGCGGCGGCACGGGTCGAAAGTGAAATCGTGTGTCAAAGCGGGGCGCATCACTAAAATGGCCACTTGATTGGGTTTTTACGGGTGAATTGGCGAGACCGCTAGGAATTCGACGGCGGGATGCAGGGGGGCGCGCGGGCCGAGGAGGGTCAGAGGGGGACTCCGGCACAATTTAAAATTCAGATAAGCGGAATAAACACTCGACCCCGGAATGCGCCGCTCCGACATACACCAGTCCACTAGCGAGTGCGCCTCACTGCCGCACTGCGCGGTCACTAGTAGTGACATTTAGTAGTGGGTAGTGAGTCACTACCCACTACTAAATGTTATCAGCTCGCACAGTATTACATACGCTTCCACAATATTACAAGAAGAAGACGCTTCTGCTTTTCTTCAGCTGCTGATTCCGTTTCATGCTAAACTCAAAACGTCCAACAAAGCCATGCGGCGCGCTCGTCCTCGCAAAAGGATTGTTTATCTTTGTGACAATCTAATTATAATTAGCATAAGCACGACAGTCACCGCGCTGCGCAACGAATTGCTCTGCTGTACGGCCGCTTCACACACCGTAAGCATAGTAGCCGCGGGTTACCTCATACAGTGAGATTACACTTACGTAGTATTATAATAAGAAACATAAAGTGTAGTCGTCTGATACCAAGTGAAGTGAACTCGTAAAACATAATGAAACGTGTGTAAATGAGGCGGCGCATGTGATGTCCGCCTCCTCGAGCGCGGTGCCATCCGGCGGGGATACCAGAAGGTCAGCGGACAGTAGTACAGTATAGTACTGAGTAGTCAGCAGGAGGCACCTCTGCAAGTAGAACTGTGTCCGAGTTACATGTCCGCGTGAACTTACACCCAACTTCACCATAATCGCACACAGGAGGCGACTTCGCGTAACTAATCAGATCTATCGTGGCTCTCAGACCGAAAAGTTCGAGTTGGAAGTGTTTATACCAACTAGTAAGTATTTCTAATTAGCATACCTTACCATTAAACCCAGCTAATCGGAAAACAGTATCTGGCAAAGGAAGAATTATGAACTTGTTATAGATAATCCGATTAGAATAAAAACAAAGGTATCAGTTAATTACTAAATAATTGCAAATAAGAGCTAAAGTAAACACCCAGATAGCGAAGAAGAGCGACAACAACACTGAATTAAAAAAGTAAATGTTAAAGTTCGCGGAAATGCTTGATAGTGATCAGTTGGCCTATAAGACGAGCAGTCACCAGTTCTAATTGGCAGGTTGTGACAAACTAGCACACGCTCGCAGTACTGCGCCGCGCCGCCGGCAGAGCATCTGGTGCGGCCAGCGCTCGCGACAACAACAAGTATACAACTAAGCATTATTATAACAATTCATTAAATTATTATTATCAGCCGACGACGTCTACAAACTTGCTATTTACTTAACGAGTGTAACAGAAGAGTAAATCAAGTCAATAAAACGTGTGTAGTATGTGCGGGCGACGACGCGGCGACGCGGCGACGCCGACGGATAGCGATAAATAGTCGCTTTGCTACGATTACTTTACGGCGTCACGCGTCGAGTGCGCGAATTCACAATTATATTATATTAAGTTTATGATCGGGTGCAGGCAATGGATTAGCATGCCCCCCTCCCGCGCACTGTGTGCTGGCCTGCTGCCTGCTGGCAGTCGGCGGCGCACTGTGGCCTGAAATTCGGCTTACATAGACTTAGGTCCATGTTCACCGAAAAGATAACGGTCTGATTATCTAAAAACAGCTGTCACTGTGATATGTTCCCATACAAAAATGTGTTTTAAACAGCGGTTTTAGATAATCAGTTTGTCATCTTTTTGGTGAACATGGACCTTAGGGTTTTCAATTTGCAAGTCCCGGTTTTTTTGCCGGATATAGGTTCTATTAGCCATGACTATACACAAAAAAAACACCCGAGTTCTTTCTACTCAAAAACGAAGGAATTATATTTTTTTTTACGAAAAAATTGTATGAAGCTAGTATGAAAAATCGAATTATCTCTTAAACGGAGAGTTAAACACAAATATCCTCAAAGATGATTATAGTGCTAATTATTTATGATTTTTTGGTTGCCCATTTTCCGAAACATTTAATGCAGATGTTTTTTTTTAAATCATCAATTTTTTTTTTTTTTTTTTACATGTGAAACGGTTCCTTTTAGGTTTCAAGTTAAAAAAATCGATATGTTATTAGCCCAAATATTAAGAATACTTATAACAAGAAAAATATTTAAAAAATACTATTAAATTGTATTTTTTTAATATTTTTTTGACGTATGATTTAAATTAAACAACCGGCTTTTTTGCCGGATATAGGTTCTTTTAGTCATTACTATACACAAAAAAGACACCCGAGTTAATTCTGCTCAAAAACGAAGGTAATTCTTTTACGAAAACTTTGTATGAAGCTAGTATGAAAAATTGAATTATCTCCGAAACGGAGAGTTAAACACAAGTATCCTGACATATGAACGAATAGAACCTATATCCAGCAAAAAAACCGGGACTTGCTAATTGAAATCCCTAAATCTATGAAAGCCGATTTTCAGCCCACCGTGCGGCGCGCGGCGCATTCGGAGCGGAACCGCGGCACAATGCGAGCTCATTACCGCGCGCCGGATAATTGAAAATGGCGAGCTCATTATAATATTTAGACAATTATTCATAGACGTAATTTATTCCCAGTGCGCTGCTTACACGTCGGCTAATTACCGCGGCGGGTCAATTATAATGAATTCCCTCAGTTCGGGTGCGTGAGCGCATCGAGGGCCGCGCCGGCGCTGCGCGAGAGACGTTCTGAACGTTCACTGATCAATTGAGAGATATCCGGGGAAAGCCAAAAGGCCTGAACAACAAAGCAGTCGGAACAAATTTTCTTATCATTGACGATTGCTGTAGAGCCACCCACACTTAATAAGGACGTGTGTGATGACGTCACGCGCCCCGACACTGACCACCGCGCTGGCTGCTCGCTGCTGGATTGCACTGCAAAGTGTTTTGCATGACATTATGCTAATAGAGACGATGCGGCTTCCGCGGTAAGCCGGTGACAGCGCGGGGAGGCTACTCTACACTGTATGAGTCAGTTTTGCGGCTTGGATATTTAAAAAGGACAGCAGGCATAGCGGTCGCAGTACCACAAAACTAAATTGTTGCCTGCTGCCTTTTTACCCGAGTAAGGCAAAACCAAAAGAAATGGTTTTGATTTCAGCAGTCTATTTATAGTGACAACTTTATTTTATTTTATTTTTTTTTTTTATTTTTTTTTTTATTGGAAGGAACAGCAAACAGTTACATTATAAGGACTTAAAACTAGTTTAACAAAGTAGCAATTCGGTTATAACGTAACCCACAACGCTGTCCACAAGTAGACACAAATTATAAAAAAAAAGGTTAATCGCTAGGAATATTTATAGCAGTACGTGTAGCAAATAATACTTAATTACAATTTAATGGTTTAACAACTAATTGAAATTTAGTTTGAAATGAAAGTATAAAGATAAAGATAGATACTTAACATAAAACATTATTACTATAATTGGGAGCACTTGTTATATTTAATAGGGAACGGTGAATAAGGCTTTTAAATTTACTTATTGTACAATTGAATATGTCTATGTCGACAAAGGTACTGTTATATGTGTCAACCATACGGCGGACAGGTGAGCGCAGGCCTGAATTAGTTCGGCAAGTGTTTAAAGCGAAAAGAGTACCTGCGCGTACACGCCGCCTGTGAATGGTTCTAGGTACAGCATAGCAAATCATACTGTTCAGATTTGTACAGTTAAACTTGTTTCTGACAATTTTGTACAACACTGTGGCTTCGAGGTAATTCCTTCGAGAGCTAAGGGGGAGGAGCTTGTACTTGCTGAGCAATTGAGAATATGATAAGTAGGATTTATGGCACCTATAGTGCATAGCACGCAAGAATTTGTACTGAACATTTTCAACCATTTCAGCATATTTTTTGTAGAAGGGATTCCATACCGACACTGCATACTCTAGTTGTGAACGAACAATGGCTTTGTATAAACATAAATATGACGAGGTTCTCTTGAAGTCAAGGGTGGACCGCATAATAAAACCAAATAGTTGGAAAGCTTTGCTGACAATTTTGTTAATGTGCAAATCTAGGCATAGTTTGGAATCCAATATAACGCCGAGGTCGCGAATTGAATTTAATTGAGATAGAGGCACGTGACAAAGGGTGTATGCGAACTTAATAATATGCTTGTTTTTAGTAAATGTGAGATGGTTGCACTTCGGTAAGCTTAGTTTTAATTTGTTACTGTGGCAGTAGTCTGTAAGTCTATCAAGATCTTGTTGGAATAAAATGCAATCATTCACAGTTTTGATGGACTTGTAGACCTTCAGATCATCGGCGTACATTAAGAATTCAGTATGGCGGAAACAGTAACCAATATCATTTATAAATATGTTAAATAAGAGCGGCCCTAAAATAGAGCCTTGTGGGACACCAGATGTGACTTCAATAGTATTTGATCCGTATCCGTTGATTACCACCCTTTGGCAGCGGTTCGAAATGTACGAAGCAAACCACCGCAGTAAATTGCCACGAATTCCATTAAAGGCAATTTTACTAAGCAGCCGCTCATGGTCCACCTTGTCAAAGGCTTTGCAAAAGTCTGTGTATACAGCGTCTACTTGCACGCCATTATCAAAACTATCAAATAAGAAGCTGGAAAAAGATAGGAGGTTTGTAGTAGTAGATCGTTGTTTAACGAAACCGTGTTGTTGATGTATAATGACATTGTGTAAGGCTGGATATATTTCATTATGGACAAGTTTCTCAAAAACCTTTGACAAAGTGGACAGGATAGAGACCGGACGGTAGTTCTCCACATTACCCTTCGACCCACCCTTGTGTATAGGTGTGATGTTCGCACGCTTCCACTCTGTCGGAAATACTCCCTCAGAAATGCATTTATTATAGATTATAACTAACGGTTTGCAGATGTGAGCTGCAGTCAGGCGTAGAAAATAAGGAGGAATGCCATCAGGTCCTGGACCTTTGGCAGGATCCAGAGACCTGAGTTCTTTTATGATCTTGTTTTCATCGAAGTATAAGCTAGAGATACTATCACAAGCTGAGGAAGTTTCCGTGGGTGGTTGCCATTGTGACAAGAGTGGCGACGCAGGCTCGTAAACGGAGTGGAAGAAATTAGAAAACATGTCGCAGATAA
Source organism: Xestia c-nigrum (assembly GCA_916618015.1). NCBI lineage: Eukaryota > Metazoa > Arthropoda > Insecta > Lepidoptera > Noctuidae > Xestia > Xestia c-nigrum. The sequence continues at coordinate 26,027,360 of OU745252.1, read as the reverse complement.
CTTCTGGTTCGTTGGATTCAGTGTCTTTGTAGTAAACTTTTGCTGGTATGCACGGTTTGTCTTTTCGGTTTGAGACATATGTCCAGAAGTGTTTGACGTTTGTGTGAAGGCTATCTTCTACCGAGCCTATATACTTTGAGAAGCATTCTCCGCACATTGCACTACAACTGGCTCTATGTGTTTTGAATGCTTCGTAATCCGATATGTTACCATACTTCTTCCACTTGATCCAGGCCTTCTGTTTCTTTTTAAATGTGCTGATCAAGGGACGCGAGAACCAGACTGGATAATTGGAAGATCTAGAACAAGTTAGAGGAGTGTGTGCCTTGATAATCTGGTCAAGTTTGTCATAGAACAGCGATAAAGCATCTTCAGGTTTTTCATTTGTTAGAAGTTCCGCCCAGTTGGTTCTCTGTATCATGCCGTTTATTTCTTCATAGTTTGCTTTGTAGAAATTGTATTTTTGTAGTGATTTCTTACATAAGGGGGTATTTTTAATTTTAATATTCACGTCACAAACAAATGGCGGGTGATAGACGTCAGCAGGTAGCAGGGGAGAAGACTCCTGTTGCACACAACAAGGGAAGTTGGATATCAACAGGTCTAATATTTTGCCTTTAGAGTTAAGTGTGCTGTTATACTGAGAGGCACTTAGAAGGGATATAAAGTTATTAAGATGGTCACACGACACGGTTGTGCCAGAGCACAAAGGGGAACTTATCGGGGTATTTGAGATAGCGGACGTGTGCCATGTTGCTTCTGGGAGATTATAATCTCCGGCTACACAGAAAAAATCGACATTAGGACTACACAAAGCTTCATAAAGTGATTCAAAATGCTTTTCATACACAAGTGGGGGAGTTTTAGGAGGTATGTATGCAGCAGCCACGACATGATGCTTTAGTTGGTGACCACTAGGTATTTCTACAGCAATTTGTTCAATGTAGTTGTGCAGTGGAGTGACATTAGTCGAAGAGTTTAAGTCTATTTCAATAGGTCGGTGGATTTTTAAGACAGCCACTAGAACACCGCCGCCTTCCAGTTTATTAGTGCTAGCCCTATCGCGATCACACCTGTACACAACGTAACGCCGGTCAATGAATTCATTGTTGTTTATTTCCGGCACTAGCCATGTTTCTGTAAGTATGATGATGTCATATGTTCTGGTGAGAATGTTCAAATATAAAGCCTGCAGTTTAGTACGGATACCTCTACAGTTTTGATAATATATGGTTAAGCGTTTATCAGCCATTGGTAAAAGTAAAATATACACATGTACAAACATTGAGCGCTAATAATAAAAATAATAAAAGGATGCCTACTGAAAGAAGTGACTTTGAGGTACAAAGAATTGAATAGATTCCCCAGAGACAGCAAGACAAGCTCATGGAATTAAAGCATAAGAACTCAGTTTTACAATAATAACACAATTCTGAAATTATTTTTGTTTCAGTTTTGAGTACAATAAATAACAACTGTAAAGTGATAAAATGTTTCAAGAGTAAACAGACAAAACTTGAAAAAAACAGTAATATTAAAATTATTTCATAGAGTATTATCCTCCCCAAATTAAAATAATATAGTTGTAGTGTAACTAAGTTAGAAACACGAAAATTAACACTTAACGAGTACAAACAACAAAAAATAACGTGTGCAAACATAAAAATAACAAGTACGAACATAAAAACAACAAGTACGAACTTAAAATTAACAAAAATACGAGTACAGTAAACAAAGTGTGTGAGATCTGACGCACCAGATAGAACCATGTAGTATGACGTATTATTGTAGCTACTACACAGAGTTTTGGGTACCGACTGGTGGCGGGGTTTTGTCACCGCTTTTAATTTTTCGGATATCATCCAGTGCTCGAACCGCAAACGAAGCCATGCCATCACGTTCGCGTACAAGTATTGTAGAGTTTTTAATCCAGACATACTTATAATCGTGCTTTTTAGCGGCCTCCTTACAAGCCCGAAACAACTGTTTAGTTTTCAGGGTAAGATGTTCGTTTAGGTATATTCTAGTTGGTGAGCCTGAAATACCGATTTGATCGGTCTTGAGTTCCTTGGCCAGACGGTATGCGCTCAGGAGGTTATCACGAGTAATTCGCGTACCGAATTTAACAATTATGTTCTTCGGTTTGTTGCTCGTTTGCTGGGCATGTTGCACTCGATGGATAGAGATCACATCTTTCTGCAGTATTGGAAACTTGACGGCAGTGCCTAATTGTTCCATTATGCGAATCAGGTCTTCACCGCGTCTTTCAGGGACATTGCATATTTCTATGTTGCAATTTCTAGCTTGTTGCTCTAAGGAATCAATTTTAAGCTCCAGATTTCTAACTAAGCTATGAGATTGATCCGAGCTGTGACGGGCAATGATCTCAACACGTTCTTGTAGGTCTTTCTGCTCAGCTGCCAGAAACTGTACGGAGGATTTTAACTCGGAAACATCATGAACCACCGAACTAACATGTTCACCTAATTTGTTGTGTGCGCTGCGGAGGGTGTCCATTTCCTGCTTCATATCAGTTATACTAGACTGGATACTGTCATTGAATTTCGTCATGCTGATCTCCATTTCTTCACGCCAGCCGCGCAGAGTGGTCTTGATATCAAATGTGAACTTGGCCATGGCGTGGTCCATGTCCGTCCGCCAACCCTTGAGTGTATTATTTAGTTCTTGTGTTATTATGCCAAGGTTTGCGATGTCGGTCGAGTTGGACGCAGCGCTAGGGCCAATTGTAGATGTAGTGCTCAATGAAGAGTTCGGTGACGAGGACTGCTGTTCCAAGTTGTCGCAGGACATGTTTATTGCGTGTTCGCAATTTGCGGGGATGTAAACAGAGCAATTTAGTGATGCCGACTCGGGGCGACTGCGCTGCGTTATGTTACTGCAGGGGTGACATTTCCACGCGGCTTTATGTTCGCGAGTATAGCCTGAGTATTGGAGTGGAGTGACATTAAGGCACTCACAGTGGTATATATCATCACAAGAATGGCATTTTAGTGCCAGTGCCCGTGGCCCCACTTCTTCCCTGCAATCACTACAGATGTTATTCATGTTAATAAAAATCAAACTCAATGACGAGTTGGTTATTTTTATGATACCAGTAGCGCCACCTGCTTTCAAGTGTTAGTTTGAGTGAAAGTTGAGATCGATCACAAAACCAACAGAGGTGTTTATATCGGTCGTGTCACAAAAAGTTACACATAGAACGTATAGATGGCGCTATTCTCAGTATGCTGGCTGGGATGATATGCAGAATTTGAGTGAGATAATTTTCACACAAAAATGATAATTGATTTGTGCACTATCTGACACACACAGGTCACAGTAAGGAACTTCCAGAAAACTGCTTTTACACTTCTTTGGTAGCACTATGAAGCTTTGCGGAGCCGATATTGATGACACTGAGATTATAATATTAATCACTAGTCACGATGTAATATCTTCTTACAAGCACAACGTATAGTCAGATTATACGTATCTTCAAACTGTTCACACGATTTACAATCAGAATGTGCACTTAAACTATTTTTAAACTTTAATATACTGGGAGCAAGTTACAAGACGTAAACACACGTACAGCGCCACCTAGCGAGCGACAACTTTTGATCTTGTGTATAGATATGAAAACTGTAAGTATTGAAACGCAGCACCGACTGACGAGACGTTAGCAGTGATGAGAGCAAGCACATCAGATGTGTCACAATAATATAGTTAATTAGATTTATCTTGTGTAACTTCGTGAGCTGGCGTAATGCGACTGACCGCTCAGCTGCTGCAGCGCTGACCGACGGCCGCTCGAATTAGGGCGTTATCGCACGCAGCGCTTGACGAGCGCTATCGGCGCATCTGCACACACTGTATCGGTGTTCATTTGATATTTAAATAATTAGCCAGAACGTACCAGCCACCAACCAGAACCAGCAACCAGACAGTACGCGGGGCTCTCTGAGTTACCGTGCTCTCCACAATGATATTCTTGCAAAGAAAAGTAGCAACAAAACATTCCACAAGTTGTTTCCAAGATTAGTAGAGAAAAACCAGAGTTCAGTAAGAAACTAAGCTTTTATTCTACAAGAAAAATAAAGTATTCCAAGACTTGAGTCTCAAGAGCTACTTCATCTCATACATGGGAAGGAGTGCAACCTTATCTGTAAAATACTTTTAAATGAAATTGATGAAAATGCAACGCTTTAGTAGGAGTAGTTACTTATACTTAATATACAGGCTGGTTGCAGGCCTTGAAATGGGGAATACTAGACCTTAGTCTTTTTTAAACTTTCACGATCAGAACACATTATAAAACATATGAAGACGGGTATTTATCGAAACTTCGGGCTTAAATGAAAGGTAAATTCGCGATAAATACCCGTCTTCATATGTTTTATAATACTAGACCTTATTTGCAACAATTTTGATCTCGATACCTTGAGGTCCAAACTGGCTGGTTTTTGAGAAATCGAACTTTTACTAATAATAATATAATGGGTCCCGCGGTACTAGGGAGCTACTCCTCATCGACATGGATCCGTCGATCCCGCATGGATCTGTCAACATGTTGGATAGATTATAAGAAGGCCTAAGATACGACTCGGTGCCACATGAGAAACAAATAAAATATCTCGACTTGGCACACGACGGTCGCGACATGTGGACTATGAACTCGGTTATGATTGTACCGATTGTCGTGACGGCCAATGGCTTTAATGCCAAGAGCTTCGATGACCATTTATCGAAGCTCTCTTTAGGCGGCTGGATCAAGAGTCAAGAGCCTGATAAAGAAGGCAGTACTCCTCGACACGGCTCGCATTGTGAGGAGGTTCCTGTCTCTGCAGCCTTAACCACCTGTACAGTAGCTTGGTCCCGATATCGGTGGATCACTATTTTTTATGTTTTTAAACGTATTTTTTAGTTTTGTTTTAAGATATAAAACGCCTGCTTAAGTGACATTCCAACAGAAATAAATGACTGCTTTGCCTGTCTGAAAGGGTAGGTTAAAATACACTTGATTGAGACAAATCTTAAATGATCTGATCGACCAGGATCCGGTGCATTACGTCAAACAGCTAACATTACATAGCGGTAACAAGATAATCTGCAATAAAGAAAACGCACATCGGAAAACCTGTACTTACTACCCAGTTTTATTAAAATACCACCATCTCATGAACAGTCGTTGTTTTCTGGTCATTCACTTACTAAAAGAGGTTATTGTGGTACCATTTTAGAAAGCCAATGAGACAAAAAGGCTCAGACTCGAGTTAGCCGGCACCCTAAGTAACGACTCTAGAATAAAACACACACGCATCAAAGAAGATATGCAATCAAAGAACAGCCGATGACGGCATCACCAATCGACAGAAATCTGAAAACTCACTGCTTAAAAAAACACTACAACATAGAGTTCATAGAGGAGTTCTGCGACTACTCAGGCACAAAAGAGCTAAGAGTCTACACTGATGGATCAAAAACTAACGATGGGACAGGCGTCGGGGTGTTCTCCGACGACCTCAATATTAAAATATCCAAATCTCTTGGAAGGTTCAACTCTGACTACCAAGCAGAGTGTGTCGGTATTATCCAAGCAGCACACGCTATAGAGGCCAGGGAGGTTACGGATACCAACATTCGTATACTCTGCGACAGTGCCTCAGTCCTTCAATCCCTAAAGAGTAACCAGATCACGTCGATACTAACACTAGAATGCCACAAGGCCCTAGAACAAATCACGGTGCTGAATCACAACACAGTAACGCTGCAATGGATTAGAGGTCACAGTGGATCACTCGGCAATGATGCGGCTGACGAACTTGCCAGAAGAGGATCCAGCACAAAACCCCACGGACCCGAACCCATTGTGCCCATTCCTTTCAAGCAGCTGAGGAACTGGTTAATCACACCCGAATACAAGCAGAGAAATGGTGGGCCTCGACACCAGGTTGTAGGCAATCCAAGGATGGCATAGCTTCCTTGGATTGCCTAATTCCTAATTCCTTGGATTGATTGTTCCAAAGCTGACCAGGCGCCTTCTGCGCCTGGACAGAGATAGCCTGCGTCTAGTGGCAGGGACCATCACTGGACACTGCTCGCTGAACAAACACTTCCCCCTAGGAATCACTGACAGTCCCCTGTGCAGATCGTGCATGGAAGCGGAGACGGTAGCGCATATATGTGCTCCTGGATTGCACAGGCGTTACCAAGATTCGCGAGGAGATCCTAGGAACGCCAAGATCTCTTGCTGATGTCCTGAGGAGACCGGGAAGTTTAATCTGCTTCTGGAGGGAGGTGTAAGTGAGTATGTGCGGAAACCTAAACCTAATTTTCAGAGGATGACATTTATGGCGCCTATTATCCAAAGGCAGATGTACTGTTTTGATAAATTGGTTTTCGGAGGATACACTGATACTGAAACGTCACTGATCAGATAAGTATAAATTTAATATCCTGAATGGCTTGGTTTTCTAATAATCGGCACTATATATTCTAAAGGTGGAACATTTCAGGAAAACTTTAAAAGTTCGATTTCTCAAAAACCAGCCAGTTTGGACCTCAAGGTATCGGGATCATAATTGTTGCAAATAAGGACTAGTATCCCCCATTTCAAGGCCTGCACCCAATTACCAATCATCCTGTTCCTATATGCGTAGGTAATTTTCATAACATTCTTCCATAAGCTTGAAGATTGCTTAAAAGGTTTTTTAGCGGATTGCAAACAAGGAAGTTGTCAGACTGCGCGACTACTCGTATCCACGAGTACACGTGGGCATGAGTCCGGTCACCCGTCACCGGGACGCGGGACGACCCGAATGAGTTACAGAGCTGTCGAGCTCGTGGGTGATATACGAGAGCTGTGACGGTCCGCTCCCCCGGGTCACGTTACAGCCAGACGCCGCTAAGAGCTTGTTTATGACAGTCGTACGGCATGACCCGGATCGGACTCGCGGACGACTAAATTCACGAAGAGTTGCTACTAGGGCTGCAGAAGCAACACTTGACCGGTTTTGATAAATGAGACATACTTGTACCATGCGCCTGATGCGCTCGTCTAGTACCTGTGGGCGGCTCACAAGCCGCGCGCACCGCGCTACCCGTCGATGCTCATTCCAAGTGTCACGCGACGACACCCACGCGATGGAAGCGGCAAATTGAGCCCCTTCCTCACATACCGGCGACTTGAGCTTTACTACAAATCAAGGATATCCTTCCACCGCCCTTGACTCCTGCCCATAACGAGTGACACGTCAGCACTCAGCAGGAAACAACCGGGACATCGTAACGAGCCGGCGCGCGGCGCGGCGCGATCACAACGCGCTTTATATTTTCATTCTAAGTTTATTTATGGTCATGAGTGTATTGTTAGATCGCGATTGGTAGCGGCCGCCCGGCCGGTGCGTATTACAATAATTCAAAAGTAATTTGTAGGAAACAATACGACTGCAGTCGATGGAACGTATTTCCATGCGTGGATGTTAACGACATTGGTTTGTTACGTGCCTCTGCCACGAAATATCTCGCGTATAAAAATGTAGCGCGCCGAGATCGGATCACGTCCACTCATTAAGCTCCATCCGCGGGGGAGAGGCGAGCAGCGGGGGGGGGGGGGGGGGGCACGCACGTTCAGTGAAACACAACAAAAAGTAAAAATATTCACTTTGAAAATGACATGATAAGAAAACGGTTAGTAGTTATCACAAGGTTTTTTTTAACAGCCGAGAACATTTGAACATAAGAACATGAGCTTTCACCCGATATTGGACTGCTGGAGCTACGCAGCATACATGTGTATATTGACAAGTCGCAAAAAGTACGAACGAAAACGAAACGTAAACGTTGGTGGTACGGATTATCGGATACGGACACGGACATAACTCGAGTCGAAAGAGTTGGGTAGATCGGTTGTGATGGCGAGCGGGTGTTCTATGTGTGGCGGCGTGCAGCGACCTTGACCCGGCGGCACGCAAGGCGCGCAGGTGCACGCGGGCACGCCGCACGCCGCACGCGTCGCAAATATCACCGCGTGTCACTCACCCCCGATATCGTTCCCGTTAAACCGAGCACTTCATCGCACACTTCGACAACTATTACACAATTCGTCTGTTCAAATGCGCGATCAACTTTATGCCACGAGCCACGGACAGTGGTAAAGTAAAACTAAGACGCCGAGACTGATCGTACCTAGTTAGAGTATACCTAGGCGATGGCGACATGACATTTGTACCTACTTACCTACCTATGACGGGTGTTTTTCCCTGTCATAGCGATTATTTTTTATTCAAGATCTTGTTACGGAGATCTTTAATGGGGGTCAAAGTTCGAACTTTTACCCCAGTTTTATTTTTTAGGTACACGTTTTTAAAGTCATAACATTACATGAAATACCCCTGTACATCCATCACATTCAAAACATTCATCAAACAAAAAGAAAATGTATTGTTGTTTCCCAGTAATATTAGTTGCATAGAGATGGAGTTAGTGCTCGGTTAAGGGCTTCGTAAAGGGTTCGTTTACATAACATCCTGTATACAACTGTACGAGCTACGCTGTACATGCCACTAACTTGACCGACTTATAGTGAAACATTGCAGTTTATTTAACCCAACTTTAATTGTACATTATTTATTACTTTATAACATGTTATTTTTAGTAGCAATTAACCTTTATACCAATCGGTTGTCTACTCAATCAACATAACATTCCTATACTCAACATCAACATAACATTTTCACTGTTGGGAGTTACGCCCCAACAACAACATTATAATTACGGTGATCAGTGAGTTGTGCGAGTCACTTGTGTAACTTGTATTGTCTCTCAGTCATCACTACAAGTGAACCACTCATTAAAAATGTAGTCATGTAAACAAACAATGTACACATATACCTATGTATCACACTGTACATGGACCGAAGGACCGAACCCGTCGGAGACGAACACTTTTCGACAAGTTGTTATGTTCTAGGATGACAATACGCTATAATACAACCTGTTTGATCAGAATGTTCTCAAGTGGCAACTTGGATTAATTTATCCTTCGAAGACACTTTATTTTACAATCGTCAGGAATTTCCAAAATATACAACATTTTACGTGAGAGCAGCTAGTGATATTCGCACGGGCATCTCCGTGGAATGTATCGGCTTGCGGGTAAGAGCACGTGCACGGCTCGCGGCGCGCGGCGCGTGGGAGCGGCGCGCGTCGGCTGACTGAAGTATTGTAATACAGGGCATCACGCGCCCCTCTGATTGATTCCCGCACACGGAACCCATTCCGGCACCCTGCAGCCTGTGGCCGCTACCGGCCCACCACCAGCCAGCGGGACCGGTGGCAGGGCTGGCCCTCCGCGGTGTGATCAAACGGTGATCAAACGGCAATCACTGAGCAGAGGTAACAGCTTCCATTATATTTTTTGTTGTATCTTTCGGGACTCGTTCATTTATCACAGTGTAATGGAAGATAATAATCTGCCGACTGATCCGGATCGATCTCACGCACCGAGCCATTCAATTAAGATAACTCTGCAGCGGAACTGCAGCCGATAGACGAGCGCTCGATGCATTACTGTACAATGTACATTCCGTAATAAGACGGCGACGACAAAACTTTCATTGTGATCGCGACCGAGTGATGAACGAATACAGAACTGTTTAATATTTGTTGCCACCGCTAAGTAATTGGAAGAGCACGAGCATATTGTGAAACGTTATTGTCAAGAAAAAAGTATTAGGAAAGAATTGAGCTGTTCATGTTGAGTGATCTGTCGGCGCGGTCCGCTATGCGCTGCGTGTCACAGGAGCGGCTAGCGGGACCCTAACGTCCGCGCAGGTGCCTGTAACGGGACCTCACGAAAGGTCACCCTGCCCCCCTGTGCGCCCCGCGCCCTCGTGCATAATGTTATGTGGATCAAGTACAATCCAGTAGAGGCGCCTCGCGAGCTATACGCAGGTACTTAAAGTTCGACAAGTGTCCGAGGGTCCCGACACCGACACTCACTCTAAAACACATTACGTGTCGCGCCGCCTGCGCCCGGAGTCCCGCACGGCTCGCACTCGGACCGATGCATTTTAAAGGGATTCGCGTGAAAGTTTATATCCTCGTTTATTGAATTTTAAAAGACGCTCCCCAGTTTTTTATCGGCCGTTGCATAATGCTGATTATTAAAACATGCGATGAGCGCTGAGCGCTGACCATTGAGAGCGCGCTTTCTTTTACGACAGCACATTGTGCGCGCCTGCTGGACTGTTCGACTGTTTGACTGGACACTAGACGCTCGACCGATAACGGTGCACACTAACGTTTGTGCAATTCTTACTTTTGTATTGTTTTATTGTACTTTTTAACGCTTCCTTCGGCGGTCGAGCAATAAATTAGAAAGTCGCCGCGTCTTTTTGTCACAGACCGAATGCTTTTTTAGAACGATCGCTTTCTCCGGAACGACGAACGTAGTTGCTTTAAATTTCCCTAATTTGTGAAAAATATAAAAACAACGTTTGAGACAAGTAAAAAATAATATTGTGAATTGTGTATAGAAAGACGGCGGACGTCACCCCCAGGTTTACTTTGGTATCATCACAATAGATTGTTAAATTGTTAAGGGGCTCGGGGGGGAGTATTCACGTTGATTGAGAATGCAAGTCAACCAGCGTGAGTTCACGAACATCCCCGAAGGCGGGGTGGTTGGATGAGGGACCTTGTCGTTTTGGAGGAAGTGCGAAGCAGAGGAGCCATCAGTCGCGGAGTGCAGTAAGAAGAATGAACGAATGAGTAATGGGACTCACCAGTGTCCATGTTGTCGGGTGCGGCGATGAATGGTGCGCGCGCGCAGTTCAGTCGGTAAATGTCACCCCCACCCCCACACAGCCCACAGCCCCGGACTAGACCAGTCTAGGGCACATACATTATTCACCCCGCGAGGAGCACAAAAACTCTAAATGTCAGGTGATTTCCCCCCGGGGTGCGAGGGGGCGTGTAACGGTACCTGGCCGCAGGGGTGGCGCGACCTTTACACCCGGAATGTAATGCGCGCGCGCATGTGTACATGCCTGTAACGGGGCGCACTGAGGACTGCGTGTGAACTAGACCTTCTCTCTTATGTGCACTGCGCATCCTACTGCTCAAATAATTATTTCTGATCAGATATGCTATCTTATTTATAACTTATGTAGTGCAGGCCAGGCAGTGCAGGTGCACCTAGACACCGTTTCCAAAATTGTGCCGTTACGAAATTTTATTGGTTTTAAACCGACGTTGTATTGTGACTTTATCTATCATCACATTCATCACGTAGGTATTGTATTGAATGTCAAGGTGAGACTAAATGTATTCAATATGTGGTAGGCGCATCTAGTCACAATCTAAGTGGATCTAGTCATCGTGCACAGCCACACAGTCCTCAAGTTCTACGGCGCATGGCGGGCTGGTGGTCGCAGATCGGCTGCTGATAACTTTTTGTTTCGCGTCGAGCTGACGTTATCTGTACATCTCGTGACGTCACCGCCACTCTCTCAGCATTCAACTTCATAAAACGCACAGTTTTTGTGTATTCCTAGCCGGACAATGTTTGAATGACTCTCAGATTACTAACGATATGCAAATCAAATACTTAATTAGTTCTCGTACGTAACCGCGCTTACAATAATGTGCATAATAATTACCGAACAGACGCGCTCTTAGCTATAAAATGTTCAGTAGCTCAATGTCACGGTCAATGTCTACCAGACGAGGCGTCCCACCCGCGCTATCGCAGCGTGTGTACACACACTTTATAACAAATTATATTAAAACATACCTAAATTGTATCTTAGAGGTGAATTTATTACAATACTCGTGAGCGTCTTTTTTATCGAATAACTAATGGAATTTGTATATAAATGAAGGTGCTCCGTGCAAATAAGTCGTTCACCGTGTGAATCGTAACTTTCACCGAAAGGTTACCGGGATCCATCGATCAACTCCCCGTGCGGACCGGAGCCGTACGGAGCCGTGCGGACCGCCGCCGCCGCTCTTACAATTTTGTTAGTTTCTCAGAAATTTTGAATGCGGGAATATTGTAATGGTATAATTTACGAGCGCACGCAGATCGTAGATTACCACGCGTCTAAGAGGCGGCGCACACTACACGACGCACGCCGAAAAAAATGGTTCCGCGCACTTGCAAGCTGATGTAAGTTTTATATACCTGCACAGAAGGTCGGGTCTTCCGCGAGTGTGTCGCTCACAAAGGATTTGCATACGTTAATTTTGCGAAGATTTTTTTGCCAGGAAGCTTTTTGTGTGTCGCTCACGAGAGGTATCAATCACGTTACACGGGGCCGGCGCGGGCGCACAATACAAGGACTACCTGTGGTTCCCGACTGCGGACCCGACCAGATACCTACCTAATAGCTTATTCATGTGATACTTTTAGACAAACGTGCTATCCCAACTGTGGGATCGGTAGCTGATGTCGGAGAAATGTCATAAAAGTATGTGTTACTTTTGACTACTCTATTTTGGCGGAACATAGTGTAGCTTGAATTAGTGTTTTTAATTGATACAATTTTGTGTACCTATCTGCCCGGCGGCGGGGTAGCACAGAGTCGTCACTTGACTTGACATTACGAGTGGAGTACAGTTGAGCGGTAAGGTCAGCGCGACAGCTGCGCACGCGCCGTCAGCCAGGCGCGGGCTCCAGCAAACTGTAGCGGACACGATACGTATTGTGGAGAACACTTTATTTAGGAAAGCGAAGAAATTCAGAGTTTTATTGATACCAGCATGAGTGGCTGGTGGAGGTGAATGATGCCGCGAGACACAATAAGTGACGCGAGCGGCGCCGGGCGTGCGCAGGGTGTATGCTATGAACGTGACCGATAAAGAAGCAGCACGAGACGAAACGTTATGACTTTCTGATTGCCACTATACGATATAATAATACCTGCCTATTACTGTCTCACTGCTGGGCACAGACCCCTTCTCATATCGGGAAGCCACAAATCCATCACCACGCTTGCTCAAGACGGGTTGGCGATTTCAGATTTTTAATTCAGTCACGATGTTTTCCCTCACCGAAGTCTGTGATGTCCAAGATAATTTTAACTTATTTATAAATAATTCAATTCTACTTTTTTTCTTTCATTCTTCAGCCAATCTGTATCAGCAAAAAAAAAAAATAACCGTGTGTTGCAGTTATGTTCCATTTTGTAAGTGAAATAGTTTCTGGTCTGCCTGTCGCGTTGCCTCACAAGTGCTCACATTATGACTGCACAATCATGACTGTTCTGTCATGAACAAATTCAAGCTTTTTCACATTCTAATTATCCAAGAAATGTATTTTTATTTTTATTTATTTATGTCCACACAAAATGCTTAGTAGAATATTACATTAACTTTAATAAAAACTGAAGAATTGGAGCCTGAAGTGACAAGACGGGTATGAATTTGATCTAAAATTAGGAACGTAGAGTAAGTGACATGGGGCGTTCAAAAAAAGGAATGTGTGTTATGGGCATACAAGTGAGTTCCAGAGGGAACATAATAAATTCTCCACATTGAGCAAATCTTTATTTTTGCTGTAAGTGACCACCGAGCAGGTAGGAGTGAAACCGTCCGTATATAAATGCTTTTAAACTTTTGATTTTATCGTTCAAAGCGATCTTGTGGAGCACAAAGTTCTCTGAAAACGGACACTTTCTGTTAAGCGATGGGTGTTGGTGCGTCCGCATACTGTCGTGTTTTTGGTCTATAGTCATCGATTTTATGAGAAGAAGCATCAGACGATGTCAACACATTGGCGATATGAGAACAACGGTTGTTGATGCTGGTGGTGTGTGTGCAGCCTCGCGCCGGCGCCGGCGCAGCACACCCTGCGTCTACAAGTGTGTAGAGCTCGCGAGCGGAGCGCGGCAAGTAAATAAATAAATAATAAATAAATAAATATTGCTGGACATTAACACACAGCGCCACCTAGTGCCACACTAAGCAAAGCTTGTGTCGTGGACACTAGATACTCGTAGTTGATATAATACATACATATATACTTTTTTTTTTTGTAAATACATACTTATTATACATATAAACATCCATGACTCGGAAACAAATGTCCATGCTTATCACACAAACATTTGCTCCTACCGGGATTCGAACCCAGGACCCTAAGAAGCTGTGTGCGGAGTGGGCAGGTACACAGAGCAGTGGTCGCCTACAGTCAGCCAGTCTCGTGATTGATATGAATGCCGAGGACTCTAGGGCGATCAAGTCGTTCAGCTAGACGTATGATGTCAGGCGAAAGGTGCACTCAGACAACACAAAGCATATTATAAACTTTTAAATACTTATTTTATTTTTTAATTAAAGGCACTTATTGGGAAAAACCGAAAAACTATCGTTTTGTCAATCTAATTAAACAATATATTAACATATTACATGTGTAACTAATAAAGCTATCATATTTAGAGCAGTACTATGAGAGCTGGGGCGCACGCACGCACTGCGCCCGCGCACGCAGCGCGCCTTGTTAATATCGCCATTAGCATGGGAGCATTGTGGCCAATAGATCCTAATGCACGTTTTGCAATAAATCTCGACTATAAAAAATCGTATTCACGTCTCACCGACGCGGGCTGCGCAGGCGGCGACAAAAACTAATGGAAATAGAAAGAAATATGCAAGCGATTGTTCGACAGAGCTGGGGGAAAAAATACAAGCAGATGCGCGCGCGCAGGTAGACGACGGCGACGCATGCAAATACGTGGACCGGTGAAGTTTTGTGCGTTATGTGAATTACTATTGATTCTGATATCTGACCCCCATGAACAATAGAGTACCCACTGGCTGCGTCCCTTCCTCACGCTAGCCGCGCGCAGCGGCGCAGACAGTGACTGAGCTATGCCCTGTGATGCTGAGCCAGACGTCCAGGTGAGTGAGTTAAGTACCTGCGGGCGTGCCATATCGAGCAGTTGGAGAAGTTTTTATGTCCTCCTGCAGTGAAGCCGTACACGGCTCATGCAAATTAACGATGAATTAGTAATCCGTGAGTAGGCTCGGCGCACACTGCGCGACTCTACGATTGCATAACTATGGCGCAGGGCACATACAGTAGATACCTACTGTCAGAGAACTTTTTTCTCACATTGTTTTCACAGTTACTTTAGTAACCATTACCTACGTGCAACTAATAAAGAACTATAGTTGCGATTTCAATATTCCCAATAGTCTGACAAACAATAACTTGGTTCAACCGAACATCTCGTTGGTTTCACAGCAAACCCACGATGATAGCTTGTAATCCGTCGGCTCTAACTGTATTGAGACCGTTTCGCTCGAAGTAGACCTTCTGCCGCGCCCTGCCGCATGTCGGAGGCAGGTTATCATTCGCAGAGTATTTACATATTACCTTTACAGTCTCAAAGAATGCGCGACTAAAAACTAGCGCCGCCGCGTCTTCAGCCAACGGTCACAAGCCTTATACGTGATAACTGTAGTGGACGTGTCACGTGTACCTCCGACGTGTCGCGTCCACTCATTCTTTAACATTTACTATTTTGAACAACCCTCTCTGCAGTGAACTGACGGCTCACGTGTGGCGCTACACGGACACACCGGTCGCTGCCGGGAATAAGAAACAGACTGTGCTAGTGAAGGTTTGGAAGGAAAATTCATAAAATTTATAAATAAGAATATTGTGCGCGCGCGGACAGCGCAGTGTAACCGAGGACAGAACACCGAGCAACGTTACGTTACAGACACGAGCACGCACGACACAGTGCACACGGCACGTCTGCACGAGCAAGCTCACTATTGTAATGAGAGAAAGGGTCAATCGCAGATTTCGTTACGTTATTATTAGTAGAGTGACCCCACGCGGATAAGGTTTCTTCATTAGATTGGTTGGTAACATCAATAACGTCGAACATTCACTACAAATATTTGTACACAGGTACATATTATTTGTGAGCATGTGTTAATGTGTCACATCACGTATGACAGTCAGCCGCTCTCTGAGGTGATTGATCTAAATACTACATTCAAATACATTGGTATTCGCTTTTCACACGTCTCCCCGACTAATGCGAGAGTTGCGGCGGCGGCGAGCATACCAAGCGGAGCACCGACACTTACAAATATGTACATACTGTGATGTCGACATCCAAATAACCTTCCAACTTTACAAGAGAATCCTTCCTACTTATATTACAACTGCGAAAGTTTGTGAGAATGGATGGATGTTACTCTTTTATCGAAAAGCCACTAACTATTCTACTAGTTTAAAACCCAGAATACGAAACGAAACGACGACACGAAATTTTATATCCAGGTAGTACGATCCCGTGGGACAGTTACCGAACTGTACGCGAGCAAAGCCGCGGCCATAAGCTGGTAATAGATGTGGCTGCAGCGAGCACGCGGACACCTACGTAGACACAAAGTGTAGTGTCGAGTAGTGTGATGGGAGGTGGCGCACACACAGAGCGTGGACACCTGCGCGGGCGCCACCTAGTGACGAGCGGCTCATGAGGAGCGCGTGAGGCTGACCACAAGTTTGTATCTCCACTCGCTCTTGGGAATATCCGATGCCAAGTAAACCGACAGACTACGGACGTACATCGGCACAATCCTGCCACTGTTGAAAACCTGCCCGAAGCTAATTAGAGAAGAATATTCTGAGAATATTTTAACAATTTAAATGAGTAACGGTGTAACAATGCTAATTAATAACTAGAGATGTAATTAGCAACGATTTGAATGAGAAGCAAGAATACACGCGTTTGCTTTATTGTAACGGTTACTTAACAACTTTAACTAATTTATAAAAGCGCACCTTTATCATTCGATTCTGTTTACCGACGCTATTCATCCATTAATTATAAATAGGTATGTTACTTGTCAGAACCTCAGAATAGAATATCCATAGTCATGTTGTGTGTGAATCATCTCACTGATAATCACTTGGGATCCTTGGATGTGAACGAAGCCACTGAAATGAGTGAGTATATGTGCTGTGGTTTGTAATTCAATTAAATTAATTTTATGTACGCACGGCGACCAATCAAGCTAGATGAAACTAGCTCATGCGGATCTCTCATTTTACGGATAATCTATACAAAGTCGAATCATGTGATACTGGAAATGCACGGTTTGATGTGTCGCCGTGTGTACCGACCACGCCGTTCGTGAAGTTTTACCGTGTGAATTAAAGATGCCCTGAAGTTGTAAATAACGTGAACAAGTCTGCGGTGTCCCTGGCGCTATGCGAGAACGGAGCTACTCAAATGACAAGTGGGATAAGAGACATTGCTTGCCTTTAGTTGTTTCCCCGTGTTGATCACAAGTGGAGCAGTTCGTGCTGAGGAGGTTACGTAACAAATAATATTAAAGCGCGGTGCAGCGGCGCGTCTAACCGCGGCCACATTATGCTAATTATAATTATTAATGTAACACAAGCAATATTATGCTAATCGCGTACTTAATGTTATAGAAGCAATTAAGAAGCGCGTTAACCTCCGCTGGACAGCGCTGCAGCGCCACAGACGGGGCCCATTCACGCCGCGCCGTCAATGGGACAGGCAGGGCTGTGCGACGTATCCCAAATGCGAGGCCAAGTGGGGGTGAACTTGACGAAAAAACATGAGAAGTGTTTAAACCCTTTCTAAAAGTCTCTGGACACAGATCTGTCTCTGGGAAATGAACTACGAACAGTAAATCCTGGACAAGCTATATAGGAATATGTTTTGTTGAGAACAGACAAGATGAATGTTTTTACCGGAAGATGTTTCAAAATATTGCAATCATATTCCAAAACTGTGAAATAGTTGTGAGTGTCAGCCCTACTGAGGAAGCGAGTGCCGAAACTGCGTTACTATGACTGCGTGGATCATAATACCCATGTCTGCTTCATTATTATAATGATGTTACAAGCTTCGTCATGATATGAACATGAACAGATAGCAGCGAGCGTCGAGCGTGGCGTTATCTGTGGCGCGCTTGTCGGGTCGTGTAGTGTGTCGGTGTGAGCGCGCTCACGAGCGACATGCACTGCTACCTGACAGATCACA
This sequence comes from Xestia c-nigrum, assembly GCA_916618015.1. Classification (NCBI taxonomy): domain Eukaryota; kingdom Metazoa; phylum Arthropoda; class Insecta; order Lepidoptera; family Noctuidae; genus Xestia; species Xestia c-nigrum. The sequence goes on along the minus strand of OU745252.1, from coordinate 26,009,319 downwards.
AGCAGCAGCTCGAGGTGACCAGCCCTGGTATCGGCAGAGCAACACAGAGATCTTTCTTCTTCATAAACAAACGAGTGATATGAAATTAAAACAATATTACTATAGGAAATTCCAAGATTATGTTGACCTTTTGTGCTTTAACTTATCTAGAATTAGATGAATATTTAAATATCAAATTCCCACTACCTATGTCGTGACGATTAATTTATCGTTGCTTTTTAGTTGACAAAAGTCGTGGACGACAGTAGTCGCGTCGTCCTATTGTGGAAACAACCACGACACTTAAAACTACACGATTATGACAAAGTGAGAACGCGACCTTACTGTAGGTTATACGTAGCAGGGAAGTATTCTGTAGATCCCTTGTTTGACAGCCGGATTACATTACAACTTTAACTAATTAAACTAATATGTGCGCACCTGCGCAGCACCGTTGTGCTGATCACAAATCCAACAAATGATCTGTTTGCGGATGGGTGGACGTTATTGGCATGTCGAGACTCGAGAGTACTGTGAGAGGAATTTATTAAAATGTGAACCTTCACTTAGTTATTTACTTTAAATGATTTAGAAACACTGCCGTTGTCTACACTAATATTATAAAGAGGAAAACTTTGTTTGTTTGGTTGTAATGAATAGGCTTAAAAACTACTGGACCGTTTTTAAAAATTCTTCCACCATTCGAAAGCTACATTATCCACGAGTGACATAGGATATATTTTATCCCCGTACTCCCACGGGAACGGGAATTACGCGTGTGAAACCGCGTGACGTCCGCTAGTAGTCCAGTATAGTAAGCGAGGTGCAGTGCGTACTCCTGCGCACGCGCCGCGCGCTCTGTCATAATTGAGCGCTGTTTATAACTACATAAAGTAACGCACTATTACCCGCCACATAATATTAATAATTTGGACGCAACATTAATAGTTATTTTTTAGACATAAATATAATTTTGTACTAGACATACATGTAGCGAATAAGTAAAGTAAGATGTAATATAATAGCGCGCCTGAGCGGTTCCGCCATGCGCGTGCGATGCTATGTCATAGCACTGCAGCCTTCACTCAAATGTTGTTCATTATAAATATATATTTTATTCACTTTTAGAAATTAGAAAATGTCACATTAATTCTGTGCACTGTAGTGTAGATAACAGCTAGCTTTGTTCAAGTAATATGTTCCACCTCAGTGGGAAAGTTGTATAGTTTCTCAATATGTTTGCGAATTGAAATTTATTGCAGCTTTATTTATTTATTTATTTATTTATTTATTAGATAAGGCACACCAACGACATATTTACAAGATTGGTTCCATAAGGTGATTATAAGTCTAAAGTGCGTGTAAATACGTCACTTAAAGGCATGCACAACATTCACAACAAACAATTATTAGATGAGATTAAATTAAAAATGATTAAAAACAAAATGAGTTAATTATGAACTAAACAAAAAAAGTGAGATACAAGTACAATCCAAATATAGTCAAACTAAATTAAATAAAAAAAGGAATGGAATAAAATTTAAAATAGAAAATAGATTGCTTAACTTATCATGGGATTAAAATAAAAATTAAATTGTATGAAGTATAAATTAAATAAGTAAGTATAAAGCTGGTTACAGGTCAATTTCAATGATTCTTTTTTTGAACTTTGGCAAACTATCAAAGAAAATGTCGATATTACTGTCAGCTGTACAGGCTCTGTTGTAAAAAGTCAACATTCGGTTTAAGGGAGCATGCTGGCCCAGATTTGTGCGACACGGTTTAGTGGCAAACGTCCTAGTGGTACGCTTGGACCGGAGGTGGTAATGACGGGGTACGTCCAGGTTAATTTTGTTGAGGAAGTTTGGTGTCGATGTTATCCCATTCATAGTTTTATAAAGTGTCAAAAGGTCGATTACAGCCCTTCGTCGTGTCAGTGAATCTAATTTGAAATATTTTAAGCGTTCGCCGTAATCGGCTCTATGCGGCTTGAATTGTTACATTTAAATTAACCTTCAACAGTTACTAGCGTGGGTTTGCTCTAAACAGATGTAGAAGTCCAGTCCAGGCCAGTATCCGGTGGCCAGTGTCCTAACTGCCGCGATTACAGTCAGCTAGATAAGGCGCTCGCAAGCATAATCGCGTGTATCTTCATTGAGCTGCCATAACGGTTGTGATCCTAAGTGCATCCACACCGTGCACAACACATTGAAGTGATGCAAGAGTCGGGGAAGCCCCTGTGTGTGGTGGGACATAGTCGAGAGAGTGTGGAGTGACGGAAAGATCATCAGGTGTCCACCGACACGTGAGGGTCGTGACCCGCGCGCTCGTTATAAGCCGTGTAACAGCAACATTGACCAGCACAATACGATTGTGCGACACAATCGCTCACTATCCACGGTAACAACTCTTCAATGATATCACTCAGCGGGATAACGCTTTTTCTCCAAATCACAAAATTTAACAAAAACTTATTTTTGCAGTCGTCAAATAGATCTGCTTGATAGCTTTCCTGTTATGATTGATTAATTCGGTTTTATACGGGTTGCAGACCAAGAGCTAAGCTAAGTTAGTTTAGCTTAGCTCGCATAGCTGACGCAGTTTTCCATATAACTCGCATAGTTTGCAGTCTGCACACAAGTATGAAAAACTGCGTCAGCTATGCGAGCTAAGCTAAACTAACTTAGCTTAGCTCTTGGTCTGCAACCCGCATTAAGGTGGACGCACACTTATCCGCGCCGAAAGAATACTTTCTCATCCGTATGACGTCATTTATTATAGGATTTCATACAAGTAATTCTAAAATTCGTTTTTTTCTGCGCGGTCGATTCTTTCGGCGCAGATAAGTGTGCGTCCACCTTTAACGTGAACGAGATGAATCTGCGACAGCTAGTCTGGTGAGTTTCAGTAATAGTAGACGAAAACGAAATGAACAAATTGGAGCAACGTACCTAACAAGTGCAAGTACAGCGTGTCGTCAGCGTGCGACTCCAGCGCGCGGCACCGGCGAGCTGCACACGGGGCGACTGCGACTGGCATGGAGATGTGCCCGCTTTCGAGTGATCACATTTACATAGGAAATTATAGCGAGCTATGTCGAGCACCCACCGACACTGAGGAATCCGCACCGGCCATTCTACTGCGTTTAGCGTTTATATGCGTTTATCACAGAAAACTGATTCGTGAGTCGAAGAAAAAATAATCCCCCAGGCGTGTCTTGGTGTCCACGACTCGAATTTTAAGACAGGTGAATCAAGAACGTACTTACTAGCTATACGCAGATTGTCATGCTTGTGAAATGCGACAGCCACACAGATCTGTGGCACGAGTCACGACAGCTGAGTAGCTTGTGTTACGCAAGCTATATGTCATTGAGACAACTTCAGGTGTGATAGTGACGCAGCAGCATCTCATTGTGAGCCGTCTCGGACGAGGAGGTCTGCTCGTGATCGACCGGACCCGTACGTGCGCGAGGCGCGGTGGCCGGTAGCCGGCCCGGCCACACTATCACGCGACTTCAGGGACAATAGCTCGCAGGTTCATCGTCAGGAAGATGCCGGAAAATATTATGGAAGATGACCAAAAGGCCCCAACATTATCATTATCAAAAATAAAAAACCGCTTTTGCCTAATAGCTAATAGGTATTATAAAAATTAAGGCCTCGATTCTGTGCCAAACAAGCACTCAATTCTACCAGAGTTCCTTGACAACGTTGGCGCTTGGGCATGAGTACAATGAATACGGTTCCCACAAGCGTAAAACTAGTAGTCGTGTATCGTACAATAACAAACTGGGCTATCATTTGATATAATTCGTGAATACAGGGCGGTGCGGCGGCGGCGGCGGTCAGATGTGGCGTACTGGTCGCAGGAGATGCTGCGTCACGCGCCGTGGGAGCCGAACGTCCTCGGGGAGGGAGCTCGGTGCAGCCGCATGCCGCGCGCTTGTCTCCAACCGAATGTAAACATCGGTGCGATATGATATGATGCACTCGTGAAAACGATCCGAATCAAGAATTCCAGTAAATGTTTTAAGTGATTAACGCGTCGAAATCGATGCAGGCCTTGTACGGCAGTGGACAACAGACGTCGTTTGTCAGCGGCACTCGATGGACGGTAATAAAGCGAATCTCTGAATAAAGCGCCGATAAAGAGGATACTGTCACACAAAAACTGTAGAATTACGATCATGGAGTGTGACAGATGGAAAACCTCGATGTCATCGCCGGAGTTTTTGTTGCTACCGATTTGAATAATGGTGTGATGGTACACGGTCCAGCGACGAGCCAGAAGGCACACCGCGCGCATGTCGCGACGGACGAAATGTTGGAGTGATCCGGATCAGTGTAGAACTTGACTGTTTGAACACGCACTTGTCATGTGAGTAACATGTGACATCAGCTGCTAGCGAGAGCGGTAGATCCATAGAAATATAAAAAAACAGAAGAAGTGGCCAGAGGGCGTGCCGCGCGACTGGCACGAGAGGAGCCTCTTGTGCCAGTTATAAGCAAATGAGATAATATATACTATTTTGCAATAAATACATAGCTCCTCAACCACTACCTAAGTTTGCCACTAAGTGACCGGACAAGCAATGTAAAAATCACCAAACGATAGTTCTGTAAGCGAATGCATCGCGTAGTGCGGCAGCTGCTTCTTCCGACGAGTAAGTGATGTGCTTGTGTACCGATGGTTTTGTGTGGGTAAGCTGTACGGTGTATGGTAAGTACACAATGTGTTTGATGGCATAAGGTTTATAATTGATTGTGTAGTACCTACGTTCTGTTTTAAGAAATGCGGGTGTATGCGAGACTGCGTACTATAACGTTTACTGCACTGCATGTGTAGTAGTTACCGTGTGGTAGGGGCAAAGCGGAGACACAAGGTTCCGATACATTTTCGTCTAACGAGCATATCTCCTTCTTTATTATATCTATGGGTAGATCGCACGTTGTACGGTATGGTATTGGAGCTTTTGTACTGTGCTGGTTGGTGTGACCGGTACGGTAGCGGCGCGGGCGCGGGACGGGCACGCACAATGCGCGGACAGTTCCGTGACGCACGCGCATCACAAAAACGCGTCCCCCTTGCGCCCGCGCGCCCCCGCCCCCGCCGCCACACGCTTTTTATCCGGCGGCCCATTCATCCCGTAATTAACGCGAATAAAAAACGAAGCTAGACGAAAATTAGAAATGTTTCGGTGTCGCCGCGCGGACGCACAAAAACCGATTCAGCTGTGAATTGATATTAATTTAATTATGTCGTCGTTTTGTCTCGCGGTGTGACGGCGACGTGGCGCCCTCGCCCGGTGGGTGATGGTACCGACTGTCGAGGTAGGCGACACACGTAATGAACGAGACGCGTGCATTCCCTTACGCACTAGTGTTGTAATGAGCAGTACTTACCGTTCAGGTCGAGCACCATCTGTGTGTTGAAGTAGTGGCTGACGTCACCGCGACCCGACACTGAAACAACACAACACTATTAATGGTTGCACTTCATCGTACACCCGAACAACAATCATTATAATATTATTTTTTCAAATTTTGCCCCCAGTGTGTCCTTCTTCATTTCCTTCATTTTGTTACGGTCATGTTTATTTAATTTGTACGAAATCAGACGAATACTAGACTATGTTTATAGATCATGATCAGCCTCTCCCGCTCGCCCCGCGCCCCGCGCCCCTCGCCCCGCGTCCTCAACACACTTACAACATAGCCTGACGCCTGTGGTGTACTCCGCCACAGTACAGCTTTCCATTAGTAATGAATAGTTTGAAATCGAAAGATTCAAAGATTACCTACTTCCTACATTTCAAACTTACAGAGTACCTCTTTACACGAATATTAAGTGTAAGTGTCGCTCAATGTAACCGATTCACCAGTTTTTATCCAAACAACTAAGCATTACATGCGCCTGCCCTCTATCGCTCTACTCATTTGTGCCGTTCAAGTAGTACCTACGAACTAGACACATTGCTTCCAAAAAAAATATAAAGGATTATTATACGTATAAAGACAAAGTGAATATCCTAATTACGTGTTTTAATTACTCCCACAACCCATCGATCACTAATAAAGAACCAGTGATCAATGATAATCTCATAAATGAACATTATGAAAGCAACGGACCAATCACAGACGAGATAACCGAAACCTGCAGGTTTTCTTTAGACGTGAAGGTGTCGTTGTGCATAGTGTGACACATTTGGATATTTATGTGAGGAGTATGCCTGAGGGGCAGGGACAAGGTCGCCAATGTCGAGAGGACACAATGACGGCGCTGACCGGTGCGCACACCCACGCATTCAACTGTCAGTGCGCTACCGGTGCGGGGCCGAGTGCGCCGGCGCAGCTGCCCGGCCCATTGTCGCGGACAAAGCACGCATTGTGCACTGACCGTTGCGAAATCATCGCCAGTATAATGATGATTGTGCGCCAAACGAGTGGGCGAACGCCCGCGCCTGCGCACGGCTGCGGGCCCCGGCGGTACAGCGGCGGGCGGCGCGGGCGCACGTAATAGCTAATAGAGCCCACGTCGCGGGTACCGTACCGCTGCCGACCAGCGCCGAGAGCTGACCCGACCACCTCCGCCAAATTATTGCCGTAATATACATTCTAAATTGTGGCACTACTTGCCGACTACCGGGCAACACCAATTACTAATAATTGAATATTAAATTGGTAGCCTTATTTTTTGATAAAACAATAATAGGCTAGCCATGGTCAAATGGTCATGTTGTATTGGAGATCTACAATAAATAACAATTATGTCGACGAATAATTTAAATCCGGTTCATCGAATAGAATACTCACGAGGTTAAAACTTTTGCCACGAATACCTACTCAAAGAAATGTATTGTTCAGCAGATTGACATTCGAGTAGTCCATAGAGTCGAGTCACTGCTGCATGTCGACAGCAAGTCGTCACTTGGGCATCTTTGTTGTCTATTAGTTATGTAATAACTTCATAATTCATTTATTTATTGTTTGTCACAGGTGAATAGTAGTTCTTACGGTTATATAATAATTCATTTATTTTCTCTGATCATCATAAACAGTACAAAGTAAATTTTCACTACAAAGAGACTGGTGATAAATTACGGGCATAAATAATTTACATTAAATAAGTGAAAAACTATTTTAGTCAATTATTCGGTCATTTAAAAATTCATTAATTGAATAAGTAATATGTTTTACATATGAGAAATTCTTTGAGCTTTAATTTAAAAACTTTTAATTGTTATAGATTTTAACTCCAATACCAAATACGATCGAATTAAATTTTACTGTTCTAAATTGAATGCCTTTAAGTTCAGTTTTGTGCCTCGCACTTCTCAACGTTTCGTACTTACCAATATCGCATTTTATCATCATTGCCGCTTCAAATATGTATAATGAAGGTAGGATTAAGATTTTCAACCTTTTGAAAACTGGTCTACAGGAATCAGTCTGCCTAAGTCCGCATATGCTTCTAATGCACTTTTTTTGGGGTTTTAGAGCACACTCTCTGTTTGTAGAATTTCGTTTTGTAGCAATATTCGAAGATTAAAAATAATATAAACAGAAAACATTAAAATAGTTTCTCATTCATTGAGCTATTTACATAATCAAATAAGTAGTTTAAAAAAACGTTTTTATGAAAACTATAAGTTTTGTGCCCGCGCTATTAACCTTTGAGGAGTTCTCTCGTGGAGCTGTGAGGAGACGATCCTAGCTGTAGGATTAAGTAATGTCTGTCATTAAAATGTGTTGTTACCAGAACCGAAGGCGTGTGCAAAAACTTATTATGAAAAGGGGGAAGTTTTGACAGTTTAATCAAGCATTGTTATAATAAAAAGCAAGTGGTCGCGAATTGTTAACAAGTTCTACACCGTGTAGTAAGTGACCGCTACATACTGTGTGTGTGCGTGTGTGTCGTGGGGACACTGTATAATGACGCAGTAATTGCATCGTCAGCGGGGGGAGGCGGGGGAGATAGCGATCGGTGCGCGCGCGCATACGTCGCGACCGACTGCAGATTGAGTTATGCTGCAACTCGACCTGATCTAAGTTACGAGCAGATTCAGCCTGCCTGCTCCGAGGGACGTAAAGCACTCACCGGTGAGACAAATCGCTACGTGATGTAGGAGTTAGGTGACGTTACGAGATTACCGAGCCGAGCTAATCGTTTGTGACGCGATCTGAGATACTTGGACATAAGTCCGGATGCTGGATATGCATTACCTTGTCGTTCAGACGTTAGACTAACTGTTCGTCCATGATTGTCCATTGGTAACAAACAGCTTCTACGAGTAAATAACTAGCCAATGCAGCCATTTAACACTATTTGAAGGCTGCTGCTTGAAGATCAAAAGTTACCAAACACTGATCAAATGGAATGTTTCACAAAACGTTCGGGACAGTTGAGCGCACACCGCTCGGGGACAGGACATGACTCGCATGATACGACTCCCCACAGGCCGCTCGTGTTATTTGTATAAAGTATTAGCCGAGCAGAATGTTCCCCGACGTGGCGAGTTGGTGACGAGGGGCGGCGGCACTCGTGCGGACGCGGACGCGGACGGGAGGAGACACAGGACACGGCATGGGACTAACTTAGCCGCTCATCAAATGAACCGTTCACCCAACCGCTGTACCCACTGCAGGTAACCTCAATTGTCTCGCCATTGGAAAGTAACGAGCCACATTACACGATCGATCAGAAGCACAGCACAAGCGCGCACCATTCACAGTATGTAAGCTCCCTCTACCGCTTCTGTCCAAACAAACGTTTTCCTCTCTGGGAGATTTAAAAGATAGGATCGCATTAACCGGAGAGTATAAACGAGGTGCGGGCCGGACGCCACCGCGCCACCGGGCCGAGCCGGGCGGCGGCGGCCAGCGGGTCGGTTTCTATTTAAAGTGGGGTCAGTGCGTCCGCCATCGCTCACGGGACGCGCAGTAAATCGCGCGCGTGAATTACTACCTCGTCCCGCATCCCGCGCTCGCATCCCGAAGTACTGCGGGACTGTCCCCGGGGACTGCCTCTGCTGCGCTACTCCATAAATCGTCCCCATTTGGCTAACCCGCGAATCAAAGAAAGGTAATTCACAATGTTTAAATCCAATTTGAAAAGAGCGAGGGCGGCCGGCCCCAGCGCACTTTCAATATTATTGTAATCTAACAAGCTATTAATATACCGCCGACCGCTGAGCGCCAGACGGTATCAAAGAAATAACTTAACCCAAGTGTTGGGGCTGAACCTGATGGGCTGAACTCGACTCATAACGCTGAATAATAAAAATCGCTAAATCACTTCAAACACACCCCGTTCGAGGGAAGGCTTCCGAGCAGAAAGTTGTAATGATATGCGTAGATAACGAGTGTGTCACTTGTCATTATCATTACCCGTGTCACCGACGCAGGACATCCTGCGCCGTAGCTGGCAGGTCACACGGCGCTGCAGGGCATCTCGCACCGACGCGCACGGCGATAGCCTATTATAGCTGGAGAGCTAGTGAACCCTGGGAGTAACGGTCTCCCTGTAAGGTTAGAAATTTGTATACTTACGATTTATGACATGCTAAGAGCAATAGCCATGACCTGGCAGGTGTCAGCCCTGCACGTCATCAGCCCCTTTATTTTTTGGACTGTTAAGTAAATTGAGTTTCAAAACTTGTTTCTGTAAATTTGAAAATTTAATAGGATATAGTTTATTAATTGTACATCTTAAAAAAAAATTGACAGGCGATTACAATAAGCAGAAGTATATGACAGATCAATTAGAAAACGTACAGTTGATGAGGTAAAATAAACTTTATCCTGTATACTTAAAATTTTTATATGTTTTCAAGTAAACGTCTCAGAGTAAATATGTACAATGCCAGGCGGTTTTGAACAGCATAAGACCTTGACAGGCGAGGGGACAACATCGATTTGGAGAAGACGTTATCATACCCCATTACAACTGTTCCATTGTCATTGTGTCATGAAGATGGTACAATACATAAAACTCAGAAATCAGCAATGGTTGAAATTTTAAAGGCAAACGTCAACAGTGAAGAGGTACCAAGACGTTTTGATGTTGTCATTTTTGATGGATTCTTTTTACTGCATACATTCAAAAACATCCCTAAAACATTTGGTGGTATTTCAAAAAAAAATATGTCGCTACTAACAGCTACACATGCCTCACGAGTAGATATCATTTTCGACCAATACTTTTCGCCGTCAATTAAAGATTATGAACGAGCCAAACGACAAGAAGTACGAAACATAAATTATTTCATTACCGGACCAGAAAAAATTCGACCAGTCGATTTTATGAAAGTATTTTTTAATTACACATTGGAATACAAATGAAATGATAGAGTTTATCGGGAATACCATAGTAAACTTAAATTACAAACAATGCCATACTTATAGTGTCCACAATAACTCTGTGATTGTCGATATAAATGATGATTTATCGTGCCAACATCATGAAGAGGCTGATACAAAAATAATGTACCATACATGCCAAATGGATGAAGATGTATCCGACGTATTAATAAAAACATGTGACACAGACATTTGAATATTACTGCTCGGAAACATGGACCATCTCCACAATAATAATTTAAAAATCTATATGGAATATGGCACTAATAATTGTAAAAAATGGATAAATATTTCTGAACTATATACAAAATTGGGACCTTCTATATGCCAAAGCATACCGGGATTTCATGCATTAACCGGTTGCGATTTCAATCCGTCCTTTTCAAGAAGAGGTAAAAAAAACCATTCCAAATATTGCAGAAATCGAGTGTATATCAGAAGGCATTCAAAGAATTAGGAAACGCAGAAATAGTACAGAAGAAAGAAAAAAAAATCCCGATACTAGAGAAATTTGTATGCCAAATGTATGGTTTGAAATGTTCAAAGTTAAATAATGCACGTTATGAAAAGTTCCTTGCTACGCACAACACAAATAATCCTAAAGTGTTTATGAAAAAAGTAGTAAGCTATGATTCATCGAATTTACCACCCTGCAAACGTGAACTACATCAACAATTATTGAGAACTGCCTACATTACAAATATATGGCGAAATTGTAATTTAAAAGAACCAACAATTCTTACACCTGAAAATAACGGTTGGAACTTAATTGATAGTCGTGAGGGGAATACGGTTCCATCTTCTATATACGACATACTTTTACAAGGACCTGCTGATACTGCCACAGCACAATCGACTGAAACTGAGGAATCCATTTCAGGTAACATACAACTATTTTATTCCGTAACATTTAATACGCAGTCCTATGTAATTGAGCTTGATATTTAATTCTTAACAACCTTATTGATTCATTAAAAATTTTTTTTTTACTATTTTCAGATGAGGAAAACATGGTTGAAGAATCAGATGATGATGAAAACAGTGATAGCGAAATTTCGGATGATGCTGAAGAAAATGAATGTTAAAAATAATGTAGATTGCATAAAACCCAATAAAATACGTTGCATTTACTGTATGCGTTCATGTAACATTTCTTATTTGCACGCCCTTAGCAGCTGTCCCCTCGCCTGTCAAGGTCTTATGCTGTTCAAAACCACCTGGCATTGTACATATTTACTCTGAGACGTTTACTTGAAAACATATAAAAAATTTAAGTATACAGGATAAAGTTTATTTTACCTCATCAACTGTACGTTTTCTAATTGATCTGTCATATACTTCTGCTTATTGTAATCGCCTGTCAATTTTTTTTAAATAAACTTTATCCTATTAAATTTTCAAATTTACAGAAACAAGTTTTGAAACTCAATTTACTTAACAGTCCAAAAAATAAAGGGGCTGATGACGTGCAGGGCTGACGCCTGCCAGGTCATGGCTATTGCTCTTAGCATGTCATAAATCGTAAGTATACAAATTTCTAACCTTACAGGGAGACCGTTACTCCCAGGGTTCACTAGCTCTTGGACTATTATCAAGTTGAACAAAATGCAGTTGAGTAACATTCTATATTCCTCAGTCAGACATTGTTGAATACAAATTGTTACTTGTGCCAGTAGTTCATCAGTACAGATCACCTGATCAATGATTTCACAATTGAGTGCGGCGCTTCGTATAATTTTATAGTATCCTACAACTCAGCACATAGGTATGGACACTAGTCATGACGACACCGTCGCACAGCCTCCCTCGGGAAAGATGAAACGATAAGAGCATGGTTTAGCAGATAACTAAACAATAGACGATCTATAAACAACGAGCTCAGAGCTCGCAATGGCCGAGTGATTACTTGTCAAGACTGTTCGCAGAACTAAAGTCAGCGAGTGATTATGAATGCAAATGGCGTTAATGAGAAGCGGCGGCCACAGTCGCTAATGCCAGCGTTAATAAAATGCAAAAATTAGATAATGGACAGCCGCGGGTTTCACTTAGCATCAATCACGGAGCGACAGAAAAACTGCGTGGCGACCAACACAAGGCTGCGCCGGCGCACCGCCCGCGTGCCACATACTCTCCCCTACCAAATGATACCGAAGTTCTGGGAATATTAAACAAAAGATATTTTATAGGCTACTAACCGACGACCAATATAACAGAATGATTCAAGATGCTCCACTTAGAGCAGTGATTAAGTAGCGAGAAGATCTGCTGATGATCTTTTATAAATGATAGTGCTTGCCACACACGAATGTCGTGCTGTGTACGCTCATAGTGCGGTTTCTAAGAAGCAGCTTAGTTGGGAGCGCATCAACATGCGCGCATTTATAACGAATATGCGCCTGATTCGGCAACCGCCTCAGTCGTTGGCGCGGCGCGGCGGGGAGAGAATACATATCTCATTCATGACAACAATGACTTTATCAGCTTTATAACCAGAACATGCGTCCTTAAGAGACCAAGTACCGTAGCTTACAAGCATACGTTCTTGCTACACTTTATGTCGCCCCAAATGACCACCATCATTACAGTTTCGATATCAAAATGACATTCTTCCTATACGACTGTATTAGTTCAATAAGCCCTTAGAGCAAAAAAGCCGTTAAGCTGAAGTGGGACTGAACTGGCCACGTCTGCGTCCACCATTTTCTGGAGCCCTGACACAGCCAGAAGACGTCGCTGCAGACCTTGTATAAGATGAGTAGAGTTAGACAGAACCAACGAGCAGTGGTCCACGCTAGCCCTTGATCGAAACAATTGAAAGCCATGTGGAGCACCCTATTGCCCAGCAGTGGGGTGACGCAGGCTAACAGTATCAGTATGATGTTGAACGAGCTGTATTGTGTTACAGCGGCAAAGGGATCAGATCTTACAATATGGTCCATATTTAAACTAAGACTCAACTTTAATAGTGAATCTCATAAGCAGAGAATTTACGACGAGCTAATTAATGTTATGTTAGTAAATAATAATGTCCTCTTTTTGAAATAGAAATGAAAGCGATGTTATGCTCGCTAGCCTAGTCGGGGCATACCTAAGTATAATGTAACATGATTATATTGTAAAACCAAATGGTTAAATAGTTTTAGTATTAGTATATATTTATTCGCGTAAGACATGGTATACAAAAGTGTTACAAATTGTAAAGACTAACTACGAAGTTTTTTTTCTCCATAACCCGAATCGTGTACCTTTTTTGACGTTTTGCAAGTGCGCATGTAGGCCTATGTGAAATAAAATATTTTGATTTTGGTCATGTTCAGCATATAATACGAGTAAAACAACAACTATGAAAAGAGTTTCGACACTGGAAGAAACGATTTTTCTATTTTTCTTTTGTCAGCAAGCTTGCTGACTCTACACAAGAGTTTATCTGTCTAGCTAGGCTCGACGGGATCATTTATCCCTTACTCATAACTTATGTTTCTGAGGCAGTGAAAGAAGATAAAAATACAAAAGAAGATGCTATGTTGGTACAGACCGATACTCGCACGTGGACCAAACTAATTGATGTACCGGACTTGAACACCGTGAGTGATGAGTGACAGTGAAACCGATGAGTGTGGACAATGAGCGGCTCATGAATGGTGCGTGACGTCACGGATCGATGTCGTCACAATCAGTCGCATGTATCGGATAACGCGCGGGTCGATGACCGCGGCCGGTTAATTGCGCCCCCCCTCCTCCGCCGCCCGCGCCCCGCGCGCACCCCCGCCCGCGCCCGGCGCCCCGCAGATGAGACCTTCGTGTTAAGAACAACATTTGGCCCACATCGCTGGCCCAGTTCGGCATCGATCCGCCCAAGTTCACACACGTCACTGATAACACGACACTGCACGATACTACAGCTGTACAGGCGAACACACGACCACGCATTGTTATGTACGATGTCAGATCATCGTCATGTACTAAGTACTTATGTCTAGTGTTTATAATTATGTATAATGGTCATTTGTTTGAGGAGTACGATCAAAATAGCGTCGTTGTTAAGTCAGATTACCTCTTTCAGGAGCCATGAAACAGCCACAAGATGAAAAAACAAAACAAATATCTTTTCATTCCGAGCTCAGGCAGCGCGTGGATCCTCGTCGTTATCTCATTAAATAATGAGTGTTGAAAGCTTAATTCAGAATATGAGAAGTGCCCGACACAATAGTGAGATGATTAACATGCAGTAATCCGAGAGCAGGCCATGGCAGCGGGCAGCGGGCCTGGTCGGGCCTGGCCGGGCCTGTGAGGCGCCGCCGCCGCCGCTAATGAATATGTAAAGTGCGCTTTGTTTCGGCGGAAACCGAACATAACTCGTACCACTTACTAATTCTATCGGTTACTTCAAGAACTCAAGTTAATCTCCAGACACGCCCATATAACAACAAACAACAGAAGTACCACAGCTCCCACGTGTAAGGTACATTTTATTTTTTTAATTAGACTGAAATTTTAGCGGGTGAGACCGCGGGGCGCAGATTGTTTAAAATACAACAATAACAGTCCTCGCTCGGGGACTCACCGGATATTTGGAAGTACGATTTTTGTTAGATAGTTTATAGAAATCGAAAATATCGTATAGAAAATTATTGTCTAAACGGATGCCTTGAGCAAACCATTCGCATTGCGCCACCTTCAGTTCGGTATTCATCAGTCGAGCTTCTTGTAATGATGTCGCATGTAGGAGTAGTCTTTCTGCGCTTGTTTGTAGTGGTGACCGCGACGAGGTAGAGTTACGATGTTCGGAAGTGTGTGCAGGCAGAGGCGCGCGCTTCTCACTTTAAGCTGAGTTATGACAGCGCGCACTTTATAACATCATAAAACAACAATTAGACGTCGTCGCCGACGGGATGCGCCGCGCGCCGTGTGCGTCGAATGCGCCCGCGCACACTTTATGAACAGATAAGTGCTATAATTACACCTTCAGGTCATCTAGCGTGAACTAACTAGAGGTGATGTGGACTGAAGTCGCTCCGAATACCGAACGTACATCTGTATCAACGCTCGCCTGAACACTTCTGCTAACGCCAACGAACACTACTGATGTCAGTTTATAACGAGTATCAAGCGATCTTCTATAATTATCATCAACCAGCCTTCATCGGACTACCTCCAAATATAATATCTCAAGTTTCAATGAGTGATCACCGTTGCAGACTGCACATGTGTCACGTGTCACGCTGCTCTCTGCAAGCTATGCTACGCCTGAATGAAAGACATCAACGAGATGTTGTTTTATTAATTTTAAATATTTTTAAATAACTAAGTCGAGTATGTTGGCCGCGTGCCGACGGCAAACTGCACTTCAAATGGTAAACTGACTGTAATATGAGCAAGCTGTGCGACTTATCGTGGTTGACTTAATTGTAGCAATAATAAGTCGGAAGTCGCACCGGATCAACTCAGGATGGATGAAATGGCGACAGGTCACTGGAGCTTGCGACCCACGGATGCCCCTCAAGTTAAAGGGGAACATATACAAGTCCGTGATTAGACCTGTCGTATTGTATGGATCAGAATGCTGGACTGTGAAGAAGGTGGATGAGAAACGATTGCATGTAGCGGAGATGAGAATGTTGAGGTGGAATAGAATAGAATAGAATATTTATTTGCGTAAAACATGGTATACAAGGGTGTTATATATACAAATAGAATGACAAGAATGGATTAAGTAAGGAATGAGTATATTAGAGGAAGTTTGAAAGTGGCACCTGTTGCTGAAAAAAATTCAATTTTCCTATTTGTAAGTCAATTTTTTGGAAGTCGTTTGTCTTGGTATGGACATATAATGAGGAGGGATAAAACGTATGTGACTAAAAGAGTGATGAACAAGAATGTTGAGGGATGGAGAGGGAGAGGAAGGCCAAAGAAAAGATGGATGGATAGTATGTAGACTGATATGAACGAGAAAGAAGTAAATGATGCCGTGACGTCTAACAGGGGGGCAAGTAGAGTGGGAAAAGGGCAGGAAGATGATGATGAATAAGTCGGAAGTCGCGGTGTTAATATAATGAACGCGCGTAACACAGGTGCAGTCGCGGCGGTAACGTTGTATTATAGTGCATATCATAGACGCTTAGCTACATTAGAGCTAGAAGCAGCGTGTGCGGCACGGTGCAGCTCGCTGTACTGCTACATGCATATTAATCGCGCGTCGGTGTCCGTCTACTTAATATTATACAAATAATATGCATCGATAAAAGTACAATAATTGGTTGGAACACTGCAGTAGGTAAGTACCAACAAGAAACTGTGTGTGTTTACACAGCCATCGCATGTTACACTTAGATTTATAATAAAGATAAACGTATTTCGTGTTTTCAAAATAATTGCGTGATTATTTTAAACAATATATTATTATAATAAGTTGGTCGCGTCATTCTAATTATTATCTGGTTGTTAAGTGGTGCAGCCCACCCCCCCACCCCGTGCCTCTGTGGCGTCTCCCCGCAAATTTCTACACTTGTTTAAATTTTCTTCAATATAATTGTGTTAATCAACATACATACATTAATTAATGCTTCAAAGTATTTTATTTAGCTTATTAGTGGTACAGCTAGCACATCATTATATCCCTCGCGGGCGCTCGCTCCGGGTATAATAAGATACGTACAGAGAACAAATAGTATAAAGTTATGAACTAATTATTCAGCCCTAACCTTATCTAGTATAGTCCGACATGCCTGTTATGCCCATCTCACGCCCAAACGTTAATTGTTATTCTTAGCAACTATGCTAAGAAACCAATGGACTACCATAATTATGTCCTATCCATGATAATATTGAACGTTTTAAGTCTAACCAAGCGACCATCACATCTCAAGCTTCGATACGTTTAATTAATTTTATATTTTAAGTGTTTCCCCATAGTATTAAAGTTTGCCAGAGTTTCAGTCAAGACATCATTTTAATTATACGTCAAGAAAGGCTTATTGCAATACTTCAACAATGTCGTACTAATGTCATTATCTAATCCGTCAACACATAATATTCTACTTCTTTAAATGACAAGACATCTTCTATACGTCATAAGTAGGCGTAGTAAATATGGGTTCTGATGATATCCGTAAGTCTGCGGTAATACATAGGTAATATAACGAGCGGATCTACGGCATGTGATGGGAATGACCCGGATATCAGTAAACCCTGACGCTGATCACACCTCCATACGACGCGACGAGCGACACTGCTCTTATAATGTGATCTAAATGTTTCAGGAGAATCATGAATTTGTTTGCATCCAAGTCGCTTGCAGGACTTTCTAACGAATACTGTTAGATACTAAATTATATAACTTTTTGTGGTGAATTATTGCGGGTGTACTACCTCTGGCCGACCTGTGAGGAGGTACCAGCGTGGTGATGCTATTTCTAAATTAATTGTTCCTCTTAATTGTAAAACAGAAGCAGTGTGTTCACATACAGACAATTATCATTCCGTAACGTTCGGGCTCGCACAGAGTGCTGATAATGCACAAACATTACCAACTTAGACCACTTTCTTATTAGAGGGTGTAATACACCTCTTAACGAAGCCGAAAAGGCAGTTCTCCGCCCGGTCACTGCGATTTTTTTAAACAGCATACCTGTGAACCTTCTAGTTACGGAAATTTTGGGCGTCAAAGTTAGAATAGAATAGATTAGAATTTTATTTTGCAGTTACAACATTTTGACTAGTTTTTTTTTTTAATACAATTTTTAATGTAAGATTTTTACTTCTAACACCTCCATCACCGTCCTCCACGACCTCGTACTATTCAATCCATCCATCAACACAATGTTTTCAATGCGTTACATTAAGTTGTATCAAAACCATGATTTTTCACCCCAAAAAAGAAAAGTCGTTTGCCAGCTATGTTTTTTGCGTAAAGTTATTTAGCTTCATGAACAGAATGCTTGGGTGATGGCTTTGTGATGGGTCTGTTTTGTGTAATCTTAAATTATATAAAACTGTTTTAATATGAAAGGAAATCATGACAAAAATATTTGAATGTGCTTACTTTGACGTACATAACGTAAATAAATAAATAAATGTAAATAAATATCGCTGGACATTACACACAGCGCCATCTAGTGCCACACTAAGCAAGGCTTGTGTCGTGGACACCAGACAGTTGATATACTACATATATACATTTTGTTTGTAAATACATACATAATATACATATAAACATCCATGACTCGGAAACAAATGTCTATGCTCATCACACAAACATTCGCTCCTACAGGGATTCGAACCCAGGACCCTAAGAACGCAGGGCAGCCTCTCTACCGCTACGCCATTCGGGTCGTCAAATGTCAAGCCTGTAACCCCTATTATAGGGTTACAGGCTATACAGGGGGGTTATACAGGGGTCGAGTTTCGCCACTAACGTTTAAATTGCAAGTAATAAGGGGCGAGATCGTTGCCAACAACTGGGCACGAATTCAAATGACGAGGTTGCTACTGACTAACTACAGGAAAACCGCAATTTAACTTTTCCGAACCGGGGCATCGAATATGATCCTCATGCTCACCAGTAGTGCTTATAACCACTAAGTCAACGTTTTTACTAATATCATAAATGTTAATGTTTGTGACGATGGATGGATGTTTGTTACTCTTTCACGCAAAAACTACTGAACGGATTTGGATAAAATTTTGCAATCAGATAGTTTATAACCTGGATTAACACAGATACTTTTAATCCCAGTAGCACGCGAGTGAAGACGCAGGTATAAACTAGTGTATTTATGAATGTTCAAAAGCTAATATTGATATTTTGAAGCACATACTGTAACGTTTACCGTTTTTCCGTCTGATGTAAAAACAATTTATTTGTTGTGTCTTCCTCCGAATAATTATGATGGAGTGGAATAAATAATATTTAGATAATATAATAAGGGGCAGTGAAAGTTCGTCACGTGTGCTTCTCACGGGTCACACAGACTCACCAGCACGAGCACGCGCGGACAAACGTTGAAGAAGAAGAAAGATAAAGTATTTATTAGACTAACACAGGAAAAAAAAAACAAAAAAATATATAATCCATGTTAATATTATAAATGTGAAAGTAACTCTGTTTATCTGTCTGTTTGCTACCTTTTCGCCACTCAATGGCTTATTGGATCGTAATTAAATTTGGCAAGGAGACATTATTATTTCAACCTGGGGAAGAACATAGGCCATAATTATATTTTCACTTCTCATGCTCTAAAAGTACGCCATTATAGCCCTACGAAGCGGGATTAAAGTGACCGTTTATTCCCTAGGGAGTAAAAAGCGATCTTTTACTCTGAAACATGGTCACAAAAGAGTAACTTATCAAAGGTTTTAATTAAATTTCGAATTGACTTGCAAATAAAAAGCGGTTTATTGAAAAAAAAACAAATGAACTCTTCAACGCGAGAAAAATTTATGGTTGTTTGTGTGCATCGTTGATTTTGACAAGTATGTGCAAGGCCTCTGTTGCTAGCCGCTGCAGTAATGTAGGTACTTATTATCAGTGGAGATCAGTGGAGTTATGTGGATCATCTTCATTTCGAAAATTTTGAGAGTTTGTGTTGTGTTTTAAATTGTTAATCTGTGACTGACCTGATAGAAGCAAAAACTGACCGCTCTGTTCAGAATTTTTGTCGAGTGTCAATTTGTTCAGTTTTAAATGACTATTTTTCTCGCACTCGAAGTGAAAAGTACAGTTTGTACCTCGAGACTAAATGCCAATTTAATATACCCTAGCTAACATTGCCTCCCTCGCAACCTCGGGAGTCAAACCACCTCGGGTATATAATGGTTTAGTCCCTCGTTATAAAATATACTATATCACGCTAATAAGCTACGCGGTGAGCAATATTGCATTATGTCTATACATAATTATTATTATGTGACGCAGACTAATTTGCGCGGATCAGCTAGTAAACAATAATACACAATAAGCCAAAATAATATGAAAACGTAAACATAAGGAAAAGATACAATAATCAAATAGGTCCTGTACGAGGCCAAAAGGCAGTTCTCAACATTATGTCGGTTATTTATGATTACTTAAACGTTTAATGCTTTACAAAATTCATTTATGTACCTATGTATTATTAAGAGTTTCATCTGACTAGAAGAAATAGTTAGTTCTCTGCCTGTAAAGCTATTAAAGCCACTTCGTAAGTTCCGTGTGACGGACGGTGTCTCTTGTGAACTTATATAACGTTCATCAAGTGCTGATATCAGCCTAATTGTTTGTACGAACATCTTTACAGGTGACCGAGCGTCTATATCATCCAGAACTGAATAAAGAGAAACATTGTCGGTATATTGTGTATTTGTGTGTATTGTATTGTGATAAATTCCTAGTGTTGTGAGCAAATTGTAACAGAAAACAACAGTTATTAGTAGTATTTAAAATTAAATTGCATTCAGTTTCACTATTCAAAAGAGGCAGTAGTTAGTAGGTACCTACTTTATGGCTAGCCTCATTTATGTGTCTGTCAACCAGTAGAAGAGGAAACACTAAAACGGTAAATAATATAACGGGCTGGAGCCCCAATCACTTAATCAGAAAAGAAAATACACACAGCAATACATAACATTTAAAAACCAAATACAGTCAGAACTTAGTTTAATGTTCGTTCGTCCCGTTGCGCGTTGCTCTATAAAAGCCACGAGTCCGGGCCGTGGGGCGGCCGTGCCGTGGGACGGCCGAGCCGTGTGCCGTGTGCTGGCGCGGAGCTAAAAGGATTATTGATGATGCGTCGTCACGGGGCCATTATACCTGTCCTGCTACACTTTATGTTTTACGTCAAGCGCCTAGAAATACGTTTCACTGCTCGGTAAGTAGGTTGTAAGATATCGTGGATCCTCTAGAGTCTAGAGCGAATACACGAAACAGTGATCATCATCGATATAATGTTATAATGTGTTGTTGTTAGGTACCTACTTCCGAGTCGAGTTTGTTCACCGATTTGATTTAATCGAGAGCATATCCATATTAAAATAGTTTACTTTACAATGTCATCATCATCAGCGTATAATGTTCCCACTGCTGGAACACGGCCTCCTCTCAATGGGAGGGAATGGGTTGTAATCCACCACGCGCTTTAAAATATTGATTTGTTGTCTTATTCATCAAAGGTAACTGGTAATTGACGTTCGTTTTTAACAGTTATAATGTAATTATCATTCAAGTAATTAAACTTGAAGTACCTATTCATGAAAAAAGACAGTGTAAACAGATCCTTGATGAAGCCGTCAACCAAGCATTATTGCTGGGAAACGACTTTTTTTGGGTTGAAAAAAACGTTATACGGTAAAACTCAATGCAACGCATTCAAAACATTGTGCTCATGGATGCACTAACAAACGGGCTAAAGAAGTAGGCATTTAAAGTAAAGTTATGACCTTAAAAACCAGTATTTACTCATTTGAAAAAATAACTTGTGAAAAGGTTGAAACTTTGACCTCTAGGTTCCCCAAGTATGGTTCAGAACAATAAAATTGTCGCAATAATGGGAAAATAAGTTGCTGTTTGGATTCGTTATGGGTATATTATCGCCCTTTGTATGAATAGTACCTAATCATGATCAATCATTAATTAATAATATTTTAAATGTGGTCAATTGATTGTCACGTAGAAGACCTCTGTGTCACGGCGCGCTATCATATCGATGTGAAGTCAGCTCGCTTCATTATTTATTCAAATAGTCAGACATGTCTTCACAATGCACTGATGTCACTTTAAATATGTCTGCAATAATATGCAAATTATTTGAAACTAATCCCATTCATTACAGAATAACTTTGTTTTATTTATGTACTAATTGGAAAATGGATTTTTTTGATAATTGTGTGTATGTATTTAATTATGTTTATTCTAAATCTGGTCTACTGGAAGAAATTTCGATTGAAATAAGCAGTACCTTTGTGCTCTTCTATGTTAATATATCGCTCTTGTTAGTATTTTGTGTGTACTTACATAAATAAATAAAAACTCTCTTTACTTAAACTTCTTCTAAAATAATTTATGTTAATAAGTAGTTACATATTTTTAACATAGCAGACATGAGCGTACTATTACAGAAATAGTGATGTGACATGCCAACTAAACTTTAATAAATGATAAAATGACCGATGTGAAACATTTCTAGGGTAACTGGTAAGTGATTTTGAGGAGCAAAATTGGCCACGATTTATCGTAACTTGTAGGCACGCTACTGAATAATTTGTCCTAAAGTAATATTATTAAACATATAATTTGAAGCAAGTGCAAAAGTCAACAAAAGTTGTCTGCACACAGTGTTTAGTTATGACTGCTACCTATGAAACCTACCAACCTATCTATGAAATGTTAACAATTAGCAAAATTCAAAACCTATGTTTTCCCTGTTTCTATTTTAATAACAATAATACATATGAAAATAGAAGAAGTTTCGACAGAATTCGGTACCCGACAGTAGTGGCGAAATTATTAGTGGTTGCTGTTTGAATCAAAATTAAGATAGCTTTATAAATAACTAGCTGATGCCCGCGGCTTCACCCGCATACTAATTATATACGGAACCACTCTATCTATTGGTGAAAACACCATGAAAATCGGTGCAGTACTTTTTAAGTTTTTCGCGAACAGCCTTTGTGTTATAATATGTAGTGAAACGAACATTAAACCGCATAATTGTGAGCCGAATGCATCGAAATATAAAACGTAGTGGTAATCAGTAATCGAGGGGCTCGATGTCTCGAACCGAAAGCGAAAACGAAAGGAAAGAATCCAATCAAATGCGATCGTTATGTCGAAAACACAGTGTTTGTGCTGGCGGGCAATTTGGGCGACAGGTGCGCGTGTTGCGTGCGCCGTGCCAAAGTTCAGCGCGCTCCCATGCGCTCGCGCAGCTCGCTCCGCTCCGCTCGGCCTGCTCCGCTCAGCCCGCGCCGGGCTAGCGACCGACACGTATTATTACACTCGTAAACAACGCGTGACTCCATCACCCGCTAATTCACTTACGTAGATGACATTATTACAACCGAATTACACCTCGCAGCGCTCCGCGCGCATTTTACATCGATTACATTACGGTGATTTGATGCCGTTTCGATTGTAATTTTAATATAATTCGTGGGGAGTGCGATAAAAACGCCATTAGTGTATTGTCTAGCGTTCGGGGAAAGATGAAGAAATTAGTGATGATTGGTGTTGTTGATGATGTACTGTTGTGTTGCGTTTGTGTGGCGATGAGATGCGGTAGTAAACAAGCGGTGTCGATGTAACCGTGCTCGCTATCAGCGAATGATTTGCTAATATAGTGTTATAACGATAAAGCTGTTTATCAGTGTGATCAGCAGGGCGCGCCCGGGCAGTGGCAGCGAGCGGCGACAGGGCGCGGGTGTTCACTGTTGACTCATTATTATCTAATGTTAAACAAATCACTAGCTGCAGGTGGACGATGCGGTGCGGTGCGGTGCCGTGCGGTGCGGAGCGGACGGTGGCGGCGAGGTGACAAAAGGCTCGCACGAAGAGAGTTAATATTATTTGCGGAGGGAGTGCAGTCCCGCGGGACAACCCTTGCCTGACCCCGCTAAATCACAATACGCCACCTGATGACCTGACCCCACATACGTTCCGATAAGGGATTATTGTCGTATTACTTGCTCGCAGTTATTTATACGAGCTGCGCACCTCTACGCCGTCTTTTGTTACCCGACACCATTACATCTGTTTGTTTGGGTTCTCGGCAACATTTCTAGAGCTACTTTCATATTATTTTTGGAATATCATTGAATCTAATAAACTAAAGGTTTACTCATAACTATAAGTTGTTAGGTAATTGTTTTTTAAGAAGTCAATAACAATGGCAATCAAGATTAATGCTTCGCTTCTAATCACAATAAAATATATTTAAATAATCTAATTAGAGGCAATAAATTACTAGTTTTTTTTTATAAATATGAATTAGGGTTATTTTTAACTTGAGTTATCAACGTCATTATGAAGTTACTGTTAGATCATATTTTGCTAGAAGGTAACTCGAACAAATTAAATGAAATATTTAAATAAAGTCAAAAATGTATGCTTACTACGAAAACTTAAATAGACACTTACTAAAAACGGGTAAGGTCTTAAAAACATAAGAAACTAACACGCACACATTAAAACAGATACCTAGGTAGGTACCTACCTCGTACCTTCTTATTTAACTCCTTTGTTGTGATCTCATTCACATAGATTTAGTTTCTTTTTAAGTTTGTTCCGAGATCATATTTTCATTTGGTAGTAGGTAAGTGTCACTAACCACCTCTTTCAGATTTTTTTCAGACACCTCAACATTATAATAAATTTAATCTGAACATCGATAAGACTTTTGGTACAGATTAAAAAATAATATTATTACTTGTCGTGGGCAACAAAATAGTGGTGCTAATAAAGTTTAGCAATACTTTTCAAATTTTAACTACTTATGCATATGGTATCAAATTCATTTTGTATAAATGATTAAATAAAAGATACTACCTTCCCATACAAGTGCAATGTGAAGATCCAGTCAGTATATTACTTAAACATAAAGCTTACCATAGATATCGTTGCGATTTTCCTTTGCGAACGGAATTAACGTTTGCGACTTTATGAACATCACTAATCACAAGTTTTATTAATTAGATAAGAATTAATTCGGCAGTGGGCTGTTCCGAGCGAGTGAGTGAACGAGTTTAAACGATCATTAGAGTTGATATTATACCGATCAACTAAAACACATTAACGACTTCTGATACAACCATTAAACGTCAAGTAAGCACTTAACAGTTGCGTACGCGCATTACAAATGCGCCTATCCCGCGGTAGGCGCAAAGTGAACGGGTTACAATGTCGCGCGGACTGGTGCTTGGTATCGGATCTGATTTGTATAGCGAGTGCGAGTCCCGGGCCACAACAATGAGCCCGACGTGACCCCCGGAGCCGCGCACGTGGCCCCCAGTCGGCAGTCGGTAGCGCGGATCAAAGGCTCGAGACTTGGACGGCTGACTTTATGAATGGAGCCGCGACACAATGGCTGGTCGCGATGCGCGATGGGGAGCACTGTTTGTTTACCCTCGGGGCCGGGCACACTACACACACTCGGGGCACTGGGCGCCGGAGGAGCTGATGGTCTACTGACCGTGTCGCTGCGGGTCGGCGGCGGGCCGCGGGTGCGGCGGCGGCCAGGCGGGCAGCTCGCGCAGGCGCATGGAGCAGTCGAGCGGCTGGTCGCGCAAGGCCAGCGCGGGCATGGCGCGGCCGCGGCCGCCGGTCCTGGGTCGCGCCGTCTCTTCGATGCGAGCGTCCGCCCACCGAGCGCGTCCGTGAGACACTGCCGTGCGAGCGCCGCTTTTTTCCGACGGTTTTTTTCGCGGGGGCGGGGCGAGGCGGCCGGCCAATGGCGGCCGGGACCCCCCGCCCGCGGCTCCCTCCCCCGCCAGCTACTCTTATTTACGTGCCGTATATTAAAAGGGTTTTCCGCGTGCCGTTATGGATTTTCCTCGGCGTCGTATGTAAAGCGGGCGGCGTGCTGGTGTGCTGGAGCCCCGCACTCGCCGCTCGCCGCTCGCCGCTCCGGAATGTCGCTCGGCTCACAATCTTCGTCTTCCACAAAAACTTGCTTGAGCCGTCCATTCATTTCGTCGTCGGCTCCAGTTTTTGTCATGTTTAAGTTTGGGTTTCTCAAGGTTCACTGATTTAAATTAGAAGGCAGTTGTGTCGTGGCACATCACCGCATGCCACCCAGCGAGCGGAGTCAGGTTGGCGCGGGCGGCGTGTCTGCAGGAGTACAGCGGCGGCGAGTAGGTAATCAGTGGTTGTTGTTACGTCACGACCCCCCCCCCCGACCCCCCCGTCCCCCCGTGTGGCGGGGTCACTGACCGCGGGGCAGACGAAGCCTGAACTTGAACCTCTCGCTCGCTAATTAAGCTATTGTCGCTAGCCGCACAGGAGCGCGGCAGAGGCTGCGCCATGCTCTATGTCACTGGCGGCGTCGACGTCACATACTGCACACCTAACATACTTTACAATAGAAACCACTCAACCTCCCTAAGTCTATATTCACAGGCATATCATATACCTGCTGTCAAAGAATACCGGTTGGTTCTATGATTTATCTCAAATTGTCAAATAGTGTCGATGCTTGTAAGTAGTTATAATTATGTAAATATGAAATAAAAACTGTTAGAACATTTATACGAGCACAGCACAGATACTCAGATAGAGTTTCGTATTACAATAAGGTAAATGTTTTAATCTCGAACACTGAAATACCCGCAAGCAGTAGGCTGGTGGTCCACCTGCTGTGATGAGGGAGCTGACCACAGACAGGCACGTTACATACATGCAGAATGCATTCCAAGTTACAGAATCAAACACTAAAGTTATTTAACTGAAGTGGAACAGTATAATATTACAGTAATTCAATCTGTATTCTCAATATTTATAAAGCTAATTAAAATCGTAATTACTTACTATAAATAAACAATATTACGAGATATTGAGGACGATAACATTAGTTACTCGTTCATGTCGAATCATCGTAATCAGAGTTAGTAATCAAACAATTTAAAATCTCAATTTACTAACAAAAACTAATTGATACGTTTTGTTAAACTTAGGGCTTCGTACAAAAAAGAGATGACCTGTTCATAGAGTCCCGTAAGTGAAGAGCTGTAAGTCTTTACCTATGTTACTCAGGTACTCTGGTCTGGTCTGATCTCATCTGACTATCTGAGGCAGACAACAAAGAGTCGTGTGCAAGGGGTGGTGGCAGGTGGCTCCACCTGGTGCTGGTGGAGGACACACTCAGTGGCAACAATGACGAACTCATGATATGATCAGCCTCAATGTTAATTACTCTCATTACCATGATATACGAGTATGCAGGACCTGCTGGGGGCGAACTAACTATTCATTGGAATTAAATACTTTTAATAGACTCATTAAATTGCAGTCGTCTACATTTATAAATTACTTAATTGTTTCAAGTGGAAAGGCATTTAATGATAGCTACACTATTAAGAGCATAATTTACTTACATAGAGATATTAACAATGACTTTTGATGTCCGTATCTTAGAATAATAGTAATCATTGATATGCCCAATAGTGGAAATGCTACAGCTTTATTACTTACAGGCACATATACAAGGCACATATACGTGATAGTTGGGATTTATCCCCCCCGAAATCTGGCTGAAAATATAGGGTATCATAATTACTGTGAAGTACGTAAATTATAGTACAGTGATTTCAGCGATTTTTTACAAAGTTCTATGGGCGCCGGCCACAGGGTGCAACGTGCAAGGTGGGGCACCTAACGGAAAATAAAATACATAGAAAAACAAACCATACGAACCAGAAAGCCAAAAATTCACCCATTTTGCTTTCTGAGTGTAATAACAAAATTAACTATGTTTTATCAGTCAATATACGAGCATGCTCAGAGTCTCAGACATTATTATGTCCTTACGTTCATAAGCTTTCATTTATAGGTAAATAGGCAGAATTAGCAAACATTTTCAAGCTGCGGTAGCTTTTCAGTTCCTACTTTTTTAATTGATGGGCTTTTCTGGATAGATCGGCCAAGTTACTCCTTAAATCTAACATAATATCCGAGTCGGAGTACAAAATATTTCAAGCTGTTTAAATGGAATTGAAGGTGCAGCTCCCTGGTCTTCTTACCTCCACTATCACATGGTTGTTTCAATGTTTGTCCCCCCCAAAACCGAAAGTCTGAATACGTGCTTAATTACTTACTTTCCTAACTTATTAATATCGACACCGACGTTGTTTGAAACCATTTTTGTAACGGGAGTGTTATCGTATTTAAAAAAGCAGACAGTTTTAATTAAAAAGGTTTTACATTTAAGTATACAGGTTAAATACCGCAGACAAAATCGTGAAATCTAATTACTTTTCGCAAGTTTGACGTAGGAGAGATAATGTGATAGAAAAGGATCTATTGAAAATAAAGGCAGGTATCTCTGAAACCATACACTTGAGATACATGCAACTAGGCACACTAATATGTGGTTAATCCGGTGAGAATAATATATAGTACACGTACAATATCACCTTTGAATATAACAACAAAAGCACACTGTTTACAAGAAGTGGGGTCGTCGACCTCAAGTTCCGTAAAGTGACACTTCAGTGAGCGTAGCACGTGTACACTATGTACAGTACCCCGTCAGGTGCGCTGGACCTGTCAGGGGTCAGTGCAATACCTAACGGTCAACTTTCATAGATACCTATTAACTCATTATTTGACAAGTTACTAAATGGAAGCAATTCTTTGTTCCTTCTTGTTATTCCTTCCTTTAGGAAATCGTTACTGATAAATGACAAGACAAGATTATTCCATATTTTGTCGTGATTTACGTCGTTGACTCGCCACGACTAGTGCCTACACAGGCATTATGCATAGTGCCTCTAATACGACAAGTTGATGTAATGCTAGAGCTGACCTGAGCTCTGCCTGAAACAATCATAAACAAATCCCAAAACAAAACATTGTTAGTACATCGAGTCATCTCAATGGTATCAGATTACCAGCACACCGGTCACCCGCACCTCACAATAACGACACCTATGTGACCCTCCACGTTACTATTACTGTACACTGTTGTGACCGGTGCCTGACGCCCGGTGCCTCGTGCTGTGCCACCCCACGCGCCCACACCGCATGCTACGCACGGGAGCCACTGAGCAACACGGTCAGAGTATACCAACTCCTTACATCAAGTAAACACAAAGAAATTCGACAGAGATTAGCAAAATTTCAATAGCTATGTTTGTTAACTTAAATGGTGCTTTTGTGCTCGATTTAGTGGTGTACGGCACGCGTCTGTCCCGAGAGCGGGATGTGGGTCACGCTACGTCACGCGCTCACATCTGCCGCCCCCGCACCTGGAGCATGGCGACCCTGTCTCCCCGCACGCTGCACACAATGCATGCAGATTTGTAACCCCGAAATGCAAAAACAAACACGGATAGAGCTACAAAAGAAGCGACATTAATGCTTCCACAATTTGTTTCAGATTTTAAAGTCGTGTAACTCCTTCTACCAGCGATTGGTGTTGTACAAGATTGAGCTGTCTGAAGAGGCTGAAGCGAATGCATACAAACGCAAGCTTTCTCAAAACATAGGAAAAAGTAGAACCATTGACCTCAGATGTTCCAACAGCCAAAATCTGTTCATGATTATAAAATAACGAAAAATAATAAAATACTAAAATCCTGCAAATTTTATCTATTGTTAAGTCCAAAGCTAACAAAAAGTTGAGTTTTTTACTGGCCGGACACAAAAGGCCCAGGTTACGGTACAAGTACAGCCTCTGCAAGTAGATTGTAAAAAACCCAAATAATTGTCGGTTGTAAACAGTTTTTGTCGAAATACGACGCAACTGTTAGTTTTTGTGAGTAAAAAAGCTTTTTAATGTTTATTGTATTTATCGAAATGTTCATTTCCTTTGTATCTAGAATTAAACTATTACTGTACTATCTATTTTGTTATAATTGGTTCTAAAACCTTTCTATTTGCGCAAGTTTAGATTTACTATCTAATCTTATACACCGGAACTACAGCCGAACGATAATGAACTCAATTATTTTGTCGCCATTACTAATGAATCAAGATATCACATAAGTGTTTGTGTATTAATAGCGACAACAGTTACACAGCTGATATTATTTAATCCATAAATACTAATTGTATGCTTTGTTATCTTTGTTATTCGACAGATATACATATTTGTATTACCTTTTTAAACGAACCCAAAACTATTCAGATAGTTATCTATCTGACTGACTCACAATACAAATAGATTTATTGCTTAAATCATAAAAAAAATGCGCTTGCCGATGATAGAGAAGGTAGAGAAAACGAAGGTATTATACTTGATCAACGACTCTCTCGGCATAATCACGATGAGTTGGTTAGTGACCGCTTAAGGTCTTTCACCTTAAGCGGTCACTAACCAATTCAGGGTAGACCGCGAAATTCTAATTTTCTTACGTTTTTTGCAATTTGCAGACCGGCGATGAACGACTTTCACCGTGAAAAATTCGTTCATCGGCTCTTATGAAATTGGAGGGTTGTATTGATGATTTTTGATGATTATAATTCTGTAACTACATACGTCTTACAGCCACGATATTTTCATCAACAAACCTACAAATTGCAAAAAACGTAAGAATATTTGAATTTCGCGAGCTGCTTGGAGCATCAGCCTTAATCAGTCGGGGTTTTCAAAGATTTAAGATATGTTGCGTCGCCGAATATAATTAAACAAGTGTACACTGCGCTAGCCCAATCTGTCTTAACATATTGCATTCCTATCTGGGGAGGTGCCTCTAGAACAAAATTCCTAGATGCGGAAAGAAAGAAAAAAGACGACAGCGTGCTCTTCTCAAAACTATATATATTGTAAACCGTATCGTTTTACTACACACGAGCTTTATGAACTACTAGCTGACGCACGCAACTTCGTCTGTGTCACATAAGAGAGAAAAACAAAAGGCAGAAAAGAAACCCTGTTTGGGAAACATTTTTCATTTCTGCTCCGCTCTTAATGGTCGTAGCGTAATGTTATATAACCTAAAGCCTTCCTCGATAAATGGTCTATCCAACACAAAAAGATTTTTTTTAATTTGAGCCAGTAGTTCTTGAGATTAGCGCGTTCAACCAAACAAACAAACAAACAAACTCTTCTGCTTTATATATTAGTCTAGAAGTATAGATTTGACCTCTAACTGTCAGAAAGTTATATATTCTTATTTCTACCCTAAAAATGCACAAAACAAAGGTATTCGATCTTAGATTTTAAGTAAAATAAGAAAACACGTTTATATAATTACTGGGGTACGGTTCGTACTACATTCACAAGACGGAAATATGTTGCCCTAACTACTTTTGCTTACGAGTATAATGCCATAAACAAAAAACTGGCTATCTTCAAAAAAACACAATGAATGTAAGAACACCCTGACTGCATGGATAAAGACCTTTACATATGAAGAAGCTGAGGCTCTTCTATATCCGGATACATAATAAACACCTATCAGAAAATTGCTTTACACATGAAATTAATGTTGACGTCGATTAATTAAAAACGAATGTCTAATGTATACTTCACATTGATAATATGCTTTTGGTTTTCCTTTTTTTCCACTCCACTTCCATTTGCTTACACACTCACACACACACATACACACACCCACACACACATTTTCACACACAATATTTTTTTTCAATTCTCATACTCGGAAAGTAGGTCTGAAGTTGCCTGAGGAGCGGACTGAAAGTAATACTTTTCAGCCCAGCATTATTAAAAAAAAATCTAGTTCTATATTGACATTTCTATTGAACCATGTCCCGACTTCTATACAGCCTGTAAATTACAGCGCGATGTAAAATTTAAATAACACAAAATTTAGTATTAATTAAAGAATGTTTTTTTTTTTAATAACTTAGTTATAATTTAGTTACAAATATTTCTTTAAAATGACAAAGATTTGGGCAAAATATTTACTATTTTTTCAGAGACGATAGTGAAAATACAGGCTGATTAGCCGGCCACAGAAAAAAAAAACAAAATAGGCGGGAAAGCTAAATCCGATCTTTTTTTTTTCGAGTTGTTTCGTGTTTTTGTTTTTATTTTCCTTGTATTCGTAATGAAAAGCACAGTGTTTACCTCGGGTTAAAGACTTATTTAGTCCCTTGAGCATTTAACCCCGTCTCGGGACTAAATAAGTTACTTTTACCCCTAGGATAACAATGTACTATTCAATTATTTAGTCTAAGTGGTTGACAAACAAAGAAGGTAAATTCTTTGTTTTTAATTTTAACAGGCTTTGTAAAATGTTTGCATTTAAGCATGAAAGTGGGAGGTCTTCTGTTACAAGGTATTTCCATACTTAAACGATGGCCTCTACATTGTATCTGTTAAACCTGTTGATTACGAAATAAACTTTTATAATTATTATACAGGGTACAAACATCACGAAGCCGTCAACCAAGCATTCTGTACAAACTAAGGTCCATGTTCACCAAAAAGATAACGGTCTGATTATCTAAAAACAGCTGTCACTGTGACATGTTCCCATACAAAAATGTATATTTTTAAACAGCTGTTTTTAGATAATTAGACCGTCATCTTTTTGGTGAACATGGATCTAAGTATAACTTTACGCAAAAATTATTGCTAAGAATCGACTTTTTTTTCGGGGTGAAAATTCATGTTTTGTGGTAGAACTTAATGTGACGCACTTAAAACATTATGCTGATAGATAAGTTGAATAGTACGTGGTTCGTACAGGTGTTTAAAGTAAAAACTTACATTGAAAACTTGCATTAAAAAAAAACAAAATCTCCGTAACTAGAAAGGTTCCCGGTATGGTGTAGAACAAAAAAAATTCTCAATGATGAGGAGAACAAGTGCCTCTCGGCTTTGTTCAGAGGTGTTTTACACCGTATATAATATAATATAATTATTTTCAATATCTTTCTTTTATATAAAACGGTGGAGCCTCCAGTAACTACTAATCCATCCACGTGGACGTGGACATTAAGTAGAACTACACGTCAGTTGTGAGATGCCAATCTCGTGAGTTTCTGTGAGTCAGCGCGCTACGGTGGGATCCTGTGAGGTTCCGTGAGTCAGTGCGCTACGGTGGGATCCTGTGAGGTTCCGTGAGTCAGCGCGCTACGGTGGGATCCTGTAAGGTTCTGTGAGTCAGCGCGCTACGGTGGGATCCTGTAAGGTTCTGTGAGTCAGCGCGCTACGGTGGGATCCTGTGAGGTTCCGTGAGTCAGTGCGCTACGGTGGGATCCTGTAAGGTTCTGTGAGTCAGCGCGCTACGGTGGGATCCTGTAAGGTTCTGTGAGTCAGCGCGCTACGGTGGGATCCTGTGAGGTTCCGTGAGTCAGTGCGCTACGGTGGGATCCTGTGAGGTTCCGTGAGTCAGCGCGCTACGGTGGGATCCTGTAAGGTTCTGTGAGTCAGCGCGCTACGGTGGGATCCTGCGGGCTGCGGCTGAGCGTCGCTTGCCCGCTGGCGACTTCATCTTCTGTCAATCCGTTTATCAAGGTGTCCTCTATTATCTCGCTTCTTACAAAAACTGTAACAGTAGGAGTCCAACAGACAAGACAAGTGCTGTTCGAGCCATTGTGTTTGTCGGCATAATTATCGATGATTGTACTTATTTTAAGTAACTAATAATTATTATGAACTAGCATTCATAATGTAAATTGATGGTATTTAAACAAACTAGATATCTGTCATAACATTTTCTAAATTTGCAATAAATGGCAAACAACGACAACGATGTATTATGAATTCTGATGTTATGTAAAAAACCACCAGTTGGCCTACCTTAATTTAATAAGTATAACAGTTAAACAAGCCTGACGGGTAATATTGTGACCGACTTGAACTGTTATTAATATGTCAAACTCATTTATAACACAACGAGATATCGTCGAGCCACCTTTAAAGGATCACTCACCTGTACTGCGCATGTTTGTGTCGTCAATAAAATCAACTACCAGTACAAATAAGTTAAAATTATAAAATAAATACACAATTTGAGCCCTGACACAATACTACTGAGACACTGCAAGGTGAAACGAAGAAATATTCGGCATAGGGAGAGAGATGCCTTTGTCGTGCAGTGCGGTGATACCTGAGCCAGATGTGAAGCTGTGGGCGCGGAGCCGGGCAGGGCACTGAGCAGCTTGGTCTGTGTATACTGCTGAGTGCCTGCTGCTCAGATACATAATATGTAGAATGTATCGACAATAGCTCTGTTCTCTACTCAATCAAAATCAATCATAAATTCTACGAGTGTAGTGATATCGACCGACTGAGCATTACAAACATTCAGGAGGAGCTGGTCTGCATCGTAATATGGCATTATTGTGATTGACACGAGTCCAACATGTCTGCACCGGATGTTCCAACCTGCGCATTCGCTTACTTTATTGATGTATTCTGCAAAGCTCAGTGTGTCCAAATGACGATAATAATCAGTCGAGAGAGCGGACATCGCACATCAGTTGGGATCGAACTCTTTTGTTTTTAAACGAAATTACATTTTGTTACTTAAAGTAAAGAATACTTCACCTAAGTATCAGTTGACAACTTCACATAGTTCGTTGGAACGTTTTGCACTGTGAGTCCACCTTCTTTCAGACAACAAGCAGCAGAGTAGCAGACATTAAATTAAAGTTAAAAATATGACGAGCAGACAGCAGACGAGCAGACTATAGTCTCCGCCACGAGCAGCTATACATTTTGTAAACAAACATTCAACCAACCACCCCACCACTTTTGCAACCTTTTTCTTGATCCAAAGATCAAATAAAAAAACAGTTTCATCGGTCAGCAAGTGCTGGCCCACGCAACTTCGTCTGCGTCACATAAGAGAAAAAAAACGAAAGGACAAAACCATCCGCGTTTTTGCAACATTTTTCATTCCTGCTCTGCTCCTAATGGTCGTAGCGTGATGTTATATAGCCTTCCTCGATAAATGGACTACACAAAAAACACAAAAAATAATTTTTCAATTCGAACCAGTAGTTCCTGAAATTAGCGCGTTCAACCAAACAAACAAACTCTTCTGCTTTATAATATTAGTATAGATATATGTAATTATGTACAGCTAATTACTGAGCTCGTGGCTAAATAATAACAGCCACTCGGGTTGATCTTTAGGTTAAGCCGTGCTTGCCTAGATTGGTCTGTGGATGGGTGACCACTCTTACATACCGAGTTTCCTCCGTGCCTCGGAAGGCACGTTAAGCTGTTGGTCCCGTCCAGTGGCCCAAAAATTCGTATCGTATTTCCCAGTATTAACTGGATTCTGGAGGTCAGATAGGCAGTCGCTCCAAATACTGGTATTCAGCTGCCTCCGGTTAGAATGGAAGCCGACCCCAACATATTTGGGAAAAGGCTAGGCAGATGATAACACATGGCAGCTAATTACTATCGTCAGACGATTCCGTGTATCATTATTAATTATTTCCTTGGACGTCCTAGATCCATTATTATAGGTAGTAAAAAATAACAATAATACAATAATTAACAAAACCAACAATTTTCTAGAAAATAATACCAAAATAAGTAAACAAATCAAAAACAGCAATCCGTGAAAACACAGCTTCACACATACTGAGACGCATTCGAAACTCAGATTCGAATTTCGAATTCAAAATATTTAGTTTCAATGAGTCTTACGCGTTCCTGTACCACAAAACATCAGTGCTTTCTATCGCAAAATTATAACCCGACCAAATGAAATTGCTCGTTAGTTTCTATACATTATGATAATTAGAGAGGATTGAATTTCGGAGTATTTGTTGATGATTGAATTGTCGTTACGTAACTTGGTAGAAAATCTTGGTTTGCAAAAAATATAGTTTCTCGTGGCGCATAGTATAGTGGCGAACTAGAGGGTTTTATATGGATGCTAAGGGGAGCCGGGGGATCCATCACAGAGATCCGACTGTTATCTGCTGCAGCCTCCACAAGTAGCCATTGTGTCCGAGCCCCTGCGTCCTGAGAACACAATATCATGTTCGTATCTAAGTTCGAACATTATTGGAACACGTGTTTTGCTAACGCGGGGTACTTACCTGTGGAGCTGACT
The DNA here is from genome assembly GCA_916618015.1 of Xestia c-nigrum. Classification (NCBI taxonomy): domain Eukaryota; kingdom Metazoa; phylum Arthropoda; class Insecta; order Lepidoptera; family Noctuidae; genus Xestia; species Xestia c-nigrum. The sequence goes on along the minus strand of OU745252.1, from coordinate 25,973,308 downwards.
GCTATATACACAAGTCAGTACGTTACTCTTTACTGAACAAAACAAACAGCTCGGGACTAGAGGTGAAAAGTTTAGTCCTCAGTGTTTGGGATAAGAACTGGTGTATGTTTCACATATCTGTCTTTTAGTATATAAATACTTATTATCAATCATTTCAAGTAGTAGAGATAACCGCGTATTTTATCGAACTAATATTAGATCTAAGCATACCCCAGAGAAAATAATACTTGACGTTGTGAAAGGCAATTTGTTAACAAGTTAACATGATAATAAAAAGCCTCCCTCTCCACCGGCTACCCTTTAACTGCAAGCCCCTACAGACTCGAGTACCCCTGCAGAGTGCAGACCTGCAACATGTCACAACACGCAACATTAAGGGACACTTATCTTACATAACCCTTCTGATGTTGACTGTCACTACTCCATTGAAATCTTACAATGTCGCATTCAGATATTGTAAGGGGTTGGTGTATTTAAGTAAACTTTCATAACATTATAATTCGTTCGAGATGGTATCAGTCTGATGAGCTGGTTCACTATTTATTATCTGATACACAATGTGTCAGTACGGGGTTCTTTTGTTGAGTAATTAGCTTTTTTTCCTCAACCTTAAAAAGTGCGTAATAATAATCATTTCTTGCGAGCGAGGTTCTCTTATTTTCTTTTATATTTTAATGTGTAAGCAGATTTGAGGGTTTCAGGTGACAAAACATCGCTCTGCATCCCCTGAAGGATTAGTACATTAGACTGTTCTGCAGTACACTAACATTTCACCAGTTTTGTACGATTCCGTTTGTTCGATTTCGAAAGTAACTTCAAAACTCATATCGTTTTAAATTGTTGTAAATGGTGGCATTCTCGGAACCCCTCACGGTACAGTCCGCATGTTGGGCAATCTTCTCCCAATCCAAATCAATTGACTGCCCTACGACGAACATATTTGTGGGTGACAGGCAGGTAAACGAGTTCGATTGCCGGCCACTTGAGCTTGAACCGAGGTGTGCTTAGGGTTCAAGTTGAACGTTATCTGTGCAGTGTAGAGCAGGGATGAAGTGCGCTAGTTTGGCGAGGCTCCAACTTAGCCAGCCGGCCAGTAAGTAATGAGCGCGCCCTGCACCCGCTACTGCTAACTACTGCAGCGGACTACGGCAACTAACACGAAACGAATACAATCCCAACCAGTCACATTCACAATTTGTACTTTTTTTACAGTTTATGATCAATCTGGACTAAGCAAGAATGAATTCAAGTATTTAATTATTTAAAGTCGAAAACAATTCAAATTCAATCAAAAAATGTTTACTTTAGAGGTATTAGTTCCATGCCGGCCGACCTATCCCGGGTGCTGCACGGTGGTGGCGGTGGAGGCACGTACTCGCGATATGTCGAGTGCTGCATTATTAATGTCTCGCCAAGAGCTCCACAGTTCAGTCACTGCTGCCCGCCTGCTACCGGATATGTTGACTCACTAATATTTGACTAAACCGCCCCTTTACCGACATAATCAATGTTTTTATTCATTAAAATTCTGACCTGTCCCTCTTCTTTAGTTAGGGAATACTTAGCCGGGAGCGATCGTCCAAATTAATTGTAAGTACCTATCTAGATCCGTAAAGCTACAATTTTCAATGTTTACGAGCTGTGCCCGATTTATGACTGACGTTAAACAAATCAAAATGTGGTTTCGTTTAAATGTCGTCCTTGGTACAGTGACGTTTGATATTTTTGACATGAGTGACGTATAAAAATAATAATAGAAAGAATGTTTTGTTGCCAACAAGCATTAGTTACAAGTACTTAATTAAATTAAAAGTACTTATAATATGACTCTTGGCTACGAATACCACACCGTTAAGTGAAGGGTAGCACTAAGTCCTGCACGAGTTTGGCGCCACTATATCAGAATGTGAGGTAGGACGTGCCATCACAAAGACTCTGTTGCTTGAGTGTGTACTTAATTAACTCGTGATTTGACTAACAGCTTCACACAGTTAACTTGATACTAGAGACCAGGTACCTACCCATCGGCTCGACATGGAAACTAACTAAGGTAGAAGTGGTCTCATTAGGTAGGTGTGCGCATACGCAGCACTTCGCAACATCACAGTATCTATAATTTCGACATCGCTTCACAAAATGCTAACATATTGAATAGACAACGTTTAGTAACCGCTGCACTTTATTGAAATATATTCAGTTTGGCAACGATATAACTACCTGCTGGAGTTTTTGTGAGCGACATTAGAGGCACTCACCCACCGGCACACCGGCACACGCTGCTACCTGTGTTGCCAGCTCATTTAATTGATATATTAACATTAATTGTGTTTATAATACGGGCTTGCTTCACGTTTCTGATTCAATGTATAATATCTGGCCGGGTCCAACGGGGTACCAGTGCGCGGTGCACTCTAGAACTGTACAGAACTGGTGATCGTACAATTTAAAATTGTAATAGAATTAAATCAGTCAAAGACCATTGAATACAAATGTTGCAATTAATTGTGAATTCAGAATAAAATATTATTGATTTATGAACCATAGACTTAGTGGAACGTGAAGCTGTAATGTTGAAAGTTTTAATTATAAACTTCCAATTAAACGAATAAGTAACTGTTTTACGAAACGTCAGTCATTTTTAACGACGTGGTTGAAAATATTGTACAAAATACATGGATCAGCTGTGATTGTTTATAATCACAGTTTTGTATAGATTAACTTTGGTAATCTATTGTTTTAACAAACTTCAATCATTTTGGATTGTTTCTCAGCCATTCATACATACCAACATGTTTCCTTACAACTGCCTTATTTGGGGAACACATCATACACATCTACTACTAGTTACAAACAACCATTCACTTTAGCTCACGTGGGTGTACGTTTACGAAGCACGTCTGCAGTACTTAGGTACAGTAGCTACTACTGACATTTCTGTTATCTTTCTCTCTCTCATATCGCAAATCATTTGTGGTGCGCGGTGTATGTTTTCTTTTTCCATACTTCTCTTTTACAGTCATCTCATCAGACACATCCTTTCGTGTCATATCATTCTTCACACAGTTCATCTATCGTTTCTTTAGTCTTCCTCTACTCATATAATTATGTACACATTCACATTCATATTCAAAACTTTCCTCACAACATTTTCCTCATTCCTCCGCATACTTTTCAGTCACCGGCGCCTCTTTCAGACTTCCTCTTATGTACTCATTTCTAATATATCCATTAGAGTAACACCACAGATTACCCTTAGCATTCTCATCTCAGCCACATGCAAATGCCCTTCATTCATCCCTTTTGTGGCCCAACCTGCAGATCCATAGAAGATAGCAGGTTCTTCTCTCTCTTCTTCCCCTCTAGTTTCAGGGAATACACGAGTGGCTAAAGGTTCCCTGTCGCCATTAAATCCATCCCTTGTTAATGTGGTAATTCTGTGCTTTACACTGCGATCTATTTCGACAACGCTTTGCACGAGTGAAACGAGATATCGAGAGTCGGAGCAGGAACAAACGCGCCATCCAGTGCTATGACTCTAGGACTGGAAAGACCATTGAAATCACAGAACATGTATTGAGTTTTAGTTCTAAAATATTTTTAGCAACATTCTCCAGTTTCAGTTTCCAGATAGTACTCAGAGCCGACCCCTGCGAGCCTACAGTCACACTCGTACGTTAAAGACGGTTTTATAATCATTAACAGATATATTCATCTAGGTCCATGGGCTGAAGCTTAGCTTATGTAGGTACTGATAGTGTAATGAGTACTTACCGTATGAGAATGGGACAAGGTTGAAGAAGAATTAACAAGGTGAACTGACGAGATTTGAGTCTTTGGTACTACTGCACATATCTGCAGCGACGACGTGTGATGAAGTCGGTGCACATATCTGTGGAGACGTCGCTGCGGGGCGGAGTCCTACCTATGTTGACGTCGCATTGTGATGGCGTGAGTGCTTACCTGTGATGACGGAGGGCCTGCGCAGCGACGGCGGCGGGCACGAGGCGGACTGCAGCAGACGCTGCAGCCGCGACGCCGGGTACACCAGCCATGACGTCGGCTCGCGTCGTCTCTGCAACCAATAACATTAGTTAGTACCTGAATACCAGTACGCAAAACGATGTTTACGGAGTACTTGTTGAATAAATACTACATCCTGAACAAGTGGTAGGTATGTGGTGATAGTAGTTTGATAGACACATGTGTCCATTTGTCCAATTTAAAAAAATGTTTCAGATCCTGATCTGTGTTGTCATAAATGTTTGTCTGTGTTCAATCGGCCCAATTCGTTAGTCATACAATGAAGCCCTAATCCTTCTTCCATAAAGTTTCTAACAAAGACGTTGTGTTGTTATAATCTCATAAATCAAGTCCTCAGCCCAAACGTGTCACAGATTAAGGTCACGTGACAAAAAACGAGTCACGTGTGTGTGGCGAGGTGCGCGCGCGCAACCCTTTCGCAAGGCGGCACAGGTGGCGTTAGAACACACAAAAACCCTTAGAAAAACACAAGGACGCTCGTGCCGACACAAAAAACGAACAACCCTTTGTCCCCGGCTTCTATTGCACGTTTTTATTATACGGTAATTATGTGGCTATCTAACGCCGACCCTCCGCACCCGAGCCGCGCCCCCCGCACCCCCCGCCCGCACCCCGCCGCATGCCGGAACTAATTAGCTCTTAGATTCCCACGGTGTTTTATTGTAAGCTGCTGTCGTCTAATTCTATAACTATAACTCCGGCGCCAACCCTTTATAGAGAAGATTTAGCGAACGGTTCGCGCGGCTCCTACATACATAATTGAACAGGCTTAAAGCGGTACATAGCGCGAGCCTTCCCTTCAGAGGAATCAAAATATAAAGCAGTGTAAAGTACATAGCGCTGGAGGCGTCGCGACGGAGGCGGTGCTCCGTCTCGCTCAGTAATGTATTCACGTTTCCCGAGCGCTCATTTTTTATCGCAGTCGCGCGGCGCATTAGAATTTCCAGGCGAGAAAATCTCACGCACACCGCGGCCGGCTTCGTGGACCTCACTACTTACAACCTTGTAACGAGGGGACATGGTGTAAAGTTCTTTGAATGCTTTTCTCTGTGTGCAGGGGGGTGGTCGGAGGTTCGCGGGGAGGGGGCGGGAGGTTCGCTACATTGTAAATTCGCGCGGGGAAATGCGGGCGGGTTGTGACGCGCGGCTTGGCTGGGTGGGAGAGTGTGAGGGCGGGCGGGGGGAGGGGAGGGCGCGTGTGCGGCTCGATAAGGAGCGTCCTCCGCGTCTTCCGGCCGCGCTCAGCGGTCAGCACTGCACACTGAACACTGAACACCGGCGACGCTCAACACCCTTCACACGGTATGCTAAACGGTGACTTTAAACTTCGAAAGCGATGTGTGATACCTATACATTCTATGTTACGCTTTGTAACAGTCTAGCGAACAAGCACAAGGTCGCAGAACGGATACTGCGATTTGATTTAATTGAAACCTGTTCGTCTTCCTCTACTCACTTTGTCAGGACTACTACTACCCAGGCAGAAGTGTAGAACATCGAACTCCGTCCGACACCAAACACTTGAAACACAATAGCGTGAACAGAGGTTACTGAAGTTAAGTGGTGTTTGCATGTCGCTAGAGAACACAGTCCATGAATCATTCCGGTACAGATGCACAATGAGCCCCTCCAGTGGAGCGCGCTGGGCCATGCGCGGCCACGCCTGGCCCAGCACGATACGCAATCGACAGCGGACACTCTCACGCTTGACCGCGCCGTGAGCCCCGGAAACTTCACTTATCTAAATACTCATACATAGCAACATGATTTGTTGGCTTTAGTAAAGCAAACAAACAAATCACTGCGCAGGAAATAGGAAAAAAGCGAGAAAATCGGTTATTATTACACGATTTATCAAATTTTCTGCACTTTCACGGAAATCGAACCATGTTTTGAGCAATTATCGGTAGATAAATGAAAACTAACTCGATTATCGGAGAGACACTGAATTGTTTCGACGGTTATTTAGTCGTACTCTGTTATTTAATTTATAATCAGTCAGTAACTGCAGGCGGCGTATCTACCTGCACGTGGGGGCTGAGGAAACAAACCAGCTTCTTTACACTAAAGTGCCCGAATATATCTGTACAAAGAGTTAGTCGAACTATACAAGTTACTACTCAATGTCAACTCACTATAATTTTATGACTGACAATCTAACCACTAATTTCATCAATGAAAAGTCACCTACTTGAAATTCTGCTCGCTTCCCAAAACCCGAAGCAATAAAGTAAAAACCCACCTATTGTTATACTTTTATGTGTGGACATTCAAAATCTGAAACACAAAGCTCTGCCCTCGATCCTGTGTTATTATGTCCATCAACTTATCTACAGCCAACTAGTAGATCTGTCGGTACCCTTTCCTTTTGCCTTTTCGAAGATAGATGGTCGTGTGGCGCCATCTGCCGCGCTCCCAGTGAGGCATGCCGTGAATGTTAACATTCCCTCCACACAGAGTACCTCTACAGTGTTCAGCGAGGGAACTACCCAATTATCTACCTTTAAAGGAAGTATTCAGGAAGCGTCCCCGCACCGTTCTAAAACACTTTCGGCTCAATTTGAGAGGCTGCCTTACGTCCGTTAATGTCTGCACATGGTTTCGAGCCTATGAGGACGGTAGACTTCTCTGCGCAATGGAATTCGTGGGTTTTGCTTTTATCTAAGAGAAAAATAATGAACGCAAAACAGAGACAGCTCGTCATTTGAAAGTTGTATGATATTAAACAAAGCCGCGCGCCGTCCAACTTGAACCGTCCCCCGTCCCTCGCCCTCCCACATATACCCCCACAACCCTCCCCCCTCGCCCGCGATCCTCCATCCCCCTTATCTTTTGAAATGTTATTTAACGGGACATTTTGTTTGTTGGGCGCGGGAGTCGCCGCCATCAATATAAATATATTTCTAGAAGGATTAAAGTTCTGGCCGCCTGCTTACGTTAACATACGAGCTGTTTACAATAAACGTATCGATTTGACATACTTGCCTATTAAATAGAGTCAAGTGCTATTTCCAGGCGAGGTTTCCCCCGTAACAATGTGTTAACGTTTTCCTAGCAAGGTCGTCCGTACTCGTGAACAGAGCTGAGCGATATAACATTGACATTCAAGGCGATATTTTCCTCATTCCCAAATATATCCGCTTCGCCATGAGCTCGGCGGCGGCGGCGGAGTAACCTTCCTGTTTAGCGACACATTCATAAATCTGTGTTTATTATTGTTCACATGTATCTCTATTACTTGAGTAAGGTAATGACCATGTTTCATGAAGAACTTTTAAAAGTAAACAATCACAGAACATAGGATAATGTGTAATAGTTATTGTCATTGATTATCAGAACATTAATTAGAATCATTTTGTGTAAAACAAATTACTGTAAAGATTTACTGATTTATAAAACAATTAGCTGATACAACAATACAATTATGAACGAATAAATCAGCATGTCATTTGGTTGACATTACGATGATGACTGACTGCTGACCACTAAGCAACACTGACACAGTCAGTAACATGCATTATTTCATGCAGCAAGGTGACAGGACATCACGCTCTGCGCCCGCCGCGTGGTGTTACATGTCATGTTATTGTGACTGTCTGACACTTCCAACACTCTTCACTCATAAAATAAGATCAAATAGGCACCAACTAAATCTGTGCGGTTATATTGTTACTTAATATGTTCGATGATAATATTTGTATTAATATCGTTGAAAGTTGCAAAGATATCGATAATCCCTGTACCCCCGTCCCCCAGTAATGGCTGAGCTTGAGAATTACTAGAAGAACGATTAAATTAAAACCTTCTTAACTACTTTACTGTCCCCGATCCGAGCATGATTTGTTACCCTGCTACTACGATTCATATAGTGGAATGCAAACAATATATTGAGTTGAGTGCCTGCAGATACCGGCCAATGGAACATTTAGTCCAACTAAACTACGGCTAGAGTAGCCTCAATAGTTGAGTGCCTGCAGATACCGGCCAATGGAACATTTATTCCAACTAAGCTACGGCTAGAGTAACCTCACTAGCCTCAATAGTTGAGTGCCTGCAGATACCGGCAAATGGAACATTTAGTCCAACTAAACTACGGCTAGAGTAACCTCACTAGCCTCAATAGCATAGCTGCAAATGACCACGATACAAAACGTTTCCAAAGCGACATCGACTTGTCTAAACCCTCAGGATTAACAGTTACTTTAATAACCTTCAACAGCCGAGTCATTAAGTATTAGTTTTAATATAATATTATTGCTTAATTACTTGTCTTGCCTGTTATTAGTGCCTATAAATTAGTGTAACTGTAAACTACATAGAAACCACTGCGCTTATTGTAATTGTGATTGGAATCTGAAAGACACGCGTTGTCGATGTGTCGAATGTTATCGATACACTATAAATACGTACGAAACAAAAACCGAGTGATTTTAATAACATGTACATAATAACATCGGCTTATTTAGATAAGATAGGCCTGGGACAAGCTATGTCACTTATATTTATTGCTTGCTTATCTAAGAAATGGGAAAGTTGGAAGACAATCATGAAACATTGAGTTTAATATTACTTACAGTAAAAACAATATAAAAAAAATTACATGTTTCAAGTACTCTAGAACCTTATATTAGAAACTTCGTAGAAATGCAAAAGAGGAAGGTAAAAGGCTCCAAATAATGGCCATCATACAGTTACTTGGAAACAACGTATGTTAACATTTCGGATTATAACAGCCAAACACGTAAGTATAAAAAAAAAACAAATTCCATAGGTAACATTAGCTACATGGTGTTACAAAATAAGTAAAGTCTCACTATGTGCTGCCTTACAAGGCGTTCTTATTATGTTTACACATGAATTAGTGTAGGTTTGAAGTTTTTTATGTAGCTTAACATCTACTAAAATAAAGTTACAACAGCTAATTCCCTAATATTAAATATTTACACAAACATTACAATCTTTGGTATAAACAAAGGGATTTATGATACCATAAATATGTACTATCAGAAGTTGCTTTCTTGTGAATAAATAAGTTCTAAGTTGGCATAACTTTACTCCAAGTTTATTAATAAGAGGTTCTGAGTGTGAGCCTTGCAAACAAAACTTAATTATGGTCAACTAATTTTAATTTCCCCAACAGTGAGACTGAGGTTGTTAAAATAAATTGCTCTAAAATCAGTAATTCAGAGTAAGTAAGTAGCAATACATAAATAAGTAGATTCCATCTCGCGGTGGCTCTCCACGTGAGAAATAGTTAATGGAGTGTGAAACATGGCCGGCCATGCTCCAGCTTGCTCGTACCGGCCCATACTAACCCATACGTAGCCCATACGTAGCCCATACGTGACCTATAAGTGTGCATCCACTCTGCGAGATCAGTTCAATGTGTTAAAGTTTTAGACAAGCCCAGTAAACACGCTTCTGAACTAGCTCGATTAAATATCAAACTTTAGTTAAAATTCTCGCTTCGAGACATGACCATATTAAATTACAACTGAACAGTTAATCACTAGCAAAGGCTTTTAGTTCCCTGCAACCTAAAAAATGCATTTTGTGAAGTTTATCACCACTTTTATTCAATGTTAATATGATTAATATGTTGTCAATTACACAGCTTGTAGTTTAGTAGTGAGAGTATCAAGCTGTACAGCGATGCTATAGGACACACAGCTGACCCCACCGCTCGCGCTTATCAGATCATATCAAGCGGCTACGATAGTTACGATACACTGTGTAGAACCACCTTTCTCTATCATTATGCACTTATCATTCGAGATAGCGAGATACTATGCATACGCGTTACAAGCGGCTCCGCTGCGCACACGGCACAGTGCACTTACGCGCATCTTGCTTAAACGTCGATAAATTGAGTTTGAATGTCGCGTACCGTTGTGCCGAGCCCGCGAGGCGGCTGGCGTGAGGATAATTAATAACAAATGCGGCATGTGCATGCAGGCGAGGTCAAGGACAGCCCAAGTGGAGCGATTAACTGCCTGCAAAGGTCACTCGTCGCGTAACGGGACTCGGTGCGCCTGCGCACACCCCCCCCTGCCCCCTGCCCGCTCACCCGCCCGCCGCCGTCCTTCGCGCCCGCTCATTCACACGACATGTTAGTGTTTAGTGTGGGACAGTTAACTGGAGCAATTGGCGAAACTGTCTGCTTTATAAAGACATGTTACAAATTGTACTCTACTACCTAAGTGTGCTTGTTTTAGGTTATTCATTTTCCGCAAATACAACGCTATGGTCGGACTATAAGGTGATGATGTATAATATTTCTATTGGTGGAAACCAGCGCACCATATTGCATTGCTGCCGATGAATCAAGCGTGGACTATACTTTAGATCACAAGACAGATTCTAAGGCTAGTGTAGCAGGACTCGAGTGGCTGTTCAGTGGAGTCCTGTCTCCAGCAGAGCACCTCGCTTTGTTTCCGCTTGAACTTTGGTAACAGTCGTGGGAGCAACTGATGGTATACAGAGCCACTCGGTCAGGGTGGACTATGTCAAATTGTGACTGTTAACGCAACGTCTGCGGGTATATTGCACAGAGGTTTTGTTCCGCCGGAGTGAAGGTAGTGCCGACCGAGTGAGGACGGACAGAAGGCCAACTTCAATGTAACACTGAGCACCAAATTTCTGACCGAGACAAATGTGACACTTTCATGCTCTAGAACCGAGATTTCAGAACTTCAGATATAATTTTGAGGTCTACCTATATCGCTACTGATTTTTCATAACCGAATACTGACATAACAAAGACGCTTTATAACAAATGGAGTATTACTTTCTCGATAAACTTAAGTCTTAAATAAAAACGGATTCAATACCTACCCGGTACGGGGTCGATCTACCCCGGCCGCTGAGGGTTCTCAGCGGCCGGGGTAGATCTTGCCACGAGAGCATCTCAGGAGTACAACTTCTGTGCGGTATCTGCACTGTTCGGCGGTGTTGCCAATCAGTCGGTTGCGCATGCGTTAATCGCGTTTAATTACCCGGCCTGCTCCGCGTGGTCGCAGCGCAGCGCGTCCATCTCATGCGCAGCTTTATGATGCGCCCGCGCAGAGCTATAAACCGCGCTTGTTAACCACCCTGTACGTGGATAACTTTTCGTTAATTCTGCATTTTCGGCGCACCTTATAAGATATAAAACTTACTTTGGACAATTATAATTAAATGTCTTTACTTTACTTTGGGAAGGTAAAGAGAAATGAACTTAGTTTGTCACAGAATGGTATCCAAGAGATAGCAAAAAAAATCGAGGCAGACAAATCAAAAGATGGGAAGATAACCTCAAGAAAATAGCTGGTCCGTTATGGACCCGTTTAGCAAGAAACAGGAATACTTAGACATCTTTAGAGGCGGCCTTTGCCGAGAAACAAGCTGTGTCACAGAAAAATATCTTCCCATAACGATGTCTTTTGCCAATGGAAACAAGACATACTTTGGATTTTTGTGGTAATAGTCAATCTTTGCAATTGTTCGTTTAAAATACAACCTCCAAATAAGTCCCGGTCTCATAAATGGATACGATAACCGTTGATAAATTTATTATTTTATTATATGAGAGACCCGCCAGCTCCCGCCGCGTGCGCAGTGCAGTGGAGCACCGCGTCACGCGTCCCATACCAACGATGCCGTGTTTATTTCACTTTCGGTGATCGGCGTGATAGCGAATGAGACAACGTGTTCCGTGATACGACCGGCGCCGGCGCAGGGACACCGACCTAGACACTTGTTATCTGTATCTGGACATTATTGATAACTGCTTGTCTCCTCGAGTTCAGCAGGATGTCTGGCAAGACAGGGAGATGGCCGATGGACCAAAGCTGTATGCATGGTTACCCGGATTAGGCCACAAAAGGCGAGTCTAAAAGCGGTTTGTGTTGACGATGTTGTCAAACCAAGTGAAGAACGTAATGAACCTGAAAGTATGTGATACCTGGCTGAAAATATGATGGTCTCTTTCGAAATATGTAGATCCTCTAGCCTGCATTACCTGCACACATACAGGCTGGTGCTGCTGCTCCGCGTGTGGTGCGTCCTGTGGTGCGGCGCGGCAGCCCTCGCTGCGCAGAGTAGTGGTCGCTATGTATGTGCGGCGCGTGTGAGACAATGCTCGCTCGGCGTTCGGGGAAGGAAGCGCTGCCGGCCACCTGCGCGGGCGCACGCCCTACATACCAAGCTGCTGGCTCGGCCGATGCTAATCGATAAATCACAATATTTCTAATAACTTGCTCATTACTATGCCGCCACTCCTCACGCCGCGTGACTGCCGAGCTGCCGAGCTGCCGAGCTGCCGCGCTGCCGCGCTGCCGCGCTGCCGAGCTGCCGAGCTGCTCACACTCACACTCGCTACAGAGCCGACTGAGCGAGTTCCCATGAAATATTTGTTTAATGTTGCCGCCTTTACGAAGAATGTATTGTTCTACGATGCTAATGATGTTTACTTTGTTTGAATACCTCGTGATACTCGTACGAGTGGTTTATTGCTTATCTGATCGACAATTGAAGTTCAAGAACCTCTAAGTAGATTTCTGCTAGATTCAGTAAGCAGAGACAGAGGAAGAATGTTGTTACTCCAGTCAACAGTATGATTACAGATTGTGGTTAAGCTTAACAATCTCATCATCATCATCATCATCATCATCATCATCAGCCGATTAATGTTCCCACTGCTGGGACGCAGGCCTCCTGTCTATGAGAGGGAACAGTCAACTCTTAAGTAAAGGATTCTTGCCGTAGTCATTGTATGATAGTTATACCGTTTTTATGTTAATGCTTAGGGAACCCAAAATAAATGTCGCCACCTGCACCAACTTTATCTATTTCCTATAAGTGAGTATTGTGTAACAGTTTAGAATGTAAGTCAACGCGCACATTACGTTAAGTAGCGCGCTGCATACATACGTAATGTCCGTCTGTTCGCCGAACTGAGCTCGTAAACTGAGCATATACCGGCCTCGGCCGGGACTCGAACCCGCGCCATTGGCCGAGCGTGCATTTGCGCACATCTACATAATGTCACCGTGCCAGACTATTGGCAGCTCAGCGCTGATTGGTAGGCAGTGCTCAGCAGCCAGCAGTTAGTATTCATATTGTTTAGACTTCCTGAGTGTGAATATGAATACTAATGTCACTCACAGTCGTGGTTACCTAACCACCGCCACCGGGTCATTTGTGATGTACATAACATGCGTATAACTAGACCCGATACCGTTATCAGTTCTAGTTGTGAATCTAAACCAAACCTTGAGAAACATAAACACTGTCATACGAAGTAACATCCACTTTCATCACATCACAAAGCTCTTGATGTAACGAGGTGATTTGAATAAGCATGTGATCAAACATATCCCACGTGTGACGGTCAAGTGTCAACAGTCGACAGTAGGAGGAGTGCACACGTGCACACGTACACACGTACACACGTACGCCCGTGTGCATGTGTGCAACACTCACTGTTCGGTTACAGATAACGTCAGAGCACACTCGTAATCATCTTAATACCGCAACAACGAACAACAGATTGATCTCAACTACTTCTTTGTTAACACTTTTGATACTATTTTGTTTGTTAAATATCATCCTCTTAATAATATTGTTAAATGTGCTTAGTCACAGATCACCTGCTGTGAAACTGAGGTGACATATTGATTGTCCGAATGTCTGTTAGACAACACTGTCTGGGTGTCTACCTCGCCACGTATTTAAATCCTGTTGAGAGCAGTTTATAACTTTGTGTATGAGACGTAAAATCATCTTTGTCCGTAAGTAAGTGGTTTATGAGATATTCTCAACGTCTCGATACCAACGTGTGAATACACAATTATATTCTAAAGTTTTATTAGTGGAGCCATTGTTTATAATGATGAAATAGTATTCATACTTATTTCATACTTCTTTATGGCGCAGTAGTGGTCATTGTGACTAATTAGTAAAAGCCTTAAAACATAAACGGTAACCATTGGAGTTGCAATATAGAACGTTCAGATTGGTCGCTCCATGTTTGTGCTGAGCAGGTGTTCCCACAACATCTACATAATTAATTAATTAGTAAAGCTCATTGTCCCATACAGTACGGACGCTATAAACACTTTGGTCTACTTCCTGGCAGATAATCGTAATATTATCATAATGGGCATATTAATTCATGCGCGGAGTGAATCACTGCGCGCGCGCATGCGCCTCACGGCCTGCGCCCGCGCAGGTGTGCGGCGCGCGCGCTGCATCACAAACACACCACCACACACACTCATGTAACGCACACGCCAATTGCAAGCCTATCCACTCACCAATAACGCCTAAATCTTCTGTGAAAGGCTATATCGCTGAGTATTTCGGTCCTGCTATCAAAGTTTACGTACCAACACTGCTGTCGAGGTGTATTTAGTTTGTTCTCGATAAGTCTCCGCAGATTAAACGCAGACGAGACATGAATATGAAGCAGATCTCGCCAATTGTTTTTACAAACGATTTCATTTGAAATACATTTACAATTTTATAATGGGCTCATTATAAAGTAGGGTTGCCCCTCATATTACGATGTATGTATATAGTATGTATGTATGTACTCGTAGTTACTAAAACAGTATAATATTACAGGATGAAAGCCTTCTTAAATTTTCTCACAAAGGTCTTTATCAAGCACTAAAAGACTACTTAGTGATACGATGTAATGATCAAAGGCTAAACGAAACTTGTGCGTGAAAGCAATTAATTCAATTTAGTCGTAGCGCTAGGTCTACGAAAGCGTAGAGTTTCGTAGACCCGCGTAGCCGAAATCTCTTACTTTTACCTACGGACTAAAACAATTAAAAGTGATGGTAACAAGCTCAAGTATTATATCATTTTAAGTGCGGAATTTTACTCACATTCAAAATTGTCATGTTTAGTCAATTAAATTCAACTTTGTAACTTTTAATTTTAATTGAACTTACATCTATGCATAAGTATAAAAACTTTTTTGCAAAAAATAAAACCGACTTCAAAAAAAAACAAAAAAGTGAAAAATAACTTTAGCTTCTGAAGTCGGTGACCTTTGTTTGATTGCTTTAGTTTTTTTGTCACCGACTTCAGAAGCTAAAGTAATTTTTCACTTTTTTGTTTTTTTTTTAAGTCGGTTTTATTTTTTGCAAAAAAGTTTTTATTTTTAACTTTTTAGTGGTTCACATGTGCTTGATACATGGAAAGTGCATACCGTTACAATTACAACAAGCCCGAACACGACTATGGTACATTGTCTCATTATGGAGTTCCGTGACTCTTGGCTTCATCATCAGATCTGATGGTAAAATGGTCCTTATCAAACGGAAATGCTTCACTTGTTATAGAAAGTACCAAAATCGCAACACGTTTTCATATAAAATTTGAAGAGTTCCCTCGATTTCGCCAAGATTCCATCATCAGATCCTGTCTTGGTGGCTATGGGACCATTTGGAAAGAATACCCTTTCCAACAAAAAAAGAATTTTCCAAATCGGTTGGGAAGCGACGGAGTTATGCCCGAACAAACATAAAAAAAAAAAAAAAAAAAATAGAAACATCCGAATTGAGAACCTCCTCCTTTTTTAGAAGTCGGTTAAAAACCAAAGACCTTGTAATAATTTGCAAATGGCCAACCCTACGTAAGTGTAGTCCGATGTTTGCGTTGTGGATACTAAGAAACGCCACGTAAATCGCAGGGTGTCGAATATTAACACCACTCGTTATAGCAACAATTGGACGACATCGGCGATCCGATGCGACGGCGACGCGACGCGGCGACGGATGGCGCAGCGCCAGGCGACCGCGACGCGATCGAGCGCGACTTGCGATTAGTCGCGATAACAGAGTCACAACCGAATCCGCGTAAATTACACGAGTAGCGTGATATGGCGGTTAACATTCGCTTTCATTACTTAACAGGGGTAAGCAGTAAAACAGCTCAATCTCGCGCGTCACGGATGATAAGCTGTGAGATCTATGAACTAAACGTGCAAGTGTTGTAATCAACAATTCTGAAGAAAAACATACAGATATACGTTACATACATAATTATATCGTAAACTCAAGTATAAGTACCTACTCGTAGAGAAAGAGATGATTGGTATTAACATGCGAGTCTTGATTAGCAAAATACTTTGTTTCGCTTACTTCGTTGTCTAATTATATAAAACATTTTTTTTAAACTGTTTGGCAATGTTTCACTTGCCAGCCACACATTAAATACTAGACGGGACAAAGTGAACAAAACCGTAATCTACTTACTAGAGCCAAATATTTGGCAGTACAGCAGCCCCCCCCCCCCTGAGACCCGAACACCGCGCTGCGCCTGCGCCGGTCGATGCGCGATACAGCGGGTGTATGGTAATATTTCGCGCGCTCGTGCGCCGCCGAGCGTTTTAATTATATCATATCGAGCGCACAGGATCTGCACCGTCCACGAGTAGTGCACCCGCACAGAAGGACCACTTGAAACCTCATGAAGGAATTAGATTGTCCTGGTGATCATAGCCCGTTCAAGAGTGTTGGTGATCAACAGGTTTGATAAACCCGAAAGTTATTTCAAAAATAGTACCTAGCGAGCTTTACTCGAAAATAAACTGAAAAAATAAAGAAAAAGTGAAATTCCAGCACTGCATAAAAGAACAGGAATAATAACTGTTACATCCTTTCGCTGCCTATACCGTAGATAACGTAAGTGCAATAAAATTATAGTTATGTTGTGGTCAGGTAGACACTGCTGCCTCCGCGGCGCATATCGGAGTGGTCCCTCTGCGCCGGCCGCTCTGTGCGCTCGGGCCGGTATCGTTCGGCCGCTCAGATAAATCACGCGCGCGGCTTCATAATTTAATGCACTTCCCAAAACTGACTCCTGCACTAGATAACCTTATCACAGGAACGATGCGAACACCGAGGACTACTTTATCATATGGAACATGGCCTTTGGTTTAATAAGCTACATTATCCATGAAACGCCTCCCTGCGCCCACAGGTGAGACAAAAGGGTACATTCACTTTATTTATTTTCCAAGTTTTAGTGACGATATTAAGATATATTTACAGCATCAAGAAGTCTTGTTACTTGCAGCGCATATAGTGATTAAGAAGAGATTCAAGAGGTTGTAGTAGTGCTAAATTCGCAACGGACCATGAACCGAAACATCACTTACCGAAAAAGAAAGTTCTCAAAAATCCTACGAAATAAAATAACGTGTGAATTCACACATTTACATCACAATCTAAATAATTGGGTGTGTCGCAGTCTCGCAGTGGACGTGTGTGGCCACTATCGCGCCACAGTCGCGCCACATCGCTCGCACGTCCATGCCAGACGGCTGGTAGCCCGTATTGTTGCTGATGCTCGCTGATAGTTGCTGATGGCTGCTGATAGCCGATCACAGTTCTCACGCATCACGCCGCAGCTGTCACGCGTGAGAATGAATATTCAGAAGATAGCAGGAGAAAGTGGCACGCCGTGTAAAGTAGTGCAACACTTCCAAAATCATGGAATTCTCCTAAGTCACATTAGAGTATCTCTAGATTAGATTAACTTTCATGTAATGAGGGATGTCTTGGATGTTATTTGTAGATCTTTGGCAGTCGTTACAAGTAGTCATCAGTGACTCGAAAGTCTGACTACCAGTCTTGCCGAGTTCCTACTACCTGGGTTGTGGAAGTTAGATCAGCAGTCTCTCCATGTAAAAAACTGTTATTCAGCTGTGTCCGGTAAGACTAGAAGCCGACCCCATATTTTTATTTGGGGCTCTGGCAAATCTATTGGGAGATACAGGCGTGGTGTTCTGTTATGCTTACAACGGTAGAGCCGCTTTCATGGACGAGTTCCTATTTGTTTCTAGGAACTCCTTACTCTTTTTGGTTTTGTTGATGTCATTATTACGATATTTTTAAGGATTGAAACCTAACAAAAGTTTCACCTTAAAAAGGTTTACGGAATAGTTGACTATCATAGCGAAGTCGTAAACTGTATGTCGTAGCAGTATCGGTCGGTGACGTCAGAGCGCAACTAGTGTCCCCGGCGAGCGCGGCGCCCGACGTCGCCGATACACGAGATAACGACACGGCGCTCGTATCGCAGATAGTTACCGTTACAGGTAGTACGTCTGTGAGACGTGTACGAAGCACATCAACATGCGCGCACGAGACACCCGTGAAAATATCATCAAGTTTGAACACAACGCTCGTGAGAATCGTACCACTTGACTACTTTACAATCAATCAACAATAACATAAGTAGTACAATGAAAGCCATTAATTCGTTACCAAGGTATTAAGATTGCCACATATGGTCAGGTGTGAGAATCGATTCAGTGACCACCAAAGAAAAAGCATCAAACGAGTAACACCTCCGCGCGGCAGCCTTCAGAAAAAGTTTGAAACGAATTCAGCAACGTAATTAACATTAGTATGCCTAATGTCATGAGGTGATAATGACTACAATCACCTCCGAATCGTTCCATGTTAGGATGCTGCAGATACGAGCGCGCAGAAAAACGCGAGTCGAGCACACGTCCCGGCCATTAAATGTGTCGCAGGCAAAGATGGCGGGTGTCAGTACTGGGCCGACTCAAAACGGGAGTGTTTGCATTAACAGGGTTAATTTCCGTGAACGTTTCGCTTTTTTTGTCGCTCGTGGAGCAGCGATCGGTGAGCATTGAGCGGTGAGCGGCGAGCGACGCTCGGCGGCGCGGCATTCAAAGTGTTTCGCTGTTCATCTGCTTTTTATCGCGTCTTTAACATAATAATATGCGATGGTCGGCTTATGTAAACAATTAATGCCGTACCACAAATTACAACGTATTTAAGTGTAGGTATCTGATTTTTGAATGTACTTAGTTTTTCATTAAAATTGATGATCGATGCGTGGACGCGGGTACACCTGCGCAGGTTGCTCTCTGACCCCTCCCAGCCTGTCTGTACAGCCGACGTTGTATTCAAAGCAGTGTCGTCGACAACCGCCGTGCTACCGATGCGCGCTGCGCGATGCGCAGGGGCACCAGTGCGCAGATGCGCAGTGCTCGCACACTGTCGCACGCGGCAAGCGTCACACTCGCCAGCACTAAGTGCTCGGATTATGCGAAATGGTAATAAGTAATGCACATGTTAATGATCGTATGATATTGTGTCGAAAGCGGATTTCTCTGTAGCTGTGCTCTGCACGTTATTACTCGCATTAAACTTATACGAGTGCATTACCTCGCCCAGCCGCCCAGCCGCCACACCGACCATCACCAGGCGGTGGGTGCAGATGAAGATAACTCTACGATCTGTAATGAATAATTACTTGTTATTTACTGTGTGCGTATTTCGACTCAAATTCTCGTGGTATCGATCTACATAGTATAAAACTCTGCAGTCAGTGGGTTGTAACGAGTTGTCTAATTAGCTGCGCGGGCGCAGGTTGCCCTTTCACAATATTGATGTTAATGGGTGTTTTAGGGAAAGGTCAGGCCCTACTGCGCTGTCCGCTGTCGTGTCCGGCTGACGAGTCAAGTTAATCGCTAATTGTTGTTCACTTGTTATTGTTCGTTTACGACACATCCCCATGAGGGACATAATGCAGTGGTAGTTGGTGCACTAAGAAGGCTGTATAAGTTTATATCATTTTCATATTTGTCTTCAATTCTTCATCTGCAAAACAAGAAATCAGTACTGAAACGTTGAGACATTTCTTGATACATTTACTTTACTAATTCACCTATTTTTTTTTTTTGGGTTGAATAATCATCAAATGACTTCTCCCACTCTGGACGGAGCGGGAGGGAGTGGCAGACTCTTACTGACTAAAACCCATCCATGTTCCTTCCTTGCCCTTTATGTTCCGGGGCCGCGGTATCTCTTTCGAACAGGCATGTGTCTAGTGAACATGTGTGGTTGTTTTCAGTATGCAACACACATTGCATACGGTATCTACCAGGATCAATATTCTTCAGAAAACTTCTCTCAAATGTAAAAAAATGTCCGTATTACAAAGAACTCTAACAATATAATGTGAATGTGTCGGCACAGTCCGGTGTAGCCCGCGGCTCGCGGCGGCGCGGCGGCGCACGCGCAGCCCAACGTCTTCATGCGAGCGCGGCGATGCGATCAGCTGGTAGCCTGAGCACACATGCTGCAGGGCAACTGATGCGCTGACCGGTAGCCAGCTAACTAAATGAGTGGTCGGCTGGCAGTCAGTCTGAATGGTATATTAGTTTTCATGAGAGTGGTACCATGGTGCAAGCACCCCCCCCTTCCCTCCCTCTACTGCACACGACGCGAGTTGATTTCCATCGCATACATTTTACGATATTACGATTACATCGATAGATTACAATCTACCGAAAAATAATGCGTTATATTGTAAGCAGTATGTTCGTATGACAATCTTTCGAGAGTTTACAATATCTCAAGTTATATTACAATCTAACGTGTTTGGCAATTTTACGGTGACATAATAAGTCACAACAGTCATTACAATAATTAAAATTATTAAGTCGTGAATAAAATTCTCAAATGACCGCTAGTATTGCTACTTCAGTTGAAATATGAAAGGCGGCGCACCTTTACTTCATTTACCCGTATAATTGATGACTTAATTACCGTAAACCGATGCTTCATTTAAATGTTTCTAATAAAAACTGGTGTCGCTTGACATCAAACTAATTGAATGATAAAAAGCAGTCAATAATCGATGGATTAGACGCAGACGGCGACCGAGGACGCGGGCAGATGTGCTGCGGGGGTGAGACGCGGGGGGGTTGCGGGGGTGCGACTGCGACCATCAGCGGCGATTTCACGCCCAGCTGTCGCGAGTTCTAAACGCAAATGTTTCACAAGTTGGAATGGATGCAACATTGATGTTAGAACATTTATCTCCATAGAGATCTACGGTTTGGAATGGGCAACTAAGTACACTACTTTCACAAGTTATTATGCATTGTGACTGAGAAGAAATGTTGTATATTTTTGTTATTGACATTCAAAAGTGCCTGTTAAGGTGTAATTGAAATAAATGTTTCGAGTTTGCTAAATAAGCTGCAAGAACAGCGATGGTCACTGTGATTTAGCTTTTAAAAGTATACCCCTCCCTAGCTGCAGTGCAGTAAATGCTATTAAAAAGTTAAACTAGGTAGTACTTTATAGTATGGATTGATGTGAGAGGTCACTACCACAGGAATGAGCTGGTCAAAAAGAATGTCATACTTAATGGGAAAATTGTTCGACTTGTGTTTACTAGAGGTATAGCTTATACCTCTAGCAACCAGTACCTATACCGTATAGGTACTGGCTGCCTAACGAGAACTGCATACACATATGTATATAGTATGCCCCCTCTAGTTCAACTTAATGATTTGTTATATTAGTAGTTCAGTACGTTCTATCAATATTGGCTCATGTAGTCTCACGGCTCATTACAGTTAGCTGGTAGGCAGCCATTACCGACGACCATCAGTCAATCGTATCGACGTGTACTGCCGCGCTTACCTGCGCGTCACCCACTACGTACACTATGATTGGACAATTATTCATTCGAACATAATTATATTTCATGTATTGTGGCGAAAACGTCAAGATCAGTAACAATGTGTAAAGTTATTGTTTCCGTCGTGTCGTTACATCGCGAGTGCAGGGAATGCGCCCAGTGCGTGTGATCAGCAAGGCCATCAGCCAGGCAAGTGGAGCTGACTGATCCTGCAGACTGAACATTTACATACGTGTCAGTGAGTCATCAGTCGTCAGTTAGCGCCGTCGCGCGTCGGTCGGCGCTCCTCGGGGAGGGAGGGAGCTCTATCGCGACGATCTCACAATCGTTGAGCTCCGGTGCCGTATCTTACATCGTCAACGCACCAAGTGGATGCCTACAGAAGGGCAAAAAGAGACGCAAAATTTTGTTTTATATGCTAAATAATTGTCCTTTCGGATAACAATAACGGGAGATAAAACACAGTACACTAGTATGCTTATTGTTAACAAGAAGACGATGCTTTCTTTTCTACAATCAAGAGAAGGTTGGGTAAGCGCGTGCGCTGATTGGAAGGTGGATCATCCGAAGAGCTTTCTACTTCATCGGATGATTTCCATTCACTATCTATTTACTTATCTAGCCAAATACAAATTTACGATTTTGTTGGAATAGGTAGTTAAATCTACAAACATGTTCTGATGTACCATATGTATTCAGGAATAGTACTCCTTGTCGCGTGTTGACAAAACAAACCCTTCTGCTGTTCCCTGTGTCGCGAGATCCGGTGTAGTTGTCGCAGTGTCGCCGGTACAGTCGCGCTCCGCTGCGCTAGGCGCAAGATGGCGGCGCCAATTAACGACGACTGTACTTGTGCACGATCCTCAGATTGTGACGTCCGCTGTCACGTAGTGCGCGAATCAACACGATTGTAGCCGAACGTTCGCGAATTATACCGAAGTCGTAAATAAGGCTATGAGTGCAGTTTTAGTGGACTAATTAGTTCAATAAACCGCAAGACAAATCGCCGGCCCATTGACTGGAACACCTTGTTTAATTACTCAAAGTTACTTGAAGCTATTGTTTCTATCACCTACCTTAGAGTACTAAAACCCAAGTAATATAATTTATATTGGTACTATTCATTAGATATTTATCATTTAAGTTCCAACTGACATTTTGTTCATACGAATGGTCGTTATTGTTCGTGATCGCTGCGTGTGATGAAACAGTTTTGTAAAACAAAGAAGATAACTATTACTGTCCATATTGTCTAGAAAAAAGATTTTTTTTAAATGCACAGCCAGTAACACTAATCGGAGTAATCGGTAACAATAATCTGTGTCCACATGAGCATACGTATTCTTCTCCCTAAACTCACGGTCATTAACAGAGACTGATCTATTAATTAACACAAAGTACTCTATCGTGTAATTCGGAATGATGTGCCTTCTCAAATGAATGGCACATTTCCTGCTGCTCCCCGCCGACTTCAAAGTTTAATGCCTAAGTGTCGCCTGCTCTAATTACAGCTCAAATATAAAACTCATCCATATTCGTGGCGGCGCCTTCGGTAATTGTCGGCGTCTTTCGCAATTGCCGTGCGTCGGCGCATCACAACGACTGCTTTTTTATCCGACGGAATTAATTCAGTTTAGTGGACACTGCCACTACTCACAGTGCAGCAGTGGGGTGCTAGAGATGAATCAAAAGAGCTGACAGGAATTGTCACACGAGAACGTGTTCTCGAAAAACAATTAAATATCATAACGCAGGTCAGATCTACTTGTGTGCTAAATTCTATGAAATCCGCTATATCAAAGTCAGACAGACATCGTCACTTAATATTTGTTATACTTGCATGGATTATGATCTGTTAGACGTACCTGAATCAGTTTAATATTGTCAGTAACTGTGTCAAAAAGTCATGTTTTCACACATCCGATGTAGAATTGCTGCAAGTAGCGCATGCGCCGCCACTTTGATGACGTCATCGGTCAGTACATCACTCACGCTCTAATGTGGAGTTACTCAATATTTTGACAAGTGACCGGCGCCGGCGCCGAGCTTGCCAACTAGTTGACTGGTTGTCTCAGAAGGAACAACGAGATTCGTTTAAACCAACACTTCCTTCACAAAACAACTTGATACAGTTTCAGCTTACAACCTTAGCGTTAAATTGAAGACGTGAACGCTTCTAAGGATATTGACCCTTCCAGAACACATAACTACTTGATTTTAACTTTTTGTTCATCATCCACACCGTACCTATTGAAATTCGAAACATTCCTTATAACAGGTAACACCAAACAAGATGGTATTTCAGCTTCAGCTACTTGTCCAACTTTAAAGTTGTACAATTTATCAAACGTAGGTACGTAGTAAGAAGTTGCTCACACAGAAGTGATGCACATAATAGGTGGGTGCACATCATCAGCGCGCTGTCGCGGCGACGCAATTACGCGCGCAACAATATCGCATCGCATCTGCGCGCATTGTATGCAAATAGCCGACAACCTCGCGCCTGCGCATCTATACAGCAAATATTTCATCAATTCCCTGCGACAAATCGGCTCGCTTGTTATCACTATTGCCGAAAAACAACGTGAGATTTTTTCACTGGATTCAAACGTCCATTGTCCAGCCATAGTTTAAATAATTAAATCTTTGTTACAATGCTACAGGCTCCATATTGTCTTCTCCTGGTAACTTATCATTTTCGCTGGCAGCGCCCATTATGACGCTAGAATAAATATTGATAAAACGCGTTTTAAAATTCATTTTGTATGAATGTGAGGTTGGTTGCGCACGCGCAGTTCCGTGCCAATTACAGCATCGGGCATCAGATAGCGCTAACAAGACGATGCGTATCTGTCGCCTGCGCCTGCGCCGCGCACCGCGCACCCAGCGACGCAGCGACCACACCGCACAAAATTCAAATTCCGATACCAAACGCTAAACTCCCCCGCGACATAAATCTCCCTGCCACAAACCTAAAATGCACCTTATCCTCTGAAAACTAAAGCTGAAAATTGCTCAACAGTTTCAATGCGGGCACTTTGCATGATGAACGCGGTGGCGTGAATTACGCGGCCACAGGTCGTTATTGTAAAACCAACGCTACTTTGTCGCTATTACCTTCGAGACTTAACTGTATTCTCGTAACCATAAGAGTGTTGCTAACTGTAGACGTAAAGCTGGTGGGTACGGCAAAGCATTGTGGCACCGGCGGAATATTTCACGCAGATGGCACGATAGAGCGCGATTGTGCGCGGGCGCAGCGATAGCGCTATCACTGACACTCAGCAGGAAGGACAAACGAACGCTATGAATCAACGCGACAGCCGCTGAGCCGCCGCCGCAAGCCACACAGCGCAAGTAACTAGAGCTTTGTTCTGGATTGCGTAACAATGGGTGCGATATCCCGCGGCTGAAGGCTGCTGGCTAAATGGCTGAACTGGACAGCGATCTTTTAGTTGGCTATGTGTAGGATTAGTGACCGTTTTTGACACATCGATACCGTCCTGTGGTTTAGAAAAACGTGTCGATGTCTTGTCACAAGATAATGTGTCGAAAAGGCTGTTTCCGCGGTCAGCAATATCCGACAACGTTGAGTAGTCTGGAAGTGTTCGTAACATACTATAGGATAAAGAGTTCCTAGGGTGACTGCGGACGGCACTGTGATGCTAGGCATAATCAGTGGCAGTTAGCGGAGGTCAGAGCGGCGCGCGGCGGCCGGGGCCTGCGCCTGCGCCGGGGAGGCGGCGTCTTTGAATAATTCGCGGATGATTCCACTAGATTTATGGCGTATAACCATAGAGCAGCGCGCCGCCAACAATTAAATAATTTGCGTATGCGCAGCCGCACACACACACACACACACACGCGCGCACGGGCACAGAAACACACACACGCGCACTGACTCAGGCGCCTCTTATTGTGATTTGTGTGTTTAAAGCCGTCGTTTATTAATCACGTGGTCGATTATAAGAACAATAACGTTACGTTGGTAACCCACAATTTCGTGGCTGTTGCGTTTCGGCGGCGGCTCCCTTTGACATAATTTATTGGTGGGATTAGAAGAAATTCGACAAAAAATATGCATCGAGGAAATACACAGGAAGAATGAAATTAAAGTTAATAGGTGTTTAATGGTCTCTGTGGGATGAGGTGATTCGACAGTGTATGATGACTTCGATATTATCATTTCACATTCCTCCAAGAGAATATTTGCTAAGTGTAGTGAAAGTCAAAACAATCAAGTAAGTAGTCCATAAGATAAGGCGCACTACCTTAGAGTTGGAAACTAAGTTTTACGTAATGATAGTGAAGGGTGGTCATCATCTCACTGATTACAGGCACCAGCATTATTTGTAGCCCTTTGTTTTAGAAAGCGGCTCACCACCGCGCTGTGTGTCGCGCGCATCACATTCACTTATTATTGCTCTGCTGCAAGAAACTGTTAAATTGTCGTTTTGATCAGCGATTAAGATAATACATATTGTGGGAGAATGGCGTCGATTTATAAGTGGTTTTGTAGAGACAAGTGGGAACAGTCGATCGACAAAAACCCACAGCAATTAGTGCGTGTTTCCCGCGGGTGCGGGGCGGGTGCGGGGCGGGCGCGGAGCGGCAGCGGGGCGGGTGCGGGGCGACGTTGCACACTGATTGTATAATTGCTTGCGATCAATTGCTGGTGGCGGTTACCGTGAGAGCAGTCATCACTCAGCATCACTGACTGCGACATCACGACCACGCATCGTGTCGTGTTATTTCAGACTCCTTTCATATTGTTCCGCGCACTGTTCAGTCGGGCCGTGGTGGCGTGGTCAGCAGTGTAGACCGGGTATATCCTTTATATTCGTCATCGGAATTGTGGATAAAACCGCAAAGGCATGAGGAACGCCAACATTAAATATAATTAAGTGTTGAATAATATATTAAAACGTTAACGTTACTATTATCTGGTACTAAGGTAACATTTCATCAGTTGATATTGACATTTACTAAGGCTGCGCGGGCGCATGTGTCTCGGCGACGGAAACGACTTGTTGTCACTTGTCATTAATTGATACACGACAAAGTAGCCCGACTGTTTACTTGGACACAATTTACGATGACATTTATAACTATTAATACTCTTCTGTTTTATTTACTACTATACCTAATTTTTGTTTTGTAAGTAGTCTTTTAGTTTTTTTTTTAATAATCGTCGAATCGGAACCGTTGTTTGGTAACTTTTAAATTGAATTAAAACTAAGAAAAAATTTCACCCTTTACCAGAAAAAATAAATTATAATTTGCGAGTGCGTTGAATGATGTGCGAGCTAACTCTACAACAACTGTAAATGAAACGCCACGTTCACGTTTCACGTTTCACGTCTCCACCGAAGACTCATTTGTTTAGATTTAGATCGACAAGGCGCGCGGCGGCGACGTCGCGTCGTGGAGATTGAAAAATTGTTCGAAAGTGCTGAAGAGATACTTTCTAAATTGTGGCACGGTCTAGGAAGTGTCTCTTTCGGTAATTTTTATACTTTAAAATAATATTAATACTATCCTAAATAATTTCCTTAACTATATTTGCGGTGCGCGTGCGGTCCGGGTGTGTGGTATGAGGATGGCGCGCGCTCCCCCGCCGTCGCGCGCGGGGTGAGGGGTGTCCGGGGGGGGGGGGCGCTTGCGCCCCACCGTATGCCTCACCTGCGCCCGAATCTCGCGCGTCCTACCTATTAATTACTACATATAGTTATTAATTTTATGTTGTGGCACCGAGTGGCTGTGTCTGGCATACCACTGGTAAACCCACGATGGTTTGTGTGGTATGTAAGTGTTGTATGATCAATGTAAATAATGTTTTTTTGAATAATAAAAAAAAAAAAATAAAAAAAAAAAAAGATACGCGGCTGCAAGCTGGCAGCACAACACAGCACAGCACAGCACAGCGCGTGCGGGGGTGGCGGCGGCGGCGGCGCGGTGAACGACCGTCAGCGGTCGTTACCGATCGCAGCCGATATTATTTAAAGCGCTCCAATCTCGCTCCTTATTACCGGACGATGCGCCGATAATGCGCCGGCCGGCCGCCGCCGCGCCGCCCGGCTCCGCGCCGGCACTCCGGCACGCCACGCGGTAATCCCGCGCTTATCGCAGATGAGTTACGATTAGTAAATTGGCGAGCGGAGAAGGGCGAGATCGGCTTTCTAATAAATTTAGTTGGAATTACAGGCGCATCTCCTGCGATGGGCTCTAATCGCGATCGAAACAGATATTCCCTTGAAAATTGTTATTCCAATAAGCGGCGGTTACCATTTACTTAATTGGAAAACTCATAAGTACAGGCACGGGACGGTAACTATGCACTCGGTCCGCTCGGGATCGCCTCGGCTGAATACCAGCGCGGCAGGCGACCGCCATGCTCCCGCGCCTCGTCGCACAGATTAGTGCTCGACCACATCTAGTTCATAGTCAGCTTATCCCTGGTGATTAGAGCCGATACCTTGTGGGTTTAGTTTTATAATGCAAATACATTATGATGTTGATCAGTTGTGTTTGGTTGGGTCTCCAGGTACAGCTAGTCTCAACGATGAACGCGCGTGGGGGTCGCTATGACGCTAACGTAATTATGCGATTCTAACATTACACAGCACCATAATGAGATATCCTTGTTGTTTAGTTCTCAGCGTTATTTGATAAAAGAAAATCAGTAAATATTTTGTCTTCACTCAGATGACATGAACACACATTTTAACTTCCGACAGACATTCGATATAGCTAGAAAGTAAAGTCAGAAAAGCACGTCCCTTACGGTTGACGGGCACAACACTATTCATAACATAATGCTAACCAGCTATCAAGTCTGCTCCAATTTGACTCGAGTTAATACTTACCATGCACGCTCTAACAAGCTTGATCAATCTTATTTGTAATCTAGTTAGCTGTGAGTGCACTGGATTCTGGTCTGAAGTCGATAGTAGACCCATAACACTGATATCAGTCCTGTGGGTCTTTAATTCTTACTGGGTGTGTATGACGACTAAACATCGGTCACATTTCGTGGTTGATATTCTAACTAGTTCTGTAACTCAAAAGGAAAAATCGGAACTCTTATAGGATCATTTCGCTGTCTGTCTGATTCTGTGCAAAAACCATTTCATTTATCAAGTATATCAGATACATAGAAAAAAATTGTTCTTCAAGTCAATGCAATCAAAATATATAAGGCTTTTTTGTCATGTTTCACTTGTTATACAAACTCGCCTGTAAAGCAAGTCGAAAACGAAAGAATACAATCTAATTCGTTAATTCGTAAAATAACAGAGTTGGTAAATCTCTCAATGTTGTGTGTCAAGTACGCTGCGATTTACTTGTTGTATCTTGGTGTAAAGTATTTTATCATTAAACCCAACTGCGGAACCCTTCACTGCGTGTGTACCGACACACGTTTCACTATGGCCCATTGTAAATGCTATGAAACCGTATAAAGCTTTTATTTGAAATGTTGCAACAACAGAATCATACGCGTACATCTATGTACGGAGTGTTCACAAGTCTCTGGTGCTTCTAGCAAGTTCACACTACACGTCGGCGAACCTCTCCGAAGGAGGACTGTACCGTGGACATCAATACACTGTGATTCAGTTCACTCATGTGTTTCACAGGTTTAGCTAA
Source organism: Xestia c-nigrum (assembly GCA_916618015.1). NCBI lineage: Eukaryota > Metazoa > Arthropoda > Insecta > Lepidoptera > Noctuidae > Xestia > Xestia c-nigrum. The sequence continues at coordinate 25,944,154 of OU745252.1, read as the reverse complement.
TGTAGTGACATTGTTGGTACTAGGTAACGACCGAGTACATTATAATCATGTAGACACATAGCAGCTGGGTTTATCTCACTGCGAACAGTAAACGGTTGATTTTCTGAATCACTGAGCAACCATGCGCCATGAATATTAACCAACACTTTACAACTTCTTTGTACTTCCCATTTAAAGGGAAATACACACTGCTGGAATATTTATGTACGCGTTTACCATTATCAATATTATAAGTGTACGTATATTTCGTAATTCAGAGTGGTATTATAAAGTCATCTGTGCTAACGGTCTGCTATTGCCAACTCAATGGCAATTCTGAGAAATCTTAACGCTGAATATATAGTGATAATCTCGATTAACTTAGTTCGGGATTTACTGGCCAAGAGTTTTAAAAGTTTTAACTATTAAACTAAGAATGCAAAACTTGATTCTTAATAAGTTTTGCACAAACAGTCTTCAGCATAATATTTTATTTAGTTGCTCAAACTTGAAATAAATTAATGATAACAGTCCGATACGAACCCAATTGGTTTTCTTATAAGATTTGTAATCCAACAGATTCTACTTTGTAAAAGTCAATATTTCCTTGAACAATAAATATTCACGGGCAGTAGATGTTGCACACAACTCGTATACTCGTATGTGCTCGCGATAGAGCTCACTCGTGAGCGCTAATGGACGCAGACGTCGCAACACGTTAATATCTCTGCGTCCAACTATCAGCGGCAGCGGCAGTAGTCCCATATCCCACTACCAGGACAGAACCAGATAATAATACCATTTAACCTAATTAGGAAGTGTTCGCTTTGTGATGCGCGTATCGTGCAGAGTTGCGTAGCACGAAGCGCGTTATGTTGTGTAGCTCACAGTGTTACGTAGCACGCGGTGTTGCGTAGCACGTGGCGCGTAGCGTTGCGTAGCACGTAGTGAGTAGCGTTGCGTAGCTCGTAGCATTTCGTAGCACAGAATGTAGCGCCTAGTGCGTGTCTTGAAGTATTGTATTAATTGCCTAAGGTACCATGTTTATTCTGTAGCGCGTAGCGTGTAGCATTGTAACGCATAGCGGTGCCTGAAGGATGCTACAAGAAGTTTGAAGTAAGCCTTCTGCGCCCTCGCTGTGCAGTGGTTAAATATCTCAATATTTGGCAAGTAAATCAGAGCTGGTTATGTGGACGTCAGTTACGCGATTAGGAGCAACTTCCGGCCGCCATAACCGCGTTACAAACTTTATCATTTGCACTCCCTTCCGTCTTCCCCCTTCCCCGGCCCCGCCCGCCTGCCATTCAGTTGGAGTCTCGTAATTAATATTGATCGCACAAACTATTGTTTTAACAATAGACAAAACGCGACAGGTTGGAGTGCACGTTAGCTGAGGAGCGAGGGAGCGCGTACTCACGGAGGTTCACTCTCCTCCGAAGTGATCGGCAGAGGTCAGGCTTTAGTCACAGCTGACTCTTTGAGAATATAATGGACAGAAGATTCGCAGATTAAATAATGCAGTGGTAGACAGCTCATGTTGTGGGGTGGGTTTTACAACATCCTTTGTCAATTACTACCACTGATACCTATCTGTTTTCGTAACTGTTTATAACAACTGAGCGAACTATTATTATAAAATGAAGTAGGCAAAGGCGGTATCTAGCGCGTGCGTGCTACTGAGTAATGTTGTTCTCAAGATAAATATCAAGCGCAGTGTGATGGCTCAGCAGCAATCCATCTAAATTATTCAAATGCAAAGATGAGCCGTAAACAATTGTCGCTTGTCGCTAATGTGTTTATAATGCGCCCGCGCAGGCTGCGCGGCGCGTGGCGAGAGATCATTTCCAATTTCACACGAGCACTGCCGAGCGACGGCACACCCCGCACCGGCGCACGCGCACCTACAGCGACGCAACATTCATATGGGGTAAATTGAAACGAATTGGAAATTAATATAAATGTGAATGTGAATGCTGCAGACTATTTCAATATGTTTTTATTAAGTTATCAACATATTATTATTAAACTTGAAACGTGAATGACATTACTGTGACGCATCACACGCAGTTACACAGGTACACAGGTACCCCGGGCCCATTCTGTTTGACGTTCTGTGTCAGCATCGTAAAATAATAATCTATTCTGCGAGGTTCACTGCGTCTGAAATAACTTTAGTTTGATTGAGCCGGAACATAATAAGAGAAAAACCTTTAAGATAAATTCCTCATGAATGACGTCTAGGAATCGATGATTGAGTCTCAATCGATAAACATATCCGAGACGTTCGTAAACTCGCTAATGTGCAAGTACCGTGTATTACGACGCGGCGCGGTGCGATGCGGCACGACACGACGAGGTGCGGCGCTTCGGCGGCAGCGAGCGGCGCGGACGCACACCGCGCCGCAACGAATGCGGAGCGCGGAACTAATGCCGAGATCTGCGCGCGCGCATTATACCGCATTTACACTTTATTACGGCGCGCGCGACTTTTATTTAATTTTTAACGTGCTCTGAGTGGCGACTGCGCGACCGTGGGAGTGTGGGACCCGTAATGACGATACGATTCACATCAACACGAGCCCACAAACAAATAACTCGACATGTAACTATCCAACAATTCCTCAAAACACTTTAAATTAGCTGTGCCTACTCCTACCTACCTCTAGTACGTAATTAGTGTACATCAATGGTTTTCGGGTTTCCCATGGTTGAGCTGCTGGATGACAGGCAAGTTTACAGATCGTCGTGTTTGTAAGTAGTCACGCTCACGACACTCGGAGCGAGCACTTAGCGCACAAAAACCTGTTTTAAAGCAAATCATCAGGTCAAATTATAATTTAGTTATTAGTTACAGAATATATTATAGAATATATCACATATTCAAAAAGTAAGAACAAAATTATCCAAGTTTTCATACGCTCTCCGAGAAATAAAAAAGACAACAGATCTCAAAACAGCACTTATAACGTATTACGCGTACGCATTTGCATGGCTTAATTATGGAGTTATCTTATGGGGAAATAGTACAGACGCATCTACATTGTTCACTCTACAGAAAAAGTTGCTTAGGATTTTAACAAATATCGAAGATACAGACTCCTGTAAACCTCACTTTAAAGACCTAAAATTATTGACGCTGCCCTGCCTCTACATATTTGAAATTTGTAAATTTGTACGCAATAATCCGCAATTTTATACCAAAAGAGGAGATATCCAAACTAAAATTGCACTTAGACATGAAAGCAGATTAAACATACCCACTTCACGATTAAAAATGCACTCTTCTAGTACATTTGTTATGTCAATAAGTTACCGGAATATATCAAAAATATAAATAAAAATAACATCTTCATCATCAAATTAAAACAATTTCTATTAACCAAAACCTATTATACAATTGACGAATATTTTAGCGATAAATTTCAACAACAATAAAAACTGTTTTTACGTTATGCAACAATATAGCATTTTTAATTTTAATTTTGGGTTTGATTTTGATTTTGATTTTAATTTTGGTTTTAATTTTGATTTTAATTTTTTATTCTAATTTTGATTTTAATTTTTGATTTTGATTTTAATTTAATTATTAATTTTATTTTGTTTTTAATTTTGATTTTAATTTTAATTTTAATATTTGATTTTGATTTTGATTTAAATTTTGATTTTGATTTTGATTTTAATTTTGATTTTACTTTTGATTTTGACTTTGATTTTAGTTTTGATTGATTTTGATTTTGACTTTGACTTTGATTTTGATTTTGATTTTAATTTTGATTCTGATTCTAATTTTAATGTAATCTTTACTTTTAATTTTGATTTTATTTTTGATTTTGATTTCGGTTTAAATTTATTATAATTGAAAATAATGTAATTCGCGCAATGAATAACACGAAAAATGGAACTAAAAACCAATATATAAATACCTACTTATATAAATACCATCAAAGAAAATACTATTTTTTTATATATTTTTATTTTTTAAATTTAATATTTATTTAATTTGTTTCTTAACAAACAGCGCCTTCATCCTCTCTCCTATTAAAAATTAACTTTGCTGTGCCCGACAGGGTCCATAATTGCTTCGATATTTTAACATACCATCTGTTACATGTACACATTATGGAACGCAATAAAGTATTGAGTATTGAGTATTGAGTATTGAGTAATATTGTTCGTGGTAGCATATCTCATGATCGCAGTGAGATCCATCAAGATTTTTGCTCAGATGGCCGATTCTTGTCTGAAATGTACACTTACTTAGGTACTAACAAACAAATGAATAACAATCTAGTAAACCCACTATTATAGGTACCAACTACCAACTTATCAATACAGAGTAGCTCTGATAAACGCTTTGCATTTAGTGTCGAACATGAATTCGTGATATATCATAAAATAAGTACCTATGACATTCTAACGATACTCACACTTGTTGCAACACAAAAACCGTACAATAAATTGATATCATAGCTAGCTCCTGGTCGCTCTTGCTCCCCTGGTAGCTGTACTAACTGCTACGCGCTGTGAAAGGGTGGCTCATACACTGGCGACAAACTTGACGAGTGCACTAATTGGAGGAGCTGCTAATTATGAAGCTATATCGTAAGTGTGACCACCAGTGTTACTTGTAACTAGGTACCACGTAATGATGATCGAGGGCTCTGTCTACTACTGAAATATGGCCTAACGAGCCGTATATAAAGAAAGTCACTTTGTTGTTATTTATTTATCTAGGCTAGCCAATAAAATAATTGTTGAGCAATAAATTCTTTAATAACACATTAATTTATTAGTGATGTCATGAACTACTTACAGGCTAACACAACAGGCATTATTGTTAAACTACCTGCTCGACTAAGATTTGTTTCCCAACGTTATCATAATATCAACCGTATTTACTTCGGCTTCCCCTTGGCAAAAAAAAAATAAAAAAATAGTGGTGCCTACTTGGTGGGCAAACAAATAAACAACAGTACATTTATAAAAACCTGTTCTAAAGGATCACTACAAGATCACTAGTGAGATCCCCTTAAAAAATAAATGTCTCACAATCCACCTGCTGTCAAAACACGTCACCCCTTCAGCCACTAAACAGTTTAAACGTCGTCACGTGTCACGTCCGTGCCGGTCCCGTCCCGGCTGTCCCGGACTCCCGGCGGTCCCGGTCCGGTCACGAGCCGGTCCGAGAAGTACTCTCGCCTACTTATAACCATTTAACACCTCGTTCAGAACGGAAGGGTGCGCTACACCCCTTTCTTATGCTACCCTGACAAGGGTACCTAACTAATAACAGAAGGTCAAAGTCAAAGTCAAAGTCAAAACATTTATTGCGAACGAAGTGTACAATGTGGTGTTAAGGTATGGTAGTACTTATGACTTAGCGGCCTTTTACAAGCATTGCAATTTCTCCTTCGATTGCCCTTCTCATTTTAAATTAGCATGCATTCAAGCATGCATTCAACATTTGTAATTACGTCATTTTTATTTTATTTTATATTAGTTAATAGTAGTACAATACACAATTTCATATTTATGTCAAGATTAAATGTCAATAATAATGAATTTAATACAATTTTAAATAATGGTTATGTCAATTTTTTGTAAAATAATGGTGAATTTAATATAATTTAAATAATAGTTATGTCAAAATTTAATGTCATTAATAGTGAATTCAATACAATTAATATTAGCTATGTCAAAATAAAACATCATTAATAGTGGATTTAATACAATTATTCTGCAATATTATGTAGGAATTTAAATTTTATGTAGGAATTCAATCTTACTGCTTAAATAGGACAGATCGCCACTTTCGTATATGAGAGAAAATCGTTATTTTAAGCTAGACTCTAAATATTCTTTTACTGAGTAGAAACATTTTTGGATGAGGTACAGTTTTAGCCTCTTTTGAAATATTATTACTGATTTTTCAGTCTTAAACATGTTGGGCAACTTATTATATATTTTTATTGCCATATAGTATGGGCTATTACTCAACATTTTAATTCTTGAAGATGGAGCGCATAACCTCTTTTTATGGCGAGTGTTGACGTTGTGTGTATCTTCAACTTTAGTAAATTTGTCGCTATTTTTAAAAACAAATACGCAAATGTCAAGTATGTATATTGACGGCAAAGTTAGAATCTGATACTTTATGAAGTATGGTTTGCAGGTCTCCGTATTATCTATTTGGGCTAGAATTCTTATACACTTCTTATGTAATATGAATAGTTCATCTACGCTAACACTATTTCCCCATAGCATGACACCATATCGCAGCCATGAGTATGCGTATGCGTAGTAAGCAGCCATAGCTGTTTGTGTATTAGTGCTTTGTTTAATTTGAAAGAGTGCATAACAGAATCTGGAGAGTTTTTTTTTCAGATGTTCTACATGTGACTTCCAGTTAATATGTGTGTCAATATTTATGCCAAGAAGGCTAAATGTATTAACTTCTTCTATTTGCGTGTTTCTGAATATTGTTTTTATATTGAGGGGTGGTTTTTTATATGATCTAAATTGTATTAATTTAGTTTTACTGCTATTAATTTCCAAGTTGTGGATCTGGAGCCAAGTATCTACAGTTTGGAGTGTATTTTGTATTTGTAGACTAGGGTTATTTACGTTACCACACTTGATTAATATTGAAATGTCGTCTGCAAATAATACTGGTAAAGCGTTTTCTTTATCTAATATTTTGGGAAGGTCGTTAATGTATATTAAAAATAGTGGGCATCCTAATACGCTTCCTTGTGGGATTGAGCAAGTAATTTGTTTTTTTTGTGATCTAATATTTTTGATCTCATTTTTATCATGGTCGTAATTTTCAATTTGTACTATTTGTGATCTATTTTGTAAATATGATTTAAACCACGAATAAGCTGGTCCTCGTACACCGCAGCCATATAGTTTAGTAAGTAAGATGTCATAAAGGACCTTGTCGTATGCTTTTGTCAAGTCTAGTAGTAGCCCAATTACATATTGTTTGTCGTTTATATGTTGCAACGCTTGTTGAACATATTTATAAACTGCTAATGTTGTTGATCTACATTTTCTAAATCCATTTTGTGCATCGTCAAGAATATTAAACTTTTCTAAGAATTTATATAGCTGATTGCACATAGCTTTTTCAAATATTTTGCCAAAGGTCGGTAGCAGTGCTATGGGTCTATAATTGCATGGGTTATGCTTGTCACCTTTTTTATGCACAGGTTTTACTAAAGCTACTTTAAGTGCGTCTGGAAATTGGCCGTCTTGAAAGCTTTGATTGATCAAAGACATCAGAGGAATGGAAAGTTCTATTGCGCATTGCTTTAATAAAAAAGGTGGAATGTCATCGATACCGCAGCTATGTTTATTTTTAATGGACCTTATTATATTAACAATGTCTTTTTGGTCCACCGGGCGTAGATACATAGAACAAGTAGAAGGGTTGACAACTGGTTTTCCAATGGTATTGGTCGAGTTAGTGGTTTGATTTTGTCCAACCGTCGCAAAGAATTCATTAAATCTATTGGATACATTTAAAGGGCATTTTACTTCTACATTGTCTATCTTCAGTGTTATATTTTTACGTCTATTTATTTTTGTCTTCCCTGTTTTTGTGTTAATTATATTCCACATTGTCTTTACCTTATTGTCAGATTTTTGCATTAATAGGAAAGGTTAATATTGGTTTCTGCGAGAAAGTTCCCGAAAAACTATTTTTTTTAATTTGTTTTGTAGTTTACAAGCTGTTACACATTTCATTGAATATGATTAAAGAAACAATAAAAACATGAGCAAGTGTGCACAACATTTTCAATGGAAACTTTTTAAACCTACAAACTTAGTACAATAATTTTATAAAAAATTGTAATCATTTTTTTATAGTTAGTTAATAGCTACGTAATTTTATGGTGTTTGTGAAAAAAAAGAACGTTTTTACAAAAAATGAAACCGACTTCTAGAAAACACAAAAAAAAATAAAAATAACTTTAGCTTCAGAAGTCAGTAAAAAAAAACTAAACCAATTAAACAAAGGTCACCAACATATGAAACTTTAGAAGTCGTTTTTATATCTATACAAGACAACAATAAAATAATAGATTACATGTAATTAATGTAATTGGCTTTCTTCTACATAGGTACTACTTCTGATTACTCGAATATTACTAGCTGTAAGTTTTCTTAAAGTTAATTAAACTTTTTACAAAAAATAAATCCAATTTCAGAGAAACTAAAGAGACTTCTGAAGCTAAAGTTATTTTTCATTTTTTTGTTTTCTCTGAAGTCGGTTTTGTTTCTTGTAAAAAAGTTTTTATTTTTCACTTTTTTGTGTTTTTTGAAGTCGGTTTTTATTAGAAATATAAATTTTTATTATCAAAGTTGATATATATCGCAATACAACAACATGATTAAAACGTAACTTTTCCATAATGATAGCCTTCCTTTTAAGAGTAAAATTAAAAACAAAGTCTCTGCCACGGAAACTAAGATTTTGACAAAACTGATCAAGTTAATATCTGTAACCACGATGCTACTCTTTATACACATAATGGAGCTTCTCTTCGTGGACTGCGCTGAGTGAGCCCTCTGAACCTCCCTCTGTGGGTATTTTCAAGAAGGGTTGGTGACATTCGGAGCAGTGTTTTATGATAGTTATCTGGGCCACAATATGCCGCGCGTCGTAATGGACGTGGTGATGGATGGCTGCGCATGGCCCACGCGTTTACACCACCGGCCGCTGGATCGGGTTCTGATTGATTGTCTCAGGGGGTGACTCTGCTTGCTTCCAGGAATATAAATATGATAAGTTACTGCGCTTGCGGAGGTCCCGAGAGCAAACAGGGAATATTATTTTGTGTAGTGAAATTTATTCTGACAACGATTATACTGAACTCATGGCTAAATAATAACAGCCGCACGGGTCAATCTTCAAGATTAGGCCAAGCCGTGATTGGTTCGTGGATGGTTCATCATCTATTTCATAGCGAGTTTCCACCGTGCCTCGGAACAGTTGACAATCGTTACAGTGCCCAGTGGCCCGAGAGTCTGACAACTAGACTAGGTTCCTAGTCTTCTTCTTCTTCCTTATTGTGTGGTTAGTTGCCTAACCTGGTAACCTGGTGCCAGAGTTTTTATACCACCCACGGGCCTCTGACTTGGCTTTACATGACATCGAGAAATATCTCTCAAGCATGCTGGTTTCCTCAAGAAGTTTTCCTTCACCGAAGCAAGTGATAATTGGGAAAACGCTTGGCAAATGCTGAATTACGATTGTCCTATCAACACCTTTTTCAAAAATTCACAACGAGACTTTTTTCGAACAAGAATCCACCTTCGTGTTCAAAGATCCTTGGACATGATACATTTGTTTTGTCATATAAATGTATCATCTGCCAATTACTAAAGGGATCCATAATTAATTATTTAAAAGCTCTTACAGTGAAAATCAATTAAAGTTCGCAGGACTTGTTTGTAAATGATATATGTAATTGATCGATGTGGGTGGTACATGGTACCTTGGTGTTCCGTCATCAAACAAAACTAAACGCAATTTATTCTAATTCTACCAATCATCGATGTTCAACGTTCCATCAGTTTGCGATAGCAAAACGCAGACCTCGTATAGTCTGTGGTGCATACCGTGACTCGTAAAAAATTGGAGCGAAAACACTTCTTTCAAAAGCCCGTGTGTGAGAACATCTCCTATCGCGCACAACGTTCTCTTGTCCCGACACTGGACAAAATCATCGTTCTCATTCTTCTACGCGCGTAAATCACCACTCGCATCCCGGGATTCCTGTGTTCCTGCCCTTGGAACCATCGGAGGTGGAAAGCTCAGCGTGTGTCGTAGCAGTCCAAGGTACGTGTATGCACTATATACTTGCTATTGACATTCTGTGGAGTTTTTGAACATCGTGCTTTACTCGTCATCGTTGTGTTCCCTAGTAGCAGAAAGCCACCCCAGCTATTTCGGCTCTGGTGCGCATGCTACATGTATTGGTGCCGAAACCAGGGAACTTTCCACCTAATCTTATTACGTTTATGGTATTTTCTGGTTAAAAACGTCATATAACTTGGTATACAGAACAAATCTATTACAAAATATCGTTTACCGGCTGCATTCCGAGCTATATTTTAACATTTTTCTTCGAAATAACCGTTTACCTACGTAAAATCACAATCGTTCTAAGAGGTACCCCCATCGAACAGGAATCATCTATTGTCACACACTCATCGTAACTATTGTAGGATCTCATTAGGCAATCACTTTTCTATCGGTGCTTAATTCCATTGGCTTGCAATACTTACTTATCACCCGTATCAAATTCACCTACTCGTATTCATTTCCATTACATTCTAGAATATTTCATTCACAAAATTCGTTTTTTCACTTTTTCATATTGTGGGTAATTTCACAACGGTCGAGCATTCGTAAGCGGCGTCGATTTCTTAGTAACGGTCGACCGTGTAGGTGCACCGCTCCACATAAGTTTCGGATCGTACATGTACGGTGCGTCATAGCATATTCAAACAGAACTTGTGCGGTTAGCTGTACCTATTCATTCCAGTGAGTTTTATCTTTGTTGTTTACGTGTTAACGCATTTTATTTTACGTTTCATACAATGTCGCTGCTTAGTAAACATTCTACTAGGAAATTAAGGAAATCTAAATCGAAGTCTATCGATGCGGATGAATATACCACCCAAGATTTGCCATCGTTACGTCGAAAGCGTACTATGTCTTACAACCGGCTAGCTAAAGCTTTAGATATTGGCACGTTAGCATTGAGTGACTCATCCAAACACGACTTGTTTGTATCGTATTATCGAGATATAAAGGCCCTTGCACACAATTTCGAACAAGCACATTTGATCATTTTAGATATTTTAAACGACCCGGAAGATGATGATAACGAGATGCAAGAACGTTTTGATGATATGTACTATCAAGTAGGATCAATTTATCATACTCTAACAAAATCACTTACATCATCACCTCAATCGCAAAATGTTAACTTTTCTTCTAATATTCGATTACCAAAAATAGTACTTCCTAGTTTCTCAGGTAACATCAAACAATGGCCCGAGTACTATGATACATTCAACGCTTTAGTACATAATTCTACTACACTTACGGACACTGAAAAGTTTCATTATTTGGTTTCTTCCCTTAGTGGTGAAGCATTAACGGTAGTGAAAACGTTCCCTAAGACCCAAGATCATTATGACGATGCGTATAAAACATTAGTTATACTCGTGCTTCGTTCTCGAGATTAGTAACCTGAAATAATAAACCTATTACTTATTTACACATGTAGTATCACTAAGGATTCACCACATAGCACTGTATTTTGAGAGATAAGAGGGTACTCATTTTTTTTTTTTTTTTTTGCGAGGTAGTCGTGCCCTAAAACTCCGCTTGTCATTCACGTTACAGTGCTTCACCACAACACATTTCTTTATAATCAGTACGGACTAAAAGTGTTTTTCTAGTGTTTAGCTAGTGTTTTTCTAGTGTTTTATAACAAAACCAAAATGCCGAAGAGGAAACGTGATATTGACATCGACATTTTAACCAAGAAGTTGCGTAAACTGGAAAGAAAATTAAAACGTGTCAAGCGACAACGTTCTTCAGTATCGCCTTCATCCCGAGAGGACTCCGAGCTATCTGCGCATAACTATGAAGGTATGTTATCTGTTATTGCTACTAAACAAATGTCGGGGGCGTGCAATACATAAACAAAGGTTCGTTGAATTCACGGGAATTTGACTCATACCTACCTACTTTTTATTCGAACTCGAACAGTACAAAGGGCTGTTTATCTCGTTATCTATGGTGCGTTCAATTCAATGGAATTGTGACATCTACCATTCAGTTAAGGAAAGACGTTCAATTCACTGGAATTGCAACCTTTTCTCTTTGATTTGCAGCAGCGGAAAACTCAATGGACATCTTCTCGGACTATGACTGCAACATATCAAGACCTAGACTGGCATCAGTTATACGGGCCGTCTCGTCAGATGAGACAACGGAGTCGCACGCGCATTCCCGCCGCACGCCTACCGCTGCGCCGTCCCCCGCGCCACCCCTTGAGCCGCCCCCCGCGCCGCAACCACGGGCGCTATCGTCGCCGCCGCCGCCGCTGGTGCCACATCCAAGCCCGCTGTTACATGTGCGTCCCCCGCTACCTCCCCCGCAAGCCGCTGAGCCTCGCCCGGTCGCTGAGCCGTGCGCAATCGCTGTTGCAGCCAACGAGGTACCAATTACGCCCGATGATGACTTTATCGATATACTAGGTGATGATCCCACACAAACCACCGAATATGGCAAAGATATTCACGGTGGCCTAGCCAACCGCCTAGAACATTTGATTGTCAATGGACTGGACAACGACGTACGGAAGGAATTAGGGAAAAAGCACTTGACACCAGCCAACTGCCCTAGAATAATTCCACCGATACTCAATCCCGAAATAAAGGCAGCCTTGCCCGAAGCAAGCGTGAAACGCGACAAGGGAATAGAAAACAGGCAAAAACAGGTTAGTACTGCTTTGGCCTGTTTGAGTGACGTCATTACTAGCAAAATGCAAGAAAAGGACAAAGACCCGGCCTTTTTGAAACAACTTATGGATGCGGCAAAGTTAATGTGCGACACGTTACACTCAGACTCAGTTAAAAGGCGCTACTTTGCCTTGTCGTCTTTAAAGAAAGACATTAACGACCATTTGATGCAGACAAAAATAGACAAGTATCTTTTTGGAGAGACCCTGGCTGAAACCTTGAAGACTGCTAAAGCTGTGACGAAGTCAGGTGCCGATATAAAAGTCGCTTACGATAGAAATAGGAAGACCACTCAACCTCAGCCATCCACATCGCGTGGTTTAAACTGGAAGGCTCCCCCTTCGACTCGCAGGCAGTCGGGGCCACAGAGGAGCCGCCAGCCTTTCCCGCCTGTTGGAGCGAGGGCGCCACCGGCGCCCGCGCCGCCGGCGAGCCGGCCACCGCCGCCGCCGCACGCCAGCTGGTCGAGGACATCGCGCTATCAGCCGCGGCCGACCCGCCGCCAGTAAATGAGGTACAATATGCTGGTCGTTTAGCGTCATTTGCAAGACAATGGTCTCACCTAACACGAGACAAAACTGTTCTATCCTGGATTGAAGGATATAAGATACAATTTTCTAAAAAAGTCTCACAGGAAAATGTACCTTCTGTTCCTGTTTTGACACAAACTGAAATGAATGATTTTCACAAAATTATTGATAGTCTTATGACAATTGGAGCTATATCCGAATGCGCTCCGTGCGCCAATCAATTTATATCTAGTATTTTTCTTGTACCTAAACCAAATGGCAAGAAAAGGTTTATACTTAATCTAAAAAATCTAAATAAACATATACAAACTGACCATTTCAAGTTAGAGGATTTACGCACAGCAGTAAAATTAATGACTAAAAATTGTTATATGGCAACCTGTGACCTCAAAGATGCATATTTTTTATTAAAAATCCATCCAGACTCGAGGAAATATCTCCGTTTTCAATTTGAAAATAAGTTATTTGAATTTAATGTCTTGCCATTCGGTTTAAACACAGCTCCATATGTTTACACTAAATTGATGAAACCCGTCATTGGATTGCTCAGATTGGCTGGCTTTATATCTACCATATATTTAGATGACCTATATTTAATTGGATATTCATACAACGATTGCTTAAAAAATATTCATACTTCTATTAAATTACTAACAGCCTTAGGATTTATCATCAACTATGATAAGAGTTGCTTACAACCTTCCATGAGATGCAAATTTTTGGGTTTTATTCTTGATTCCCAAAATTTCTTAATTATTTTACCCGATGATAAGAAGCAACGCCTTATTAACGAGATTCACATGTTTATGAGATTAAAGCGTATCAAAATCAAAGATTTTGCTAAATTAGTCGGTTTGTTAATTTCTGTTTGCCCAGCCGTAGAATACGGCTGGCTTTATACCAAAGAATTTGAACGTTGTAAGTATCTTAGTTTACAAGGTCACGACGATTACAATCGTTATATGAGTATCCCAGATCACCTGCACGATGACCTGAGATGGTGGCTACAAAGCTTAGTAAAGCCCGAGAACCGTATCAAAGATGATACCTACTCTGTGGAAATATTCTCTGACGCCTCAACTACGGGGTGGGGTGCAGCGTGTGGCTCAGAGACGGCGTGTGGCCGGTGGTCACTGGTAGAGCAAAAACAACATATAAATTACTTGGAACTTTTGGCTGCCTTTTTTGCACTTAAAGTATTTGCAAGGGACTTTCACGATTGTCAAATACTTCTACGCGTAGATAACTCAACCGCTATTAGTTACATCAATCGAATGGGTGGAATTCAATATCCACACCTAACCAAGGTAGCCAAGGATATTTGGCAATGGTGCGAGTCCAGAAAAATTTTTGTATATGCGTATTACATTAAATCTGCAGACAATGCCATAGCAGATCAAGAATCAAGACGCAACCATCCTGATATAGAATGGTCCTTGACGGAAAATATGTTTTCCTTGATACTTGAAAAGTTTGGCACACCATGCATAGATTTATTTGCGAGTCGTTTTAACAGAAAATGTATAAAATACATTGCTTGGCATAGAGATCCAGACGCTTACGCAATTAACGCCTTCACAATTAGCTGGTCTAAGATATATTTCTATGCATTTCCGCCTTTTCCGGTTATTTTAAAAACCTTAAAAAAAATCATGAATGATCGAGCAAAAGGCATCGTAATAGTACCTTTATGGCCTACGCAGCCTTGGTTCCCCTTGTTCAAAAACTTATTAATATCGGAATTAATTATTTTTAAATCAGACAGTTTCAATATTGTTTTTGATCATTCCAGCAACGGCAACATTCAAAACCATCTTACCCTGGCTGCAGGGATTTTATCAGGGGAGCCTTATCGCGAAGAAGCGTCCCAGAGTCGTCGGAACATATAATGCTTGCCTCTTTAGCCGACAGTTCTATCAAACAGTACGATGTTTGTTATAAAAAATGGTTCGATTTCTGTGTTCAGAATTCCCTTGATTGTTATGCCACATCGATGACCGATGTATTGAGATTTTTAACCATGTTTTTTGATGCTGGTACTAAATATAGTAGTTTAAATAGTTTTAGATCGGCCCTATCCTTGATATTGGGTCCTAGTCTCTCCAAAGATGAAAGAATAATAAGGTTTTTCAAAGGCGTGTTCCGTTTACGTCCACCCATGCCTAGATACAATGTAACGTGGGATACCTCATGCGTTCTAACTCACTTAGCTACTTGTTATCCTAATGAAACATTATTGCTAGATCAATTGACAAAAAAATGTATAACCTTATTAGCTCTTGTTACGGCCCATAGGGTCCAGACCTTTTCGAAAATTAATATAAAGAACATTGAAATCAAACCTAACGAAATCATAATAAAAATACCTGACTTAATAAAAACATTAAAACAGGGAACCAATCAACCTCTCTTGGTATTGCCTTACTTTTCACAGAAAAATGAAATATGTCCTGCACAGACATTGGTTGATTACATTAACAAAACTTCATCGTTACGTAAAGATGATACTTTATTTATCGGATGCAAAAAGCCCCATAAAGCGGCGACCACACAGACGCTGTGTCGCTGGATAAAGAGTACGCTCCATGCGAGCGGGATTGACGTATCCATATTCTCGGCGCATAGCACGAGACACGCCTCTACATCTAAGGCCCACCAGCTAGGCGTAAATATTGACCTGATCAGAAAAACCGCTGGCTGGTCTAATAATTCAGATACTTTTTTCAAATTTTATCAGAGAAATATAACTAAATATGACCCGTCAGTCTTAGCAAGAGCTATTATTAATAATACAGATGATGATTAAACTTTGATGAAACTATGTAATTGATTTAAAACATAACTATTTTGTAACTTGTACCATTATCTTATAATAACAACATAATTTTGGTAATGTGATTAAAATTTAATATTGATTCTGATATTGGCGTTGATATTTTCAGAATTAAACCTCTCAAAGTCTACATGTGTAAATAAGTAATAGGTTTATTATTTCAGGTTACTAATCTCGAGAACGAAGCACGAGTATAATTGATGATTAAACGAACTTACTTGTACGTGAAGTTCGATCATAATTATACGAAGTGCTTCGTTCGAAGAGATTAGTAACTCCCTCCCGCCCAACCCAAATTATTCCAAAAATATCAACGATGTACATTGGTTACAGATACTCTAAACTAAATGACAAGCGGAGTTTTAGGGCACGACTACCTCGCAAAAAAAAAAAAAAAAAATGAGTACCCTCTTATCTCTCAAAATACAGTGCTATGTGGTGAATCCTTAGTGATACTACATGTGTAAATAAGTAATAGGTTTATTATTTCAGGTTACTAATCTCTTCGAACGAAGCACTTCGTATAATTATGATCGAACTTCACGTACAAGTAAGTTCGTTTAATCATCAATTAATCGCTACAAGTCTAAACGTAACCTATCTTTTACTTGTTGGCGTGAGGTTTTAAACATAGATTTTAAACATAATGATGCGAATAAATTCCAAACTTCACTAGATCTTTTAGAAGAGAACTTATGTATTTTAAAGACACTCGATTTCCCGGTCCAACATTGGGACTTTGTTTTGGTTTACCATATGTTATCTAAACTTGATCCAGATGTGCGCCAAGGTTTTGAAGAGAAATACTCCGATGTAGAAATACCATCGTTTGATCAAATAAAATCATTTTTGCGTGCAAAGTCAGAAGCTCTTATACGTGGTACACACTTTAACGCTACTCCTAAAGTTAAATCGAACCAGGCTGTGCCCGCGGTTGTGTCATCTCAATCTCGACGGGCCCCCGCTCCTACAGTACTCATTGCTTCTGGTGATGATAAACAAATTACACAACCGAGTAAATGTGCTTATTGTAATGAATCACATTCAATAATGTCATGTCCCACGTTTCTTACAAAATCGGTTGACGAACGTATGAACGTAGCTAACGAGAAAAAATGGTGTTATAATTGTTTAAAGTCGTCCCACCAACTTAAAGATTGCAAATCGATATTTACATGCCGTGCATGTAAGCGCAAACACCACACATTACTTCACCGCGAAAAACCTCAGCCGCAGGAACCGAGTCCAACAGTCTCATCTTTGATATCAAGGTCTCAGGCAAACACTACCGTGTTGCTGGCTACTGCTATCGTTCAGGTTAGGGACGCTTCAGGCAATATGCAATCTTTTCGTGCATTGTTCGACACCGGGAGTCAGAGCAATTTCATTACCGAATCTGCTGTTAACAGTCTGGGGTTCACTCCAGCTAAGGCTGATACTAAAGTCAGTGGACTCGGGGAAGCTGTGGCACCCATTGCTGGTGATGTCACTTGTTCAGTAGGCACGAGTACGCGTGTTTATTACAAATTAAACATGCACGTGATCAAGAAAATATGTGGCGACCAACCTATCGCTCAGTTAAACACATCGGGGTGGTCACATATAAAATCGTTGGCGTTGGCCGATCCAGGATTCGACATTCCTGGACCCATCGATCTTTTATTAGCTGCAGATGTCTTCGTTGAATCTGTTCTTAACCAACGCATTAAAGGAGGTTACAACCAACCTACCGCATTTAATTCAATTTATGGGTGGCTTCTTTTAGGTAAAACGTCTTTATCATCAACTTCTTTACTTCAACTATCTACTATACCTAGCAGTGATAACGATCTAAATTCAATAGTTCAACGTTTTTGGGAAATTGATTCATTACCGAATTCGTCTCCATTGAGTGCAGATGACTCGCTCTGTGAACAAATCTTTATTTCTACTCATTCACGTGACCAAACAGGGCGTTATATTGTTAAAATTCCTTTCAAAAATGATACGGAACCTACCTTTGAAGGCTCTCGTGAAGTAGCTTTACGCCGTTTTTACGCTATCGAGCGTAGATTATCTCGCGATCCTGATTTACGTAGTCAGTACTCTGAATTTATGTCTGATTACCTCGAATCCGGTCATATGTCACTCGTACCGTCCCAGGACATAGGTCAGGGAAAATACTACATTCCCCATCATTGCGTCTTACGTCCTCATTCTGCTAGCACACGTCTACGTGTCGTATTTGACGCTTCAGCGAAAGATCTCCATTCGCGTTCCTTGAATGATGCCCAACTTATCGGTCCAAAATTACAACCAAATATTTTGGAACTACTTTTACGGTTCAGGGAACCTAACGTTGTTTTTATGGCAGACGCCCGTCAAATGTATCGCCAAATTGTCTTGTCTTCAGACCAACGCGACTATCAACGGATTTTCTGGCGGACCTCGCCTAGCGAGCCCCTACAAGAATACCGCTTGAATACGGTCACGTATGGTTTAGCGTCATCTCCTTATCTCGCGTGTCGTACTGTGAGACAGCTCGCAGAAGACGAAGGAGACCTTTATCCCCTAGCAAGACAAGTCATTCTAACTCAAGTATATGTTGATGACGTGGCTACTGGATTTCCAACATTAGAAACTGCTCAGGAGGCCAAATCGCAAATTATCGCTTTATTCAAACGTGGTCAATTTCATTTACGAAAGTGGGTTAGTAATCATCCTCAACTTCTATCGGATCTTCCTAGTGAAGATTGCTTGGCTGGTGCAGTGTCATTTGACACCACTGAAACGTCAACCCTAAAAGTGTTAGGTCTCCAGTGGGATCCATGCTCAGATACTTTCAACTTCGCTATAGAACCTTCTGTTCGGCCTTGTACGAAACGCTCCATTTTAAGCGAAACAGCTCGGATCTTCGATCCACTGGGTTTTCTTTCACCAGTCACCATCCAAGCGAAATGTCTGATACAAAAACTATGGGTTCTTGGCACAGGCTGGGATCAAACTCCACCCGATGACATCATTCGAACGTGGAACACTTATCGTGAACAACTACCGGAACTAACTCAATTTAAAATTCCACGTAAACTGACCTGCCCAGATGCCAAGTCATACGAAATCCACGGCTTCTGTGACAGCTCTGAGATCGCATACGGAGCAGTAGTGTATCTGCGAGTGGTCCAGGCTGATCAGGTAAACGTTTACCTCGTATGCTCTAAAGCTCGTGTGGTTCCGTTAAAACGCATATCAGTGCCACGACTCGAATTGTGTGCTGCAGTTCTCCTTTCCGACCTATATATATTCGTACGTGACATCTATCTTTCTCAAATTAAAATCGATAACGTTTTCCTCTGGTCTGACTCAACCATCGTTCTATCATGGTTACGTTCGCCCTCCTCGCGCTGGACTACGTTCGTCGCCAATCGCGTCAGCCACATCCAGGATATAACTCCCATGGAGTGCTGGCATCATGTGTCCTCCGGCGATAATCCTGCAGATATCTGCTCACGCGGTCAATTTCCGAGCGAAATTCTGATTAACCCGCTATGGTGGGCGGGGCCCTGTTGGCTATCGAATGATAAAACTGAGTGGCCAACCAATTCCACTAGTAGTCTAGCACAGCTGACTAGTGATGATGAGTCAGTCGTGCAAGCCGAGGCTCGGAAAACGGTGACCTTAACTATTCGCGCAGGTAGTGAGCCTCAGACCGAATCAATTATAGAATCCTTAATAAACCGGTTCTCATCTTTACAAAAGATAGTAAACATACTTACGTTTGTTCATCGTTTCATTACAAATTGCCGTAATCCGGCTTCAGCAAATCGTTGCAAATTCTTAAATAACGTTGAGCGACATAATTCGTTAATGTATTTAGTCAAACATGTGCAACAAACAACATTTACTGAAATCATTCTAAATTTAAACTCTCACAAACCGATACCTAAATGTTTTCGAAAACTAAATCCTTTTGTAGATAGTCGTGGAATACTCAGGGTGGGCGGTAGAATATCGCGAGCAGGTTTAGAATACGAACAAAAGCATCCAGCCTTTCTACCGTCAGATCATCCATTATCGTTCTTAATTATTGATTCTATACATCGTAATTATCTACATCCAGGTATAAACACGACTCACTTTTTACTCTTACAACAATTTTGGATTCTCTCTGCTAAGCGTGTTATACGTCAGTGCCTATCGAAATGTATTCAATGCTACCGTACTAACCCGCAACCGCTTCAACCGTTCATGAGCGATTTGCCCGCGTATCGCGTAAATCAAGTCAAACCGTTCTCCATCGTAGGCGTTGATTTCGGTGGCCCGTTCCGCATAAAGCTAGGTCCGCACCGTGGCGCTAAGATAGACAAAGCATATTTATGTTTATTTGTCTGTCTTGCTACCAAAGCAGTACACCTTGAAGTGGTTTCCACTTTAAGTTCCGACGGTTTTATCGCATCGTTACGACGTTTTGTGGCGCGACGTGGTCGCTGTAATGAAATACACGCAGATTGTGGGACTAATTTTGTAGGTGCTAGCAATCAATTAGCGACTCTAATGCAACATGCATCTAGTGCAGAAAAAATAACTTTTAAATTTAATCCTCCTTCCGCTCCACACTTCGGCGGAGTGTGGGAAATTCAAATTAAGGCAGCAAAATCTCATTTGTTACGTATCGTTGGTGATCAAGTCCTTACTTTTGAAGAACTCACAACTCTGTTCACTCAAATCGAAGCCGTGATGAATTCTCGCCCGTTGTGCCCTATTAGCTCAGATCCTAACGATCTAACAGCTCTGACCCCAGGTCATTTCCTCACGTTAGAACCTTTAGCCACTGTCCCTGATGAAGATCTATCACAAGTCAACACTAATCGGCTTCAACGGTGGCAGCTGTTACAATCATTTCATCAGAATTTTTGGTCCAGGTGGAAAAACGAATATCTTAACTCTCTAACGCTACGTGCCAAATGGACCAAAGATTCCAAACCTTTACAAGTAGGTTCGATGGTGATAATCAAGGACGACAATCGTGCGCCATTACATTGGCCTCTAGCCCGCGTGGTAGAACTCCTACCTGGGTTAGACGGGGTAGTTCGGATCGCAGTCGTTAAAACTGCAACGAATCATGTATTACAACGACCGTTGGTGAAGCTATGTCCATTGCCCATAGCTTAAATCGCTTATTTTCAATTCTCAACGTAACTTTAATTTATCGTTTAATTCTAGTTTTAATTAGTTTATCGTTAGCTTTAGTTTGTTATTATTGTATCGTTTTTTTTTTTTAACCAGAAAATGCCATAGCCATTTTGGTGGGCGGGATGTTCCGTCATCAAACAAAACTAAACGCAATTTATTCTAATTCTACCAATCATCGATGTTCAACGTTCCATCAGTTTGCGATAGCAAAACGCAGACCTCGTATAGTCTGTGGTGCATACCGTGACTCGTAAAAAATTGGAGCGAAAACACTTCTTTCAAAAGCCCGTGTGTGAGAACATCTCCTATCGCGCACAACGTTCTCTTGTCCCGACACTGGACAAAATCATCGTTCTCATTCTTCTACGCGCGTAAATCACCACTCGCATCCCGGGATTCCTGTGTTCCTGCCCTTGGAACCATCGGAGGTGGAAAGCTCAGCGTGTGTCGTAGCAGTCCAAGGTACGTGTATGCACTATATACTTGCTATTGACATTCTGTGGAGTTTTTGAACATCGTGCTTTACTCGTCATCGTTGTGTTCCCTAGTAGCAGAAAGCCACCCCAGCTATTTCGGCTCTGGTGCGCATGCTACACTTGGTGATGTCATACAGTACCCGACGGAAATATGGCACGTCGACTTTTGTAAAAGTTCGTGTTTGTGTCGCGTCGTCTCTGTCCCTCATACGTGTGCGACAGTCCCTGTCTAACAGTCCGACAGTGTCATATGAACGGTCCTGCACTGCCCTGTGCTGGTGAGGGATAAAAAGTGCACGCATTAGTGATTGGGAAATCATTATCAATGACGGCAGATGTTTTAATGTTGGGACTTTTTGCTACCGCCCTGGGAATCAGTGATGTGATGCGATTTGGAGTGTCGCACCCATTGGTAGGAATTTCAGCACGCTGCTCGATTGTTTTAATTGATAATCTAGAGTGAGAGAAATTATTAATATAAGTGCTACTATAAGAACTTCTTTAGTGTTAACAGAAACGTGAGACGTGAAGCTTTAATTTTACAAAACAGATATGTTTGGAATCTGTAATGGTCACCGTGGTGTGAAGGAGTATAGATAGCTACATGAGAAATAACTTTTGTTGTGTATCATTTGTTCGTAATTATTTATGTCGGACCTTTTGTTGGAAATCATATTAAAAGAAAAATCTTCGGTGATACGCACCGTGACTAAAATAATATAAAACTTGTAAATCGTTGCTATTTATCGAACCTCGCGCTGTAAACAGTCAATACGGAATCTTAAGAGATCTCAAGCTTTATATGGTCCTCCCTCATGAGGTACTCAGTGTAGGTACTTCCGGAACATATTACTCCGAGGTGATGATGATCAAGCGAGTCCTAATCGCGTAATTACGCGAAGCGTTTGATCTGTCCGACACACAGTCAGGACACGCAGAAGGCTAGCATTACAATAAAAGAAGGAATCATAGATAAAATAATTATATCTTAAAATGATATCGTGACTGATCGAAAAATTATACATGTTTACAATTTAATAATAACAATGGACGGCACGGTATTAATATGTGGTGGCTCATTTATTGTAGCTTCAAAACCAGTCAGACATTTTATCCGACTCCTAAAAAGGAGGTGGTTTTTCTATTGAGCAGTAGTTTTTTATTTGTCTCATCAGTTTCACTATCACTGCTCTCAATTTTGTAGGAAAACATTGCGAGGAAACCTCCAAGAAGCATTTGTTATTAACTCTTGGTCTGTAACAGAGAAAGGGCTGCTTTCTTTTCTAGGTTTGGGAAAAAACGATTTAATAAATGCTATAGGTAATGAGAATGCAGATCGTATTCGCCTACTCCATTCGACTCTTTATTTCAATGGATTTGTATCCTTATTCAACTCAGAATTCAGAAGTGATGTACGACGATCTACGAAACGACAGTTTTCAATTTACCAAAATGTTTTTATCTGCACGGTGCAGTGCCCGCTCTTGTGCGCCACAAAGCCCGTGGACTGGACATTCGGCCATAGATCCTGTACGTCATGTAAGTGGCGGCGACCCGCTGACCCGCGCTGCGCGGGCGCATGCGTGCGCGATGCTATCGCGTAACGTCTCTATGAGCGCCATTACACCGCTGATAAGAGTGGAAACAGATACTACGCTAATGAACACTTTTAATACTTACAGACTAACTGTAGCCAAACTGTTCGCTCAAGCGGTTATTGTACTGTAGGAGTGAGTCTCTTACTTTGATTAAAGAAAGATTTATTATTATTTTTTGTAATTATATGTACGTAGGTATATAGTTCTAGTTGTAGTATGTTTATAATCTACATAACTCGTTTAACTTCTTTGTAGAAATTAATTGTAGGTATTTAATCGACACTTTACATGGTCTTGCAATTAGTTTTATTTTTTAGCCCTTGTTGATCCCATCTAAGTACTAACCTACTATATACGCATGTCATCCTCTTCATTTGGGAATAAACAAACGTAAGTAGTAAGTAATGGCTATTAAACTTCCATAATTACTAATAGCCCTGCCACCCTTCATTTAACGTCTGCTATTTTATTCCTACGCATGTTCTACATAATTTATTGACAAACAATGTAACAAATGTATGCAAATACCTATATTCCCAACACAAAAAAGTACAGGAGGCTTGACGTGAACAAAACTATAGACAACACTTCTATCATTAAAAATTCAAATAACATAGAAAAACCTCGTTATGCATACAAAGAGCTGCCGAGCGCCATAAACAACAGGCTGTCTACAGAGCTGCTAATATGTCAATAAGTAAAACATACGCCATGGCATGCCATCAATTTCACATCGAACCGTTTTTCTTAAGCTCCACGTTTCAGTAATCGATGGTAATAGAGGCAAGCGAGAGGGCTGCCTGCCCTCATTTGAATAAGCGTCTTGAACACCTGGGTGTACAGGAACATTTTAATTGCAATAAAGTCAATTATTGTGTCTACGGACGTGGAATTGTTATTGTTTTGAAAGCTGTTTATGTTCGTAATAGAACGGAAATACATTCAAAGGCAAATCGTTAATTTCATTTAGACTATTAGACCATTTATGGGTGTTGAAGTTGAAAGGCAACACTAAAGTACATGAGTATTATTAAATTATCTTTGAATAAAGTCTAAAAATAATATTTGCCTTCGAGCCTTTTTTTATCCAGTTATCTGGTTTGGGATAATGTATCTACCTAATATAATTACCAATAAGTACTTTTAATAGGTCAATCTTGTACATCTAAAAACACATTGGTGTTCTGTCCAAGTCGCATGACTCGCATGGCATATGCAAGAAGAGACAATATTGGATTGTGTTGAATAGCTCCTCCCACCTTTTCTGAGAGTTAAGTTAAGTTAGCCCATAGAATCAAAGATGTTTATCAAAATAAAATAAAAACAAGTGTTTTATTTAAATTAGGCTGATAATTATAATGAATACTTTTTAATCGTCAAACTTTACAACAGACATTCCGCCCTTTGCAACTTCCGAGTGTTTCGTTGGGAAGCAGAAGTGACGGTACTAACTCCCCAGCAGCACGTCTATCTGTTAGTTTAGAAACATTTGCAGGTTTGATTGGAAACGAACCACGGCACGATAAGCTGAAAATGTTTGTTTCAGAAGAGTACTGAACTCATGACCCCTGCATGCACAGTGAGCGCCTCAGCCGCTGAGCCCCCGGCACTTCATTACCGAAACCTCTTGACATTCTCACAGCATCGCAAGAACACAATAATATGAGAATGATGACAGCAAAACATCACAACATTATAAAAACGGCGGCCGCTCGACTTGGAGACAATACGTTTTTATTCCATGATCCGAAGTGACGCGAGCAAAAACCGATGAGTGCCGTGCCCGTGGAGGACGCACTGCCAATTATTACATATTTATTCGATTTTGTTGAAACCGACCGAATAATTGGAACTGTAATGTTTACACAAATACTTTACGCACTCGAAGCAGAACGTATAACGATCAGCTGTCAGTCGCAGCGTGATAATTAATAGCTGTTTTGCATTGTAATTAGCATCGACAGGACTGTGAAAAACGTTAATCAATGACCATCGACTAAAAAAAATACTTAATAGTTGCTAAAATATCGCAAGCGTTGCCGACACATGCCACTCACAGCGCCTCATCTACATACAGCAATGTCGTATAGGTGCTGCGCTGTGTTGTGCACGCTATGTGTACATATGTGTTGTGTTGCAACTCTAATGGCCGCTGATTAGCATTCGTCGCGATTTGTCGCGTCGCTTGTGCTCTCACCAATCCTGCGCGACCTGCGCCGGCGCACGCTAGTTGGAGACATTTGCATACAGAGCGCATGTGACGAGAATGTCACATGAAAGTGTGAGAAATTTAACTGTGCTGATTAAAACTGAAGATATTCTACTTGATTTGATGATAATACAGCTTTGAACATAAATCACAATAATTAGAAGAATCTCTCTTCTAATTATTGTGATTCAGATAGAGATGTGTTATGTGATGAATGAATCTCAACAATGTGTGTGTCGTGCTCTCGCATTGAGTGGTGGGCGTTATTAGTGGCGATGTGCTAGAGAGCACTTGTGACCTGATGCTGCGGCACATGTGTACGTGCAACAATGGCTGGAGTAGAGTGTTCGTCTGACACTAGCGCGTCGCGGCGAGGCGTGCGCGCACACTCGCGCATGCGCATTAGCATTAGATAGTGCGCGCTAGAGCTGCGGGGGGCGGGGCGCCGAGGGCGTGGCCTCGCCTCGCGATTGGCCGCCGCATGCAAATGCGCAGCGCCGCCTGCGCGCGCGCAATCACGGCCGCTGCCATTGCGGACTCACCATTGTTTCCGAAGCAAAAACTGGCGAACTTGCCCGAGCTCGTTTGTCGGGAACACGCGCGAGCAAAAACCAAGGAATGCGCATAACAAGAAACTGCAAAAAAGGGCCGGACGACGACGACGCGGCGCTTTTTACTTGCGATTTATGTCCCCGCGAGTCCTCTCACCGTCCTTCCCCCCTCCCCCCTCACGGCGGAGGAGCGAGTGAGCGCACGCGCAGCTCCCACTCCTGTTAGTTATCCTAACATCGTTTAGTCTGTCGTCACTCGGCCGCATTTTCCCGTCGGCGCAAAAACGCCCAGGCCGGGTACTGAACCCGGAGCGGTTAAATTGCACAGCTCTTAGAGCATGTGAGCACCG
Organism: Xestia c-nigrum; assembly: GCA_916618015.1. Lineage (NCBI taxonomy): Eukaryota > Metazoa > Arthropoda > Insecta > Lepidoptera > Noctuidae > Xestia > Xestia c-nigrum. The sequence goes on along the minus strand of OU745252.1, from coordinate 25,917,910 downwards.
TCAATTGGCAACAGGGCCATTACTTTTAAATCACATTTACATTGAATGCGCTACGAGCAGCGCCGCCATGGCCGCCGTGCCTCCGTCGGGATGCTACGCTCAATTAAAATACGGCAATAAATTAACGACGCCAGTACGTGACCGAGCCGACTTGTTACAGTATATATGTAGTAAGTATGTTAGCTATACGGCCAATATATCAAAATATAGACAAACACACAACTAATATTACATAGCAGTGTGAACCACACCATCGCAACACGATCTAATCGTCCGTGCATACGGTAGGTACACCGTCCTCCGGACGACCGGTCAATGAAGCTATTTCGGTCCGTTGTGCAATTCCGTAGCGACGAGCATTCCTAAATTAGTGCAGTAAACAAATTGTCCGGCAGCAGATGGAGGAATGTGGACACTGTCCGGGTGTCCGGGTGGAGCTCCCTGGCCGGCCGCCAGCACAGTGATGCACATTATTCGCTTCACTTGTACACTTGTAACACAACTATGTGCTTATTTACATTGGCAGTGTACACAAACCGTTCATTTCGATTCCTGATCGTTCGGCATCAAGTCCCCGGTGCCGGCAGTAATATTGCTGAGTAAACTTGATTAAGATCAACATTGTAGTGTGTTTGCGTAGGTTTGAATTGTAAATAGCGTATTATTGTTAGATGAATAATAAAATAGACGAGTTTTTTTACCCTGAACTTTTATGGTAGGGAAGGTAATATGTTATAAACTTATCTTGAGTCATGTGAGCCATAGTGCCTTATGGAAACTATTGAATGTGTTAACACGATTTATGACATGTGATCACATCACTGCCTGTGCCTATGTGTCATAAAAATACTTGCTAAGAATTACATTAACATAATACAAGTATGCATTCAATGATATTTTATCCTCTTGATACAGAACTATAAAGCCGCTATCGGGCATTACACATATAAACCGGACAGCATGAGAAACGCCACGACAATGTCACTAAACAAACAAAAACTCTTGTCCATCTCAGTCTCCGTAGAACGGATGAGCATCAAAGATTGCAGCACTTCTTATGAGAGCTTAGTAATAAGTTGTTATGAATGCACCTTATTAAAATGCAGGCGATGTCGCCACAGAGCATTAGACCCCGCACGGTGTCACAGGTACCACAACACAACTGTACACGGCCTGTCTACACCAAAGGATAAATAGAATCAAAATGAAAACGGTATTTTCTAAATTCTCACAAGAAGACCTCACGAATCCCAATTTAGCATTTGCAGAGAGATTGCCTCCGAAAAGGCTAGGCAGATGATGAGAGGCTGATCCCATTCCCGGCAGATTCTTAATTGTAATTATTGGTCAACAACTTGTTTGGTGAGTACCGTGTTGCGTTTGTAACCACTCTCTGTGGGACAGTGAGGAGGTTCAGCTACACTTGTATTGGATTACCAAAATACCAACCTACGTAACGTATAGTGAACAAACTGCAGTATATGTCTAAGTGCTTCATCAGAGGTGATGGTCACTGGCGGTGCAGTTGCGTGCAGCTCCAGGCGTCTCTCGCCTGTATAAATAACGTTCATTACGCGTCTCATCTGAACGCATTAGAATCCTTCCGAGTACGCATTCGTATTCAATTATGCGCCTGCGCAAAAACTAGTCGCGCATTTGAATGACGCGCGCTTGGTCTCGTTACCGCCGCGTCCCCGCGCCGCTCCCGCCCCGCAGCCGCGCCGCAACCGCACCCCCCGCGCACCCTCCCGCGCCCAATTTACAAATAAAACGCGGGGAACGTCCGGCCGCGCAAAAACTGACCGCACTCCTCCCCGTGCATATGAATGGAGCAATTTTTTGCGCCCGCGCCGCAGCACTAAGATGTCGCCATGTCAATCACTGCACTCCGCTGGACAACTGATTTTGGATTCATGAGGAACTACTGAAACCTTAAATTCCTCTCCCTTGCTCTTTATGGATTTATTGGAGGCGAACGTTTCAGCCTGTTCTAATGAATTTAAATTTCATCATGTAAACCCCATAACAATAATAAAAGCTTTTAAGCAAATCAAGATCAAATTAACCGAAGATCTATGGGGTATGTCTATCAAAGCTTGTACCTCAATTTTATTGAGACTGTAGCGCCGTATTTAGCCTCAATATTTAATTTGTGCCTGGATCAAGGGGTCTTCCCGGATCTAATGAAATTCAGTAAGGTAATATATTTAGGCCGCTTTTTAAATCCGGGGACAGTAAAGACACCAACAATTATAGGCCCGTATCCGTGTTGCCGGTTTTCAGCAAGGTGTTTGAAAAGATAATGCTCAATCAAATACTTAACCATTTTAACACCAATAAAATCTTACACGAACAGCAGTATGGTTTCACCAAAGGACGTTGTACGCCTGACGCCGGTGTCACTTTATTAAAACACATTTTTACTGCGTGGGAAGAGGCACAAGATGCCATAGGAATCTTTTGTGATCTCTCGAAGGCATTTGATTGCGTAAATCACGAAACCCTGATTTTGAAGCTCGAGCATTACGGTTTAGGTAAACTTGCGCTCAGTTTAGTAAAATCTTATCTGAATGATAGACATTAGACAGCAGCATGTACAAGTAAAGGGTGTAAATTCGATGGGTTTAAAAGTAAAAATGGGTGTACCACAAGGTTCGATATTGGGTCCCTTCCTCTTTTTAATGTACATTAATGACCTACCCCATTTATTTAACAACCATCCGCAAATGCTGTTGTTTGCTCATGATACTTCTTTAATATTTAGAATAAACAGACGTGCCACAAATTTTGACGACGTAAATTTCGCCCTACTGCAGGTTCATAATTGGTTTACCGCTAATAATTTAGTACTAAATGGGAATAAAACTAATTGCTTAAGATTTGCTTTACCAAATGTCAAAAGTAGTGATTGTGACATGGTATTGAATCAAGAGAAACTTGAATTTGTCAATAAAACGGTTTTCTTGGGAATTACGCTCGACCACAGGCTACAATGGGGTCCTCATTTAACATCTCTTGCAGGCCGGCTGAGCTCAGCAGCGTATGCTGTTAGAAAAATCCGTCAATTTACTGATGTTAATACGGCGAGGATAGTCTTTTTTAGTTATTTTCATAGTATTATGTCATTCGGTATTTTACTGTGGGGACGGGCTGCAGACATAGAGTCTATTTTTATTCTGCAGAAAAGAGCCATCAGAGCCATATACTCGTATGAATTACGTAGACGCGATTCTCTAAGAGAACTGTTTAAGGAAATTAATATCATGACAGTACCTTGTCAATACATATATGAAAACATCATGTACGTTAGGAAAAATCCGCATTTATTCAGTAAAAAAGGTGACAGACACCACTATAATACTAGAAATAGGGACCAACTAGTTCAGCCAGGTTTCAGGCTTGCTAAAGTAGATTCATCCTTCATGGGGTACTGTTTAAAATGTTACAATAAAATACCTCCCCACATTCTACAACTGAATGAGACGAAATTTAAATCTAGTGTAAAACGCACACTATATAGGCAAGCATATTATAAGCTGGGAGATGATTACATTGAGGATAAAAATGCTTGGCTAAATGCTGGTCCTGCTCCGCAACCATAGGTGCAAACTTATTGGACAATATTATTGTGGTAGCTGCAGAAGATTATAAAAATATTCTTGCATTGTATAGATTCCATCTCTTAGTATTGTATAATTGCATAGCACATGTGTGAGTACCATGTACTGTAAAGCTACCATCTCCATTTAGTTACCTTTCATTGACTTGAATATGCCTTGGTGGCTGAGAGAATGTCATGCTCGCTTAAATGTCTTACTGATGGTGGCGGGTGGGTCGGGTCATTTAGTTTCCTTCAATATGGTTGAATTGAATGGCGCTGATCCATGCGCCATGTTCGTGAACGGGCGCTGTCAGTCGGGACTGGTCATCTCTTAGCTGCCGTAGATCATTTGAATTGCATTATTTTATAAATTGTTGTTTTTTTTTTTAACTCTGGACGCTCTTATTGTGCACGTCTTTCTACATCGTTCTCACATATAATGTATAATCTCAACATGAAAGATGTAACCAAGATTTTGTAACATTTTTGATTGAAAAGAGTGTCCATGGAGTTTCTTGCCCGTTCTTCTCCATAGAGATCTACGCTAGGGATTGGGCAACTACAGTACTTTCTCAAGTTATTATGCCTTGTGTCTGTGACTGTAGCCTTTTTTTTCGTTTTATCGACATTCAAAAGTGCCGTAATGGTCTAGTTGAAATAAATTATTTGAGTTTGAGTTTTGAGTTTGTGTTTTGAATCCCAGAGGATCAGTATCGGTTGCTGATTAGGTAATACTGTGGAGTTTCGTTGATAAGGATTTTATTCCGCAGTGGAGGATTTCTTGGCTTAATCGATGATGACAGATCCTCCCCGGTAAGTTTCGAGTCCATGTAAGTTTCAGTTTTTCAGGTGATGTCTCCAGGACTGTTATTTCTTCAATAACTCCTTGAAAGGTTCAAATAACTTCCAGGGTTAGTCTGATTTGAGATGAATTGCAAGCTACACGATATGTAGCTTGCTCTCCCTCCGTTGCAGCAAACAGTTAATATATTATATTAACTGTTTGCTGCAACGGAGAGAGAGTTTCGATGGAGATTGTATCTGGATAATAAAAAGAAAAAAGCAGTTAAAGTCTTCGGTAAACAAACACAGCTTTGTTCAAATAAAAAATACGTTATGAATAACCAAGCCTAGCCAGACACAAGAACACTATGTGTCGGTGAACAAGAGCGCGTATCCCAAAACTTGGCAACGTCTCAAATAGCTGTCAAATATTTACGTTTTAATGAATTTGGCAATTTTACTGTGTGAAAATAAGAAATATGGCTCTGTAGTGCACTAAAAAAATGATTAGGGAATGCAATAGATAATATCGTAACACCGAATGTATAGTTTTAGATGTAAAAAAAGTAATTAGGAACTTGCCAAATGCCTTGTTTACGGAAACGTTTACAACATCAAATTTAGGGTTTTAATTGCAATTCATATACAATGTTCTAAAAAGTCAATGCGTGGTCTTTGCGGCAGCGGTGGGTGGTGCTCAGGAAACGGTGCCGCCGATCTATCTGAATGGTTTGCCTTCGGATAGAGTGGACCAGTTTAAGTACCTTGGGCATTTGGTTACGTCTGATCTCAGGGATCACGCGGACATCGAACGGGAGCGGAGGGCTTTGTCGATAAGAGCAAACATGCTCGCCCGCAGGTTTACACGTTGTTGAAATCCAGTTAAAATCACCCTGTTCAAGGCTTACTGCACCTCTTTATACACGTGCAGTCTGTGGGCTCGCTACACAAGCTAGCTACAATGCCCTCCGCGTCTAGTATAATAATGCGTTCAGGGTACTTCTGTGACTGACATGTTGTGGCCTAATACTCACATAATATATGTATAGTGTATAGCATTGTTTAGATTTATTTATTATTTAATTTTCTTTCGTGTAAGTCCACATTTTATAAATAACATTGTAGAAAAATAAGACATTTTAATTTATCATTATATAATTGATTTTGACATATTTTATTTTATTACTCTGAATTGATTGTATTTTTACTTTTTACTTGTTAATTATAGTATAATAATAAAAAATAATAATACAATTTATTTTGCTCCCACAAAGTACAGTTACACTATAAGGTGTTACAAATATTGAAGGTACAGATTTGTGGGAGTCAGGAGTTCAAACTAGGATACCCCGTGCTATGGACTCCTGGCCCCCCTCGCCGAGATTTATGACAATTTTTGTTTTTATATACATGTCAGTGTAGGACTATTGTAAAAAAGAATAACATGAAAAACTACTAATAAAATAAAATCAAAAAATAAAATAATAATGCGTGTGTGTGTATAACTCAATGATGTTTCTAATTTAATTTTAGTGACATTTGTATAATTTATGCGTTTGTATTTGTGTCTACCTATTTTATACTTGCTTTATATGGGTCTCGGATCTGAAATAAATGATTTTATTTTTATTTTTTATTAATATACAATTTTTTATATACATATTTCTTATTTTCATACAGTACGGTCGAACAAGCTATTTGGTTTACAGTTTAACCCACAAATCACATTGTAAAATGTAAACCAAATGGCTTGTTCGACCGTACATTTTGCCAAATTAATTAAAACATGTAAATATTTGACAGCTATTTGCGACATTGCGAACTTTTGGGACACGCGCTCTTAAAGTCCTACTGAAATGTGATAGTCTTGTAGATAAATTGCTTTTTTCCGTGGGGTGGTACAAGTAAGGGTACTCCCTTGATTGTCCTAAAATTTTTTGTCCGAAAATCATAATCCATAACACGTTTGTTATAAACTTCAGTAACCATAATGTTCAAAACACCGAAATTATGTTTTACATAACAAACTTTACTTCTAATACTGTTTTGTCATAATATCGAATACTATAATAATTAAATCTCCTAATTTTACATGACATAAAGTTGTTTGTCCTAAGTATTGTATCACATAATGTGTATGATTCCGAATGGTCATTTACAAATTGTTAGTCGCTTAAAAAAATCCCTGAAAGTTAGGTTTTAGTGACAGAAACGAATTGCTGTAAATCCGACTCCACGCAGTCTTGTCTGCCCTACCCCAAGAGTGTTATTTAAAATCACGTAGGCGCAGAGGGGCGAGGCGGGCCGCGAGTTGAGGAGCAGGTGGTGGTAACACTCGCCGAGCCGAAGCTGCGGTGGTGAGCGTTAAACCCATCTGCGACGATAAGCTTGCGTGAGGCCGCCGGAGCCCCGCAGCGCCGGAGCCGTGACAGAAACCATGCCTGCTGCATGATGCTTGCTCATTTGCATGCTACATGCTTGCTTGCATGCTGTATGCTTGCTTGCATGCTGCACGCTTGCATGCATGCTTGCTTGCAGCATGTTTGCTTGTTGCATGCTTGCCTGCTTGCTTGCTTGCTGTATGCTTGCCGCATGCTTGCTACATGCGTGGTGCATGCGAGCTGCATGCTTGCTTGCTGTATGCTTGCCGCATGCTTGCTACATGCGTGGCGCATGCGTGCTGCACGCTTGCTTGCATTGCATGCTTGCTTGCTACATGCTTGCTTGCTTGCTGTATGCTTGCCGCATGCTTGCTACATGCGTGCCGCATGCTTGCTGCATGCTTGCTTGCATTGCAGGTCAACGCCTACATACGATTAATCATTTACTTAGAATAGGACTTATGACTTTTATTGAAAACGATTTTATGTCTTTTGTATATTATTGATTGTAATACGTATGACAAACGGATTTCGGGCTTATTACATTTAGGGATTTCAACTTTATGGGATATGATAATATATGATTTAAAGTTCGGGTAAATTATCATTCGGACGAATGATGATTATGACAAAAAAAGTTATGTCATTTTAGATTATGGATTAAAAAGTTAGGTAATACGATAGAGAACCACAAGTAAGTGCTCATATTTACGTAACACATTTCTTGGCACCGTCTGAGCTGACCTGCGAGCGTGGACATGTGGCACTCGGTACTTTCCAAGCGCTTCCATATTTCTACAACGATTTTGAAAAGGATTCACTTTTGACTGTTCCATCATCATTATCGCTGATAGAATGTCACTGTGCAGCGCCAGAGTAGCGGCCCGGCGGTCGGCGACAGCAGATCGGCTGATTATGTAACAAGCTCGGATTCACCGCCGCTCGTTTTTATCGTTGCCCGACGACGCATGGAAAATGCAACAGATTATCTCTCGCAGCCTGCCAACCCGCCAACCAGCCAACCCGCCAGGCTGCTAGGCAGCCAGGCTGAGTGCCACTGCGGCCGCAGCACGCTGATATGAATTTATAATCGCCGCATTGTTTTTAATTTCACTGTCATTTCGTACCTCACGTACGATCATATGCAACGTTTTTGCTGCCAGTAATCGAACGTACCGATCTATTCAATTAGTTAAATGGATTCTGTGAAAACAATGTTCACTTATACGATGCTTCAACTCTCTCTGTACGTCCTACAGTGTATGATAATGCCAGGTTTAGTGGCACGCCAGCATGCACGAGCATGCACGACGATAGGGGCACTAGCATAGTTAACGCTGTGTGTGCATACGAAGTTAGCATTTATGTTGATTGTTGTAGAAATATAAATAATTAAACATAAATTTGGCTTGCAACTGGCCAATATTACTTTATTTATTTATTTAAACTTTATATACAAGAGTGGTACATAGGCGGCCTTAAAAAAAAATATCGCTGAACATTTACACACAGCGCCATCTAGTGCCACACTAAGCAAGGCTTGTGTCGACACCAGATAGTTGTTATATACCACAACACATTCTCCACCAGTCAACCTTCCACAAGACATTCTCTACCAGTTGAACTTAGGGTCAAATAAGACAGAATCATGTGATAGAGTACAAAAATCAATGAGAAAATACAATTTTGTGAACAAATTGAAATACATAAATAGTATACATACCATACACATATATTACAGATAAGATGAAATAAACTAATACATATTAAAATACATACAAAAAGTTCAAAATACGAGAAACCTCATAATAATGACTACACCTACATCACCTACTTCTCGTTAGTAAGTCAAACATTACGTTATTTGTAAGCAATGACAATCAAAGATTCCCTTTATAGTTTATCGAGTTGAGTGAATACAATAAAGATTCATTTATTTGCAAAAACATGTGTAGATAGTATTCATGCTTATTATAAGTGTTACAGGATATTCTTTGGCACAACATGTACCAGTTAGGTCAATGGCTGGTGTACAAATTAGGTCAGAAGACCATAAGATTTCAATTAAAAAAAAGATACAAGTTCAAATACTCTAAAAAATTAACATTATAATACAAATATGAAAAAATTAAACAGTTTGTAAATATTCGTGGGATTCAAAACGAAATATAATAGATTCAGTCAGTATGTCAGAGCGATTTTGTAATTTAAAAATTCATTGACATCATAGAAGGCTTTTTCAATGTTATCTTAAACTGGTCTGTATTTATATTGTTATATATTATCGGTGCTCTGCATACAACGCTTTTATACAGTAGGGCTGTCTTAACTGGCTGAACACGAAGTTTACTATTATACCGGCGATTTCGTATTAGAAGGTCCGATATTCGAGGAAACAAATGAGGGTTATTTCTTACAAATATGCCTATTTCCAAAATGTAAAGTGACGGCAGTGTGAGGATTTTATGCTTTGTGAAAAGTGGCTTACAACTATCAGTACTTTGGATACCAAACATAGCCCGTATGCATCGCTTTTGCATTTTAAACGCCATATCAGTATTTGATGAGTTGCCCCAGAAGATAACGCCATATCTTAGGACAGATTCAACAAGTCCATAATAAGCCGATAGTAAGACATTAGTGTTGATAGATGGAGCAAGTTGGTACAAAGCATATGCCTGACTACTGATTTTTTTACATAGTGCTTCAACGTGTTCTTTCCAGTTTCAAATAAATAAATAAAATAAATCGCTGGACATTAACACACAGCGCCACCTAGTGCCACACTAAGCAAAGCTTGTATCGTGGACACTAGATAGTTGATATACTACATAATATATACTTTTTTGTTTGTAAATACATACTTATTATACATATAAACATCCATGACTCGGAAACAAATGTAAAAGCTTAGTTTGCTGTCTGCAATTAAGCCGAGAAAACGTACATTGGATACTTCATTAAAGTGTAATTATCGTGAATCAAATTTACATTTAATATAGAAGTGCTTCATGGCGAACCTCGTGCAATAAGGTAACTCACTTACTGTTGATTTATCATAAAAACGTGTCATAGCCTGACACTCGCCATGCTGCTGCCCAATTCTCGACACTCACAGTGGCTCTAACAAACATGAAAGTCACACTGTAAGAAAAGCCCTGACACAATGGAACTCAGCAGCAAATCTAAAGACTAGGTATAGTAAGAAGCATAGCTACAATATAGTCGTTTCAATACAAAGTGCTACTCGTCCCTGAAACAAAACAATATTTGACCAGTCCCGGGGGAGCGCCTTCCAATCGCGGGACAAAGTCCCCGCGGCGCGATGTAAGCCTACACAAAACAAATAATATTTCTGGAAAAAAAAACTCGTCATTCAAACTGAAATCAAGTGCTACCTATCTATAAAGAGTGTCAAAACAGCTCTTAACGAAGCCGAAAGGCATTTGTTCTCTCGTCATTCCGAACATTCTTTTGTTCACCATACATGGGTGTTTTTATTGTAAGATTTTTAATTTTAAACACCTCTACGACCCCTTGTTTTTTTAGGATGGGATATAATCAAATAACTTCACCCACTCTGGGCGGAGCGGGATGGTGTGAAACCCATCCATGTTCCTTCCTCGTCCTTTATGTTCCGGGTAACTTTTATGACCCCTTACTATTCAATAAATTCATCAGCACAATGTTTTAAGTGCATAACATTGAGTTCTACCGCAAAACATGATTTCTCATCCCAAAAAAAAGTCGTTTCCCAGCAATCATTTTCGAGTAAAGTTACTTAATTTGATGTACAGAATGCTTGGTTGACAGTTTCGTGATGAGGTGGTTTACACACCCTGTATTACGATGGTGGTCCCACAGAGAAAGTTATTCATTTTGATGGTCTATAACACACCCTTTCATATCACTATACCCTTTTTGTTACTCGTTGTATACAGGGTGACTGGTAATTAGTGTACGATACTTAAATACGTGATTGTGTTCATGATAACAAATAACGTTTACTATGGGACCAAATATGAAATCGAAAATAAAATCAGCTGTTCAGTACATTTATGTTCACCTAATGTACTGAACAGCTAATTTTTTTTCGCGATTTCGGCTTTGTCTAAAGCTCCCCAGCATCCGTGCTTTCTACCAAGTTAACCATAAGCTAAGTTTAATTGATATAGTTACTATAGCTATGATATTAATTTGCGATAGGATCAGGCCACAGCCCAGTGCGTGGAGCGCGGATGCCGTCCGTCAGTCGCTCGTGCGCGATACACATCACCAGCACGCGCGCCCGACTATCAGCGAGTTATGATGATGCACGGAGCTTGATGATGGAAGGTGCAGGCAGAGGCTATCAAAGAACCAATAATATTCTCCCAGATCAAACCATGGCAAGGTCAGCCTCAGCTCCTGGCAAACTTTAAGGACCTGTTAGTTTCAAATCAGAATATTAAATCGAGCACTGTGTCGGTTCTCGCCAAATTGGTAAATACCTACTAATTATTGGTAAATACATACTAATTTTCCTTCTTGTTCTACTTTAGCACCATGGGTGAATTTCCCAAATGACTTAGTTTTAGTCTTAGTTGTAGTCTTCGGTGAAATTAGTATTTGAAAAAAGGGAATATTGTTATGAATTATTTTTTTTAGTATTCAATAGGTAGTTATTGGGTTGTAGCAAAAATATAATTTGCGTAGGACTATTACAAAAGGTAGAAATAAATACATAAACCTCATTTTTTTTCAAATCGGTGCTGTCCGTCTACTTTTTTTACAAACAAAAAAGCTTATACACTAAGAAAAACAAGTAAGTTAAGTATATAACTTATTCTATTTCATAGAATATTAGTTTTGTTATTCATTTATAGCATATTTTCTTACATAATTAACGATTATTATTACTGAGAGGCACAAACGTACTTGTCCTGCAAAATGTTCTCATATCACTGGACAAAAGTAAATTACACCTAACTTTACATCGACGAGTCCGACAGTGTCCCCACCCCAATAGTATTTCCCTCGTTAGTGTGTGCTAGTGCGCAGTCAGGATGGACCTGTGTCAAATACGTAATAATAACGTTACTTACGTTATTTGCGGGAAAATGCAGCGATTTGCCCAATTCAGTTGCTCCCGGACAATTACGAGTATTTGATATTATCGGTGATTGCATTTTTCTAGTGTAATAGAGTAGTTTTTTATTGTTGTTTGGTTCTAGTAAGTGAATTAGCTTCATGGTCTGTTATTGAATTTATCCTAGATATTATGCATTTTTTAACTTCTAAATGAGTGTTTTTTCTTTCTCACGTCGCTGTTCTCATATCGCTGTAATCGGTGGTCTTTATTACCACCGATGTGATAATTTACACCGAAATGATAAGAAAAAAACAATCAGTGTCTTATATCTAATATCGGTATTTTGATCCATGATCTTCGCAAAGTTTTGTCACATCGCGCATTCGGTGGATTGCTTTATCATATCGGTAGATCATTTTATCATCTCGGTGAGTCGTTTTATCATATCGGTAGATCCCGTGTCATTTCGTTAAATATACAAAGACACAATGGAACATACATACATACATACATACGGACACATACATTATATACATACATATATACCTACGTACAAACATTCATACATACATGCATACATACATACTTACTTACCTGACAAAAACTGCCAAAATCATTACTACTAGGTACGGTACAACTGGGTAGTAGAAGATGTATAATAAATGTATCATTAGGTAGGGGAGGTCTGTATTCGGTAATGTACGTCTATAGGCTGAGATGATGATGGTGAGGTGGAGCAATTGAACGAATTAAAGGTTTCTATAGAAAATAATTTCTAGTTATAAAAATAGTAAGTAGGAACATAATAATAAATAGATAAAAAGAAAACATAAGAATAGCTTAATTTTGTTTCAGAATGCCGAGGCCAAAACTAAAAGAGGAGGAGAAAAAAGAGAGAAAGGGATTGCTATAAAGAATAAGAAAAGCTAAAATCAAAAGCGATCCTGTGTTAAGAGAAGAAGGCTAGAAAGTTAGTGTACACACGGCAAAACATGATAATAAAATAAACATTATTTTTTATTAATTTAATAGTAAATGCAATAAAATAGGTAGATAATTTCAAATTATATTTTAATTGGATTTTTAAGAACTCAGTGCTCTTTGGATGTGATCTACTTACATAAGGCCCTAAGTTCAGGTCTTCAGTTCTAAGAAGTCACCCTTGGTTGTAAAAATATATAGGTACCTACGAACTATTTCCTTATTGATGTTCAAAGGTGGATAAACTTATCATATCGCTGTACAGAAAAAATAATCGGTGCCGGTTTGTGATATCGGTGGAAACAAGAATTCAAACGGAATTTTCTCCTTTAGTCTTAAATGATACATCGATGATATTAAATTTGGAGATATTTGATATCCTAAAGATTACATAAAACCTGAAAAATATACAAAAAAAAAGTATAATTGAAAAAGTTCACCGATATGATAAAAAAAAATGGCATTTGTGGAAATTCACCCACCTGGTAGCTGTTCGTTGTTCAAGAATCTACACTTCAAGAATGCCCATAAACAGAGTAATTGAAATGAACGACTTGAACGTTCACTCTAACGTTATTCGGTATGGAGATACATAATTATTGAGTGTGCAGCTTGTTACAATTTATTACAAGTTTTATTCGCACACGTTTACTTCAACTATTTCCTTGTAATGAAGGTTTCCGTTTCGCTACTCGTGTGTACAGTCAGCTCCACCAATGGGTGGCATTTGACTTTGATAGCGCTTCTATTTCGTAACAATAACCTCTTGAGCTCGCTACACCATCGAGCAGCATGCGACGCGTGAAGCGTCAACGACACGCGACGTAGAGACAGCAAAGGAAAGAACTATCTTGGAGCATACTTGTAATTGCGACGCGATGCGACGGTAATCCTGAAAACGAAGTAAATGTCACGCGTGAGACGCCTGAAGCAAGTCGAATCCTGAAACCTGAAGTTGTGAGTGGGACGTAAGGATGGTTTTCGCAGTTGGTAATAATATGATGTGCACTTGAGCGTACCTATCGTGTCTTCAAGAATAAGTGTCGACAGTACGTATGCTAATGTGGACGGTTCTCACGCGTTGCCTCACACTCACGCAGCTAGGTATGCAGAGCAGCGCGGCGCGGCGCGGTACTGTGCGGGTACTGTGTGGGTACCGCGTCATGCAGCGACAGCTGAGCATTCATTAACTTTGCCGACTAGTTGTCTGCTAGCATTCCTGTCTGTATCGTGTTTGTGATATCTGATGTGGGAAGTCGCACTATAATAGGTTTAAGTATAACATATTAGACAGAATTGAAATTGATAGTGTTTGATAGATAATGGCACATTAAAATAGGAGTTTCTAGGTATAGTCAGTTCCTTAGCTACCAACCAGTCACCAAAAAGTTCTTTCTCGCAGTAGATGTCACGACTTATGTATTTTGGTTCAAACATTAGTAGACAGATGACACAGTAATAGAAAAACGTCTTTGGCTAAGATGAAGTATACGCCGTTAAGAATATAGGGAGACCCACATTATAGTAAGAACTCCGTCTTTACTGAGGAATTAGAAGTGCTGTTTGTATAGCTAGTCTAGTTGGCAGGTTAACAGACAAGCACACACTTATGAAGCAAATGTCAAACCATAGTGAGTCGTACATTATAGAGAGAGCTGGGTACCAGAATCTCATCCCGGCCGTGTCCGGTGTATTTCATAGCAGAAACAGTTTAAGATATCTGATAAATATGTGTACATTTTCATAATTTTCATGTGGCGGTAGTTAGCACGGTTCGTGACCGGCCCGTATCGCGATCGGTCCGGTGCGGGCGCAAGCGCGGGCGGCGCGGCGCTGCGCCGGCGCATAACTCGCGATCATTACTGCGATACAACCACACTGACTTATTGATTCCACCTTCAATTAGAGCCCCGGTGCGCGGGAGGCCCCTATCTATCGGAGGCTCCCTAATAAATTGCAATAAAGAAAATTAACAGTTTATTAAAAACTATAAGTGTGTAACCATCGCAGGCGCACGCTTGCGCTGATAAGATTCTTATTAAACAAATTCTACAGCTGAGGCGATCAATATAACTGCAAACTGTATACTAGTTAATTCGCTTCGTGTTATTTGTTGGCAATGGCACCGTGTCCCCGAACCCGAACAAAGGACGTAACATTTATAAGAATGTAGATAAGCGAGGAGACATTTTACATAGTATCAAACTATAATTCAAGTTAAAACCGATCGCTATCTCGTCTATGAATTAACGAGGCCAGAGTGTCGCACACTGGCGATTATTTATAAAGAGCTGAATATTCAGCTGGACGCGGTTAATAGTTCATTAATAAACTTATCGCGCGCAGTTTGATCGCGATGTGCCGAAACGCGCTGCGTGTGGCGTGGCGGGAGCGTGGCGGCCGCGGGACGGGGGCGAGGAGACGCGGTTGCACCTGCGCTTGCGCACTAAATGTCAGGGTGAGTAAGGCGCGCGGGACACTTGACACACCACACTATATATCTACTGAACGAAGGACCACTCACAAAATGAAAACCAAAACTAACTTAATTTTTGATCGAACTTGAGCGCTGCTATTTTCGACAGTGGCAGAAATTAACTTCAGTGTCCAGGATACGCTTCCTGACTAGTTTCTTGCTTGAGTGCTTTAATTGTTCAAAGAAGAGAACTTAGCATACAGGAACTGCACCATTACGTGCATTCAATGAGTACCATTCTCAATGGCAGTTGACACATAAAAAGCTCATAGTAACGTGTTGTGTGAAGCAGTCCTTCTGCCCCTCCCTCCCTGCTGACCCACTGGCTCTATAACGGCACTCCTGCGCAGGCGCACACTGATGAGCATTTTTTCCACCATTTCTCTTTGAGCGTGAACTTTGTACAATTGGAAGAAAGTAGCGAAATTACTATTATTGCAAATATCAAGTCACTTTGAGGAGACTTTCTTTATATTATGTTGCACCTTGCTGGCAGGACCACTTAATACACGTTTTACATTTTATTTGAAACAAGTTTATGAAGAATTGAATAGGTCATCGAAATTGTAACGTTGTTCGAAACTTTTACCTATCCGTTAAAAGTATTATTTCAGACAGCAGGTAAACGAAACAACTTATACAATGAAAGGCCCATGTTAAATTAAATACAAGGTTTCAGGTGAGATCGCCAGTTATGTTGAAGTTTCATGTAAACGGGGCGAGCCTAGTGCCACCTACCGGCCAATACCGGGCACTACTGGGCACTACTGGGCACTACCGGGCACTAACGGGCACTACCGGGCACTACCGGCCATTATCAGGCACTACTGGGCACTAACGGGCACTACCGGGCACTACCGGCCACTACCGGGCACTACCGGGCACTACCGGGCACTACCGGGCACTACCGGGCACTACCGGACAGTGGGCACACAACTTGTGTTGTTGTTATAATAACGAACGGTGGAACTTACCCAGTACTCGTGTGCGTACGGAGTCATCGTGCGGAGCGAGTGATGTGGCCAGCCCGCTAGCGACGCCATTCACAATTACTCTGCTAGCAACCCTAATGTTGGACTGTCAAAACGAGTTCACTCTCAAACCTCCCTAATAAATTAAAAACAAACTCATGTTAACAAATAAACTAACAAACAAGTTAATCAATAATAAACAATCTATTTTTATGATAAAACCATCAACAAAGAACTCAGCTATCAATCTTATAAATGGTAAGCAACGTCTACACGATCTTTGTTTGTTTGTGCGGGTGGATGCGCGGGCGCATAGGGCAGCGCGCACGGACACATGGACGCTCGGGGCGCTTTCACCGCGGTTGAGCGTTCGCGCGGAACTGTGCGCGCACCGTCACATTATCACTTCAGTGAATTAAAGATAATGTGCCCAATGTTATCATTACTAACATTGCTTAAATACGTTTATCTTGTATTATAATACTGTGAGGTATTCCCAAGGGGTCCAAACTTTTTGGTATTTTCTTCTAACTTCTTGGAAGGGGTTCCCTATTCCCGAAAGTAGCGTATACTTTGAAATGAACCCTACTGCCTAACATTTTCGGATTCATGAGTTCTTAAAACACATTGGGAGTAAGGACAGACTGGACAGATGAGCAATCGTCTTGTCATTCATTTTTACTTCGGGTCCCTAACGAATCTTTTGTCCGTAAGTGATACGGAGTAGTAAACGACCGTAACTGCGGCCGAAAGTACAGATTTTGTGCTTTGAGAGTGTACTCTACCGTACCCTTCGAGCGATCCTTACGGCGGCGGCGCGTATCAGTGACTTTGTATACAAATAATACTAGGTACGACCTGTTTGATGCGATGCATACAATGCGGACAAGTGGACGCTTACCTTCAGGAAGGAATAAACATGCTGCGCCGACACCAAACTGATTGGTGAGTATAGGAACGAGCTGGAAGCTGATGATGAGCTAAATGATGAAACAGAAAATATGAAAACTGGTTTGAAGGAAACATTTTTATTTGGAAACGTACACAACAATAAACCACAATGACATCACAGGGCACGTTATCCGACAGTCTATGAATACAGTATAATTATGTTCACTATCTACCTACGTGTAATCAATAATCCTAGCCTAGATAGCATTACTCATTCGAGTCCAATTCATCCATATTTAAAACGATACATTTCGATTGAGCGATACAGATCAGACAGAAAGCTGCAATATCTCACCAACGTCGACTAGGAGACAAATTGAGCCAATAAATAAACAAATTAAAACATTGATATTAATTGAGAGCGGTCACCCTCAATTATGCGGCGGATCGACACTTAATTACATAATAGTCGTCAGTATGAGGTAAATTGCGTCCCGCCGAGTTGTGAAGCGGGCTGGTCAGCTACCACGAGCCATGCCAGGCCAGGACGAGCCACGCCAGGCCACGATGAGCCGGGACACAGCGCATTATAAATATCGCAAACAAATATAACGGTTAGGAAAAAACGCGGCTAGCGTGCGTGCGGCTACCCGGCCGCGACCCCGCGTGCTGCGACTCACCACACAAACATTATCGATAAATATGCGCCATTTCCACTCGATAAACACCATCGATAACAACGATTTAGTGTTCTTTCAGTTGTACATTAAACAATTTTCTATCGTTCTAGTAATTGCTGATTCAAACGATGATATTCGATGATAACCACAGTTAGTTCTTTACGACCCGTGTTTGAAGTTATCTGCGATCATTGACGTATGTTTCACTAATAGAAAACTAATCATATCTATATCTGTGATTGTATCGACGCGACCTTCAAGTTTACTCATGTCCTTCTCTATGAATATGAGTTGTCCTAACAGCAATAACGTGTAGTGTGATTGTGGAACAGTGTCGAGGTTGGTACCGCGACTGCCGCGACATCGATAGTGTATTATCCCATCCCTACGGCTGGCCCGCTAGACATGGCGCGCGGTGCGGGCGCGGGCGCGGGGCAGCGCTACAAAAACCATCAAACTACCGCCAATTACAGTAGCAACTAGTTTTTAAGTCGCGAGAACTTTCTTCCATTTCCATATTCATTACAAAGAAAGGGTGAAATTATACTCGCTCGCCATGAATATGCTAACGGCTGCGCTGCGTGCTAAATGTTAAAGTTGAATAACACTGCGTCGGCGCAGCGCGGCGCGTTGCGTGCGCGCGCGCATCATGTGCGCCCAGCGCCGCCGCGCCGCTGACAGGCACGGATTAAACATTCGCGAGTACTTACAGAAAGTAATCTACATATTAATTACCCCGACTGCCGCGGCAACCACCATGAACAACTGTAATTAGCGGAGTTCTGCGTGTTTGAATAATTGTTACATTTCATGTGGAGCGGTCGCGATCGCTAATGTTCTTTGGGAACTGCTCAAGTATTTATGTGCTCATAAAAAGCTTCGCCGGATGGAGACGATACGACAATGCAGTGATGGGTAGTTGTAGCGATTGAGGAATCTGTGAATGTTCTTGTGTGAATGTGAAATTTTTCAAATAACATTTTACAATGCTCGCTGTCGTGGCAGTTCACAAACAAGGGCAAGCAAATAAGTTGGTCTGCGCGCACTGAGAGCTAGGTGTGTCGGAGCTAGGTACGGTGGCCTGTCTGAGGGGTGTAGGGGCTACGTATTGCACCTTTAACAAACTTCTATTGTGTTTGCGCGTGCCGAAGTCGCCAGGTCGAGGGGGTGAGGCCGGGAGCCAGGGCTCGCGAGGGGAGGACAGGGAGGGGAGGGGGTCAAGTAATGATACATTCGCACGCCGAAGTGAGGCGCGAGGTAATAATGAGTTATGTACGTGATCCAATTATTTGGGCGCGCGCTCATTACGCGCTAAGTGTGAAATATGGCCGGCTTTATTACTAGCATCGCTGACTTCTGGCCCCCCCGGGGGCGGCCCGGCCCCGGCCCCCGGCACGGGGGGCATCTGCAGCACTGCAACTGTGCTCCACTAAATCATAATAATGTAAGGTGCGGAGCGAATACGGGTCGTGAAAGGAGTAGCGACTATTTTTACGTGATATATAGGAAGGAGTACCCCTCCCTCCCCTGCACCCCCAGGCTTCACAACTACTTACTTCGATCACAAGAATTTTCATTTTGTTAGTCTGAGATGTCCCGAGTTGATGTCCTAGGATGTCGAGTTGTTTTACAGTTTTATGAATATATGTACTGGTATCAGACGTACGTCTGGTGGATGCAGAAAGCAGCATCCACCAGACGTACAACGAAGTCTTTGTTTAGTTGTTGGGACTGTACACATTTCTACAATTTCACAAGTACCTACTCGTATCAAGGATTCCATTACTTGGTGCAACTTTTTTCAGTTTATCAGGCAAATCATTGAACACATGTCGACTTGAGCCTCCCCAACTCGTCGTCATCAGCTCCTCGCTCCGGTGCTCCTGACGGCCGCGATGGCGTCAAGAGCACCACTTCACACATAAATCGAACAAACACATTAGTAGGAGGCGATACTTTAAAGATTTGCCGTCGGTGTGCAGCGGGGGGGGGGGCCGCCGAACTTGCTGGAGTTATTCCATTAATTAAACCCGGCGGGCCCCGCGACCCACCCGTGGGCCCACGACCCCTCCCCCCCCACCCGCAGCGCAAAAACAAAGCAAGCAATAACGAGCGCAGGGCTGCCTCTCTGCCGCACTCGCAAACTCACAACTATGTCGATTTATGATAACTGTTTAAAAGTAAGAACATTCTTTCCGAACAATTAGTTATTATTGGTTATTTTATAAGTTCACAAGTATTCAGTAACGACTGAAGTTATCGGTGCAAGTATTTTGATATGTTTTCGAATGCGAGCCAATGTTAATGTCAACATTTAAAGAAGATATTTATTCGATCGTTTGACGAGGGCAATTGAGCATTGTCACTGCTTTCTGTTCAATAACTAAACTCGGATCGTTATTACTACGAACCATACGCCATGTTTAAAAAAATATATTGTTTCTGTTCTATATTTTATCTATACAATACAACAATAAAATAAGAGAACATATGAAAAAAAAATATTCTGATTCTGCTGTAAGTTTTCTTAAAGTTAATAATAAAATAGAATAAAAAATAAAAACTTAAAAAAAAAAAAAAAAACCCATAGCTTCAGAAGTCGGTGACCTTTGTTTGATCTATTTGCTTAGTTTTTTTGTCACCGACTTCTGAAGCTAAAGTTATTTTTCACTTTTTTATGTGAAGTCGGTTTTATTTTTTGAAAAAAGTTTTTATTTTTCACAAGACTTGTTAGTGGTTCACATGTGCATACCCTTTCACAGCGTACCGGAGTGATTTTTTGTTATGAACTGGTGTAAACAATAGACAGACATGAGATTTGAGCAATACCAGTACATTTGCTATAATTTATTGAGGAGTTCCGTTGCCTATCTACGAAGTTCTTCATCAGATCTTTACCAAATTGAATGGTCCCAATCATTTCGAGAAAACACTCTTTCTAAAACTGCCTAAATCGCTTCTGGTGTGCCTATAAAATTTGAAGGGTTCACTCTATTTCTCCAGGACCCCATTATCAGGATCCTGACTTGATGGTTATGGGACCTCCTGGGAAGTATTAAAACAATTAAAAAATAAAATCGGACAAGTCATCTTCGAGTAATCGGGGGCAACAAGCAAGCATGCAGCAGGCAAGGTTTCTGTCACGGTTCCGGCGCTGTGGGGCTCCGGCGGTCCCATGGCACGCGAGCTTATCGTCGCAGAAGGTTTTAACGCTCACCACCGCAGCTGTAGCTTGCTGGCCGGCTGTAGCCGGCCAGCCTCAGTTGCGGCAGCGAGTGTTAAACCCCCTGCTCCTCAACTCGCGGCCCGCCTCGCCCCTCCGCGCCTACGCGGGCTTAAATTACACTCTAGGGTAGGGCAGAAAAGACTACGTGGAGTCGGTTCTGCAGCAATTCATTTCTGTCACAAAATTTGTGCTTATTAGGAAACCAAATTAATTTATTTTGTTTTATTTTGGAATGGCACAATCAATATGTGTAATGTCTTTATTTCAAACGTTGTTTTCTATACTAATATTATAAAGAGGAAAACTTTGTTTGTTTGGTTGTAATGAATAGGCTTAAAAACTACTGGGTCGTTTTAAAAAATTCTTTCACCATTCGAAAGCTACATTATCCACGAGTAACATAGGCTATATTTTATCCCCGTAGTCCCACGGGAACGGGAACTACGCGGGTGAAACCGCGTGATGTCTGCTAGTATGAGATAAAATGAAAAAATAATGAATTATTTGTCAAATAATACGTTATTAAGTAAAAGTCTATCGGATAACCACCACCGAAATAAATTATTTGTAATGATTCTAACTTGAAACTTCCTGAGATATGATAGTTCTGCCTTTATATGATTATCGATATGTAGTTCGTGCCAAAAGATGATTCTGACTGTGAACTTTCTCCGATAAGATGGTTCTACCTTTAATTCTTATGCATATTAATTTGATGCCTTAAGATGATTCTGACATAGGTACTAAATTATGAGTTTTGTGTCTACCAAACGATTTTCTGCAAAATGAAGTTTATGCTATGCAAAATAATATTGTGGCATAAAAAGTTTTGCTTTAAAGGGTTAGACCCTAACAAAATACGTGGTCCAGTACTTTTATTTTTTTTTATGTGATAACGTCTTATAATAAATCAATGAACACCGGGTGCACGCTTGTTGTTGATTTTTCGCACGAAAAAGAGTCGCACCGCGTCGAACTGGCGATCAACGCCCAGCTCAGACCCTTGGACCTAGAAAACTCCACAATGATTTCCTTTATAATGTAGACCAGGAGTAAGAAATAATTCTTCGAAATTAAACCCTTAAGGTAGTTAAATATGGCATGAAAGTCTCGATGAATGTCCGTTAGTTTTAAAGGTAGGATTAATTTTGTATTTAGGCTGACGATTAAAAATTAATTTACACGTACCTAAGTGTTTTTGATAATTTTATCTTCAAAGGGTTTAAAAAGGGGATGAAGGGGTGTAAGGAAAGTCCTTAATTTTCAAAGTAAAAATCACAAAATTTATTTTCCATCTAGGCGTATGGTTGGAATTTCAATCCTTAAGGGGGAAAAGGGCATGACATTTTATTGTAACTACAAGTAATTTAAATTAAAATCACTAATATATTCACTAAGCTTAAGCTTACCCCTGATGATATCAACGCGTGCTACCCCTACGAGCCCGGCCCGGTGGGTGCCCCTGACACTTGACATCTAGATATTATCGCATTTTTAAACACTGTGCCATTTTTATTTAAACCATGTGCTTGTACCAACAATCACTCATGTAATCACGTTACTCTTGCAAATTAAAACGGAACACAACACCTATTGTAAACGTCTCCACATTAGTCTTACTACGTTTCTTGTTCTTCATGTTGAAGAAAAAATAAAACAATAACGTTACATGCTTACGCGTTACGTATTCATCACACAAATTGGTGGATTTATCTATTACCATATTTGGATAAACATCGGCTGAGGTATTATCTACTTCAATAAGAGAACAGTATTCATTTCACTCCACTTTCAGTAATTTAAATACAAATTACCTTTATTATTTAAATGTGTGGCGCAGCCCTGGGGCCGCGGTGGGGGGTGTGGGGGTCGCACGCTCTTAGAATAAAACATTATTCATAAATAGGATATTACGGCAGGTGGCGCTGCACCGCCCGCCCTGTCCCCGCCGCCCGCGCCCCCGCCCCCGCCCGCCCAGCGCCGCCCGCCCTGCACTGACGTACTGCTCAACACATTATATTACATTATATTAATGCGACTGTTTGTAATTCAATATTGAATTGCTGAACAATGTCGCTGTTGACTGTGTCGCGTTTAGTTTTTGTTTCATTTTAAATAAATAAAGAGTGCTTGACTAACAGCGCGTGATGGCTTTATAAAGTACGCACTCATTGTAAATTATAATTGTAGCAATAGATCCCTGTAGCGTTATTAACTATCTAGTGAACGAGTGCACCTGACTGCTGGTACTTACTCGTAGATTATGGCATTGACGAAGAATGTAAATATTATGGTAAAATTAAATAAATAAGCTCGTTTAACAAAATCTAGGGAGGTGGTCGGGCAATAGCTTGAATTATAACTTTATGTAAAAGAAGAAAGGTAATGTTCAACTACCTGTGACCGTTCCGATAGTAGAACGATGTTAAAATCGCGACATTCGCTCAAACAGTTGGAGAGAGGTCTGCGTGACTCAACACTGAATGTAACATCAACAGAAACCAACAAAAACCAGTATATTCGTATCTGCATGTCACATCACGGCTACTAATAAAACAGCAGTGTATTCACATATATAGACACTGTAGTGTGATACCTTGCCACATTCACAACTGACTTACGAACTGAAAACTGCTTTTATTCGAACTTTTTTACTTTTGCGTCATATTTTAGCGATTGTTTTGATGAAAATACATTTTATCATATGTTTTTTTTTGGGACAAGCACGCCACACACGCCCAAACCACTGTAACTCCTGTGCGCCAGAATCAACAGTGGCGACCATCAGAAAAGCGCCGACACAATGAAGCTCGACGAAGTCCCAGAGAATGACTTTAACTGTCTTGGATCCCGCAACGAAATTAATCAGAAAGTATGGCGGAGGAGTAGAGTATTATATGTTGGGAAACTCACTCTTAGATGTGCACTAAGAGACATTCAGAGATGAGACAGTGTTGCTGCAGCTGAGCATGGTACTGGATTTGATTCCCAGATCAGGCAACGCGTTATTGGGTTTTCCATCAGGTATTGTTCAGTACATAACGGAGTCCGCACTGGGCACGGTAGATGGCAATAGGTTTGCCCCATATTACTTGACACTTCAACATAATTTGCGTGGTTCACTATTACGTACTTCCCTGCCTAAGTCTTCGGGAATTACAAGGCGTTAAGTTTTATTATGTCAAAAGGATGAATTAAAATAATTGTATGCTTATAAATGAATGTATGTGAAGAGTTATTATTTCCATAGGGGCGCTAGTTATTCAATTCATCTGCATCTCTGTCCTTATTTGTCGCTCGGTATTTAAATACAAACAATGCATACATACATAATGCCGCACGATTATATCAGCTAATTGCGAGGCGGGCGCCCGGCGGAGACGCGCAGACGCGCGGGTATGCGCGCGCGCAGGGTGCGCGGGAGCGGCTTTGCATAAACATTGCGTTTGAATGCGCGCATAATGGCAGCGGTGACGTCACACACATACAAAAACACACTCATATGGAAATTATTACTAACTTGTGCTCGTACATATAACGTATGTAACACGCCTTGCGATATTAATTTACTTTACTAACAGATTCAAGTTTGAATCGGTTATTTTTGTAGCTTAAGGCCTTTTAGGACACTGTCCATTGCTACGCATGTTTAAGTTAACTCTTTGCCGTCATTAAATGGGATAACAATATTTTTATGATTCGTTATTTATCTATGTGTCAGAATACAAAAAGAAAGAAGTTAAATAATAGCATCGTAGATTAAAGAGTTTTCCATAGCGACCCCGTTCTAGGTAGACATGTATGTACTATGTACATGTAGTAGTCGTATCGTACTTCCTATGTTCTGTTGTCATACTTGTCATGCATCATGAGAATGATCATAATATTAAAGCTGAAAAAGACACGACTTACCTTTAGTTATTCTTAAAGTACTTAAGTCAATTGACATTTAAAACGCAGTTCTGAGTATAATTTCAATCATTAATGTCTGTAATAGGAAATGACATGCAATGTGTTACGTTAGTCATATGGTTGCACACGGACACGATACGCTTCGGAATCCTTTCCCATCGTTCACAAACTTATTTAAAACTAGCTTCTGCCCGCGACTCCGTTCGCGTGAAGTTTTGATATCGCAACGCATCGCCTGCTCAACGGAAGCTTTTTTCCCGTTTGTCACATTTTTTATGGCTGCTCCGCTCCTATTGGTCATAGCGTGATGTTATATAGCCTAAAGCCTTCCTCGATAAATGGACTATCCAACATAAAAAGAATTTTTCAATTCCTGAGATTAGAGCGTTCAACCAAACAAACGAACAAACTCTTCTGCTTTATAATATTATACATATAGTATATATAGTATAGATGGTAAAAAGTTGATGTACATTATATGTTTACATAATTCTTCAGACAAGCTACAGTTTAGTTTTTAAAACTAGAGGTATACACAACATCTCTTAAAATCCTTTACCAAAACGTGAACGTAAACCATGCTTACAAGTATCCTAATTAATATGCATTGTTGGAATCAATCAACATTTGGTGTGATCTGTACGCACAGTGCATTGGCAGGCAGTGGCGCGCATGCGCTGCGCGGGCGCAGGCGACGCGCGACGTTTAAGGGCATCTGTGCCGTGGGAAACGCCGTGAGACCATACCGCCACATACCGCCTGCGCACATACATGCGCCACACAACACACCCATCATATCACCACTTCTCATTACATTGACTAATCTGTTTCGAATTGAGAGACGTAAACCGACACCAGCCGCGCAATGTAATCGGCGTTATGAAGAAACGTCGCGTCCGCGCAGCACGGTAATTAGCAGAATGTCATTGCAAATTTTTAACATTCAAGTTGTGCCGAGTGGCGTGATAGGTATCGTGGCGCATTAATATTGATACTCATACACTCATACACACGCGTGTATGGCGCTCAAACCATATGCGCTACCTAGACTAATGGCTAACATTTACATGTCGCGCGCTTTTTGTTGCTGATTTATACCTCCGCTAGTTATAGAATACTAAACAATTAGTCCGTCACTCAAGGTTTATTGTGTTCGCTTCAGAGCTCGGCAATATTGATTGCAGATAAGTGAAGACAATTAACGAGAAGGTGCACCAGTGGCATCCCATGCAAATCCAGAGGTTTTTGTATCTTGTGATAAAGATGTACATATTAGGAATTTATATAGCAAACTGCTAAAGTGAACGCTATTATAAAATAAACTCAGACCTGCACGCAGTATAAAACTACATGAAACCAACAAACCGTTAAGCAACTTTATTCATGATACGTATAATGTAAACAGTTCATTATATTTTCAGTTCATTACAGGAAACATTAGAAAAGTTAATAGTATAGATCTAGTGAATGTATTGAATTAATCGTTTAGTACTCTTTATAAATCACAAGATCTCAGAACAAGATCTGTGAGCGCCCCGACAGCTTGACATATTCCTACTCCAACCAGTTGTTTAGTAAAAACTCCGTAATTGACTTTTGCAGATAACACTATCAGAGCAAAAACTCTAATGGGAAATATCGTTTCAATCTCATATTATATGATGGCTCCGAACAGTTCGAGCCCCACCGTCGAGCGTCGGCTGCGTTCCAGCAGGCGACACAGTGTCGTGTCGCGTGTCGCGTCACGAACAGTCGAACACCGCCTAGCGCCTGCATGTAGCGAGGGGCGTGTCGCCGGTGACACCGTGTCCACCGTGTCCGCCGTGTCTGCGGTGCGAGTTAATCGCAGGCTGTACCTCAACGTCAGAGGCGCGGTCACGTCGGACTTTCAGATTAAGATAAAATTATTATGGAAATGTGTTGTAAGGTAGCTTTTCTTTTGATATAATTAAAACGGAGTATGTAAGCTTTCGGTGGTTTCTGATACTTTGGCCTACACGTGTGCTAGTGTGTGAGTGGTTAGCTGAGCGTCCAGTCCCGGCATGTGAGCCTGCGCCGGCGCCGCGGTTCCAAGTACCCGCTAACAGATATGATTGACAGACGAGAAAAAAATATAAGTCATTAGCAAGTGTGCGCAACACGGAGAATGTGCCGGCAGTCCGGCAGTCCGGCAGTCCGAGTCGGCACTAGGAATGAGATCGTTTGTTCGACGGCAAAAACGTCGCCGCGTCGCATGCCACGACACACATAGAATATAATTATCTAAAAGCGCTCTATTAATATTGATGGCGCACTCTTAGCGTCCACTTCAATAATTATTTGACGTTTGAGTGCGTCTGCCCTGAGACTGAGAGCGGCCGCGGGCCACAGATTGCAGATCTACATTCCGACGCGTTCATGCTTCGTATTCAAACTCTGATTCTTTCTTCTTTGATGTGACGCTCATGTAAAACCCATCGTTTCATTTTGTTAGAAATCTCCGATAGTGTAGGCTTATCGGTTCTCTGAGGATCGTGAAGCTTTACAAATGTATGTAAACTTTTATCGATAATAATCAACAAAAGACCGAGGTCGTATTCTGCGTGTGAACCTAAACGCACATAGAGCACCAAGCCGTAGAGAGCCCCTCGTCTAACCTCGTGAAGGTCGGGTGGCGACGCTCAATGGACGTCCAGGTATGTCATTCATGTGGCGGTCCGGCGTCGTCGGTTCAAGGAACCGCAGCGTGTCCCGCGCCGCACCGCGCTGGGAACCGCGACAATTACCCGCGCGAAGGGCCGCGCGACTAGACGCCGCGTTTTTACCCCGCTGCTGCGACAGCGACCAGCCTTGCACATGCATGAGGCGGTCACCTACCATTTGTCACGTGCACCTCTTGGGAAAATATTGAAACGTTTCCTACTCGATTTATTATGTTATAATGTCACTATTTATTACGTACAGTCGTAACGGTCCATGTTGGATGTGAAGCTGCTTTCTAAACATTACTCCATATAATTTATATCATTCAGCCGGACTGTTATTTGGGAGCAATTTACCAAATTACGAGCAACTTGTTAGTTCTAACGTGGGATATTACGAGTAGAAGGGACTGGGAGCTGCTGCAAATTAATCAAGCTGCGTATTCAAATTACTATAATTTGGGTCGACGTGGGGCGAGCAGAGCTAAACGGTTTGCTATTCAGCCATCGATTAGCATGCCTCGGTCTTCAGTTTAATTCCGCCGACCGTCTGGAGGCTGTTTCTTGTGATTGTAAACGTTGCCAAACACTCGGGAATCAGTAATACATCAGTAATGAGTACCTAACCTACTACTCGTAGTATCTGCAATATTAAAGTTACAATAATGGGACCTTCATTGACCTGTTCATTTCAGGTTGCGTAATTATTACGACTGTATTAACTGTCATTATATTTTCATAAACGATACTTCGTACAACCGAATAACTGGACGGGTTTGTGAACATCTCGCATACTGCCCAGCAGTGCCCAGCAGTACCCAGCAGTGCTCA
This sequence comes from Xestia c-nigrum, assembly GCA_916618015.1. NCBI lineage: Eukaryota > Metazoa > Arthropoda > Insecta > Lepidoptera > Noctuidae > Xestia > Xestia c-nigrum. Next base: position 25,889,425 of record OU745252.1, on the reverse strand, counting down.
GGAAACAATAACAGTTCTAAATGATAAGTGTGTAATTGTGTAACTCCGACATGAGACTAGTATCATCATTTGACGTTGTATTCGTGTTGAGAATCTTCCTAATGCGTTTTTAATAATGCCACCTCCGCGGACCGAACGACCATGCAATGAAATACCATTACTAAGCCACATGATATAGGGTTTTAAATCGTTTGAAAGAGAAACAAGTTCGTAAGAATTACTCTATTAATGAAGGTGTTACCGAATTTAACTATTGTGTTTATGCCGCGGTGATAATTGTTACAAATTAAGCTTAATAGATGCGCGCGCGCAGGCACCGCTGCGGGCCGCAACATTACGCACGGAGCCGCGAGCTGCCGTCCCGTGCCGTGCCGTGCCGCCTTGCCGTGCCGTGACGTGCGCGCCTTTGACTACGAGCCGCTATTAGTATAAAAATCTACTATTAGAAGCATTATCGGCTGACGGTCCATTTTAATTATACAGACATGTTTTGTATAAATTATGATGGATGTTCTACGGTTTGGGAGTTTTTTGTTATGCTGGAGTTTGGAGAGTGACCGACGTGGTTTCTATTTGTTTATCCTCGTATGCTCGCATGCATGATATCACTACTATCGTGCATACCACGCACTCAGTATGCATTGCTCTAGTGATTGATCGCAAACGACTGCTGAAGCTTTTTGTTAAGAAATATTTGAAAATGTAGTGAAAAAAGAGATTTACTTACAATGCATAATTCTAAAACAGCCATTTCTATAAAATTGTACGCGTACTTTCTTTGTATAACTGATCGCTTTCTGATAGTGTTACATACGCCAAGCATTTCTCCGCTCTGTCCCCACCGGCCGACATACAACAGGACATCACTGGCGACGTACATTTAGTGCGGGGACACGGTGACGCGGTGACGCGGTCACATGATTGATGATGAAAGTGTTGCGCTCGGGTTACGATAAACATTGAGATGTTAGTGATGTTCCCCGACCCACCCCATCGCCCGGGGAGCTAGGTGACATTCACGTTGTTTTATCAACACATTTCTTGATATACCCTAGTGCTGCGCGAAGGTGACCTTCACAGCCTCCGCACTTGTGATTTTGCAGAAGTACCTCGCTAAACTCTAATGCGACCAGATATCAACTAAAATAACAAACAATAATATCTTATCAATAAATAAATAAATCCAGTCTGATCATTTTGATCTCTGAATCTGATGGTGTTGGTAGTGTGATGAACCTTTTCCGAGAAACCATGCTACAAGGAAATAGTCCTTAGTTATGTTAAGCAATTAAGTAATCAGTTACGTACATGTCACAATTTTATTGATTGTAAGTACAAACCATTGTGACACCAAAGTCGAGTTTGGATTATTCGTCGTTATTTCATCAATGTTTTATCTACATCATTGAACATTAGTTCTTCTTAGTGACTTTATCATTTACTCCACTAATTTAGCACTTATGGCTCATCCATCAAGTTTTCGAGAACAGGGTAACAACCAGGACCTTAATTCTGCTATTTTAATAAATTCGTCACTCCAACACGATTCCATTCTCATCCCATTATCACAATTTTACCATTTTATTATTATTATTTTTTTTATTTATGCGTTGTCCTGTCGGGCTAATAAATGCCTTTTCTTTCTTTCTTTCTTTCCATTGTCATTTTCCTTAAAGTTCGTAATCTGCAAAATTCACAATGGTCGGTCGATGGTCTCGTAATAAAATTGTGTTTTAATGGCATTTTCGTATTGCCATTATTATAAAACCATTAGTACAAATGGTTTTCGATATCTACTAGTGAATGCGAACATTTACGAGATTAATATTCTATGACATTTCTTTCAATTGAGTCTCACTGGTTGCTCATTGAGAAGTCATAATGACGCCATTATATTAGTAGATTACCAAACTTGTCAAAACTTGACAGAACTTGATTCTTGTGACTTCAATGATCGCCTATTATACTTGTTGTTCGTGTTGTTCTCGATGATTAGGAAAACTAGTGTAGTCTCGGCTTTACTCTAGGACGTCACATATATTTTAAAGATTAAAAAAGAAAAAATCTTATTCCTGAACGCAACTTACAGCATTCCCAGTTGTCTCTGTAACATATATTTTCATTCGGATTTTATGTCTAGTTATGGCGTCACCTTTCCCGATTAATTTTGTTGTTTTTAGTTTAAAAAGTGCCCTATATTGGGAAACAGAAAGTCGGTGTCGACAAAATCAAAGTTTTTGAAGAAATTGAAGAATCGTAAAGCGTAGGAAATATTTAAACTCTGGTTTCGAGGGATAAAGGTAAGGACAAAAGATGGCTTCACTTTGTGTTTCCTTGATTCGCTTTGCCTCCTGCAGAAGAATTGGAATCGAGGGCCTGGGGCTCTGTTATTATGTGCAAATTATTGCTAAATCTAAATCGAAAACATTGTATGTGGTTTTCAAGTTGTTTGTGCCTTGCGCTTTGCACGAGTTTGCAACTAACGGCGTGCCTGTCACATTGGCGCCAAAACGTGCAGTGAGTCCTAAGTGATCTTCACTGTAAGCTACTAGCGTGATCTTGGTCCACGATATCCAAAATAGATATCGTAAACGACTTGCCTGGCCTGTGGGACGTCCTGCGGGGGCGTACGTGGTCTACAATGGCTATGTCGTGAAATTAGCAACCTGGGGGGTGTTCTTTAGGAACACACGCGGTTGACTGTTCTAAAATAACCTTCAAGGGAAGTTCTGCGGGAACTTACATGGTTATAAAGTGTAATGTTGTTTTTTACAACATGTAATATGTATCTCTTCCAGAAGTTGAAATAACACATTTCAGGAGGTCTCCTAACAGGGGTCAGGACAGTAAAAATGTCCCTCCACAGTCACTAGAAAATATCCTCCCGTTGTTGGTTGAGAATTATTGCCTGGAACTGAGATTGGTTCAACCAGATGCAAAGGTTGAAACGCAGTGCTTGTATTGATAAACAAGTGGTGAGGAATAATTATTAGATAATCAAGTGTTTGAAATATTAGGTGTGGATACACAGCCGGAGAAAGTAGGAGAGGAATTACATAAACAGACAGCTCAAAGATGGAATATGAAGGAAAAGATAGATCAAAGATGAAAACCACAATTCTCTAATCAATAAACCAAACCAACAACCAACCAAGTAACAAATGTTACCACCTGTAAAAACCCGATCGAGGTAAGCGCTGAGGTGAATCCAAAAGTCAAGACCAATTCAACTGCCCTAGCATGTTTTGGCTCATGCCTTCAAATGTGTATAAAGGATGCTCAGGGATGAAAGCAAAGTTAAATGATGCTTTAATTTTTATATGACTCGAAACTTCTAGATACAACGGGACATAGAGCCCTCATATTGTTGATAATTAACCAAGACAATGGCATGACAGATTTGTTGTTACAATCAGAGACAAAACACATCTTTTTGCTGTAAGTCTTGCTGAGAAAATAAGAACAGCTTGTGCTTTTCTTCTGTCTTAATGTATGAAAAATTTGTTAAATTATCTGTTCAAGAATGAATGATTACTGAAGCAAAAAACAGTCACTCCTAGACAGAGTGCATGGGTCATCATCATCATCAGCCTATTAATGTTCCCACTGCTGGGACACAGGCCTCTTTATGAGAAGGAGTGGGCAACAATCCACTACGCGCGAATACATGAGTGAACTAACATTCATAAAACTTCAAACTGGCGGGGCCCTCCTTGGACAGAAGTAAAGAGGAAAGGGGAGGGGGGCGTCATCATAGGCACCAGCAGCAGACAGAACGTGGGAGGCCAGGAGAAATCGTCCCATCACAAATTACCTGACAGGTGGGCAGATGTATGTGATTGGAAACTAAACTATTATATATAACCAATTTTCATGGCTCTAGATAAATGGAACTTTCCATTTTTATCTTTAATTTACAGAAATGAAATATTTTTGTTTAGACTGAATTCTTTCAAGTTGAAACTGAATAATGTGCAAACTTTTACAGACAAATGATTTACTTGTCAGATTGCATCTTATAGATGCTTATTACACAAATATAGCTCCCCTAAGAGAGAGAGGCCTTATATCATTCACATAATATAGAGATGTTTTTTCCATAAATAAGAAATAGCTTTATGTTTAGAAAACATGCAATCAACAGCCAATTTATTGGAAAATATTGGATTTATAATTACATAGAGAAATGTGATTTCAAACCTAGACAACACTAATATTCTAGGCTTAGTTTTTCAATACTAAGAACATAACTCCTAACATCACTGTTAATAAATGAGTTAATTGATAAAAGTCAAATTAAAGTTGGTTTTTTAACTCGAGTTATTAGAAATTTAATATGTTTGTGCTGGACAAACATAAGTATGGGACTGTGAACAAAGTACCTACTTGATAATTAGAATAAAAACACTACATTAAATAGTAAATGTATACAGAATCTCAAATTATGGTCTATAAACATGACCAGTTCAAACAATCCCAAAAAATCATATAACTGATATGATTGCATTATCATACATGAATAGATAAGGAGTTCAATAAAATTTCTAGAATTTTTTGCAATAGTGTGAATCTAGAAATTTATGGGTTTTTTGCTACTTACATAAATACCAAAGATACTGTGATAGCAGACGAGCCTTAAAAGGAACTAGAGAACACAGATTGGGAAACAAGTGATTTAAATTATCAAAGAATATATTGTTATTTGGTTTATTGTATCACAGACCAACAAAGTATCATACCTACTTATACATGGCACCCAGATCCATGGACTGTAGCGGTCAATACATTAACCTTGCATTGCTCTCAGTATCAATTATTCCATGCTTTCCACCATTTTATATGGTTCCTAAAACTATAGAAAAGATAATTACATATTATAGTAGTTTCCCGTTGGGTTACTCGGTCATGGTTCCCATTATTTAATAGATTGTTGATACAGGAACCTGTTAATTTTCAACCACGCAGAGTGAGGAGATCTCTAATCTCCTCACTCTGCAGAATTCTAGATTGTTACACCCACTTTACAAGAAACTGGAATTGATGGCAGGAGAATTATCTGGAAAACATTTATAGTCTTTGGAAGTAGTAAAGAAACTGTTGATATCATAATATCAACAGTTAAGTATATAAGTTCAACAAATAAAAGTACACTGAATCAATGTTCACCTCCAATTATGTCATCCAGGACAATACTGTAATTCAAATAATATAATAAGCATATCAAGCCTACCGTTGCTGAGGTTATTCAGTATATCAATTTGAGATTTAATTAAAGTTTTTTGATTCTTTAATTAAAGGATCATAAATAGATACACAGATGATCAAAATTATTTTTCAGAGGTTTTTCTAGGTTAAGACCTCCAAAGCCCAAATATAATAAAACTTGGGATGTTTTCAGTTTTATTAATCAAGCTGCTACCAAAAAAGCTGTAACTTTATTACTGTAAGTCATAGTTCAAAGGGTGCAAACAATTCCTGTAATCAATATCAATAATATAATGATCATACAAAACAGTAGTTATTACCTACGATTAGTAGGATTGACAAGTTGATTAAAACTTCAGGGCCAAAACGATGCCAACCTTTTTTAACTGCCCCTTTCTTTAACTCTAGAATAAGAGTATGCCCAGCTAAGCTACAGCTGTGGTTAATTATTGTAAATTTTACCAGGTTTACCAGACTACTAATTTTGTTTATATACTAAGTACCTACTTACAAAGAAACCATTTATATCCGTAAGCTCCAGGACAAGCAACCGTTGATCGAAAAAGGCATGGAACAGTACCCGCCATGCAACAATATCAGATGATTCGACACAAGGAGACGTAATATTTTTTTGTAAGGGACTCTGTCCAAAAACTGTACCTTTTAGAAAGGCTGGAAAATTTACCCCTAAATAGAATAAAGTGATATTTTTCCTTAGTGAGTGCAAGCACACAATAATAATGTTTGTTTTTGTTTTGACGTTCTGTGACAGTTATGACAGTTTGTGGAGATGATGTTTACCTAACCTGGAAACTGTCAAACCTATAAAATGTTTTTTGATTTATTCGTTCAGAAGTACAATATTCAGAAATAGCAATCGTTACACTTGCAAATAGTTAGTCGAAAAAGATGTCTATGTGAATAATATAAAATATGAATGGTGCAAAAACACTTATTTTTCACAATTAAGTGTTATGTTATTTATGCTTTGATGTGACATGTTTTCAGAACGAAACCGAAATGCAAATTTTGAGACCCCATGTTGATTATAATATGGCAATTCATTTTGCGTGCACAAGAAATCAGGCTTACATTCACGAAAGAATGAGGGACTTTTTCCTCAATTCGTGGGTTTTTTCCTCTTTTTTGATTTATGAAAATCTCATGGCCAAAAATAAAACATCTTTTATAATAGACCTGTAGTAAATATTAGAAGCTTCTCTGAAGCAATTTTTAATAACACTGAAAGTGATTAAACCCTAATTGTAAAAATGCTACCTTAGTTATTAAAGTAACTAAAGTGGTCTTTATGAAACCTTAAATAATGTGTTAATTGTTTTTAAATAAATGTTTATTGATTTTACAACTGGTCTTTAAACATCTACACTAGTTTTCCTAATCATCGAGAACAACACGAACAACAAGTATAATTGAATAGTCAAACGAACTTACCTGTAAGTGAAGTTCGACGGTAATTATGCTTGTTGTTGTGTTGTTCGAAGATGATTAGTCCCACCCGACCCAGATTTTCCATACTATATAGTTATATGAGCATGGACCCTATGTTGTAAAACCAATAAATCGCTATGAACTTAATGAAAATATATGTTACAGAGACAACTGGGAATGCTGTAAGTTGCGTTCAGGAATAAGATTTTTTCTTTTTTAATCTTTAAAATATATGTGACGTCCTAGAGTAAAGCCGAGACTACACTAGTTTTCCTAATCATCTTCGAACAACACAACAACAAGCATAATTACCGTCGAACTTCACTTACAGGTAAGTTCGTTTGACTATTCAATTCTGACACTATCGTAATAGCAGAATCGAGGCCCAGTTCATTACTTATTAACAATTCGTCAGCATTATTTAGTTAAAAGACGTCCTCTACTGAATATAGCGAACATGGGCCTCTTCCAAAGCATCGCCACAACGACCGTCTAACTTAAACGTTCCAAATAACAAACACAATGTGGCATCTTTTGAGAACAAGGTCAAAGTTAATGTGTCCCAACAAAAAATGGAGCAATTTTTGTCGCTTAATCCTGGCTGAGCGGCGAGCGGCAAGCGGAGGCATTCCAAATATGAGTAGCGATGATATTTAAATGACCGGCGGCGGCTGCATCGCTTTGACACACACGCGCACCGACCGCGACGCATTCCGCTGCGGCGCGGCGCGGCGGTGCGTCCACAACCAGTTGCTGTTTTGCGTTGCCGACCTGTCTATCGCAGACGTGCCCGTGTTTTGATGAGAGGAATTCTAACTCATTTGAATTTGTCGCCTGCCCATTGTTTGCGTGGATCGCATAATATTATTTTATACGACTTCTTTGTTTGATGTGCATTCAAGTTTGTTGTTATGATGATGATAAGATGAAGTTTCGCGACACTGTTGTTAACTCTCTACAATTAATTATCCCTCGACTGATTACAGTGATGCAGCGTTAGATGCATAATTATGCAGCAAATGAAAGCCTATTAGCATATTATAAAAAACCTTGCTATGTTTCGTTTCATCAGCCGCCACTAACCACACATTGCTATTCTCGGTGTCCAAGTAATTGACTCACATTCAAATGGGTATCCTTATGTACGGTTATGGACAAACTGTATGTAGATTCCTGCGGTGCCAAACCAATTACTCCTTAAAGGCGTAAACGATGCAGCGCTGATGATTGAGCGGCAATGTGGATGCTAATGAGCACTATTGCTTTTGGTTTGTTATTTTCTACAGATCTCAATTCAGAAAAAAAACAGACGGAGAGGAAATCACTGATAATTGAATGTTTCCGATCAGTTATAGCCTGGAGTCGACACTACCATTTGCCTCTCTCTGCACAAGGAGTCGCAGCGCGCGCAAGGAAGCAGCTCCGGCTATGCAACTTGTTCACACCTTAGCGGGGTATGCGCGTGCGCACTCCAACTGTAACGTCGCGAACATTAGCGCACATGAAGCCATTTGGACGATACTGCACTGAATGGACTCGAACCTGCTCCTAACAAGGGCACATCGTTTGAATGCGTCAGTTTTTGCGAGCGCGCTGCGACATGCGAGCCGAATGTTCCGAGCCAGTTTTTGGTCAGTTTGAATAAATAAAATATTCATTGTATGCAAGTTATTTGAGTGCATAAATTCATATTAATGTATGGAAGGTATGAAGTTTTTAGCATAAAGTAACTCATTTATATTTCATGGTCGGGCTTGTGTGACATAAGATATATCTGATGATAAATAGCCTGGTTCAAGTGAATTAATTAATTTAATAAAAACTCCCTTGTCATGGAGAGATTCAGTTTTAACACTTTTTATTACTTAAGTATTTATAAGAGTTACGAGTACCTACTTATACAGTGCGTTCCAAAATTGTAGAGCTTCTCGTGCAACGTTTTGCCAAATGTACCTAATATTGAATCTCTATTATTATTGTGAGACTTGCAGGAGTGGTTTTAAGAGACATGTTGTGTCAACATCTACAACAAACTAAATGAATGAGATATCTTTTCTTAAGTTCATTAGTTACTTACAAACTTCAACAAGTGCGTGATGGCACTCTCCGGAGATACTTCCGTCGCATGCATTTCACAATATTACGGTTTCCCTTCTGTAGATTACAATCTACCGAAAAATAATGCATTATATTGTAAGCAGTATGTTCAGTTGACCATATTTCGAGAGTTTACAATCTCGCTAGAGGGATTACAATCTAACATGGAGGTGACATATACACAAATTGAAAATAATCCACCACCTACAAGTCATTCCTATCGCTTGGGAAAAGTCTGGAAAATGTCGCCAATTATAATAACTACAACGACGCAACCCCTGCTGTAATGAAGCATATTTGAATGCTCGTCCTGACGCATGCGTATGAGCGTCCGCGATGAAATGTTAATACCGTGCTGACGAGCGTGCGGAGGGATGAGGGGGGGGGGTGTGCGCGCGCGCCGGCCGCAGCTCCCACGCCGCGGGCACGCCGCGCATGCGCAAAAACACGCGCCGCGCCAACACATGCACCCGCGCACAACGTACAGTAGTACAGCTGCAGAGATTCTTTCAAAAGATGGACCATGTAAGTGGTCACCTGACCCATCTTTTGAAAGAATTATATAATTCTTTATTACTACTGACAATACAACATTGCTGTAGCCCCCCATAAATGAGACCCCACAAAATCTAACTTTTCTCAACGTCTTCTGGTTCTGGACTCCTGGCCAAGACCTCTTTAAGATTTCATCGTTAGGCGTGACAGCAGGCAGGTCTGCCTATGTCTATTGACTCAGGTAGATTAGCAGTGCCTCCTTCGCAAGTCTATCGGTAACATCATCTTATTTGCCTCTGAATTTTGTCGATAGATTTTGATTCACTGGCACAAAGAATGACCTTAGTGAACTGATGGGAATTGTGATCAAGAAGAAGATCTTGAAGGTTCATTGAAGCGTCACGTTCATTATTCACCAGGGTTAACATTTGAAGGCTCGTCTGTTATTGAGCTCTTACTTAAAAAAAAGCGGTGTGAAATGATTAGTGTGTCATTTCTAAAGACGCAGCCGACATGTCCTGCTGTGCTGCGTGCGAGACGCGCGGCGCGGCGCGGGGCGCGGGCGGCATCGCGCGTCTGCCCCGTGCATACAGATGCGACGTAATTGTCGCGCGCAAAAACTAAACGCATGATAATCGAGGAAATGCCACCTGAACCGGACGCTGCAGTACTGTCGCACTGATTGTGGCCGGACCGGTGAGAAAGCGGACTTATGCAATGCTGTGTTATGTCCGACCGGATTATTATAATTGGGGCTGGTCTATGGGAAAGGTGCGCTCTGCGAACGTCTCCAGTTTTAATTGTGTTTTATTCTAGTTGTTTTTGTGCAGCATGTTGCAGTTTGTATTCTTTAATGTTTTAGACAACATTGTTCAAGGCGTGGAGGAACTGTATGGGTATTTTCTATAATAGGCACCACCTGTTTTCAGTAACAAAAGTTTTCAATTTCTGGTAAATATGCTTATAATACTGTAACTCTTAGCCGGCATTACCCCTAGCTCTAGGCCTTACACTTAAGGCACACAGGATGGTTCGGATAAGAGTGCATCATCCCACTGCAGGACCAGGGCCTCTCAACATGACTTCCAGATGTTTGCATCCAGAGCTAGAGGGGATCGTGGTACACAGGGTGTAAACCACATCATTACGAAGCCGTCAACCAAGTATTATGTATATCTAACCAGGTAACTTTACGCCAATATTAGTGCTGGAATAATACTTTTTTTTTTGGGGTGAAAAATAATGTTTTGTGGTAGAACTCAATGTAACGCACTCAAAACATTGTGCTGATGGATGATATTGAATAGTACGGCGTCGTGGAGGTGTTTACAAGTAAAAATATTGCAATAAAAACTTGTATATTAAAAAAAAAAAAATGTTGTTAATTTAAACCCCAATAACTCCGTAACTAGAAGGTTCCCAGGTACGGTGTAGAACAAAAAAATGATCGCAATGACGGGGAGAACAAGTACCTTTCGGTTTCGTTAAGAGGTGTTTATACATAAAGGGTGTAAAACACCTCGTCTTAATATAATAAAGTAAGTGATAATAGTTCATTCATATCATGTACGAGTATTTTCAGAACAAGTGCAAAATATCATAGTTGACGAAGTTCTATGGTAATTGATGATGTAACACTGCAGCCAGTACTCCGGCTGGTTATTGTTGTATAGTGTTGTCTTGGGTGAACGAATCTCAGGCATCGCGGCATCGCTACAAATATTTACTATTTAGAAATTCTTGCAGTTAAGTTGAGCATTTCTTACGTGCTTAAATTACCAGTTCTGACATACCAAAGTGGTATTACGGTTTTTTCTTGTTCATCGAAGACATAAGAACTGCTGCCGTGTCCGTGTAGCTCCTGACTACTTCCTGAGAACAGTGACTGGTATCATCGGCCACATTCTCGACATAGCTGCTCTATCAGCTCTATGCATCATTACCCTCACTTTTTCAATAACCCGCCAATTTTAGATCAATTTTTTGCGTATTCATGAGGGCTTGGATGCGCACACTGAAGTTTTTGTCCCCCCCCCCCCCCTCCCTCGCACGCAGCGACCAATCGGCGGCGTTTTAATTGCCGTAATCACCGTCTTGTCATTTGCTTCCGAGTGATTTAAGCCGGCGACTTTTTGTCCGTGATACACTGCCGTAGCATCAATGGCTTCGTTGGAAACGTTTCTGTGTTGAATAAATTAACCATTCACATTCATTCAAACGTGAGATTTCGTCGAAGATACAGTGCCACCGATTATATCTGATCAAGTATTTCGTGTAAGAAATATGTATGGATTGTGACGCGAGGCTAATTATCAAGTTTTACTTATACTAGGGCAGAGAAACAGTGGACATTTATAACAATATGTCACGTTCTTCACTTTTTAGTTAGAAGTCAGAGTTTTTCCCAAATGCTTACAAGTTCCGTTGCTGATAAATTCCATTGAATTTAGCGAGGACATTAAACGCTGCAGTCTAAGATTTAAACAGCGCCTGATAAATCAGAGAGGATGTCAGGCAGAATCCAATATCCAAGTTTATTACTAGATGCAGACCTACTGCAGGTTCAGAATTGGTTTACCGCTAATAATTAAGTACTAAATGGAAAAAAAAACTAAGTGCATAAGATTTGCTTTACCAAATGTCAAAAGTGGTGATTGTGACATAGTATTGAATCAAGAGAAACTTGAATCTGTTAATACAACGGTTTTCTTTTGAATTACGCTCGACCACAGGCTACAATGGGGTCCTCATTTAACATCTCTGGCAGGCCGTCTGAGCTCAGCAGCATATGCTGTTAGAAAAACCCGTCAATTTACTGACGTACGGTAAGATACGGCGAGGCTAGTCTATTTTAGTTATTTTCACAGTATTATGTCATACGGTATTTTACTGTGGGGACGGGCTGCAGACATCGAATCTATATTTATTCTGCAAAAAGAAAAGACCCGTCAGTTCACCAAACATTATTTCACAAACTTTTACTTGACAAGCAACGATTAGAAAACACATTATTTGTCGTTTCATTATTATTCAATAACAGGTTTAACAAATAGATAATTCATTTCGGAAAATAATTATAATAATAATATATTTTATTGAATTTGACAACATTGGTCCGATAAACTTTTAATAACGTATTATTTGACAAACAATTCGTTATTTTTTCATTTTATCTCATAAAACAACGTTTAAAATAAAGACATTACACATATTGATTGTGCCATTCCAAAATAAAACAAAATGAATTAATTTAGTTTCCTAATAAGCACAAATTTTGTGACAGAAATGAATCGCTGCAGAACCGACTCCACGTAGTCTTTTCTGCCCTACCCTAGAGTGTAATTTTAGCCCGCGTAGGCGCTCCACGTTTACGCGGGCCGCGAGCTGAGGAGCACGTGGCTTTAAAACCCGCCGCCGCGGCTGAGGCAAGCCAAAGCTGCGGTGGTGAGTATAAGACCCTCTGCGACGATAAGCTCGCGTGTGACCGCCGGAGCCCCGCAGCGCCGGAACCGTGACAGAAACCATGCCTACTGCCTGTTGCATGCTGCATGCTTGCATACTGCATGCTTGCTGGTTGCTCACTGCATGCTTTCTGCATGCTTGCTGCTTGCTTGCTGCGTGCATGGAGTATGCTTGTTGCAAACAATGTTATGAAAAAACTATGCATTTCCTTATTTTTTTTTTCTTAAAAATGAGGAGTTACTACCACCACCACCACTGCTTGTCTCTGCATCACCTAAAGGTTGACTGGTAGAAAATGCCTATGGCATTAAGTCCACCTCTGTACTTTAGTGCTTGAAGTGTTAAATAAATAAGTAAATAAAAAAAATACTAGCCTGTAAATTATTTTGTTGAAACGTGATTTATCCAAATGAATCTAAGTAAAAAATTAAAAATTAATAAATGAATAAACATCATCTGATGCATTTGATAAAAGAAGTATTTGCCAAATAAATATTTTGCAAAACGAATATTTTTTAAATAAAACATTTACGGAAAAAGTTGTTTAGGAAATAAATAGTACCTATACGAAGCGTTGAATGTAAAATCAAATTTTGTCAATGGACTTTTGGTAAAACATTAGTGAACCAGAAAAGAGACAATAAGAACCATATATGAATTGCGTAGTTTAAGGAAATCAATATCATGACAGTACCTTGTCAATCCATCTATGAAAACATCATGTACGTTAGGAAAAATCTGCATTTTTTCAGGAAAAGAGGTGACAGACACCACTATAATACTAGAAATAGGGACCAACTAGTTCAGCCAGGTTCCAGGGTTGCTAAAGTAGATTCATCTTTCATGGGGTACTGTTTAAAATGTAACAATAAAATACCTCTCCACATTGTACAACTGAATGAGACGAAAATTAAATCTTGTGTAAAACGCATACTATGTAGGCAAGCATATTATAAGTTGGGGGATTACATTGATTGGGGATAAAAATGCTTGACTACATGCTGGTTCTGCTCCGTAACCATAAGGGCCAACTAATTGGACAAATTATTGTGGTAGCTGCAGAAGATTGTAAAAATATTTTTGCATTGTATAGATTCCATCTCTTAATAGTATTGTATAATTGCATAGCACATGTGTGAGTACCATGTACTGTAAAGCTACCATTTGCATTGAGTTATCTTTCATTGACTTGAATATGCCTTGGTGACTGAGAGAATGTCATGCTCACTCAAATTACTCGCTGATAGTGGCGGGTGGGCCGGATCATTTAGTTCCCTTCAATATGGTTGAATTGAATGGCGCTGATCCATGCATCATGTTCGTGAACGGGCGCTGTCAGCCGGGTCATCTCTTAGCTGCCACACGGTTCATTTTAATTACTTTATTTTTAAATTGATATTTTTATTTACTCTACATGCTCTTAATGTGCACTTGCTACTGGACTTTCTACATCGTTCTCACATATACTCGTATGTATAATCTCAACATGAATGATTTAACCAAGATTTTGTAACAACATGTTTGATTCAAAAGGGAATCCATGGAGTATCTTGTCCGTTCTTCTTCATAGAGATCTACACTAGGGAATGGTAACTACAGTACTTTCTCAAGTTATTATGCCTTGTGTCTGTGACAGCAGCTTTGATTTTTTTTCTAGTTTTATAAACATTCAAAAGTGTCAAATTGAAATAAATGATTCGAGTTTGAGTTTGATGCCTATAGCCACGAGGCCGTTGCCAGTCGGTGTAAACTGCGCTGGCGCACATTGAGAGCAGCCGCTAGATCGTGAATCGGCTTTTATAAATAATATTTGTGTAAACTCTGATCAATTTAGCATTGTTTCATACCACGTTACCTTGATAACCAATATGTATCGTATCACGGTGTCAGAGAGTTATGTTTAGGTTGTTTTACTTGCAGTACAGGCAAGCATGAGCTCGCGCAGTAAAGGAGTGGATCTTCTCACGCGGCTGCGCGGGCGCAGCGGAGGCGCGGAGTATTGTAATTGCCTGCGTTCACTGCGACCATAAAGCATGTGTTTGAAGTTGAATATTGCTATTGCGGGCCGGACGCGCATGGTAACCTACACAATAATATTGTGCTCAGAATATTGATTAATTCAGATTTCATTTGGAAAATTACATCTTATTAGAATTATACATTTATCGTGATTATGATCTTCATAGATAACACAACCTCGACGGTAAAAATAAAGTAATCTGATAACAAATGTAGTTTCAGAAGTTTACATTAGAAAATAGAGAAATAAACAAAAACTTGAACTAATAACTCGTACATTTAATTTGAGTGGTTGTGGGAGCAGCAGGCAGTAAGTTACAGTGGTGCGCCGGCGCAGGCGGGCGGCCGCTGATAATCTAGTTAAATTTATTTATTGAGGCCCGCGGCCATCCTCGCGGCCCCACGCCGTTCATTACCAACACTTCAAAAAGTGCAACAAAACGTTACAAACTGCTGCGAAAAATAAAACCAAGCACCAGGATCTTATACAGGACATGACAACAGTAGGGCCGAGATTGTTAAGACATTAGCAATGAATGAACCAACCATGAGTGTGATGGCTGATTCTGTTAATAAATTAACAGAATTTACATAGGTAATTAGTGGATTATCTTCCGATCGTCCGATAGCGTCTGATAGCGCCCGACATCGAGTTCGATCGAACCGCCGGCGCCACCGTATCGAGAGATAAGTCGAACATATCGCGCGATGTATATCACGGGGTGTATCAGATCCCCAGATATGCGATCTGCGGCGACTACACAACTAAATATGTTAAAATATGTAACGCGACGTGTTTACCAGTGATAAGGGTTAGTATCAGGGCTGTCTGCTGACAATAATCAAGTCTCCTGCTCTCATTTTTACATACTTAATTTAAAAAAGCTGTTGTTTTCTTTTTTTACACTTGACTAAATCCAAAGCATTGGTTCTACTATCCAATGCGGCGTCCCTAAACTTGAGGAAACCATTCACGTAATGTATAGTCCACCAACTCTTGGTGTTTCATTTTATTTCAAGCAACATTATGTGTATTATTTCTACCTCAGATTTATGTAGCTGACCAGCATACAACCCTGCAGCTTCGCGTTTTATGAATATCGGTGCGTCCTCGCCGCGGGCTGTGGGTCAGCTATCGCGATGCGCGCGCGCACGCCGCGCCGACCGCGCCTCATAACACGCCACGTGATTTACCGCGCCGCCGCCGCACCGCGCCGCACCGCTCCGCTCCGCATCGCCCCGCGCCGACTCCGCACAGACACGACGCGGTTATCTAACGCCTGTCACTGCGACTATTACTTACCAACAATATTGGGGTTCTGTCATCATTTATGGCAAATATAAATAATGTAAATAGAAGAAAGCCTGTAGCCTAGATAAGAAAGAAAAGAAAGAAAGAAAGAAAAATATTTATTTGACGTCAGTTAATAAAGCACACACACAATAATAAATAAAAAGATACAAAACAATAAGTTGGACTTAGTAGTAATGTGCTAGATGAACAATGTAAAAGTTTTTTCATCCTACATGTGTAGCGCAAACAGGCCGTCATATTTGTAAGGCTCACATGTACATCTCTGAAGACGGTATGTGTCGTCTTTCACCATGAACTCAAACTCAAACTCAAACTCAAATCATTTATTTCAATTAGACCATTACGGCACTTTTGAATGTCAAAAATATAAAACTAAATCAAAGCTACAGTCACAGTCACAAGGCATAATAACTTGATTAATTTCCTTAAACAGCTCTCTTAGAGAATCGCGTCTACGTAAATCATACATGGCTCTGATGGCTCTTTTCTGCAGAATAAATATAGACTCGATGTCTGCAGCCCGTCCCCATAGTAAAATACCGTATGACATAATACTATGAAAATAACTAAAATAAACTATCCTCGCGGTATCAACATCTGTAAATTGACGGATTTTTCTAACAGCATATGCTGCTGCGCTTAGGCGTCCTGCAAGAGATGTTAAATGAGGACCCCATTGTAGCCTTGAATCGAGCGCGATTCCCAAGAAAATCGTTTTATCGACAAATTCTAGTTTCTCTTGATTTAATAGTATGTCACAATCACTACTTTTGACATTTGGAAGAGCAAATCTGATGCACTTAGTTTTTTTCCCATTTAGGACTAAATTATTTACAGTAAACCAATTATGAACCTGCAGTAGGGCGTTATTTACGTCGTCAAAATTAGTGGCACGTCTGTTTATCCTAAATATTAAAGAAGTATCGTCTGCAAACAACACCATTTGTGGGCGATTGTTAAATAAATGGGGTAAGTCATTAATATAAACTAAAAAGAGGAAGGGACCCAATATCGAACCTTGTGGTACACCCATTTCTACTTTTAAACCCATTGAATTGACACCATTTATTTGTACTTGCTGCTGTCTATCACTCAAATACGATTTAACTAAACTGAGCGCAAGTTTACCTAAACCGTAATGCTCAAGTTTCAAAATCAAGGTTTCGTGATTTACGCAATCAAATGCCTTCGAAAGGTCACAGAATATTCCTATGGCATCTTGTGCCTCTTCCCACGCAGTAAATATGTGTTTTAATAAAGTGACACCGGCGTCAGTTGTACAACGTCCTTTGGTGAAACCATACTGTTGCTCGTGTAATATTTTATTGGTGTTAAAATGGAGAAGCATTTGATTGAGCATTATCTTTTCAAACACCTTGCTGAAAACTGGCAACACGGATACGGGCCTATAGTTATTCGTGTCTTTACTGTCCCCGGATTTAAAAAGCGGTATTACTTTACTGAACTTCATTAGATCCGGAAAGACCCCTTGATCCACGCACAAATTAAATATTAAGGCTAAATACGGAGCTACGGTCTCAATAATTGAGGTACAAGCTTTGATAGACAAACCCCATAGATCTTCAGTTAATTTGATCTTGATTTGCTTAAAAGCTTTTAAGACTGTTATGGGGTTTATATGCTGGAATTTAAATTCATTTGGACAGGCTGAAACGTTTGCTTTCAGTAAATCAATAGAGAACAAGGGACAGGAGTTTAAGGTTTCTGTAGTTTTAATTGGGATACTGGTAAAGAAATTTACAAATTCATGAGCAACTTCACAGTTGGAGCTGACAAGGCCACGTGAGGTCTCTAGTGTGAAGTCATTACTCTGTTTTTTATTTCTATTTGTTTCGCTGTTGATTATTTTCCAAACCGTCTTTATTTTATTTTCGGCTGATTTAATCTTTTTGCTAATGTATAAAGATTTGGCTACCTTGCAAGTGGTTTTAAAAATACATACCTACTTTATTATTACGGTCTGCAAAATTTTCACTCGAGTGCAACACGTAACTTTTCATCCCACCTCAGCGAGGAAATGAATAAACGCAAAAAAAATTCAGCAGTTAATTCTGTTGGCGTCAAATAAACTTCCTCGTCGCCTAGATACTGAGTGGTCATTTTAGGATTTTCACTTGTTTTCAAGTTGGCTTCCTTGTTTTTAACCTAAGGTGTTAACAATATGACGTGAAAAGAAAATGGCACGCGCAAAACATATTAAAAAAGTACACCAAGAAGGTTCCAGCTGTATTTGCTATTTTAGGTGGATTTATTCACTGATATCCTTTATTTACAGGATTATCATTAAATCCATATTTATTAAAAATTTAATTTTTTGTTATATTTATTGGAGTAAATTTAACTTTTTTCCGAGTCTGAGTTCCTAACAAATAAAAAAAAATGTGAGTATGATAAATTCGGCACCATAGAGGTAGAAAATAGATTAAACTAAATAGGTTAAATGATGTTTTGAATTCACATGCGTAGTGCACACGATGTCCTAAATTCAAATTTACTTAACCACAAGACGATAAAACAGCTTTTGCACTCAGATATCGAAGAGCAAAATACTCTTTCTGAGATGGGAGGATGAGAAATAATTATTACAAAAATATAATTCGAAACGATTGCGAAATTGCGGATGCGCACAAAATGCATGTGACACAAAACAACTTTATAATTATTTTTTTTTAATACCGAGAACTGTGCAGGTCCACTCACAAAATTCGAAAGATTTCAACTTCACTTTGTTTTGTCACTTTCACTTCGATACGAAAAAACCGAAAGATAGAAACAAGTCGATTCCACATTCAATTTTAAATGCCATATCTAATACTTAGTTCGGATACCGATACTGTTAATCGATAACCGTAATATTGTAATTTATGCGTTTAGGTTTAAAATGAAAAATTGTTGTATTTCGAATAATCTTTTTTTTATATAATTTAATCAAGATGAAGAATGTTAACGAAAAAAAACGAAATTTATCATGTATCTACTTATTTATTTATGCGAGTGTTCTTTCAGAACGCATTTTAAAATAAAAGCGTGATTAGATTTTTTATTGTTTTATTCTATTACTTACACAAATGTACGCTAAATACAAAGTACAATACAATTTTGAAAATAAAGTAATAATAATAAATAAATACGAGTGAGTACAGTGACGAAGTCTGCTTTTTAACACCCGAAGAATTGAAAAATGCAGAATTAAGTTTACCATGTTGTCTTTGTATAGGTACCATTAGGTATATGTTTGTCGCTGCTGAGGTGAAAAGTTGTATGTGTTACACGAGACAAAAAGTGGTTTGCATCGCGTGTCTTTGAATCCCTCGCTACGCTCAGGATTCTAAACTAGAATCGCTCGCTACGCTCGTGATTCAACTATAGAATCCTTCGCTTACTCGGTATTCAAAATCAACACTCGCAGCAAAAACCTACTGTGCTCTCTTGTTGCACAAATAACTATTAGGACACAGTTCACGTTTCGGTTACCATCTCTTACGCCATCTAGTGAGGCTTACCACGCAATTAAATAATTTTCCTCAGTTGAATCATCTGTTTACCATGTATTAGTAGGTAATACTAATAAATCAGATACATAGCTAATCGTTTAGCTGGAGGGCTGTAGTCCTTGTGTCGATACATATTCATGCGCGTCGAGTGGCGACGTCGACACGGAGAGTGAAATGCTCGTCGACGCGCAGTAAACTGCGAATCGGTCACTACTGTGTACACACTCGATAACGATGTCTTGACGAGGTTCAATCAGATACTGATGTTAACACTGTGTTACAGTACGAGCACTCCTTTTCATAATAACTACCTCAATAATCATTTATGTAGATTTTTCTTCAACGTTCCATTGGACATTCCTACGACCTTTCCAAAGAAGACCAGAAGAGAGAACGATCACCACAGCTGACACACTTGATTAAGACACGGTTTCTGAATTGAAAACCTGTCAAACACTACTTTGGCATTACATTTTGAATTTCAAAGGATTCACCTTTACTGCTTAAGGAAATGCTAAAGTTTGAAAGATCCTCAACTTAAAATTCTCATTTCCCATCATAAGCCAGGTCTTAGTCAGAGAGGGCTATATACTCAATTAGGTACATACCTAATTGAGTATATAGCCCTCTCTATGGTTCTAGGTTCTACACATGTGTGTACCAAACTAAATCGTCATCAAATCATAGATTTACAAAACCCTTCTGTTCTTCTTCGTGTGAGGTTCCTAAACAAATCCGGATACTCGTATGTAATATAATGATTGAAATAACTCAAGTCGTTAAACACGGCGTGAGCGTGACTTGTCTCGTAGTTGCACACATTTCATTATTTGGTACATTTTAATGTGGCTAATGTAAGGTGCTTGTTGTATAAGCAAATATTACGTATGTCATTATATCAGCGGCCGATAATAGGGCTATCTGTGCAAACATGGGATTATCAACAAGTCACTTCGCTGAATAGGGAGTGTCCCACCGAAGGAAATTAACTGAAGATAAAGAAATATGCAAGAGAGCACGTCTCGACTAGATAACTTACTGTTACAACCGCTTGGAGCACCACGTGACCACTGTCGACGTCGTCGTCATCACCGCAGCTATCCACCGCTTCCACCCAGTTCATATTATTATTTTATTAACTTATTTAATTCTTACGATGCTTATGTATGTATATGTCGCCGTAAAATTGTCAAACACGTTAGATTGTAATATCTCTAGCGAGGTCGTAAACTTTCCAAATATTGTCAACTAAAATATATTATTTTTCGGTAGATTGTAATCTATCGAAGTGAATCGTAATATTGTGAAATGCATGCGACGGAAGTATATCTCTGCCCCCATAATCGGGACTTGGGGCACCCCCACGTTAGGTTAGTTAGGTTTCTTTAAACCCTGCACTCAGAAATAGGGGCCAGCATGAGAGTAATCTCTCTAGCGATCTTGTAAACTCTCGAAATTTTGTGTACTGAACATACGGAGGTTAGGTAGGTTCCTTTAAATCCTGCACTCGGAAATAGGGGCCCCGCGAAGCGGAACTCCGTCGACTACGCTTTTTAGCGGAATATAAAGTGTTTTGAGGTTAGGTTATATTTATCGGTATTTCTCAGGAATGGTTCATTATCTTTTCATGAGAGTGGTACCATTGGGCAAGGGGGACCCCTCCTTCCCTCCACACCGCGTGAGTTGACTACCATCGCATGCATTTCACGAAAAATAATGCGTTTTATTGTAAGCAGTACGTTCGTTTGACAATATTTCGAGACTTTACAACATCGCTAGAGAGATCACAATCATAAAGTGTTTGACAATTTTACGGTGACATATATGTATACTAC
Source organism: Xestia c-nigrum (assembly GCA_916618015.1). Classification (NCBI taxonomy): domain Eukaryota; kingdom Metazoa; phylum Arthropoda; class Insecta; order Lepidoptera; family Noctuidae; genus Xestia; species Xestia c-nigrum. The sequence goes on along the minus strand of OU745252.1, from coordinate 25,868,033 downwards.
GTACATAAGCATCGTTAGTACTCGTATCGATACTACTATATACCTGATATTCCAAACAAACTTATAATATTCAGAAGTCACCACCAAGACAACAATAACAGAGATAAATCAGCTCCAATAATAACTAAACTAATGCCTTACTGAGCCAGAATGGAGTTGTCGACGATATGCGACAGGCCACTAGTCAGTGAATATAAACTCACAACTAGCACTAGCACAATAGTTTCGCTTGCAGCGGACACGGAAATGTTAGAGTTTCGTCAATCTCGACCCAGTTGTACCTCTTGCACGTCAGCTCTCAGGTAATTCCACAAAAACAACTAATCATGTTTGATTATGCATACGTAATAAAGGCAAATGATAGGTTGCGAGCCACTAACCCGAAATCTGTGCGTGTCGGTCGCTGTATCGCACGGTCGCGGTCGCAGTCGCAGCCGCCGGTCGCCGGTCGCGAACACAGGCTATCATTTGTGCGCTCACCTGCGCATTACTATTGCGCAACTAATATTGAAGAATATTCTGCATCGGTTATATTTATCCCGGGCCCTGGATGTGAAAGCATTGATTAATATTGTAATGAGCACGACGAATAACTTCCTCCGTACCACCAAACGATGACTAAACTTTAACGCAGACCAACGCCGGCTGAGTACCCAATAATTTAAAGAATCTGGAATAAATGTATCGATGTACGAAGCCCATGTTAAAGCCGCAGTGTTACTGTACTGTCGAAGACGCATGTGTGGTAGCGGTGGCGGCCAGTAATTGTGTATAGTTTGAGATAATGGCGGCGCGGCGGTCGCGGGTGCAATTATTTTGATCCGGCGTCCGGTGCGGGGCGGGAGCGCCGTGATTTGCGTACGCGCATTATGCGCCGGCCCTTAATAACACGTTCACGAGCGATGCGCCCGCGCAGGCCGCTGTCCCCTAAATTACAGTATTGTTGTAGCGCAACATTGTTGTACACATTACCGCTCGACACAAACGTGATGACGTCGGTTTAATGTCTCTATAACTATCAGGTGTCACCTGTCGTTGTCATGGCGACTTCATTGAGCCATTCTAAGAAAGAAATACGTTGTGACAATACAACTGAGTTTATCTTCCATTCAATAACATCAATTTTACAACAACGTGACAATTTGGGTCTTGCTTGGTTTGTAGCCTTTTGCTACGACATTAAGCTGCCATGTTAAATTCGTATACTGAGTGGAGACTAAGTAGTTTTACTATTAATACAACATTTGGTGGTGTTTGATCTTTCTGACATTTTTTTTTCTTGGTCCAATGTGTATGCGTCAAAGTTTTCTTCCATCTAGAGCTTCGAAAGTCATAATTGTTGAAGCTGTCGAAAGCAAATGAAAGTGCAGTTCCCAGCGCGTGGCGCCGGCGAGCACAGGAAGCGCCCAATTTGATTACGTAGCAAAACAATAGGTAACATTATCTATACACATGTAACGTAATAGTATAATATGTAAAGCCACGATACTGGTCATTATGCAATCTAAGAGGGGCTGCCACGCAGTAATAAACTAAAGAAATTTCGAAACACAATTTGACGGTTAGAATTGACAAGGGTGGTCAAGATCTTGATACAGAATACATTTACCCGAAAGCACATTGAGCTGACGAGTGGGGTAAGTTACTCGGAATTGTTCATGGAAGCAAGAAATAAACGAAAGAACCTGCTCATAGCTCAGGACTGAACGAATCCAGGCTGAAAAATGATAACGCAGAAGTTAAAAAAAAAAATAAAGATTGAATTTAAACTTTCAAAGAGTTTTCCATTCCATAACATTTGAAAGTCGGGAGCCAAGGCGAAGTGGCGCTTTTAAAATGGTTGAAGACAGTTTTGGACTGAGTGGTTTTCCTGCAACAATTTGTTGTGTGGCACATCTTAGTTAAAGCGAACTGCGCCTGAGCATCGCTCTCCGATTGAGTTGCCTCTCTAGTGTAATGGTATCCTATCCATTCTAAATCCTAATTAGTGGCTATTGTAAGCTTGCCGGAATCGAAGCCATGAATTCGACAGTGTGCGACATACGAGTAGGTATGCTCATTGCTTAGCTATATTTATGCCCAAACTTTTATTATGACAAGCGACATAAATGTTTTTTTTTTCTTCTTTTCATGTCTGTGGGTGTAATTTGGAGTTTTTTAGATCGTCAAACGTGCAAGAAAACTTTTCTTATTCTATTCTAATAAAAGGATCATTTCGGTGTATTTGGTAATATAAAACTATTAGCGAGCTTGCACATTACAGCCTCAACCTTGGCGTCTAATTAATACAATGCGACATGATCTTCTTGATCCATCTATTCGCATAGTTATTTCCACTGAAACACCAAAAGATTATCCCATTCCTGTCGGCTTGTATCAAGTGTTACAAGATAATGCCTTATCATTACATCAGCTGTCCCGTGCTCAGCCGCATCAGGTAATCAGCCGGTCGCAGCAGGAAGCGGCGCTGACGTAATGCCACAATATCTCTAATTAGTATGATCTGAGGCGTCGGCTGATTGGATTCAGTTTAATAAGCATAAAGCACACGCGGTGCGCGCGCGCAGGTAACCACAGGCCCGCGCACGAGATGTAATAGGCCGCAGGGATGCAAGTTGCAACGTGGAGGTCAGAAGGTCTACTCTGTAGAGCTATAGACGGTTCCCGTAACACTCCCATTAATACTCAAATAGAATTAGTTTGATTTTGTTGACTTCTTATTCTGAAATATCTTGTTCCACGGTGTCATTCAATCCTTTTTATGTAAAAAAAAACGTCCGTCCGTCCGTCCGTCTCAATGGCCCTCCACCCCACCCCATCAGCCACATTTACATTCATCGCAGTCAGTCAGCTCGTTTAATCCCTCCTCATTATGTGCTCACATAGTCCATAACAAGACAAACGATTTTCTTCCCAACTTCGTCTAATATTCCCTTATCAATTCTTGTGAATTCGCTCGTCCACCTCAAAATTTTCATCTAAGACAAGTTGTTGATGCCTGTCAACTTTAACATCAAAATCATGCCGCGGTCAGGGTAAGACGGATGTAACTCCGGCTAGCTTGAGAATAACGTTTCCTCAACACAGGCACATGTCATACTGGCCACATACACTTAATTAAAGTGAATGCAGTTCCTTCCAATAGTGTACCTTCTCCATATATCAACAAAGGGCCACTGTGTGTCGTGCTCTATAACATGTCTGTGGAGGCAGTGCAGTAATGCGCTCGCGCATGTATGACGTAATGAAATGCCTATGTTTAAGCAAACCTTTGAGCCGTTTGCGTTCACTGACAAGAGTGATTCTTTAGATGAGATTAGTATACAGACATCTGCTAAAGACTATCCTAACCACTATAATGTATTCATAATGTTGGTAACCCTCAACAGATATAGACAAAACCGATGTTTTTAGGGTAAACAGGAACAGCGCCAATAAAATTATAACGAGTTTTGGCCGGTCGATTTAAATAATAAAATGTTGTAATATAGCGTATTCGACGTAGCCCTGCTTCGCGAAGCTCCTATTTCTGTCTGAAGGGTTAAACCTAACCTAGCACAAAAGGGATGGTGAACCTTTCGGGGTGCCCCAAATCCCGATACTGACCTACTTCATTTGCGTACTCCACGTCTTATCTTTTAACTGGGATTATCAGCGTTCAATAATTAAGACTGTTGCTTTATTACAGGCATCATATAAATCATCCCTACTATCCCTACTAATATTATAAATGTACTTAAATGTAAGTTTGTTTGTTACGCTTTCACGCGAAAACTACTGAACCTGAATTAAAACATAGGATACTTTATCCCGGTAGTAAGATCCCATGGGACAATAAACAAGTCAATCAAAACAAGTAAACACTCTCAGAAACGCTGGAAATCTTGCCATTTCAACTGATTGTGCAAAATGTTTATCATCATCAGCCTACAATATCCCACGGCTGGGACACGGTCTCCTCTCAACGAGAGGCCGTGCTATGATATAATCCACCACGCGGGCCCAGTGCGGATTGGTGGATGATGGTAGAGGTCACATGTTTTCGACAAAATACTGCAAAGTGAGTGAGTGTGTGTGAGTGTCCCATAGAAATATTAAAAACAGGTTACTCCTGTCAAATGATCTAGGCATTACACACGATGTAACGCATCTGCAAATATTCAGATGCTACATAATCAATATTATTATAATGTATGTATAAGAAGATCAGTATTATCTTCCGATCGGACATCAGCGTGTGTGTGCGCATGCGCGGCGCGGCGGTCTGCGCGGGCGGCGCGCTGTGATTAATATGATTATTTGATTGTTTGATCACGGGGGCACGCGAACCTCCGATATGGAGCCGGCAGCGAGCGGCCTGGACCACTGCTGCACTGGGGCTGGCTGTAACTACTCATAATTGACTTTCAAACTAAGATGAGCTTTTTGCTGTGTATCTGTGTAGGTAGATAAGGAAAGAGCATTACCTTTTACTTATAGAATTAGGATAGTGGTTGACAATTCAAAATTGTCTCTAACTGGTGTATTTGAAATAAATGCTTTCAGTTTTTGTGACTTCAAGAAGTTAGAACCACAAGTCACTGAAATGACAAGATTCAAGGCAGTGCTCGGTGGTTAAACTCATCCAGTATAATATCAATGTCACCAGATTGACGACGACTTGGACCTTGCTACGATGAGGAAAAAGTCCATGGCAGTGAATGATAGATTATCTACGACACTAGTTTGAAGCTGTAGTCCTGGCGAGGTAATTCATTTAGAGCTAGCGGGTACGCATACTCCGCCGGGCCGGCGCGATGGCGCACCGATACAAAAAACTCAAATACTTGAGTAATTCCAATCAATTAATAGTAACGTAGGGCTGCGCAAAAAAGCGGGGTCCGCGATAAGGACGGGAACACGGCGAGCATCCCGGACACGCGGCGCGGCATCCCGGACCGGCGCGCTTCCCGGTACCGGCCCACCACGCAGCGCGGTGTGCACCCAAATTAGTTTATTGCTACAATTAATTAATTAAAGGGATCCATATCAAACTGATGTCCTCCATTCAAATGATTGCGCAAACACACATGTGGAAGCACATGGTATGTGTTGCAGCAGCAGATGGATTTGAATGTAAATTTATAAAATCTATGGAAGGAAAATGATATCTTCCCAAAAAATTGTAATTGGAAATACCTACTCAGGAGTTTCAGAAAGTTATTTATAAAACACTTTTTTCTTCAGTGTTGCAACAGCAACGCAGTTTTCTGCCAGTTGTGTTACTGTGTATACCATGATCCCTGGTGAAGTGGTGTAGTGATGTGACATGTGTGCGGGTGGCCGCTGTTCAACATGCGCCTGCGCCGCCGCCGCTCGCGTCTCCCGACACATGCGCGTCTGTAGGTAGCACACGGTTGAGACCCGGCACCACTGTTAGTGCTTCGCGAATTTTAAGTAACGCTATACATCTGTTGCAGTTAATAAGTTCATAAATTGACTCGTAATTAATGGATGTATTCAATGAATTCGATACAAAATATTGTTATGAATTTCATAAACTTATAATGGTCTCCATACAAGGACGGCGACCCAACAATTAATAAGTAGATTGGCACACATGGCTGTGCCGAAAAAACCTAATTATCATCGTTGAGACAATGGACCAGAATAAAATATAACGCGCTGTGTCCATTCCTAGAGGCGGTTAATCGCTTTGAGCCAATAAAAATATAAGTTAATTGATAATAGTGGTCTGCGCGCGCGCCGCTCGCCACGTACTGACGCGTACGCAACTAATAACGCTGTCCAACTGTGATCAATGATCGATAATAGCCGGCCCGGGGGTGCTGTCAGTTATAGCAGTTTAATGATTGTTTGTATTTAAATCAATTGGGAGATATTGAATAGATGTAATTCTCTGTAACAGGCAGTCGGGATCATTTGATTCTATAAGTGGGCAGGGCCACTCGCTTTGTCTCCGCTTACGACCAGGTTCACATTAAATGAATACGATCAGAGAAGGAGCTCCTAATATTTATTTTAATCGTTCTAAATACATTAGATCCATGCAGCATGTCACATCTAAATCCTTCACTCTGTGGCGTTTCCCTAATATTCATATAATCCCTTCAAACCGCCGCGTTCAGGTGGGTGGCACCGCAGCCTCCGGGAACCAAAAGATACAAAAACTGAACAATGCGTCTGTCCAATTCATATTTATGTATAAAATAGAATCTAGAAACAGTCGCAATAAAATCACCATTCAGTAAAGACGTTTGTTATTTTTCTAAAACACCGTTCCATTGCCGCAAATTAAAGTGAACCCTAAGCACAAAAACATATGGTCGAAATCGAACCGGATTAATTAGTGAATGGTACGGCTTGCGGACTCGGGCGAATACAAAAGAGCATCGCATTCCTTAGATAAGGATTGAAGTTGTTTACAAGTAATTAGTGTATGTGAAGACTATTATAAAAACTTATGTAAAAAAGTGGTTAAGACATTGCAACTACATTGAACGTGTTTGTGCGAATAGAACTGTGTGGACTAATTGTTTTATTCCTGTAAAATGACGTCACCGACTCCAGAACAGTCAAAATATTTATCTACGTTAGAAGATGTGGCTAGTTTGCTACGTAAAGCGCAAGTTAACATGAAGAAGTGTCCGAAACAGCGATTAACTGCAGGCTATGTTAAAACGAGAATGAAAACCATTGAGGAGTATTGGGATTCGTTCAAACAAACGCATAGCAGCCTTATGAAGTGTACACCACGAGAACAGCGGGGCGTGCTACCTTACTTTCTTAATGAAGAATATTATACGTACGAAGAAATGTATCTGTGTTTACAAGCGGATTTAACTGATCTCCTAACAAACTTGGAGTCACAGCACAGATTATCAGAAGCATCCAACATGTCTTCTTCATCTCATGATGGTCAGCTACCGTTTGCTAAGCTACCTAGAATACAGCTTCCTACCTTTTCGGGCAGATATGAAGAATGGCCTACGTATAAAGATATATTTACAGCACTCGTCCATAATACGTCTATTAGCGATGTTCGTAAGTTGCATTATTTAAAAACTAGTGTTGCCGGCGAGGCAGAGATGTTATTACGTCATGTTCAAATTACGGAAAGTAATTACGCAACAGCATGGGAACTACTTCAAGGACGTTTCGGTAGCAAAAAGATGATTGTGTCGTCAGTTTTAAAGAAGTTTTGCTGTCAGAAAAAGATCAGCAACCCATCAGCTACACAAATTAAAGCCTTGCTCGATAATACTGTAGAATGCATCAACAGCCTGAATAACATGAACATAAACACCACCACTTGGGATCCTATCCTAGTATTTCTAGTGACGCAGAAATTAGACTCAGAGACGTTGAAGTGTTGGGAAGAAGAAGCTTACAAAGAGAACAGTGATGAGTTGTCTACGTGGGTGGAGTTGAAAAAGTTCCTTGAGTCTAAGTTTCGAACTCTCGAGCTAATCGCTCCCATCACTACTACAGTTACAAAGGAGAAGACACAAGGTCACAAAGCGTATCATGTCGTAGCAAAGGAAACTGAGAACGACAAAGGTGATTCTGCGCAAACCAAAAACAGCTCATCGCCTTTATGTGTATATTGCAAGGGTGACCATTACATCTTTAGTTGTAAGGAATTTGCAAAACAAACTGTAGAACAACGACGTGAATTTGTGAAGAATAAAAACCTCTGCTTTAACTGCCTAATACCGAATCACATAGTCTACAAATGTAAACAAAAGCGGAAATGCCGAGTCTGCGGAAGAAAACATCATTCTCTTTTACATGAAGGAAAAGAAACAACACAAGAGAGTGCCACAGAAGAAAGTAACAAACAAGAAGAACAACCAGAACAGAAGGTCACAAGCGCACATTTCTCTAAAGAACAACCTGGTCGTCAAGTGTTATTGGCAACAGCACAAGTACATGCTACGTCAAGCGACGGAAACACATATGTACTTCGTGCATTGATTGACCAAGGCTCAGAGGCTTCATTCGTATCTTCAAGAGTAGTTGAACTCTTGAGATTGAAGAGAACAAGCATCAACGGTGTAGTCTCAGGGGTGGGAGAAGGAAACTTGGTTCCTATAAAACATGTAGTTGACCTGTCAGTTGCATCACAACATAATAGAAGGGAGGTTATTCAAGTGAAGGCTTATGTTTTGAAATCACTGTCTACTAGATTACCTTCTAAACACATTACCATGAATTGGCCAGAACTCCAAAAATTACTATTGGCTGACCCTACGTATAACACACCGGGCAAAATTGATATATTACTCGGTGCAGACATCTTTTCTAAAATTATTGAAGTCGGTTTAGTAAGATGTTCTGATGGCATAGTGGCTCAGAAAACACGTTTGGGGTGGATACTTTCAGGTGAAAGGGAAGACAAATCAATTAGCGACGAACACAAAATAACAACACTACATGTGACAAGTATGGTATCAGAAGACAATGATTTATTAAGAAAATTTTGGGAAATAGAAACAACTTTATACAAAAAAAGAAAATTACTTACAAAAGAAGAGGAGATGTGTGAAGAGATTTACAAGAACACAACTAAAAGAGTGAATGGAAAATACACAGTGCATTTACCTTTGCGACAAGGAATAGAAGAGACACTGAAATTATGCGGAGATACAAAACAACAAGCTATTTATAGATTCAAACAACTGGAGAAGAAGTTACAAAATTCTCAAAGCTTAAAGTCAGATTATACCAAAGTAGTTCATGAATACATGGAAATGGGTCATTTGAAAAAATCTAACCCAAACGATGATAAGAAATCAGTCTATCTTCCACACCACGCTGTAATACGCGAAGACAAAGACACTACGAAGGTTCGAGTAGTTTATGACGCGTCTGCGAAGGGTTCTAACGGTCATTCTTTGAATGACACCATGATGATTGGACCTGTGTTGCAACCTGATTTACGAAGCTTAATTATCACATGGCGAACACATAAAATATGTGTAGTAGGAGACATAATTAAGATGTATAGAATGATCAATATGACACCAGAACACACAAATTTACAACGTATAGTCTGGCGAGATAACCCTGAAGAAAAACTTGAAAGCTTCAACTTGATGACTGTAACCTTTGGTACAGCTGCAGCACCTTTTTTAGCTGTACGAACGTTACAACAACTTGCCGATGATGAAGCACTCGAATATCCTAATACAGCACCTGTAATTAAAGAATCGTTTTATATGGATGATTTGATGTCGGGAAGTGAAAATGAAGAAAAAACAAAGAAAATGTGTGAGGAAATAAAGTTGATTCTAAGTAAAGGAAATTTTAAAATGCAAAAGTGGTCTAGTAATTCGGAAGAAGTATTAAAATTTTTAAAGGAAGGAGAAGATACAAACAGTACGAAGGATGGAATAGAGATAAAGTTAGATAAAGTTATAAAAATTCTGGGATTGACATGGGATAGGAAAGATGATACATTTAAATTCACAATTAACTTACCTGAAATTTCATGTCCCGTAACGAAGAGATCTATTCTGTCTGATGTAGCAAGGCTGTTTGACCCATTTGGATGGCTGTCACCGGTGATCATCAACGCTAAAGTTTTGATACAAAAGTTGTGGCTATGCAACATGGGATGGGATGACGAGCTGCCGTCAGAGTTGATGGATGACTGGATGAGATATAGAGAAGAGTTAGTGCACCTGCAAAACATTACAATACCACGCTGGTTGAAAACTACACCAAACAATTATACAAACATTGAATTGCATGGTTTTGCAGATGCATCTACGCAAGCATATGCTGCTGTTACTTACCTTAAGATTATTGAAGAGGAGACAGTACATATCACAATCATCGCATCTCGAACCAAGGTTGCGCCTTTGAAGCAAATTTCAATACCTAAATTGGAGTTATGCGCCGCAGCATTACTAACGGACTTAATCCAAGACTTGGTAGACTTGTTGAAAATACCTAAAAATAAAATCTTTGCGTGGACTGATTCAATGATCGTGATGTCATGGCTACAATCTCAACCAAGTCGTTGGCGTACATTTGTTGCGAACCGAGTGGCAGACATAACACGGATGCTAGACAACGACCGATGGAGACACGTTCAGTCTACCGATAACCCCGCCGATATCGCTACAAGAAGCGTAAAAGCATGCGACTTGGCTTCTTTAGACTTATGGTGGACTGGGCCTGTATGGTTAAAACATAAAAATCTCGATCTACAAACATATGAAATTCCTCAAACAGAGTTAGAATTGAAGGGTTCATCATTTCACACAAATGTGGGAGTCACACCAATTTGGGAGCACTTTTCTTCAATTTCAAGAATGAAAAGAATATTAGCTTACTGCAGAAGATTTGCAAAAAGAGAAACAGAAAAAAGGGAAATGTATTTAACAGTTAATGAGCTAGACAAAGTATTAGAATTATGTATAAAGTATTATCAAGACTTAGTTTATCAGAAGGATATTGAAGAATTACAGAAGGATGGAAGCGTAAAAAAAAGAAGTTCTCTTATCACACTCGCCCCTTTTTTAGATAAAAATGGGCTAATAAGAGTGGGAGGAAGGTTAGAGAATGCCTCAATAGCTGACATTACAAAACACCCGATTGTCATACCATGTAACCAGCATATAACTAAGTTATTAGTTCAAGAAGCTCATTTTAGAACACTACATGGTGGGATACAGGCGATGATGGCTTTTGTGAGAACAAAATACTGGGTGATAGGTTTGAAGTCCGCCGTAAGAAAATGTATTCACAACTGTAAGACCTGCATTTTGGATAAAGCAAAAGTCAAAACCCAGTTCATGGGTCAGTTGCCTGCCGTTCGAGTCAATCAACATCGGCCATTTATGAATAGTGGGGTCGATTACGCTGGACCGGTATTCATAAGGACATCGAAAGGCCGCGGACACCATGCAACAAAGGGCTATATCTGTTTATTTATATGTATGGCCACTCGCGCGATCCATTTAGAAGCGGTTACAGACCTAACAACACAAGCTTTTATAGCCGCATTTCGGAGGTTTGTAGCGCGTCGAGGCCACTGTTCGAACTTGTGGAGCGACAATGGCACCAATTTTATTGGCGCTGCCAAGGAATTGAAGGACATGTTCCAGAAGGGAAAGAATAATATCGCGAAGGAAGCGGCTGAACTTTTAGCTAACGATAACACGATATGGCACTTCATACCGCCAAGGATGCCTACATGTGGAGGCCTGTGGGAGGCTGGAGTTCAGTCAGCTAAAAGACATCTATACAGGATCAATAAGGAAACCAAACTGACCTACGAGGAGATGTCTACGCTCTTGGCACAAATCGAGGCGTGTCTCAATTCACGCCCTCTTTATCAAATGGACAATAGTATTATGCCGCTTACTCCAGGTCATTTTTTAGTTGGCGAGCCCTTGATTTCGGTTCCTGATACATGCTACGAGTACCAGCCAGTCAGTATTTTAACTAGATGGCAAATTATTCAAAAAATGACTCAAGACTTCTGGCATAGATGGCGTACAGAGTATCTTAACACGCTCCAGCAAAGATACAAATGGCAAGTGAAGGTTCCAGAGCCTGTTGTTGGAGATGTTGTGATTATTAAAGAAGATAATCTGCCCCCTACAAAATGGTTATTGGGACGGGTGAAGCAAATACATCCTGGAAAGGACAAACTCGTAAGAGTGGTAACAGTCCAGACTATGGGAAACAAGGAGTTTAAAAGGCCCCTATACAAATTGATACCGCTTCCCAAAGAAACACCATAAGTGAGCTACGGTGGGCGGATTAATGATAAAATTAAGATTATAGTTAGATACGATGTACATATATAATTGAAGATTTGATTGATCTTAGATTTGATTGTGTCAATAATTGAAGTTTAAAATGTTTACAGTCCATTGTTCGATTTGCATGTCATGTATTATTTTCAAATAAGTATTAATTAAAAACTAATGTTTTGGTGGGCGGTATGTCCAATTCATATTTATGTATAAAATAGAATCTAGAAACAGTCGCAATAAAATCACCATTCAGTAAAGACGTTTGTTATTTTTCTAAAACACCGTTCCATTGCCGCAAATTAAAGTGAACCCTAAGCACATAAACAGCGTCAATGGACTACGATAAGAAGCGATCATCGCCCATTGATGGCAAATACCTGGAAATTACACGTATTTACCATTTAGGTATACCTCCCCGGCGGTAGGTAGACCCGCCGGCCAAGCCTCACGCGAGCTCATTAATATTCGCGCATTGCAAATGACTACAACGATTGGGCAAAAAGTGTGATTGCTGCAAACTGATTAATTCGGCCCTTATAGTGCGTTGTTTGCGTTGTTTAAATGTTAATATAATAGCTTCACTGAGGGCTTGAGGATTCACTCGTTCTCACACATCAACTCAATTTCCTGGGTGGTCAATTAGTACCAGCCAACTTCTTAACTTCAACACATGGATCCTCGTAAAGGTGGGCAGCAAGATCTAGGATTGTAAACATAAAGACTTTGCTTTGAGTAGATAAGTAATAAAGCAAAGCGTTTTATGGAGCAACTAGCATTTAAGCTGCTTCAATGACTTCTTAACAACCTGAATGTTCTACAATAGCTGTTCAAGGGGTTTTTTTTTTTTTTTTTTGGGACAAGCCCGCCACACACGCCCAAACCACTGTAACTCCTGAAAGCCAGAATCAACAGTGGCGACCACCAGAAAAGCGCCGAGACAATGAAGCTCGACGAAGTCCCAGAGAATGAATTTAACTGTCTTGGATCCCGCAACGAAATTAATCAGAAAGTAAAGCGGAGGAGTAGGAAAGAACTGTAATTTCCACTTCCCTCCATATCAGCAGGAGACAGAACGAAACAAGGCCAATAGGCACAAAGGGACGTTTACAACTGGGATAGGCCCAGTTGCCTAGCACCACGGATAAATATTAACGTTAATGGGTCCTAAGTTGAGAGCTGTTATATTTGATTCCAATAATAGGTATGGCAAAAACGCTTGAACGCACGGAAATTTGCTCTAGTTTCCACAAGGTCCGTATAGTAAATAACTCCGGATGTAACCTGTACACTATCTAACATAATATTGCGTTCATTTTGCCAAAGACTACACTCCCACAAAATGTGATGAGCAGATTGTTCATATTCGCAGTCAGATGTTGAACATTGACAAAAAGGCGAGTCAACAAGCTTGAAGGAAAATAATTTACTCTTAAAGTTGCCATGGCCCGTGAGAAATTAGGCAACACAGTGATCAACCTCCAGCCATGTCCTGTCCAGCCGCTCACGAACGGATGGAAAGAACTGGTGGAGGTGCCTGCCCTTGATGGAATTGTCCCACCTACATTGCCATTCAGATAAAAGTTCCTCCCAGACGTCGGTCGGTGGTTTGAATAATCTAGAAATCCTAGCACGATCACGTACGGTTAAAAAGTCTGCGTCTGTGGTCTCACGCGCGTTATAGTACATTGCAGCCCGCCGCTGCACCTCAAGATCGACTGGAAGTACACCCGCAAGCACCGGAAGAGCTTCGGTACTAACCGTCCTGTACGCTTTGCATAAGAATATCAACGCCAAACGCTGGCTTTGAAGCAATTTACGTCGCACCGCTCCTATGGTGGCCCTATCGGCCCAAACAGGTGCCCCGTAGCACATACAACCCAAGTAAGTAGCCACGTAGAGCGTGAGCACGTTCAAGGGGTTTGCTAATATAATACTTAAGTGGTACAGTAGCGTGTTTAATCGTTCTTTAACAGGCTTGTGGTACAGTAGCCGTACAACAGTAAATATAACCCCAATGGAGATACAAAGGCTAATATAAAGCAGAGTTATAAATACCTTTTAAAACACCGCTAATGTAGAGGGCTATAATAGTTAAAAGTGTTTAAGTGGAGTTACAATCTTCATTTAAAGCGCTTTAGGTGGTATATTGCATATTTGTAACTCTATATCTACAGCAGAGAAATAGGTTGTACAACGGAGTATCAATAGTCCGTTGTACAACCTTAGACTCTTAAAAAGATATATTAATTACCGATATAGACCTAGAAGAGTACAATAGAGCGTCAATACCACCATCATAGAACTGAACGGTCTACAATGGTCGATACTAGCGGCTAAACCGGTAGAATGTTTCTAGTAAAATCTGAAGGCTGTTGTAACCATGACGCCATCAATAAAAGCAATTCTCATGTTTTTTTTTATTTATTCATATCATAAATATGTATAAAAACCGAATACACGTCCCTCTTTCTCACCCAGGATTCTACAGAAAAACCTAGAAAACTAAACTGTCTTCAATAAACTAAATTCAAACCCTCTAATCAAATGTACTTTTTATCAAAAAAAAACTGCATTAAACAGTGGCACTCGTACTGGTAGTTTGCGTGCATGAAAGGAAAAATCAACATTACTGTTTTTTTCCCAGAATTAATTAGCTGTGCCTAAGTCTTCCATGTATTATATAAATACTCACTCCACTACCATCAATCACTCATAAGTTGAAATTTCAATTAGTTTTGTTTATTTTCCCAGGATATAAGAACTTATTTTAGATCCTATGGAGCACTCTACGAGCGGTGGAGTGCACCGTAATAACATATCTGTACAACCATTGTAGAGACATTGTAGAACTTTGGGCCTCTTTCGAACTTATCTGTAGAGGCAATGTCGTTCTTAATAACCTCTAACCGGCCGGTGTACGGCTTATTATAGAGTTTGTGTGCTAGTTGGGCCACAACCACATTTTTCAGTAAGTTATAATATTGTGAGAGGCATTAGAAACCGGAAAAGTCTGAAAAATTACGTATAGCTACGAGTACCTATATAATATATGTAGTTCCCCAAAGTATTCGAGTGATTCAGTTTTCAGTGGGTAGGTACGATTACGATAATCAAAAATTCACCATTTCCTAGACTGTTTAATTGTGATGGGAGATAAGAAAAAATAAACGGCGTAGAATTACCTTATCACACCGTTTTCACACCTAAACTGACATAACAGCCAGTACAATCAATCATGTGTACTTACTTACGTTTTTTTTTATTTAATGACGGTTCTCATCGAACCAACCTTTGCTTAAAAAACGTCCACGTGTTGATGACGCTGATAACAACCCTCGCCAGCCAGCGGGACATTAATGAATTAATTGAAAACATAAACAAGGGACATTTGGGTGACGGCAGGACACTAGGCCGCCCATAGGGGTCCTCACTTGACGGAATTAAAAACCCATAATGTACCCATGGATGTCATTCAGGTAGTTAGTAAATGTTGGTTAAATCAATGGGGTCTGACGAAGGGTCACGATAGTCATCGTCAAATTAGTTAAGAGTCCGTAAACGGCATAATGTGTAGTTTAGTATTCAATTAGTTATTTTGTGACGGCAATTACGTGGTGATAGAGATCTGTCGCTTCACCAACGATGAATGATCAGCGGACACTTTAAATGGAGTGAGTGTCCTTTTAAGTACAGTTATACTTTTGTTCTTTGTTACCTCAAACAAATTAATAAAAGTGTTCCATGAACTCATTACTTTTTACTGTTTGTACTTATGCTTAATTATATTATTAAACGTTTATCTATAGCACACATTTACATACTTAATTAAATAAAATCACAGTACAGTTATAATAATTAGATGCTTACAATATTTGTAATCCTTGGATAAGCGTTTTAATCATTATTACGCTTCGTGAGGCAAAGTAATTTCAGGCTCTAACTAGGGTTTTTTTGTAACAGCTCCGAGTTAAGATTTGTGCCTGGTTTAGATTGGCACTTTATAACTAACATTAGCATTGAACTGAGTTAAGATTAAAAAAATATTTGAAATTATAGCTGCATAACTTGAGCTGTTTAACCCTTTCTTAAGCAATCCCAGCAAACAACAGCTAACAGTGACACATGCTCGGTCCCCACATTATGGACACGCTCGTATACATGGCATGTCTATCAATTGCGCATCGTTTACTAATCAAGCGCCGGCGCAGCGTGCCGTCGACCGCATCAGATAAGCGCGCAGCTGATGACCAGCATCTCTTATATCAATGTTCCAGCAATGGAGACAGATGAGCATCAGGAGGACTCTGTGACAGGGTGGTATCAGGGCTTTATGTGTCATAGCGCACTGTGGTGAAGGCTATCAATCTTGTAGAACTTTCGATTCGACTGTTGTACAAATGAAGATGATGATGTGAATCGAAAGCTCTACAAAGTTAAAGGTACTTGGTACTCGTCGGTAAAGTAAGTTTGTAACTAGGTACAACATAATATAGGTAAATTATGTCAGAGATACAGAGTCACCTATTAATAGAAATCTTGAGTAGATTGGAACAGCGAGTTAAGTATTGGCACAGTTTTTAGTGAAAATTTAGGTAGCTGACAGGTAGATAATAGAATAATTTAATAATGAACTGTCTATTGGAAATATTAAGGCGATTAGACGAGCTAAATTAGCAACTCTATTTGTGGTGGTTCATACTTCGTTTGAAATGCTGTTAGAATAAAGTTCTAATCAGCTTGCACTACAATGAAATGAGTGATTTCGATCGATTTACAAAAAAAACTGTTGATTGGATTAAAAAACTAAAACACTGTCATGGTAATATATTGCTTGTAGAATTATTTGCCAAAAAATCAGAATGATCGCATGCATATTAGTATGTTTTTTTTTTGTTTGAAAGATATTTATAGAGATAAGTTCGTGTTTTTTTTTTACCGAGTCAAATTAATTGTATCATGTTTCCAAAACACTATCATGCTGGCATATATCTTGAAGAATATCATATATTTTTCTGGTCTTGTTTATAGGTAGCAGTGAATCATATAGGTACTTTTAGTAATTATAAAACTCGCGTTTAGCTCATGTAATCGCCTTAAGTAATGTTTTATGAATCCTAATGAAATATTATTTTCATGAGATTCTGTTTCTATTATCGAGAGAAGTATTTAAGATAGCCAGGAACAGTACCTTTAATCCAATAACTAAGGTTCCATTTAACACCAGTTTACTTGCATCTCAGTGAGGTCGAAACCGTATTTAAAAAAATAATAGCAACATTCTGACCGATGGCGATGTGAGAACGATTTATTGCGATTCTCAGTAAGGAGATGAAATGCTCTGAGCAGCCGAAGAGGTCCCACGGGCTACGTGTAACTACTTACACAACTATAAACACACATTAAACATGTCGAGTGTACCTACGTTTAACCGCTATTAGCATCTTAACGATCAGTGTCGCAACGCAGATAGCAATCAGAGCCATCCGCTAATTTATATTACCTTATTAAACTAATTACCCCAAACAATGGAGTCTGCATTAATCCGCTGCAATTTACATTGAATACATCGAGATGCTGAAACATCTAGCATAACTACAGCCAATCAGGTGCGAGGGTTTTGAACTAGGAAGTCTGCGCGGACCAATGGCGTGCCCACAGCGTGCGCGCGCGCCGCCTCGGACGCCCCGGCACGCCCCCCTCCCCCCATCTAGGCGGTATCTAGCCAACTAGTTTTAGTCTTAACTATACATGTATTTGAGTAAAACGATGCCTATTTACTGAGAAGCTGTGGGCCTGCAACTGCGGGACTACGACATACTATTCAGTAATCTAGGTGCAGTAAGTTGCATCATAGTAAGGCAACTATAGGTTTCATTACCACAGGGTTTTATCACATACAAAATAAAAAGATTAATTAAAACTAATGACAGAGTCGTCTAAACTGACGCAGTTGCTTTAAAGAACCAACCAAGCAGCTATACGAATAGTATCACATCGTACCGCCTGCTTATAGCATCATGAGTGCTGGGGAAAAGGTTGCTACGTAATCTTAAAAGCTTGGAATAGATTCACTTGTGTCACCAGCTTAACTACTGGCTTGCAGTAACTAAGGTTTACATTGCAAACCGATACGTATACCTACTTATGCACAATGCAAATTCATTTTTTGGTGCCTTCATCTAGTCATTAGTGCCTGTGCGATACGTACAATGCATATGCATAAGAATACATTAAATATCAGCAGTAGGTAACCTAGGTATACACATTTTACCCAATACACGTTGTGTGACTCCAAATCACAAGATCTTATGCCTTGAGTGAATTTTCGATAGCCGACCATAGAAAGAACAGCTTGAATACAATTTTACAACACTCCATAATATGAGGATCTTGTAAATGATCAATCGCACACTGCCTAAAGAGCAAAACACGAATTCCATACTAGGGTGCAAGTATACCAAGATGCTTGTAACAGTAATGGATCTTACTGATCTACGCACATTTAAATACCACTAAAACCAAATTAAATACCTATTCACTCTTACTTAATTCAGTATTTTAATAGCATATTAATCGTTCAGGTAAACTAGGTATACTTTTGACGACACGAACTTTTTGTTATCTTTAAATTACGTGTGCACTTACAAAACCTATTTAGCACAACATTGTTGTACATTCCCCAACTAATTATCATCAAAATGGACTGCTAACAATACAAGCGATACCCCCTGGTATGGTTCCCTGTATAAATGTTTGCGATGGAGCGATACCCCGGTATCAATCATCGCATAATGCCGCTAATTGCATGTACCTGTGTATGTGGGGCCAATTTGTACCCCATCACCTGTGGGCCGTGGGCCCTAGGTTGGTATGCTAATGTGGCGCCCCTTCGCGGTCGAACTCGACACGTGCCCTGATAATTGTGATAACACACACGAACGCTTTGTTCCTATCATGATACTAATAACTTTAAAAGTACATCCTTTGACAGGGATCTTGACCGTAATATGAGTGATGCGTCCAGGGATGATGAGTATCTTTCTGCTACAGCGACAGGATCTAGATAATTATGTAAATGTAAGTAGTTGATTGATGAGCTGCCGGCTAGTACTGGACTCGGTAATCTAGTCTGATCTTTCGCATTTACAAAGGTATTAGTGCTGGCGCTGTGAATCAGAATATGATATGGAACAGAAATTCCTAATTCAATATCGAATAAACTACAATGGAACACCAATGTAAAGGTGTAATCGGGCAGATAACTTTTCAGAAAGAAAGAACAAATGAGTAGTCCATAAACATTGTCTGGTTCAGAAAACGGTCCTAATACAATTGACTTCATTGCACTCCTACTTAAGTAAAGCACTCGTGAAACTTGAAGTACCCCAAACCTACAAGTAAGCGAGTACCTAGGTACTCAAAACCCTGAAACAATTCATACCAATGTTCGCGGCGCTAAAGCGAGAATCAAAACTCTCAAGAGGCTAAAAGTGGCCAGACCAGGAGACAGATCTCGACAGAGGTACTACACTAACCTTGCCAATCAACCTCATCAGATTACATGCCCACTAAGTACAAAAGTGTTCGTCGTGGAAGTCTACGAAGAGTGAGCATCTTTTTGTTTCGAAAGAGAACCTGCAATCGTGGGTTAACTAGTAAATATATTGTCTTTTATAAACAACTTTTAGTATAAGATTTCTTGTAATCAG
Organism: Xestia c-nigrum; assembly: GCA_916618015.1. Taxonomy (NCBI): domain Eukaryota; kingdom Metazoa; phylum Arthropoda; class Insecta; order Lepidoptera; family Noctuidae; genus Xestia; species Xestia c-nigrum. Next base: position 25,848,550 of record OU745252.1, on the reverse strand, counting down.
ACTGCATTCAACATTCAAATCCAAACTGAGGTAGAATACAATGCAACTATATAATCTATGGCTTTCTTAAAACGACGGTACTTTACCCTGTATCTCCCGGTCCACTGCGGGGCAGTTAGAGCAGCAATGTGTCACGAGTGATAGCTGCTGCAGTCGCGATGTGTCAGCGGACACATTACTGTCTCCGGGCATAACCGATAGTGGACTTATGAGGCATGGCTCTAGTGCTGGCACCGCTCCTAATGACCTGCTCTTTAGAAGTAGGGGCGGGGTTACATGCATTGTTGTAACTAAGTAAGGTATGAACAGTTTCATATCCCTCTTGTGAAGGTTTAAGTCAGCGTTGACAAACAAATTCCCACGAAATTTTGCATGTCAAAAGTCAAACGGTAGGTACAAACAGTACATACAAACATTAGATTTTCACATAGCTCTTTGTGCTCAGGGCATGCAATTATTAAAAATAATTTCTAAGTAAGGCTATGAAATTTAACCTTAACAAGGGAAAGACTTGTCAGCTTTACGTTATTCAACTATTGCTTACTGTTAAAGGATCAGGCCCCGGAACATAAAGGGCGAGGAAGGAACATGGATGGGTCTTAGTCAGTAAAAGTCTGACATTCCCTCCCGCTCCGCCCAGAGTGGGAGGAGTCATTTCATGATTTCCCATCCCAAAAAAAAAAAGTGTTAACAACCTCATCACGAAGCACCATTCTGTTCATCAAACTTGTTCTTTTTTTGGGGTGAAAGATCATGTTTTGTGGTAGAACTCTATGTAACGAACTCAAACATTGTGCTGATGGATGGATTGAATAGTACGGGGGTCGTGGATGTGTTACAATAAGAACTTGTATTTAAGAAAAACTTGTCAAACAATTGGAACTTTGTCCCCCAATATCAAAAGAAATGCCGCAATGACGGGGAGAACAAGTACCTTTCGGCTTCGTTAACAGGGTTTTACACCTTTTCTACATACTGAAACTTTCATTTTGTTTTATGAATGTTCAAGACCGCCACAAATATACACACAAAAAGCAAACAAAACACTGCCCAATGATGACTAACCAAAACCTGTTAAAACATAAACACAATTATCAATAAGGAAGTAATTTCCTCAAGTTTCCTGTAGTTTATCATTATAACATAACATATTCATAGCCGAACCACGAAATGCAATAGATGACGAGTCCCGATAGTGTCGGCCCTTGTACATGAATTAGCGAATGACTCGATAGCATCTAGTACTAGTGGCAGCCTTCACTTGTTTGTGTGAGAGACTATCGGTCAAGTCGCCTCGACACCAGCGCTTCGGAGAAAATTAAATGAGGACGCGCTTTCATATCTAATGTTTTGTTCTGAGGAATGTTTGCTAGCTGGTATTATAAATAATAGTCTCATAGATACATAGTATTATTAATGTTGTCAACTGCAATATGAAATAGAAACATATTTGTATCAGATTACGCAGAGACGCAGTATTTTCGAAGAATTCACATTACGTATCGTTTGACTTTATCCTACTACAAATTAGTACACTTAATTGTGAGAACTATTTTCACGTTACAATAAAAGTTTTTAAAGACCCTTCCTAATTTTCAAAAAAACTTGCACAAAATATCATTAGACTTAGAAAGACAAGTGGTCTTTCTAAGTCTAATGATTTTTTTATTACGATAGGTACGTCATATTCTTTCATGAGCCTAGTCTAGCTTCATAATCAAGCCCAAGCCTTAGCTATTTGTTGTGCAACGTCTGAATGAACTCATTACAGCATGTCACAACTAATCCGTCATAATTCTCGCTATCTCCTAACTATGGACAAATATGTCTAAATAGTGGGAACTATTTCTTTGTACTAACCATTATTTTTTCTCGTTAAAGTCAATTATCGTTAGGACACACATCCTGGAGCATGTCTTCACGCAGCTTACTAACGTTGCAAACAGTATAATTGACTGATTGCGATGTCTTAATGACTGCTATTTGTCGAATTTAGTATTATTTTATACTTGAAAGAATCGAAACATCTTGTACATTTAAGCCTGGTTGAACTTGTCACCGAGATGAAACCATCACAATTTGGTTATTTAAGTAGATAAGCAGACCTTCGACAGATTCTGTATAATAGCCAAAACTTAGAGCTACTAACCCCAGTCCCTAATGAAAAAAAGAATTAACCGGTTCTAATCTTAAGGTGCTTAGACGAGCTCAATTAGCAACTCTATATGTGGTGGTTCAAACTTCGTTTGAAATGCTGTTAGAATAAAGTTCTAATCAGCTTTCACTACAAAGTGGTTGTTACGTCAGCCACTGCGGGCCAAATAGCGCGAAATGAGTGGTTTCGATCGATTTACAAAAAAACTATTGATTGCATTAAAAAACTAAAACAGTATCATGCTAATATATTGCTTGTAGAATTATTATCCAAAAAATCAGAATGATCGCATGCATATTAGTATGTTTTTTATTGTTTGAAAGATATTTTTAGAGATAAGTTCGTGATTTATTTTTATCGAGCCAAATTAATTGTATTATGTTTTCAAAACAGTATCATGCTAGCATTTATGCTGAAGAATATCATATATTTTTCTGGTCTTGTCTATAGCAGTGAATCATATACTTTTAGTAATTATAAAAATCGCGTTTAGCTCATGTAATCGCCTTAAATAACGAGTTCCAATAACAAGTTAAAATACATTGCCTATCAATAGATTATTGACTTACATTATCCACGTATCTAAATAATAATTCTCCACAAACTGTCGACCTATATTCCGCTCGTCGCCAAGAGCCGCGTATCGCTGAACAAACATGGCTGCGCTAAGAATTCGCGTTAAACTCGCGAAACTGTATCGGAATCAATATTCACGTGGATATTACAGAGTTATCGTTGAATAAACATGGCGATAACGTCAGGTGCTTGTTTGTGCTTTGAAAAATAAAAAATATGTGGGTCAGCGACGCACCTGTGGCTTGTGAGCATGAGCGACAACCTGCCGCCCGCCACAGCGCGGCAGCGGGAGGAAGGACCAATTTACTTGTAAGAAGACTTGGTTCTTAACTAAACTACATAACTGAGTATTTACAAAGAGCGTCATCATCATTCCTCACCCTGCCCAAAGCCCAATTTCCCTAAATCAGCAGCATGTTTTCTTCTTCCATTCTTCTCTAATACTAGTCGTCACCTCAGCAGTCACCTTCATGTAGCCTCCAACCTCCGATATGGTATTATGTTAGGGGGTGGCTCAATAGAATTTAATAGAGTATTCTTGGCGCAAAAACAGTACATTCGTGCACTTTGTAATGTGGATTCATTAACGTCATGCAAATCATTGTTCCAAAAATTAAATTTATTAACAGCACCGTCCATGTATGTATATGTCACCGTAAAATTGTCAAACACGTTATATTACAATATAACGTGTTTTTCCTCGCGATATTGTAATGTCTCGAATTATTGTCAACTGAACATACGGAAGTATCTCTGCCCCCATAATCGGGACTTGGGGCACACCCCCGTTAGGTTAGTTTGTTTGTCCTTTAAACCCTGCACTCGGAAATAGGGGCCCCGCGAAGCGGGGCTCCGTCGACTACGCTTTTTAGGGGGAATATAAAGTGTTTTAAGGTTATGTTATATTAATCAGTATTTCTCAGGAATGGTGCATTATCTTTTCATGAGAGTTGTGCCACTGGGCAAGGGGGACCCCTCCTTCATTCCACACCGCGTAAGTTGACTACCATCGCATTCATTTCACGAAAAATAATGCGTTTTGTTGTAAGCAGTATGTTCATCATCATCATCATCATCATCTCAGCCGAAAGACGTCCACTGCTGGACATAGGCCTCCCCCAAGTGTCGCCACATTGAGCAGTATGTTCATTTGACAATAATTCGAGACTTTACAATATCGCTAGAGATGTTACAATATAACGTATTTGACAATTTTACGGTGACATATATATTTAAGTCGTGTATGTTCAGAACACGTCAGTACCTATACAAATCGTTTGGTGAATACTGTATGTCTAATTCCCGTTATCCCAATAGCTTTCTTTTGCCAAACATAAAAACTGATCTGTATAGAAGAAACTGTTACCCCATGTCTATTAAATTATTTAACAAATTACCTAATGATGAACTAAAAGACCTACCCCTTAGTTTATTCCGAAAAAAATTGTACTCTTGGTTAGTCACAAAATGTTTGTACACTACCCAGGAATACCTTAGTTATAAGCAGTGTTGCCAGTATGATTTCCCAAAAAAGTACGGCCGGCTTTCTGAAAAGGTACGGTTTTTAACTTCAAGGTACGGTTTTTAACTTCGGTTGGGGCGGGATACTTTTGCAAATACTAGATGTCGTTTTTTTTCTGCGACCATAGGTTAGAAAAAAAGCTATAGGGAATCGAATATTGAAAGGGATATGGTAAAGCAGAACATTTTTACCGATTGCCAATATCGAAAAAATTCGGTCAGTGGGTAGCCTTAGGGGCGGATTTGTAAATCAATTGGAAAATGAAATAAAGTCACTAAATTCGTTAAAGATGCAATGTTTTTTTTTTATATGATGAGGAAGTTCAGATATGAAGCAATATTATTGTTCATAAAGGGTGTAAAACACCTCTTCACAAAGCCGAAAGGCACCTGTTCTCTCCATCATTGCGATCATTTTTTTGTTCTACACCATACCTGGGAACCTCCTAGTTACGGAGATATGGGAGGGTCAAAGCTACAACTTTTTGAAAAGTTTTTTTGTCAAATTTCGACTTTTAACACCTCCACGACCCAATGCATCCATCAGCACAGTGTTTTAAGTGCGTTACATTGAGTTCTACCACAATACATAACCTCAAAAAAAAGTGCAATAATTTTTGCGTAGTTACTTAGTTTGATGTACAGAAAGCTTGGTTAACAGCTTTGTGATGAGGTGGTTTACATCCTGTATTTAAAGGAACAAAAAGAATATTTTTGTTTTATTGTTTTTAAACAAGTGTGCAAAATTCTTGTTGTTTACGTACCTGTCAGGAACTTGAAACGAAATAAGAATAATTTTGTTTAATTGAATTATAATACCCGTAAAAAAATTTAGATGTAATTTGATATTTTGAGGTCTAAAAAGACTTTATAAATCTAAGTTCGAATCAATCGCAACTCGAAGAAAAAAACTGATCTAGTTCTTGCAGAAGTATTCCGAACCTTACGGTTTTGCTAGAATTTTGAAAAATATACATGCTATAGTCTACTCATATTCTACAGCGAAAACAAGTTGTTTGTTAAGAACTGAGAAAATTCCATTTAAGTCATCTGTCAATGTGACAGAAAGTTGAAGAAAGTATGAGTCTCATTATTTTCTATTACTTTCTCGATAGACTGTAATCGTAAAATAATAATTTAAGTTAACACGAGTTTATAAATATTTTACGAGTTTGTATATATTTTTTTTACCCTTTGTAGTGAAAAATAAAATCGCTAGTATAGAAAAGGTACGAAAAAGGTACGGTCTACACTGAGGTACGGTTGTGGTACGATTGTGTGATGAATAGTACGGAAAACCGTACTTTTTGGTACGGTCTGGCAACGTTGGTTATAAGAATAGAAAATTATTAGAACACCTCACTAAGTACCTATGTTAGTGCAATAATAGTTAGATTAAGTTATTATGTATAGTCATATCACTCATTTTGTTTTGTTATTTTAAGCTTTTATTTTCGCAAAATTGTTAAAATAAGATTTTATTTAATATTTCGTATACCAGAAATGGTTTATAATAATAAGACGATCATCATTGTTAGATTTGTAATGTAACAATTATCTACTATCTATTTACCCATATTTTGCGAATAAATTATTTGATTTGATTTGATTTCTAACCGCAGACCATTCATCGTACATTGTTATACCTACATTATTAGTTTTAGATTCCTATTGTATTTTACCTTCTAAGATTCTGAATTAAGATTTATTTATTTATTATTATGGTTTCTTTGATATCCCCCTACTCTTATTATAACCATTCACATTCAAAGTCAAAATTATCTCACGAAATTTTCCTCAAACCTCCGTTTCACATGCCAATACCAAGAAAAGGTCACATACCATACAACTTTTCAGTGATCGGTGCCACTTTCAGGAATATCAAACCCTCTAAATTTCATGATCATCATCATCACTAATGTTTATTTATGTTACATCATATTGCAGGTGCGGGATAATGAAATGCGTAAGAGAAAGGTATGGGGGGATCCTGAATAAGACAAGAGAATGATAATTAACTGTTTGAAAGGACCAAAAGGTACCTAGATTTAAATTGGGTTTTCATAAGTGCGCTAGGACCTATCCTAACCCTGTACCTATGTAAAACAACTAAGTAGTTAGTAAGAAAGTATTGTTAAACAATTTGTGCATTACTACAAAGAAATTATTGAAAAGTTCACGAATGGCGATCACAAAAAGGAAAGTGTGGATCATTGGCAGGAGCACAACCAGATAGAACTGGTAACATCGCTGAGTCATTACGCAAGGCGGATTAATATGACGAAACAATAATCAAAGTGATTTATGAATTGATATGATCATTTTACGGTATTATAACATGATTATAATACTGATCAGTTTGGTGAAAATTACCGATAACGTTTCCGCTGTTTTCTATTCGATAAGGTATCGAAGCTAATTTATTCATTCGCTGGGTTTATCGGAAGTGGGTCACGTGAGGCTGGCGCCACACCGAGTACGTAGCACATCGGTAGGTGCGGTACCTACACATGTACATGCCGGACGATACGGCGCGCCGGAGATTATCGACTTGTGATTCATTCATCACCTCATTTTATAATACACATAAATAGTTGAATAGATAAAGATTCATTTTATTATTACCATATTTATAACAAGGGTCAATTAAAGGTCAACTGAGTAAAAGTTAAAACGCAGTTGTGGTTGCCGACCGTTCAGATTTAGGTTGTCTAACAGATGTTATGGCAATAATAAACGCAGGAAAAGTCTCCTAAACCTAAAGAAACTTGTCGAATCACTGATTACTAGTACTACTAGTACTACTATCAGGGCACGATTGGTAAACATTTCCTTAAGAAAATGAGTTACGAGAAATGATTGGAATTCTTGTACACTCGATGGCATGATAAGATGAAGATATAATTTAAACTTATAGATGGAACCAGCACATCATAAAAGAATAAGGATTGTCCTCGCAGTGAGGTTAAGAAGGCTATTCTTGTCGATCACAATGGTAAAAGGAAAAATACCAATGTCAACGTGAACAATTAAAGTGTTATCAAAATTACTATTAGGTAAAAACCTTTGTAGATGTTACGGCTTAAGATAGGCAAAAGATAAACTTCAGATTAGCTGACTAAACTTAGGTTTACTTCCAATGCAGGTAATCCCCTAGCTGAAAATTTACGAAGTGATTTTTCATGAGAATATCATTCAAACTGAAGATTTTCGCGAATAAATAACGTTAATTTTCATTTCATATCGATCGATGACTCCGTTAAAACATTTGTCACATCAGTAAGGAAACACGTTTTTACTATTAAGCGTGAGTAATCGATATCTACTTCTAACGTTATCGGTGCCATCAACATTTAAATATTCATATTTGAATCAACTCACAGGTCGACTCATTCAATTCTTGAAAGTTTCAAGTGTACTTACACGATACACGATAATATTCAAATGAATTGAATTCTATGCGAATTACCGGCTGATTAGTGCATGGCCACGTCACTATTTTCTGATTACGGGTTTTCGGATCTTTTATATTTCTAGATTTTCTGATCAGGATAATTATCAATTGGGTACATAAGTTATATGTAATATGCGATATCATAATCTTTCCAAATTCCATTAGTTAAAAAAATATGAAACTGCGACACATTGCTTAACTTTCAGGGGGTAGCGAAATAAATGTCTTGTGGTTTCGGTAGTACGTGCAACTTTGAAGTAAGACCTATTTTACCTAATAGACACAGACTAATGAGGTATTTCCATTATTTACACAACTGATCAATAGAAATAAAAATTATGCTCAAGTATTAATAACACTCTTTTTTTTGGGCAGTCGTGTAAAAAGAGATACAGGGCGTCTAAAAATTCGTCCACACCGCTGCCAATAGAAAAAGTGCCCAGAAAGCTATCAGCATTGCCACGTTGGAGGGCAAAGCTGATTCTTTGGCCAAAAATAGGTCCACCTTCTAATCACGTGTCGACCAACCGTTTGGCAATTTTCCGAAATACTAGGTAGGCACTCGGACCCCATAGACCGGATTTCAAGATACTATGTTCGTAAAAAAAATTAAGTTACAATCAGTAGAAAAAAACACTTAAGTGAATACATATTAGATAGTGTTGGCCGCTGTTCGTCAATAGCCAGTAAAGTAATATTATTGAAGTTATGATTCAACGCGTTATACGCGCACGATGAGGACACTTTAATTAATCCCATCAGTTGTACGTGCTGTAACAATTCTTCGTCACATGCAGTAGGTAGTTCCTACCAGCTGTCCCGATACACATACTTAATGACATAATATCATTATACTGCAGTTATTTACGAGGCAGCCTTATGTAAAACCAGATCATTTGCATAGTATTTTGACATTTGCATGCTCAGCACTCATACTTTATTGGAATATTCATTGTTAAATGACTCTAGAATTTAATTATGGTATTAAATTATGAGAAAGGCGGGTAATTTCCATTATTTGACTATAAATTGCTATGAAAGATATTATCTATCATGTCCCGATAAGTAATATTAAAAATCTATATCTTAATTATAAAAAAATAAATAATATTACATCACATGGCTCATCGTAGCTGAATAATAAAAGCTGCTCGGGTTTATCGTTAGGTTAAGCCGTGCTTGCCTAGGTTGGTCTGTGGATGGGTGAACACCCTTACACACCGAGTTTCTTCCGTGCCTCGGAAAGCAGGTTAAGCAGTTGGTCCCGGTTGTCATTTGTCTATCTTTGACAGTCGTTACAGGTAGTTAGTGGCAAAAAAAGTCTGACAAACAGTTTTACCAAGTGGTATCGTATTTCCCAGTGTTAACTGGGTTGTGGAGGTCAGATATGCAGTCGCTCCATGTAAAATACTGGTATTCAGCTGCATCCGGTTAGACTGGAAGCTGACCCCAACTTAGTTGGGAAAAGGCGGCAGATGATGATGAATATTACATCACATCTGAAATCCTTGAAGGGTCATGGAGAGTGTGTTATGCACACCTTTACCAACATTACGCCAGCTATGTTTAAGCCCCATGAATTAGGCGTGAGCCTATATCTGACTAGATATATAAAATGAACTCAAATCCTAGAAAAAGACTGTGGTCTCCTACGTACTACTGACGCAGTTAAAATTACAGCAATGTTTGTATAAATAGTTGCACAGCTAAGCCGCCCAAATAACCTGTTAGGAATCACATAGTTGTTATTTGCTGAAGCGTGCTGAGTGGTATTATAAAATACATTTGGTAAACAGTGAATCCATTTTCATTTTATTCAATATTCATGATCGCGTCATAAGTTCTGATTGCCTAAATGGATTACCATCTAAAGATGGCGGTAAATAAAACCATCGACGTAATAAATTGGCATTAACTGAACATTATTCAGTTGATAGCTTACTGAATAGTGCATTAAACGTTATGGTGTAATAATTGTTGGCTCAGTTGTGTGGTCGGGTGGGAGTTCGATTCCACATACTGTTTCAACAGATGATACCTGAAGAAATTCTGACGTGACTTGGAAAATGCTCACATGAACCTATTATTAATTCTGGAGACCTGTGTAAATTAACTTAAGTAGGTAGGTACACCGAAATATGTACGAGTATATTATATTTAAAAGTATATCTCAGAGTGGGAATTTAAACGATTAATTGTCATTTGCATATCCCTGTTCATAAGATCTCAAACTGAAACTTCCTTTGAACTTATTTATGTATAGTATCCACCACCAGAGAGCCCAACTCTCGTACCTGACTCAAGTCCATAAGCGCGGATCAGCAGACTCCTGCAGTGACTCTTACAGTCGGTTTGTATCCGAACGGGTGCACTACAGTCACGGGTCACAGCCACAGGTCACACGCGGTCCGTCACAGTCACAGCACAGGTGTGGTTAGATCGGCGACAAAGAGCGAGGTGACGTCGACTCCTGCGCATCACACGTAGCGCGTAAACTGTCGCAGCGACACTAACCGGCGCGCGCGCAGGAAACCACACAAACTTTCCTATCTATTAACGTTTGTATTGATTTCGTATGAAGGTAAACAGTTCCTTCCGTTGCTCATATTTGTGTTTTGTTAACTTAATTAAAATACATGAGGTGCTAATGACACGTCATGCATATACATAAGTATATAGCGTTTCTTTCGGCTGCTAATTACGACGTTTATGCAATGTTTACGTGTGTGCATATTTCCTACATCCTGACGTGTTCCCTGTTTGTTGATTAACAAATAGTCCTGCGATGACAGTTACGTTTCGCTAATCCGACCTCAACATACTTTTTTCATAAATATATGAGACTGTGCAATTTGTAGGTGTGGGTAATACTTTAATTAAATACGCAATTTTGTTTATTTTACACACCCATATCATATCTAAAATAAGCTTTTTATCTCCAAACAATATTAGCTACCGATAATGTTAATCACAATTACAATACTACTACTCGTACATGTGTTTTGTTGCTACTCAATTATAACAATCACTGTTACACAGCAGTTGCAGAAATTAATAAAAAGTAATTTTCCAGTTAAACGTAAAGTTTACGTGCTATGGATGTGAAGATAGCAAATGTTTGCTCGATCGATAACGTTAGTATCGAGAAAGTTATCGTAAAGTTATCGCGAGCAAACAGCTTGAAAGCGGCGCACACGCATCCAGCGAGTAGGTACTCATTATCATACAAGTGCCAACCATCACCCGGCGAGTGGGCACAGGACGGGTGACATATTTAGGTCGGTCAGACACCTTTCAGGAATCGTACTGATTTGGTTATCACTTATCGGAGCATATCATTAGCGAGATGATATCATTAGTGAGATGATATATATCATTAGTGAGATGAGATGGCTACGAACGAAGTGACAACTGGCTGAATGCCGGTTGAATGAGATGTATGGAAAATACTATTTAAGTGGACCCCAAATAAGGAAAGGCGCAGATTATGGCAATGAATCATGAGATGAGAGCTGAGATGAGAGGTCCTGGTTCTAGCGTAGCAATGAAGGAGATACCAAGACTCCTACAAAATTATACTTTTATTTTACAAAACAGGTTTTAAATGCATATAATTCATCGTCAATCAATATTTTTATGCCAAATTGTACGTCCAATGGGGATTCTCATGAGTAATAAACTCCTTTAGAGAAAGCGTTATTTAGCGCTCACCTTCGCGCTTCGTTACAAAGCGAATCTTTACAAAATGTCAGATATAGATACTGCGGTTTATATTGTACTTCAGCTGTCATGGGATGAATGAATTTAAAATTGTCATTTAGTGTTTTTCTACAAAACCTGACCTAGGGCTACGTATACCATTACACTTCGAGGTACCGTTCCTATCAATCTGTGCTATCTAAATAGCTCTGCCTAACCCGCCGTCGATATCAGTCGTGACAGTTTACTGTTATCGATAAGTCCTTGCAAATCCTGCGCATTACAAGTACCGTACGTACATATTCATGAAGTATTTACCGGCGGCAGGACGCGCCGCGGCATCAACCGATAGCGCGCACAAATATTGACTCGCCACCATTACGATATTGCCACAATAATAATAAGTGCTAATGCCTATTGTTTCACACCTGGCCGAGGGTTTTAATCTAATAAGTATATGTGTCACCGTAAAATTGTCAAACACGTTATATTACAATAGAAGCGGGGCTCCGTCGACTACGCTTTTTAGGGGAATCTAAAGTGTTTTAAGGTTAGGTTATAATAATCGGTATTTCTCGGGAATAGTACAATATGTTTTCATGAGAGTTGTACCACTGGGCAAGGGGGACCCCTCCTTCCCTCCACACCGCGTGAGTTGACTACCATCGCATGCATTTCACAAAAAATAATGCGTTTTGTTGTAAGCAGTATGTTCATTTACAATATTTCGAGATTTTACACTATCGCTAGAAATATTACAATATAACGTATTTGACAATTTTACGGTGACATATGCTTAGGGAAAATACCTGTGTGGATTAAACTTAGTATGTGCTTAGGTACTTAGGTTATCATCTTTAGCAACTTTTTTCGGTAAGATAGAAAGAAAGCTACGTAATTGTTTAGTAGCTATAAGATGTCGAAGACGACGTTGAGTATATACCCAACGTCTGAAGTGGAAATGGTCATACCATGTCACACGCGGATCCGTCAGAAAAAAAGATACTAAAGAACGTTTACCGCAATGCTTGCTTGAAATAAGTGATTTTTAATCAGTTTATTTTCATCTTTGGAAATGTATGTCTTCCTTCTTTTGGAAAAAAGACCATACTTCTTGTATTAGTAAAATTTATTACCACTTAGCTATTCCCTGGATCCTTTTTTCTGTCCGACTATGGATCCTACATGCTTGAAAATATCATCCAAACCATACAACATTCTCATATATCCATCTCACATTTAGATAACAACATAATCGATCAACAATCCTAGACATTCCCACGCCACATTCCAGAACTTGGTAAGAAACAAAAAGAAAACGCAATCGTCAAAATAAACGTCTATTTGTAACATGCACAAATACCGACAGTACACACACACTGGCTTCTGTGCTACGTGCCGCGTCGGCCGCGCCGCGCGCCGGCCGCGTCCTGGCGCCGGGAGAGGAACCCCGGACCGGCCTGCAACAAGACGACGTGTGAACTGCTGAGTCATGAGGCGCTACGTACCAGTAGGTGACTGTGGGAACACACTCACGTCACAGGGCTGCGGCTGCTCACTTACGAGATTTCGCCTTTTTGTGTGGCATTGTTATGTCGCTGTTAGTGCGAAGGTTGTAAATTAAGTTATTGTTTTACGCTGTGCTTACTACACCATTTTTCGGTTGTTCGAAATTGTTATTAGCAGCAACTTTTACTGCATCCACAGTACAAATCGTAGCATGCGATATATTTTGTAAAAATATAATTTGAGTAATTAATTTTAATTGCATAAGCATATAGTCCGGACACGAATCCTAAGCAAAGCTTTCTACAAATGATTTCACAGGATTGCGAATCAAGTTCAAATAAATTGCATGAAAAATAATGAGGTAGCCAACTGGCAATTAAATTGAACTCTACCGTGTTTCTGAAACACAAATCATTTAATTTTTAATACCATAGTTCACAATAAATTGTAGCCAACCCTGACTACCTACTACAAAACACACGCAGCAAAGCTATGCGCGTGTAAAATGTGTCGATGCGAGCAAGTACGCGGTAATTGTGTGGGGCGGCGGCGGCGCCGGCGACGTACGCACCGTGCGTGGATATAATATATCACGGTCGGTTCACTCACGGCACGAAAACGTCACGGTTTACACTGAGCTAGATTGAGCAGAGCCTAGATTTTAATTGGCTTGCATAATTGATTCGCTACAATTACAGTTGCCAATATTTCCCCGGCTCATCTTGCAACACTTCGATACTCGACCTGAAGGTAGCTACCACAGAAATATTAAAAACAGTAGCTACACTGCCAGTCAACTACAATTAACTGTTGTATGTAGTTCATAATTGAGTTGTTGAGTTGCGGAGTTCCAGCTTTAATATACCATGCTTTGCAATACCGATGAGTGTCCTCTTAAACCACAGGATCACTGTTGAAGACTACCTCTGTAGTAACAGCATCTACGTAAGGGGACCTTATCATTTCCTATTATTTTTAACAAGAATTTTCCCATTGGAAGATAGTCTTGGTATTTTGAAATTAACACTCAGGTGACGAAAGTTTAAAGTAACAAAACGGTCAATGAGCTAGTCAGTCTAGACCGTAATTTGTGGCACAAAGGTAGAACCTGTGGGTTTACTCGTAGCACGTAATGTAGAACGTGTTGGTGCTCTAGGTATGCAGAGTAGACGCCAGTGAAACGAAGCCGTCATCGATAGATTACAACTGATGGCGTGGCGTAGTATCAGGTTGCAGCCGGGTTGCAGGAGCTTGCAGGGCGCGATGACAAATTTATCGCGCGCCGCGACAATAAAACGCGCTCGTAAAAATATTACTACATAGTACCTACACCCCCTCCCCCACTACACCCCTGCACTACCCCCTCATCCCGTAGGAACACCCGCGTCCCCCTCGGAGGGATCCCGCGAGAAATAACACACTTTGTCTTAGAGAGAATCGCGTTCAATCGTGACTTACAGTCGCTAAGATTTGCAGTCGCTGTTGATGTGGTACTGGTATGTGTAGCTGCACCCCTTTTGAAGAGTATCGGAAACGATAAACTAAATACTTTCTACCGTAATATATGAAGGAGCGACGCACTAGTGACACCTTTCTTCCCTCTGTTCTCTAATCTATACCAATATCGCTGCTGCTGTAAACCTTTACGGTCACTGGATTGTTTTTACTAAATCAGGTAGAACTACCAAACTAGTGGGATACTCAAATCGTATTTTATAGTTTTTTGTTTTGGTTTCTTTATGTGACAAATAATACCGCATCGCCCAGTTTCGAGTTTCGGCTCTCGCACGTAAAGTTGGGCGCGTTATGATATGATATCGTGGCGAGCGGGATCCCGCGGCTATGGCGGACCCGACCATCCCGCCATCGAGCCCGCTTTACTGTGATTGAACCGATACAACACTAACTGGCATTTGATCTGCTATTGCTCGTTTTTTATCCCAAATAACAACACATAAACTTGATTGTTTACCTAAACGCGTCAGCTTCTGCTCGTCTTGTCTTCGATCTTGAATGGAACCAAGCTGCTGGCTGCCAGTCGTCACCACCTCGCCATCTGTCGATTGATAAAGTAATAAGCTGTATTATTTAGTTAAAAAAGAAAATGTTTTATTCAGCGAGCTCTTCCTTGGGACGTGGTGGTAAAAACGGCGCGATAACATCATACCGGACTGACAAGGCAGGATATCATTCCTAGATAGCAGATATGATTGCTTGCTGAATGAATCAAGCGCCATACTATGCACTATCTCAGTGAAAACTACATACATTTTACCAGATTTAAGAAAAAAATCGCTTAGTAACTCAAACTGATACTGTGTGTTTGATGCCAAATTGAACTAGCCGAAAGGATTTGAGGACTTTTCAGTCGCAATAAGTAATCCTCGACCCCAAGGCTTTTTAAATATATATTTTAAAAAATTGCATAATTCAACATTTCCATCTTATTACGTACTCCATAAAAGCATCATGGTATTTATATAAATATTTCAACAGTACTATATTAACATTACCGACCGCTGTGTTCGCGCTGTTTAGTGTTTTATACCGCTTTACATTGTAGGTAATCATTGTAATGTGTCAATAAATAAACATCAACGATTTACAAAAAGATTTTCGTCGCATCTCCCTAGCCATAAGGAGAGAAAATTTGACACATTTATTATATTTATACAAATTGAAAAGATGAGGCAATTTTGCTTATACATTACCAGTAAAATACAAGGAAACTTTGAAATTGATTTGGAGTCCGTACAGCGCTGTCACAGCAGTGCTGTCTTCAATATTCCCATTTGAATATTTCGAAGTCAGTCCACTGCCT
Organism: Xestia c-nigrum; assembly: GCA_916618015.1. Lineage (NCBI taxonomy): Eukaryota > Metazoa > Arthropoda > Insecta > Lepidoptera > Noctuidae > Xestia > Xestia c-nigrum. The sequence goes on along the minus strand of OU745252.1, from coordinate 25,832,815 downwards.
TAGATTCGATATATTGAAACTAAAATGAATATGTAAAACTCCAGCATTGCTTGTCTAATATAGCTGTAATGGCGGCGTGTCTCAGGGCGGCGTCGCTCGGCGTGTAGATCGCTGCTCGCTCTCTTTACGACCATATTTATAGCGCGCTCGGACACTTGGCCGTTTTTTACGATATACATAAAAGCTGCCGTGAAAGATTTACGCCAAATATATTCCCGCTAATGCTGATTGCGCGTTTCATTGTACTAATGTTATTGCTACGATTTATTGACAAATTACCTAAATGTTTATGTAGATATTATATTGTTTGCCTCACAAATCATACACAGTTTCGGGCCAGGTCGTTACTTATCCTGATTCTAGGTAGGTACAGGGCTCACATAAATCTATTGCTCATTTCTTTACGTCCGCATGTTTAGACATTCTAAGATACGAATTACCTTTGTTATTAAGTAACTACGAGATTGTCTGGTATCTGCTTCTATACGTTTAGTGTAGGGAACTGTAACAGTCATATAGAGTGCAAACAGACTCTCCACGAAGCCGTCAACCAAACATTGTGTAGGTACTATTTAGTACAAGAAACTAAGTAATTTTACTCAAATGCAGAAATGAAACGACTTTTTTTGTGAAAAATCACGGTTTTCGGTAGAACTCAATGTAAATGGCTGAAAACTTTGTACTTTTGGATGGATTGAATAGTACGGGGAGGTGTTTAAAGTATTACATTAAAAACATATATTTTTTACTAAAAACTTGTAAAAAAATTGGAACTTTGATAAACTTTAACCCGATATCTCCATAACTCGAAGGTAAACTTTGGTCTAGAACAAAAAATGATCACAATGACGAGGAGAACAAGTGCCTTTCGGCTTCGTTAAGTTATTTTACTAACAACGGTATATAAAGATATACCTCCTCGTATTGAAGAGCCGGAACAGCACCTCATTAACTGATACTCCAGAGTTTCCCTAGTATTGAGTAAAGGTAGTAACGTGATTGTATTGTAATATCCGATAAAGCCTGCAGTGTACTATTACCGAGCGATCGTGTTCTCATAAGCTGGCGGACGATCAATTTTTTGATAGTGTCAGTCGCGGCGACAAGTCATTTCTTACGACAACATTTGATTTGAGTCCCCGCAAATTCAATTTGTAGCACAATACCGCTAAAAGTGAGCTCGCCGCCGCCATCCATACATCCATACATACATACACACTTACATACATACATACTACGTAGAGGATGGAGGCGCGAGCAAATGGAAAGCAAACTGAAGCCCAAATAAATATTCGCTTTAGCAACAATCGAGCTCGCAACTCACACAATTACGACGGAATGGAAAACCTTAGATAAATAAAATCGGAAGCGGCGAGGGCGCGGGCCGAGGGGGGGAGGGGGGGGGGGACTAGTCGCGGGGAAGGGGGAGGTTTTTTCGCAAGAACAGAAAAAGCGAAGGCAGCAAACACAAACATCGGGCGAATGTAGCGAATTTCCAAAGTCCATTCGGTTTATTGACAGCGGAGGGGCCGAAACCGAATTCAAATCCCCGCCCGCCGCGATTTACAATAAATTTCAAGCGGAGAATATGTTTGCAATATGTCGGAGGTAGGGCTTCGCCCCTTGCTGCCGCTCTCGAGACCAATTACTTTGCCCTCTCGCCCTCCGCGGAGCCTCCGGGTGCTGGCGGCGCACTTTAAACACCGCGGGGCTGCAGGCACTTGTTTACAACGTAATCGCATGTCGCGCTCGACACCCGAGGGCCGCGGCTTTGAATTTTCATTGAATTCTTTGAATGGCGCTCAAATCATGTGAATATCAAATTTTCTCGGCGAACGATTTATTGTGAAAATGTTTTATCTGTATTTATGGGTTATTTTGAGTTATTGTCGCTGCAGTTAAACTAGTTGTCGAGGTTAGTGAACGAACACAAACATTACGAATGTGTTTATGTAACAAATAAGTTCCAACCCACATCATAATTATAGAAATTGCAAACTGCAAGCAAGTGTTTTCACTATGTGTACCTACGTTTGTTGAATAATAAGTATTGCGGGTCTTCTTGTACCTACCATGTTAAATACCATTTAAAAAGGGTTGAAGTTAATATTAGCGCCGAATTATAGATCTATTAGTCGTATTCAGCAAAATTAACGTATTATTTGTTTAAACCAAGCAAAGTTCCACTCGACCCCGGTCGAAATGAAGAAATAAAAACAAAACATGATAGAGTCATAAAAAAAGAGGGAACCGTTATAAGAGAGCGGGTAGAGCCACGGGTAGAGCGGGTAGAGCGGGTAGAGCGGGTAGGAGGGTGACCGATGTAGAGATAAGCAAGTAGTAACTAGTAGAGTTATGCAAGGGAACATGACGGTTAGCACCTCAATAAATAGTTTTGAACACTTTATCACGTTTCACAGACATTTTGTGCTATACTTTATTAATTTGAGCGACAGGTATTGAAATTACAAATAAGTTAAAGGCCACAGGTTTATCTTTTGGATTTTATCTTTTGTCTACAGGTTAACCTGTAGACAAAAGATACCCAAACACGTAAAGTGGACATTTTTTTACCAGAAATTTAGGGTTCAGAGCTTTTAGAACTTTGTATGGATATGAGGTTTCTCCATCAGACTTTTATCAGTAGCTGCCGGAGAGAGGTGTCGCCCCCTCGCTCGAGGGACTCAACTATAACTAGTGATATATGGGCGTACTATAGATGCCTAAGTTACAGACGTGAACGAAGATGACGTGATTTTCAATGACAGAACTTGACTAAAACAAAATTGGATATTTTACATAGTATGAATTCGTTTATCATCTGCCTAGCCTTTTCACAACTGTGTTGGGCGACCCCAACATAGTTGTAAAAAGGCTTCCAGTCTAACAACATGGATGCAACTGAATACCAGTATTTTACATAGAGCGACTGCCTATCTGACCTCCATTACCCAGTTCATACTGAGTAATACGATACCACATGGTAAGACTGGTTGTCAGACCGTCAGTGGCCCAAAAAGTCTGTAACGACTGCCAAAGATGGACAAATGACAGCCGAGAACAACAGCTTAATCTGCTCTCCGAGGCACGGAGGAAATTCGGTATATAAGGGTGGTCACCCATCCTCAGACCAACCTGGGTAAGCACGGCTTAACCTAAAGATCGATCCGAGCGGCTGTTATTATTTTGCCACGAGCTTCTCCATACTACAGATGCATATCTGCCTAAATTAGAGGCGTGAACATATCAGTTTCATAAATTAAACTTGCCGTTTTGAAAGACAGAACTTGAGAAAAAGTATGAATTCGTAATAAGTAATAATTTAAACGGTCTACTTCTTATTTCTATGATCTATAAACCCAGCACAGAGCGACAGATGTATTCATGAGTGGCCGAACTACGGCGGAGCAATAAACCGCCCCCGGCCCCGGCCCCCGGCCCGCGCCCCCGGCCCCCGGGACCACGCTAACTCATACAGATTGGAAATATTGATGTATTCATACACAGATATTTGGGGTTTTAATCTGAGCGAAGAATTAATTTACTTTATATTTACGATCAATGTAAGAAGAACATGAAATGATGAACAAGGTAATTAATAAAATAAAGAATTGATTTCTGTTCTTAGTTTAATGTTTCGTTATTATGGAACTTGAACATAACTTACGAAATGTTACGAGTGGCTCGGCATCACCTCCGTCTATTAAGAAGTAATATATGTATGTGTACTAAGTACGGTCGAACAAGCTATTTGGTTTACATTTTATAATGTAATTTGTGGGTTAAACTGTAAACCAAATAGCTTGTTCGACCGTACATGCCTGATTCACCAATAATGATGTTAGCTTAGTTGTAATAAAATTGCATTCCTTCCCACAATCAACAAAACTGACTAACCAGCCGAACTAACCGACAGTTGCAGTTTCCCAACGACGCTCAGTAGCTAGTAGGTACTTCACGAGACGACGGCACAAGCGACGGACAGTAGCCACAGCCTCATTACGTCGCGGTCGGAATTCCACTCTTTATTTATGAAATAAAAATGAAAACATTTCTGCGGAGAGCTGACGAATGGCCGTCCCCCTTGCACCCCCAGCTCACCCCCTCCCCCCTCCCTCCTCCCAACACCACTAAGGGTAGGACTGGGATGCCACGACACGACTACCCACCTTATAGTAATATGACAGCAGTGTGGTTTCAAATTACCTATGCTACGGAATTCGTAGCATAGGTAATGATGCTACGACATTCCGTAGCATAGATATTCTAATGTGCTACAAGTGTTAGGTTCTCTATGCTACGAACTTTTTGCTACGCGGTGTCGTAGAGGGTTATTTGAATTCAAATTGTTTTTTATCAAATTATAATAAATTATTTTTACACGACTGGCAAGGAGGTGTTCTGCGTTTTGCAATAAAACTTTTGGATCTGTAGATATATGCTATGACGAAGCAAATGGGAATATTTATTATTTATCCGGAAATATTATGAACGTCTGCACAAGTTAACAATAGCACAAATTCGATACTTTAAAAGCAGCAGCGGAAACAATAACGCAACAGAAACGTTTACTTTTATTGTTTCTTTAGTATTCTGTGGAGTTTGACCTCATAGATAAGTGAAGCGACTGTCTAGCGCGCAGCGTGACGTCCTGGGTTCGACTAGCAACTTACACAACTTTTCTGGCTGTAAATGTTGCCAATTTAAATAAATGAGCCTAGTGCAGTATACCGTCAGATGAAAACATGTTTTATCAAACGATTTGATTGCTCAAAATGAACTTTTATCAAAAGATTGTTTTGACAGACTTTCGTCCTGTACAACAGATAACTACTGAACCTTGTCTACGTACCAAGGTGCTGGAGCTCTCGTACGTACTTGTGCAAGGCGTCCATTTTCCAATTAAACATAACACATGTAATTACAGTTAAGTTTAATTCCCGCCGGGGCCCGCGGGTGCCGGAGAGGGGAGGGGGAGGTCGCGGGTCGCGGGGGCAGGGGGGGCGGGGACCGGAAAGATTTTTCAATTACCAACTTTGTGCCGTTCGCTCCAATCTCAGATTGTAGAGTAGTGTGGCGGGAGAGAGACCACCACTCATTATTGAAATGAGGGAAACTCATGCTTTGTATTCGATTTAATTCCAATATTTCGAGCTGCGATTCAAATAAAACGGTTACGGATTCGGATTCGGATAACATGTTTTTGCTCCACGTTGAATGGCGATAAAAGTAGAACGCGAAGATTTTTCGAGTGTTGTGATAGCGAAAATTACAAAATAATTGTGAAAGGACATTGTAACTTCGCATATAATATTATTATAATAATAATAAATCATTTATTTAGCAGATCTTACTCAAATCCAATTTGTTAGTTGATACATACACAAATCGTAACCACTAGTGTTAGTACATCAAAAACTCTTGCAAGATAGCCAAGTCTCTTTTCATTAGCAACAAGATAAAATCAGCCGATAACATAAAAACTTTTTTACAAAAAATAAAACCGACTTCAGAGAAAACAAAAAAGTGAAAAATAACTTTAGCTTCAGAAGTCGGTGACCTTTGTTTGATTGATTTAGTTTTTTCGTCACCGACTTCTGAAGCTAAAGTTATTTTTCACTTTTTTGTTTTCTCTGAAGTCGTTTTTATTTTTTGTAAAAAAGTTTTTATTTTTAATTTTTTAGTGGTTCACATGTACTTACCCCTTCACAGCGTACCGGCGTGATTTTCTTTTATGAACTGGTGTAAACAATAGACAGATATGAGATTTCAGCGATCCCAGTACATTTGCTATCATTTATTGAGGAGTTCCCGTCGCCTATCTTCCGAAGTTCTTCATCAGATCTTTACCAAATTGAAATGGGATCACTCCAAGAATGTACTCTTCTTAAAACTACCCAAATTGCTTCTGGTGTGCCTATAAAATGTAAGGAATTCCCTCTATTTCTCCAGGATCCCATTAAATGGAACTTAACATATCTAACTGTCGAAATCTGGGTGTATTGTACACTTCTGCGTACTCCCACAGAGCATACAGGCGTGATGTTACGTCACTATGTTACATAAACAATAAACAACCAAGTCATTGCAGCAATTACTGCAGCTTTGCCGTGTATTTTTGAAGAGTTCCATTTATATCTCCGAAGATCAGAGTCAGATCTTAACTAAATTGAAATGGAACCACACGGAAAGCACCAGCTTTCAAATAAAAAAAGAATCATCAAAATCGGTTTACCCAGTCGAAAGATCAGAGGCAACAAACATTGTCGAAATCTGGGAGTATTGTACACATCTAGGTACCCCCTCAGAGCATACAGGCGTGATGTTACGTCATGATGTAGTATGAACAATGAACCTACAAGCGATTGCAGCAATTACTGCAGATTTGCCGTCTATTTTTGAAGAGTTCCTATCTCGGAAGATCAGCATCAGATTTTCAACAAATTAAAATGGGACCAATCGACAAGCACCAGCTTTCAAACAAAAAAATAATCATTTAAATCGGTTCACCCAGTCGAAAGTTCTGAGGTAACAAACACGAAAAAAAAATAAAAATAAATACAAACGAATTGATAACCTCCTCTTTTTGGAAGTCGGTTGAAAATAAAGACGGTTTGGAAAATTATCAACAGTGAGACCAATAGATCTAAAAAACCAAGTAATGACATAACACTAGAGACCTCACATGGTCTCGTGAGCTCTAATAACGAAGTCGCTGAAGAATTTGTAAATTTCTTTACCAGTATCCCACTTAAAACTACTGAAACCTTAAATTCCTCTCCCTTGCTCTCTATGGATTTATTGAAGGCGAACGTTTCAGCCTGTTTAAATGAATTTAAATTTCATCATGTAAACCCCATAGCAATCATAAAAGCTTTTAAGCAAATCAAGATCAAATTAACTGAAGATCTATGGGGTATGTCTATCAAAGCTTGTACCTCAATTGTTGAGACTGTAGAGCCGTATTTAGCCTCAATATTTAATTTGTGCGTAGATCAAGGGGTCTTCCCGGATCTAATGAAATTCAGTAAGGTAATACCGCTTTTTAAATCCGGAGACAGTAAAGACACCAACAATTATAGGCCCGTATCCGTGTTGCCGGTTTTCAGCAAGGTGTTTGAAAAGATAATGCTCAATCAGATGCTTAACCATTTTAACACCAATAAAATCTTACACGAACAGCAATATGGTTTCAGCAAAGGGCGTTGTACGACTGACGCCGGTGTCACTTTATTAAAACACATTTTTACTGCGTGGGAAGAGGCACAAGATGCCATAGGTATCTTCTGTGATCTCTCGAAGGCATTTGATTGCGTAAATCACGAAACCCTTTTTTTTTTTTTTTTTTTAAGGATGGGAAATCATCAAATGACCCCCCCCACTCTGGGCGGAGCGGGAGGGAGTGTCAGACTCATACTGACTAAAAACCATCCATGTTCCTTCCTCGCCTTTTACGTTCCGGGGCCGCGGTATCTCTTTCGAACAGGCCCGCAACCCCGGCAGGCTTCGGCCCTTGCGGGCCCCTCTCTTCTTGCTGACATCTCTTTGAGGCGCGCGTGGAACACGAACGCGCCGTCGACACGGCCTGTCGTCGTCGTTAGACGGCCGGACGGCCAGCTATTGCCCATAGCCAGCCGTCCACAGGCCCGCATCTACGGTGGCCGGTAGTCACCACGTGGCCCCCGACGCCCGTTGCGTCTCCCGCGGCGGCCGGGAAGAGAGGATCTCTCCCTCTCTCGTTCCGCCACCTCCTTCGCTAGCATGACTGCTTCGCAGAAGGAGGCGACGGCTTCCCATTCCGTCTCGCTCCGGACCATGGATTGAACCAGGGCCGGACGCGAGAGGTCGCCGCCGCCGATCGCCGCCACGAGGACACGGCGGAGCTCCGCCCACGCAGGGCAGACTTCCACCGTGTGCTCCACCGTGTCCTCCGGTCGATCCTCGCAGTGGAGACACCCGGGCGATTCCTCCCGCCCGATTCGGTGCAGGTACCTCCCGAAACATCCGTGTCCGGTGAGGACCTGCGTCAGGCGGAAGGTGAGGACGCCGTGGCGCCTCTCCAGCCACTCCTCAAAGAGGGGACTTACCGCCACTATCGTGGCGTGCCCTGCACGGGGTTGCGACAGTCGCTCTCTCCATGTCGCCATGAGATCGCGCCGGAGGTCAGTCCGCTGAGCGGCAATTTGCCGCGGCAGCGGAGTTTCCCCCCGGCGTAGTACCTCCGCGCGCCACTCATGCAGGCGCGCGAGGACTATCGCCTCCAGATCCCTCGGCGGCAATCCGGCAAGCAGGCCCGCCGCCTCGCGAGAGATCGTGCGGTACCCACGGACCATCTTTACGGCCACCACTTTTTGGGGCGCGTTCAGATAGTGAGCGGCACGCCGCTTCAGGGAACGCGCCCACACTGGGGCCCCGTAAAGGGCCATGGACCGCACGACCCCCGCGTAGAGCCTGCGGCAGGAGGCGTTTGGCCCCCCAAGGTTGGGCAGGAGCCGCCTGAAGGCAGCCCCGGTCCGTTCCAGCCTGGGGGCCAAACGTCGGAAGTGCTCCACGAAGTTCCACCGGCTGTCGAGGACGAGTCCTAGGTACTTCAACGTCGACTCGACGCCGATGGATACCCCTCCTACCGTCAGTGTGGATCCCGACGGTGGCGCATTCCGAGGCCCATGAAAGCACATGGCCTCGGACTTGTGCAATGCCACCTCGAGACCCAGTTGCCGGATCCTCTCAACGACTATCGCAACCCCGCGTGTCATAGTTTCGGCCGCCGCCTCGTGCGACCTCCCCTGTGCCAGCACCAGGGTGTCGTCTGCGTAGCAGACGACGCTGACACCACTAGGGAGGTCCGCGCGCAGCACCCAGTCGTAACCGATGTTCCACAGGGGCGGTCCCAGAACCGATCCCTGTGGGACACCGCACGACATCTCTCGCCGGTTCCAATTTCCGCAGCGACTGGGGTAGATGACGGCCCTGTCCGTCAAATAGTCCCCGACCACACGACGGAGGTAGGTCGGCACCCGGTGATACCGGAGTGCCTCCCTAATGCAGCTCCAGGGCAGGGAGTTGAAGGCATTGGCGATGTCGAGAGACACCGCCAAGACGACTCCGCCCCGGGATATCGCATTCCCCGTCGTGAGGGCTCTCACGCGCATGATGGCGTCCACTGTAGAGCGCCCCTTGCGGAAACCAAACTGGTTCTCCGCAAGATTCGGCCCCATCCCCTCTAGGTGCTCGGCGAGGCGGTTTGCAATTACTCTCTCAAAGAGCTTGCCCGCCTCGTCGAGCAGCACGATGGGCCGAAATGCGGATGGAGAGTCCGCAGGGCGCCCCGGCTTTTGGATGAGGACCAGTTTCCCCGTCTTCCAACGAAGCGGGAACCGGCCTCTCTCCAAGCATGCGCTTAAGAGCCCTTTCAGTCGGGGCCCGAGAGCCTCCGCATCCGAGGCCAGGACCCAGGCTTTGCCAGGCAAGCCATCGGGTCCCGGGGCGGTGTTTTTGGCCTTGAGCCTCCCTACCGCCACTCTCAGGTCTACCCCAGTCACTTCCGGTGTGTCGTCGTCGTCGCTTGGGTCCTCTTCCGGCACCGCAGGTGGCGGAGCCATAGGCGGGGGCGGATGTTCCCCCCGCGAGGGGAACAGAGCGCTCACCACGTCCTCCACGAACTCTGGCCGGAGACTCTGCGTCAGCGGGGGAGCCCAGGTGCGGAGTTTATTCCGCACCATCTTGTAAGGGCGCCCCCACGGATCTCTGTCGAGAGTCTACAGCATCTCCGAGCGGGCCAGTTCCCTGGCCCGCAGGACAGCGTCCCGGAGGGCGGTCTTCGCCGCTCTGTATCCCTCGTACAGCTCCGCCTCAATGGCTGCCGCATCCGGCGGGCGGATGCGGAGCCTGCGATGCCTGGCGTACAGGCGCCGCGCTTCAACGCACGCCTCGCGTAGAGACGTTATTTCGCGCGAAAATCACGAAACCCTTATTTTGAAGCTTGAGCATTACGGTTTAGGTAAACTGGCGCTCAGTTTAGTAAACTCTTATCTGAATGATAGACAGCAGCATGTACAAGTAAAAGGTGTAAATTCGATGGGTTTAAAACTAAGTAGTTTTTCATTTTTTTTTTGGGTTTGTTACCTCAGAACTTTAGACTGGGTGAACCGATTTTGATGATTCTTTTTTTGTTTGAAAGCTGGTGCTTGTCGTTTGGTCCCATTTTAATTTGCTGATGATCTGATGCTGATCTTCCGAGATTTATAATGGAACTCTTCAAAAATAGACGGCAAATCTGCAGTAATTGCTGCAATCGCTTGTAGGTTCATTGCTCATACTACATCATGACGTAACATCACGCCTGTATGCTCTGAGGGGGTACGCAGATGTGTACAATACTCCCAGATTTCGACAATGTTTGTTGCCTCTGATCTTTCGACTGGGTAAACCGATTTTGATGATTCTTTTTTTAATTGAAAGCTGGTGTTTTTCGTGTGGTCCCGTTTAAATTTGGTTAAGATCTGACACTGATCTTCGGAGATATAAATGGAACTCTTCAAAAATACACGGCAAAGCTGCAGTAATTGCTGCAATCGCTTGGTTGTTTATTGTTTATGTAACATAGTGACGTAACATCACGCCTGTATGCTCTGAGGGAGTACGCAGAAGTGTACAATACACCCAGATTTCGACAGTTAGATGTGTTAAGTTCCATTTAATGGGATCCTAAAATTGTATAGGCACACCAGAAGCGATTTGGGTAGTTTTAGGAAGAGTACGTTCTTGGAGTGATCCCATTTCAATTTCGTAAAGATCTGATGAAGAACTTCGGAAGATAGGCGACGGGAACTCCTCAATAAATGATAGCAAATGTACTGGGATCGCTGAAATCTCATGTCTCTCTATTGTTTACACCAGTTCATAACAAAAAATCACGCCGTTACGCTGTGAAAAGGTAAATACATATGAACCACTAAAAAGTGAAAAATAAAAACTTTTTTGCAAAAAATATAACCGACTTCACACAAAAAAGTGAAAAATAACTTTAGCTTCAGAAGTCGGTGACAAAAAAACTTAATCAATCAAACAAAGGTACAAATAAAGGTCAAATACAGATGAATTGATAACCTCCTCTTTTTGGAAGTCGGTTGAAAATGGGTGTACCACAAGGTTCGATATTGGGTCCCTTCCTCTTTTTAGTATACATTAATGACCTACCCCATTTATTTAACAACCATCCGCAAATGGTGTTGTTTGCTGATGATACTTCTTTAATATTTAGAATAAACAGACGTGCCACAAATCTTGACGACGTAAATTTCGCCCTACTGCAGGTTCATAATTGGTTTACCGCTAATAATTTAGTACTAAATGGGAATAAAACTAAGTGCATAAGATTTGCTTTACCAAATGTCAAAAGTAGTGATTGTGACATAGTATTGAATCAAGAGAAACTTGAATTTGTCAATAAAACGGTTTTCTTGGGAATTACGCTCGACCACAGGCTACAATGGGGTCCTCATTTAACATCTCTTGCAGGCCGGCTGAGCTCAGCAGCGTATGCTGTTAGAAAAATCCGTCAATTTACTGATGTTGTTACGGCGAGGATAGTCTATTTTAGTTATTTTCATAGTATTATGTCATACGGTATTTTACTATGGGGACGGGCTGCAGACATCGAGTCTATTTTTATTCTGCAGAAAAGAGCCATCAGAGCCATATATGAATTACGTAGACGCGATTCTCTAAGGGAACTGTTTAAGGAAATTAATATCATGACAGTACCTTGTCAATACATATATGAAAACATCATGTATGTTAGAAAAAATCTGCATTTATTCAGTAAAAGAGGTGACAGACACCACTATAATACTAGAAATAGGGACCAACTAGTTCAGCCAGGTTTCAGGCTTGCTAAAGTAGATTCATCTTTCATGGGGTACTGTTTAAAATGTTACAATAAAATACCTCCCCACATTCTACAACTGAATGAGACGAAATTTAAATCTTGTGTAAAACGCACACTATGTAGGCAAGCATATTATAAGCTGGGAGATTACATTGAGGATAAAAATGCTTGGCTAAATGCTGGTCCTGCTCCGCAACCATAGGTGCAAACTTATTGGACAACATTATTGTGGTAGCTGCAGAAGATTGTAAAAATATTCTTGCATTGTATAGATTCCATCTCTTAGTATTGTATAATTGCATAGCACATGTGTGAGTACCATGTACTGTAAAGCTACCATTTGCATTTAGTTATCTTTCATTGACTTGAATATGCCTTGGTGGCTGAGAGAATGTCATGCTCGCTTAAATGTCTTGCTGATGGTGGCGGGTGGGTCGGGTCATTTAGTCCCCTTCAATATGGTTGAATTGAATGGCGCTGATCCATGCGTCATGTTCGTGAACGGGCGCTGTCAGTCGGGACTGGTCATCTCTTAGCTGCCATGGATCATTTGAATTGCTTTATTTTATAAATTGTTTATTTAATTCTTTTTTTACTCTGGACGCTCTTATTGTGCACGTCTTTCTACATCGTTCTCACATATATGTATAATCTCAACATGAAAGATGTAATCAAGATTTTGTAAGAACATTTTTGATTGAAAAGAGTGTCCATGGAGTTTCTTGCCCGTTCTTCTCCATAGAGATCTACGCTAGGGAATGGGCAACTACAGTACATTCTCAAGTTATTATGCCTTGTGTCTGTGACTGTAGCCTTTTTTTTTTCGTTTTATCGACATTCAAAAGTGCCGTTAAGGTCTAGTTGAAATAAATGATTTGAGTTTGAGTTTTTGAGTTTGAGTTTGAGTTTGAACATAATTACAATTGGAATTGGAAAAATAAAAATTGTAATAATTATAAAAAAGGTAAAATCATAAAAATAATAATGTAATAGACGCCATAATTATAAAAGACGTCTTTTTCACAAGTCACAGGCGCGATTCAGTTGGTGAATATATTATACGTTTTAGTTTAACTACAGTACTTTTGGTAGACGCTTGAAAACTATAGCTGCCAGTAGCGGTCATTGCCCTTTCGCAAAACAAATGAACCATGTAAACTTAAACTGTTTGCTGCATTCATGTTTACATTTAGTTGTTATATATAAAGGGTGTAAAACACCTCTTCACGAAGCCGAAAGGCACTTGTTCTCCCCATCATTAAGATCATTTTTTTGTTCTACACCATACCTGGGAACCTTCTAGTTACAGAGATATGGGGAGTCAAAGTTACAACTTTTTGACAAGAGTGTTTTTTTAAATACAAGTTTTTTTTGTAAGATTTTGACTTTTAACACCTCCACGACCCCCGTATTATTCAATCCATCGATCAGCACAATATTTTAAGTGCGTTACATTGAGTTCTACCACAAAACATGATTTATAACCTCAAAAAAAAAAGTTGTTTCATAGCAATAATTTTTACGTAACGTTACCTAGTTTGATGTACAGAATGCTTGGTTAACGGCTTGACGATCATATAAATAGAAATAATCAATAAATAATCGATCTTAATATTATAAAGTAGAAGAGTTTGTGTGTGTGTTGAGCGGTGGCCCAGTGGTGGCGGCCCCGACTTACGAACAGTAAGTCGTGGGTTCGAACCCAGACAGGCGCATTACTTTGTGTAATTTATTTAATCACCACTGCTCTCAAAACGGTGAAGGAAAACATCGTGAGGAAACCGGCATGTCCTAGAATCAAAAATTCGAAGACATGTGACATCTACCAATCCGCACTGGGCCCGCGTGGTAGATTATAGCCCATTCCCTCTCATTGAGAGGAGGCCGTGTCCCAGCAGTGGGAACATTATAGGCTGATGATGATGAGAAGAGTTTGTTAGTTTGTTTGTTTGGTTAAACGCGCTAATCTCAGGAACTACTGGTTCAAATTAAAAAAACCTTTTTGTGTTGGATAGTCCATTTATCGAGGAAGGCATGAAGCTATCATCACGCTACGAACATAAGGAGCGGAGCAGGAATGAAACAAGTTGCAAAAACGGGGATCTTTTTTCCTTTCGTTTTTCTCTCTTATGTGACGCAAACGAAGTTGCGTGGGTCAGGTAGTTTTTTATACATTACATTAGCACCTAATCTATCTAGGCACAATTTATATTTTATTTAAGGTAAGTATAAATTACTGTAGAAAATATCAAACAACTATAACTTTATTCTCTCGATGCGTCCATTCGCCATTTTGTGGCCAAACTACCCCGAAAAGAATATGTTATGAATTGAAATCAAGTATTTCATTGAGTTAAATTAGAATATAAGTTATGAAAAACGCCAAGGGAATCACATGAAGAATCCGATTCTCAAGAATGTCCCAACGTTCATGTAGTAGAGAGTGCGCCTCTCGGCATCGACCAGGCACAAGTTCAGCTTCCGTGGCTGTTCAGAAATACTGGTGAATAACTTTATAACACTTTGCCTGACCATGAGCACTGAATCAGTGCTCAGCAGGCGCCTGGGACCACCACACCAGCGAAGTAGTCACATCCATCATTATGCTATCACAACTAAAGTTACTAACCTGCATAATATGATCTAGTCATAGCTACTACTTACTTAAATATTAAGTTCGATTTTGAAAAACTATTAATTTTATAATTGCATGATATTTATGTACTTATTTTATTCTTTTCACTTCTCATGCTCTAAAAGTACGCCGTTATAGCCCTTCGAAGCGGGATTAAAGTGACCGTTTATTCCCTAGGGAGTAAAAAGTAATATAAAAATGGAACGATCTTTTACTCTGAAACATGATCACAAAAGAGTAACTTGACAAAAGTTTTATTTAAATTACGAATTGGCATGCAAATAGAAAGCGGTTTATTTAAAAAAAAAAAAACAAATGAACTCTTCAACGCGAGAAAAATTTATGGTTGTTTGTGTGCATCGTTGATTTTGAAAAGCAATGCCTCTGTTGCTAGCCGCTGCAGTAATGTAGGTCTGTACTAATTATTATCTGTGGAGTGTGGATCATCTTCATTGCGAAAATGTTGAGAGTTTGTGTTGTGTTTTTAATGGTTAATCTGTGACTGACCTGATAGAAGAAAAAACTGACCGCTCATTTCAGAATTTTTGTCGAGTGTAAATTTGTTCAGTTTTAAATTACTATTTTTCTCGCACTCGAAGTGAAAAGTACAGTTTGCACCTCGAGACTAAACGCCAATATAATATACCCTCGCTTTCATTGCCTCCCTCGCAAGCTCGGGAGTCAAACCACCTCGGGTATATAATGGCTTCGTTTAGTCCCTCGTTATAAAATATACAATTATTCACAAAATATTCGACATATTATTTTAAAGTATAAATGTCACTTACGGGATATCAAATTTAATTGTATTTTATTTTATTTAAATAGCTTAAAGCAGTGTTTGATATGGCATGGGTAACTTACTTATGTGCTATCTGGTATATGCGTTACCATATTCTGATCAAAAGCTGACTGACGGTTCAGCATCGCTTTTATCTAATTTTTGTAGAAATTTGTTCAGGAGCAGTTCCCCCGAGCCACCCCGATACAGAACTCGCGGTATTCTATTAGCCACGATTATATTCAGTGTTAATTCGAGTAAAAAGTCGTATCCACAGGACCAAGTCGTACTATAGTCTTAGTAAACATCACTAAAGAAATGAGTCAGGCCACAGAACTACCTGCGAGCCACCGAACAGCACATAAAGAGGCTTTAGGTAAACGTTTTTAAAGTAGCTCACCCTACTCTGTGCTCTGTGGAATTCTTAATATCAGTGCGCGCTAACTACGGCCGTATAATATTGGCTCTTGGGTGGCTCCCCCCCACCTCCCTGCAGCCGCCCGCCCTGCGCCACCCCAGCCCCGCGACGCCGGCGCGTGCACTGACTTAGGCTGGACGCACATGCTAGATGCATCTCGGAATACTGCATCTTAATAGATGGATAATGAGAAGAGGAAATTGTTCAGCTTGCAAGCTACCCCCGAATATCGTTATGCTTGAATTTAGCTTACAAGGATTGATTTGTTACAGACTGAAGGAAACGCTCAGAACAAAAACTTTTTGAAGCATTCTTTGAATTGTGTTTTCATCTCAGTTATACGAATACGAATATATGAAGGAATGTTCATTTCGAACGTTCCTATCTATTCGAGACTATGCAAATACCAAGTAACTTTTCTGGAGTACAACTTGAGCCTAAATAAAAGTAATGTATTAAAACCACTGCTTACAATATGTCTAAAGAGTGACCTTCACAAACTTGTACGAAATGGTTGGACAATATGTTGGTTATTGGCTTTGATCAGCGCTTCTACTATTTTCTTATAAGAAGCACCGTAAAGCGTCACATAAGTGAAAAGCCGCTGCATCAAATAACAATACTTTCTCAGCACCGTATATTACCAACAAGCACTCCGACCTCCGTGCAGTGAGGTCGTGAGGCTGGTCGCGCGGCTGCCGGCAGCCTAACGTCCACTAACGATTACACGCCGAAGTAAACGCTACTTTTAAATTGGATTCCGGCAACTAGGGCCTTTTGTTCAACGCCACAAAGGAGCGTTTGAAGCCGAATTATTGCGACGCGCCTCGCTTGCCCGACTGCCTCGCTGACTCGCTGACTCGCTGCCTCCGCCTTGCAAGCGTGTGAGGTTGTGATCAAAGCACAAATACTAGACATACTTCAAATAAGTCAAGACTTAGGATCAGCTACAGCTAGTTGGGCAGGGAAGCGTTCAGGTGTTGTTACGAGTATATCATGTCACGGTCTCAGCTCGCGTTCGGTTCACAAGATTCACGTGACCATGCCACCTAGTTGTAGGTGTCCTGTGCAACTCCACCTGCACATCGAGGGGTAGAAGCTATGCTAACGCTGTCGAGATGGCAGACTTCTGGTCGGAGCTCACTTAACATGATTAATTTGGGAATCATCAACAACTACCATTTTTGTTAACCTTGCAATGTTTGGAATAAAATATTTTGAAATAACACAGTGATGAACTCTTGAAATTCCTCGTAACATCGCGAGTTCTCTGAATCTCAGAGCGTAACATTCGCGTTAATTACACAATATTAAGAATTAAATCCTTAAAGCGCAGTAAAGCGTACATAAACGCCGCGCCAATATCGGAACGGCGTTAAACAGCTAATAAAGAAGGTCATTTAATAAAGCCACGGAACGGACGGCATCGTCCGGCATGGCCCGGCTCGGGACGACACCGAACGGCAACACCGTCGCTATAAAATGCACTTAAATTTATTATTATTGCGGTTTATGAAAGATTTAAGTTGTGTAACGCTGCCGGCGACCGGCGCGCTGTGGCATCGTAACCCCGGCCATGTTGCTCACATTAACGACCGCCGATAATCATAGCTTCATCATTTAATTGACCTCCAAGTCATGGGAATGGATCTTCAAACTTGTTTACCAGAAATTAGTCGTTATCGCTAAGTAATTAAGCTCTAGACCTCGCCTGAAAGAGTTATATTAGGCTTAATAATCCTAGTTTTAGGCCTGGGGCTAAGGTTTTAAACATATCTATTAGTTATGTTTTTCTGATATCGAAGTCATAAATAGAGGTGGAGGAGTGAGTTTTTACATTCTCCACTACCTACTCTAAACCCGATAACCGATAAAAAATTATAAATTTAAAAAGTTCATCGTTGTTGGGTAGACAAACATTTTTTCATGTAAATAGGTAAGTATTCTGCTGCACCATTCATCTCAGTCAATGATGGCGCACCCCGCTAGTGAGGGGCAGTGCATACATTACGCATGTTGGATCGATACCGCACGCCATCGCACAGTCTCGCACAGTCTCGCACGGTGTCGCACGGTCGCACCCCAGCGCGAAGTATTTGCATAAGCTGATGAGATGCGTTCATTATGTGTCGGCTGTCGGCTCTCCCCCGCCTCGAGGTCGATATGTGCACACGTTGGGGAGAAACTCACGAGAAACGCACGCTTTTGGGATTTGATTAACAAATGTGATTTTCGCATGGAATCGTTGATTGTTCTGTGTTTGGGAGTTATAAGCCGCACGCAAAAATTATAAGTTTTCTTAATCAGATATGAGCTAGAATCCCGCTGTAATATAAACAAATCCACGTTAAACACTGAAAAGTTTAATAACTGTTTGTGTCATCTTAATGAAGAAATAAGTATTAAACAAGTCTTATAGTACTAGGCTTACCCTTATCTATGCTATCGATGTTGCAAGAACTTTGATTTCGATGTGAAAGAGAAACGTATGACAATATGCCAAAACATCATTTAAAACTGATGATTCGCATTAACCACTTCAAAAGAAGTCTACTCCAATGTTAATAAACGTTGATGAGTGTATTTCTGCAGCACACGCAGTTGCGTGCCATGACTATGCGTGAGTAACATCGACGTGTTTCGATTAAGCAAATCTACTAGATAACTAGTCTGCATTATACTACATACACAAGGTGTCAATCGAATGAGAACAGCTTATTAGTGAAGCGAGTGTAACACTGACTTGAACTAACAATAACTAATAATAAAATCCAATTAACATTTTAAAAAGCTAATAATCTTAACAGAAAATCTAAGAATTCTCTTGACTCCTACTAGAAGCAGTATGTATTTACTGCGAATTCTGGGCACCCTATGCACAGATTTTGGTACTTTCGACGTTTCAAAATATAACGAGAACAAATAGAATGTAAAAAAAACAATATTATTATTCGAATTTCATTTAATATTGTACTTTATTTGGGTTTCTTGTGTAACATGAAACACCAAACGAACATCTGAAACGTGTAAAAGTTCAAAAACCAATTGATATTACAATTCTTCTCATAGGGAAATAAACAAAGCATCTTTGGTAGAATGCACCTTACAGTCCATCCCTCGACAGACGACCCCGCACCCCGCACCCCGCACCCCGCACCCCGCACCGCGCGCCCCGCACACCACACCCCGCCCCCTGCCCCCGGGGCCAGTAATTAAGCCTCTCGCGACACTTAACAGCTCGTTACGGTAGGTCTCGCGTATGCTGGTCCCCTGTGCTTGTCTGTGCATGCACGACCACTCCATGTAAATGGACGCTTTGCTCCAAGGACCGTGTTGAGAGTTCATTCATTTGAAGGGATCCATTTTGAAGTCCATTCAGGTGTTATAAGAGGACGGAATTCTTTGAGAACGATTCTCAGTCGGTAATCGTTTTATGGATGTGATTTATTGTTCATTTGGATGTGAACTTAAATTTCTACGAAATAAGATTTTAAAAAAGTTTTTTTGCAAAAAATAAAACCGACTTCAATAAAAATAACAAAAACGTGAAAAATAACTTTAGCTTCTGAAGTCGGTGACCTTTGTTTGATTGCTTTAGTTCTTTTGTCACTAGTCAGTTATTTTTCACGTTTTTGTTATTTTTTTTGAAGTCGGTTTTATTTTTTGCAAAAAAAGTTTTTATTTTTCACTTTTTAGTGGTTCACATGTGCTTGATATACATGGAAAGTGCATACCGTTACAATTACAACAAGCCCAAATACGACTAGGGTACATTGTCTCATTATGGAGTTCCGTGACTCTTGGCTTCATCATCAGATCTGATGGTAGAATGGTTCTTATCAAACGCAAATGCTTCACTTGTTGTAGAAAATACCAAAATCGCAACACGTTTTCATATAAAATTTGAAGAGTTCCCTCGATTTCGCCAAGATCCCATCATCAGATCCCGACTTGGTGGCTATGGGACCATTTGGAAAGAATACCCTTTCCAACAAAAAAAGAATTTTCCAAATCGGTTGGCAAGCGACGGAGTTATGCCCGAACAAACATAAAAAAAAAAAAAAAAAAAAAAATAGAAACATCCGAATTGAGAACCTCCTCCTTTTTTAGAAGTCGGTTAAAAAGAAGAAATCACAAAATAATCTTTAGTCAGTGTAACAAGTATCAACATCAAATCGTGTACTTCGTCAATAGAAATAATACTTTTCTCATTCATTTTCGCGGTAAATAGATGGAGGAAAATAGTAGTGGGCGCTTATTACCATAGTTAGCGTATCGTACACAACTATCAGAGAATTGAATAATATTTGGGCAACATCCTCCAACACCAGTGATAACATCAGTACCGAAATACTTTCCCACGAGAGGTCACTTCCTGCTTCCATACAAGCTGACACATTTAAACGTCGGAAAATGTTTGCTAAGCAGACGTTAATCTTTACTAAACTTAAAGCAGCGTTTATAAATAAACCCCTTTAAGTGTAACATAATAAAGGTGGAAATTAGGTAACACGTAAAAGTAAAATGCTTATTTGGTGATAAGTCGACTGCAACATTGTACACACACTGACACAACTAGAGACTCCAAAACCGATTTAATGTCACAACTGCACGATTCCATCTTTATCACAAACTTCAATCACGTAGTTACCAAACTAAGGATCATTGAATCAATTTAGGTGGCAGGTGGGGGACGGTGGGAGACGGTGGGCCACGCGGGGACACGAGGGGGGCTCATAATTAGGCTGGCGGATTAGACTCCAGCGAGGAAATTAACTTGAAACTGGATGGCTTCCGGCCCGCCGGCCCTACGTTACAGGCTCGCAGACAATCGACGGCGCCATTACTGCGCCAATTAAGACAGGTATTCGATTGGCTCCGTTCAGCTGATTGAAAATATTTCGTGTGGCGGGGAGGCGACTTTATTGCATTCTGAGATTTAGGTTTGCACCGGTTTGTGTTGAGACCAAATACTAGTCGATCGTAGTCTTTAGTTGTGGTTGTATTGTATTGGAATGTCATGGATAAGTTCCGAATTACCGTTCGATGGAGAAACTTCTGTATTTTCATTCTTATAGTAAATACAACAGCATTACATTTTCTTTAATTCACCTAAATATTTGTGTATTATTTATAATGGGATTTAAATAATACACCATCACTCACCCCAGCCATAAATAAAAATGAATGTCAGTAAACTTAAACCTCTACGAATTTACGATTCAGTTTCATTTTAGCTGTGAATGTATATTTGATAGTTCAATGAAGCATGAAGTAAATAAATCAACCAAGCGTTGGTCTGTGACGCGGTGCGCGGTTAGTGGCGCGGTGCCCAAACGAACGTGTTCATTGTTAATTAGAATTACATTAATTATGAGCCTTTGTCAGAAAAATCGTTGTACTTTTTCATATTGATTTCGTTTAATTAGAAAAGGCAAAAGGTTAGTCAGACAATCAAGTAAATGATTTTAAAGTTCATAAGTAAAAAGTTAATGAATAAATAATGCACTGATTTACTGGTCTACTACACTGAATGATTTTCAATAATTACTTTTGAGTGTGTCAACTCTTATAATATAATATAAATCTCTGTATAACTTTATAAAAATAACAAACTAACAATGTAATGGAAGAAGTTTCCAGATTTAGGATATTAATCATATTTGCAGAACAATATTGTTTTTTAAATATTATGTTGCATTATAGCATTGCTGTCAGAGTGTGGTGAAGTTATAGCCATCGCTACAAACTCACAATGTATCGTACACAGGTTTGGTGAAATTGGCAATTAATAACTAAATAACTTTGTAAAATAAAAGTAACTGTATCGCAGCAAGAAAGCGGAACGGACGCGGTCGTTAAAAATGGCATATTTAATTGTCTGAAGTCAATTTAACAATAATTATAGCGGGTGCGGTAGCATGGCTCGCACTCATCGCTCTTTATCTAGGTATATCAAAATTCTAGGCATTTTATTAAAAAGTAAAAAACATTTCGAGTGCTTTTAAATAAAATTATTTCCACACAGTCCACTGCCTCAACCAAGCTATAGACGATGCTACACTGTGGTGCTGGATGGCCGGCTCTTTAAAATAATAAATAGAATCAATCATAATACCAGTTCACATTCATAAGTGATGTCAGTACGAACGTTACTTATGTCTAGTACAATGAGCGTCGTCGGGCCGAGGGGGGAGCGGTGCGGGGCACTGGGGGAGGGGGGGGGCGGCCGGTGCAGCCCGTTACCATGGCGACCGCCCCCGTCTAATCAATTGCAGAAATATGTACGAGCCATTACCAGTATAACGTGGCCTGTCATTCCTCCCGCGGCTCATTGTAAGTGTTCCGCGGCGAGAGTGACAGAATGCGCCGCCAGGGATCTGGCTATGGCGGCCATTTGGCACAGGAGAGCTCGGCGACATTACACACACTTGGGAAGCGAGGAAAAGATGTATAGAGCACAAGTATCGACACTATGACGGCTAACTAGACGACTGCACGGGACTCAGTCTTGATGCTAATATAAAAGCGGACAACATTAAATCGAAATGGCAAATACAGTTTCATTTAACGGATTTACATTAAGATTAAGTACCCCACATGAATATCCACTGTCTGGTGTGCCAAGACCTTTTATTTAAGTAACCAGTACTTGAGCCCTACTGTTTTCTAGACTATTCATAAATCTAATAAGAAGTTAAACGTGCTACGAACCTCGGTTTAACGTCGGTGCTCGTAGCCCGTAGCGCCCACCGGCCGCGCTACGCCGCGCTACGCCGTAGGCACCGTAGCACGCTCCGCCCTGGAAAATTAATGACACTCCATAAATATCTGATGACGTTTCATTACAATAATAACTGTTTCTTTTTCTTGGAATATATTGTTATTATTAGTTCTACGATGCCACTGTTGTGGGTACCGTATAAAGTGTCAAAAACCAACGAATAAAATAATTGAACAGCGTAATAAAATATTGGATTTTAAAGTTCAATGTAGGCAGTTTGCGATGTTATCTGACTCGTTTGTTCAAGTCGTTTTCGGTTCTAAAGTAAAAAGAAAAATACTGTCACAAACTGACTGAGTACATACTTTTATAGCAAACTAAAGCAATAAAACATGGCATTGCATTATATCATTCATTACACAATTGGAAACAAACCTGACGTTAGTAAAATAATTTAATGAAATACCTCGATTGTCTTCGAATGTTCTCCAAAGCTTGAAACCAACCTGTTGTTTCAGTCCTTGCCGAGCGTCCTTCGGAGACATTTTGTTAACTTGAATCATCTCTACTTCGAGAGCACGATCTACTGTTATATTTCGCCATCTGAAAACATAAAGCACTACCATACAAAATGTACTTTTGCATCCTAGTCAAAATTCAGGAGCTTATCACAAAGGCTTAAATAATGAACATAAAATACGATACCCGATCAAATAATTCGTTGTTATTCAATGATTCGTTTGTAAATCCCTGAATAGTTAAGTAATACACATTCAAGCGTACGTGTGTCAGCTTGCAGCTTGTCGAGTTGTACCTGAGGGCAAACAAAGTTGCTTTGAATCACATGATTCAAAATGCATTTCGATCAAACTTCAACCTAATAGTTTAGCGATAATGTTGAAAATCTATTAAAGCAATTTGACAGAATGTAGTAGCTCGATGTCCGTCTGTACAATGGGCGGTCTGGCATTGTGTCATTTAGTCAACACGAACAGCTTCTTCTAGATGTAGTATAATAACTATAGTATAACATACTCAATATGGAATCTCACAAGCCTACGATAAAATGATTGAGACTAGAAATCATTATCTAATACTGAAGTTCATATGAATGCTCTCGGAGCAAAACAAAATAAACGCAGCATGCCTACAATTAACATAAATATGAGTGCATATGACAGCGCGAGGTCCGTCTCGGAGGGGAGGCCTCCCTCCCTCCCTCCCTCCCACCCTGCTGTATAATTACAGCACCCCGCTGCAGTGCCGAGCGGAGTGAACACATTTCTCATATTACTGGTGATTATTGACAATCGCCGCCACCTGCCGGTGAAGGCTGAGATTAACATCGTTTATTGGCGCACTATTAATCGTTTGTTTAATCTGCGGCCGGCGGACCGCGAAATTAATTATAGTAATTATATTTGTGGCGCCTCCGAAACATTCTGTGCGAGCCCAGCCGCCAGCCATACACTCGCCGACCACTCCACAGTTGAAAGTGAGCAGTCATTACGTTAATTGCCTAAAGTTATTTATCGAAACGTTTATTGCTCCATAAACAACGTTGTCCGGAACTAATGCCGACTCTAAAATTCATAGTTCACGAATCACGACCCTCGCCCCTTAAAAATAACTCTAAAAAGGCGAGTACACTCCATTATGTGATTTAAAAATGATATTCAAAATCGCTATTAGGGCCAAAACGAGCGTGCCCGCTATTCTATTACCGACCCTTGCTGGAATAAATTCCATCGAAGCGCAATAATAATAAAAAAATGTCGAGAGCTTGTCGCGTGCAAAAGACGTGCGGTCACGCGGTCCTCCCTGCAGCCCGACCCTCCCCCCGGGTGCCCACACTACCCGCCGCACCCCGTACCTCGCCCCGCGCCTCCTCCGGCGCGCACCCTCACAGCCACCCCGCTCGAATATAATATGCATTATGCGAAATCCGTAACTCTTATGTCGGGTCCGGAGAATACCTTAAACAGGCAGACTTTCAATCGACAATCAACTTTGCACCCTTGACAGAAGGTTCAAAGTCAGTTCAGCAGCGCGGCTCATAGGACTTCCAAGCGCTGAGAGGTGGCGCGGTTTCCTTAGGGCGGGCAAGGCCTGCACTCTCAAGATAACGCTGGGTATTAATCATAGTATTATCGGCCGGTGGCGGCGTCTTTGTTATGACACCGCGTTATTGCAGTTTTTTCTCTATCTACCCTCGAGGAGCCGATAAACGGCTCGAGAGTGAATTTTCCGGGACAGATGTTTTAGTAATCCAGGGAGAGATAGCGCGCATAACGTTACAATAAAACATTCACTATTATGACAATGACGTCACTCGGTGGGGTCCCGCCCGCTCGCGCCGCGCTCACATTTATTAAGTCATAACATCTAAAAACCTTATAAAATGGAGCATGAATTGTATATTACCAATATTATAAATTTTTATTTTATTGACCAGTGTAATAGACGCTGCGTTTGGACATAAATATTGATAGCCAGCAGAACATTTTAATCATGATAAAACGAGAGAAACAAGGAGCGCGTTTATCAGATCACGCATTGCAATCAAAACAAAACCTTCCTTATAGACTTTGTATCTTCAGTCTTTCAAAAAAACGCTATTTCACACTGACATGAAAATTGTGAACGATTTAACGGTTACAATAGTCGGTTCCCATCATTCACTCGCTTCCAGTCAGTGACTTCACTGAGATAGTGAGCGTTCTTCAGCGGAACTCTCAATGGGGCACAAGATGACTGGCTCAATCCGAGCTTAAATATCAAGGGACAGGGCATAGGGACGCAACAATTTGTGTATGATTAATGACTGCGTCAGTCGGGGCCAGGAATCTGGGAGGCCCGCGGGACCGCTTCAAACTATCAAAGTTTTCACGCACGCCGCCGCTCACGAAAAGGTTTCCGCATGTGAACGATCGCTTCGAAACCACTCGCGAATATTCGATTTTGAATGGCGGATCAAAGATTTATTGTTCTCGAGGGTGAAGAGTCGGGAATGCACATCTATTCTCAATTTTGGTCGTCGTGTAATATCAACTTCGATTAGGATTTCTGATCAGTGTGCACAGGACCTGCCACAAATAAATTCTTAGCATGTAACGCCTCGTATTCGATGTCTGCGCTTGCGTCTATGTTCGTCGTCAGTGTTGCCAGTGAGTGAAAGTCATGGAACAGATTGGCGAATAGTATGGTTCCGTGCCGTAATTATTATTTTCCCCGTATTTCATTATACTTCACATATTTGTATTGTTTGTTCGTCTACACTTTTTTATCTGACCGTAGCATCACATTCACTTTGGGCCCTATCAGAATACCAGCGCTGTGACGTTTTTTAAAGTTACAGCACCATGCTGAGATCGGGGCCTCGTTCAGGACCTTTCGTTTCTTTTATTTTATTTTTTTATTTTATCATTGTTTAGTTTTCAATAGTCGCAAATAATGTTTTATCCTGTACGGGCTAATAAATGCTTTTTCTTTTTCTTTCTTCTATTCATGGTAAACATTTGTTTAGCAACATGGTTGCATAAACATGTTGCCGAGTTTCTGTCAACATATTGCGGGCAACACTTGTGATGCGGATTTGATAATGACATGTTGCACAGTTGACGCCTGGCGAGCGAAAACATCAGTTTAAGCCTCGTATCCATATTAAACATTTGTTTAGCAACAAATTTTGACAGCAATTCGGCTACATTTTTATGCAACCATGTTGCTAAACAAATGTTTACCATGAATACGAGGTTTTACGGAACCTAAACAAGTTACGGTAACAAAATACTGAATTCATTTAGCAGAAACAACTAAACTGTACAAACATTGTAAAATTAAACAGCCCGAACATAAAATATAGTCTCTAACACACAATAACTTCCCAATTCGCACACTTACACACACATAGTTAACAAGAGTGTGTGAGTGAGTGTGTGTGTGTGTGCAGTAGGATCATTTTTCACGTTTCATGAAGCGGCGGGCGTGGGGCAGTGGATTAAAATACATTTCGCTAGTCGTTGGTGATGGATGGCCTCTCGGAGGGAAAGGGTTGCTACCCTCGCCCCTCACCCCTGCGCTCCCTCCCCGGTCTCCGTTATAAACGAGCACAATAGCTAGTTGGTATGTATATGAGTGAAGTTTTATTGTTCTATTCAGTTGTGGAGGCAAATTAAGACTAAAAGAGATATTTCACGGGCCGAGTTGCGCTTATAATGAAAAAAAATGGCTTTTTAGAATATGTAGTTATGGAATAGTTTTTTTTTTTAATATTTACTGTTTAAAGAATGTAGTCAATGACCACTTCGTTACGTTTGTATTGTAGGAATAAATTGCGAGTATTCTAACTTTCGCAAACTTTTAACATAAAACTACTGAAACTAATAAAATCTTCTTTCAGGCCACAAAGCCGTGAGCATGGCAGATAGATATGATTGATGTGTAAGTGTTGATAGACGAGCTCGTAAACAAAGCCATATCTAACCGACACATTCCCCAGCCAATAAGGAAAACGAATCAAAGTTAAACCCAATTGCGTAACAAAATGTATCCGCTTACTAACGTTAAAATGTCGTGTCTATCCCGAAATCAACACTGTAACGTGAAACGTGTCTGAAAATAATTTCAGGCAAATATAGCAAAGTGAAGGCAAATACAAGAAAACGGGGATATTTGCGTTGTATCGTGTTTTGGGGAAAAAACGTCGGACGACGCTTCCGATGTTTGTCAAACGTAAGACGGTTGTTGGGCCACGGAACACACCAGGCGCGGCGCGGCGGCGCGCGGCGGGGTAAACGCTGCGTTTTTAACTCACAACTTTTATACTTTCTTAGTTTTAATAATATGAATAATTCTGTGGTGCAATTTTATAATAAGTCACTGCAATTTACAATGATGACATAAGAACTCTATAAAAATACCTGATAATACGAATAGGAACTCGTACAGTAAAATAGTCACACACTAAAATATTGTTTAGTTCAAGTCCAGTTCAAACTGGTGCACTTTGTGGAACACCCCTTCAATCCTTTCATAAAGATTTTAATCAAATCAACTACTTTGTTTTTAGCCACATGTTACATTGGTTTTTTATTTGTTTCTATTAAGAAAGCTCGTTTGAGTCAGATGATCGCAGTGCGTGCACTAGTCGCTCGCTTTGGCGTGGCGGTCAGGCGGGCGGCGGCGGCGGTGGTGGCCAAAGCGGTCGCGCCGGATATTTCATTTCCTACATTAACCGAGCTTAATGCGCCCATATCACCGATATTACCGTTAATGGTCCCAATTATCCAATATTTACACGATATTCTTTCGCAAATATTTAGTTTGGACGGTTTGTGACTCGGTAATCGTTTTGTGACGGCTATTCATCCCGGAAATTGGCGGTAAGTAAAACGTCCCTTGTACCTACTCCTCCACGTATCATTAATTTAACATTTACCTGTGTGCTCAATTGCTCGTTTGTTCGCACATAATAGGTAATCGCTGACGAAGTAGAATAATTGGCAAATAGCTTTCACAACTAACCAAGCGGTTGCTTTACAAAAGTGGCCAATTCTTATGGTGTTCCGACAGTATAGCACTTGAAAACCCTGTTATCTCGATGGTGATACAATGAAATATTATTATATACCAATTATGCAATAAAGCTAAAAAGCGTCTTTACACCTTGCGTATCCGTCAATCGTGTCACAGACATGAAATGACGACAATGCCAGAGCTGTTGGAACACCAGCTGCTCTGCCATAGTTATTAATTTGACAACATTGCTTGCATTTCTCCACACATCGTTTTTGTATCTACTAGCTGGCATTAGGTATCTGCCCAGGCACCCTGCACATATATCTCAGTACACAAAGCCGGTATGGCGTCATGCGTCACGGCAACACGACACCGCGGCACGTCGCACATTAGCTGATTGTCTGCCGACACCTCACATATTTGCGCACACGCCTTCTTACGAGCTTTTACGTAAACTACCCGCTTTTATGGCGATTAATTTTGTCGCAACTAAGTAATGGCGGACTCATTTCCTTGTGCTAATATTTTTAACAACGCGATCATTGTCACGAATCTTTGAAATGTTCATCAATATAGGCTATAGTTTAAAATCCATTCTCGATAGAACACAACCACCACACCTCCTAAACTGAACTAATTCGATGACGAAACACAAACACCTTTGCATTCCTTTCACAGATCATAACTCTTGCCAAAATCCAAAACTCAGTGACAACAAAGGTCGCGTGTTTATAATAAATCACCGAACATAACAAAAACCAGCCCCAGGTGCGAGCTCCACATGATTTTAAAACTCGATTTTATAACACTCTGAATAATGTCGGAGCAAAAAAAGTGTCAAATGCCTAACGTCGCGTGGCACAAACTAACACATGATGCTAAAAAGCAGCTGCAACCGAAAAGGGTTGCGGAAGGGTTACAACCCCTCACTCGTAAAACAACCCTTATTTTTTAGCGCCACGTGCCTGTCACATCGAGACATCTAAGAACCCTTTGTATGCAAAGCGCCAATAAAAAGCCGCGGCGCGTGCATGCGCGTTCTGATTTTAAACTGATTTGAATATAGAACATTTACATAGCCGGTGAGGCGGGCTCCCATTGGCCGGTGATTTGCGTACGGTCTTGCGCAATGCGAACCTACGCAGGTTTTTTAAAGTGTCATTTTTAGGAGCGTGGCATTTGATTCGCTGTCGCGGTATGATGTCATATCGTACATGTGATAGGCATGTAGATGTAGGTTAGTTTGCATATTGTCTCGCTCTGTGCCATTGTGTGCGCACTATACAACGGCTATGTAAATGCTGATGAGGTTGAGGAGGGTTTATGTTTAAAGTTTTGTGAATAGTTCTCTGATAATAAACCATTGATCATTTTTAATTGGTATTATCGTTTTTGTAGGAAAATGTGTAGTAAGTCAAAAGCAGTAATGTTATTTAATGAAAATGGTTAAGAGAAAGAAGTTTTAAAGTCGGCTTTAAATAACCCAAGAATCTGCTTGTTTTTGTAGACATAAGTTTTAGCTTAACATTCTTTGCACAACTATAGTTATTTTTTACTGTTTTCGAGACATTGAGCTTCACCGTTTTACTTTCTTGGAAATTATTAATAATCATTCCTCCCCAGAGTTCAGACATTATCAAGACACTAACAACGGAACTTTTAATAGGTACAGCTACCGGCTACTCGTATAAAATGAACAATTTTCATCGGAGCTACGTGAGGTACCTACCTACGTAGTCGGTAACAATCACTGGCCCTGGGCAAACATCACAACTTCATGTAGCAGGACTATGAGACTCATTAGAGGGGACAGCGCCCTTTGTAGCACAATCAGGGCCCGCCAGGGGGCGCCATTATCGAATTGTTTAAAATAACGAGGGACCAGTCGTTTGTGTTGCCAGTTAGTCGTGCGCGCACATATATTATGCTAGATTTTTATGTTTATCTGGAAGTAGTAAGAAATATTCCAATATTTTTGGTGAAGATAGGAATAGACAACTTTCATCTGAATTATGTAGAACCCAGGGAGAAGACTGAGTAAAAGTGTATTAGGTGCTCACAACACTAAGAAAAGAAAGATCTCTTTGTTCGAGACTTTTAGTTGAGTTAGTAAAGCAAACGGTATGTAGAATTTTACCTTTTTTTAAAACAATTATGATGTTTTTATGAAACCACTCTTAAACTTAAAAGTAAGGGTTGGAAGGTAACTTAATCCAACCAAACTAAAGAATATCTCTAGATTTTAGAAACAGGAAACCAAACAAAACCTCTACAAGACAATAGCTCCCCACTTCAATTCCAATTAAATTCCGAATCAGCGTTCTAACGACCCAGTGATCAGGTGGACATGTGAGCACTACATCGTATAGGAACAACATAAAGGAGCTCCACACACATCGTTACGGCCTGTTTACACGGTCCAAAGATCACAAAAAACGGACCATTTGGTAATTAAATTGTGCCCCGAGGCAAGGCACCGCAAACTTTAAGAGCAAACAGCGGCCGCTCCTATAAAATGTTGCTACTCTACCAAATTGCTCGTCAGTTGTGTTGTGTCCCAAATTGTTGATCTAGGGAGCTGTTGTTACATAATGTGAGGTGGTCAAGGAGATTTTTGTACGTTTCATGTGATTTTATTGTCTAGTGAACGAAGTGGGAATATTAATCCTGCTTTTTTAAAACTTTATTTCAAAATTGAATAAATTGTTTATTTTTTTAGATACCCTCTTAGATATGCTAAAATTTTGCTTGTGTTAAAGAGGGTATTAAGAAGATACCTCACGAAAATCAATAATGTCAACCCCATTTTACTCAATTCTACTGACTTTTATAAATTGACTGCTAAAAATGTGGAGATTATGTATTCAACCAACATCTTTATTTTAAACTTTGTAGTACAATATTGGTATTGGTCTGTAGATAGTGGACTTAACGCCACAAGGTATTCTCTACCAGTCAACCTTTAGGTTTCACAGGACGACGACACTGCGATAGGGTCCAAAAAGCATCTAAATATAATTATGTATGTACTTGTTTTTGAAAATGTATACACCTCGGTAAACTACATTTTAGTCTAAATAAGTGGCTTTGCCGTTTCGTTCCTACAAGAACTAAAGGACATAGCCCATCTTCCCTATATCTCGGGGCCTACATGTACAGTCATAAAATTGGTATTATTTTTTAAGATAACACACCTAGTATTATGTCACTTAATTTCAATGAAATTGACAGTTTGTATTCTGAGATAATAGATAACAGAAGATATAACAAAAAAGTAATGAAAATTTATCCACTGGATAAATTCTTAACCTTACGCTTATGAAAATGTAGCGAAATGGCCAAGCCACATATTTGACTAAGGTATAGAGTTTGTGAAGTTAGACCTTGTAGAGTTAGGGCGTGTAGAGTTAGAAGCTTGGCTCTACATGAGATCTGATAACTTTTTGATAGTGAGAGTCATATGGTCTCGTCTTAGCAATATTTAACATGAAAATGTTAAATATTGCTAAGACGTGTGTGATGGGATAAAATAGACACGAAGATTGTTTCATGTATGTTTCTCTATGCTCCGTGATTAGTACTGGTTTGATTCAAGTGATACTTTTTTTATTTAGTAGAGGAAGCTTGTGCCGTGGCAGTGGGTCCTAGTAAATTTTATTAACTTCGCTTTGATACTTTATGAGTTATCTATACGTAGTTATCTAAGTTTGTTTGTTACGATTTACCTCAAGAACTAATCAACCGATTTTAAACATTATTTTACCTTTAGAAAGCTACATGTTTACCGAGTAACATTGGCTATAAATTATTTTGATATCGTTCAAATTAGCCGAGCTATCATATTTTTCTCGGACGAAGTCACGCGAAGTGCTTCAGTCATGTGTCAGGCTGTACAACATGCATTTTATCTTATTCGTGTATGTGGATCATGTGCTAATGACAAGGATTTGTGTGAGATACCACAGTTTAAAAGGGCAACGACATAAACAAAAGTCAGCGATTCCTAAAACTAAAGCTACGAGTATTTTCCACTTCGATGTGTCTTTTTTTTATAAGTCGGTATTTTTTTGTGGAAAAACATTTTTTGCAATGTCATCAATAATAAAACAGCACTGTATTTTTATTACATGAATAAATAATTATTTACAATATATACACACTAACACTATAATAGAAATAAAAATATGTACAAGTATCAAAAAGGGTTACAGGGCATCGAAAATTCGTCCAAGTGCCCAGAAGGCTGGCAGCATTGCCACGTTGGATGGCAATACTGATTCTTTGGCCAAAAAATAGGCCCGCTGTCTGGTCACGTGAAGAGTCGACCAATCGCTTGGCGATTTCCCGAAATACTAGGTGGGCACTCGGACCCCATGGCCCTAGTGTTTCAACCCCAAACGGCTCACACACGTAATTACCAATTAAATTATTGTATTTGCGCCGTTTGAGGTTTTCAGCACCTGCAGCAGCCGCCCCAGCGCAGCACACCGTGCTAGGAAGATGAGATGGCGCAAGGGTGTCGACGCAAGTTGCGTCCCACACCAAAGGCCTACCCAACTTCCATGGCATTATGGGCATACCATCTGGTTTGATCAATCATTGAATTTATGTTGAACATGATATTGAAAGTTAAGTATAAACGATAACTTTGTGAAACTACGTACACCAACAATTCTCAATTTTTAAGAGAAGGAAGTTGTAACAAAAGCCATGCAATATTTGTAGAGACGTCTTGTCCAACAAGATTCGCGTAAAATGAGAATGTAAACAGAATTCCCGTTATTACGGGCGTCCAGACTCCAGACTGGGGTGCGCAGTATGCGCGCGATGCCAGGGGGACACTGACGGGCCTATTTGTTGACACGGCGCACATGCAAACACACCGCTTTGCAATTCATAGAAAAACAACAAATGAAATGAGAGAAGAATTTAAGAACTAGGATAGGGATAGAATATTTTAAAATGTAGCTAATAATAATTATACCTGTTTGCTTACGTTAACAGGTTTTATGTGAGTGTACCGAATGTCATAATATCTCAGAACTAAAATCTACATAGATCTACTTTTAATTTTCCCTTGTAGTACCTACCTAAAGTCCTATCTAAGCCTAACTTTTTGTCAGTATTCAAAAATACTTTTTGTGACTGTAAAATACAATGCACGCGCAATATATTATATAATATATAAAGTAAAACTAAAAACCAAATATATAAATACCTATTTAAATACCGTCAAAGCAAATACTATTTTAGTTTAATATTTATTTAATTTCAAATTAAATGTTGCTGTTTGTTAAGAAACAAATTAATAATTTGTTTCTTAACAAACAGCGCCTTCATCCTCTCTTCTATTAAAAATTTACTTTGCTGTGCCCGACAGGGTCCATAATTGCTTCGATATTTTAACATACCATCTGTTACATGTACACATTATGGAACGCAATAAAGTATTCAGTATTGAGTATTTAACAATGAATAAAATGCAACAATATTATGCATTGCACGGACCAAGCCGTTTTGTCCAAAAAGGTTACAATGCGCAGAGATTTCAATAGGAATAATTTGATTGTGACGTGCGCATGGTACTGTCTATATACCTATGTACTAATGTATGTTACACATTGCATGCTGGTGAACCAAACTTAATTTTACATTCCCCCATTTGCGTTCGACACCTCAAACGTAAAGGTCAATGCGATATGCATCACAGTCGTTGGCGTATTTGTACTAATTTAACAGATGGCCTAAATGGGCTATTGGCATTTACAGCACTCTGTAAGTGTAACTTTACAAACTGTGATAAAATGTTGATTGATAGCAGCTGTAAGTAAAGAGATATAACTTGTTCCTTCTGTCTCTTTTTTATTCTTTTATTTTAAAAGGGGGTGTCAAATTTAATGAGAGAAGGTAATTCGTATGTTTAATCTACTCTAAATGTAAATTAGGGTTTAACGATTACTGAACAGCAATTAATATCGTTTTTTAAATCATCACACGAGCACTTATTTATGAATAGTTCCGAATAGCGGGAAATGAAGCGCATCGTTTCTTTATCCTTGAACTCAAAAGGTTGCAGTCCACAAGCTGCCACTCTCACTCGGACGTTCTCAACATTAAGGTTCATTATCGCTTGATAAAACTAGAGTACAGTTAGCTGGGTAAATTATCATTAATTAGGAGAAAGTAGTTGGTAGGCAATGGAGTGTTCAGCCCACGCAAAAAATTGTGTAAAGGTAAAATGTGTTCATTGTTAGCACGTAAAGGGCACTGGGCTTGTGAGACTGACAGGCTTGCCACTGCGCGGCTTCACTCTGCTTGTATTGTTAATAAAGTGCTAAGAACTAATTTCATCACAATTACCATATTTTATGCGCTACACGTTGGCGTGTGTTTTATAGATCATTTTAATGTTTAGGTAGTCATTAAATAGTGAATACTGAAAGCATTCCCGCGCTCGCGTGCTTGGCGTGTCTACTTTGACAGCTTTCACGCACAAGCCACGCCTGCCCGACGCCTTCAGCTATTCTACACCAATAACTATGAAACGCTTTGAATTGAAACACGACTTCATTTTCTCGCTATCTTTTCATCTTGCACATTAATCAGAATTCTGAAAAAGGAACTCCGGTAGTCATCGCATAACGCCCCTCAACGTAGGTGAACCAGTGAACACACTTAGTACACTAACGTCAAGGTGAATTTACCCATGTTCAAACATTGCTGCTATTGAGTATTTAATTATTAAGTTAGTTATCCAATAATAGTAGCAAAACTCAACTCTACGTACACTGCAACTTGTAAATTATGTAACATCGTTACAAAAAATACGAATAAAACTATTGATTATACAAATCCGTGTCATGGTTGCATTTGTGTTTATAATTAAACATCGTTAACTGGTAATTGATGGAAACATCACAATCGGACGTCTAATTAGATAAAGCGCTGGTGTTTTTCCCTCGAGGAGGTCGTTTCAATTCCAACTGACGTTATAATTAAAAGTTCTTTTTCACGAATATTTCCTTTTTCAACAAATTCTTTACGATCCTTGCGGTTAACATTCCGTTTCTCTAGAAAAGTAAAAACACTAATTAGCTAAAAAGAATAATTGCAACCTGCGGCTTAACTAATTTGCATTCCAGATAGCATGTAAATTCTAGCTATCTGGCAAAAAATCTTGATTATCGTCAGAAAAGTGTTTCTTTACGGCTGCACAATCTAAATTTATGCTGAAGATAAACGTTTAAAAGAAGCGATTTTGCATAAAGTGAACACGAAACATTCCCGAAGCAGTGAGCTGCCGCCATCTACCGGCCATCGTCGTGTTGTGATCGTACCGCATAATCATTTGGAAAATTTGCCTCTGCGATCAATTTGCGCCCATTACCAGCAGGTCAGAGTTCGACGCCTGACGATCCTGATATGTACTCACTTTTAAAATTCACCTAACAGCCTGAAACCGGCCTTGTTGCAGAGTCTGCAAGATTGAAAATGCAGATAGATTGTTGGCCAGTACTCACATCAATAAAACTCGAGTACAAGCTCAAGAAATATGATTTTTATGTATGAGACGTTACGGCTGAAAATGCTTTATTGTCGGTGTTTTCTTTGATAGGAGTGATACAAGGCGAATTCGGCGGCGCCTCAGCTTAAGTATGCTAATTCAGGCAATTGGGAGCTCGCTCGGTCGCCGGTCGCCGGTCGCCGGTCGGCGGCATACTGATGATGTTAGAGATGAGACAGCCTCGACCTGCCGCGCGCCGGGAGGGTCACACGCGACGGTTTAGGCGCTCAATGTCATGATTCAATTGTATCCGTTTATGTGCCAGACCATTTGTTGATTAGCTGTGACTCTGTGACGATACATTGCTTATAAGAATGTGTGTCATGCATTAGGTAGATATGATTCGCACATTCATTTCACTACAAAATCGTGTGATTAGAATATAAGATGTAAACAGATTTATCACGGAGCCATCCACCAATCATTCTGTACATCAAATTAAGTAACTTTACGCAAAAATTATTGCTGCGAAACGACTTTTTGTATGGACTGAAAAATCATGTTTTGTTGTAGAACTCAATGTGACGCACTCAAAACATTGTGCTGATGGATGGATTGAATAGTAGGGGGTGAATGGTGGAGGTGTATAAAGTAAAAATGTTACATTAAAAACTTGTATTTTAAGTTGGAACTTTGTGCCCCACTATCTACGTAACTAGAAGATTCCCAGGGACGGTGTCGAAAAAAAAAATATCGCGATGACGGAACCAGGACCTTTCAGCCTCGCTAAGAGGTTTTTACACTCTTTATAAGATATGGAAAACTTTGATAAAATTGAGAGAATGTAGTAGTCGTCATCAATTGAAATTGGTTACAGAAAATTGATTCATATGTTTTTAGCACCTACACACAATCTGAAATGGATTCGCTTGTTTTAAACCGTATTAAAAACTTGAACGAATTATTGTTTATCACTTACTTGTCCTGCCCGCAACCACCATTAAAATCATTACTTGAATGGAGTAGTATTCACAATGACCGGCTATAATTTTTATGACAGTAATTTTCTCTTTAACACCTGTTTTGCAAGTCCATTAACCGTTGTATTAATTGTGACATTAAGATAGATGGCGAAGATTACCAGAACTGATGCACACAACCTCGTTACTGTATTCCTTGTTTAGACTTCCTCGGCATTCGCTTTGAGTTTCTTGTAGAGTAGGATGCAACAGGAAAGACAAGTTGAAATAACTTTCCAAACATTCAGTATTGAACCATTTCAACGTGCCGGGAATCCTGGCTAGGAGTCAAATTATTCGTTAGGATTCCAAATAAATCAATTGATTTTTATTACAGAAATATAAACACAGATTTAAATTCTTCATAGCAATAATAATATATATAATAATAGGGTGGCCTATTCTGAAAAAAAAGGGCACAGAGAGCTGCTCATAACATAGTCAATTATCAAAATATTGTCAAAGTAAAAATCTCCCTTCCAGTGACTCAAAAGTAAAAATTTTCGTTTGTTCAAATTACCCTAAACATTCATCCTGCTTGACCGTGATCTGAGGAATTCCAAATTGATGCACCCTTTTTTGTCACAGCCATCATTTGAACTAGTCGAACCGCTCCAAAACGGAATGTTGCTACTGTTTTGTTGCGTTCCATCTTTGTACCGTTAAATTTGAATTCGCGAGGCGACTGTGCGCGCGCGCGGGGCAATCTGCGCCGGCCGGTATGCGCATGCGCGTTGTCGCCGACTGATGGATGACAGGTGACGTCGGCGCCGCAAAGGACCAGGGCCGGCTCAAATAAATATAATCTAGAAACAGACCAGGAATGTTACATGACTATAATTAGTCTACTTCAAAGAAGTATTGCGACAGTTAATGGTTGATCTCAAATTGTCTGTTCTAGGATATAGATTATCGCGTTAAGAAAAAAATTAATTGTTATCATAGATTAGTCACACATCCTGCATTTTATCCCCTAGGCGATACTTTACATAACTATTTATAGCTAGTTTTAAAATAAACCGTTACTGACTAGGTACGTTTCAACTTTTACTGTGCCTTTATACCACCCAATAATTGCTTCAGTCAACTTTTTCGAAAGCAAGGGTTTGGCGGATTCCCGAAAACTACGGTATTTCCTAGAATCGTGCGGTAGCCCTATCCGTTCGGAACTCATTAGACATTCGCGGGCTGGCCGTCCGGGGCTCGTCAGATCTTGCGGTGCTCTCAAAGATGCCGCCCGCAGCCACCGCATCTTACACACCGGCACATTTAGCGTAATGCCACGTACAGCGCAAGACGCCGATACTAAATGATAAATCATTAGTATGGTAAGCATTACAAGATATAGGAATCTATAACATTACAATAGCCCTTTTAAATGTCTAGGCCACGCGGAGCTAAAACCTTTCTTACATTGCATAGTTCCCGAATTCATTTCTGAAAGAAATTCCCCAAAATAATCGTTAATGATACCTACATTGCGAGTGAGATAAAACAGATCTGCTTCAAAACGGGTTGTATTTCGAAAATCAAAACAGCATTAACGATCATTATTGTGTAGCGTTAAGAAACAATAGGAAGGCCTCAGAGTTATCCCAAGCAATATTTTTGTTAAGAGTGTTAAAATATTATATTATTTCATTCTAGGAAACCTAGTAATCTTAGATACAAAAGTCCCTCTATAAATATGATTGAGTTACTATAACCAGCCTTTATCGGCGTCAAAACCATGTAATGTTCCTATAATTAAAAGTAAGGAATGGGACTCATAAGGTCATGAAATAAACTAGCGTAGCCGTGCCGCCCGTGGATCGGCAGGAGGGGGGCGAGGGACGGAGGGGTTGGAGTATTCTGA
Organism: Xestia c-nigrum; assembly: GCA_916618015.1. NCBI lineage: Eukaryota > Metazoa > Arthropoda > Insecta > Lepidoptera > Noctuidae > Xestia > Xestia c-nigrum. Next base: position 25,794,469 of record OU745252.1, on the reverse strand, counting down.
GAAATTGCGCGTGCGCATCTCAACGATCATAAATCGCTGAGAGGAATTTGGATATAGATAGCACCAGAACGTAACTTAGCTGGGGTGAAATATATTGTGAAAATTTGGCAATATTTGGTAAACCATACCATGCCTTGCAGGTTTGTTTCAATTAGATAGATCCTAAGATGTCGTTTAAGACGGTTAAAAATCCTTTAACTCTTTAGTCGATATGTCCAGCATACCAGACAGCTATTCTTTCACTCGCTATACTGCATGAGAGAAGAGAAAATATAACTTTTGGTTTCATAAAGTAGGCAGAACTGGCGATGAACAAACTCAAAATGCTTAAACAAAATTGTACCTCAACATATTATTGCGGTTACTTCAAAATAAAATCCGCCGAAACGCATGAGTTACGCTGTAAATCCGTTCGTGAAGCATGCACAGCGTTTAATTGTGGTTAATAGTAATTAAAGCTATAGTTTATCTGTGGTGCGGCACCGGCGCGGCATAGGCAGGACACAAAACACTCTACGTATATGTTGCTGCTCATCGCACAGAACTACTTAATGTTGATGTGTTACCGGTCACCTACTATTAATATTACTACTATTATTGGTATTACAGTATGGCACTGTAGTCGTATGTCAAATATCACTCGAAATTTTTATGAGCGTTTCGGCCCCAATTCTTGACGAAGATTGTTGCGATCAGACTTTAGTATGGGACCGGACAAGGGACCTGTAGCAATAACTTATCCTCACACATACCTACATTCACAATAAAAACCTTAAACACACAAACGCTGCAGATAAGGCACAAAAACGAAAACTCGTTTCGATTTGAGAGCAAAAGACGACAAGGAACAAATTAGCTATATCTCGCACTTACATAAGTACAATGTTACAAAAACAAAATCAATATCGGTGCACAGCGCAAGTATTCGGAAGCCCAGACATGTTTATCTATGAGCCCAGCGGGGTCCCGCAGCGGACCACCGCGGAGCTTGCCAGCGGACCCCTGCCGGCACACAATATGCTAATAATTGCCTCATAAAAACTGCTGATATTTCACTTGAAACGCTTCATACAAATATGGTCAAGGTAAGTAGTAATAAGCTGTCGTGATTATACGTTCATGTAGCCGGGTAATAGAATTCTGAACTGGGTAAGCCATTCCAATTCAACTGCAATTCTTATTAAGACAGATAAAGTTTGACGCTCAAAGAGCGCAAAATAATAAAAATATGGAGTGCAATGTAGTGACAAGTTGTTATACAGCACACAAATAGATTAGAGACCAGACCATAGATGTTAGAAAGAAATGAAAGAAGCAAAAGCATTTAGCGTTATACTTTTAACATCGTGTTGGTAAAAAGATATAGCTCAGGTGTTTAAACAATTAACATGAACGAACGCTACGTCTGTCATGTTCAAAAATTGATTTTTGACAATACAAAAACGTAATCCTAAATTCGAGAGTCACAACACTCACAACAATCAAAATAGAAAATATTTACAAAAGAACTGCATAAATAGTTTTTATACCGTACGTCATTCATAGGCAAAGATCCCCTTGCGACAGAAGCTGATCGGACGTGCAATAACAGGACAATGCCGTGAATGCTAAGTTACCCCCGACCCCGAGAGTGCGCCGAGACGCGAGGTCAAGAGGACTCGGACTGAGGAGGGTGACGACTACGAGACAACACACGAGCATGAACTGACCCTCGCCTCAAACGAAATCTTCAGTTTGAATATCTTAACACAGTCCGTATTAGACAGTATCCATTGTGATTGGGAACAGAAATATTATCTGCATCAACACTATGAGAACCGTTTGTAAAGATACTGTATCCTTAGACGAAGAAACAATTTTATTAACTCAAAACAATTGTACGGTGAAAACTAACATAAGGAAACAACATAGATCATTATGTATGCAAGCGACTCAATCAATCTAGAGAGAGAACATCGATTGAAGCAACTGCAAATAAAAGTAATGATCTGTTATTAATTCAATAACAAGGAAATTGTGGCCAATATAACGAAAGGTAAGAGCCAAAGTGCTACTTGACCATTTGGCAATTAAGAAGTTGTTATTAGTACTGCAAAAGTAAGTAAGTAGTTAGGCAACTAACCACACGATAAAGAAATAACTGCAAAAGGACCGCCTACCCAAAGTCGTTTACTACGTACTCCCGATAGCTAAAGAACTCAACAATAACTATAATCTTTAATAATGAGAGGGGCAAAATATAAAGAATCATAAAGAAAGATTCATATCTTTATCTACAGTAACTTCTCCAAGAATACCCCCAGCTCTTGACGCTCCCTTCTCGTATCTACGCATAGTCAATAGTGGAAAACTTAAATCCAAACATACATAAAACATGTCATACGTTTATCATGGCGGGAACAGGCGTGTGAGATAAGTCGCATCAATTTTTTCGGCCGCCGTTCAAAATCCCTCGGCGTCGTCGGCCGGCCGCTAAAATATTCCCCGGTTTATGCGCTGAATAATAAGACCCTTACCACAGGAGCTGGACACTGGAATAACATATAATAGAGAGGATTTCAAGCTTGAATGCTTTGAAAGATCATTTTGACAACAGAAATACAGAACATAAATGTCTGGTTCAAAACCATTTATTCATCCTTTGGTTTGAAAGTTAGAAAGTGGAAAAAAAGGAAAATAAGCTCTACAAAATATGCTTCGCAAAGGATTCTGCTGTATGACACACATTAAGAGCATGCAAATGGATGAACATTAACAAGTGTTCCAGTAACACTAGTTGATGACCAACCTTCGTATGTAACGAGTCTTTTGCAAATACCATACATGTATGCGTATAAGTAATGCCTATACGAAGAATGGTAATAACGCAAAAATCATACAATTTCGTCGATATAAAAATAAAAAACGTGGTATCGCAATCGGCTCCCGGTTGTACAAAAAGCGTACAGAAGAAGCTTCAGCAAAAAAGCGCGGTTGTGTCGCAGCGACAAAAACGTCGCTCGACTTACCAAACGATGTTTATTGTATGAGTCGCTGAATTTCAAGTGTTTTTTCAGCTTTAATGGATTGCGTGCCGTCTCCACCCCTAGCTGGACCACATAAAAAATGATCGCCCAAAAACCTTTGGCGAAACAAAAACATGTAAGTGCGTAATTGATTCGAGTATTTTTTTAATAACATATTTCAGCAATGTTTTGCTCACAGAGTGACGTTACACATACAATGGGATTTGCAAGAAAAAAAGACTCAGCGAACAACAGTAAAAATATGTCATATATTATATGAGATATGCGCATATTATTCATGAATAAAATATCTGACTGCCAAAACAAATCGAAATGACCTGACAACTGATAGCAATATTTTCCATCATAAATCAAAGCTTGAAAATTGTCATGTATGTGGGACAGTGAGCAAGTATAACATACTCGTAGATACAGCGTTATGTATGTATGAGATAAGCGATATATTCCGCTCGGTTAAGCCTGGCTAGTCACGGTTCAAATATTAATCATGGAGCCGTTTCAGGCCTCAGGAAATTTCACAAAGAAACTATATGTTAATGGAATAAATTGATTGGCTGGGTGCACAGTCATGTCGAGTCAGATAGTCGGTGGCTTCACGTCAGATTGTGATATAAGTGGATAAAAATGTAGCTATTTGTGTTTATAACGTAGCTTACGTTGGTAATACTGGTAACCTCCATGGTATATTACAAATTGGCCCCTTTTGTTAAAAACACATATTGTTGATTTATTTAAGTTATTAATCAATTAGGTATAACTAAAATGACAAAGAAAATATCCTAACAAAAAAATTTTCATGTAAAATATTGCCAAGATACCACAGACCATATGACTCACACTATCAAAAAGTTATCAGATCTCAAGTAGAGCCAAGCTTCTAACTCTACACGCCCTAACTATACAGGTCACAAACTCTACCTACACCTTAGTCAAAATATGCGGCTTGGCCAATTCGCTACGTTGAACTGGGCATCAGGTGAAACATTTATCCAGTGTTCATTACTTGTCTGTTATACAGTAGTTCATGTAGTGACGACACGAAGAAGACATGCTGACTTGGGATAAACAGCAAGAGAATGATGACTAGTCTCTAAGGTGATCACTTTACTTTACATACCTCCATGACCCGTTAACTATTAAATACGTTCATAAGCACAATGTCAATGTTTTGAGTGCATGACACTGAGACCATAAAACGTGATTTTCCACCCCAAAAAATAAATCGATCCTAGTAATAATTTTTGCGATTACTTAGTTTTATGTACCTACAGAATGCTGGGTTGACTGCTTATTGAAGGGTCCGTTTACACTGTGTATACGCAGCAAACAAAGCCAAATATTAGTAAATATAACTTAACGATGGTACATAATGGCGATATCAAGTCACGAGGAGACAAAGAGACTCATCTATCACTTACGGCTAATGCGCCGAAGAGACTCCGCAACCCTTTTACTGAAGATCACTTCGGGCGCGCGTCAATACATAGATCACTCATCTCCATCACTCATTTATCATTATCTGAATGTAGTGCGGATACACCACTAACGAAACAAGAACCGCGAATCTCAACGTAGTTGGATATGACGCCAAAAGAGTCACTGAATTTCTGTCTTCACTAGAAATTCGGATAGGTCTTCCAAGTGCTAAAACAGATACATAATAAGATAAAAAACCTAACTAAAGTGCTCATCAAACTTACGAAGAATTTAATTCTTTATAGCCATAAATAAGGGTGCGTCCTTCCTAATATGGGACTACAATTAAGGCCGAAATATCTAATGAATTTTCATTCAAGCATTTCCAATTGATTGGGAAGATTCATCAGGGGACAGGTTTTGAATGAAACATTATCGTCAAGTCTTTCTGACAACAGATCGTTGGAACTCGAACAAACTAACAATGTTTTAGAATCTTCCCCATGTGAGCCATCATCTACGTGGAAAAAAGCATTATAAACGTTTTACGAAGCCTAATTTCTGTGGACACGGACCGGCATAACATCGTTTATGTCCGCGGGTTATTGTGTACTAAGCAAAATATTATAACGCAGTACTAATGCTGCGATACGTCGCCGTGAAAAAACAATAAAACGATTTAACTACGACACGCGTGGCGGCCGCTCTGACTATAACTACGGTGGACAATATCCCATACCATTTATAATGTATCTTTTTTTATTACCATAGGGAGGCGGAGTGATATAACCAGCCGAGCGATGTTTTATTACTTGCAAGCTATCGTTTTGTTTGATTTGGGTACCTTAGTATTGTCGAGATACATGACAATAGTTGTCCCATCCCATTCCAATTGGTATAAATAAAAGCCATGTCGAGATCTTTTCTGAGAATAAAGTCATAGCCAGGTCAGTCCTTGTTCCGTTACTTACTAATACTATGCTTGAATAAACATTGAATATCATACTTAGTTTTGAAATGTTAATGAAGCTCTATGACAGATATATGTCACCGTAAAATTGTCAAATACGTTATTATATTGTAATCTCTCTAGCGATATTGTAAACTCTCGAATTAATGTCAAATGAACATACTGCTTACAATAAAACGCATTATTTTTCGTGAAATGCATGCGATGGTAGTAGAGGTTGCAATTGAATATTCGAATTATTCGTTACTTAGATCAAAACGTACTTTACTCGATGAATTCCACTAAATCAAGGATGTTTTAGTAGTAAAGGATATTAAGCAAAATGTGTTAAACATTAAAATTAGTTTTGCGATACGTAGTTGTCATTGGTCAGCAGCATGTAAAAGAATATATCTTTGTTTGGTGGCATTTCGCGTAATGACCGGTGTAGTATATTACAGCCAGTTTATGTGCTTCCAAGATGTAGCAGTAATAGTAAAATGATCTTAATACAGCATAAACCGCACATTACTTTTGTTAGTGACGTCCGGTGGCGATAATTCGACATGATATTGCACTTACTAAAACATTTTAACAGCCGCCATTTTGGTCTGGTCTTTACTTTACCCAAACTTATAGGTATACTCATGATGACTTAGCCCTATTTGGACACTATAACAACACATTAACTGTGTGGGGCTAAATGGTACGCCCTGTCATATCTTAATTGTCTACTTACAAGTAATCATTAATTACCTAAATAAGTACATTTTAGTCCACCTACGGCCGAATTACCTAGTAGGTAAACCCCTACTTTTCATTTGATCTTTCAAACTTTCTATTTGAACTTGCAAGTACCTAACTAAAAACTTTTTTTAGTTATAGGGTTACCAACCGTACTCTAATAATTCTAGGTAGGGTAGGGTGTAAACCACCTCATCACGAAGCCGTCAACCAAGCATTCTGTACATCAAACTAAGTAACTTTACGCAAAAATGATTGCTGGGAAACAATTTTTTTTTCGGGTGAAGAGTCACGATTGGTGGTATAACTCAACGTAACGCACTCAAAACATTGTGCTGATGGATGGAGTGAATAGTACGGGGTTTGTGGAGGCATGTAAAGTAAAAATCTTACAATAAAAACTTGTAATTAAGAAAAAACTTGTCAAAAAGTTGTAACTTTGACCACCAATATCTATCTAACGTCTAGTTACGGAGATATTGGTTCCCAGGTGTGGTGTGGATCAAAAAAATGGTCGGAATGACGAGGAGCTTTCGGCCTCGTTAAGAGGTGTTTTACACTTTTAAGATACCTACTATACTAAGGTTCATGTCCACCAAAAAGACGGAACGAAGACCACGAAGAAGGTTTAATTGTCTCAAAACAGGAAACATGTCACAGTATTATTCAGTGGAAACTGTATTTAGATAAACAGATGTTCTTTTCGGTGAACATGGACCTTACTCTATTTTGCGCAAGATGTACTCATGATCTACAAAAGTAATAGAGTATGCTTATAATAATTATTATTTATTTATTTATCAAGTAACAAGGACTCATTAATACATAGAAATTAATTAAATTTCTATTATTAAATATCTATTTATTAAATAAAATATATAGTACTAATTTTATACTAGAACACACTGAATACATTACAAATTACAAAACGTACAAAACAATAACCACACAAAACATCTTCATATTGACAGCCGACGACGTGCAAGTCATTGCAGCGTCTGATGTACGGACAGTCGACCCTGTCGGCTATCATCACCAACACGCTGTTGGAGCTGCCGCGAGCTCTGCGTTGCCCAGGCCCATTGTGAGCGACCACGTTACAGTCCCGTATGTATCACTGGCAACACACACTGGACTTTCGGCTTGAGACACTGTGATATTTTAGACGAGAAGATACTGCGCAACTTTACGAACGCTGCCCAGCCGAGTCGGATTCGACGACAGGCCTCTTTCTCGAAATTTGACCTATCTAACTGGACCGTTTGTCCCAGGTACATGTCCACAACTTCGAGTGTAGTGTCCCCAATCTTGATAGGAGTGGGTATTACATGGGCATTCAACATGACCTTGGTTTGTGTTGAGAAGTGAGATGGGCCTATAATTCTTCAGCCGGGCATTGTCGCCCTTCTTGGAGAAGAGTACCACCGCACCCCTGCACCATGCCTATGGCGTTTTCCCCTCGACTATGATGGAATTGAACAGCTTCTGAAGGGTCTTAAGTACCGGTTTTCCACCGTAGGTACCGTAATTTCGTCATCACTCGGTGCCTTGTTATTTTTAAGCTGTTTCAGAGCCATCCTAATCTCGTACAGGCCGGGATGTCTTTGTAATAGTGTTAGGTCAGTCTAGCTCTTGGGTAGTTTGCTAAATCTACAACGGATTTACTGGTTGACGTGTACAACCGCCCATAAAAGCTCTCGATTTCCCTCAGAAGCTCCGGTTTGGTTGATGAGTTCCTGCTATCGTTGGTCTTCAGTTTCGTGAGCTGGCTCTGCCTACCCTAGCCAGACCTCTCGTTAATACCTTGGAGCCTTTATTCCGCTCAATTGCGTCTTTTATACGCTGGATATTAAAGTGGCGGAGGTCGCTCTTCAAGGATTTAGAGAACCGTCTATGAGCTGCGGTATTTCGACGCCTCGTCTGTAGACTACAGATAGATAGTCGTCGGGATGTGCCGAGATCGGGGCGTAGACCTGTATAACCTTCAGCGAATATCTTGAGGATATTCTGAGTATAAGCCACGCTGGTCCACACATTCTCGATCTTCACCACTTTGTTCACAAAGGACTTGTGGTTGCCGGAATTCTGGATTATCATGACCTCTCCCTCTTCGGATTTGAATACTCCATCGCAGCCTGTTCAATCCCTCTTCAAGTTCCGCTATCTTCTCGTCGGTCCGGAGTGTGCGTGTGTTGTCATATTGTGTCAGGTATGTTGCCAGGTACAGTCGTTGGTTTAGGCAGCCGGATGCCTTCCGGTAATTCTGTGCACCCCTTGCCACGCCGAAACCTCGACCGCTGCCGTAGTCTATGGTAGATGTGCTGCCGACACCCACGGGTGCTATATTTTACTCTCTATACAGAAAATGATAAATAATACCGTAAATACAGTTTATCGTAAAGTAAACCGTACACACAAACTATTCTGAAAAACAGTAGACTAGCCGAAAAATCCACTTCTGCTCTTTAATAAAGATAAGTACAAAAGGTACGGAATTGCAAGCATCTTAATACTCGTATTATGACATTTCATCCTTTATCGTATTTAATGCCAATGTCCTGCCGAATATTCGTGGTTTCGCCAACATTTATTATTATGCCAATATTTATTGTACAGCCGTAAAACGAATGTGTGGGTGTATGAAACTCAATTATCAAGGGCTTACCAAGGGCGGACGCAGTTTAAAGCGCGACATCCCCTTGTTGTTGCAAAAAATGTATTTTATCGAAATAAGCCGTCTACGCATTACGCACCCTAGCGTTTCTCGTTGGCTATTCAGGCAGTTTATTTAAGTTTTGTGTTGCAATTTTACAAGGATATTGAAGCCCTCATTAGAGCATTTTTGTGAATGAAGTCATTCGGATTCCATTTGGGAAACAATATTATAACGTACTACGTATTATGAGAACTACGATGTTGGTGTACTGACGAGTTTCAAATACGTTTAATTTCAGCAATTCTAGAATAACTCATAATGTACTCATTGATTATGCTGATGCCTGCTGTTTGGATGCCACTGAAGAGTTGTTGAATAAACTAGAGCGTTTGCAATATCTTGGCATTCGTTTTGTGTTTGGTCTGAGAAAATATGACCATGTCTCTCACTTCCGCAAGGAAATGAAGTGGCTCCCTATCCGTCTTCGCAGAAACACTCGGATTTTATGTCTCCTCTACAACATCCTTCATAACCCTACATATCCAAGTTACCTACGCGATCGCTTTTCCTTTAGCCGTCCTCCTGATGCTCTGTGCAGATCCAGACATCATCTTATTTTCCCATCTCAAAAAACTGAATTCTATTCTTACACCTTCTCCGTTCACGCAGTACGTTTGTGGAACTCGCTTCCGCTAACATTCGTGACTCTAAAACTCTATTTATTTTCAAAAATCAAGTCAAGGAGCACTACCTGTCCTCTATGCTGTAATATTCTATATTTATATTATAGGTATATATTTACAATATCATTATTTATTTTTACGTGTTTATATAGTTGTATTTACGTTTATTTTATATAGCTATATGAAAAAAATTATGTTTTGCCTTTTTTACACACTGCGTCTACATTTCTAATTCAACTGTCCTCTCGCAGGTCTGCTGGAAGAGATTTCTTATGATATAAGTAGTACCTTTGTGCTCTTCTATCGTTAATGTAATGTCCTATGAAGTATTTTGTGTGTACTTAAATAAATAAATAAATGTAGAGCGAAGCGGAAGGCCATCGTTCCGAATAAAATACATATAACATACCATCATGCTATGATAGATACAGTTTAATGTCCGTAGCATAAAAAAATATAATCCTCGTCAAAAATCGATCGAATTAAAAACACAACAAAAAATGTTTTACCAATTACAACAAAATATTTAAATTGACCAAATAAATGTTATCATTTCTCAGGATTTTTTGCGCTCAACAAAAGCTTTCAAATTGTGCGAACTATAAGCAACAAGGGCGGGGGCGATTTGAAAATTTAAACTAAATCCCCATCGCTAACGTTGCAACTGCAGGGGATAATCGCCTCCGTTCCCACCGCCATCCACACCGGGCGCACAAAATTATACAAACGCAGCCCTTATCACAAACGCAATAAAGATTTCCTGAACAGCACGTTTAAAATAGCTATTGAAAAAATATACCTTATTCGGCAATCGTCCCGAGCTTTGTGCTTACATCAAGTTCACACGAGTAATGGTCACTTGGAATATCGGCCCCATTGTCCGTACACGATATTTTTATACTAACGTGAGCATTTTGCTGAACAGGCTTAAATAAAGTACCTACAGGATAGGGCGTAACGACATCCTCGACAACTCAAATAAATAGAAGCATTTTGAGTAAGCACCTCTAAAGGAATAGTAATAGCAAATCCGACAAGAATGAAATCACTCAATGTGGAATAAAAATGAAATCTGATTCAATCACCACACAAATCCCACTTGATACGAACACATAATAAAGAAAATTTTAAGAATGTTAAACACAAAACAGAGTAATGCGATCCCTTATTCCCAACGCCCAACATCGGCGCACACCTCCGCAAATCGTAATCCTCTTAGAAAACATTTCCAATTTAAAAAGAATTCCTCTTATCCCTCTGAGGAGGGCACGCGTAAAAAATAAAAGGAAAAACTGTGTGACACGCAGTACACAAGACGGTAGATATATAACACGGTTTTTCACTGGGCCCCTCGATTCCTTACAGGTCGCTTCTTCCGTCGAGAAAGCATCTATTGAAACTCCACTCAGGCCGTGTTAGCTATCTATTTAGTATAAAAAGGGTCGAGAATTTTTCGAGATCCTTTTTTATCCGAAGGTGGGCGCCCACCCTTCGCAACCGACCCGCGCCGACCGGCAGCCGCTCGTTCAACCTAACTGTGGAGAATCTACTTATATTATGTCTAAGTATTTACCAATTTATTACTTTAAAAAAAGATCGTCTAAGTTTGAGTTACTGCTTTGATCATCAGTAAGACGTTCCAACAACATTAAATTCAACATGAGCAATTTGTGATTTGTGTATCCCTCTACATGGCCCTTCCCTAGCGGCGCGCGGCGGGCCGTCCCTCGCTAGCCGCTAGCATCAGTTCAAATATTTAAAGGGCGGCTGAATTTGATTCCATCCGTTTGGATTGCGTCTAGAGCGGTCCGCAATTGGATCACACACGCGGTTACTACGGCCCGTCTCCCCAATCTCGAGTTATTTCGCTAAAATCAACTTATCCAAATTTGATTCCAAAGGCCCTAAGTAAACTTAAAGTTTCAAGTTGTCCAACAGTCGTCTAGCTAAAGGAACGTGCAATCAATCGAACCGTACGTCGTGCTTCAGTTATGACTTTACAATTTGTGCAAAATAAAGTTTTGGCCCTTTTTAGACTAAACCTTGAGTATAATCGTGACTAATGACAAAACAAGCACCTCGATACTAGAAACATGAAAAATTCAGTTAAGAAAAAATAAATTCGCTCTCACATCAATCCCCGAATAAGAAATACGAAATATACGTCTTGTACATACAATCCACATAAGACGGGCGGAGCGCGCCTAGGGATCGGTTAACCCACGTTACACGACGCTCGTCCCAGGCGGAGGATTCCGACTTTCCACAAAGAAAATAGCAATCAAAATTTGATTTACCGCCACCCGCGGCCATACATCAAACCGCTCTAATCCGCGGAAAGAGAGAAAACCTAAAATCTAAGGGGATCCGACGTCGCTGTCGAATTGAGAATCCTAGTGGCACGAACCGCCTTAAATATTTATGACCAAGTAAAAAATACGCGCGGGCCTATGAATATATATGCGAGAGGCGTCGGTGGTGGCCAGTGCTGGGGGAGAGTGTAAATAACTCAGGAAGTAAAACCGATTTGCACATTATACCGAACTTACCTACCTACATATAAATCGACCTCTCCCTCTTCATCTAAGTTCAATGCATATTTTAGGATATCGAATACCTAGTCAGACGCTACAGATGCGTCAGGAACCAGAACCACTGACCGGAAAAACCATAAGTAGATAGTACCTGCGGCTTTCAAAATATCAACTCATAATAAAGATCTACCTACAGCGATGAGACAAGATGCAGTACCTACTTAGTTAAAGGACATGGACAAATCCTGCCCCAATTGAACAAATTAAAAGTATTACAAATAATCCTACTAATATTATAAATGCGAAAGTTTGTAAGTATGGATGTATGGATGTATGGATGTATGGATGTATGGATGTTTGTTACTCTTTCACGCAAAAACTACTGAACGGATTTGGATCAAATTTAGCACACAGATAGTTTATTACCTGGATTAACACATAGGATACTTTTTATCCCGGTAATAAGATCCCGTGGGATAATTTCAAACTTCACGCGGGCGAAGCCGCTGGCAGAAGCTAGTAAAAAATAAAAAAAATGAATTTTGGAATATACTACTATACAATACTAGAACACAAAATAAAAATACTTACTTTTTATTTTTGATTTTACTCGAAATGTAGAATTTACCCCTCAACGTTGCCATAAAATATTAACAAAGAACAGAACATCATCATCATCATTATCATTTCAGCCAAAAGACATATACTGCTGGACAAAGGACTGGTGTCGCCACATTGACCGGTCTCGTGCGACACGCATCCAGCGAATTCCCACAGCCTTCACCATGTCATCGGTCCACCTAGTGGAAGGCCTTTCAACGCAACGTTTTCCGGACCATGGTCACCACTCCAGAACTTTTCGACCCCATCGGCCAACCGTTCTTTTTCCCTCTCCATTGTCGTTTGGATGACTTTTAGCCTTCTGGTGAGGCCCATTGTGAGTGACGTTTCGGTTCTGTATGAAATCACTGGCAACCCAGACTGGTCATAGACCTTTGTCTTAAGACACTGCGGTAAGTTGGACGAGAAGATACTGCGCAACTTTCCAAACGCTGCCCAGCCGAGTCGGATTCGACGATTGACCTCTTTCTCGAAGTTAGACCTGAACTGGACCGTTTGTCCCAGGTACACAATCATAATTGTCTACAACAGAACAAGAACAGTACAGAGAAAAATTAAGTCAGACTGGGCCTAAAATGTAAAATATTCGTTACTTATACTGACTTTAAATGTAATTAATCATTATTTTTTACGTGGGGGTGCCGCAAGTCCCGATTATGGGGGCAGAGATACTTCCGTCGCATGCATTTCACAATATTACGGTGTCACTTCGATAGATTACAATATACCGAAAAATAATGCGTATTGTAAGCAGTAGGTATGTTCGGACGTTTGACAATATTTCGAGAGTTTACAATCTCTATAGTTATATAAACTTATAATACACACTAGAATATAGACAAAAGTACTTTAGACTTAGTGACAACAACAACTCCTTTAAATCTTTATAACTTTTATCCAAAACTGCTGAGCTTTATGTACTATTAAATAACATATATTTTACATCTGTTCTTCCTGGGGTACAGGATCATACAATTTTTGGGCAAATCCTTTTAGGAAACCAAAAAACATTAAGTACCTACAACAACAGAAGATCAGAATTCTAAGAAGGAACATAAAAAACTTTTTTGCAAAAAATAAAACCGACTTCAAAAAAAACAAAAAAAGTGAAAAATAACTTTAGCTTCTGAAGTCGGTGACCTTTGTTTGATTGCTTTAGTTATTTTGTCACCGACTTCAGAAGCTAAAGTTATTTTTCACTTTTTTTGTTTTTTTTGAAGTCGGTTTTATTTTTTGCAAAAAAGTTTTTATTTTTCACTTTTTAGTGGTTCACAGGTGCTTGATACATGGAAAGTGCATACCGTTACAATTACAACAAGCCCAAACACGACTATGGTACATTGTCTCATTATGGAGTTCCGTGACTCTTGGCTTCATCATCAGATCTGATGGTAGAATGGTTCTTATCAAACGCAAATGCTTCACTTGTTGTAGAAAATACCAAAATCGCAACACGTTTTCAGATAAAATTTGAAGAGTTCCCTCGATTTCGCCAAGATTCCATCATCAGATCCTAATTTGGTGGCTATGGGACCAACTTGGAAGTATACCCTTTCAAACAAAAAAAGAATTTTTCAAATCGGTTCAGGCGTCTTCGAGTAATCGGTGAACATACATAAAAAAAAAAAAAAATACATACAGTCGAATAGAGAACCTCCTCCTTTTTGGAAGTCGGTTAAATAATATTATATGGATCAATGTATTTATCTAAAGTTCACCTAAATGCTATCAAATCGAACGAATTATTCGTTTTCTTCTCCACCCACAGTCCGCATCGTCTACCGCATCTCACCCTTCCGTAAACCATTGCGTGTATTTCATTGCAAAATATGTATACCGCCGACCACTGTTCAATATTCAGTGGCGTATAAAAACTTATCGGACTTTATGGGCAACCTACATTTCGCTAATACTAACGCTTTACTAAGTAGAAATATTGCGAATATTCACAAAGATACGTTTTCATAGCTTTAAAAGTAACTTGCTCTTCTTCTTACTTAAAAAAACCTAGTATTGCAACAAAATTCAACACTGGAAATCCTTATAAAGGCCCACCTGCTGTCTTCAAATAACTAGTTACAACAAAAGTATCGCGATAGCGCAATAAAAAAATTACGAATAAGAAACAAAACTAGCATCCCCTATCGGCAATTTTGCATCGAGACCGATCGCCGGAGGGCACCGCACGGAGGGACCGGTGAGCGATGTCGCATTAGGGAGTTTGCATGGGGTCACCGTAAGCCGTTTCCGATAAGGCCCCCCGGCGACACGGCGCGGAGTGTTTCGGACTTTCGGTATTTTCGGCTCAATACTCGCTTATCTGCGTGGCACACTCGCCTGCAATGTACGTGGGCTGAATAATGCATTCGGCTGTCCACCGTTCACACACCAAATTGAAATTATTTTCCTATAATACATTATTGATTGCGACACATACGTTCATAGTCAGTTGTGGAGCGAATGCTGCGAGTATTGTGTCTGAATAATATGATCTTTCAATCGTAGGTAAATACAGTTTGTTATATGATTCTGAGGTTAATTGCGTTTCCATTTTGTATTTTACCTAACGATGGGAAACGTACTTAAATGAAGTTATATTGTCACAAAAATACTCAAAGATTTTGATGAAAACTAAAATTGCATCACTAGATTTTTGAAAAATCAATATACGAATATAGGCCTTTGATCGAAACCGTTGATTTTGAAAAAAAAGACCCTTTTTATTATAACACCAGTCGATAGCGTCGCTTTTAAGAATCAAATTCTGAGAAGTAATACTCTTGCTGTATGTTATCTAACCTTGCAGTTTACCTCGGTATTTATTAAATTATTTTCAGATGTACCTACACCTACCACTGCTTGTCTCTGCATCACCCAAAGGTTGACCGATAGAGAATGCCTACCTATGGGCTATGGCATTAAGTCGGTCTCTGTACTACCTATGTGCCTGAAGTCTATACTAATATTATAAAGAGGAAAACTTTGTTTGTTTGTTTGTAATGAATAGGCTTAAAAACTACTGGACCGTTTTTAAAAATTCTTTCACCATTCGAAAGCTACATTATCCACGAGTAACATAGGATATATTTTATCCCCGTACTCCCACGGGAACGGGAATTACGCGGGTGAAACCGCGTGGCGGGCGCTAGTGTTAAATAAATAAATATACCTACCTAACTTTTTCTCAGAGCCCAAAATCTCCAAGACGGTACCTGCACCACCACCTCCCTCGATTACGAACAAAAAAACTTCTTCACGCCACCATCACAAGATTGAGATCTCGCGAGAGCCGCAGCCACTAGTCGCTCCCACATGACAAATGTACGTTTCCCCGCTTTTTACGCGTCGAGGGTGTCACGCAAAAAAATGTATGAGGAAATTTACCTAATGGCCACGATTCTTTATTCTCTATCGCCATTGTCACGCGGACAATGCTGTAATGGAGGGATGACGTGAGTGGACTCCTCACGACACGCCGGGGTTTTATTCTCTTTTCATTTTATTTGAAATGTTCGTGCGATACTTGTGAATATGAGGCATTACAGAATTCATTAGCGTCTATACAAACAAGACTTTGATCGAATAGGCAAGATTCTGGTCTGTGCGAGAGATAATGATTCTATTCGGGTTTAAAATTGTTGTAGTCCTTATATTAAATACTTTTGTCATCCGTATTATCGAGAGTTGGAGACTATGCATGCCCTGATGCCATCGCCATGACAGTACCTACTATCTATAGGGGGGTGCATCTTCAGTCCTTTTATAATTTCTCATATAAATAAGACAGTGTTAATAGGTGTCTTTTTTAGAGTTCCGTTATTAAATAGCTAAAACGGAACCCTTACAGATTGATCCAGTACGTCTGTCAGACCGTCCGTATGGCACAGCCATTTTACTCCGAGGCTATTGGCATCACACAGTTGGAGAGTAGGTGCCTTTTGTGAACCTACCCAAAAATAATGTGAAATAATGAAAAATATATATATGGGTTGCCCTACATAAATATATTAGTAGGTACGTGTCTAACTATATAAGTCACTGTGAGGGGTGGAAAGTTGGGCACGCCACGATAGTGGCGGTAAGTCCCCTCTTTGAGGAGTGGCTGGAGAGGCGCCACGGCGTCCTCACCTTCCGCCTGACGCAGGTCCTCACCGGACACGGATGTTTCGGGAGGTACCTGCACCGAATCGGGCGGGAGGAATCGCCCGGGTGTCTCCACTGCGAGGATCGACCGGAGGACACGGTGGAGCACACGGTGGAAGTCTGCCCTGCGTGGGCGGAGCTCCGCCGTGTCCTCGTGGCGGCGATCGGCGGCGGCGACCTCTCGCGTCCGGCCCTGGTTCAATCCATGGTCCGGAGCGAGACGGAATGGGAAGCCGTCGCCTCCTTCTGCGAAGCAGTCATGCTAGCGAAGGAGGTGGCGGAACGAGAGAGGGAGAGATCCTCTCTTCCCGGCCGCCGCGGGAGACGCAACGGGCGTCGGGGGCCACGTGGTGGCTACCGGCCACCGTAGATGCGGGCCTGTGGACGGCTGGCTATGGGCAATAGCTGGCCGTCCGGCCGTCTAACGACGACGACAGGCCGTGTCGACGGCGCGTTCGTGTTCCACGCGCGCCTCAAAGAGATGTCAGCAAAAGGAGAGGGGCCCGCAAGGGCCGAAGCCTGCCGGGGTTGCGGGCCTGTTCGAAAGAGATACCGCGGCCCCGGAACGTAAAGGGCGAGGAAGGAACATGGATGGGTTTTAGTCAGTAAGAGTCTGACACTCCCTCCCGCTCCGCCCAGAGTGGGAGAAGTCATTTGATGATTTCCCATCCTAAAAAAAAAAAAAAAAAAAAAAGGGGTGGAAAGTTAAGTCTAGGCCATCAACTGAATTCCGAAGACTGGGGTATGAAATGAATAGCTGATAATGCTTTGGAACCGATTCAAACTATGCTCCTACCACTTGATCCGGAAAAAGTCTTAAGCACTATTTTTGACGATATTGCAAAATAATCGTAATGCTAAGTTTGTTTTGTTGAATTGTAGGGTAGTTGCGTTGTGGTCACCAGTGTGTACTAACTGTCAGAGCCAGACTTGATAGCATGTTCAATTGAATCCAATAAGCGAAGATCCAGGTATTATCGATTTAGACACAGTTGATTTATGTTCAGTTGAACAATTTCTTAACATCCAGCTAAACAAAGAGGAGCAAGAAGATGAAATCGAAGAAGACATGACTGTTAAAACCGAATTTAATCAAAAAAAAAGTATGAATCGGAATAGTTACAATATTAACAGAAATCGGAAGTACAGTTAAAACAGTACTAATCTATATAAGTATCAAAATCATCATAGCATAAAAACAGCATTTCAAATAAAACTTTGTCATAACAGATCGTGGAGTAGGCCTACCGGGGAAACCACGTGAAAAAACGCGCCACGTACACGTACACACATTTCTACACCTCCCAGATGTGGAAATGTGTGTACGATGCAAATACCTTCAACTTTTCAACTTCAACTTAATTCCAAATCTAACCATAACCGGATGAGTACTGGGTACACCTCATTCTTTCTCACTACACACACCCTACACCTACACACCACTTACGCACTTACACACATCCTACTCCCACTCACTACTCACACACACACACACACACACACACTCGCACACATTTATTCAACCCACTACATAGTTAAGTCACAGATTACGTTAAGTAAACGTTTTTATTTTGTGTTTTCTTAAATAGATTATATCCTGTTTTCTTTTACACCATTTGCTTACTGTTGTAATGTCCCGTTTTTTCATTTATATTATTTTGATTTTATATTTTATTTATTTATTTAGGTAACCAACAGCGATACAAATAAATGTTTTACAAAATATGCATGTGACAGTGACTATGGCCAATTATAGGTTTCCCTGTTTAACGAGGATATTATAATACATGCGAACGGACTAATGTTAATAGTTTTAAGTTAGATTTAGATGATATTTTTCGTTTTTACAATTTTGAAAAATAAAAATTAAAATTGAAAGATGATCCAAGATAGTACATGAAGAAGACTGAAGAAGAAGATTGGTTGCTTGTCATTTATCTCTGTTTATAATTCTGGCTTTGTCTTGTCTATAACGGAGAATCACTGGCTCCTAAGACACAGGCACATACACCTAGTTTAGGAGTCAGAGAATTAAAATTATTGTGACCTAGTTATAAGCCTTATTATGCTCTTTGTTTTTGATTATTGTAGTGCTACTGTGATGGCTTTTGGTGCAATAATGAATTTATTTATTTACTTTTAGAATCTCGATATCTTATTTATGTAGAGTGGTTGTTGGGATTAAAAGTATTGGGACCATTTTTGTAGATAATTTCATGATCTACAATTTATTTCAGAGCTTATTGATAAAACTTACCGTTTTCGAGAAAAAAAACCGTACATTTTGACTTTGAATAACTTTTTTAATACACTTGGTATATGATCGGATAGATGGGGACGTTTAGTACTTTATTATATACTTTAGCTGACCCACGCAACTTAGTTTGCGTCATTAGAAAGAAAGCCCACAATACGAATAAATATTCCCCGTTTTAGCAACAATTTTAATTTATGGTCTGCTCCTATTGGTTGTAGCGTAATGTTATATAGCCTGTAACCTTCCTCGATAAATGGACTACCCAACACAAAGATTTTTTTCAATTTCATTTAGTAGTTCCTGAGATTAGCGCGTTTATACAAACAAACAAACTCTTCAGCTTTATAACATTAGTATAGATTTCTACTGGTGTCCCCAAGGACTCATCAAATTTCAGCTCTGTCGGAGTTTTTGTTTTTGATCACTATTTGAATGTCTCATTTGACCGGACTAGGTACTACCGAACATTGTGTTAAATATTCTTGTTGTGTTACTATTGTTTAATAGTAAGTTCCATGTTTTACTATTTAGTTCACCCCAGAAAGTATTTCTTTATAATTTTAGAGCTTTCTTCAATTTAGAAAACTTAAAAACATTCAACTGTCTAACTGGCCCTTGAAACTAACAAAAAATTGCATTAGCTTAATATTTCAGGAACGAAAAATGAATTGAACAAACAGACCAGACGGTATGACGTTGCGCGTTGGTGCCTTGGAGCGTTGGCAGGCCTTTGGTGTGACGCAACTGTGTCGACACCCTTGCGCCTTATCACGTTGCAAGCACGCCGGGCTGTGCAGGCGCTGCTGCTGCGGCTGCTGAGATCCTCAAATGGCGCAAATACTGTAACCTTATTGGTAACTACAGCTTTGAGCCGTTTGGGGTCGAAACGCTCAGGTCATGGGGTTCGAGTGCGCGTCT
The DNA here is from genome assembly GCA_916618015.1 of Xestia c-nigrum. Lineage (NCBI taxonomy): Eukaryota > Metazoa > Arthropoda > Insecta > Lepidoptera > Noctuidae > Xestia > Xestia c-nigrum. The sequence goes on along the minus strand of OU745252.1, from coordinate 25,774,522 downwards.
CCTTTTTAAGGAAATATCCCACCTACTGATCGACACTACGCGTGACCAGAGAGCCTTCTCTTTCTTTGATCAAAGAATGGTGAAGCAAAAAATGAATGCTGAGGCTGAATGCTGCCAGACTTCCCCGATGACAGCGATGCGGAGGAGTACTTTGACGCCTCAGTGTCCTATTGACATTGTTTTAAATATGTAGGTACTAGTTGTAGTATGTATATTTGTACAAAATAAATTTGTAGAACAAACTTACAATATACATATTTTGAAGACCTATCCAAAAATGTCCCACACTCTAGGGTTCAGATACTGTTTTGTAAATAACAACAGGTGTTTCTTTTGTAATGGGAGATTTAGCAGTATAAGTAACACAATTTATTTTACACAACACACCAAGCGGCAAGCAGTAACCCAGTTTGATTCAGAACATGAACAAGACATTGTTATTTTGGGAAAGGTAAGCTTCCCTTTAATTCACTTACTACTGTATTATAAGATTTACTATTATACTGGAAATGAGCCAAACATAATAACTGTACTAAATCAATGAAATTGTAATAAAATGAAATTTTGAATTAGACACCAAATAAATAACACAATTACATTTACTCACCCCTAAAAAAATATTCAATAGAAAATTATCCATGATAACTAACTGGCTTAGGCAATTTCACTACACCATCGCCTACAAAATATTCTACAAGAAATATAATTAGGTATTCACCGACAAAGATCACAACTTCACCTTGAAAATATTCAAAATTCCATCACATTTAAGTATAAATCAAACATTTGTCGAATAGGTAGATGTGAGATTGCCCTCATTTGAATAAGCAGCTTGTTGCAAGCTCTTCCTAAAGGGAACTACAGAGAGACGGTGCCCGGAGTAACCACCGCACACAGACCGAGCTTCTCCGGACGAATAAAATTCAAAATCTTCCAAACTCTGCCCTGCTATTGGACAGCCAACCCCTTACCCTTTTGCGCGTGTGCTAAAAAACGAAAGGGTTAAAAAACATACCCTTTTTTAAAAGCTCCCCTCATTTTGCATCTCTTTCTACACTCATAGCCTCACCTATTTCTATAAAAGTAACTCATGTGATATAGTGATGTGTAATTAAGTAAAGATAAGCATACACGTGGCAATCTGAAATATAAAGATGATATTAAATCATTATTCGTTTTTAAATTTTGCTTTTGTTTTCGAAAAAAATAAAATAATTTATGAAAAGCAACAAAAGCGTTCCTACTATGAAGTAAAGAATTTAGATGTTTCAAATTAACAACACCCAAGCAACGAAAATAAAACGATTACCAGTAAAAAATGTAATTGTTTAGTAATTTACACACTTTAGAACAACAACACATGTTTAGTAAACAAATCTGTCTTGTCAAAAATTGCCGCGCCAGTTGGACGTTATCAACGTCCAATTTCACGCAAACGTATTCAATTGAAAATGTGATGTCAGTCAGTCTACAGGCTATTTGAAAGTAAATAAATACAATTTCTTAGTTCGAAACAAAATTAACAAATTTACGTGAATATTATTAGTAACTAAAAGTTTAGATGTGGCGAAACACAGAACCTACATTACCTATCTACCTGCCAATGAGATTGCCATCATAAGGGAAAAGCCATAGACGTAGAATGGGAAAAGCCAATTTGTTCAGGGCAGGGCATCCACAGATTACATAATAGTAGCATCTAATGGTTCTGGGTGGTCTTGTACACGTGACAAATAGTTATCGTAGATTTAGGATTAGCAACAAGCAGTTCATTTCTATGATTTTTTCTTCTTTATTAATCGAAAATATCATTCCGTTTATATATAGTATGTTTTATTGAAACAGTACTAATTTTATTATTTTAAAAGTTGAAAAGTATTCGCTGGCAAACTATAATTATGTAGTTTCTTCGTTCGGTCGTTCCAATTCACTACACTGAAAATTGACAGCATCCGACCATCACTAACTTGACCAAAATGCGTTCCAGTACACACAGTGCACTATCAGACTAGCATAAAAAAGGAATTCACAAACGTAACGTAACGTGTATTCATAACGTTAGAAAGAGAAAGCAGATATAGCTTAGGCTATAATTATGGGCTGACACTGACATAAAGTTGGATGGAATGCGGCAAATAGACGAATCTGACGAATGACGATTTTGTGTTCGGATTATATTCTGGGTTTTTATTCAGGTTTCTATGTGCAAACAATAGGTATTCCAAGATGACTCTTTACCATTTTGGCAATTGCCTTGCACTGGTGTACGCACCATATCATATGGCGTATAAGTTCTCAGGAATGTAAGTTAACGTTCTTATAGGTTATGGTAAATACCAACTACTAAAGTCCGTTTTTTATTAATTTTTGATTGTTTTAGTTCGGAATACGCTACGTTTTCAAAATGTGTGTATGCTGGAGGCCTCTACATCTTCACTCAGCTGTGCAAAATGCTGTTGCTGGCTACATTCTTCCCGGATTCCGACAGTAGTCACATTACAGGAGAATATAATGTGTTCATGGTAATTATGTTGTTTAAATTCAGTAATTTATGTCTTAGGTGTCTGTCTAGTTAATTCTTGGTGAAGGTCATAGATTAAACTTATATTGTCACTTACGGGATATCTTCCGTGATTATTTTTAATGTTGAGCATCCAGTTGTTGTTGGGTGCTCAACATTAAAAATAATCACGGAAGATATCCCGTAAGTGACAATATAAGTTTAGTTTTAAACCGTGAAAGCCTAAAACAGTGGTCATAGATTATTTTTACAGTGACCTATTAGTCACTTGTTTATATTGTAATCAGTTATCAATTAATCTCAGTTTCACTTGTCTTGTCATAAGTGTTTTTAGTACTCAAAGCAAATAATAGTTTTCTAAGTTTCACAAAGTTAAAGTTATCTTCTATAGGCAGGCTTTCTCAGTTAATTTTATTTCTGTAGAGCTTATACATATCTTCTATTACTTACTTAAATAAACTAGGTCACTGCTCACAGGCAATGATTCAATAGTAGAATATAGACTTGTTCAAATACTGTAACAACTGCAGTCCAAAACTTGTTTTATATTAGGGCATAATTTGAACTTTTAAATATTTCTTGCAGATTTACTAATGAAATGCTTTTCCATTTGATTTCAGGAAATCCTAAAAGCAACTGTTGATTTTGCAGACCTCCTGGGTATATACTTTGCTCTGAATTCAGTTCCAGGCAAAGGTCACGCCAAAATCCTCACCTCTGCTATTGGATGGGCGAGCGCAGAGGTAAACTCCTTGCAGACAACAGTCAGTCATTGTTGTGGATTGTTGTGTGTGTGTGGCAACTGAGCTCAACATTGAAACACACAATATACTAATTGTGAAAGTATCAAAACATGGGGCGGGCCTTATTTTTGGCATTGCCTATAGTTATTTCCTAAATAACTTGCGTTTACCCGCAACTCGTTTGATGTGAAGCAATGTTGTGGTCTATGGTGACATATCCAAATTACTATTTAAGCTTATTTATTAACTTTTAACTTGGCCAATGTTTCTGGAGTAATCCTCACATACAAAGCTCAGGATTAGGAGTCAGCTCCGGGCTGTTAAAACAACATTTGCTGCTTAGTTGCTGTTTAGTGCTAATGGGCAACAAGCAACAACAGATGACAAAAGTTATAGTAAATACTAACTGCCCTGTGACCTTCGTCCATGTAAGGATCGTAGCACACATATTAAATCAGAAAGGGATTGTCACCATACCAACTCGAGCCATTCAGTATTATGAAACTCCCTACTGCAGCGTACAGTAATCGGAATCATAACCTAATCGCCTCGGGACAAGCTCACAAACCTCAGTGGTTCATGGTCGACTGGCAATCCCTGCGCTTACGGTTCTCTGTACCCTAGCTTACGGCTCTCTGTACCCTAGCTTACAGCTCTCCGTAACCTAGCTTACGGCTCTCCGTACCCTAGCTTACGGCTCTCCGTACCCTAGCATACGGCTCTCCGTACTCTAGCTTACGGCTCTGCGTACCCTAGCTTACGGCTCTGCGTACCCCTAGCTTATGGCTCTCCGCACCCTAGCGGATGGCTCTCCGTACCCTAGCTTACGTCTCTCCGTACCCTAGCTTACGGCTCTCCGTACCCTAGCTTACGGCTCTCCGCACCCTAGCTTACGGCTCTCAGTACTCTAGCTTACGTTTGAGTTCGGATTCAAAATGATTGAACTAGTGCCTCCCAGCCGCGGCATCGCCTAGCTGTAGCTGAGTAGACGTGCTGGAACTTCTGTTCCGCTTACGTAACGTTGACGCCTGTTTGACGCCAAAGGAAAAGGCGAGGTGCTGACGATCTCTTTCCGAGTTGATAAGTGTGCTACGACCTTAAAATAATTTAAAAAAAGCCAAGCCCACAGCTTTAAATTTTTTTGCTCGGAATCCTAATTCTTTTTCCTAAAATTAAAGTAGCCTAAGTTACTTAAAGTCCCGTCAATATCGGTACAGCCGTTTTGGAGATTAGCTAGATCAAACTTACAAAAATAATAATTTTAAAAAGTGTTTATTTGTACTTTATTTCTTTCATAAGCATTCAGAGCCCAGTTGTAAACTTCCCCTTGTGCCTATTGGCCTTGTTTCGTTCTGTCTCCTGCTGATATGGAGGGAAGTGGAAATTACGCTTTTTTCCTACTCCTCTGCCATACTTTCTGATTAAGGTCAATGTGGACAAATCCGTCTGCGGGGCTATTCCGTCTACACGCATTTACTACTAGTTCAAGTATAGTTACGCTTTTACTGATTCGGTCGGTTAAACAGGATCACTTTTTAGTTCGAACTATGATTCATAGATGGAGCAAAGTTGTCTACAAGAGTAAAAAAACACGTTTGAAGTTTAGTCCTGCTCCGAAGTCGATACTCAAGTGTTGAGTGCTGACGTTTCTGATATGTTAAATATTCAATTTTACAAGTTACGACTTTCTGTGTATGTATATCTTGTAGTTTAATAAGTGTTTTACAGGATTTTTTCATTTGTTTTCAATAAAATTCAGTGGATACAGAAATAATTGTTTTTAAAAATATGTAACATCTAAATGGTCAAGTGGGAAAATCCGTCTAATATCAAAGGGGCTAAACCGTCATATACCGGAATTATCCCATTGCAGATATTGTCAACCTTTTTCATCCTACCTACCTATTTATAGTTTTTGCTAGAGCTATTGTTCTATAGAACTTTTAAATAGATTTGGTGGCATAATTAATATTATTATTTGTTTGTTTTCTGTTTACTAAGTAATATATTATGTGGGTTCCTATAACAAGGACAAGTGGCATGCTGCTGTACTGGCAGTCCGAAATTGTGTATTAACTGAATATAAAGGACCGCAACTCTACCAAATTCAGATTAAATTAAAGATTTAAGTGTGTTACATAGTACTTAAGGATAAAAATCAAGAACCCTACTAATTTTAGTATGTTTCGTTGAGTATGTTCCATTTTAACACTAATATTATGTCATTATGAATAAAAGCATTTTTTCTGAAACAGATTTTTAAATGTGTACTTCGATTTTTAATGCAATGTGCAACATGCAGCATTGTTTAAAATTATAATGCTCTTAAACCTAATCGATTCACTAAAAGTAACCCAGTTTATTTAACCTGAAAAAGTAAACTGATGATTGATGATACTAAGTAAAAATATTCAAATTTAGTGTTCCAATTTTTTGGAAAGGTTTAAAATCCCTGGTTTTAAAAATAGTCCGGATTAGCCCCCAAAAACGATTTTAGGGAATAAAACGTAAATGAAACCTTATATTTATGACGTTACAAAATATTTTTCTTCAGCATGTGCATTTACTTGTTTACAAATTGCATACTTTGATATAACGACGTCATTCAAGGAAAAAATGATACTGGACGAATTTGCCCCAATCCTCAGGGAAAATCCGTCTAACAACCGTTTTTTGAAAAAACATTTTTAGTTAAATATGGAACGATGTTCTGTTGTTTCAAATGGGTGTGTGTAAAAGACAACAAAATTCTCTATCGCTTACAACCATCAAATTTACAATAAGTAGTTATGTGTACCAGTTATAATCAACTAACTTCAACTTTTAAAAAACTATGACGGATTTGCCCACATTGACCTTAATTTTATAGTGGGCTGCGAGATCAAAGACAGTTAAATTCATTCTCTGGGACTTTGTGGAGCTTCATTGTCTCGGCGCTTTTCTGGCGGTCGCCACTGTTGTTTCTGGCACTCAGGAGTTTCAGTGGTTAGAGAATAGTGAATAGGCGGGCTTTTCCCTATGAAAAAAAAAGCATTAAGAAAAAAGCTGTAGGTCATTTTGATATAACAAACACTTCAATGTTGATTGATGATAGTCTATAGTCTATAGTCTTTAAAAAATAACACAGTTCACATGTGCTTACCTCCTTCACAGCGTACCGGCGTGATGTTATGCTATGAACTGCGTAAACAAAAGACAGACATGACATTTCAACAATTCCAGTCCATTTGCTATCATTTATTGAGGAGTTCCATTGCGTATCTCCGAAGTTCTTCATCAGATCTTCACCAAATTGAAATGGGATCACTCCGAAAAAGTACTCTTAGTAAAAACACCCATCACGTCAAATGTGCCTTAAAAATTTTACGAGTTGTCTCTGTTTCTCCAGCATCCCATCATCAGATCTTGACTTGATGATTTCGGGACCATCTAGGAAGTATTCCCTTTCATCCAAAACAAAAAAAAAATCAAATCGGTCCAGCCATCTTTGAGTAATCGGGGTAGAATATAAAAAAAGTTTCCGACTAATTGAGAACTTCCTCCTTTTTGAAGTCGGTTAAAAAAGGATGCACCTTAATAGAAAAATCAAATACATTTTACCAGAACTGGGAACATTAAGAGCAACAATTTGAAATCATCACCTTCCTACCTTTATCCCAGTGGTGCAATGTGGTACTGTAAAGTATAAGTAAATTTTTGTATTACGGACATTTGATGTTCAAGAAGTACTGCTGTACTGGAAGTAATCGAAATGTATGTGTATGGTTGTTTGACATCGCAGGTGGTGGTGACGCGCTCGGTGCTGCTGTGGGTGGGCGCGCGCGGCTCGGAGTTCGACTGGCGCTACGTGCGCTCGTGCGCCGAGTCCAACGTGGCGCTGCTGCACACGGCCGCCACGGCCGCGCTCGTGTGGCTGGCGGCGCGCTCCGACCTGCCGCGCGCGCACGGGCCGCTCGTGCTGGCGCTGCTGGCGCTGTCGCCGTACCGCGCGCTGCTGGAGGACGCGCTGGGCGGCGTGCTGGCGCTCAGCGCCTGGGCCGTGCTGGCGCTGCGCGCGCTGCACGCCGCCGCGCTCGGCCTCACGGCGCTCGGCATGTACGCCGTGCTGGCTCAACAGATTGGAATATGATCGGAGATACTTTAAAACTATTCAAATAGGTTTTGTGGTTGAGTGCGGTTTTAAGTTATTCCTATTTTAAGTGTTATTTGAATGTGATTTTGAGTACAATGTAACTCCCAACATTTATTTTTATTTTGTTAAATATTAATCCAACAGTATACATTTTCCTATAAAGTATGAAATAAAACTTTGAACAAGACAACCATGCTCATTACCTACATAATTATTTAAATACTTAATTAAAAATCATTTCGCACACATGACTTTTCCTCAGTTCCCTACAGTTCTCCATAATATGGTAAATACAGATGAGATGATTTTTTTGTAATCTTAAAGTCGCGTTTCCACTAGGCAACAATTGACGCGCAACATGTTGCACAACCTGTTGCTCAACGTGTTGAAAGTCGGCGCGGAACTTTTGTTTAGCAACTTTTATGTTGTTTTGTCATGTTGCGCGCGAACTGGCAACGTCGCGCGATGTCGGGCAACGCCGCCGAACATGTTGAGATTCACGTGTCGCGCGTCAAATGTTGCCTAGTGGATACGAGGCTTAAACATTATAGAATACAGGGTAGTTTTTTTCCTTTACTTGGTACTGCGATCGAGGTCTCGCTCACGAAGTAAATTCAAAATAGAATATTGTGAATGGTAACCTCGGATCCTGACCTTTGTTCATAGCTCATTGGTCAGAAATCAGAAGTATTATTTTTATAATAGGTAGGTACTAAGAGGATGATAGGTAAGAAATGGGGCCTATCCCCGAAAATTATACTCTAGTTATACTGCGCGGTGATCCGACCCATGATTGCCTATGGGGCTGTGGTCTGGTGGCCACGCACTAAACTAAGTACGGCATCCATCAAGCTGCAGCGCCTGCAAAGGCTTGCCTGCATGGCAATCACTGGTTGCATGAGGACTACCCCGACTGCTGCTCTCGAAGCCATGTTGGGGCTTCCACCGCTCCATCTGTTCATACAGCAGGAGGCGACGATGACGGCAGTACGCCTTAAAACACTTCAGCTCTGGGGTAAGAAGAAAACACAGCACAATGCGATACTGGAGGAATTCTATTGCGAGTTCCCCTTGGCGAAAGCATATAACGATCGGATACCGAAGCAATTTGTATTCGACAAGAAATACAAAATCCACCTTCCCTCGCAGCGGTGGTGCGAGGGATTAAACCCCGCGGAACTACGGATCTTCACAGGTACTGGCACTGGGGCGGGAGTCTTCTCGGAAGACCTCAACATCCACATAGCCACACCTCTGGGGGCCCACAACACGGTATTTCAGGCAGAATGCATGGGCATTTCCCTGGCGGCATCGGCCATCATAGCCAGGAACGTTGTGGGCCACTCAATCCGTATACTGTCGGACAGCATAGCGGTGCTGCTGGCTCTAAACAACCACACAGTGAACTCCGGGTTAATACACGAGTGTCATCAACGCCTGAACCAGGTTGGTAATCTCAATAACATAACCATCCAATGGATCAAAGGACACAGCGATTCACGCGGCGGATGAACTCGCTAGAAGGGGATCGTACATGGCAGCGGTGGGACCAGAACCCATCGCCCACTGCCTTTCGGATACCTACGCACACTGGTAAGGAAAAGAACTAGTGAAATACACCACAAGCTGTGGCTTGACCACGGCGAGTGTAGGCAAGCCAAGGAGGCACTTCCTGCCATCGACGGCCGCTTCACCAAACGCGCGCTTAGGCTAACCAAGCCACAGCTACGTACAATTACAGCCGCCATCACCGGTCACGGCTCTTTTAACAAACACCTCTTTGTCATAGGAGTCACAGACAGCCCCCTGTGCCGCGCATGCATGGAGGAAGACGAGACAGCAGCCCACGTGCTTCTACACTGCCCAGCGGTTGCAAATGAATAAAATAACATATAGGGCAAAGTACTTCGGTCGTCCAGGTAGGTAGGTACTCTCCGCGAGATTGTCGGCAACGTCGGGGCGCTGTGCTGGGCACCCGTACGCAAAATACGCGCCTTGACGTGGAATTGCGGAAACAGCCCGTTATACAATACAATACTTATTGTCCTCGACAGATCACGCGCAGAATCCGGTGGCCGATACTATAGTAGGTATGTTTCGAGAGTTAGCTGTGTGTGTTACCCTGGCAAAACGTTGTGCATATGAGATGGAGCAGTTTGCTTATTAATAGCAAAATAATATAATACATCACCATCATACCATCGTCACCTACACTTTCATCTCCAGCCATCAATAGTTTCGCATCGAATTTTAGAATTGCTTGTATGAAATCCTATGAAACCTCGCACACCTATCCGCGTCGAATCGTCCGAATCGAGCAGAACCCCAGAAATCCGAGACAAATTCGGATGACGTCATCAGATTCGACCAGTGTTGCTAGATGGAATTTGAAGAAATCAGTAGAAAAATTAATGTTTTAGCAGTTTTAGCAATAGATCCGAGAAAAAATCAGTAGATTAAAAAAGTTATAGGTACGCGCATGAGGTAAAATGGACTTGAGCTTGAATTACAAGTGTGATTTAATACGTTAGAACATATACATACACGTACATACCTACTGTTTACTATTAAATAAAGTATAATAGTACCTACTGTCTCCATTTTGTTTGATTTTGTGGTCACACTAGGTACTCTATCCATTGTTATAGGATTTAAAAATATATATTATCTCAGCTAACAGGAAAGAAATACACAATTTCAGATACCTATTATTTAGTAGAGACTGTTTACTAAAAGTTTAGTACACTAGACTTTCTGATAATCCTCTCGTCTAGCAGCTAATACATGCACTTATGTCAGTAGAGGTGAGGATTGAGGGACCACTTTTATTATTCGCTATCTTCAAATTGCGTCGATATTTTTATTCCATTTCTTTTAACAAAATGTTTTAAGACTCTTACTAAATCTTTACGTGGAAAAGAAAGATTTACTAGGTAATATTCCCTTAAATATTTATTTTTCTTATGAGGATTGAGGGACCACAGTTAAGTTGTTATATATTATTTACCTTTGATGCTTTGTGATCTGGTATTCAGTAAATATCTTTACAAATTCTTTACTAAATGTCTGTAGTCACCAAACCTTAATTTATCAAATACTTTACGAGTTATGGCTGATGGTCTGTGAGAATTGAGGGACCGCACTTTAAGGGCTGTAGTTTTTAATATATTTGTTTACAAATTCCCAGATTTGTTCTACAATTGTTTTAAGTCTTCTACTAAATCCTACGATTTTTAATTTGCGGATTCCAGTTTGGTCCCTCAGTTCACACGCACATGACAAAGCTACCCCACTACTACAAAATGTAACCTATATTGTCCAACAACCACATACACACCCATATACCCAACTACAACCTAGTATTCAATCTCGTTTTTACAACTAATTGCAAGCTAACACGCAAACATCACACACGTCCACACTAACTGAATATATAACCTTAACGCTAGAAAATGATATTGAGACATATTCGTCGAAAATAATAACCTAACCACAGATACAACATACATCCAAGAAATACATGATAAATTCAGAACAACCCTCGCACAATACTCTGGGATGGACCCAGCAATTCGACCAAGGCTACCTAAACTTCGATACAGGTAGCCCTAAACTTTTCCGTTTAGCTAATTTATTTAATGAAAATATATTTTAATCAATTCATTTCCGACGAAACACAACTTAATGCTAGGTATACACACACTTATATACTGCACAGCAGTAGTCATATCTGAAGAACTCAACTTTAAAATCACAAACAACACGGTAAAAATGAGACCAAAACAGAACATTAATCCAGCATGGCAACAGAGGTTAGAAAAGGACATAGAAAAATTAAGAGCAGATATTGGTAGACTTACACAATACATTAACGACAACAGATCAAGTAAAGTGGTTAGGAGAGTTGAGGCAATTTTTAGAGGCCACTTGATTCATACAAGGCACGAGCATAATAACAAAAAACCAGAGGAGTTCTTAGACACTATAAAACAAAAGTTAGCACTTAAAGTTCATAGGCTTAGAATATATAAAAAAGTACAACAGCGTGAAAATAATAACGCTATATTTGCCACCAACGAAAAAATATTCTACAGAAACCTGAATAAACCAAACACGGACACAAATCACGACACTAACACAGACATCTACACTAATATTATAAAGAGGAAAACTTTGTTTGTTTGGTTGTAATGAATAGGCTTAAAAACTACTGGACCGTTTTTAAAAATTCTTTCACCATTCGAAAGCTACATTATCCACGAGTAACATAGGATATATTTTATCCCCGTACTCCCACGGGAACGGGAATTACGCGGGTGAAACCGCGGGACGTCCGCTAGTACCTGATAAACCTACAAAGGTACTCCCTTGCTTGTCCTAACATTTTTTGTCCGAAAATCATTATGCATGACACGTTTGCTATAAACTTCAGTAACCATAATGTTCAAAATACCGAAATTTTGTTTTACATAACTAACTTTAATTCTAATACTATTTTGTCATAATATCGAATACTTTATTAATTGAATCTCCTAATTTTATATGACATAAATTCGTATGTCCTAAGTATTATATCACATAATGTGTATGATTCCGAATGTTCATTTATAAATTGTTAGTCGCTAAAAATCCCTAAAAGTTAGGTTTTAGTGACAGAAACGAATCGTTGTAAATCCGACTCCGCGTAGTCTGGTCTGCCCTACGCCAAGAGTGTAATTTAAAATCGCGTAGGCGGGGAGGGGTGAGGCGGGCCGCGAGTTGAGGAGCAGGTGTTTGTAACACTCGCCGCCGCGGCTGCGAAGCTGCGGTGGTGAGCGTTAAACCCATCTGCGACGATGAGCTCGCGTGAGGCTGCCGGTGCCCCGCAGCGCCGGAGCTGTGAAAGAAACCATGCCTGCTGCATGATGCTTGCTCGTTTGCATGCTGCATGCTTACTCGTTTGCATGCTGCAGGCTTGCTTGCATGCTTGCATGCTGCACGCTTGCTTGCATGCTTGCATGCTGCACGCTTGCTTGCATGCTTGCTTGTTGCATGCTTGCTTGCTGCATGCTTGCTTGCTGCATGCTTGCTTGCTGCATGCTTGCTTGATTGCTGTATGCCTGCCGCATGCTTGCTACATGCGTTATGCATGCTTGCTTGCTTGCATTACAGGTCAACGACTACATAGTTCTGAGAATAAGACTTATGACTTTTATTGAAAACGATTTTATGTCTTTTGTATATTATTGATTGTAATACTAATGGATGTAGGGCTTATTATATTTAGGCGTTTCAACTTTATGGCATATGATATTATGTGATTTAAAGTTCGGGTAAATTATCATTCGGAAGAATGATGATTATGACAAAAACAAGTATGTAATTTTAGATTATGGATTAAAAAGTTAGGTAATACGATAGAGAACCATTAAAAAGTTTGGTAACACGATAGAGAACCATTTCAAACAGTACCCAATGAAAGAAGAGTCTGAAGTCTGGCTGAAGTAATTGGTCTCTATTTCTGGTACTGTAATTGTGTCTGTCACCTCTTTTACATACACAAAAAGATGCAGATTTTTTTTGACATACATTATGTTTTCGTAGATGTATTGACAATGTTCAGTCATGATGTTAATTTTCTTAAACAGTTCCCTTAGAGAATCGCGCCTACGAAGATTGTATATGGCTCTGATGGCTCTTTTTTGCAGAATGAATATAGACTCAATGTCTGCAGCCCGTCCCCATAACAAAATGCCATAAGACATTATACTATTAAAGTAACTAAAATAGACCAATCTAGCGGTATCTACATCAGTAAATTGACGGATTTTTCTAATTGCATACGCCGCTGAACTTAGCCGCCCGCTAGAGATGTTAAATGAGAACCCCATTGCATCCTTGAATCAAGCGTAATCCCCAGGAAAACCGTTATATCTACGAATTCAAGTTTCTCCTTATTCAATACTATGTATATCAAAATCGCTACTTTTAACGTTCGGTAAAGCAAATGTTATGCCTTTCGTTTTTTTTTTCATTTAGAACTAAATTGTTTGCTGTGAACCAATTATGGACTTGAAGTAAGGCATTATTCACGTCATCTAGATTTTGGGCTCGTCTATTTATCTTAAAATTAAGGAAGTGTCATCGGCAAATAATACCATATTTTGAGGTTGGTTTTTTCAGTACATAGGGTGGTACATTTATATATACTAAAAAGAGGAAAGGACCCAATATTGAGCCTTGCGGAACCCCCATTTTTACTTTTAAGCCCTGTGAATTAACACCATTTATTTGAACATATTGCTGTCTATCACTTAAATAAGATTTTACCAAACTAAGTGCAAGTTTACCTAGTCCTTAATGCGCAAGTTTCAAAAGCAATGTGTCGTGATTTACACAATCAAATGATTAGGACTTAGGGTTTCAATAATAAACAGAGTTACGCTTGCAGAAATGAATTTATATTAGAGAAACAAATATGAAGACAACCATTACGAATCAGTTTTCGTTCAGGAGAGAGTGTTACCACTTTTTTAATACTACACATTAAATATAAGTGTGCCATCCTTTATTCCTCAACACACCCCCTCAACACTTATTTTACTTACAAAATAAAATACAAAATCATTGTTTCACAACTCAACATGTTACTTATAACAAAAATATATATATATTACTATATATTCCTTCTAACAATCTTAACAATATCAATCCTTTTATTGATAATAAATGCTAACTTACTTTAAAATACCATTTCTATGTTTTTCATACAACTGTTTTCCCAATGCTTTAGTAAATAAGTCAGCAAGATTATTGGTGCTGCTTACATAACACAGTTTTACACATTCTGTGTTTAGCTTGTCAATAATAAAATGATACTTTACATCTATGTGCTTTAGCCTAGTCTTACTATGGTTATTTTCAGATATTTTAATTACACTTTGGTTATCCTCATAAACAATCACATCTAAATTATAATCAAAGTCAATTAACAATTTTCTTAACCAACAAGACTCTGCAATTCCTAAACATAGTGCTACAATTCTGCTTCAGTTGAAGAAAGAGAAACACACAATTGTTTTTTAGTACACCAAGATATTACTGAATCAAATATTTTAAACATATAACCTGAAGTAGATTTTCTATCTCTTGTATCCCCTCCCCAATCAGCATCAACATAGCCTTCTAATCTATCATTCATATTGTTACAATATATCAAAGATAGATCAAGTGTACATTTTAAATATCTCAATACACGTTGTAAACATTTTAATAACATCATACTGCTACAATGCTGATATCTACTTAAGAAGCCAACAGCTACACATATATCAGGTCTTGTAGCGTTAGATGCATACAATAAATTTTCAATTATCTGTCTACACTTAAATTCTATTTCTTTACTTTCAGAATTAGCCCTTTCTAATAACTCAAATTTGTAGTTCTGATCAATAGGTGTGTTACATGTTTTACAAGCAGACATTTCAATTTTTTCTAATACTTTTAAAAAATACTCTTTTTGATTTGTGACAGTCTTTCCATTTATTAAATCCTGCTTTATATTTATACCTAGATAGTTACATGCAATACCTAAATATTTCATTACAAAATTTTTACACAACTTTTCTTTGAATCTTATTATTTGACTGTCGCTATCACTGAAATATAGCAAATCATCTACATAAATAAGAACATACATAGAATAATCATCACAACGTTTTGAATACAGGCAAGAATCATTTTTAGATTTTACAAAACCATCATCACACATAAAATCATTAAATTTTTTATTCCAGTATTTGGGACTTTTCTTTAACCCATAAATGGACTTATTTAATTTGCCTATTTTTCCATCTGATAGCTTCATGTATACAGTTTCTTCAATTTCTCCATATAGAAAAGCTCCTGTCACACACCATCTGGTAAACTAGGAGTTTATTTCTGACTGCCACAGCCATCATGGTGCGGAAGGTAGTCAAACTGGCAACAGGGGCGTAGACTTTATAACGTAGGAGATACCGTCTGGCGAAAAAACTATGTACATAGTCAGGCTGGGATTTATTTTAGCGCAAAATTAGCGCCAAAATTTGTGAAGTCCACTGTGTTGCAGAAACTATCCCCGTTAGTTTATATACTTGAGGACTCAAATGGCAACCAAGCTAAATGGCATATTAAAGACTTTAAAATATAATGTATATAGTTATGTAAATACATTCCTTCTTCATACTTATGACTCATCTTTTCCTTCTTTCCTTCTTCTATAATAGAGTTCTTTGCGGTCCATTAAAAACTCTATTTATTTTATAATTCATTCATCGGTTCTTAAACCATTATTAGATTATTATTTTTTAAACTTTCTTTTTATCTGTTCCGATCAGATATCTCTAAGAAGTGCTTTTAGGTACAAGTTACCTAACCTTCGTGTCAACTAACTCTACAAGTTAGTATGACTTGTTTCTTACTATCGACTCTAAAAGTTGATTGATAATTTTTTAATCTTTCTTTTTATCTGTTCCGATCAGATATCTCTAAGAAGTGCTTTTAGGTACAAGATACCTAACCTTCGTGTCAACTAACTCTACAAGTTAGTATGACTTGTTTCTTACTATCGACTCTAAAAGTTGATTGGAGCGGCTGATAACTCCATTCAAAATAAGCCCTTATTATATAGCTACTAAAGTCTATTTCATTTCATTGTGGGTTTTAGACGAGAGCGGATTACAACTCCGAAAAGAAGCCTTAAAGTTATTGACTTATCAGGTTGAGTAGTGATCATTGAATGTGAATCCTACCTGACTAACTACGTAAGATGTCGGTGTGATTTAATGAAGTATGTACGTTTTGTGAATGCTGTTATACTTTAACCTTACAAAATTTTTGTTCTAGACCAAAAATTTTCTCGGGGTCGATGGGGAAATATAGTATTTTCATGTTTCAGACACTTTATACTTGTGAGGAAATATAGTATTTAGACACTATAGGTACTTACACTTTATACTATCATTCATATATTCATTATCCTTGCATATTTTTATACATCTACGTCGCGCTTTGGCAGTAGTTATTTTAGCTTGCGTTAGATTCGATCTAAAACGATGTTTTAACATTGATTTCGCTGAAATAAAAATTATTTTCTCAATATTTACTTTGTTGACATTACGTCAATTGTCAAGCTGTCAGTTACTTTTCCTCTACTTATAATTTTCTTACTGGCCTAGGCCTATGAAGGTTTCTTTTGATTTATATAATTTAATTTTATTTTATTAATATATTAGCTCAAATAATGTATTTTAGAGATAATTACGATTGTTTACTAAATAACAGTATCTTATCTTACTTTTATATAATTAATTAGCACGCTCTCAGAATTCTTCGAGGAAGTTTTTACTGATTATTACTGGCTGTTTTAAATACTGGCAACTGACATTTTTGATTTTAAAGTCAAATAATTCTAGGGAGAATTATAGAATTTTATTGAAACAACTGATATGGAAAAACTGCGGATTTTTGGCTATAAAAGGAGATTTTCCTGCCACATTCGGCAGTCTGGAACGGGATCTCATACGAGATATATAGTATATCGTCACTACTGACAGTCTATAAGTCAACGGTACGTGGTAGCTGAACGCCGGTCTGCAAGTCTACCTTGCCTGCTCACTGACGAGCCCCAAGCCCTAAAGCAGCTGAACGCCTGTCTCAAGAACTACCTTGCCTGTCCACTGTCGCGCCCCAAGACCTGAAGCCGACGCGGAAGCCGATCGTCGGTCTTCAGTACCCTGCAAGTCGGAAGCTGGTCATCTGTCTCCAGTGCGGGACCTCACAAGTCTACCTTGACTGTACACCGACGCGTCCCAAGCCCAAGTCAAGTACAGTAAAACTACCTACTATTCTGAGCAGCATTTATGTTTAGGTCTTTTTAAAAATAAATTTATTTGTTTGTGTTACCTATTTTTTATTTTCTGGGATAAGTAACACGACAACTTCTACACCATCAACATTAGTCTGATCAAATCCCCTAGCAACTAAGCGAGCCTTGTACTGAATTTCTTGGTTAGGATTTTCTTTTACTCGATACACCCATTTACTATTTATTATTTTGGTTCCTTCGGGCACCTGATTCACAACTGTCCATGTATTATTATCTTCCAGCGTATTTATTTCTTTATTCATCACCTCTATCCATTTGTCTCTATTTTCACACTCTATAGCTTCCTTAAGAGTGCTAGGTTCATTATGCATACTAAGAAAACCAATTTCATAATCCTTTAACCAATTAGGAATTTTTCTAAATCGTGTTGCCCTTGATATCTCTGGGCTTCTAGGCATTTCTTCATTTACTTCTTCCTGTTCCTCTTCTTGAATTTTATTTTCATTTTCCTGACAGTCCTGGAACTCAATATTTTCTTCAGTGTCCGTTTCTGATGTATCGTCCCCATCATCTGTATTATATATTGTTTTACCCATATCTAGAGATATAACTTCTTCATTGTCTTCTGTAGTTTCAGGCTTATCATGTTTCTTTATGAATGTTACATCTCGCATGATTTCAACTACATTCCTATCCTGAAAATAAATCCTGTAACCTTTTGTACATTCACCATAACCAACAAAGATACCTTTTTCTCCTTTTGCATCAAATTTCTTTCTTTTCCCTTTTGGTATATGTACATACACATCACTTCCAAATGTATGTAGATTTTGAATGTCAAACTTCTTACCTAACCATGATTCACAGGGCGTTTTTCCATCTGCTTAATTTTTGCTAGTTCTGTTTAGAGTAAATACTACTGTGTTAATCGCTTCAGCCCATAAAACTTTATTAGTTCTTTTGGCATATAATAAAGTTCTTGCTCCTTCAACTAAAGTTCTCATGTCCCTTTCTGCTTTGCCGTTTTGCTCAGGACAATAGGGCACAGTCGTCTCATGCGTCACCCCATGATCAATAAATAGAGCTTTCATTTGCGAGTTTACAAACTCCGTTCCGTTATCAGATCGAAATGTACATACAGAATTGTTCAACATTTTTGCCTTCATAAGAAATTCCTTTACCTTTTTTACAGATTCTGACTTATGTTCCAAAAAATATACTGTTCTGTAGTTAGAAAAATCATCTTTTAAGAGAAGAAAGTACCTTGAACCTCCAAGTGATGAGACTTCCATGGGCCCGCAGAGATCTGCATGCACCAATTCACCTGGCCTGCTTGTAGTGCTTTTGCTACTTTCAAAGGGTAATCTATGCTGCTTGCCTTCCACACATGCTGTACATGTATCATTATGCGACTCACTGTAATCAATTTTATTTTCTTTTAGAATGCGTTTTACTTCTCTAAAATTTTGATGTACTAACCTGTTATGACATTCAGTTAACTCAAGTTTAGCTACATTTGCCTGAACATTATTTGATTCATTTAACAAGTCCAATACATAAAAAGTTTTACATAAATCCTTTCTAGCAACAGCACATACAACATCCCCCTTTGTAAACAAACTTTCATTATTAGTTATTTTAATTTGAAAGCCCTTACTTACTGCACTTCCTACTGAAAACAGGTTAATCTTTAACTCGGGAATATACAAGACATTATTAAATGAACTACAAACATAGTTTTTACCATCAAAGACTTTTACACAAATGTTTCCAATACCTGCAATACATATAATTTTCGTCTATCACCTATTATTACAGTCTTGGGTTCAGATAATTCTTCATATTCACTAAATAAATGTTTTTGATATGTCATATGTTGGCTGGCCCCGCTATCCACTAACCACTTTTCACACAATCTATCTTCTACACCAGCCAAAGCCGTAGTGATGAACGCATTTCCTGGTTTACTGCTGTCCTTTAAACCGCTCTTGTCACTTTTCTGTCCATTTGTTTTGAATCTACACTGCTCTTTAAAATGACCTGGCTTATTGCAATTGAAGCAAACATTTTTCAGTCTACAGTCTTTCTTCAAGTGTCCGCGCTTGTGGCATAAAAAGCACTTCATACTACCTTTGTTTCTATTTTGTTGTTCTTGCGAAAGTAACGCTACACTTTCTTCAGTTTTACTATTGTTGTTTTTCAACCTTTCTTCTTCCAACAAGAGACGTGCCGTCAAGTTGTCTATTGTTTGTTTATCTTCAGCACAAGACTCCCAAGCACTTATAAAATGGATGAACTTTTCCGGCAATGACATAAGTATCTTGGAGATTACCATTTTATTATTAAGGTTTTCTCCTAATCGAAGCAAAGTTTGTTGCTGTTCCTGTATTTTGCTAATAAAATCAGCAACACACATATTGTTTTCAAATTTTAACTGAAAAAATCTTTGTTGACACATCATTATGGATGTTTCGCCACTTTGTTCGTATATACGAGTACTATGCAGCCTTTCCCATACAGCACGAGCAGTCAGACACGTTATAACATGCGGTAAAACTGTTTCAGACAACCTTGTTACGATAACGCTCATCGCCCTGATATCTTTGTCCACCGCCTTCGATACTTTGCCGCCTTTTTCGTCACTGGATTTAACCTCCGTCCCCATAACTGTGTCGTACAATCCCAGGTCCCGGAGAATGATCGCCATCTGGAATCGTCAGACGCTCCAATTCTTTGCTCCCTCAAGTTTAATGATTCCATGTTGCTCCATATTTTCTTCACGATATTGCTCAACGAACAAACCACGCGACGCCAAAATGCCGGCCGCCGCCGATGTTCTTGTCGACTTGTCGAAACCCGACCAAGACGTTTACAAGCCAATATCTTCACCTAAATAGGATACAGGGGCTGGGCCCATAACCTATTAGGACTTAGGGTTTCAATAATAAACAGAGTTACGCTTGCAGAAATGAATTTATATTAGAGAAACAAATATGAAGACAACCATTACGAATCAGTTTTCGTTCAGGAGAGAGTGTTACCACTTTTTTAATACTACACATTAAATATAAGTGTTGCTATCCTTTATTCCTCAACACAAATGCTTTGGAGATGTCACAAAATATTCCTACCGCGTCATGGGACTCCCATGCCATGAATATGTGCTTTAATAAGGTTACACCGGCGTCTGTTGTACAATGTCCCTTGGTGAAGCCATACTGTTGATCGTGTAAGATTCTGTTGATGTTAAAATGATTGAGCATTTGATTAAGCATTACCTTTTCGAACACCTTACTAAAAACTGGCAACACGGAAACAGGTCTATAATTATTAGTATCTTTACTATCCCCGGATTTGAAAAGCGGTATGACTTTACTGTATTTCATTAAATCAGGGAAAACTCCTTAGTCTACGCACAAATTAAAAATTAAAGCAAAGTATGGAGCCATAGTCTCAAGTATGAAAGTACAAACTTTGATAGACATTCCCCATAGATCTTCGGTCAGTTTGATTTTTATTTGCCGAAAAGCTTTAATAACTGTCATCGGGTTTATTAAATTCAGCCTGGCATCCAGATACATTCGCTTTTAATAAACCAATTGAGACTTCAGAAGAGGAATTTAGAGTTTTTAACGGTATATCGGTACAGAAATTTACAAATTCCTGAGCTACTTCCTGATTGGAGCTTTTAGGACCACATACTGTATCTAATGTATAGCTAGTATTACGTACTTTCTTCCTGTTAGTCTCGCTATTTATGACTCTCCAAACTGTCTTTATTTTATTTTCTGCTGTTTTAATCTTGTTGCTAATGTGCAGGGCTTTGGCAACCATGCATGAATTTCTAAAAAAATTTGAATACTGAGGAACATAGTTGTTAAAAGTTTCAGTGTTTAAATAAGGCATAAGGCCATAAAGCTCAAATAGTGTTCCCCTACTTTTTCTGATACCTCTAGTTGCCCAATCACTAAATATAAATTTAGGGCAAATGCTTTTGGTCTTCTTTTCAAAAGAGTTATGAATTCAGTGTGACACAGTACAGTTGAAAAGAAATGATCATAGAATTGATTTATACTCATAACACTTAACTTGTTCTGTAGGGAAATATTGTATCTATTTAATTTACTAGAAGTTATAGGTCTGAATTTAATCTCAACTTTTTGCAATGGTGTTTTACACCTAAAAGTTAGTTTGTCCGTTATGGTCAGACGGCAGACAATTTACTACGGCTCTATCTAAGTAATCACAATCGCAGAAAACATTATCTATACAAGTAGCAGAAGGAGTGACTCGAGTAGGTTCTATAAAAACGTTGGTCAAGTCAAATGACTTAAAAAGATTCAATAACCGACTGCTATTTGAATTATCTTCTAAAATATTGATAGTCACCACAAATAATTGTAGATTTATTACTGGCTCTATGTTTCGCCAGGACATCTTCCATTATTGATTCAAATAAGGAAAAGTTTTGATAGTTTGGGGGTCTGTACACACACACAATTACATTCTTATCTAGCTCAACACAGGACAGTTCGACGCAATGTTCAACCGAAAGACCTACTATGTCAGCACGTTGCTTATATTTAACACAATTTTTCAGTAATATTAGGGAACCTCCACGCAGCACAGATTTACGGTTAAAGCAGCTACCCACCATTTAGTTCTCATAATTAATAAGCATTTGGTAATCCTTTAACCAATGTTCAGTAAAGCAAACAATGTCAAACATACTTTTCTCTAATTATACAATTCAATTTCTAATAATTTGGAAGAAATACCTTGGATATTCTGGTGGAATAATTTTAAAGTGTTCTGCTGAGGCCCTTTTTTACGAACTAATGGAGTGCAAGAAGATACCTTGCTGTTAAGTAGGATTAACAATATTGTTAATGGTACCTTCTGTTGTCTCACTTCCTAGTTTAAATTAATGTTACGATCTGGAGAGAGCCCCGAGACTCCCGATCCATCGCCAGACAACATAATCCTATCATCACTAAGAGCTAATTGAGAAGTTTCCACGGTGACATATCTCAGTACAAAGTTTGTAAACATCAATAGCACTAATGCTATATTTATTTAAGGTCACCTCTTGTTCATTAGTATTAGTACTAATAGTCGCAGTATTGATAATAGAACAAAACTTAGACATACTACTTATGTCTGTGTGAATATTAAAAGCTAATAGCCGAGCTATTTTGTGTCTACAACTAATAGGTAGATACACTTTACCCCGAGTCGATCTAAGTTTATAAACAAAAGTGTTAATATAAAGAAATAAAAGTTTGACACTATAGTGACCTGCTAAAAAATGCATATGTTTATTTAGCATGTGAATATATTTTTTTTTCTGTTACTAAAATTTTCAAAATATGGAAAAGCACACAAAATGATTTTTTTACAATTTAACTTTAACAACTCTGAAACATAGTCAGTGATGTCTTCCTTTTTAACCTTTGAACTATTCCCAACATACATAGTAATGGTGGTACTAGGATCACAAACTCTTTTTGTTACAGATGCCATAACCTGTTTGTAGGTTGACCCTGGCATACAATTGCTTTGGGTACAATAACTCAGGTTATTACTAATTAATTTACCTAGCCCCCTACCCATACTATCAGAGGACATACTGAATGATCACAAACATTACTACTTGAAGAGACAAAATTACCAAACTCAGGCAAACTATCATATAACTCAGGCTGTACCACGTGTAAATCGTCTTGTGTTATATTAGTTGTTTGTATCTTCAGAGTGCAGTTCTGAGTCAAATTCTCAACCTGGTATGGGTCCTCCATTACCTGAGGCTGGATAATATCATGGTTGGTAACTGTCTGGCAACTACATTGACCCATTACCAACTCATTTGCTGTATAAATATGTTCCCTAATTTGGTTTTGAGAAATCTTATACCTACTAGAAAGGGAACTTAGTGATTCCTAAATTGATAACACTTTTTAGTAATTCTGTTTAATTTTGCATATTTTTTAATCTTCCTATTGCTAACTATAAAATTCTGTTTGAGTAAGGAATCTAAGGAATCAGGTTACAATTACTATTTAATAATTCATTATATAAGAGGTTTGTTTCATTAACCTGAGTACTTTTTTTTATTTCTGTAACTTAAATAGATAATTATTGGCATGAATTAAGTCATCTTCCAGGTCCCTAATTTTAAACAAACAAGTTACTACAATTATTGAAACTATCCGTGACCACCTTCAGCTGATCCCGTTCATCAACAACGTCCAAGTATTGCTGATGTAGGTCTACGAGCTCCCGTTTTAAGTTTGAAATTTTGCCATTAACTTTAACGACTATCCACCTCACTCTCTTCTCTCTCCTGTAACAGCTGTTGGACTTGGAGGTTGGATTCTTTGAGTTCTTGGAGAGCCGTTCTCAATTTTAACTCCATATCCAGAGCAGTAGCCTTACGGGTCATCACAGGCATGGTTTCAGGATTGGTTACTGAAAATTAGAAGTAAAGAAACGGCCACGGCGACTTATAGAATAGACCAATAAAGGAAAGTTAGCGGTGAAAGGGAAAAAAAAAACAAAATCAAAAAAGCAAGAAGTTTTCAACACTGTTTTAGGCTTTCACGGTTTAAAACTAAACTTATATTGCGGGAGCACGCGCGTTGCGCGTTGCGCGTTTTCGGGAGCTCAACACAGTAAATAATCACGGAAGATATCCCGTAAGTCACAATATAAGTTTAAGTTTTCAGTTATGAAATTAAATGAGGTAGGCTACTTTATTAGCTTTATATGATAATCATCTAATACTCTAATTCAAAGTATCTAATTGGATCTACTTTTATTCAATTTCAATGGTTTTTTTATCTTAGGAATTTACTTTTCCTACGTGGGTATGTTACTTGAAAAAAAAAAGTTTAAACTGATCTTATTAAGTTAATAATTCAAGACAATAATCCACAATAATGATCATACGATCTATTTATGAATTTACATTGATTATGTCGATTTGAAACTAAAAACAGAGACTAAATTACTATGTTTTGTTGTTAAATGACCGGTTGTCAATAACACGGCTGTGACTGCTTTAGTCCCAAAGGGTCCGTTTTGGCGCTGGCGTAGCATCGCCGGCGCCATGCCGCCATCTTGGTTTTGTTATGTCAGTGTCTGTCAAGCACATAACATCTTAATCTTAATCTTTCTTAATATATATAAATCTCGTGTCACAATGTTTGTCCTCAATGGACTCCTAAACCACTTAACCGATTATAATAAAATTCGCACACCATGTGCAGTTCGATCCAACTTGAGAGATAGGATAGTTTAAATCTCAAATTATGAGACGCAGACGAAGTTGCGCGAGTCAGCTAGTCTTCTTAATATATATAAATCTCGTAATATATATAAATCTCGTGTCACAATGTTTGTCCTCAATGGACTCCTAAACCACTTAACCGATTATAATAAAATTCGCACACCATGTGCAGTTCGATCCAACTTGAGAGATAGGATAGTTTAAATCTCAAATTATGAGACGCAGACGAAGTTGCGCGAGTCAGCTAGTAACATTATATAGTCAAGTGTCATAATCAAATGACACTTGAGTATATAATGCGCTCATTGTCAAAAATCTTCAGAGAATTCTTGCCTCTGCGTGTATTTTTGTCCTCAATGGACTCCTAAACCACTTAACCGATTATAATAAAATTCGCACACCATGTGCAGTTCGATCCAACTTGAGAGATAGGATAGTTTAAATCTCAAATTATGAGACGCAGACGAAGTTGCGCGAGTCAGCTAGTAACATTATATAGTCAAGTGTCATAATCAAATGACACTTGAGTATATAATGCGCTCATTGTCAAAAATCTTCAGAGAATTCTTGCCTCTGCGTGTATTTTCCTTAATTTTCCTCGTATTTTACTAAGTTGAGATACACAATTTCCTCTGTAGTTTGAGACAATACTGATTGTGCATGTTATATGTGCGATTATTCGTCATGGGAATCTGAAAGTGCTGTGTAGGTGGTTGCAAACTTGCAATGCAACAGTGAGTTTTCCCAAGAACAATGGACTTAGAAATCTGTGGATGCCTTCCTAGTGCCAACAAATTCCCTCCTCATTGGACTCAGGAAACGTGTCTATGAAAAACAGAAGAACTTGCATAAGGCATTCCGGTTAGTGTAGCTGGTGAGTTTTGTTAAACTTCTTAGCTTATGTAAAAGTCGTTTTGTCATAAGTACTCAGATCAAGTAAAAAGAGGACTATTACTACTACTTGATTTGTGATGTTATAAGCTTTTTGATTAAAACTTCAATCAACTGGAAACCAACAGAACGTAACGTAAAGAACATATAGCGGACACATACAAAAAACATATTCAGAATGTGCCTATAGGAAAAGAGAAAATCAACTTCGAAATACTAAAAATTACTGTATTAACTGTATCCAGGGTGGGATGTAATACTTGAACATAATCTATAGTCCCATTTTATCACTATTATTTTACTATAATTATGAGTACTACTCACCAACCCGACTTGAGCAAGCATGGTAATCAATGCTCGTGCCTTCTCTGTTGAGAAGAAGCCTTTGCCCAGCAGTGGGTCAGTTATAGGCTGGTTTTATTAAAATGAGTACAACTTACATGTATTACAGCAATATTTCTCAATTTTTCAGGGTGGTTGGTTGGCTGGTACAGTTGATCATAATTACTCCGAGCAGCAAGATGACAGTTTCATAACATCATCAGTTTTGATTGGAACGGCAGGTATAGATATACATGTATACATATCTTCTAATGTTTTAATTTTAATCCAATATAGGAAATAAGAAATTCCCTCCACTGTGGCACCCTCAGAAAATATTCTTAGCAGTGTGAGGGCTCCTTAGTGCCCCATCACTTTTGTCATGTCATCACTTAAAATTGTTTGTTGTAGATGGGAATCCGAAAGTGCTGTGTAGCACTTTCGGATTCCCATGACGAATAATCGCACATATAACATGCACAATCAGTATTGTCTCAAACTACAGAAGAAATAGTAGTAGGATTAGTTTTATGCTGTATGTATTCCATTTTCTCTCCTTCTTTTACACACTATGTCTACATCTCTTTTTTTAATATCTCCTTTCGCAGGTATGCTGGAAGAGATTTCTTTAGAAATAAGCATCACCTTTGTACTATTTTCTGTTCCTTTCTTCTTCTCTATATTTAGTGTGTGCATAAATTGTTAAATAAATAAATAAATAAGAAATTGTGTATCTCAACTCAGTAAAATACGAGGAAAATTAAGGAAAATACACTCAGAGGCAAGAATTCTCCGAAGATTTTTGACAATGAGCGCATTATATACTCAAGTGTCATTTGATTATGACACTTGAGTATATAATGTTATATGCTTGACAGACACTGATATGACAAAACCAAGATGGCAGCATGGCGCCGGCGATGCTACGCCAGCGCCAAAACGGACCCTTTGGAACTAAAGCTGTCACAGCCGTGCGTGAACCAGTACAGGGTAATAAATCAGCAAAAAATCGTACTAAAAATTGGCATGAATGTAATATAGAGTTAAAGTGACGTTTGTGTGCTGTTATATAATGAAAGTAAACAATACTTCCCCTCAATTAGCCATGCAAGTGGTTAGAACGTCAGCTGTTGTTTTTAGGTTACCGGTATCCTTGTATTACCGAAAAGTGCATTAATTGTCAGGATAGCAATTTTCCTGAGTATTTACGCGTTTAAGATACGTTTACACTAATAATTACACCTTAATTTAACCTATCTACTAATTAAATTTAATTTTAAAATACGGTTCAAAAATTTTACATGTCACTTGGGCAGTGTTGCCACTTTTTTTTCATTAGTGGTGTCGTTTACGGCCGCCCTAAACGGCAGCTATTCGTTCACACCACCGGAGAACACCGGTAAACCCGTATGCCGTAATCGTGGTCTTGCCATCCTTTGTAAGGTCGCTGCCAAGTTGTCGATGCTGTTTCTGTACTTCGTCGGTGTCGGCGACCTTCCCCGTGGCAAGTCGAACTTAATATGTCTTGGGTCTTCCCGGAGGGGGGGGGGGCTTGGTCCCCCTCCCCCCGTGATCTGAGGGGGTTCGTTTCAAGCCATTCGTCCACTCTACTGTGGTGACTTTCCTCCTGGGTGATGAGGGGCTCATCCTGCAGGCTGTCTTGTTCATCCTGTAGGACAGATACTTCGGCGGCTAATTTTCTCTTGACCAGGTCCGCATCCAGGTCGAGAGACTTTGTCTGGATGGCTGCAAGCTTCTCTGCAGCCTCCAATTCCGCTAGCCTTAAGCACGTTGCAATACTGTTGGTTGACCTCTGTGACCTCATAGTATTTTCATGTTTCAGACACTTTATACTTATGAGAAAATATAGTATTTAGACACTATAGGTACTTACATTTTATACTATCATTCATACTCATTATCCTTGCATATCTTTTTTACATCTACGTCGCGCTTTGGCAGTAGTTATTTTAGCTTGCGTTAGATTCGATCTAGAACCATGTTTTAACATTGATTTAGCTGAAATAAAAATTAATTTCTCAATATTTACTTTGTTGACATTACGTCAATTGTCTAGCTGTCAGTCACTTTTTCTCTACTTTTAATTTTCTTACTAGCCTATGAAGGTTTCTTTCGATTTATATAATTTTATTAATATATTAGCTCAAATAATGTATTTTAGAGATAATTACGATTGTTTACTAAATAACAGTATCTTATCTTACTTTTATAAAATTAATTAGCACGCTCTCAGAATTCTTCGAGGAAGTTTTTACTGAATAATACTGGCCGTTTTAAATATAGGCAACTCACATTTTTGATGTTAAAGTCAAATAATTCTAGAGAGAATTATAGAATTGTAATAAAACAACTGATGTGGAAAAACTGCTGATTTTTTGGTAAAAAGGGGATTTCCTGTCACATTCGGGCATTCTACAACGGGATCTCACAAGTGACAGTCTTAAAGTCAATGAGTTCACCCTCTAAAGGTGAACAGTGAAGAAGCTGATACGCCTGTCTACAGAACTGGACCCAGGAGATTACCTTGCCTGTCCACTGACGCGCCCCAAGCCCTGAAGCCGTACGAGGAAGCTGATCGTCGTTCTACAGAGCTGGACCCTGCCAAAACCTAGCCAAGTATTGTGCATCTTCCTACAACATCATTTTCCAAATTCTGAGCAGCGTATTTTGTTAGGTCCGTGTTTTACATTTATATTAAAGTTACTTGTATGTGTTACCCTTTTTTATTTTTTTGGGGATAAGTAACACGACAACCTCTGTGACCAATCTGACCTCACCGATCGGGTGGGTGACCTCGTCCTCTGTTCATGTTCTTCGCTCTGAAGAAGTCCTGACGATGGTCCTGCTAAGGTCGTGTCTGCTGTCGTAAGGGGCGCGGTAGTTGGTCGTGAAGCTATAATATTTTGATCACCAGTTACTGCTGGTGACAAGGGCGGGTGCATTGAAATCCTCCGTAGCGTCTCTCTTCAAATCCGTTCCGCTTCCTGGCGTAGAACTTCCTCTCTATGCTCGTCTGCCCTCTTCTGCAGGGCCCGCCTCTGGTCCTCGGCCTCTGCAGCATCACCCTGGCTTCGGGTGACCACCATCCTTCTAGGTGGTTCGCTGCAGATTGACTTTAAACGGGAGCAAGAAACTCGACAGTTCGTAACCGGTTTTGGACTTAACCAGGCTCGTTCACTACGACGCGACGTTTCACTTACGCGCACATCAACACTGTTATTATATCACGACTAGTCCTCTATTTACCGCGACGGCACTATATACTTGTGACGGCACTATATACTTACGACGGCCTTATGTACCATGACGGCACTATAAAGTCACGACGGCAATATGTACCATGACGGCACTATAAAGTCACGACGGCAATATGTAGGTACCATGACGGCACTATAAAGTCACGACGGCAATATGTACCATGCGGCGCGCATTATGTTCTATAACGCGAGCTTATATAAGGCGCGAACTTTTTATTCCCGACGCGGTCACTTCTTACGTTTTATAAAGATATATAGGTACGTCAGTATTTTATCCACAACGCGAATCGAGTCAATTTACATTTTCTATTCACTATTCTGCTTACCCCCTTTTAACGCGCACTATGATCGCGATTTTGACACACAGAATATCACTTTCCCTTTCGCGGAACTTTATTCACTCACGATATATATTATAGTATATTTTATAACGAGGGACTAAACGAAGCCATTACATACCCGAGGTGGTTTGACTCCCGAGCGAGGGAGGCAATGAAAGCGAGGGTATATTATATTGGCGTTTAGTCTCGAGGTGCAAACTGTACTTTTCACTTCGAGTGCGAGAAAAATAGTAATTTAAAACTGAACAAATTTACACGCGACAAAAATTCTGAACTGAGCGGTCAATTTTTTCTTCTATCAGGTCAGTTACAGATTAACCATTGAAAACAACACAAACTCTCAACATTTTCGCAATGGGAGTAAATAAAACAGGTGCTATACCGCGAGAAATTGCCACTTTCTTAAAACTGGAAGAGCCTCAGCTATAAACGGGTCACTGCTTTCGGAGAACTTCGGCAACGCTCTTGGCTGATTCCGGAGCCGATCTCACCACTTTAAAACGTCACGGCGGCGGGTGGAAGTCCAATACGGTTGCAGAAGGCTATATTGAAGACTCAATAGAAAATAAGTCGAAAATCTGTAAGCGTATAGTGGAAACAATAAGTCTGGATTCGACCTCGAATCTTTGGTCTCATCCACGCCCATCCACTTCCAACGACGCACAGTGTACTTATACAGAAAGCCGATCAGAGTCACCAACGTTTACCGTAGTTCCTTCTCAATCCGCCACCAAAACAGAAACCTTAACCCCAGATAATCAAACTCAACTCAATGCAACTATAACGTTGCCAAATAAATCTGTTAAGTACTTTTAATTTGCAGAATTGCAGTAATTTTACTTTTAACTTTTAAAATGTTCCATTTTATTGAATTGGTACTACCTACAATGTTAATTACTTTGATTCACAGTAAATAGTTATTTCAATCTATTCCTGTTTATTATTTTATCTCCTAAAGTGTTCTTGCTGCTGAAGTGAAAAGTTGTGTGTTACACGAGAGCAAAGTTTTTTGCATCTCGTGCCTTTGAATCCCTCGCCACACTCAGGATTCAATTTTAGAATCACTCGCTATGCTCGTGATTCAATCGTCGAATCCTTCGCTTGCTCAGGATTCAAAATCAGCACCCGCAGCAAAAAACGACTTTGCTCTCTTGTTGCACAAATAACTATTTACTCCCTAGGGAATAAACGGTCACTTTAATCCCGATTCGTAGGGCTTATAACGGCGTACTTTTAGAGCATGAGAAGTGAAAAGTTAATTTTGTTCAGTACTTACAGTTTTATGTGCCCGCTTACAACACTTATTTACGCGCTATGTTGTTTTATCGGCACTTTTTACTATTTATCCGGATCTGAAGCTAAAATGTTATGTGTGGACTGTATATTGTTCTTTTATACGATAACTCAGGTGTGTTTAGTAAATCAATCGCGATACTTTTAACAGTTTATATTTTATAATTACAGGTTTACATAGATTACATTTGAAGCGGGGCACAAGACTTTACACTATTAATTGTTCCCGTAACATGAGAACGTACATAACGAATTAACACTTGGGGCGCGTGGGACTCATTTACTTATTAACTTGACACGACACTTGCTAACTCATTATAACTGTGAATCTACTTTAACTTCTCATGACAATCTGTCTGATATGGAGCTCTTCCTTGACTTCCCCTAGATTGATTGGTAGAATGACTTGATTACATAGTTCTATTTACTACTATTTGACTCGATTATCATCAATTTAATCTGTCCCCTTTACATAAACAATTACGTTATTACAAGGTGTGGGAGCACCTGTCAGGGATCTTTAACCAATCATAGCCCGTTAAAATGGACTTTCCCTCTTTCTGATGCAATCATATTTCTTATTGCGTAATTTTCCAGGTCGGACAAGTACTGACTTGACCGATATCCCTCCCACAAATGCTGATGCAACATCACCAATCATTGTGTAATGCTTAAGGCCTTTAGTATCTAATAGTTCGGGGTAGACAGACATGTAGGCCCCCGTTATTTTCCTAAAAACTACTTATACTAAAATTACATATTTATGCAGGGCTCGTCGTCCATTACACCATATCTTTGAAATTATAACATATTTAGTTCTAAATTCCGAATCTATGTTGGTGAATATAAGGTTTCCGCAATAAAGGCAAAAAGAAATGACGTCAATAAACCGGTTTTTTGACCACCCGGTCGGAAAGTAGTTTTTGATATTAATCGTTGACGTATATCCGACCATCAAAAATATCACAAATTGTGAGAAGTTTGATGAGATTTCAATATTCAAGTGCCCAAGCACTTGAATATTGAAATTAAACGTGCTAAAATCACCAATAAACTAACAGTAACATTAAAAAGCCCTTTTTTTTTAGGATCCATGGGAAATCATCAAATGAATTCTCCCACTCTGGGCGGAGCGGGAGAGAGTGTCAGACTTTTACTGACTAAAACCCATCCATGTTCCTTCCTAGCCCTGTATGTTCCGGGGCCGCGGTATCTCTTTCGAACAGGCCTCTCTCCAAACATGCGCTTAAGAACCCTTTCAGTCGGGGCCCGAGAGCCTCCGCATCCGAGGCCAGGACCCAGGCTTTGCCAGGCAAGCCATCGGGTCCCGGGGCGGTATTTTTGGCCTTGAGCCTACCTACCGCCACTCTAAGGTCTACCCCAGTCACTTCCGGAGTGTCGTCGTCGTCACTTGGGTCCGACTCCGCAGGTGGTGGAGCCATAGGCGGGGGCGGATGTTCCCCCCGCGAGGGAAACAGAGCGCTCACCACGTCCTCCACGAGGTCGGGCCGGAGACTCTGCGTCAGCGGCGGGGCCCAAGTGCGAAGTTTATTCCGCACCATCTTGTAAGGGCGCCCCCACGGATCTCTGTCGAGATTATGTTTACCCTACCCCTCCATTTGACTATACCTTTTCTTTTACACGTTCTTCAAGTATTCGAGCTCTGTATCTTTGACCAACGTAAAAACTTAGCTTTATTTGAAGTAGATATAGATTGATGTTGCTGAAAGGAAAACTCGAAATATCCTCAAATTTTGTGTTGAAAAGAATTTTATTAGGTACACTATTTCTGAATCATTCTTGGCATATTATTTATTAAACCCTTGACATTGTATTTAATCATTCTTAACATTTTAATTTGATAACCCCTAACATTATTTTTTCGTCACTACGGAAAGAACTAGAGTCAATCGCTGTCTAAGTGTCAAACTGATAAAGAGAATTGTCTATAGATCATTTCATTCTTGAATTGCGTTTGCGTGTGAGCAGCTGTTGTTCGTTCGAGTGTAACCTCAGGGGCGCTATAGAGCGAGGACTTAGAATAAAAATCGGACTTAGATTTTTTTACAAATCCGAGTTTTATTACAGCATCGGGTTGACCTAGGTCATATAATTTAATTTAAAACATTTAAGTTCTGAGACCCTGATCCTCCGACACCGTTTCCGAATTATGGGCTTCGTTTTTGTTTTATTTCATATTAATCGCTCTATATTTCCAAAATGGTAGCTCGAATGTAAAACTTTACGGGAACAAAATTGTTTCTCTAGTTTAACACCTTATGTTGTGGTAAAAAGTCTACCACAACACAAGTTATAACTCTGCAATAAAATTGGGACATTTTATAAAAAACAAAATAAACCCAAAAAAAAAGTTCTAAAGTTTTTCTCTCCCAATTTTTTTTCTACCAATCATTTTGTTTTCTTTGCAACTCCTACGAATCCACGTCCGATTTTTTATTTGATATCCTCGCTCCGTAGCGCCCGCCCCTACCTAAGGCTACACTACAACTACTTAGTTTAAAAAATATTTATACAGTTAATCTACTTAGATTTTAGGCAAAGGTTTTGACAAGTTAAAGATTTAATCACAGAAAATTATTTAGGTAGGTACATAATTTTCTAAGAAGATATCGCAATGTTGTTCGTCGCTGTGGTCATAGTGTTGTTATTGTACCAATCGAGCGCCGAAGCGATTGCAGTAAGGTACAGGTGCAATGATACTGCGATTGATTCTGATGTATCGTATACGAGATTCTACCCGTCGCTTGACGGGGTGCAGGGTCGATACACTGCTGAACTGTGCACATTCAACAATCCTAATCGGACGCTTCTGAAGATGGACCTGGCATACAATGAAAACTTGAAAGTGTGTGATTCGGAGTACCGAAGGACACGTTGGGTGATCAGGCCTGGTCCCCAGCACTCCTTCAACGCAGTAGACGTTACAGGCCTCACTAATTGTAGTCATGTAAGTATTCATGTACCTACCTAGTATATCTACAAACTATCAAGGAAATTATTTTTTAAGATACAACTAGTTGTGTACCTCTAGGTACCTACTCTAACAAGCAATAATAAGTAGGTAAGTATGTAAAAACTTGGCAACATTTAGAAGTGATTTTCTTTATACTTTGTAGTAGGTATGCAATAATCTAAATTCGAAGATGCAATAACTTACATTGTTTTTACTTATCAAATCACAAAAGTAGGTCCTATGCATGTGTTAAAATTCAAATTGGTATAAAATACTTTAGGTATTGCGTTTCCTTCAAGTCATAATACGAAGGGTTCCGTAGCAGCAAGTAACATAATATATTAGTACATTGTTACCCTAGGGGTGAAAGTAGTAGTAGTCTTTAACCCGAGGTAAACACTGTTTTTCATTACGAATACCTACAAGGACAATAAAAACAAAAACACGAAACCAATAAAAAAAAATGAAAGTCAGATTGCCGCTTTCCCGCGTTTTTAGGGTTCCCTAGTCAACTAGGAACCCTTATAGTTTCGCCATGTCTGTCTGACCGTCCGGTCCGTCTGTCCGTCCTCGCTTAATCTCTGAAATTTGGTAAGTACCAATATGTGTGTATCAATCACGCCGACAAAGTGGTAAAATAAAAATTGGAAAAAAAATGTTTTACAGGGGGGCCCCTAAATGTGAAGTGGGAAGTGACTTTTTTTTAATTTCAACCCTAACGTGTGATATATTGTTGGAAAGGTATTTAAAATTGAATGGGGTTTGCTAAAAATGAATGGGGTTTAGGTACTAATATCATTTTTTGATAATGTCAATAATTTCGGAAATAATCGCTCCAAAAGTAAAAACCAATGTGTGCCCCCCTCTAACTTTTGAACCATAAGTTTAGAAAATATGAAAAAAATCTGAAAAGTAGACTTTCTAGGAAAATCATTTTGAACTTGGATGGAAACAACAGTTTTTGTACAAAAAAGACAAAAAGTTGTACAAAATAATTTCTGGACTAAGTTTGTAATATAATCGTATATGCAAGCATTTTTTTTAACTTCGTTTACATATTTTACTATCCTGAACGTATCTTTTTTCAAACAAAAAAAAGAATTATTAAAATCGGATTGGATTGAACACTTATTGCGACGGACGGGAAACTACGGAACCCTACACTGAGCGAGGCCCGACACGCTCTTGGCCGGTTTTTCAGCAAAAATTGTAAATATTTTGCCCAAATCTTTGTTATTTTAAAGAAATATTTGTATCTAAATTCTAAATTATTTAAAATAGTACATTTTGATACAAGTGGAGAAAGTTTGATAATGACGTTCAGGTGGTATTAACACACGAGCCGTAGGCGAGTAGTGTTTCTGAGCCGAGAACTGCAATAACAAATGTCCACGTATATCAAACGACGTTTTTCAATACACATTTGAAGAAATAAAAGAATGGAATTATAACGAGACTATGATTTAAATCTTTTTTTTTTCCGCGCTCTGCTTTCGCTACGTTGAAGGCAAATCAAAGGTATGAAGTCGTTATACCTACAGCCTAATATAAAAAATAGTTTTTTTATGTTTTTGAATTAAGAACACAAATAAATGTTAATTTGTTAATTAAAGTAAATATTAGTTTTAAATAATCATGTTATCTATGATATTGAATTTATAATT
Organism: Xestia c-nigrum; assembly: GCA_916618015.1. NCBI lineage: Eukaryota > Metazoa > Arthropoda > Insecta > Lepidoptera > Noctuidae > Xestia > Xestia c-nigrum. The sequence continues at coordinate 25,739,229 of OU745252.1, read as the reverse complement.
ATACAAATTAAATACATATTTCAAAATTGTTTTCTTCCAACTATGCTTTAATTTCATCATAATCACACTAAAAACTCAGTACAAAGTGAGTCTTTAAAGCTCTAGAGCAATAAAAATGAATGAAATTTCATTATTGCACACGCACAGTTTATTTTTAATCGCACCAAAAGGTGCCAATCTCAATGAATTAGCTCTATTCAGCCAGCCGATATCAATACTTTTTTTTTTACGTACGTATTATTCGTTTCTATCCTACTTGTTGCAAATTAAAAAAAAATGATTGCGGCTAACTCTGATTTAAAAATGAAGGAAATTTAAAAAAGTGATTTGGCGGGAACTTTGTTAATTTTGCTTGACAATAAATATTTTTGGAAACGATAAAGTGTGATACTATCTGATTTTGAGTGCTTCGGCTTCGAATTAAAATGGAATCATCTAGCGACACATTAACTCCGGAAAACTTTCTACATGAAGCCGACAGTGTTATAAAAACTTCTATTTTAACTGTTTGATATGAGTTTCTTTTATCTACTATTCCTTTAGGTAATAGTTGAAAGAAAAGCAGATTATGCACCTCGCCTTAAGTAATTTAAATTGCCTTCGTGCTCGACGTCTAGATCGCTTTGCCGAAATAAAAAAAAAACTCACCTCTGACTATAGGCATTGAACCAATTTGGACTAATTATAGGTATCTGTGGCAATTTTACTTTCTGCACACGTGTAGAAAAAATATCAAAAACGCACATGTGTGAAATACACTGCATTTTGAACCTAACCGTAGTGCGAAAAGAACCAGTTGTCGAGGAACTGTATTGAAAAAAATATGTTCAATAATAACATGAATACTGAATTTTATGTTATTTCAATTTTACATCGCGCTGTTTCTTTCTTTCGCTGTAATTTACAGGCTGTGTAGAAGTCGGAACATGGTTCAATAGAAGTGTGAAAATAGAACTAGATTTTTTTTTAATTATGTGACAGCTGTCAGTTGAAACGGAGGAGCTCGTGGCTAAATAATATCAGCCGCTCGGGTCGATCTTTAGGTTAAGCCATGCTTGCCTAGGTTGGGCTGTGGATGGGTGACCACCCTTACATACCGAGTTTCCTGCGCGCCTCGGAAAGCACGTTAACCCGTTAGTCCCGGCTGTCATTTGTCCATCTTTGACAGTCGTTATAGGTAGTCTAGTCAGTGGCCCCAAAAGACTGACACGAGTCTTACCAAGTGGTAAGACTACTGCATTTCCCAGTATTAACTGGGTTGTGGAGGTCAGATAGGCAGTCGCTCTATGTAAAATACTGGTATTGAGCTGCATCCGGTTAGACTGGAAGCCGACCCCAACATAGTTGCGAAAAGGCTAGGCAAATGTTGAACTGTCAGTTGCGAATCTCCCTAGGGCTGAAAAGTATTACTTTCAACCCGCACTTCAGGCAACTTCAGACCTACTTTCCGAGAATGAGTAACGAAAAAGTTCTTGTAGCTCGTTGTAACTTTGAGTCGATTGAATGAAAAGTAAATTGCGGCTTATGATTTATGACTTATTAAAAAAAAAACAGTTTACTAGATCTCGTTCCAACCATTTTTATCGGTGGAAGGTTACATGGTCATTTACATCATATATTGTTTTAGTTTTATCATTCTCTTATTTTAGAAGTTACATGGGGGGGGGGGGGGACAATTTACCACTTTGGAAGTATCTCTCGCGCAAACTATTCAGTTCACAAAAAAAATATAATAGAAGTCTCAATATCTCTTTTGAAGACCTATCTATACCTGCCGGCATGGATGGTTTTTAGTCAGTAAAAGTCTGACACTCCCTCCCGCTCCGCCCAGAGTGGGAGAAGTTATTTGATGATTTCCCATCCCAAAAAAAAGCAGACCTATCTATAGCTATAGATACCCCACACGTATGGGTTCGATGCAAAAAATCATTGAGTTTCAGTTCTAAGTATGGCCACCGGCTTCACCCTTCGGAAGCGGGTGGCGACTGGCGACTACCACCGGAAGGGTTTCGACGTCTACTATAGTGGTTCATACACCTAATTTATGGCTATCTCTACCCGTTATTAACTTACAGCCCTTACAATTCAGGTCTCAATATTCTGTTTCTGTTGAATTCATTAGAATCGTTAAACGCATTAAAAAATCCATTAGAGCCACTTGAAGATTTAAAAACCCCTAAAACATTTCAAAAACTAACTCAATAAAAAACGGAAATTAAAAACAAACAACATTCTCTAACATTTTCCTATTCAAAAAAACATTACCCTAAAGTTTGCTCGTCGACCTACCTACCACCGTAAGCTATCGTGACCTTATCCCTACGCTACGGGGTTCGCCAGCTCGCTTCACTCGCTACCTCCTTACCACCACCAGACAGGTTTCGACTAGAGATGAGGTATACCTGCCATTCTCCATACCCGGCCTTTAAGGTATGGGTATCCAGTGACGGATTAAGACTACTTGATGCCCTAAGCAATCCACGCCTGTGGGGCCCCCTATCCAAATGTCATCAATGTAGAATTTATTGTCAAAAGGTCTAGAAGTAGTCTAGGTCAGACTCTATGTCAATTTAATACGAGCGAATTTCCAGTTAGTCCTAGTAACTTTTTTTTGTGTGGTTTTTGGTGACGGATGTGAGAGTGTGACGTGATGCCCTTTTTTCCGTATGGGAAATCGTCACGGATGGAATCATCAAATGACTTCTCCCACTCTGGGCGGAGCGAGAGGGAGTGTCAGACTTTTACTGATTAAATAAATTAAATAATAAACAAACGCGCCGTCGACAAGGCCTGTCGTTATAAGACGGATTGACGGCAAGCTAGCCATAGCTCACCGTCCACAAGCCCACGCCTACGCATACGGTGGCCGGTGACACCCGGTGCGTCTCCCGCGCAGACGCACCGCGCAGCGCAGCGCGCTGGGGCGAGAGGCTCTCTCCCTCTGGCGTTCCGCCACCTCCTTTGCTAGCAAGACTGCTTCGCAGAAGGAAGTGACGGCTTCCCATTCCATCTCGCTCAGGACCATGGATTGAACCCGGCCCGGACGCGAGAGGTCGCCGCCGCCGATCGCCGCTACGAGGACGGCGGTGCTCCGCCCACGCGGTAAACCTCCACCGTGCAGTGCGCCACCGTGTCCTCCGGTCGATCCTCGCAATGGGAACACCCGGTCGTTTCCTCCCGCCCGATTCGATGCAGGAACCTCCCGAAACAACTGTGTCCGGTGAGGACCTGCGTCAGGCGGAAGGTGGGGACACCGTGGCGTCTCTCAAGCCACTCCTCAAAGAGGGGACTTATCGCCACTATCGTGGGCTGCGACAGTCGCTCTCTCCATGTTGCCATGAGATCACGCCGGAGGTTAATCCGCTGAGCGACAGTTTGCCGCGGCAGCGGAGGTTCCCCCCGGCGTAGCGCCTCCGCGCGCCATTCGTGCAGGCTCGCGAGGACTAGCGCTACCAGATCCCATGGTGGCAATCCGGCAAGGAGGCTCGCCGCCTCGCCTGAGACGTGATGCCCTTTTTTTTCGGATGGGAAATCATCAAATGTCCCCTCCCACTCTGGGCGGAACAGGAGGGAGTGTCAGAGTTTTACTGACTCTAAACCATATCCATGTTCCTTCCTCGCCCTTTACGTTCCGGGGCCGCGGTATCTCTTTCGAACAGTCCCGCAGCCCCGGCAGGCTTCGGCCCTTGCGGGTCCCGCCCTTTATGCTGACATCTCTTTGAGGCACGCATGGAACACGAACGCGCCGTCGACACAGCCTGTCGTCATTAGACGGACGGACGGCTAGCTAGCCCATAGCTAACCGTCCACAGGCTCACGTCTATGGTGGTCGGTAGCCACCACGTGGCCGCCGACGTCCGGTGCGTCTGCCGCGGCGGCTGGGGCGAGAGGCTCTCTCCCTCTCGCGTTCCGCTACCTACTTCGCTAGCATGACTGCTTCGAGAAGGAGGTGACGGCTTCCCATTCCGTCTCACTCCAGACCATGGACTGAACAAGGGCCGGACGCGAGGGTCGTTGCCGCCGACCGCCGCTACGAGGACACGGCGGTGCTCCGCCCACGCGGGGCAGACTTCCACCGTGTGCTTCACCGTCTCCTCCGGTTGATCCTCCCAGTGGTGACACCCGGGCGTTTCCTCCCGCCCGATTCGATGCAGGTACCTCCCGAAACATCTGTGTCTGGTGAGGTCCTCTCAAGCCACTCCTCAAAGACTTATCGCCACTATCGTGGCGTGCCCTGTACGGGGTTGCGACAGTCGCTCTCTCCATGTCGCCATGAGATCGCGCCGTAGGTCTGTCCGCTGAGCGGCAATTTGCCACGGCAGCGGAGTTTCCTCCCCTCGTAGTGCCTCCGCGCGCCATTCGTGCAGGCGGGGGGACTATCGCCTCCAGATCCCATGGCGGCAATTCGGCAAGCAGGCCCGCCACCTCGCGGGCGATCGTGCGGTACCCACGGACCATCTTCATGGCTACCACCTTTTGGGGCACGTTCAGATAATGGGCGGCTCGCCGCCTCATGGAACGCGTCATCTTCTCTATATGAGACGTGATGCCCTAAGGACGGATTTTTTTCTGTGCTTCTTCTGGTGCCCCCCCAAACGTGATGCCCTAGGCAATTGCTTGATTTGATTAAGGGTTAATCCGTCACTGTGGGTATCACTAAATACCTGGTACAAATACCAGGTATCAAAATACTTCTAAGTATTTGGGTGTGGTAGGATTTCGATAAGTAAGGCTGGTTTTATAGTCACGCCGCTAGACGCGCCGTTGGACAGAATTTGAAACGCTACTACCTACTACTCCAATACAAATTCTGCCCAACGGCGCGTCTAGCGGCGTGACTATAAAACCAGCCTAAACGTGTGCGATAAAATTGGTATGCCTCCAATATTTACACCACAAAGTTGTTACACATAAATAAAAGCAAAAGTAATTAAAAAGTAAGTAAAAGTAATTATTGAATAATTATACGTGTCTACTATACACTTTTCTAGATAAAAACAAACAGGTGGAACGAAATCGCAATCACAACTGACGCAAAAAATCAAAACATTGTCGACCTAAGTACCTAGACAAGGTAAACATTCAAACATGTAATAATATTCCCTAACATAAACAAACTAAGGAACTCTTTCACGTCGTGACAAAAAATGTAATTATGCTATTATGTTCCTCATGCACGTAAAAATAAGTACCCATTTTGTCTAACTAAATTAAATCAACCGAATGTTCATAAAGCACGAATGACGTTTCGGGTCCCTTCGTAAGCTGTCGGGTAGCTTCGGGTTGCTTCGGCGTACCGAACTACCGATAAAACTGGGCGCTACCTTGTGGTAGCGGTTCGTATCATACTATGCGTCTGACGTCATACCTTCAAGGTGTTTACCCAGTATTTCGGTCCGTACCCGGTCTAGTACTGGGAAGCACATACTTGGTATATATACCTCTACCAGTAATACACGTCTCATCTCTAGTTTCGACGCCTACTTTAATATTTGTTCAAATACATAATAAAATTGCTATCCCTAACAAAAAATATTTTCGGAAACTTAGTATTTGGTTTCGCAAACTTAGTCTATGTAGTATGTATGTCGCAATTTTTTTTCAACGTTTTTCGGATGTTTGGTATTTTTTACTAGACTATGGCAAAGTCAAGAGGAACGGTTATGATTTTAGCAGTCCATGTATTGTTTGTACTTACGTATGTTCCTTCGTACGGTATTTTCTAAAATACTGTTGTCTAGACTAACTAACACCCTTGATGAAAACCAACCGAAAGAGCAAGCTGGATTTATGAGCAAATGCTCGACCATTGACTACATGTATACACGTCCCACGCCAGATACGTCAGAAATACAGAGAATGCAATGGGTTTCGCAGACTTTAACAAACCGTTTGATTCCCTGGAACACCACTTTATTTATCTTTATCTTTAAAAAACATTTAAGGGAAAAGCACGTTGCAAATAAAACTGGAAAGGTCAGGTGCAGAGTTTCCGATAAAAAGAGGCGTTGGTAAAGGTATCTCGCCGAAGATATTCTCAGCTGTGTTGGAGTTAATCTTCGGGAGACTGGGTTGGGATAATATCGGACTTGACGTGAACGGAGACAAATTGAGTCATTTGAGATTCGCTGATGATTTAATACTTTTCTCCCAATGCCCATTAACCTTAGAAAAAATGCTACAGCAATTAGCAGACGAAAGTGCAAATGCAGGGCTTACAATTAATTTAACAAAGACTAAAGTGATGAGCAATTCCTCATAAAAAAAATGCTATTACAGTTAATAACCAGCCGCTAGAATATGTAAGCGAATACATTTATTTAGGGCAGTTCGTACCGCCGATAGACAACATGCAGAAATAAATAGAAAAAAGAGTAGCAAACACTTGGAAGAGATTCTGATCGTTGAGCGAAATTATGAAAAATAAAGAAATGCCTATGACAGAAAAACGAAAAGTTTTCAATGCTTGCGTACTGCCATGTCTTACATACGGATGCCAAACTTGGGCCTTAACCAAACAACAACAAAATAAATTAAATAGATGTCAGAATGGAATAGAGAGAAGCGTATTGGGGGCAAGAAGAAGGGATAAAATACAATTAAAAAAGATCAAAGCAAAGACTAAATTTAGAAAAGTGCAATCAGTAGGCAGAAAACTGAAATGGCGTTGGACGGGACATAATTATGTTGAGAGAAAAGAAAGAGAACTGGACCAGATTAATAACGAAAAGGTACCCTAGAGAAAGCAGAAGAAGTAGAGGAAAAGAGATGGGAAGATGATTTGAAACGAAGAAGTAGCTGGGCCATAATGGACACGTACAGCAAAAGCCAGAAACAAGTGGAAATCCTTAGAGGAGGCCTTTGTCGAAAGACAAGCTGTTAAGAGGGAAGATAAACCGATTGGCGAGAATATGTTTTTAGTTTAGGTAAATTAATAGGTTAAGTTAGTTTTTCTCACCTCTATTGTTTGAATTTGCTCGCTTGCTGGGGGGGTCTTGCGAGCAGAGGCCATCTGCTCCTCCTCCGAGGACGACGACCGGTCGCCATCCTGCCTGGTCCGCTTGCGGAAGAACTTATTGTTCCCCGCAGTAGCAGGCCCGGCCCTCTCGCGCCGGGAGCTCCCTGAGCCTCCCGCAGCGCTCAACTCACTCGGTGCGGCGTTGGACTCCAACCCCGCATCCCTCCTCGCCTGTCCTCCTTTGCCGTTTCCGGCGGTGTTTTTTGTTCTTTGATTTTCTTCCATATTGAACCCACGAGTATGGGGGAAATAGACTCCTAACTAGGCAGAGACCCCTGTACCCAGAAGGGCAGATTTTTAGTTTTTATTACACGCCAGGGGGTCTGCAGGTACCCGAGCGAAGATAAGCAGTAGCGACTAATTCGTCCAATAGGCACACCCGTCAGTCATACATCCCCTTGCGCTGCGTCGCTGCTTGGGATTAGGGGTAACTTTTTATAGAGGTTTTCTACCTCGCAGTCCGGGCGGTTAAGCCAAGACCCTCGGTCCCTGTCCAAAAGGACTCGGAGTCGCGAGACGTGATCCACTGCACTCCGATACGGGATTACGATATCAACGGTGACAGAGAAGGACGCATCCTTCTCTGTCTGCTCAGCGGCAGGGTAAGTGCACACCGAGCCCGCCGTAACACACTCCTCCGTTACCCACCGTTGGTCCGTGTAGGACCCCACACATATGATGCCAGACTCATTAGCCGCGGCAATGCCAATCCCAAGGGATGAGAATTTTTACTCATTCCTAAAGGAAGGACACTGCCGCGCCCGAGGTGCACCGGCCCAGCGGCTGTTGTTTCCTCCAGACGTATCGAGTGGAACCAGCAGCTGCCGGGCACACGTGGAGGACTTCTGGCATCGCACCCCTTCATGACGGCCTCAAACTGTATTTTGTAAGCCGACCACGAAGATGTGCCGTCAAATGGAGGCACTTTAAAACCACGCGAAGAAGGTGCAGCAACCGCTGCAGCTACAATCCCTTCTACCTTTAGTTCGCCCAAAGCTTTTTTCATGTTTTATTACTGCTCCGCTCTTAATGATTGTAGCGTGATGTTATATAGCATCAATTTTCAATTCGAGCCTGTAGTTCCTGAGATTACCGCGTTCAACCAAACAAACTCTTCTGCTTTATATTATTAGTATAGATTACTAGCTTCTGCCAGCGGCTTCGCCCGCGTGAAGTTTCAAAATTGTCCCATGGGATCTTACTACCGGGATAAAAAGTATCCTATGTGTTAATCCAGGTTGTAAACCATCTGTGTGCAAAATTTCATCCAAATCCGTTCAGTAGTTTTTGCGTGAAAGAGTAACAAACGTACATCCATCCTCACAAACTTTCGCATTTATAATATTAGTAGGAAGTAGGATAATTAAAATGAATTTTGTATTAATTTTTCCGATATCAGTTTAACCAATTTAAGTACTCAGAATCAGAATCAGATCTTTATTAGCTTTGAATGTAGGTACAGGTATAAGATGTTGTACATAATTGATGGGGTCGGCGGTACTCCAGTCTACCTTAGTTGATCGTTGGAAGTTTGTTATTTGATTGGGAAGTTTTATAATTTTTATTCCCTCCATGACATAATATAACTCGATGCTCGTAATTATCTCTTCATATTCGACCAGACATTTGACCCATGATAACGAAATCATTATTGTGTTCATCAAATCAAAACAGACGAATTTAATAAAAAATTGACCTTTGTTTGATTGATTTATTTAGTTTTTTTGTCACCGACTTCTGAAGCTAAAGTTATTTTTCACTTTTTGTGTTTATTGAAGTCGGTTTTATTTTTTGCGAAAAAGTTTTTATTTTTCACTTTTTAGTGGTTCACTAGTGCTTACACCTTCACAGCGTACCGGCGTGATGTTATGTTATGAACTGGTGTAAACAATAGACGGACAATATTTCAGCAATCCCAGTCCATTTGCTATCATTTATTGAGGAGTTCCGGTGCCTATCTCCGAAGTTCTTCATCAGATTTCACCAAATTTAAATGGAACCACTTTAAGAAAGTATTCTTCCAAAAACTTCACAAATCGCATCAAGTGTGCCTATAATATTTGAAGAGTTCTCTCTATTTGTCCAGGACCCCATTATCAGATCCTGACTTGATGGGACCACCTGGGAAGGTGGTCCCTTTCAAACTGAAAAAAAAAACAAGAACAAAATTCAAATCGGTCCAGCCATCTTGAGCACCGCCTCTGAAGCTTAAGTTATTTTTCACTTTTTTGTGTTTTCTGAAGACGTTATTTATTTTTTGACTAACATGTTCGCTCACAAAGTGCTTCTTTCAATAGGCTTGTCTAGTTGATTTTTAAATTGGTTTAGGTAAGTAGGTACTTACATTTTGGGCTGAAACTACATCTTCTGAGAGCTGATTCCATGCTCTAAGGTGGTTTGGCGTAATTTTGGTTTGTTTTGTTGTTAAATTTGTAATATTATATTTAACATTCGTAAGCGGCAGCTTTTATATTATAACTGGCCAGTATAATAACTAAACTTTCATTTTGCACAGGTATGCTACGCAATGGACTTTGATTTGATATTCAGCAGCTGCTATCTGCTGAAGACCACATTGAGTGGTGCTAGGAAGAGCTACTCGCCTCTCGACTCCTATTACGTAATCAACAATTATATGACCAAAGACTATTACAGTAGGACGGCACCATACGTTGTCTTGTTCAACCATGAGTAAGTCACTTCATGAGACTCAGGCTGGCTGGACAAATCTTCAAAATAGCTCGCATTTAACTAGGTAAACAGGGCACTTTATGTGACGGCTAAACATCCTTATTTCAGAATTTGTGACGCTACAGAATCTTAGATAATCGATCGAAAACGTGTCTAGCCAGCTTGAAAAACCACTTTTCGCTGGTCTCTCAATCTCGGTAACGGAAGTGATTCTGACGACTTTTTGCATATCAACGAGTGTCACATAAATTATGACACGCATCGAGCTAAAAGTTTTTTGATACGTACAGTGGTTTACTAGAAAAATGCTAAAATTTGTGTCCAGCCAGCTTGAATTTACGTGTAAAAGTTCTGGCTGGCACTTAGGAATCTCAATAACGGTAGCGTTTTCGAATACGGTTCCTTAACTAACATTTAGTGACGCAATGTGTGACAGTAATAATGTTTGATTTATGGCGTCACATGTAAGGGTTTACGAGAAATCAATAAAAACTTAATGTCCAGCCAACCTTAGTTCAAGCTGACTAGACACATGTATCTCCGCTGCCTGATGATCTACGATCTTTAAAATGTGTTCAAAATTTTGTGACGGGGACGATAATGATAACCTGAATTTGTGACAGAGAAACTTTGCGTAGTTTCAAAGATATTGATCATTTAAATTTTCTCGTACAAACACTGTAGTAGGGTTACCAATATTGTAGGTTTCATGTAGGACTAAGTACATTTTACGATGTTTTCTTTAATGTACGAACATCCGTGTATTGTTGTATCCGTGTTACTAATAAGAACAACTATAGATATTTAAATCAATAGAAGGCAAAAGTGAGAAAGGGGGGTAATTTTTGAACGTTATTTATTATTTACGTGCAGATATGTACTCTTTTTAGTAGGTAGGTATTGATGTTTTTCATGGTAAGTACCTACATAGGTAGTTAATTTGTCAGGATAACTAATGCTTTAACGTATTTAAATGAAAACATAATGTTTGCTGTAAATAAAATGACATTTATTTATTTTTACTTATACAGCGTTTCAAATGACGACGATCAACTCCATTTGCACTTCAGTAAACCTCGCCTTGTACTACAACGTTGTTTTTGACACTGCCCTAAGTGTTTGAAGTGCAAATGAAGTCGGTAGTAATCATTTTAATCATGTATATAGCTGAATGTACAAAAATATTCTTCAATACCTATTCCTACCTATAAAAAGACTATTATTCCACAAAATCAATCACAGCATCAGTCTTCATTATATTATTTAAGTATTTGGTAAAGTATTTTTTATTGATTCATATGACAAGATACAATCACATTTGGTTTTAGTACGTACGATCGAACAAACTATTTGGTTTGCAGTTTAACGAATAAATTACATTGTAAAGTGTAAACCAAATGGCTTGTTCGACCATCACGCACTACTATCTAGTTAGCTAGGTGATTTATATAAAGAAAGCCTATTACCTAAGATAATAAACTAACCGCGAAATACAAGTGAGCTCTCTTTTGCAGCGCTGGTAGTCAATTATTATTCTGAATTAACACATACTTACGCTTTTTATTGCAGGAAAACCTTTGATTCCCACGGGGTAATCAAATACAAAGCAGGCGTGGCTGCCATCGGCCGATTAGTCGATTAAAAAGAAATCCTTTATTTATGTAAGAAATATGGTCACTTTACAATATTAATGGATGTTCGTATGGAAAAATTTAAATGATCAATATCTCTGAAACTTCGCAAAGTTTCTCCGTTACAAATTCAGGTTACCATTATCGTCCCCGTCACAAAATTTTGAACACATTTTGAAAATTAAATTAAATCATCAGGCAGCAGAGATACATTTGTGTCCAGCCAGCTTGAACTCAGGTTGGCTGTACATTGTTTAATTATTGATTTCTCGTAAACCCTTACATGTGACGCCATAAATCAATCGTTATCACTGTCACACATTGCGTCATTAAATGTTAATAACGGAGCCATATTCGAAAACGCTACCGTTATTGAGATTCGTAAGTGTCAGCCTGTATTATACGTAAATTAAATGAAATTTCAAAATGGCTGGACACAAATTTATGCATTTATCTAGTAAACCACTGTACGTATCACAAAACTTTTAGCTCGATGCCTGTCACAAATTTATGTGACGTCCGTTGATATGCAAAAAGTCGTCAAAATCACCTCCGTTACCGAGATCGAGAGACCAGTGAATAGTGGTTTTTCAAGCTGGCTGGACACATTTTTGATCGATTATCTTAGATTATGTAGCGTCACAAATTCTGCAATAAGGATGTTTAGCCGTCACATAAAGTGCCCTATTAATCTAATTAAATGCAAGCTATTTTGAAGATTTGTCCAGCCAGCCTGAGTCACATGTCACTTCTGCTGTGTTTTCCTATTGATGAAACAATCTCTGTGATTCTCTCTCTTTCTTTTGTTGAAACAAACAGAATGTAAACAGCCGAATCACGAAGCCGTCAACCAAGCATTCTGAACATCAAACTGAGTATTTTTAAGCAATAATTATTCCTGGGAAATGACTTTTTCTTTGGGTGCAAAAACATGTTGAGTGGTACCTAGAACTCAATGCATCGCACTCAAATGATTGTGCTGTTGGGTGGATTGAATAGAACGAGGGTCGTGGAGGTGTACATAACATTAAAAACTTGTATTAAAAAAAAAGTTGGAACTTTGACTCCCAACCCAATATCTCCGTAACTAGAAAGTTCCCAGGTATGGTGTAGAAAAAATAAATACCGCAATGACTGGGAGAAGTGCAGTGCAAGTGCTTTTCGGATTCTTTAAGAGGAACGATTGAGGCGGTTTTTTTTTCTAAAAAAAAAATAATACCACAAAAACAGACCCAATTATTCCGAGTTCGATGATCGAGTTTATGGCTTTCGGTTCCCGAACGACCTAAAATAACAGTGTTAAGTGGGATTGGTGATAAATTAACTGGCTGTAATATTGTGTTGCAGTGAATACTTGACACTGAAGTGGATTCTGGGGATACCAGCAGTGGACTACAGTGTGACGCTGCGCAAGATTAACAATGATACAGGGGTAAAGTACTTTTATGTGTACCATTATGATGATGTTGCTCTCGGAGATATGGCGAGCATGACCATGTGAAATTTGGCCTTTTACAAGGACAAAATAATAATAATAATAATATTCCACAACTATCACACAACGCCGTCTAGTCCCAAGCTAAGCAGAGCTTGTGTTATGGGTACTAGACAACTGATAAACATACTTATATATTTCTAAATACATACATATTATAGATAAATTACACCCAGACACAGAACAAATGATCATGCTCATCACATAAACATTTGTCCTGGGTGGGAATCGAACCCACGACCTCCGGCATAGCAGTCAGGGCCACTAACCACTAGACCAACAGGCCAGTCAAAAAAAAAATGATATCAAGTTTGACTTAAAACCAATCATAAAGAGTTATTGTCATTTAACACATTCACTGTCCACGAAAAGAGACAATAGTTAAACAATCGCTCTGAACCATATGTGGCTCATGGGACAGGAAAAGGGTTAATTATAGCTCTCTCCCAGCACATAGAGTCCACTATGTTGCAGGAAAAATTAACGAGTGATATGCCTGTAAGGTAAGTACCTAAGTGAGTGGACGGCGCGGAGGAAACTTGGTATGTTAAAATGGTCACCCATCCCACCCTTCCACGGAGCGGCCTAGGCAATCACAGCTAAACTTTGAAGATCGACCCGTGCGGCCGCCGCGCGCCGGCCGGTACTGTTATCTACGTAATCAAACAAAGAACGGGCTCCCTACAGCATTGTGGAGCCTTTGCGCTGAGACAGGGCTATATTCAAATACTTAGCTATTGTTTCCGTAAAATTGTAAAACCCGTTAGATGGTAGGTAATCTATCTAGCGAGGTTGTAAACACTCAAAAGATTTTCAACTTGAAACCTAAGCTCAGAACACTTTATATTTGCTTTAAAAACGAAGTCGATGGAGCCACGCGTACGGGGGCTCTTATTTCTGTCTGTAGGTTGGGTGCACAACCAAGTTCCTAAATGTCGAGGAACGATTTTTTCAAGGTCAAAGTCGTCCCTCGTCCTATGTGAACTTGGAGGGTTGTATTTATGATTAAAAGGAGATCACCCTTATTGGGCTATTATAAAAAGTCAGCCAACCAAAATAAACTAGGCTTATTGTTTGGATAAGTCGATTCACCGAGAAATTATTCATCCACAAAATATCTGAAATCACCCACATTAGTTTTTTTTTGCCTGTCTACTAAAATTAATAATAATAGCGTCTTCGGCCGACCCCAAGGCGCAACTTTTGCAATTAGTTGAGTGACTAGGCCTGAGCACCGTAGACCGTAGGTTAGGACGGGCAGGATAAACTCATCATAGTTTGGGCTTCAAGCAGATCGGCAGATTTCCCTTGACCATTGGCATTTATATTTTAGTAATCAGCATGATTTATTTAAAACTTCGGTAAAGATCTTGGGTGGCGTAATAAAAAATGTTTTATCCCTATGCTCTATTAAATTATTGCGTTTAAGTATTTTAGTTTGCTGGCAAAAAATAAAACACCCTATCTAGCAATTGATCTCAGATATTTTGTGGTTGAATAACTCCTTGGTGAATTGACTTGCGACTTAGTTGTAAAATAAAATGTTTATTATGTTATGCTCTATCCATAAGTTTATTGTGGTTGGCTTTTGATAAAAGCCAAAAACTCTATGAAGGCTGTGTGATCTCCGTTGGATTACGCGGGCTGAACCTAACTAACTTAACGTCGGGGTGCTTCAAGGCCCGGTTTTAAGGGCAGAGAATCTTCCGTCGCATGCATTTCACAATTTTACGGTACCACTTCAACAGATTTTCATCTACCGAAAATAATGCGTTAAATTGTAAGCATTTGTTCTATTGTTGTTCAGTTGTCAATCTTTCGAGAGTGTACAATCACGCTAGATAGATTACAATCTAACGGATTGAGGTTTTACAATTTTACAGTGACACCTTCAAGTCTAAGAAGACTAATTTAAGACCCGACGAGAGAGAGTCTTTAGAAGACTAATTTAAGACTTAAAGGTGTCACTGTAAAAACAATGAATCAATATTTAGATGTTGTTTTGTAGGTTGACTTAATACTTCTCCTTTAATATAAAAAATGCGCAACATTCGGGGGAAAAATTTGCTGTAGAGTAAAAAATGTAAAAAGAATAAGTATTACATTTTTGAATGAAGCGTGTGTGTAACTTCCGCTATTTTGTAAAAGTAGTGGCTACACTTATGACCTATATAATTATGATAGTTGGTATTAAGAGCCCTCTTACAGTCCACTAGCGCCGCCAATCGAAAAAATGTCATAACTCGTAAATAGAATCAAAAATACAAAATGTGGGATATTATTACTGTAGAAAAGGCAATAACGTAATTTTATAACACCTTATCAACACTTGAAATATAGCTGTTTAGCTAAATCGTGCATTCAAAACATAAACGGCCGTTTTTGGTACAAATGCACGATTTAGCTAAACAGCTATATTTCAAGTGGTGTCATGTGTTATAAAATTGCGTTATTGCCTTTTCTACAGTAATAATAGACCACATTTTGTATTTTTGATTCTATTTACGAGTTATGACATTTTTTCGATTGGCGGCGCTAGTGGACTGTAGGAGGGCTCTTAATACTAACAAGTTTTGTTTGAGGCAGAATGTTCTTAAGTGTCACGTTACCGAGATATGAGTTACAATTTTGATTTGTTCATAGACGCATACAATGTGTAATCAATCGATAGCTGGCATCAAAACAAACAAGTTTTTTCTGAGACAAAATATTCTAAAGTGTGAAAATGATGGAAATTACTGCGGCCAAAAAATTCAAACAATTTTCGTAATTTATTTATTTTCCGTTTTTTAGGCTCTTTAGTAAATTTTCCAAAAACTTTTATTAATATATACTAATCTATACTATATAATATTATAAAGCAGAAGAGTTTGTTTGGTTGAACGCGCTAATCTCCGGAACTACCAGCTCGAATTGAAAAAATATTTTTGCGTTGAATAGTCCATTTATTGAGGAAGGCTATAGGCTATATAACATCACGCTGTGACCAATAGGAGCGGAGCAGCAAAAGAAATGTTCCAAGCGGGAAAACAGCTTCCATTGAGCAGGCGATGCGATGCGATATCAAAACTACACGCGAACGAAGTCGCGGGCAGAAGCTGCTAATTTGACAACCTCGCCGTTTACCTTTGCATTAAGATCATTTGCACGTCTCTAGGACCCCGTATTAATAAACGTCCCTCAACATCGTACTCAAGTGCGTTATCATTTGATACGCCATTATGACGTCATCACCTCAAATACAACATTAAATTAGAATTGGTACAAAAAAAGTTTTAACATACTGTGAACTATAAATGTTACCATTCAAGGATTCCGTACACAATTTCTACAGAAGTATAATGTTCTCGGCGCGCGGCGTTTACTTCTGGTGGCCATGATGCTGCATGGTTTGTGTACGAGCATCGCCACAAGATATTAATTGTTTTAGTTTTTACCTGAACAAGCAGTTGCTAATTCACCGATTTATGTACATTCGCTGACTAGGTTATTACGCCCACCACAAGCCACCACCACCAAAATATAATATAATACCACTTTTGGTATTATATAATTTGTTGTTTTACCTAATAAATTGTCAATCATTATCGGACACAAATCAGTGAGTTTATTTTCGTGTACACATCCTGGGTGATTCGTCCAACTACATAATACATCTCAGTATGCGGAGCTAATGCCCATACATTTTGGTCCTTCGAGCCGGATCCCAATTCCGTTTATGAGCCGGACACGCCAAGCTGTTTCCTACCCCATCATGGAGTAATGAGACCCGATTCGACGACAACTAAACTCCAAGTGGTTTTCAATGGATCAGCAACCACTACCTCGGAACACAGTTTAAACCAACGGAATGCGGGCCTAACTTACAACAAGATTTACAAGCTATTATTCTACTATGGAGGGCATTTGAAAACGTGTACACAGCAGATATTGAGAAATTCTACCGACAAATACGTATTCAGGAAAAAGACCAACACTTACAAAAAACAGTGTGGAGGTATTCAGCCACAGAGCCGTTACAAGAGTTACAACTGACCACAGTAACATATGGCACCAAGTCCGATCCCTTCCTAGCAATGCGAACCATAAGCACACCATAAGGCAATTGGTAAAGGATTTTTTTTAAATCTTTATTCATTATGAAGGGTTTGTTCACATAGCGAACATGTCACCCTCATAGGAACACTTTACATGCAAAACTTATAATCTACGCTTAATTCCTATATTAACTAATTTATATATTATTCTAGAAGTTTTAGATGCTGGAAAGGCTAGAATCATATTGCATGCTCCTAAATCGTGAATATTAATATAACATTGGTTTTGAATCAAATTTCTTTCAGCCTCGTTCCGGACACATTCCACTATAATATGGATAACATCTTCGACCTTATCGTATTCTGTGCAGTTTGTAGACGTGACTTTGCCCATCAATGCAGCAAAACTATTCAATGAGATGTGTCCGGAGCGAAGTCTCAAACTTGCCACGATTTCTTGTTTATTCATATCGTTGTCAAACCAAGGATCATGCTTTAAGATTCGAAAATGCTATGAAAATTTTAAAACCGAACCATAAACTCATTTCTAACAAAAATAATCAGCATATTTCATTATTTAAAGAATTTTCTTTACAACAATCTCACATACTGAATAATTTGACAATAAATTGGCTTAAATTATTTTATAGTATTAGTCATTAATATGACTACGTCAGAGAGGATAAGCTCACCTGGCGCAACTCATCGTTATACTTAAGAGCCCTCTTACAGTCCACTAGCGCCGTCAATCGAAAAAATGTCATAACACTACGATAACGTACAAGAGTTAAAGTACAAGAGTCCGGTGAAATAAGTAGGCAAAAAATATATTAGCTTTTAATCGCACGGTATCCTTGCACCATTCTATTCTATGTTAGGGAATTAAGAACTATGGATAAGCAAATTTCAGCATTTATATAGCACCGATCAGATCATTCACTGAGACATTAAATATTACTATGACATTATTAACTGAAGTTCATATTATGTCGACAAAAAAATCGTGGTTATCCTGCAATTTCCTATCACTCTGCCCAGTACTTTTGAACTGTTTAAACTTTGTCGACGACCTGATTGGCGTAGTGGTAGTGACGCTGCCTTACGTTCTTAGGGTCCTGGGTTCGAATCCCGGCAGGAGCAAATGTTTGTGTGATGAGCACGGACATTTGTTTCCGAGTCATGGATGTTTATATGTATAATAAGTATGTATTTACAAACAAAAAAGTATATACAGGGTGTATTTCACCTCATCACAAAGCCGTTAACCAAGCATTCTGTATATCAAACTAAGTAACTTTACGCAAAAAATATTGCTGGGAAACAACTTTTTTTTTGAGGTTATATTATCATGTTTTGTGGTATAACTCAATGTAACACACTCAAAATATGGTGCGGACGGATGGATTTAATAGTACGGGGGTCGTAGAGATATTTAAAGTAAAAATGATGCGATAAAAAGTGGTATTTAAAAAAAAACTTGTTAAAATATTGCAACTTTGGCCCCCAATATCTCCGTAACTAGAAGGTTCCCAGGTATAGTGTAGAACAAAAAAATGATCAGAATGACGAGGAGAACAAGTGCCTTTCGTATTCGTTAAGAGGTGTTTTACACCCTTTATGTAGTATATCAACTATCTAGTGTCCACGACACAAGCTTTGCTTAGTGTGGCACTAGGTGGCGCTGTGTGTTAATGTCCAGCGATATTTATTTATTTATTTATTTATTTGTCCTGTTCCAAATAAAAACTTTGATATCATCCTGCCTTCCTATCAATATGTAGCGAACAATTCAAAGGAATATCTGGAGGCTGATTGCCTGAAGGTAAATAACTGGCATATCTGCGAGCAAAAAACAAGTCACCAAATTCGCTCCGGTCAGGATTGCATAGAAAAACTCATACATTCCCAGGACATAGATGAAACGTGTCAAATCACGCCTATTTGCCTGGCCAAGGAAGCCCTGCTGCAGCTGGATAGCAAGCACTACATAGTTTCGTTCCCGAAGCCCACCAAGGTTCAACTTTACTGCGGCTCTGAAAAACATCAAATTCTGGAATGAAGTTTTTTGGATACAATTCCGACGTCTTGCACAATGAAAACCCCGAAATTCACATTGGCCAACATCGATGACAAAGTCAACGGGATTTCAATTGAAATCGCAGCGCTCCCACGGATGACTAATGATTCTCAGAAGATTCAACCAAATTACCACCTGACTTCAATGGATCTCAGTACATTGCACAAGATACAGAAACAAATGACAAAGGAATCATCTGTTGAAATTGATACTTCGGATTCTTCGAGTCTCTACCACACAACAATACCATTGTACGCAATTGTACTTGCATTGTTAAGTGCAGGTGCACTTCTTACCATCTATACTTCATTCGTCATCATTGAGCAAAAGTCATTAAAGTTGAATCGAATAAAGATACCATCGAGTTGTCGCAGTGGGACAAGAAAGCCGCAACTTTTGCCGTAGAAATTGGCAAATACTTGCTCATCTAAGAGGGGAAGTGTTATATAGACTGTGAGTGCCTCCCAGATACGTTATCACCATACATTCGGTTACTGTGAACGGATTGCACAACCCAACTTGAGGCATCCAATAAAACCAACCAGCAGATTCGGCGCGGGGCCTTTCGTCACATACATCGGTCGTTAGGACACCCACTTAGTACCTACTCACGTAATATTAAGAATTATAATTATAATAATAAGACGTACAAAAGATGAAACCCTGACTCCTAAACTAGGAAAACCTGTAACTTAGGAGTCAGTGTTCTACTGCCACTTGGACACTATATATACCTTATGTAAATTGAATTAATTGTATTCATTTAGCGGAAATTTTGGTGCTTTTTTTGGACTGCTGCCCATCACGTAATTATCGTCAGTGTCAAAAAAAAGGAACACCAAACATGAACATCTGTTTATTTACCAGCTCGATTATCTCGCATTTGTAAAATTGTACTAGGTACGTTGTTATTAATTACTAACAATATTACATACTAACCTAAAATGATGCTGTTGCATAAAACCTAAAAGCTAAAAGGAGGGCTATTTCCGGAGAAATTGAAAGACCTCTGTTTTTAGATATAACGAGTGAGATTTTGATTATTGTTACCATTATAGTATACACTAGCTTTTGCCGCGGCTTCGCTCGCGTTAAGAAGTATTACTATTAATTAGGTACAGTTTTTGCGGGTTTACTTTTTCCAATCTTTAATTACAGTCAATCAAATCTCAAAAGATTTTTACGAACTTTCATCTCTTATTTTATACCCTTAGGGGTGGAATTTATCAACATTCTTTCTTAGGGGATGCTTACGTAATAGTAGCTTTATGCATGCAAAGTCACAGCCCGATCGGTTTAAAATTGACAAAGTTTCATCTCCTATTTTATCCCCTTAGGTGTAGCATTTCTCAGAATCCTTTCTTTAGGGATGCCTACGTCATAGTAGCTTTATACATGCAAAGTCTCAGCCCGATCGGTTTAAAATTGACAAAGTTTCATCCCCTATTTTATCTCCTTAGGGGTGGAATTTATCGAAATCCTTTCTTAAGGGATGCCTACGTCATAGTAGCTTTATGCATGCAAAGTCTCAGCCCGATCGTTTTAAAATTGACAAAGTTTCATCCCCTATTTTATCCCCTTAGGGGTATTATTTATCAAAATCATTTCTTAAGGGATGCCTACGTTATAGTAGCTTTATGCATGCAAAGTCACAGCCCGATCGGTTTAAAATTGACAAAGTTTCATACAAACTTTCATCACCTATTTTATCCCCTTGGGGTAGAAATGATCAAAATCCTTTCTTAGCAGATGCCTACGTCATAACATCTACCTGCATGCCAAATTTCAGCCTGATCCGTCCAGTAGTTTGGGCAGTGCGTTGATAGATCACTATGTCAGTCAGTCAGTCAGTCAGTCGCACCTTTGAGTTATATATGTCACCGAAAAATTGTCAAACACGTTATATTACAATATAACGTGTTTTTTCTCGCGATATTGTAATGTCTCGAATTATTGTCAACTGAACATACGGCAGTATGTCTGCCCCCATAATCGGGACTTGGGGCACCCCCCCGTTAGGTTAGTTAGGTTCCTTTAAACCCTGCACTCGGAAATAGGGTCCGTCGACTACACCTTATAAGGGAATATAAAGTGTTTAAAGGTTAGGTTATAATAATCGGTATTTCTCAGGAATGGTACAATATCTTTTCACGAGAGTTGTACCACTGGGCAAGGGGGACCCCTCCTTCCCTCCACACCGCGTAAGTTGACTACCATCGCATGCATATCACGAAAAATAATGCGTTTTGTGGTAAGCAGTATGTTCATTTGACAATATTTCGAGATTTTACAATATCGCTAGCGATATTACAATATAACGTATTTGGCAATTTTACGGTGACATATAATATAAGGGTGAGTTTCGTTTATCGTCGTCGCAGAACACCGAATATAGAGAAGACCGAAGAGTATTACTTGCCTCTCTGCTTAGCGTTTGTGGACTACGAAAAAGCCTTTGATTCGATCGAAACCTGGGCTGTACTGCAGTCTCACCAACGGTGCCAAATTGACTATTGGTAAATCGAGGTGTTGAAGTGTTTGTACAAAAACGCCACCATGTCAGTCCGACTTCAGGAACAAGCCTCGGAATCTATCCATCTGCAGCGAGGTGTAAGACAGGGAGACGTCATATCTCCGAAACTGTTCACCGCTGCACTGGAGGATGTCTTCAAGGTTCTGGACTGGACAGAGCTAGGCATCAACGTCAATGGCGAGTACATCACTAACCTTCGGTTTGCCGACGATATTGTGGTCATGGCTGAGACCATGGAGGACTTCAGTACAATGCTCGATGACCTCAGTAGAGCTTCCAAAAAAGTGTGTCTAAAAATGAACATGGACAAGCTGAAGGTCATGTTGAATGCCCATGTCACACCCATTCCTATCAAGATCGGAGACTCTACACTCGAAATTGTAGACGATTGTGTATACCTAGGACAAACGGTCCAGTTAGGTAGGTCTAACTTCGAGAAAGAGGTCAATCGTCGAATCCGACTCGGCTGGGCAGCGTTCGGGAAGCTGCGCGGTATCTTCTCGTCCAACTTACCGCAGTGTCTCAAGACGAAAGTCTATGACCAGTGTGTGTTGCCAGTGATTACATACGGGACCGAAACGTGGTCGCTCACAATGGGCCTTATCAAAAGGCTTAAAGTCACCCAAAGGGCAATGGAGAGGGCTATGCTCGGAGTTTCCTTGCGTGATCGAATCAGAAATGAAGACATCCGCAAGAGAACCAAGGTCACCGACGTAGCCCGAAGAATTGCTAATCTTAAGTGGCAGTGGGCAGGGGCTCGCAGAACAGATGGCCGACGGGGCCGAAAAGTTCTAGAGTGGCGACCGCGAACCGGAAGACGATGCGTTGGAAGACCTCCCACTAGGTGGACCGATGACTTGTTGAAGGTTGCGGGAATCCGGTGGATGCGAGTAGCAAGGGACCGGTCAATGTGGCGACACTTGGGGGAGGCCTATGTCCAGCAGTGGACGTCTTTCGGCTGAGATGATGATGACGGTCTCTTGGGCTGAGTACCGTCTATTAATACGGGCCTTGTCCCTCATACTCAAAGATATTAGCATTTTATTGTACCCGAGATCAGCCGATTAGAAAAACAAATCAGCTGTTATTCGCGGGGTGTGGGGTTAAAAGTATTTATAAACATATATGTATCGATAGAAATGAGTATATGATATAATGTGCCTTTAAAGTATCGGTAGCCGGTAGCCAAACACACTGTATACCGAGTTTCCGCAATGCTTCAGAAAGTCATTACTTGTCATTACAGCTTGCCAATACGATGGCCCATGTGTTTGATATTGTTTGACGATTTGTGGTTTGACGACCCCAATGGCCCAGGCAGTAGTGAAGCTGCCTTACGTGTTTTGGATCCCGGGATCGAATCCCGGTAGGAGCAAATGTTTGTGTGATGAGCATGGACATTTGTTTCCGAGCCATAGATGTTAGGCGCGATATTTATTTATTTATTTGATATTTGATGTTACCAAGAACTATTGTATTACTCAGTACTATCGTCCATCTGACTTGTGGAGGTCAGACTCAGATACTCGTAGGCAGGTAAGGGCTCCATGTAAAAATACTAATGACCCGAATGTAGTTGTCAAAATGCACTACTACAGTGGAGTTACCTATTATAACAATGTTGTTTTAAATATTTTAGACCCTCGACTTACCGATACAAACTCATAACTGTAATTTCCATCTTCAGGTCACTCCTTGGAACGATGTTTTTCAGTGTTGTGAAAAAATCATAATATTGTGCAAGTGACCTTGGACGATTGCACATGTTCTGTTCTGTCTAATCTTTAAATAGAACATTAACTTGCCAACCAGCTAGATGGACCTACAATGAACTTGAAAAGGCGGCTGGGTGTGACTACATGCTGCAGATCGAGCACATGATATTGGGGCGCAGCGTGGGGGAGACCTATATCCAGCTATGGAGTGCGATTCTCTGTCTTTATAAATGCGTGTTGTTTGTGACAGGTAAATTTGCACGAGGACAATGATGTGACACAGAACTGCACGCTGAACGAAGACGTGCGAGTGGTGCAGTGCACGTTGGCGCCATCCTACGGCTGCTACCAGGCCGTGCTGGAGCACGGCGGGCTGTGGATCACCGGGGTCTTCTACAAGAAAAAATTCGTTATTTATGACCATTTGTGTATAAAAGCTATTTTGCCATTCTAAAAAACAAGAAAGTCTTAGTAAAGTTAAGTAAATACAGGTACAATCATTTATAAACGCAATAGACAAAAATTTGAACGAAGTAAGAACCTTCAAAGAAAGCAAGCTAAGAATTATTTCGCTATTTCGATTCTCTATACATCGACTCGTGTTTTTTATTGATTTTGATGTAAATTAAAACTATCGTTGCCGGTCTCTACGCAAAGGGGATGAGTCAAAAAATAACTTTTCACCAGAGGCTATTTAATTTGTTTTATAACACGTGATTAAATGTAGTTTATTCAAGTAACTATTTTCATTTAATAATTTTATCGTCGTATTAAATGTAAGTATCCGAAAAATATTTTTTTTAATTTAAATAATTATGTTACTTCTTCTTTGAGTTCTGCGTATTTGCAAATTTTTTCAGTTACAGTTTTTTGTATGTTGTGCGTATTAGGAACTGCTATATCAATTAAGTATGTAACTTTATTTATTTTGTCCTGTAGAATTATATCCGGTCTGATGTAGTGGATCGTCCTATCAGTCAGAATAGCGCGATCGTAATAGAGCTTGTGTGTTGTACTTTCTAGAGTAGTTTCTGGTTTATAATTGTAGTATGGAGTGCTGGTGTTTTAAATGAGTGAGTGTTTGAGTGCTAGTTTTTGGTGAATGACATTTGCCACCTGATTGTGCCTGTGAGTGTAGTCTGTCTGTGTGAGGGTTGTGCATGCTCCTGTTATATGTTGGATGGTTTCTGGATGGACGCGGCATTTGCGACATTTGTCATTAGTTACTGTAGGATCTTTGATCATGTATTTTCTGTAGTTTTTTGTGTTGATGATCTGGTCTTGAATTGCTATTATAAATCCTTCGGTTTCTGGAAATAAGTTGCCCATTTTTAGCCACTTATTTGACGCTAATTTGTTTATGTGTAATTGCTCTCGATCATGAGGGTGTCAACCGTGAAGTACTTTTTTCTTCCAGTCTTCAATTTTTTGTGTCTGAGGGTCGTCATTGGTTGTGTTGTGGGTTTCTTTCTGATCGCTTAGGTTAAGTGGGGTGTAGTTAAGATCGTTTGTTACTATGGCTTTATGAATATTACTATTGCGGGATTTTATGTGGAAGAATGATTTTAGTCGACTAACATCGGCTCCATAGGTGCTGGATATCTATAAGGCCTCTCCCTCCATTTTCTCTTTTAATCGTTAGTCACTCTATGGCGGATTTAGGGTGAAGGTTGTTATGTTTCGTGAGTGTTGTTCGTGTAATTCGTTGTAATTGTTCGGTATCTGTTTTGGTCCATTTTATAACTCCGAACGAATACGTTAATACTGGGATGGCGAAGGTGTTTAAGGCTTTAATGAGATGTTTACCTGAGAGTTGGGTTTTACAGACAGCGTTAACTCTCTTCTTGTACTCAGTAGTAAGTGTATCTTTAATTTTTACATGGTCAAGACCTTTTAGTTGCGTGTACCCTAAGTATTTATACAAATCAGTTGGTTCTAATGCGGTTATAGAATCTGACTCATTCACTGCATAGTCGTCGGGCCGCACCTTGCCTCTAACAATGTGAAGTGTTTCACATTTGTCTAATCCAAATTGCATGTTAATATCCTTACTAAACTCTGCTGTAAAATCTACTAATTTCTTCATTTCTTTTTCTGATTTTGCATACAGTTTGATGTCATCCATGTATATAAGGTGTGATATTGTTGTGTCATCTGTAGAGTGTTTGAGGCAGTATCCGGCCCCGCAGCGTTGCAGTAGATGAGACAGAGGATTGAGAGCAAGACAGAACCACAAGGGGCTCAGGGAGTCGCCTTGATAGATTCCTTTTTTGATATATCTGTCGCGTTGTGACATTATTGTTGTTGCTATTTATTTGTAAAGTGTAGCATAACATGGCGCATGAAATCAACTATTTTTGGGTTTACTCTATAAATCTCCAGAATTTGTATTAACCAGGAATGAGGTACACTATCGAAAGCTTTTTTGTAATCAATATAGGTGCAATGAAGATCCCTTCTGTTCCTCTGCTATTATGTTGTGTTGTATAATGTGTGTGTTAATTTTCTTTGTGATTACAGATGTTAGTATCTTGTAAATTGTGGGAAGACATGTGATTGGTGTGTATTGGGAAGGTTCTGATGTGTATTTAGTCTTAGGCAGCATGTAAGTAATAAATTCGGGTACATTCTGCTGTCCTAATATGATATCTGTTATTAGGACTTTTTTTGCTATAGATTTATGGAATGCAGTTAACTTTTTGTACCAAAAATTATATATTTTGTCTACTCCAGGCGACTTCCAATTATGTAATCTTGCTGTTATGTGTATTATGTCAGACTCTGTTACTTCTACGAATTCCATCTCGTCAATATCTCTCCATTTCATTTCTTCATCTGATATCCAAGATGCTTTGTCGTTGTGTTGTTTTTGCTCTTCCCAAATACCAGCCCAATATGTTTCTAGTTGTTCTTTTGAAGGTAGGGTAGGTGTGTTTGTGTTATTTTCATAATTTCTGTAGTTTTTTGGTATTTATGTAGATTTCTGTAAAATACTTTTTCGTTTGTGGCAAATATCGCGTTATCGTTTTTGCGCTGTTGTGCTTTTTTATATCGTTTAAGCCTATGAACTTTGAGTGCTAGTTTTTGTTTTAAGGTGTCTAAGAATTCTTTAGGTTTCCTGTTATTTTGTTCATGTCTAGTGTGTGTTGAATTGTTTCTAAATATGATCTCTACTCGTTTAACTAATTTATTGGATCTGCAACCGCTGATAAATTGAGTAAGTCTACCAATGTCTGCCCTTAATTTTTCAAGGTCTTTTTCTAGTCTTTGTTGCCATGCTGGTACTATATTCGGTCTAGTTCTTGGGGCTCCTGTGTTATCTGTGATTTTAAAGTTTAGTTCTTCAGATATAACTACGGCTGTACAATGAAAAAAAAATGTTATTAGTATGTATATTTAGGTTAAGGTATTTATGTATGGGTCTTTGTTACCTGAAATAAATGGTTTATTATTATTATTATTATAAGTAGGTGTATGTCTATAAGCTGTGTGTCATCAGAAATAAATTGTGTGAGTATAGTCTCATTAAACAAGTTAACTAGTCGAAATAGGTTAGGTGTGTATTTAAGTTTAGGTAACCTAGGTCGAGCTGCTTGGTCCATCCCAGAGTATTGTGTTATTGTTGTTCTAAATTTGTCATTAATTTTTTGAATATATGTATCTGTTGGTAGGTTTTGATTTGGGACTACTATGGCCGCTATGTCGTTTTCTAGGGTAAGAGTACTTAATTCGGTTTGTGTGGATGTGTGCGATATATTTTGTGGTAGGCACATATCGACAACCTCGCGAGCCAGCAGTACAAGTACGTAAGAATCGATAGGACACGATAAGATAAATTTGACAGTAATTCTCGATAAAAATGAGTTTTTGTCTACATATAAACTCATTTTATCGAGAATAACTGTCAAATTTATCTTATCGAGCCCTATCGATTCCTACGTACTTGTACTGCTGATCTAGATATTTGTTTTTTTTATCTTGCTCTGCTTTCACGAGGTTCTCGGCATGCGGGACCGTTATATCAACAATCATTGTGCGACGCTCCAATCGATCTATCACCACAATGTCAGGCCTATTGGAAACAACAGTCCTGTCGGTGGTGATAGGTCAGTCCCAATACAACGTGATAATTATTACCATTTACGAGAACTGGATCAGGCGCATACTTATAGTATGGTACTTCTGATTCCACAAGGTTGTATTTCAAAGCAAGTTGCCGGTGGATAATCCTGGCAACAAGGTTGTGTCTATGCAAGTACTCTCCGTTAGCCAGACTAGAACATCCAGAAATAATGTGTCGGATCGACTCTCCCGGACGGTGGCATGCCCGACATTATTATGTCAACCGTGCTGTCCTTCACAATGTATTTGCGGTAGTTATTCGTCATCATAACTTCGTCCATAAATGCACAAACTTATTATTATTATTTTTCTTAATAAAATCGTTGAGACCAAACAATCTGAACATTGAAGATTAAAAAAAAACCGATCAGGGTGACTTAAAATAAGTAACTGAACATATTAAAACCATTTTTTAAATTCGTGTTTGTTTGTTTGACCGCGCATCACGTCAAAACTGCTGGACGGATTTTGATGAAAACTTCACTAATCTATTTAAATATACTCAGAATAGGAAAATCAACACCATCCCATCATCTCTGGGTCTCTGGGTTGTACTGTAAGATCTTATTATACCATGTTTTACGCAAATAAATATTATTATTATTATCTCCTTTATTCGTTGTATATCTTACTTGATACATTTTTAAATATTCTTAAAAAAACATATAAAAACATTTAAAAATATAAAAAATAGGGATCCGCCGGTGTCGGGAGCAGGGTCCAAGTCACCGGTGGTTAGGGTTGCAGAGACAGGAACCTCCTCACAATGCGAGCCGTATCGAGGAGTACTGCCTTCTGAATCAGGCCCTTGATCCAACCGCCTAAAGAGAGCTTCGACAGATGTTCGTCGAGGCTCTTGGCTATCAGGCCATTGGCCGTCACGACAATCGGCACAATGATAACCGAGTTCATATTCCACATGTCGCGAACCTCGTGTGCCAAGTCGAGATACTTCATTTGTTTCTCTTTCTCAGCTTTCACGAGGTTCTCGTCATGAGGGATAGTAACATCGATTATCATTACGCGGCGCGCTGATCGGTCTATCACCACTATGTCAGGCTTATTGGCAACAATAGTCCTGTCAGTAATGATAGACTGATCCCAGTACAGCGTGACATGGTCTTTCACAAGAACTGGGTCGGGCACATACTTGTAGTACGGTACCTCAGATTCCACAAGCTTAAATTTCAAGGCAAGTTGCTGGTGAATAATTCTGGCTACTTGGTTGTGCCTGTGCAAGTACTCGCCGTTAGCCAGACGAGAACAACCAGAAATAATATGTCTGATGGACTCACCCGGACAGTGGCATGCCCGACACACGTCAACCGTCCCGTCCTTCATAATATATTTCCGGTAGTTGTTCGTTAACATAACTTCGTCCATAATCGCACAGACAAAACCTTCAGTTTCCCCGAAGAGGTCACCAAAACGTAGCCAGGACACGGACGCTAGAAAATCTACATCGGGCCCATGAAGAGCCCGGTAGAAGCGCCCATTATTATTATTATAACATTTAGGCTATAGAAGTTATGGAAAATGTTGGAAAAAGGGGGTGAAAAGGGGGATAAAGTTTGAATGAAAAAAAAAATTCAGATTGTTCTAGAATCATGAAACTCAGAGTAAATACTTATTATTAAAATTAAAGAAATACCTGTTTCAGCGTTTTTATAAAATTTTATCCAGAGACATATACAAGAGGGTTTTGTGTTTAAAATTAATTAACTTCATACACCTATAGAACAAAATCCAATTAAGTGTAAAACTTTAAAAGTTGCTGTAAATACTTCAAATCTAATACAGGTAAATAGGTATAATTTCACAATTTTCTTGAAATTTGATTTTTGAAGTGCATACGCCCAAAATAGCGGGACTCAAGAAAATTGGCTTTCCTCGGTATACCTAAGTGTTGGTAACACAGGGTGGAAATGGTAAAAGGGGCAGTAACAGCTACAGCTACACGAAAATGGTCTTAGAAACAA
Source organism: Xestia c-nigrum (assembly GCA_916618015.1). NCBI lineage: Eukaryota > Metazoa > Arthropoda > Insecta > Lepidoptera > Noctuidae > Xestia > Xestia c-nigrum. The sequence continues at coordinate 25,709,931 of OU745252.1, read as the reverse complement.
TCCATAATTTTTACGCTAAATTTTGATCCCCATTCACAGATTTAATTTAAAAAAAAAGTGCAGTTAGCAAGAAAATTTCCATTTTCACATAAAACAATTTTTTTGATGCCAATTATATATAATAAACCTTAACCGCTGCAGTTACATGAAAATGGGCTACATGAAAATGGTCTTAGGAAACCATCCGTAAGTTTTCGTGAAATTTTGATCCCCATTCACAGTTTTAAAAAAAGTACAGTTAGCAAGAAAATTTATATTTTACACAAAACATTTTTTGATGCCAATCGATCCTGTTTCTAATACTCAACGGTTTAGGAAGCTCTCCTTTCTGCCCCGTTAATCGTTTCTACCCTGTATTTACAAATAAAATAATACGACGAAGAAAATGTAGACTAGGTATACGAATGTACATCAGACATAAAGCCGGAAAAGTTACAAGTACAAACGAGTACAAATCCTACTATCTACAAATAAAAATGCTTTGTCCTGCAGAACTGTCTGATGGATCAACGCACAGCCTAAACCGCATATTGTAGAAACCTGAAACGTGGAGGGTGATTTTTTATATGACGTAGGCATACGATAAGAAAGGATTTTCTGAAATTATACCCATAGGGGGGTGAAAAGAGAGGGCAAAGTTTGTATGGGAAAACGTGATTCCTCGGTCCAATCTACTTCAAACTTTGCTATCAACAATATTAACAGAATTGATGGACGCGTTTCGTATTGCACGTAAATTGATTTCAATGCATACTTATCTCCTAAGATACACCGTTTTAAATAACTCCGCAGCAAAATAATGATCATGTACCGGGCGCGCATTTTCATTATGTGGAAGGATGTGTGTGATGTGCTCTTTGAAAATTGTATTATAGGTGCTTACGATACACTCTCTGTAACCCTCTCTTTCTCTTACGTGACGCAGACGAAGTTCCGAGGGTCAGCTAGTAATAAATAAATAAAGGAGATATGCCCGTTAGACGAAAATGTATCGAAACCATGTGTCTCCACTTTGTCCCTACCACACGGTAACTACTACACATGCAGTTCAGTTAAAGCAATAGATACGCAGTCGCGCACACACCCGCATTTCTCAAAACAGAACGTACTACACAGTCAATTATAAACCTTATGCCATCAAACGCATTGTGCATTAGGGTGTCCCGAAATTATATTTTTTTCGATTTTCGCATCTAAAGACCCTTAAAAAGTTGCGTTATTAGTTGTAGATTGCCGTAAAAATATTAAAAATAAATATCTTGAGGGCTCTACCGTTAATTGTATTTTTTTTAAATCACTTAAATAACTCTCCAGTCAATTTCGTCTATTCTATTATATGTACAAATCAAATAAATCAAAGCATTTATTTCAAGTAGGCCAGTTACAGGCGCTTTTGAATTGTCGAAACAAAGATGAAAATTAAATGTAGGTAGCTACAGCCCCAGTAACAAGACATAAAAACTGTGAAAGTACTGTAGTTCCCCATTCCCTAGCGTAGATCTCTATGGAGAAGAACGGGCAAGAAACTCCATGGACACTCTTTTAAATCATAATGTTGTTACAAAATCTTGGTTACATCATTCCTGTTGAGATGGTGCATTATGTGAGAACAATGTAGCAAGATGTGCACGATAAAAGTGTCCATAGTTAAAACAAACAAAAACAATTCAAAAATAAAATAATTAATCAAAAAATAAAAACAAAAGCCGTGGCAACCAAGAGCTGACCAGTCCCAACCGACAGCGCCCGTTCACGAACATGACGCATGTATCAGCATCATTCAACTCAACCATTTTGAAGGGAACTAAATGGCCCGACACACGCGCCACCATCAGCGGGACATTTGAGTGAGCATGATAAACTAGGCTCTTAACCGCCAGGGCACATTCAAGTCAAAAAAATAAAAACGTAGGTTTCCAGCGAATGATAGCATTCTAGTACATAGCACTTACACAATATGGATCTATGTGATATGAGGTTATATAGTACTAAAGATATTGAATTTATACAATGCAAAGATAGTTGTAGGTACAATCTTCAGCAGCTCCAACAACACAATTAGCGCTATCCATTTATGCGCCCCTGTCCTTGTGGAGCAGGACCCGGCCATACATACATTATTCCCAGTTTATTTTTTATTTAATTGATTGTGAAATCCTAAGTTATGATTTACAGGCAACGAAAGGACGTTTTCAGTTAGGAATTGGTTTGGATCGAACTCGCAAAGTTTCTTGTTTTGACAAATTTTCTTTAATTCTCTAATTCTCATGTGAGGCAGTTCGCCTCATTTCTATTGCGGTTGCTGTAAGGTGTCGCTCTGCACTTATATGTGATAAAATACGTGTTTTTCAACCGACTTCCAAAAAGAGGAGGTTCTCAATTCGTCTATTTTTTTGTTGGGGATGGGATCCTGGAGAAATAGAGGGGATTCCTTAAAGAACCCGGGCGAATCAATTGTTGATGAAATTATTGAGCGTCTACGTATGTCACCGTGCTAGATGCCTACGAAATAATTTACTAAGATTTATCAAATCAAACTTAAGGTCTAACGAAGTCTCTAAAAAAATTCCTCATTATTATGAGCTCAATTGACTAGAATAATGATGAATGAGAAAAATAATCATGACTTACTTTTTTTCTTCCTGGATTGACTTCATGGCTTTTGGCTAAGATATACTTTTAAGGTGAACGCACACTTATCCGCGTCGAAACAATCGACCGCGCTGAAAGAATCGAATTTTAGAATAACTTGTATGAAATATTATAAAACCTAGCCCACTTATCCGCGTCGAATCGTATGAATAAATGACGTCATACGTATAAGAATAAAATATTTCATGCTTTTTTTCTCTGTTCCGTGCTTTTTTTATTTTAGTATTGATAAGTGTGTGTCCACCTTTAATGTCATCTCCAACAAAAAAAAACATGACATTTCATTTGTCAACCTACTTAATGACATGCGCTGTACCGTCATACGGTGAAAGGCCGTAACTAACATTTTTGCCAAAACTCGCAGTTAAACATTGATTCGAATTCAGCAAGAAATTCTGTATAAGTCGCCCGTAGCCACTAGATACACTTAGATAGAAGGGCGTTTGGCCTCAAAAACGATGTTTTCTATGAATAGTTTGCATACTTGTTGAAATCCGCATCTTCATTTGAGGCCTTATCGGCCGCGAAAACCCTTAAATAGAGTTATGGCCTTCCATCACATACATCATTGTATTGTGTCACGAATTGTCTTTTCATAATAGGTACATAGAATAATAATAAAGTGTGTATTGTATTGTACGTAGTATAATGGGCTGGTATCTCTTTAGAGGAAAAAACCACGCTTGTTTTCGCGCCTGAAGGGGCCGAAGATGTCACACGGCGCGTATCATTCGAAAGTTCCTGAATGAAGTGAATATACATACGGGCGATGGACTGGTCGAGTCCAGATATGGACTGATATCGAACGCTTATGGGACGAGCTCAAGAGAAGGGTCCTGGGCAGAAATTCAGTCCCTTCAACCATAAAACGATTCAGCTGCAAAACAACCTAAGCAGCAGAAAGGGGGAAAGTAGAACCGTCGCTGTGATACCCTTCCGAGGAATCCGGTACAGCGCTGTCCAGCCAAGCAGAAGTGTGATGAGGACGGCTTCATCTTACTTTAGAAGAAGAAGAAAAAGCCTACTTGTCGCAATCAATGCGGCACTGGACTGTCAGTATAAAATATGCTGCTGCGTCCAGCAATACCAACTACGACGTTGCTTTATGTGTCCCGACTGCATCACTCCACGAAAGTTGAGTAGGTCGTAGAGTACATGAAGATGAAGACCAGCTGGACCTTGAGGGTCGAGAAGTTGGAGTCGCGTCACAACACCAACTTCAAGTCGTTTGCGAGTTCCGACACAATTTCTCGACAAGTTTCTCAAGGAAGAGTTTTGGCCGAAGGTTGTTGTCTACCGACGTTTTCGCGGCAGGCTACGTGACACGACGCCGTCACTTCATGTGTTCATAGTTTATAAGTTATATTTTGTATGTATTAGTATATTTCTAAGTTGAAATGTAATGTTGTGTATCTTATCTATGGGCCTTAAGATGCCTGAAAATGAAATGATTGATTGATAAAAGCATTGAAGGCCGCGTTAACAGACGGGTGGGACAGAATTCCTCAAGGCACCGTCAAAAACCTGATCAGATTAATGAAGAATCGAATGCAGGCTGTGATTCAGAGCTAGGGTAGGCAATAATAAGAATTGACAGAATAAATTACTTTATGGTTTTAACAGAATTGTTTTATTTTTTAAATGACTAAGCACAACACATATCCCATATTCTCTCTACTTTCACAGAATTCATTTTAAAAGTAAGTTTAGTATTCACCATGAAAAATAATAATAATAATACCAGCCTATTACTGTCCCACTGCAGGGCAAAGGCCTTTTCTCAACAGAGAAGGCACGAACATGATTGATCTCCATGCACGCTTGGTCAAGACGGGTTGGCGACTTATTTATCAAAATATATCCCTAACTAACTGCCCTATAGATAGTTGACTCGGGTAATTAAATAAATATTCTTCTGATCATTTATTTAAGTAGGTAAGTACCTAATTATGTCTCGTGTGACCATGTGAGCCATGTGGCAGACCTACGGACGTCTGTTGGACTTAATATTCTAAATACGGAGTCCTTAAACTATTCTCCCACTATCCTTATATTCTTCTAAACTTCGCGTGGCGCAGCTAGTTGTAAATAAATGCATTTATATTAATGTATTTAAAGTGAGTGTTAACAAGATATAACCTCTAAAACTTCAAACTGGAATATCTTTAAATCCTGACTTCCTAGAAAGATATGACTGAAGACAAAACTCTTCAGGAATTCAAACTCTATACTTTTATATAATTTTCATGGGCAGACGCTAAAATAAAATTTCAACAAAAATTTGTTCGAGCTTTGACCGGTGTTCTTTTATAGGCACACCAGAAGCGATTTGGGTAGTTTTAGGAAGAGTACGTTCTTGGTTGGAGTGATCCCATTTCAATTTGGTAAAGATCTGATGAAGAACTTCGGAAGATAGGCGACGGGAACTCCTCAATAAATGGTAGCAAATGTAACTACTGGGATTCCTGAAATCTCATGTCTCTCTATTGTTTACACCAGTTCATAACAAAAAATCACGCCGTTACACTGTGAAAGTGTAAGAGCACAATGAACCACTAAAAAGTGAAAAATAAAAACTTTATATTTTTTGCAAAAAAGTTTTTATTTATATACCTACACTAGCTGACCCACCCAACTTCGTCTGCGTCACATAAAAGAGAAAAACGAAAAGAAGAAAAAACCCCCATTTTTGCAACATTTTTCATTCCTGCTCCGCTCCTTATGGTCATAGCGTGATGTTATATAGCCTATAGCCTTCCTCGATAAATGGACTATCCAACGCAAAAAATTAATAGAATTAAGAAATTAATTTCAAAAATTTAGAATTTTTCAATTCCAACCGGTAGTTCCTGACATTAGCGCGTTCAAACAAACAAACAAACAAACTCTTCTGCTTTATAATATTAGTATAGATTAATGAGGTCAAGACGAAGTGAGACTACTCGTGCTTATTTAAAGGACTGACCAAAGCCAGCAAAGATTTTGATGGAATTGTAGGAGAAAGTATCTGTTGTATGGGCTAATAGCCACTGTATCTTGGTTTATATGTTGGTTTTGACAGCCCGCCTTCTGGAACGTCAGTGCGTGTGAATCTGAGTCTACGATCCTAATGTTGATTGAATTAATGGTGGCAGCGCAAAAATGGATGAAACAGCACTAATGAACGTAATTCAACAACAAACCATGCTCTTAAAGTCTATGCAGGAGGAGATCGGAAGACTATCTCAAAACTCACACCCTCAACAAAATATAAATATATATACATAATATGCGGACCCACAAGACGCATTCAAATCATTCTTATATGCATGGAACAATTATTGTTCCGCAACCCAAATTAATGAGTGATCGGCGGAACAGGAACAGAGAAAGGTGAGCGTTTTGTTCAGAGCCATAGGCGTCCGAAGCATTAAAAAAATGTGGGAATTTCGGTCCTACGGACACAGAAAAAGCTAGTAAACATGCAAGGAGATATTACAAATGATATCTACCAAAATGCTCCCTAAGAAAAATATAATCTACAACAGATACATCTTTTTAAGTAGAATGCAACAAAAATACGAAATGTTTGATGTATTCTACGCAGACCTAACAAGGCTGATTGAAGACTGTGAATATGCTATGTCCAAAGATGAAATGTTACGAGATAAAATTGTCTTAGGAATAATAGACATGAAAACAAAGAAAGAGTTGTTAAAGAAAGATAACCTAACTTTATCAGATGCAGTTAATTTGTGCCGTGCCGCCGAGGCCACTGAAAGACATATGAAGGATTTATCAGAATCAACAACATCAGAAATAAAGAAAATAGCGGACAATGATACCAATAAAAAGAGAAAATGCAAGTTTTGTGCAAAATATCATTATTCAAGAAAGAAATATGTCCAGCCTGGGGTAAAGAATGTAAAAACTGTAAGGTTAAAAACCATTTAGAGAAAGTATGTAAGAAAAAGAAACAAGTAAAGGTGGTGAAAGAAGAACAAAACAACAGCCTTGTCTCAGAATCAAACACTGAATATGTTATCAACAAGATCATAAATAAGAAGAATAAGAACTTAGCAGAATGCACACTTGAGTACTTGGATAAAAACAAATGGAAAACTACAAAATGTTTACTTGATACAGCAGCTGATGAGTGTCTTGTTGGTCTCCAAAATGTTAGGGAGATGTTTGGTGAAAGTTACGTACAAAAAAAAATGCGACCTTCAAATAAAACTCTGTTTGGTTTTGGAGGAAATCATATTATAGTACATGGAGAAATAGATTTAACTTTAAAAACCAGTATTTCAGGTCATGAAAATAATCACACTGTCACATTTCAAATAGTTCACAACAAACACATTCCACTCTGTGATGCCAGGCTTGTACAAATATGGGTCTTGTGAAATTCTGCAAGGAAGTGCGATGCAATAATACACAGGAAACCCAAAAAAAATATAAATAAATACAGTTCAGTTTTTGAAGGCAGAGGAAGTTTTTCAGGCGAAGTTGATCTTGAAATTGATGAGACGGTTTCACCAGTCATCCAAAAAGCTCGTCGCGTCCCAGTAGCTCTACGACCAATGCTGAAAGATGAATTAAAGAGATTAGAAGAAGAAAGGATAATCACCAAAGAAGATAATCACACAGATTGGGTAAGCAATGTACTTATTGTAAAAAGAAAGATAACTTCAGAATATGCCTAGATCCAATTCCGTTAAACAAAGCCATTAAAAGACCTAATTACCAATATACTACAGTTGAAGAAATTCTACCAGAGCTAGGTAAAGCTAAAGTATACTCTACATTTGATGTCAAAAAAGGGTTCTGGCATTTGAAACTATATGAAAAAAGTAGCAAATTAACAACATTTTGGACACCATTTGGTAAATACAGATGGAAGGTACTCCCCTTTGGCATCTCTTCAGCACCAGATCATTTTCAGATAAAAATTAGTGAAATGATTCAGGGGTTAAATGGTATTGAGGCATTGGTTGACGATTTGCTTGTATATGGAGTTGGAGATACAATACAATGACAGAAGCTATAATAGATCATGACAAAAATCTTGAAAATTTACTAAATACACTACAAAAATACAATTGTAAATTAAATAAAAATAAAACTAAACTACTACAAACTTCTGTAAAATATTATGGACACGTGTTTTCCAACAAAGGCCTCCAACCAGACCCGTCAAAAATAGAGTCAATTTCAAATATTCCAGTCCCAAGAAACAAAAAAGAAGTTCAGAGATTTCTGGGTGTAGTGACATATCTCAGTAGGTTTATTCCCAACTTGAGTGCCAACTCTGTATACCTAAGACACCTTACACGTGATAAAACGGAATGGCTGTGGAGTAAAAAAGCTCAGAAAGAGTTTGAAACACTGAAATCTATGATCTGTGATACAAAAACATTGAAAAATAAAAATGAGCCACTTATTGTAGAATGTGATTCCAGCGAAGGAGCCTTGGGGGTGGCGCTGTTTCAACAGAACCAACCAGTTACATATGCATCACGATGCCTCTCTCCGGCTGAAAAGAAATATGCCCAAATAGAGAAGGAACTTCTGGCAGTTCTTTTTGCCTGCAAAAGGTTTGATCAGCTCATCATTGGTAACACAAAAACAATTATCAAAACATATCACAATCCATTGTTAAATATATTTAAAAAACCTCTTCTACAGGCTCCAAAAAGGCTTCAATCCATGCTTCTGATGCTACAAAGATACAGTCTTGAGTTACAATTTGTATCTGGAAAAGAAAATATTATGGAAGAGGCATTATCTCGATTTTATTTAGAATGTAAAGACATTGATAGATCACAGGACATGAAAATATTTAAAATTATAGAAAAAAATAATCCTTTGTTAAACTTACCTATATCTGATAACTGCATACAGGAAATAGAAGATGCAACATCTAGAGATTACAATCTTCTAGCTTTAAAAAACTTTATTCTACGTGGATGCCCTAAATATTTGAGAGATGTGCCAGATGCCATTAAACAATACCATAACTTTAAAAGTGAGTTAACAACCTATAATGGTCTTGTACTTAAGAATCAAGCTATAGTAATACCAGAAAATTTAAGAAAAAAAATGTTGAGTAAGTTATACATAAAGCACATTCAGGAATTGAAAATACATTGAAATTAGCTATAAATGCTATATTTTGGCCATCAATGTCTAATGACATAAGAAAATTATTAAAACCTGCACTATTTGTAGTAAAATATCGACCAAGTCAGCAAAAATTTACCATGCAAAGTCACAAAATACCTGATTATCCATTCCAAATAATATCTATGGATGTATTTTTTTTCAATCAAAATGGTAAACAAATAAAATATTCAATAACGGTTGACCATTACTCAGATTTCTTTGAGATTGATGTACTAAAAGACTTGTCTTCCAAACAAGTAATAGAAATTTGCAAGAAAAATTTTTCACGACATGGAATTTCAGAAATTGTTGTCACAGATGGTGGCACTAATTTTGTGAGTCAAGAATTTTCAGACTTTGCTTGTAAATGGAGCTTTACACAAGTTACATCATCTCCCCATCATCCCCAAGGCAAGGGCAAGGCTGAAGCTACAGTCAAGATTGCCAAAAAATTATTAACAAAAGCTACTGAAGATAGAGAAGGTATCTGGTTGAGTCTACTCTGCCTGAGAAATACCCCTAACAAATTAGATTCAAGCCCTGTGCAAAGGTTATTTTCACGTAGAACAAGAGGATTTCTACCAACTATTCAAACTTTACTAAAACCAAATGTGGTAGAAAATGTTTCTGAAAATATCAAGAGTAAAAAAGAGAGGGTGAAATACTCACATGACAAAAGGGCCAAAAGAGCAACCACACTAGAAATATGACAGCCTGTATCAAAAGTCAATTTAACAAAATGCTCATTCTTCCAAACAGATATCGAGTACCTAGGACACACAATCAGCAAGGACGGAATACGACCAAGTCAATCGAAGATTTAAGCAATAACAAAAGCGACACCGCCTTCTTACGCTCAAGAACTACGGTCATTCCTTGGTCTCGTAAATTTCTACAAGAAATTCATACCTCACCTACACAGTTTATGCGCGGACCTGCATGCACTAACTGGCGCGCGCCAAAAGTGGCGATGGACAGATCAAGAAAATACAGCGTTTGAAAATACTAAAATGCTGATTTCTGAATCAAAACCACTTGTGGCTTTTGATGAGAAGCGTCCGTTGTTTTTAGCGTGTGACGCCTCGGAAAATGGTGTAGGTGCCGTATTATTTCATAAAGCGAATGATCAAATTCAACCTATCGTTTATGCGTCAAGAAAGCTGAGATCAGCGGAAACTAAATATTCAGTTATTGATCGAGAAGCATTAGCCATATTTTTTGGCATCCAAAAGTTTGACCAATACTTACGTGGCACAAAATTCACACTCGTCACTGATCATAAACCCTTGATTCACGTATTAGGGCCACAGCGCAATTTACCGAAACTTTGGGCTTTGATCATTGGTAGCTATGACTATGACATTGTCTTTACAAAAGGACAACTTAATTGTATAGCTGACTACGTTACCTTTCCAGGATGCCCAATCCTGATGAGAGACCATCCCGTGTAGAATTGAAAGTACACAGAATAATAGCTCAACTGAATCATAACAGTGTTTCAGACATAGCGTTGACAGAAGAAATAATAAGGGATATGTCAAGGAATGATCCTATTTTCAAACAAATATCGGAGAACATTAAGACAGGTTGGCGGGAAAATTCATATTCAGACATCTTAAAACCTTATGCTCGGAAACGCACCGAATTGTCCATCGAAAACAAGATTTTGATGTGGCAGGGTCGAATAGTCATTCCGAATACCCTCAGGAAAACTACATTGAAATACACAGGACACCCAGGAACTTGTGCAATGAAAGCACTCGCACGTTTTTACGTATGGTGGCCATCGATCGACGATGATATTGAAGAGTACATCAAATACTGTCGTAAATGCCAAGAAAACCGGCCCAATAACCTTGAATTGCCTGTGTACTCCTGGTCCGTTCCTGACAACCCACTTCATGTCGATTTTGCGGGACCATTTGAAGGAAAATATCAGTTGGTTCTAGCAGATGCACTCTCAAAATGGATTGAGATCAAGCCCATGAACGAAATAACTACAAACAAACTGTGTGAAGAGTTAGACTCTATTTTTACAACGTTTGGTTTTCCACAATTCTTGGTGTCGGGTAATGGGACCCAGTTTACCTCCCGGGAATTCCAAAATTATTGTAAAGACAAGGGTATCCTACATATTAAGTCATCTCCATATCACCCGAGGACTAATGGTTTGGCAGAACGCCGGGTTCGTACTTTCAAAACTAGAATGTCATCAAGTGCGAGCGATGGCATGACTCTGAGAAGGAGGCTGGAAAACTTCCTATTTTCCTGCCGTATAACACCTCATAGTGCCACCGGTAAGAGCCTCGGTGAAATTTTGTTTGGCCGTCGGCTGCATTGTGCTCTGGACAACGCGCGGCCTAACCCTAAAAGAACTCTGCAACACAAACAAATACAAGCAAACATTGAGTCTGAGAAACCAACCCCATTTTTCAGAGCAGGTGACAGGGACAGCGTATTTGTCCGCGCCCGAGACGGATCCCGATGGTTACCTGCTACAATATCAAGGCGTACGCACAGATATCTTTACGCTGTGAATAATTCAGACGGTGTAGAGAGGAGATATCATGCAGATCATGTGCGTTCCCGCTTAGCAGACCCAATCAGTGCAACTGTTACTCGCCCATCCAACCTTACCCAACACCTCAACTAACCCACCCATCAATTTGGTCCTCCTGCCAGACTACTCAAGACTCGCCTGATATAAATCCAAATTTGATGGAGCACATCGTTCCAAGTTCATCAGGCACACATAATCAAGCGGACACTCCACGACAAGCCAGCGCTGAGACACCTGGTCTCCCACTGGCCACGGCTGTCTTGCAGGGAGCACCAGCAAGGCGCAGTGGACGCACCACCTCGAAGCCACGATGACTTATCGAGGAGATGTCGTAGCTTTATTAGGATGTGGACGAATGATGTATACCTGCTTTATGGTTGTGACATTTTGCCATTGTTAATTATTTGCTACGTCAATAAAATACATTCTTACGATGATAATAGTTTATTTCAACTAAAAACAACGAAGATCTGTGAGAGTATGAGTGATATACAGGGTGTCTCATTCAAATCGGTCAGTATGGGAAAGTCTGAAACTATAAGACATACGAAGATCTGTTCTGAGGAACCATGTCATCGATTTTAATAACAAGAAAAACTGCATTCATACATTTTTAAAATCATCTGTACTCCGTTCGGGAATCGAACCCGGTTATTTTGAAAAAAAAACCTACACTATTTTTATTTAGATATCGATTGTGTAGGTCTTCAGCAGTAAATGTCTGTATGAAACATGATGTCTAAAATGAATAAAATGCATTGTTTCAACATACTTTAATTTATTTTAGTAGGTGCTCGAAGTGACCACCGCCTTTTTCAATACAATATTCAACACGATATTAGATAATATTATCGCAGACAACAAAACTTCCGGTATGGTTTAATGCAATGCCAATGTCATATGTATGTAAAGCGGTGTATGTATCAAGTTGCAACATCAGCAAAGAGGTACAAACAACCATAGAGACAATTTTAAATACCTGAACTTGTTTAATATTGTAAACGTAATCAGTTCAAGCACCTACTAAAATAAATTAAAGTATGTGGAAACAATGCATTTTATTCATTTCAGACATCATGTTTCATACAGACATTTACTGCTGAAGACCTTCACAATCGATATCTAAATAGAAATAGTGTAGGTTTTTTTTTTTCAAAATAACCGGGTTCGATTCCCGAACGGAGTACAGATGATTTTTAAAATGTATGAATGCAGTTTTTCTTGTTATTAAAATCGATGACATGGTTCCTCAGAACAGATCTTCGTATGTCTTATAGTTTCAGACTTTCCCATACTGACCGATTTGAATGAGACACCCTGTATATGTCACCGTAAAATTGACAAACACGTTATATTACAATATAACGTGTATATTGTAATGTCTCGAATTATTGTCAACTGAACATACGGAAGTATCTCTGCCCCCATAATCGGGACTTGGGGCACCCCCCCCCGTTAGGTTAGTTATGTTCGACTTGCTCGTTGGGGTAAATAAAATATTAGTGGACTGTATAAAAGGCTTGGTATATTGCCGACTAGATTCTACAACAGTAACTGTCCCGGACAAACATATATGTTATTAATAATCGTTTTGAGATTCTCGTCCGTCGCGGTGGGCTCCGAGAAAGCGAGTGCCGCCGCCGGCTGGGCAGGCTCCCCGCGCCACACCTCCGCTCGCTTGCTACGTAGGTCGGTCACGTCGCCTGCGCGTGCCGTCTGCGTGTCTGTTGGGTGCGATTCCCAACATGCTGCCCGGGTTGAAGGGAAGACTTCAAAGATCTGGAAGGGGGCAAATATTATTGAAGGCCCTTCTTATGGTGCCCCTCTTTGTCTTCAACTCTGCGACTCTGGCTACGCCGTCACTTCCAGGGTATGTCTTTATGACCCTTCCTAAGGACCAGAGAAGAGGAGGAAGAGCTCTATCCTTTATGAGGACAAGAGAGCCTAACTTCAGTTCTGTCTTCGAAGAGCGCCACTTCACCTTCTGCTGCAGTAGAGCAACGTATTCAAGAGAGAAACGCTGCCAGAAGTGCTGTTTGATGTGCTCTATTCTCTTGAAGCGCTCCAGGCGGTTAATATTGCGATCAGAGACCTGTGGATGAGGTATAGCATTAAGTGGTCGTCCAATTAGGAAGTGAGAAGGTGTCAGAGCGGAAAAATCATGGGGTTCTGAGGAAAGAGGAGTTATGGGACGGGAGTTTAAAATAGCTTCTATTTGAGTGAGGCACGTAGCCATTTCCTCGTATGTAAGATGAGTGGATTGCAATAACCTTTTAAGATGGTGTTTTGTGGAACGAACAGCTGCCTCGGCTAAGCCGTTGAAGTGCGGACTGTACGCAGGTACGAATTTAAATTCTATACCTTCTTGAGACATGTGACCTTCAAAGTCTGATTGTGCAAGAAACTTTGATAGCTCATTGTAAGTGCCGACAAAGTTGGTGCCGTTATCGGACGTTATACTTTGCGGTTTCCCCCGACGTGACACAAAACGATTAAGAGCGGCTAAATAAGCTTCACTAGATAGTGCCGTAACGAGCTCGATGTGACAGGCTTTTGTCGAGTTACAGATGAAGATTGCCAAAAAAGATTTAATAAGTCTGCAACCTCTGCCTTTCCTATCTGCTATCATCACTGGCCCAGCGTAATCAACACTACAATGTAAGAAAGGGTACTCTAACTCAGTTCGAGTTGTCGGTAACTGTCCCATAATGGGTTGTACTGATTCCGCTTTGTATCGACAACATCGTACACACTTGTTAACAATGGATTTGGCTAGGCTTCTGCCACCCAAGGGCCAATAAGTTTGCCTAGCGTTCGCTAGTAAGAGCTGTGGACCAGCATGTAAATATTTTAAATGTAACTGCTCAAAGAGTATTTTAGTAAAATGATGCTTGCTGCACAACAAGATAGGATGCTTTGTATCGTACGTATATGGAGAGTTGTCTAGTCTACCACCAACACGCAATAGGTTATTGGGGTCTAGAAATGGGGACAAGGAACTAAGTCTATTTTTGTTAGGTAATGTTTTTGCCGTTTTAAGAATAGCATATTCGTCAGGAAACATTTCCAACTGAACTTTGTGCAATATTAAATTTAATGAATCTTTAAGTTCGACAACTGACAAAGGACCAATACGTTTGTTGGTTTTGTTTCTACAATTATGTAAAAACCTTTGTAAATTTGCTATTGATCTTTGTAAATGAGTTAAATTAGATCTACTGTTAATCAAACTACTTACAGGATCTACATTAGAAGTACTATTATTAGTCACTACAACAGAACAAGATACTAATTCTGGTAGATCGTGTCTCTCGTTATGATTGGGCATTTTTGGCCATTCCCGTTCATCTTTCTTTAAGAAATTGGGACCAGACCACCACAAGGATGAACCACTGATGGAATCAGCCTTCAGCCCACGAGAAACAAGGTCCGCCGGATTGTCCTTCGATCGTACGTAGCCCCACACGTGACCCTCTGTGCTCTCTTGAATTTCGTGGATTCTGTTACGCACGAAATTCTTCAGTTGTGGTGGGGGTGTCGCTAACCACCCTAGAACTATAGTCGAGTCACACCAAAACCTACATTTGCTTATCTTTAGCGTAAGAGAGGTTAATACCTTTGTACACAACCTTGCAGCCAACAAGGCTCCGCAAAGCTCTAGACGAGGGATCGTCGTAGGCTTTATCGGCGCTACCCTACTTTTAGAGGTTAAGAGGTGTATATTTACTAACCCTGATTGATCCACAGAACGAATGTACAGACAGGAGCCGTACGCTCGCTCTGAAGCATCTGAAAAAACATGAATTTCATGAATTCCTGAGCTATCACTAAAAACCCATCGAGGAATTCTTAAGTGATTCAGAAGGGGTAAAGTGTCAGCAAATGCAAGCCATAAATGTTTGGTGTCTTGTGAGACCTCATCATCCCATGAATACTGATCAATCCACAATCTCTGCATGATGAATTTGGCTTCGACAATACATGGCCCGACGAGTCCTAATGGGTCAAAGATCTGACTTATAACAGAAAGTATGTGACGTTTTGTTACTTTCTTATTTAACTTTATATTAATTGAAAATGACAAAGTGTCCGAATCACAATTCCAGTTCAGACCAAGAGTTTTAGATGAGACATCCATGTTTGTTTGTGAAAAGTCTAAAATATTGTCATCTGTGTTTTGCGTAGGTGTAATTTGATTTAAAATGTATTTATTATTTGATTTAAATTTTCTTAATTTTAATTGGGCTGATTTTAAGGTAGATATGACTCCCTGAGCGATATCAATTGTTTTATCTATAGAATCAGAGCCACCCAGATAATCGTCAACATAAAAGTCTCTTTGAATGGATTGTTTGACGTCATCATCATGGGCGCTGGAGGCCAAACTCACCAGACATTTAGTGGCTAAGTAAGGCGCACTTGCTGTGCCATAAGTCACCGTGTTAAGTGTGTATGTTTTTAAAGGCTCTTTAGAATCAGAGCGGAAGATAATTTTTTGTAGAGAGCGTTGAGAAGGATGAAGTTCAATCGCTCTGTACATTTTCTCTACGTCACCAGTGACAACATATTTATGCTGGCGAAAGCGTGTCAGTATCGAGAAGATATCTTCTTGTACAGTCGGGCCAACCATTTGGATGTCATTTAGTGACATACCAGTACTAGTGGTGGCCGATGCATCGAAAACTGTACGAAGCTTGGTAGTTGTACTTGATTCACGGATGACGCCGTGGTGGGGTAAAAAATACCTATTACCCTGAAGACAGCTTGGCGAAGACTCCTTATCTTCAGTCATGTGACCTAGGCGTTCATACTCTTGCATGAACTCAACGTACCTGCTTTTGAAGGCAGGGTCCCTAAGAAACCTACGCTCTAGTGACATGAACCGACACTTTGCCTTTGAAAAGGAATCGCCCAAGACTGAAGGATCTTTCTTCAGTGGCATGGTTACGACAAAGCGTCCGTCGTCTTTACGATAGGTATGATCCTTAAAGCTCTGCTCACAGGCACGCTCCTCAGGAGATAAGGAGTGCTTGGCTGCAATGGTATCTAATTCCCAAAAACGAGATAAGCCTGGGTCGGCGTCCTCATTTAAAAAATGACAAACGGGAGAAGAGTGTGACTTATGACGAGCAACGTACCCTGACACTAACCAACCCAATTTCGTTTCATATAACTTAGGCTGATTTTTACCTAAGTCTATAGAATTATTGCATAAGACGGACCAAAATACTTCGGCCCCAAGTAAGATGTCTATAGCTGCCGGTATATTACATGACGGGTCAGCTAGACTTATTCCCAATGGGAGAGGAATGTCGTTGATGTTTATAAATGAAGACGGCAAAGCTCTAGTGATCTGAGGCAAAATATGACAGTCTACAGTAAATTTACAGTCGTCATCATAGTGGGACATAATCGTAAGGCTGCAAGACTGTGCACAACGGGAAGTATTATTATTTATACCTGTCACGGTGGCGCTCGCACTACGTCGCGACAAACCCAGCTTACCGCACAGTGACTCATCTATGAAGTTGCCCGTACTACCGTTGTCGAGGAGTACTCGGGCATTGTGCACGTCGCCCTTGCTGTCAACCACTTTCACGATCGCTGTGGAAAGCAAAACATTCGGAGGAGTAGTAAACTGCTGAACATTAGCTGAAGCGGAAAAGTTATTGACGGGAATAACTGGCTCTGGAGACAGAGTTGTATCTGCCTCGTGTAGATGAAGCAGAGTACTGTGCCTCTTCTTGCAATATTTACAAGGTACAAGATTACACCTTGATTCTGCGTGCCCTAATCGTAGACAATTAAGGCAGACTTTCGCCTCTTTGGCCTTTTGTATACGAGCTTCAACAGGCAAGGCTCTAAAAGCATCACAATTGAATAAGAAATGAGTCTGACTGCACATAGGACATGTTAATTTCCTTTTATTATTATTATTAAATTTCTTATCTTTACCACTGTTCTCATGAAATTTTTGATCTGATTTTGTAGCTGTAAGTAGATTAGAATTATGTTTGGAAGTGTCTGCCTGTTGTACTTTATTGCTGTTTCTTTTATGTTCTTGCAGTGTTTCTAATAAGTCAGCTCTGTTGCTAAGGAACTTTAAAAAAATATCTAATGATGGCGGAAAATCTAATGTGTTTCGATGTTCTTCCCATTCCCTAAGTGTGACACCGTCAAGTTTTTCGGACATCATGTGGATCATGAGGGTATCCTGTAAGTTAAATGTAGTGTCCTGACCTAACGTTGTCAATGCACGCAGATTCTTATTCGTGACATCGATAAGGTTACGAATAGAAGAACATGATTCACTATGCATACATTCAACGCTAAATAACGCTCGAACATGATTATTAACGAGCAATCTCTTGTTGTCGTATCGATTACATAATAACTTCCAAGCGGACTCATAATTCTGCGCTCTAAAATCTAAATTATCAATAACTAGCAACGCACTACCTTTGAGAGAAGCGCGCAGATAGTGCAATTTATTAACGTCATCCATGTCCTTACGTGAATGAATAAGTGAAATGTAAGTGTCTCTAAATTCTAGCCAGTGTTGATAGTGACCGTTAAAAACAGGTAAATTTATTTTTGGCAACCTCACACAATTGTATTTAAAACCACCTGCCTGCACATCCTCGTCACCCGTTACGTAACCATCTTGTTGACTGCCAGACTGGGGGGGACGAGCGCCGAGCAGACTCCGCGCCGTCGCCACCAGCTTATAATACTGGTTCTCAAACTGTTCGCGCTCCTTGCTCTCGTCATCGGGGTTCTCCAACGACATCTCGATGTCACTCTGTAATTTGTCGAAATCCACGTATAAGCCATCAAATTTATTGAACCTAGTCTCTAAATCTAAAAGTTGTAAGCTGCTAAGTTCACCGCAACTTTCAAGCATATGAAGGTAATTGCCAAAAATAGTGAGTTTTGACTTCATACAGCTGCGTTTTTTAACGAGTTTTTCAACTTTTTCGTCAGCCATAGCTTTAAATTCACAAGCGCTAACTCACAAGCAAAGTAATGATAGATAAGAAACCAGTTTTATGATGCGAAGAAAAAAAACGTAGCTAGCTAAGGAATGTTGTGCGAACAAAAGAACACCTGACGCGCAGGTGCGTCGTCGAGCGATCAGCTGTTATACGTAGATAAGAAGCGAAGTAAACGTAAACAGATGATGTAATTATAAAAAGGCTATGCAGTAGCTTTGTAAGCAGAATAATAGATTTTTGATAGATACAAGGCTATGAATAAGACTGATTTATCATTAAACGATTTAAGGTGAAAGTAATTGAAAGTACTCACTTAAATTGTTGCTATTTAAACATGAAATATGAGAAAGAATAGGAAAAGATATCTGGGACAAAATTGGAACGAACTCACTCAATGTCTTAACCATCCGTAGATACTAATGATGTTGCAAGTTCTTCTTTGTCCTTGACGATGACTCGAACTTTCGACGGGTCCCAAGTCCGTTGTGCGGCCGACTTCTAGACAACTTCTTCTCTGAGCGTGTGCGGTAGCTGTGCGTAGTTTCTTCGACAGGAAATTGACGACTCCTGCAGGAACTGTCGCCGCTGAAGACCACAACCGAAGAGCTTCGAGCTTGAAGTTTTCTTCCAAAACGAGTTTGAAGTTTTTTCCAAAACCGTTACTTTTTCAAAAATAACCGGCGAGATCCTAGAAGGACCAATGTTCGACTTGCTCGTTGGGGTAAATAAAATATTAGTGGACTGTATAAAAGGCTTGGTATATTGCCGACTAGATTCTACAACAGTAACTGTCCCGGACAAACATATATGTTATTAATAATCGTTTTGAGATTCTCGTCCGTCGCGGTGGGCTCCGAGAAAGCGAGTGCCGCCGCCGGCTGGGCAGGCTCCCCGCGCCACACCTCCGCTCGCTTGCTACGTAGGTCGGTCACGTCGCCTGCGCGTGCCGTCTGCGTGTCTGTTGGGTGCGATTCCCAACAGTTAGGTTCCTTTAAACCTTGCACTCGGAAACAGAGGCCCCGCGAAGCGGGGCTCCGTCGACTACGCTTTTTAGGGGGAATATAAAGTGTTTTAAGGTTATGTTATATTAATCGGCATTTCTCAGGAATGGTGCATTATCTTTTCATGAGAGTTGTGCCACTGGGCAAGGGGGACCCCTACTTCCCTCCACACCGCGTAAGTTGACTACCATCGCATGCATTTCACGAAAAATAATGCGTTTTGTTGAAAGCAGTATGTTCATTTGACAATAATTCGAGACTTTACAATATCGCTAGAGATATTACAATATAACGTATTTGACAATTTTACGGTGACATATACATCTCATTATTTTGGTATCTCTTTCTGACTAGTGTATAGATTGTAGCTATGTCGCCCGCTCACTCGCGTCTCGAGAGTCTTTACAATAATATATATGCAACTCAGTGTGTCTCAATCTCTCTCTCGCTCGCTCATTGCTCAATCGCCTCGCGAGCGACGCGTCGCGCGGAATGAGTAAAGCAAAGAAATGTTTCAGATTCAAATGATACGTTTGAAACTGAACTAATCTTTCGGATCACTTCAATGATACGGATCAGTGAGTCGGTTCCGTAAAGTGTTACACACGCCTACGCTAGACTATCTACTTCACTTGCAAGTACCTAGTCTAAAATAGCTGTTCTCGTTATATACGTCTCCTGCGTCCATGGAGTTCACCGCAGAGCATACATAATACACTATTAATACAAGATAGACGAAGATGAAGAAGACACTCATGTTAAAACTCTGGTTTTCGTTTTTAAATACGATATATGCATAAGATTTTCCTTACCGAATGTTAAAAGTAGTGATTGTGAGATAATATTGAATAAAGAGAAACTCGAATTCGTAGATAAAACTGTTTTCCTGGGGCTTACGCTTGATTCAAGGCTACAATGGGGGTCTCACTTAACATCGCTTGCGGGGCGCTTAAGTTCAGCAGCATATGCCATCAGAAAAATCCGTCAATTCACTGATGTAGATACCGCTAGACTGGTCTACTTTAGTTACTTCCATAGTATAATGTCTTACGGTATTTTGCTATGGGGACGGGCTGCTGATATTGAGTCTATATTTATTCTGCAGAAAAGAGCCATCAGAGCCATATATAATCTTCGTAGGCGCGATTCTCTAAGGGAACTATTTAAGGATATTGGCATCATGACGGTTCATTGCCAATACATCTACGAAAACATAATGTACGTCAGAAAAAATCTGCATCTTTTTGGTAAAAGAGGTGACCGACACAATTACAGTACTAGAAATAGGAACCAACTGGTTCAGCCAGGCTTTAGACTCGCTAAAGTAGACTCATCTTTCATGGGATACTGTTTGAGATGCTATAATAAAATTCCACAAAGTATTCTTGAACTGAATGAGAAAAAATTTAAAACATGCATTAAACGCACACTATGTAAACAAGGATATTACAAGTTGAGCGATTATATCGCTGATAAAAATGTTTGGCTTAATGCTGGTCCTGCTCCACATGGACAGGGGCGCAAAAATTGATAGCATTACATGGTATTGTTGGAGCTGCTGAAGATTGTACAACTATCTTTGCATTGTATAGATTCAATGTTAGTATTATATAATCGCATAGCCCATATTGTGTGAGTACTATGTACTAGTAAGCTATCATTCACTGGAAACCTACGGCAGTTCTTGACTTGAATGTGCCCTGGCGGTTGAGAGTATGTCATGCTCTCTCAAATGTCTCGCTGATGGTGGCGCGTGTGTCGGACCATTTAGCTCCCTTCAAAATGGTTGAGCTGAATGGTGCTGATCCATGCGTCATGCTCGTGAACGGGCGCTGTCAGTTGTGACTGGTCATCTCTTAGTCGCCATGGTTTATTTGAATTAATTATTTTGTTTTTGAGTTGTATTTTATTTTTGTTTTGCTATGGACACTTTTAACGTGCACATCTTGCTACATTGTTCTCACATAATATACCATCTCAACATGAATGATGTAACCAAGATTTTGTAACAATATTTTGATTTAAAAGAGTGTCCATGGAGTTTCTTGCCCGTTCTTCTCCATAGAGATCTACGCTAGGGAATGGGCAACTACAGTACTTTCACAGTTTTTATGTCTTGTGACTGGGACTGTAGCTACTTTAAATGTTCATTTTTGTTTCGACAATTCAAAAGTGCCTGTAACTGGCCTACTTGAAATAAATGCTTGGATTTTTTTTTTTTTTTTTAAAACTGTGTACCCAAACTGTTAGATGGCGCTGTTACTTTTTGTTCAACCAAATAAATACAAAAAGAATTTCCGAGGATTCGAAATTGTGAACTACTAGTCACAAGGCAATCGCTTCTTCTTCGTGTCGATGATTTCCCCTTTTTATTTTTAAATTGTTGTCGACCAGTACTCTGCTACCTCGACAGCGTTGGGGGTGGCCTCGGAAAGGTCCCTCAGAGTGCAGGTGGAGCCACACATAGTGCAGGACAAGAGGTGAGCCATAGTTTGTGTTGAGGCACCGCAGTCACATAAGGCTTCATCTGAATACCCCCACCAGCCAGCTATTGCCCATAGCCAGCCGTCCACAGGCCCGCATCTACGGTGGCCGGTAGCCACCACGTGGCCCCCGACGCCCGTTGCGTCTCCCGCGGCGGCCGGGAAGAGAGGATCTCTCCCTCTCTCGTTCCGCCACCTCCTTCGCTAGCATGACCGCTTCGCAGAAGGAGGCGACGGCTTCCCATTCCGTCTCGCTCCGGACCATGGATTGAACCAGGGCCGGACGCGAGAGGTCGCCGCCGCCGATCGCCGCCACGAGGACACGGCGGAGCTCCACCCACGCAGGGCAGACTTCCACCGTGTGCTCCACCGTGTCCTCCGGTCGATCCTCGCAGTGGAGACACCCGGGCGATTCCTCCCGCCCGATTCGGTGCAGGTACCTCCCGAAACATCCGTGTCCGGTGAGGACCTGCGTCAGGCGGAAGGTGAGGACGCCGTGGCGCCTCTCTAGCCACTCCTCAAAGAGGGGACTTACCGCCACTATCGTGGCGTGCCCTGCACGGGGTTGCGACAGTCGCTCTCTCCATGTCGCCATGAGATCGCGCCGGAGGTCAGTCCGCTGAGCGGCAATTTGCCGCGGCAGCGGAGTTTCCCCCCGGCGTAGTACCTCCGCGCGCCACTCATGCAGGCGCGCGAGGACTATCGCCTCCAGATCCCACGGCGGCAATCCGGCAAGCAGGCCCGCCGCCTCGCGAGAGATCGTGCGGTACCCACGGACCATCTTTGCGGCCACCACTTTTTGGGGCGCGTTCAGATAGTGAGCGGCACGCCGCTTCAGGGAACGCGCCCACACTGGGGCCTCGTAAAGGGCCATGGACCGCACGACCCCCGCGTAGAGCCTGCGGCAGGAGGCGTTTGGCCCCCCAAGGTTGGGCAGGAGCCGCCTGAAGGCAGCCCCGGTCCGTTCTAGCCTGGGGGCCAAACGTCGAAAGTGCTCCACGAAGTTCCACCGGCTGTCGAGGACGAGTCCTAGGTACTTCAACGTCGACTCGACGCCGATAGATACCCCTCCTACCGTCAGTGTGGATCCCGACGGTGGCGCATTCCGAGGCCCATGAAAGCACATGGCCTCGGACTTGTGCAATGCCACCTCGAGACCCAGTTGCCGGATCCTCTCAACGACTATCGCAACCCCGCGTGTCATAGTTTCGGCCGCCGCCTCGTGCGACCTCCCCTGTGCCAGCACCAGGGTGTCGTCTGCGTAGCAGACGACGCTGACACCACTAGGGAGGTCCGCGCGCAGCACCCAGTCGTAACCGATGTTCCACAGGGGCGGTCCCAGAACCGATCCCTGTGGGACACCGCACGACATCTCTCGCCGGTTCCAATTTCCGCAGCGACTGGGGTAGATGACGGCCCTGTCCGTCAAATAGTCCCCGACCACACGACGGAGGTAGGTCGGCACCCGGTGATACTGGAGTGCCTCCCTGATGCAGCTCCAGGGCAGGGAGTTGAAAGCGTTGGCGATGTCCCCAATACTGTAGGGTGTGGCCGGTGCCCTACAGGGGAGGCGCTAACGACTGGACACCCTCCAGCCATTCATCCTCTTGCCGCGCCTCAGAACTTAGGATTGGGTGGTTTTTTATCTTAGAGGTAGCCTTCCTCTGGGCCAGGCGGTTAAGCCAAGCCCTCGACGGTGGCATTAGGCATGCCTCCGTTCGCTGTCCGGCCAACCCGGCTCAGCGAACCCGCCGAAAGTTGTCACTTCTGGGAATGCTCCCAGAGGAGAGACAACGAATGCCGCGTTGGTGCGCCTGCACCTCGGCGGCATGGTCACGTCCTCCGCTGTGCCCTCTGCTTAACAGAGGGTCACGCGGAGGATTGGTCCAAATTGGACCCCGCTCGTGATGCCAGACTCATTAGCCGCGGCAGTGCCAATCCCAAGGAATGAGAATTTCTTCTCATTCCAAGAGGAGGGACACTGCCGCGCCCGGGGTGCACCGGCCCAGCGGCTGCTGTTTCCTCCAGACGTATCGAGAGGAACCAGCAGCCGCCAGGCACACGTGGAGGACTTCTGGCATCGCACCCCACTTCTGGCATCGCACCCCGCAGCGGCCCACCTGACTTCGCAATCGGTTTAGGGTCTTCCAGGTGGGCCATGGCAGAAGGTGTCCCGCTGGGAGCTTTTCTGCTACTTCGACGTAGTGTGTCGGAGGGGGATGCTTGAGGAGCCACAATTTTTTTTTTGCTTCACTAGGCCTGTTGTGGTCTACTAGCAAATTAGTCGACCTGAGGAAGCTCTTCCGACTCTTCAGCCTACCTCTTTGCGTCTCCATATTATGCAGAGGGTGGCGTTTGTCTGTCTGCTGCTTATGCTTTTCAGGGGAGCAGGCAGCCTCTCTTCTTACCTCTGGGGGGGCCACTCCTGCAAGCGGATATAGAGCAGCTAACGGTGTTGGTTTGAGGCAGCCAGTAATTATTCGGCATGTATCATTTAGGGCTGCATCTACTTCTCGGGCATGAGCTGATCGATGCCACACTGGACATGCAAATTCGCCAGCCGAGAAGCAGAGAGCCAAGCCAGAAGTCCGGAGAACATGTGCGGAGGCGCCCCAGGCGGTGGATGTTAGCCGACGTAATAAACTGTTGCGAGCGCTGACCTTTAGCTTGGTCTTAATGCAGTGGGGTTTGTAAGTGAGTGAGCGATCTAGTTTGGCTCCCAAGTAGACAGGGTTGCTGTTGTGCTCAATGGCCGCGCCTTGCCATTTTATTTTAAGGGTTCGGTTCGCCTCCCGATTTCTGAGGTGGAATGCGCAAGATTGTGTTTTAGACGGGTTGGGCCTCAGAGCATTGTTCTGATAATAACTGCTGAGAGTATTCAGAGCAATTTCAAGGTTAGTTTCGGCATCCTCGAAGTTAGTAGTCCTTGTAGCTAGGGCCAGGTCATCTGCATAAAGAAATCGCTCTGTGTTGGTGGTTTTGGGCTGATCGTTGGTGTATATGTTGAATAAAATGGGAGCTAGGACACTGCCTTGAGGTAAGCCGTTCTTAAGGTTGCGCCATCTACTTTTCTCTGAGTTCAGGTGAACTATGAACCGTCGATTGCGCAACATTTCACCCAGGATCCGGATGAAATTTTCATCGTCTGTTAGGGATGTAAGTTTGGATAGCAGTCGTTTAACATTGACGGTATCGTAAGCTGCTGATAGGTCGACTAAGACAACGCCAGTAATTTCGTTAGCTTCATAGCCATCCTCGATATATTGGGTGAGGCGAAGGATTTGCCCGGTGCATGATTTCCCAGGGCGGAAACCAGCTTGTTCTGCGATCAACTCAGGGTCGATCAGAGGTTGAAGACGGTTGAGGATTAGCCGTTCAAACAGTTTAAATGTATGACAGAGGAGAGAAATTGGACGGTAGTTCTTTGGTTCAGTTGGAGACTTTCCTGGTTTGAGGAGCGCTATCACTTTAGCTTTTCTCCATTGCTTAGGGAGTTTTGTGTCTCTGAGACATGAGTTGAAAAGGGCAAGCAACCACGACACTGCTACTGGGCCCAGGTTTTTTAATTGTTCCACAGAGATGTCGTCCATACCGGCGGCTTTTCCGTTTTTAAGCGCTTTTATTGCTACAATAATATCTGACAGCGTAAATGGTTTGCTAATGTTGTTGCTGCAGCTTGGTGGTAATTTATTTTTGGGCATATTAGGCAGTTTGTTCGGGGGTTGGCCATTTAAAAGGAGTTGATGGGCTATCTGATTGGCGGTAACTTTATTCGGTGATTTGGGTTCAGGTGGGTCGCCGGTGAGCTTTCGAAGAGTGGACCACGCTTTTTTACTATTTCTGGTCATATCTACGTTATCTAGGGTTTTAATCCACTTTTCCTTACGGTTTACGCTAACTTGCTATGGTGTCTTCCGAAAAGGGGTCATTTGAGTATAGATGTTCGTATACTTCAAGTAATTTAGTAGACTCAGGAGTCAGACCGGGGATGTATTGGGAGCGACAGCCTCTGGGTATAGATTGTCGGGAGGCTGTACGAATAATTTCAACAAATGCGTCATAGTTATGGGGCTCTGGTTCGAGGGAGTAAAGTTTTTCATCTATAATCGCAGAGAAGCGCTGCTAGTTCGCTTTAGCAAAGTTGAATCTACGCCTAAATGGTACTTCAGTTGGTTTTACAGCAGCATGAACTGTACATAATATTGGACGGTGTTGAGAACGTGGGATCGGTGTTTCAACGTTCTTGAGGCACAAATTGCTGATGTTTAAACTAACAAATATGAGGTCAGGATTGAATCCACGTTTCCATCGGCCGCTGTTGAAAGACGCAGGTTGTTTCGCATCATGTAGCAGAAATAAGCTTTCCGCCTCTGCCCATTGTTCTACTGCCGCTCCATCGTCGTTTGTGCTTTGGTATCCCCATGAGGTACTGTGGCTATTAAAATCTCCAATTATTATTCGACTGTCACGGTCGTAATAGTTGGATGTACAACCAAGTTGGAAAGGTTGGTTAGGTGGCTTATAGACAGATGTGACTGTACAGTTTCCGGTGTCTATTGTTATCATTTCGATGTTGTTTTCGGAGTTACAAGAGGTGGATATCAGTGTGACATTAGGTTTTGTAAAAATGGCACTTCCATGTTTAGGGTGTGGTATTTCGGCTACCAGGGTTAGTCCGGGTATTTGTGGCCTCAGTTGATTGTGGTCTCGGTGGGTTTCTTGGACGCAAATAATGTCGCATTGTGTAGTGAGGCAGAGGTTGGCAAGAACCAGCGCTTTGTCTGCGGAAAAACCCTCTATGTTGACCGAGATGACGCTCAAGGCTGGCTCAGATAGGTGACGTTGTGGACGAGTCTGGGAGTACATGTTGGTGGAATTTAGGAATTCCGGTTGTTGTGGCTCTGAAAAGTGCCTTTGTCGAGGGTCCTGGGGGGGACCGTGGGGAGTCATCGTGGTGAGAAGATTGGCCAGCTGGACTCTGCGTTACCGAGTGCCAGCTGTTACCAGGGTGCGCCGGGCGTTTTATTATGGTCTGGACGCCGCTCGAGGAGGCTCTTCTCGTGCACCCCAGGCAATCGCTGTCATCGCTAAACTATCTACTTCACTAGCAAGTAGTCTAAAATAGCTGTTCTCGTTATGAAAGATGAAAAGTTGGTGTACCTAAACACACAGATGGCAGCACTATCTATAAAAAATTTGTTTGAAGCCAATGTATGGTAGCTTCACCCCCATTTTTTTTTTGTTTTTTAGGATTGGAAATCATCAAATGATTTCTCCCACTCTGGGCGGAGCGGGAGGGAGTGTCAGACTCTAACTGACTAAAACCCATCCATGTTCCTTCCTCGCCCTTTATGTTCCGGGGCCGCGGTATCTCTTTCGAATAGGCCCGCAACCCCGGCAGGCTTCGGCACTTGCGGGCGTTATGCTGACATCTCTTTGAGGCGCACGTGGAACACGAACGCGCCGTCGAGCTGACTCGAGCTTCACCCCCCTGGCGCAGAGATTGCGCGCGGTTGGCGCAGGAGCTGCGTACGAACATAAAATGCACGCGCGCAGTTCGGAAGCGGCTCGTCTGGAGTTGGACGCACCATCATTGTATTACAATATTTACTTATTGCAACACTGAAAAGTGTAGGTAGGTAATTTACTTGTTTGTATGTGGTAGTAAGTTTAGTAACATAGTAAAAAAAGACAAGTAGGATATCTTCATATAAATATAAACGCACCGCGCGCGTCATGTATGTGTGCTCCATACTATCTTTACGTCGCCGCACGCACACTCAAACATAATCTCGTCCGTGTCTTGCGGGCATTGGGGCGGCGCGCGGCGGCGCGGCGCCGGCGGTGGCGGCAGCGGCGCGGGAGCGGCAATATGCGTAAATCAAATGGACCGGCCGGCCCTCGAAAACAGAGGCGCGGCAGCGGGGCGGGCTCGTGCAGCGAGCGGTGTACTTTAATCAAGTAGTGACCGCCGCGCGCCGCGCGTCTGCGTTGCAGTGTTGTGCAATTTATTTTTCTGACGTGTCGAAATGTCCTCGGACGTGCTAGAGCAAATTTGGTATTTCAGCAATTTTAGAGAGGACACCGATATGGAACAGCAAAGATGTGAACCATAAAAACAGAAGAATAATTAACCAGTTATGGGAAGAAATAAAAAACGAACTGAATTCTTATTCACTGATTCTGGTGTAGTCGTAGAACTTGTCGGGACATTGTCTCTGTTATTCATAATTTCGATAAAACTCGCATTTTATTTTCCTTGCTTAATAGTAACGATTTACTTTCTCTTTTGCCCACAATAAATCGAGCGGTAGGAATTCAAAAGACGTTGCGATGTTAATGTCGTTCGCGAACAAAAACAAATATCTCGACGACACAATCACGAAATCAACACTACGTGGCTATAGTGACGCGCGATATGTCCGCTAGTTTCGAGAACGGGTCTGCGATGCTCGCCCCACTCCCGCGCCGCCGCTACCGCCCCGCTGCCCGCAAGTTTCGAAACGGACACTATAATAGTAAAGTAACAGTCCCACATACTGCTCGCAGTACCATATAACATCGCTAAGCGACATTCCCAAAAAAATACCGCATTGCACAGTTCATGTTTGACCAGGCCCCTTATTCACAACCATTCGACTCGCTTCCGATTCGGAAAGTCGTATATCTGTCTTCTTCTGGCATTACGAAAACGACCGAGATAGACATACGACTTTCCGAATCGGGAGGGAGTCGAATGGTTGTGAATAAGGGGCCTGGTTCAATAATACGTTTTACCGAAGTGACAATCCCATGGATTGCCCGCAGCACTAATTTATACGTGAGAATATGTTCGTAAAGCGTTAATAAGTGATAACCCTTCAGATTACCCACAATGTTAATTTTTGAACATGTGGGTAGATGTAATTTTTTATCTTCAATGCATAGACGCTCGGGCTGCGGCGCGCGGCGGTGCCGCTGTACCACACCTTGGTGATCTTGACCTTGAATGTGAGCGATGATGTAGAACTTTACGATGAAGACGACGCTGAGTCTGACGATGCTGAGAATGATAACCACCTCCCTGCTGACCTACGTCGATTGCTGCGTCAAGTACGCATTAGTTTACGCTCTAACTGTTTGATTTTTGTTGCAGTAGCTTCATAATTCTCTTCCACTATTCGAGAACGTTTTTAACCACGGTTAGAACGAACTGCTTGCACGACGCAAAATTTTTTTTTACAGAGAGTGCGCGTAATGAGAGGTTTTCATTTTAAGAATTAAAAAAAAAAAATAGTTTCCAACAACTCTATAGATGGCGTTGACCCGACTACGTTACTAGTGTCAAAGTCAAAACGCTTGGTTTGGTTGCCAGCTTAAGGGTTTTACCCCTAAATTCAGGGAATAGAATTGTTAAAAAGGGACATTTTTAGGACATGTTTTGTGCATAGAATAAACGTAGACGGCTGGTCGTAGGCCTTCCCGATGGTATGCCATCAGTGAGAGAGAAAAGTTGAGAGCCTGAGAATCTTGATGTTCATCATCATCAGGTTCTGGAGCAGCGTATGATGATGAATCTTGATCTTTGGATGTTATGGTATGGGATGTTGTGGGAGGTTGAGATGATTTTTTCCATGGAAATATGGATGGAATGGCTGTTTGCTTCATTATTTTTGATGCCACATCTAAAAATACGTAAACTATTGTTTTTTGTTGTTAGCCTATTCAGTCCAACTGCTGGGCAAAGGCGTCACCCATCTCTTCTGGTGTTTTGCCTCCTCCGGCCAAACACGTAAACTATTATTAGAATCTAATCTGAGATAGAATAAATTAATCTCTGTTGAATTTTTTGTAATGCCAGAAGAAGACAGATATACGACTTTCCGAATCGGAAGCGAGTCGAATGGTTGTGAATAAGAGGCCAGGTTTGAAATGTACGATGGCTTGTACCCATTGCGCTTTATGACTTTCATCTTTAGGAAAAAGATGCATGCCTTCATTTGTACATAAATCCACAAGGCAACGGCTTCTCTTCTTTTTCTCTTGGGATATTTTCTTTCTGGCGTGGAAAACCCTAAAAAGTATTGTTTTATTTTTCCTTTTTGTTTAATTACATATAGAGGCTATTTTCAAAATATCAATGTGATGTGATGTGACAATGACATAACTTTATTTATTTACTTTTAATGTACGTTTCATTTTACGATCTCAAAATAACATACAAGTGAAATAATCAGAAAATATGTCACGTTCCGTTCCTTCCAGTAACGTACCCCAGTCAGCGCCATCTATCCAGCGACTAGGGGAGTTGAAAAAGAAAATCCCTTGTGGCGACTATAACATCGCTCTCTTTGGTATTCTTTTCAATGTGTAACATCACTACGGAGAGGTCACATCCCTAGGGCGACGTGACAGAGGGTTTTTAAATGTCTGTCAAAGTACGGATTAAAAATTACATTACTTTCGAATCACAAGAATTTTATTAGTTATGTTCGGGAGCTGAAATCTCCCGCATTGGTGACCCCGACGTGATTCGTCACACCTTCGAATGACCAAGCAATACCAGGAGGTGAGCTGTGATCAGTAGACTGCTGACTCCAACCACAGCCTCGGAGCTACGCCGCTCTGTCTACGGTGCGCTACGCCGCTCTGTCTACGGTGCGCTACGCCGCTCTGTCTACGGTGCGCTACGCCGCTCTGTCTACGGTGCGCTACGAAAACATCGTGTTCCTGGAAAGTACAGACTTCAACTAGCAGTTGTTATTAACGACTGCAATCGCTGGATCAACAACTGCGTAAGATTGCATGTTGTGTGCGCTTTGAGTGCAAATGTTAAGTGAAATCTGAACTATGATAAGCAGCACTGGTCATTCCTAACCATTCACGTTGTCTTACATTTAATATCAACATAGGCACAAAATAATATCAACATTAGGTTGTTTTGTTGTGCTAGTACTATTTAGTGGAGCTGCACTTATTCAAAGATATGAGCGAATGATTTAAGTTTACTATTTTTATTATAAGGTGCACGTCATATACACTTATATTATGTAACCAACCCACATATATTTTTTTTTTTTTTTGGGTTTGGTATTGTAGTCTTCAAAATTTATTTCTTATTGTTTGTTTGTTCTGCGGCGCTCGGGTGTGTGGTATTATTGCTACTTGCTTTATATAGATTTTGCATCATGGCGGACGAACACATTCAGGCACAACTTGAGCAACTGATAGCAGAAAATGCAGCATTGCAAAAGCGACTAGATCAGAATGAAATGGAGGCAAAGGTATGTAGGGTAGCAGTTAAATTACCTACATTTTGGGCTGACAAGCCCGCAGTTTGGTTTGCACAAGTGGAAGCCCAATTCCAAATTGCTAATATTGTTGGTGACAGTACCAAATACAATTATGTAGTTGGTCATCTGGATCAGAGGCTGGCAGGTGAAGTTGAGGATTTAATAACAAATCCACCAGCCGAAGGGAAATATAAAAATTAAAAGAAATCCTCATAAAACGACTTTCAATTTCCCAAGAGAAACGCGTTAGACAGCTTCTTAGTGACGAAGAGCTTGGTGACCGAAAACCGTCTCAATTTCTTCGTCACCTTCGCTCACTTGCAGGGTCGGTTTTATCAGATGATAATATCCTACGCCAACTTTGGTTGCGCCGTCTGCCCCAACAGGCTCAAGCAATACTAGCAGCACAGGGTGACCTCCAGTTGGATAAAGTGTCGGAGTTAGCGGACAAAATTGTGGAGTTAGCCCCATCACCTGCTGTTTGTTGTACATCGGCAACTTCAACTTTAACTCTAGCTACATTAGCACAGCAATTAGAAGATGTGAGTAAGCAAGTAGCTGCTATTTCGAGGCAGCAACAACGTCCCATACGCGACCGGTCCGCATCATCCAGCAGGTCAGCATCTTCCAGTAGGTCAGCAAACAATGCTAAGCACTGCTGGTACCACAGGAGATGGGGCGTTAAAGCAACTAGATGTACTAGGCCATGTAATTGGGAGTCGGAAAACCCAACCAGCGGTCAGTAGCGGCGGCAACTGATTGCGGAAATATCGGCCGCCGCCTTTTCGTCACGGACCATGTGACCAGCCGCCCGTTCCTTATTGACACTGGGTCAGACCTGTGTTGTTTTCCGCATCGCTGGTTACCGTCACGCAGGCAGCCTACGGATTATGAACTAAGTGCAGCTAATGGAAGTAGTATTCAAACTTTTGGTACAGTAAATCTTAAATTAAATTTTGGTTTGCGCCGTGATTTCACTTGGCAATTCGTGATAGCCGACGTCAGCACAGCCATTATTGGTTCTGATTTTTTGGCATTTTATCACCTTTTACCGGATTGCCGAAATAAGAAATTGGTCGACGGTACTACTGGACTAAAATCCGCTGCTTCCACTGCTAGGATTGACCAGCCCAGCGTACGAGCAGTAGCGTCTGGTAAGTCAATATTTACTCAGCTTTTAGCGGAGTTTCCAGATATCACTCGACCACCTGGCTTTCCTAGAGTCATCAAGCATAACACAGTGCACTATATCAAGACCACAGACGGACCTCCTGTTTCCTGTCGACCTCGTCGTTTGGCGCCGCAGAAACTAGTTGCGGCTAAAAAAGAATTCGAGGAAATGGTAAGATGCGGGACAGCCCGTCCGTCAAAAAGTGCCTGGTCTTCACCATTACATATGACCGTTAAAAAAGACAATACCTGGCGCCCTTGCGGTGACTACCGGGCCCTGAACGCCAGGACCATACCAGATCGATACCCGGTTCGGCACATCAATGATTTCGCCCATAACCTCGCTGGTGTCAAGGTATTTAGCACACTGGATCTTGTTAAAGCTTATCACCAAATTCCAGTTTTTGAAGAGGATATTGACAAAACTTCCATCGTAACCCCATTTGGCCTTTTCGAATTCCCGTATATGACTTTTGGTTTAAGGAACGCTGGCCAAACCTTTCAGCGTTTCATCGATGAGGTCACACGGGGTCTCGAATTTTGTTTCCCTTACGTAGATGATATCCTCATATTTTCCAGGGACGAGTCTACTCACCTTCAGCACCTGCGCATCCTTTTCAAACGCTTGCAAGACTATGGAGTAGTATTAAACCCTTCTAAGTGTGTCTTGGGTGTCAGTGAAACCGTATTTCTCGGCTACCACGTCAGTGGTGATGGTACTCGCCCCCCACAGAATCGAATTCAAACGTTGCTGGATTTTCCACCACCTGAGACAGTTCAAGGTATGCGCAGGTTTCTGGGTATGCTTAACTATTATCGCCGATTCGTGCCGCGAGCAGCGCAATTCCAGGCTCCTTTGATTGATGCCCTGGTTGCAACTAACAGCAAAGGTGCAAAGCCATTAATTTCCATGGTCACCCGAACTCTTGCAACAATTTGAAGCAACATCCAATCAGCAACGCCAAATTGGGTTTATTTACTGATGCATCTAGTGTTCACATTGGGTCCTGCCTTCAGCAAAATGTTAACGGTCGGTGGAATCCACTTTCCTTTTTCAGCAAAAAGTTGACCCCGCAGCAGGCACAGTGGCCAGCTTATTACCGTGAATTGTTAGCTATATATGAAAGTGTCCAACATTTTCGGTACATTTTAGAGGTCCAGCATGCAACAATATTCACTGATCATAAGCCCCTTTTGTACGCCTTTTTACAGCGACGCGAGAAACTTCCACCTCCACAACTTAACCAACTGTCCTTCATTAGCCAGTTCACGACTGATATTCAGTACATTAAGGGTGAAGACAACATCGTAGCCGACGCTATATCACGTATTGATATAGATGCCATTACCTTAGACCTAGATTTTGAAGCTTTGGCTAAGTCACAGGCATCAGACCAAGAGCTTGCAAATTTATTGCAACGTGGTTCCAGCCTAACACTTACCAAAATCAGCACATCAGGGACCAATACTCCGGTTTACTGTGACACATCGACTGGTAAGCCACGTCTCTATCTGACCCCTTCCTTCCGCCGTGCCGCTTTCAACAGGTTACACAATTTGAGTCACCCCGGTGCCCAAGCTACGACTCGTTTGGTAGTAGAGCGTTTTATCTGGCCTTCGGTTAGAAAGGACTGCCGAGCCTGGTCCCGATCTTGCGTAGTTTGTCAGCGCAGCAAGATTTCAAGGCACAATACTACCCCTGTAGGTAATTTTGAGCTACCGTCCGGTCGTTTCACGCATGTCCATGTCGACATTGTTGGTCCGTTGCCTGTCTGCGATGAATACCGCTATTGTTTGACCGCAATAGACAGAGTGTCCAGATGGCCCGAGGTTCGGCCCATGCGATCTATTACCGCGGAGGAGGTAGCCGAGACTTTTACCAAAGAATGGGTATCTCGCTTTGGCGTGCCGTCGGTTATTACTACAGATCAGGGATCTCAATTTGAGTCGAACTTGTTTTACCGATTACTGCAGCAATTCGGTACCAAGCGCATTAGAACCACCTCATATCACCCCTGCGCAAATGGGATGATCGAGCGAGTTCATCGACAACTTAAAGCGGCGTTAATGTGCCATAATGATTCGTGGGTGAGGTCACTTCCGATGGTTCTGCTAGGAATGCGTTCGGTTTATAAAGAAGATCTCGAAGCCACGGTAGCAGAATTACTTTACGGAGAGCCTCTCAGGCTCCCTGGAGAATTTTTGGTTCCTCCTCTAGCATCAGAAAGATTAGAAAATCCAGTGGATTTCGTGGTACAGCTGCGACACAAAATGTCATTGATACGACCACTGCCAGCTAGTCGACATGGTATACCAGCTTCATTTGTATTCAAGGATTTGTCGACAGCGACTCATGTATACCTTAGAGACGACTCCATTCGAAGAGCGTTGCAGCCACCCTATTCGGGTCCATACAAAGTCCTGGAGCGTTCGAGTGATGGGAAAACTTTCACCCTGATGGTGAAGGGCAACAAGTCTGTCGTAAGTGTCGACAGACTCAAACCGGCGTTCATTGATAATTCCGTTACACAAACGAATCACACAATGCAATTGCCCCCCCCGGCTGATCTTCCTTCACGGCCAGCCGTATCAGATAAGTCTTCCGAACCCTCAATCCCGCAACAGCCAGTACAGGTCCATATGCCAGTAAAGCAATCCTATACCACACGCTCGGGTAGGCGCGTTAGATTTAAGGTTTTTGATTAGTTTCTTCCTTCATTGTTTTGTTTGTGTTTAAACATATTTTTTTTTTCTCGTGTTATTATTATTGTATTATTCTGTAAGTTATTTCTACCTGGTTTTGTTCTCTCCGTAGGGGGGTGGTTTGGCGACTATAACATCGCTCTCTTTGGTATTCTTTTCAATGTGTAACATCACTACGGTGAGGTCACATCCCTAGGGCGACGTGACAGAGGGTTTTTAAATGTCTGTCAAAGTACGGATTAAAAATTACATTACTTTCGAATCACAAGAATTTTATTTGTTATGTTCGGGAGCTGAAATCTCCCGAACCCTCATAGCGAAGCACTGAATGTGTAATGAACCATAGAGTTAAACGTAGTGATTATATACTCTGTGGTATTTATAATCTTCACTGACCTCTATAATTAATAATTATGTCAGTGATAATCTTTTAATGAAGTTTGTTGACTGGGTTGTCGGAGGAAAAAAATATAAAAAAATCTCTCAAACACAGTGCAGATGGCGACACCGTATGTCTACTTCATGGAATCTCATAATATTATGCTAATCTCGAAGACAAAGCTGAGTATAATTACCAGGTGATAAATCATTAATTAAAATTAGAAATGTGCAAATAAAAATACAAATCATTTATTTGTCAAAAAAAAAAATTTTTTTTTTATGTATTACTTTTTGACAATATATTATATCTTAATATATATAAATCTCGTGTCACAATGTTTGTCCTCAATGGACTCCTAAACCACTTAACCGATTATAATAAAATTCGCACACCATGTGCAGTTCGATCCAACTTGAGAGATAGGATAGTTCAAATCTCAAATTATGAGACGCAGACGAAGTTGCGCGAGTCAGCTAGTTATATCATATAAATTACTGCATTTCTTTGTGTATATTTAGTTATTCCTCTGTATCAGAGAGCAGATTCAGATGAATATAATAATCTTAAAAAACTGGAAAATTGACTTAAACGCACCCCTGTGTCAACTCAACTGTCAGTGTCGAACTGACAAGACTGAAGACAAGTGAAATTAAAATGGCGAATAGAATAATAGTTTATTCTTGAATTGCGTGTGTGAAGCTGTTGTTGTTATTTTCTGCAATCATTTAATTATCCAGTTAATCTACTTAGAATTTAAGCAAAGGCTTTCGGCAAGTCAAACATTTATCCGCGTTAGCAGTGTATTAATTTACCAATTCAGTGAGATTATGTTTTACTGCCCCCGTCATGAAGTTATTTACATAATTTTGCAATAAGGGATCGCAATGTTGTTCGTCGCTGTGGTCATAGTGTTGTTATTGTACCAATCGAGCGCCGAAGCGATTGCAGTAAGGTACAGGTGCAATGATACTGCGATTGATTCTGATGTATCGTATACGAGATTCTACCCGTCGCTTGACGGGGTGCAGGGTCGATACACTGCTGAACTGTGCACATTCAACAATCCTAATCGGACGCTTCTGAAGATGGACCTGGCATACAATGAAAACTTGAAAGTGTGTGATTCGGAGTACCGAAGGTCACGTTGGGTGATCAGGCCTGGTCCCCAGCACTCCAACAACGCAGTAGACGTTGCAGGCCTAACTAATTGTAGTCATGTAAGTATTGATGTATCTTACTATCAAGGTCATTAAGTATGCAATAATCGAAATTGGTAGACGCAACAGGTTACTAAGTCAGTAATTATGACCTACATTGTTTTTTATTAAACGCTGGCCTATATTCCCATTGTGTTATAGTCACAGATAACGTCCTCTATACTACTTTGAAGGCCATGTATGCACGTCCATTATGTATCACAAAATAAGTCAATGCTTGTATTTATCTGTTTAGTGTTGACCAGATGTTAAACCTGTGATTGCTAGGTATGCTGTGGTGTAAAAAATCATCCAGTACTTGAGTTATAATAATACCAGCCTATTACTGTCCCACTACTGCGCAGAGACCTCTTCTTAAGATTGGATAATATTCAACTGTTTAAGGTGTTTTCTGAGATTTACATTTCTAGATCAGGTTGTTTTTAGAGAAAAAACCATATTTAAAATTGAGAAAAAAAATATATATCTGTAATACAAATAGATGTTTGATCCAGTTACTTTTTTGGTTAAAACACAATATTTAACATTTTGCTTGATAAAATAACAGAAGTAGGTAGTTCACAAGTTAAGTTGAAAGTTAAAAAAACAGAAGTGTTTTTTAACTTTCGACTTAAAATACTTTCAAAATAGAAAGTATTTTAAGTTGTATGAGACTTAATGCAGCAGGTTACAGCAATTATGAAATTTTAACAATTCATTTACTAATCGGGTTTTGTAGATCTCTTCTCATTCGTTCACTCTTGACAGAGTGGTCGTGGTCATGAGGCGTCGTTCACAGCTGCGGTCGCTGCCTTCGCGATCCTTTTCCACCGGTCTCTATCCAGTTTTCCATCAGTCG
Source organism: Xestia c-nigrum (assembly GCA_916618015.1). Classification (NCBI taxonomy): domain Eukaryota; kingdom Metazoa; phylum Arthropoda; class Insecta; order Lepidoptera; family Noctuidae; genus Xestia; species Xestia c-nigrum. The sequence continues at coordinate 25,672,514 of OU745252.1, read as the reverse complement.
GTCGGTTTTGTAGATAGATTTATAATAATATGAAAAAAGGAACCCTTTTGTGTCTGTCTGTCTGTCTGTGGGTCCATCTGCCACAGATAATTTGTTTTTTACAGGAGACAAATTAGAAAATTAAAATAAATTCTTTTGCAAACCTTACAGTGTCATACATCAAATGAAAGGGCTTGTAATGAGGATCTCAAATATTTTTTTGTTATTGTAAAATTAAGACAAAATTTGACTTCTAGGTTAAGTACAGGAAAACCTATAAGAATTCTATCAATTTAAAATAAAGTCGTAAGCTCAATTTAATATGTTCACTAATGGAAAAATTTGACTTTGTGCTTTGTAAAGAACCCAGTCCACGCGAGTTCAACTCGAAATTGTCCGGTTTTATTTTATCTACAATAATATTATGAAGAGGATGGATTTTATTTTTAGTTTATTTGTTGTGGTTTAACTCAAGAAGTACTCAACCAATTTTAAAAACACCATTAGAAAGCTACATCTTTACTGAGTAATGTAGGCTATAATTGTAATGATATCATGCAAATTAGCCACAATAACACAATTTTCGCGGACGAAGTCGCGGGCGAATTGCTGGTATAAAAAAAAACATGAAAAACAGCTTGCATGCACAGAAACTTCAATTTTATTTACTTGTGTAATATGTCACCGTAAAACTGTCAAACACGTTATATTTCAATATAATGTGTTTCTCTCTAGCAATATTGTAAACTCTCGAATTATTGTCACCTGAACATACAGAAGTATCTCTGCCTCCATAATCGGGACTGGGGACTTGACTACCACCGCATGCATTTCACGAAAAATAATGCATTTTTATTGTAAGCAGTATGTTCATTTTGACAATAATTCGAGAGTTTACAATATCGCTACAGAGATTACAATATAACGTGTTTGACAATTTTACGGTGACATATATATTTGATATATAGATAAGACTGGGAGTTGAGACAACTAATTGCTGCCTGTTTCCTGTTGTTCCCCACTAGAATTTTTTCTTTCAGAGTAATATTTATGTTTGTCTAGTTGATTTTTAAATTGGTTTTGTAACATTTTGGGCTGAAACTACATCTTCTGGGAGCTTATTTGACACTGACTGTTTGATTACTTAGAAAGTGTTTGGTTTGTTTTGTTGTTAAATTTCTAATACTTAACAATAGTAGGCGCTCCAAGATTTTAGGGCTGGACAGTATTCACTAAACTTTAAGTTTTCACAGGTATGCTATGCAATGGACTTCGATTTGATATTCAGCAGCTGCTATCTGCTGAAGACCACATTGAGTGGTGCTAGCAAGAGCTACTCTCCTCTCGACTCCTACTTTGTAATCAACAATAATTTGACCAAGGATTATTTCAATAAGATTGCGCCATATGTTGTCTTGTTCTACAATGAGTAAGTCACTTTTGCTGGGTTTCCCATTGACGAAACATTCTTATTAAAGTTACTAGAATCTCCCTGTTTTTCTTTCTTGTCTTTGTTAAAATACCTATTTAATCTCTTCAAAGAATACATTTTCATCTCATGTTAAAATGTTTTATTATTAGTTATTACAATATTGGTGATGATTAACTGGCGATATGTGTTGCAGTGATTACTTGACACTGAAGTGGATTCTGGGGATACCAGCAGTGGACTACAGTGTGACGCTGCGCAAGATTAACAATGATACAGGGGTAAAGTGCTTTTATACCATTATGATGATGTTGCTCTCGGAGATATGGCGAGTATGACCATGTGAAATTTGGCCTTCCATTAGACCATCCATTACACCGAGTTTTTCCAATGCCTCAGAAAGTCGTTGGAGCTAGTCAATGTCCCAAGACATTGAATGTTACCAAGAGGTACGATTAAAATTTCCTTTATGGGCCATCGATTTATGGGTCGGGGAGGGGGGAGTGGGGCTACCCCTCTGTCTCATCCCCACCCCGCGGAGACCCATGGTTATGGAGATATCCATTGTTAAACTTTGAGGTTAAGTTAGTTTAAAACACAAATTTCCATCAATTTGAACTCTAATTTCCATAGATTTATGGGGCGGGGAGGGCGAGGGTGGGAGGTGCCTACCCCCTGTCCAATCCCCACTCCGCAGAGCCCCATGGTTATGGAGATATCCGTGGTTAAAATGTTGAGTTTAGGATATTTTTCGACACTACCTTACCGGCCAACATAGCTGAGCGGGGCTCCTACTTCTGGGTGGTTTAAATAAAAATAACCTCGAAGGAGGTGGCGGGGTCTGGGTTCGCTCGCTCACTTCGACCCCGCCACCTCCTTCCTAACCTAACCTATCCGAGTCGGGGTGCCCTAAAATTCCATTGAATTGTTATGCTCTTGCAACCGAGTCGAGGGAGAACCGGTTGACGGTGCCCCGCTTCGCGGGGCTCCTACTTCTGAATGGTTTACAAAAAAATACGGGGTGCCCCAAGTCGGCCTAGGCAAAACTAGTTTGTCATCAAACACCCCATTATAATTTGGTGATCAATACGACAAAATTGAATGAAACACACTTCCTCCTTCAATAAAAATTGCGTGTTATAATACAATTTATATGGAAAAAAAAATCATATCTCGTAAACCGTGAGTCTCCGCAACTTAAAAATTTGTAAAAAGCCTTCTGTTTATGAGTACTATCTAGGTACAAAAAAAATGAACTTCCAACTCGATGGCCCATAATGGACAGTTTATTCTAAAATACCCCAATGTAGTTGCCAAAATGCACTCCAACAGTGGATTATACCAATGCTGTTTTAAATATTTTAGATCGTCGACTTTCCAATACAAAGTCTTAACTGTAATTTCCATCTTCAGGCCACTTACAATCTCCTTGGAATGATAATTTTCAGTGTTGTGAATGAATATTGCGCAAGTGAGCAGCTTTGACAATTTAGTCGTTGCATTTTAGGTAGTGTTTTTACGTCGGACAGTTGCCATCTTGTTCAATAGATCACGAATGACTGATAAGTAAACCCAGCGTCAGCTGACGTACCCGCGGTGGTTGTAGGATTGGGAGGTTAGGACGGGTAGGAAAAAAAAAAGTAAAGTCATAGTACCTACGCCGGCTGAAACTTTTCGCAAATAGTTAACATCATACTGAGCTTAAAATATTGTCGTCAGCTGCATAGTGGTAGAGGGATTATGCGTTAGCCACTCGCATGAACTTGTAGATGATGCACGCCTGATAAAAAACCAGGGGGTGAAACTTCCATACATTGGCTTCAAACAACATTTTCATAGATAGTGCTGCCATCTGTGTGGTTGAGGACACAAACTTTTCAACTGTTTGACAACTTACAACTGTCGTAACATGCTTATGAGGGGAACAGCTATTTAGGACAACTTGTCAGTGAAGAAAATAGCCTAGCGGTGACAGCGACCGCCTTGTGAACAATAGTCATGTTCGAATACTTCGAATCCTCAGTCAAGAATTACTTTTTGTATTTATTTTGTTGAACAACAACTAACAGTGCCATCTAACTGCTTGGGTACAGTTTTAAAAACGAAAACCACAGTTGCGCATTTACGAGTATCTTGTATCATAAAGTGTTTTATCTATGTTAAAAACTAAAAGCAATATACCTATATCATACATTCTCTACTTGATGGTAGAATGCTTTTAGTTTTTCATCAGACCTGTGTCATTTACAAGATCATGCTAGCGGCTGACGCATAATCCCTCCCCCCTCCACCATGTAGCTGACGGTTTTCTAAGCTCGTTATGATGTAAACTGTTTATGAAAAAAGTTTCAGCCGGCGTACAGTCACGTCTAATAATATGTATATGTCACCGTAAAATTTATAGATATTGTAAAGTCTCGAATTATTGTCAAACGAACATACTGCTTACAAATAAAATGCATTGTTTTTCGTGAAATGCATGCGATGGTAGTAAACTCACGCGGTGTGGAGGGAAGGAGGGGTCCCCCTTGCCCAGTGGTACCACTCTCATTAAAAGATACTGTACCATTCCTGAAAAATATCGATTAATATTACCTAACCTTAAAACACTTTATATTCGCCTAAAAAGCGTAGTAGACGGAGCCTCGCTTCGCGGGGCTCCTATTTCCGAATGCAGGGTTTAAAGGAACCTAACTAACCTAAAGGGGGGGTGCCCCAAGTCCCGATCATGGGGCAGAGATACTTCCGTATGTTCAGTTGACAATAATTCGAGAGTTTACAATATCGCTAGAGATAAGCACGTTATATTGTAAAATAACGTGTTTGACAATTTTACGGTGACAAATACACTTTCCTTAATATTATAGCTATTTTCGCGAGAAATAACGATTATAACTAGGAGATTGGATCGTTTTCATAAAAATATGAGTTCCAGAACACTATGTAAGTACGTAATAACATTAAATTTTAATCAGTACATTCTATGGATTCCGTGAATCTGAAATAAATAGCTTTTTTTTTATTAGGAGAAACACAATTTATAAAATTCTTAAGGGTTTACATATGACGATATAGACGTGACTGTACTATGACTTAATTTTTTATTTTCTTTACAAGTTTCGTAACCTCCCAATCCTACACCCACCGCTACTTGAGCAGCTGATGGTTGGTTAACTAATCAGTTAACTATCAGCCGGCTTACTATGACTGTTTTATTTGCAACGGTACCTCCCGGACCGCACCAACTTCAACCAGCTAGATGGACCAACAATGACCTTGAAAAGGGTGCCGGGTGTGACTGCATGCAGAACACCGTGGACATGATATTGGGGCGCAGCGTGGGGTAGACCTATATAAATTTAAATAAATAAATATTAAATATTCGCTGGACATTAACACACACCGCCATCAAGTGCCATACTAAGCAAGGCTCGTGTCGTGGATACCAGATAGTTGATATACTACATAACATACTTTTTGTTTGTAAATACCTATTTATTATACTTACATAGAAACATCCATGATTCGGAAACAAACGTCCATGCTCATCACACAAACATTTGCTCCTACCGGGATTCGAAACCAGGACCCTAAGAACGTAAGGCAGCTTCACTACCACTACGCGCCATTCGGGTCATCACCACGGGTCATATCCAGCTATGGAGTGCGATTCTCAGTCTTTATAAATGCGTGTTGTTTGTGACAGGTAAGTTTGCACGAGGACAGTGATGTGACGCGGAACTGCACGCTGAAAGACGACGTGCGAGTGGTGCAGTGCACGTTGGCGCCATCCTACGGCTGCTACCAGGCCGTGCTGGAGCACGGCGGGCTGTGGATCACCGGGGTCTTCTACAAGAAAATATTCGTTACTTATGACCATTTGTGTAAGTTTTTACCCTAAAAACATTTTTATGTACGGTCGAACAAGCTAATTGGTTTACAGTTTAACCCACAAATTACATTGTAAAGTGTAAACCAAATAGCTTGTTCGACCGTACTAACTCAAAAAGTCAAAATAAAAACATAGCATTTATTTCAAGTAGGCCACACAGGCGCTTTTGAATTGTCGAAACAAAGATGAAAATTAAATGTAGCTACAGTCCCAGTCACAAGACATAAAAACTGTGAAAGTACTGTAGTTGCCCATTCCCTAGCGTAGATCTGAAAGTCTTGCAATACCAGGGCAAGACAAGTGATCACTAGAGACTTTAATAGAGTCAAGTGTTAAAGTCTCTAGTAATCACTTTGACTTGTTTAAAGATACGGGTGTGAGGGTGTAAGTCTATGGGAAACTAGTATCGGGTATCATTGTGTCAGCACTGGCAGCAACACAGTTTTACGTTGCGGGGTATACAGACGAAACACATACTGTGCGCAAAAACACGTGTAAATCCCTGTTTCTCTCTTTCGTGAAAATGAGTATAGTATATCAAGCTAGGCTACACTGCTGCTTGCCCCTTAACCAATTGGTCCCGGTGGTCCGAAGTTGATCTTTAAAAATCGACATGGATATTATACTTCCTAGTTATAAACCCGAAAGTGTGACCCTCACATTTTACCCTAAGGTGTCGCAAAGGCACAATGAGCACTTGCTCAGACCGCCAGGATCCACGGGGACCCCAAGTTCCTGTAACTGTCAAAGCTTGAGCTGCTCATAAGAAATCGCAGGATACCAAAATTTCGAGGCGGAGTGCAAAAAATTCGAGCTCGCTTCGCTTGCTTTTACCTCGTACAAGGGCTGTTTTATTCTCAAGGCCAAGGGCCAGTGCCCAGGGTCTCGAATTGGCTAATGACGGCCCTGGGTACCGTGTCATTCAGTAACTGGAAGTAGATAAGAGTTGGTTAGACAGTCGCACCATCTAAAATACTGGTACTCCACTGCATTCGGTCATACCGGAGCTTGATCCCAACGTAGTAAAAAGCTAGGCTGGGCTTCAACAGCGGCAAGTGTTTTAGTTATACTATACCTATCCTCTTTAGACATGAGGTCGAATCTTACAATATCTGATATGGTATTTGGAATTAAATTAATGTTATAAATTAATCCTGTGATGACGTTACCGAGTAAAAATGGTGCAATTTTAAAAGTTAATAAACAGTCGTCGCATTTACGAGCGTTTTGATCGTCATTGGAGCATTGAGCTTGCAATGATCGAGTGGTCAGTTAAGGCTGATGCTCCAGGGAAGCGCGCGTTATAACTATTTACACATGTCTTACAGTCGCGAACAATATTTTAATCAATGTACAACCTAGCATGGGCTTGCTAATTGCTGAAAACGTTAAAAAAAATTGCGGGCTGCCCTGACGCTTTCACTTTAAGAGTGTGTTTCCCGGCAGGTCACGTACCGGTGCCGCCGCCGAAGCTGACCCCGCGCAGCGCGGCGCTGTGGTGGGCGTGCGGCGCCGTGCTGCTGTGTGCGTGCGCGCTCATGGCCGGCATGGGCCTGCGCCGCCACCTGCGCCTCAGGGACTACCACAAACGAGTGCTGGACTTCTGGTTCAACAACCGGTGAGTACACTATTACGCTGACCACCACATTTCAGATTTTCGACGTACCTCTTTGTGTAATTTCGTTAGATACTTTGTGCAATAATATATTTTATTGGTCACCACTTCTCTAAAACCGGTAATGAAACAAGCGATTCCCAAAAACCAAACTAAACCATGACTTGTGTCGCCAACCCGAGTGTTGGAATACGAACCGCTCCTAAGTTAGCTAGTAGCTGTTCTAGTATTGGTAAACCAACTATTGCATACTAATTATAATAAACTAGCTAGCTAACAGCTTAACCTAAATGACCAAGCAGAGTTGTTATAATTCAAACTTACAGCCACAAATTGTGAACGATAGCAACATTACCATTTGTTTTCTTTTTACAATAATCCGTAATCTTGGGCATATGTGACTGTTATCAATAAAAATAATTAATTTATTGACGTACGTCGCTGATGGACTCGCGTAACACTCGTTATCTAGACGTGTGCGCACGCGCTGGTGTGCGTCTCAGGGGCATATCGAGTTGTCTCAAGTGTTGACGCTGCTGATAGGACAATGATAATATTAAAGTGCGACTTTCATCAGACTAAACGCTATTTGATTGAGTTTAGTCCAGACCTAACTGTCGGGAATGGGGTCTTGCCTTGTTCGATATTATACTTTACCGTACACCAAAATCGTTACACGGTTCTAAAAAAACCTTTTTGATTATTTTGATTCAGACAGGTACAAACAAACCCACTGCAGTTAATTGTTGTCCGTAACATGCCCGTTTTGCAGGCTAAACAAGAGGAAGACTATTAAGAATTCTAGATAAATGCAATGTACCACGATATCGCGGGTTAGATTCATCTATAGGCAGCTATTTAGATGAATTCAACCCGTGCCGCGTTACTCTTGTAAGGAGAGCATGTTTGTAACAATGTGTAGTAGACATCACGAGATGACGAGTCAATCTTCGAAATAGATGATGTGTCTGTGTGCATTGTAGGCATGACAGCCTATATCTATCGGCTTTGTTATTAATTAACAGATGATTATGCGCTCATTTATTATTTTCAGTTATAAACAAATTTAATTAATTTTCTTATCAAACTATAGGTCACAAGTTCACAACTCAAAACATTTGCATAAGGAAAATGTGAAAGATTTCCTCTTATTTTACGGACAAATATTTGATTCTATAAATAATTTATGTTTTCTATCGCAAGCTGGCCAGGATAAGGATCGGAAATAACCCGAATAAGGTAAAGCATATATTATTATATTATTTACATAAAAAATAATAGCCTTGGTTGTGAGGTGTTATTGGTCGATGTGGTTTAGGTTTAGTTACGCTTTTATAGTTTTCTCGCATATTTATTAGTTATTGAACACCGTTCCTGGTTTCCGCGAAGAGATTGAAAGAGATGTTCCGCAGTATATACACTCACATTGCGCGGTCATGATTAAGTCCCATTTGCGACCCTATTGCCATCAATTGGACAGACCAGACTCCGTGCTACTACTGGGAATAATGAAAAACCCAATAACACTGCTCTAGCTGAACCCAAGACCTGCTTGGCAGTAGCGCTAACGACCACTAAACTAACAGGCCAGGCAACAATATATTTTAGCAATAAGTGAAAGATGCTCTATTCGAGTGAAGTAACGAAAAGTATAGGCTGATACTAGAGACCAATACGGTCTTGTAAGTCTATACTAGTCTATAAACGTAAGTTGAAGCGGTGCCAGATACATAAACGGTTGAAAGTCCTTCGGCGAATTCAAATCGCCTATCTCAATGTTTGAATAGCTAAGGGGCCGTCCATTAATCACGTGAGGCTCGAAAGGAGGGGGAGGGGGTTGGGCAAAAATCACGAAACTCCCAAAGGGGGAGGGGGGTGTAGTAAGATATATCACGTGTAGGTATTTATGTTTTCGACAAACGGGCGATTTAGTTCTTCAGTTAATTTGCCACGTTTTTTAAATTAAATTGCTAGTCAAAAACAACCTGCAACCTTTCTGTCTAGACATTGTTATCACGGTCCTTAATTTTAGAATAATAATAATAAATATTGCTGGACATTACACACAGTGCCACATTAAGCAAAGCTTGTGTCGTGGACACCAGACAGTTGATATTCTACATATATTCTATCCATGACTTAATCATAAAATTAGGGGGCTCCCTTGTTTGACCTAAAGGAATTTGACAAATTTTCACTTCCCAAAAAAAATTTAGCATAATTTAATTTACCAAATTTTTGCTTAGCAAAAAATATATTCACAAAAAATTGTAGTGCAAACCTAATGTTTGGGAAATTAACTTTTAAATTATAACTTGTTTACCAACTAGTACTTTTAACATTTTTTTATTTAGTCAAATATTTCAATTGGAATAACAGCAAAATCAAATAAGCCAAATATTTTGTATCGTCAGTATTCCATTTTTTTTTCTTCTATATAATGTAGGTCACAATTTTAACCTAACCTAACCATTTTTTAAATAAGTAATTATCCTAATCTAAATAGTTCAGTTCCAGGTAACCTACTAAAACAATCTCTTTTTTTTCTATTAGTGCAAGTTGTTTCTGGACTCGCTGCCGCGGCACCGCTCGCTCGGCTTGTGCGTAGGTCACAGTTTTACCCTTACCACCTAATATTACCCATTTTCTTTAAAGACAACATTAACCTAATCTAAATAGTTGATATCCGGGTAACCGACTAAAAACAATAATGTATCTTTTTTTCTATTAATGCAAGTAATTTTGCCTAAGAAATATTCTTTTTGTCTTAACAAATCATTTCACCAAACGTTTATTGTCTGAAGATTGTTTGCTGTAATAAATCATTTGATTAAAGACCAAATGCCATAATGACATTATACCTACTTGGTAATATTTTGCCAAGTAAAAATTTGACCATTTAAAAATATGCGTACTAAAATCATTCGTAATATTGCAATGGTATGAAAAAAGGTTGCTAAAATTTGTTTGGGTAATGAAATTTTGTCAAAATCTCTTCGGCAAAACGGCAGGAGCCCAAAAATTAGATTATATTTTATACCTGTATTTTAAGATAATATTCTAGAAATCATAAGCTTCTTTGTAGGTACAAAAAAAAAACACACGCGATTTTGGGTAGTCTTAAACGTCACCAGGTATCACCAAGGGGGAGGCGGGGTTCAAATATGGAAAAAAAACATAACGTGATTAATGGACGGCCCCTTACAGTGCAAGTATATTAGCGGAATATTATGATAAGGCTTGAAGTAGTTCGTAGTAGAACTTTACTTCTGTTGAGCATTGTTCATCATAGGCCTCCTTGCAACGTCTACGTAACTTCCCCTTCTTTTTAAATCACGTGTTCATATCACTCGATCACGTCATATTATCTGATCTGGTGGCGGTATATTGGACTATTCTTTGAACTGATCTGCGTTAAGTTCTTAGATTTTTTAAGTCAAATAACACTATTAAAGAGACGGTTTGAGAAGCAAATTGTTAATGATACAACTATTTCAATTTTTATCCAAGTCCTTGCCAAACGTTTAAAGGACTAAAAAAATAATAATTTTTGTATTTATAGTTTTTAACGTGATTCATATTATCTTCTAAAGCGGCCATTTTAGGCTCGCAGGTTTTGTATTTTAACTTTATTCCTACTAACTTAATAAAGTTTTCGATAGACTCTTGTTAATTTAGAATTTTGTGCATTCAATGAACAGATAAGCAACCTTGATTTGATCATTTTACGAGCATCTAATAATAATATGATCGGCTAAAATATCTTAGTACCTATACAATTTGGTAGATTCATAGCATTTCATATTAATTCTTTTGCCTTCTGAAGAACCTTGTCGATACAGGAAAATATTATAGATGCAAACTAATATACCTACCAAGGACGCTATCAATGTGTTTGATTTCTTTATAGTAGGTACCTAAAAACCACCATCCTCGTGTTTTAGCTAACGTTTAATTATGAGGAAACTGAAGTCAACTCCAGAAATATATCCTGTTGAGGTATCGTATCGAGCACTATTGTTTCAAGTGTTATATATTTATCAAATGTTTATATTGCACACAACAAACCATTGCCTTCTAAAAAAACATGAAGCCGTCAACCAAGCATTCTGTCCATCAAACTGAGTAACTCTGTGCAAAACTTATTGCTGGGAAACGGCTTCTTTTTTGGGGCAACAATCACATTTTAAGGTAACGCATTCAACACAAATTGTGTTGGTGGATGTACAGAGATGTTGTCTATAGAGTAGTAAACGGGTCATGCTGGTATTTAAAGAAAGTAATTAAAAACTTGCTTAAAAAAACTTGTAACTTTGGCCAATAACACCTCCGTAACTAGAAGGTTCCCAGGTATAGTTTAGACAAAAATATCGTAGTGATTATGTGATGAGGAAAAGCTGCGTTTCCACAGAAGCTGAGCTGCGCGGAGCTGAGCAGAGACTTATACAAATTTACCAATCACATTGCTCAAAATACACATCTCATCTCCGCTCCGATTCAGTGGAAACAGGGTTAACAAAGTTGAGAAGATTTACATTAAAATGTATGGTGCACGGAGATAAGCGGGGCACAGCGGTGTCCAGCTTAGTGGAGCTGTGCCGGGTGAAGCGGGGCACAGCAGTGTAGAGCGGGGATGCGCGCGGTACAGCGGAGTTGCGCGGGGTGGAGCAGGGCTGAGAGGGGTTTTTGTTTGTTTGTTGCTCCGCTGATCTCAGCTCTGAGGCCCTACTCTCTAACGCTTCGTCCGTATTTTCTGATCCATCCGTCTCTCTCACTCGCACTCATCTGCAGACGTGCGCGATAGAGACGGATAGATCCGAATAAACGGACGAAGCGTTAGGGAGTAGGGCCTCTGGTCCGCTCCGGTTCTCTCAGCTCCGTTCGGCTCCACTTCACCCAGCTACACAGCTCAGCCCTGTACAGCTTTAGTGGAAACACCTACCTATTTACACGGCTCTGCTCCGCTGAACTCCGCGCAGCTCCGCTCTGCAGAAACGCACCCTAGTGTCTTTCAACACGTGATTGTGCTCATGATAACAAACAACTTTTACTTTGGGACATACTGAAATCGCGAAAAAAAATTAGCTGTTCAGTACATTAGGTGACCATAAATGTACTGAACAGCTGATTTTTTTTTCGATTTCAGCTTTGGTCCCATAGTAAAAGTGGTTTGTTATCATGACCACAATCACGTGTTTCATTCAAGTATACACTAATACCAGTTACCCTATATAATACACCCTTTGTATGAATGGAGGTGAACGAATTGCGCTACAACTTTTCGTACACACATCCATCTAAGGCATTCTGCATTCAAACAGCATTAATGTAGCAAATGTTTTAAGAACACACACGAAACACCTTGACTCTTAACTTATGCAATAATGAAGATCCATCGAGACAGATGAACCTCGTGCCTTATCTGTAGCGATGCCCTAGCTAGATAAATATCTGAGCCACGACTGATGACAATGCTAAACGATTCTTCAAGCTCCTTCTGTAACTCAATGGCCATATCGTGAACAAAGCGCTCTGTATCTTTACAGTAATTATGATTCATATCATACGATACACGAAATACCTGTGCATATGAAACATGACAGTATAAATAAGGTAGACTGTCTAATTAGAGTATACAATGAACACTTTGAGCCCGCATTAGGCGGTGCGTATCTCGCGGTCATTTCATGACATGAATTTATTAGGAGTCACCTTTGTGAAGCGCATTCGAATTGCTGTCACGACAACTAATAAAAATGGCATTTCCTAAGACTATACTATTGTCTTACTAGAAGTAATATCTCTTGAGTTTTATCTTGGTTGTTAGAAGTGTGATTTTCTCTGTTAAGTTCCCAAGTTGCTGTCAATAGTAGCCAGCAGTCTGGATCTGTGCGTTGATAGCAATAGTATGAGACATAAACCGCAAAAGTTACTGGCGAATTGTGTGTATACTCTGGACCTGATGATAATGATAAGGTTAAAGTGAGCCATGAGATGCTAGCAACATTTTGTGTGAAATAATTAGCAACATAAAATAATGTATTGTTAACTGCGAGTAGGCGTACGGGGCTTGTATCGCATACTACGAACATTTATTATGACTTGGTTTCCAAAGATTTCTGAGAAACGCGGTTAATAATTTGAAGATGCTCCGAGTGTCAAGGTTACGATGATATGTTTTATCAGCTTGTGTGTGTCCTGCACTTGTTTGGGGTTATTAACCTTGAACCGGTTCGGCTGGGGCATTTGCGTGTTCGCGGAAATTGCACCGTATTCGGACGAAACGATTATCATGTTGAATATTTTAGTTCAAGACTAGCCGACCCGACAGACGTTGTCCTGTCACCTACTACCTATCTATTACTACCTACCAATACTTACTACTTACTACTACCTACCTACTACATTTTTTTTTAATTTTTCACTGTTTAAACCTTTCCTGGACTTCCACAAATAATTCAAAACCAAAATGAGCCAAATCGGTTCAGACGTTCTCGAGTTTTAGCGAGACCGAACAGCAATTGATTTTTATATATAGATAGATAGATAGATAGATGATAATCGAACAAGACTCCGTGACTGTTACTGAGAAATTCTGGCTAGGAAAAATCCAATGACACTGCCCGGCCCGGGAATCGAACCCAGGACCGTGCCGCGGTTGACTTGTTTGCCAAAAACATATTGAGACTTTTCGGCTAGCAGATAATAATGGGTTGTTGTACATTCGTCACAAAGTAAATTCGTCACGAAAAAAAGTATGTGTAAATTTGCCACAATTTCTAATATATTATTATTTTTATTGTAAATTCGTCACATAGGTTTTATTCGCACCGTTAGCAAAAAAAATAAACAAGAAGTAGAATAAAATGTTGTATATTTTTCAGAATCAGATCAAGTTTAATAATTTACCTTACATCTACATAACAACAATCACAGTTCTCGAGTGAACGATTTGACTAAAACTTAACAATAATAAGATAAACAACAGAAAGACATTAAAAAACAGCAATAATCATCTTTTTTTTTTAAATTTAACATAACATTTATAAAGAATCACAGATCTCGACTTGCTGACTTGCCTACAACAATATAAATAAATATGATAACCTAACATCTACGTAAAAATCATAGTTATCAAGTGGCTGGTATGCCCGTAACATTACAAATAACAAGAAAAACAGTCTAACAGATTTTGAGTGGCTGATTTACGAACAACATTACAATTATAAGGAAAATAATTACATCACAGTTATAATCATTTTTTTTCTTAACCTAAGTAAAAATCACAGATTCTGAGTGGCTGACTTGTCCATAACTATATAAAAATAGTAAGACTTATAAGTATATAAACTATGTAAAAAATACTATCACTCATCCTTGGCTGATTGTAAAGCTACTTCATACATTTGAGGCATAGGTGTGATTGATAGTGTTGGCTGCTGCTTCCTTACGTATGACCATGTCTTACAAGCATACGCTACCCTCTTTCTGTTTTAGTCAAAGTGATCTGAAAAAAATATAAACGTTTTTTAATTAACGAGAAAAACATTGAATGTGTTTAGAAATAAACTAAAATTTACTTTACAAAAAAATAATTTGTTGATGAAAGTTCATAGGCAAATGATATGTTTCTGTTATATTTCAGTTAAAAACATGTGTATTTTCACAAAGCTTCAAATTCTGTGTAACCGATCACGTCGCCCGCCATTTTGTTTTGGTTTCTCGTGCTCGTGTCGAAAGCAAGCTATACACGAGTATTATTTATAAAATACTCTTATATTTATTCACAATAAATATAAGAGTAAATACCAAATGATTTGAAAAGAGTAACCATGGAGTTTCTTGCCGGTTCTTCTCCATGGAATCGACCAACGCGAACCGTGCACCTTTTTCGACGTTTTATAAGTGCCCATCCAGGCCTATGTGAAATAAAATATTTTGATTTTGATTTTGATTTTTTGATTTCACAATCAAATAAAAAATTCAATGAAATACATGAAATAATTCAATTTATATGGAAATAGAATTATTTCCAGAAGTAGAGTATAGAGTGGCGGTAACAAATATACTTCACGAACCTGAAGCGGGGACAATGTCGTTAAAACTGTCAATAATCATAATCTTAATATATATAAATCTCGTGTCACAATGTTTGTCCTCAATGGACTCCTAAACCACTTAACCGATTATAATAAAATTCGCACACCATGTGCAGTTCGATCCAACTTGAGAGATAGGATAGTTTAAATCTCAAATTATGAGACGCAGACGAAGTTGCGCGAGTCAGCTAGTAGTAGTATATGTTATAGTATAATATGTTTTTATTTTGAAAACTACTCATCCTGCGCCCAGAGCCCTATAGTACCTTATTAAATCTAAGAGATAGATTAGTAATGATTTGTACACTAGCATTAAATAATAAAATACTTACACCATGGCTTCCCGAGCTTGTAGGTACCAGGTTGATCAAGATACATTTTTTCAAAGACGCACATATCACAAATCACATTTGAAACAGATCACCACAGGCATCGACAAGGCCAAGGGAGTCACTGAGCTAATAAGTTGTTAGATGCGTTTGACCGATACTGTTAGAATGGAACGAGCGAGCACGATGGCGTGTGCAGGAGTATATTTAATTTCGAGCGCTAAAAACTTGTTTGCTATCGCTACTTAAAGAATTTTACAATAACCCTCATGAACCTGTGACGAGTTTACACATATTTTTTATACATGTGACGAATTTACTTTTAATGTATGGATTTTTCAAAATATGACGAATTTACTTTGTGACGAATTTACAATAACCCATAATAATGTCCCCGTACCGTAATGGTTTACAAACCTTCTACTGCCAGGTTGTGTCTATATTTAAATATAGCTTGTTATGACCATTATATCATTAAACGGCTATTTACAATCTTGATGTACACTGCAGAACTGGTTACTTTATAACTGACCTGCAATATGCATGCTTTAGGTACTGCATTTAAAGTGCACTTAAACAAGTTAATAAATGTTTGCATGTTTAACTTTGAAATTGATGTGACTAGATTTCCACTACTTGGTTTGCATACAGAAAGACAACAGTACGTTGATCCCAATTAAGGGTAAATTCTAAATCTATTGTTTGTCACAGGTGAAATATCAGACTATTCGATAAAGGCACACTCATATCTATAAGTTATACAATATTTGATACTGGTTCAATTGTTTAACATTAAAATAATTAATTTCCCAGTAGGTATAGAAATCTCACCGAGTTTGAAATGATGTCACGTAGGCTAAAATAGACCTTATCGTGAAACAAGTGCAAGTGACGTGTGATAAAGTAATTACAAGATCAACTATATCATACCCACTCTATAACTCTATCAATTTGTCACGGAATTATACTCTGGCGCACTACGGTCACACCGCACTCTGTGCAAACAGACAATATAATGTCCTTCATATGTTTTGTTCAATACTCGTATTTAATAACGTCAAGATGTTAATTGGTCATCAAGGCTGAGCTAACAGCTTGTGTCAACAGAGATAGAACAAAGGCACCGACGATGTGGTGTTTTAGGGTTCTGTATCAAAAAGGTGCTGACGGTGACCTCTTTCTAAACCCGCAATCTTTGTTGTGACTGTCTAGCCAGTCGGTATCTTAGTAAGGCAACGATAAGATACCTATTACCAGATTCTGATTATAGTATTTGAATAGAGAAGTAGTCAAACTCTAATTTACATGATTCCTTCAATAGAAAGGCGCTACCTCATCTCATTTATTTATTTATTTAACACTTCAAGCACATAGTACAGAGGTGGAATTAATGCCATAGGCATTCTCTACCAGTCAACCTTTGGTTGATGCAGAGACAAGCAGTGGTAGGTGTACATCTGAAAATAATTATATTAATACTAAGGTAAACTACAAGGATATATAAAATACTATAAATTTATATAAATACTATAAATAAATATCAAACTATATATGTATTACTGTAAATAGAAATTAACACGTTTCATTCTCATTGTTCTTGCTGACGTCACGACCGACCGTACGCGACCGAACGTCACGCGTCGGTGCGACAATAATTCAGACCCCGTATTCACAAACGTTCGACTCGTTTCCGATTCGACAACTCGTATATCTGTCTTCTTCTGGCATTACGAAAACGACCGAGATAGACATACGACTTTCCGAATCGGAAGCGAGTCGAATGGTTGTGAATAAGGGGCCAGGTCTTACATTACAGACGCATGCTCGGGTGGGGGAGCGCTTTAACTTGACATGCAATATAATAAAAATTAAGTCAAAATACAATTACTTACTCAATTCAGAAACCAGCAATGAAAGTCATACGGAGCCCTCAGTGCAGTAGTGTGACTCGTATTGGCCATATTCTATGTCTAAACTAATATTATAACAAAATATAAAAGGTTTGTGGAAAGGTCTGATTAGTGATTACAAATACCCTTATTTGCTAGAAAACTATAATCTTGTCCAGTAAGTAGGCACTATATATGTTTTGTGACACAATTGCCTCCTAAGTTGAGCTGAAGGGCAGATGCTGGTTTAAGATAACCGGGAAAACTACTTTGTTGATTGAAATACGGTTTCCCGCTCTCCTGGAAGGCGTTATTGTAGAGTTCTCATGCATGTACTCGTATTACACGCGCGATATTATCGTCACATTCACGTGTCGTTATCGCGCAGTGCTCTCACCGCGACCCTCACCCAGACATTGTAGCAAACAATACAATATGTATCTATGTAGGTACTACACATAACATTCCATATTGTTTATCCATAAAGGACATAACATAACGCACGTAGAAGGATTCCACCGAAGTGTCAGCGCTTCGTTCCGTTTTCACTATCTGATGCCGATGCTTATAAGTGTGCGTTGAACGAGTTTTATAGAAAAAAAAACATGCAGGGCAGTCTTTGGGACTGCCGATAGAAGTGAAAACTAAGTAATCCAAAATAAACTTTATCATAATTGTATAAGGTTGGTTTTGATTAACCGTTCTCCCTCCGTCTTACGAACTTTCGATCAGGTCACGTGTCCTGACGCGAGTTTAACATTTTGAACACGTCCCAAAATGTCTTACGAACTTTCGATCAGGTCACGTGTCCTGACGCGAGTTTAACATTTTTTTACCCATCCCAAAAAGTGCACAAGGCCGCTAAAGAAGTTTTCACTTCTAATATGCTGAGCGGCTCGAGTTGTGGCGACGCTGATCCGGTGCAGTCTGGCCATCTGGTGCAGTGCTTATACATGAATGCTAACCTTTTCTGCAGTACATACACACTCCTTTGTGACAAACGATGTCATTCAAAGGACTTCCATTCAAATAATGTTTAATTTATCTTTCTATCTAAATCGCGATTTACTTATCAGGAAAGCCATTAAAATAATCGGTCAATTGTGTTTTAATTTTATTACTTGACTTTTCTATTGTTTCTGTGTAACAAAGCGATAAAAATGTAAGTTCAAATTATCTGGTAATCTACGTCCTAAAACGCTTCTTCGGATTAGGTGACAAACTTGGATCTGCAAGTGGTAAATTACTTCCCTTAAATTCTTCGAAATGATGAGTCAAGAAATAACATAATTAATATATACTTGTTTTGATTAGATATCCATATCCGTCTACATTTGCACTTATACTAAGGCGCGTGTTCACCTATATTTCATGACTGACAGACTAATACAAAGGCCCGTTTGCATCTATATTTAATGACTAACTGACTAAAAATTGTAACCTTAAGTTCGTAGCTTTTTAATGTTTAAACCTACCCTACTTAATCCTTCGATTAAATGTTGATGTATGCGGACATCAGTCGATGTAACGATGTAGTATAATTATGTGTTGTTGAAATTGACATATCCTAAAAAGTTCGAAGTGAGATCCATCGACTCGCATAGGGCCCGTGTGGTAGGTTATGGTACGACGGTTGCTGATGATATATATGTGTAGTGGAGGTCTAAATAAAATGTAATTCTGTGTATTCTCGTATTATCAGAGATGACAACTTGTGTGCCTTGTGGAAGTTCCAGTGAGGTGGATACCGAAGCTGCGGTGACGCGCGACTCCCGCGACGTGCTACTGCTGTACGCGCGCGAGGGGGAGCACGGCCAGCAGGCCATGGCGGCGCTCCGAGACCTCATTCAGCAAACAACCGGCGGAACGGTAACTATACCTTCATGTTTTACAGGACCTGCTAGATAATTTTATCGATTAACCATAATGGCAAAACCGAAGTTCACTACTGTGATTTGAATTTGGAACCTCAAACCTCACTTTTTTATTTTATCGAATTAGTTCTTATTACCTCGCAGTAAGTGCGAACAGTAGAGTAATCGCTTTTTCACTTCTCATGCTCTAAAAGTACGCCAATATAGCTCTACGAAGCGGGACTAAAGTGACCACAAGTGACCCTAGGGAGTTAAAACTAATTTAAAAATGGAAACGTCACTAACGAAAAGTAACTTATCAAAGGTTTTATTTAAATTTCAAATTGGCTTGCAATAATCGGTTTATTGTATGAATTTCCTCGTATTATTAATTGAGAAGAGAAGACCGCTCTACATAGCCTTCATAGATTACCAGAAGGCTTTTGACACAATTTCACACACAAGTATATGGGAAGCATTAAGTAAACAAGGAGTAGAAAATGAGTATATACAAGTAATAAAAAATATATACAACAACAGCGTCAGTAAAGTCAAACTTGAATCAACTGGCCCCAATTTCAACATTAATAGAGGAGTGAGACAAGGGGACCCACTATCCCCAAAATTATTTATATCAGTATTGGAATCAATTATAAGTCAATTAGACTGGGAAAAGTACGGCTTGTATATCAAAGGAGAATACCTGAGTCATTTAAGGTTCGCAGATGACTTGGTACTGCTATCTGAATCCGGTGCCAACTTAGAGCGCATGATACAGTCATTACACGAAGCTAGCAGACAAGTCGGATTAGAAATAAACTTGGCAAAAACAAACACCATGACAAACAGTTATAAAAGAACCATCTCACTAGAACATAAACCATTACAGTACGTGGAACAATATATCTACTTGGGAAAGCAGATAACATTGGACAGCAATAGCAATGAACTAGAGGTGGAGCGCAGAACAAGAATTACGTGGAATAAGTTCTGGAGTTACAGAGAAGTAATGAAAAGTAACATGCCAACAGAAATGAAAAAGAAAATGATGGACACTTGCATTTTACCATGTCTTACATATGCTTGCCAGACGTGGAAATTCACAAATACCATTAAGAATAAAATTATAACATGCCAGAGAGGAATGGAACGTAGCATGCTCAATATAAGAAAAACGCACAGAATCCGTCATACAAAGATAAGAAGCATAACCAAAACAGTAGATGCGCTCAAATATGCTCAAAGACTGAAATTCAAGTGGGCTGGACATGTAGCACGACTTAAAGATAAGAGATGGACATCTAAAGTAACTACATGGGACGGTCCACAGGGCAAGCGGCGCGTCGGTAGACCATACACACGCTGGGAGGACGACATTAGAAAAGTCGCTGGACCAGACTGGATTTATGTCGCTAGAGACAGAGACAAATGGAAATCTTTGGAGGAGGCCTTCACCTGAGGGGGGTCCATGCATATAAATATATAATAATAATTTGATTAAAAAAAAATATTAATTCAAAAATCAATAATAAAAATATAAATCCTAGAATTTTATAATAATTTACATTTAATTTATGATATATTTGTTATATTAGAATTTAGACACATGTAACCGAATTGATTATTTTTTAATTTTTTTATCTATTTTTGTAATATTTCAAAGAGAAATCATAATAATTCAAGCATGTGATTTGTAAAATTATTTTGTAAATGCATGGAATAAAAGGCTTTTTTTTTTTTTTTTTTTTTTATTTATTTTATTTTATTTATATTAATTGAGAAAAGTACTTTATAAGCCTTGGCCACAACTAGGCTTTGATGTACTTACGTATATGTACCTCGGTTTCTTCTCGGCCCACATTTACACGTTTGTCCATCAATGCCTCTGTTACTAGCCGCTGCAGTAATGTACTAATTATTTGTGAAGTGTGGATCATCTTCATTGCGGAAATGTTGAGAGTTTCGGTTGCGTTTTAAATTGTTAATATATGACTGACCTGATAGAAGAAAAAACTGACCGCTCAGTTCAGAATTTTTGTCGTTTGTAAATTTTTCGGTTTTAAATGACTATTTTTCTCGCACTAGAAAAGTACAGTTCACCTCGAGACTAAACGCCAACTTAATATACCCTCGCTTTCATTGACTCCCTCGCACGCTCGGGAGTCAAACCTCGCGTATATTATGACTTCGTTTAGACCCTCGTTATTAAATAAATTACTATAGATGTCTTCGCCTTGGGTGAGCTCAGGATCCCTGGGATCCTTCATTACGTTCGGTATTTAAAATAGCGGCCGTGGCAAAAGAGTCTGCTTTGTTCCCTTATAAATAATCTGCTAGTATGCCAAAGAACAAAAACGAATGCAGGCTACCTGACGGGCGATAACCGGCGCCTACCTGCAGTTGCGGTACCTGTTCTACTATCAGAGGAATCTCTTCAATGTATCTCTGTTCTTAACATTAATTTGTATTCATCGATGGACAGGGCAGCGGTGTTGTCTCAGCCGTATATAATGTATTTACAATAGATATTGTTGGTTGCAGTATACAACCTCTGTACAGTGTACACCTCCCATTTTTCCTGTTTTGCTAACCTGTCCTCAAGTCACGTAATAGGGGGCGATTCTGTTGTTATCAATCCGGACACATTTAAAGCTCAGACTATTATTTAATTGTCTTTTTCTACATGTGTGTGTGACCATCATTCGATAAATGATATTTATTCATATGATGTTAGCGATACACACTACTTATAAGCTATGCTAGTAACAAACGAAATAAAATATCTTAATTCATATACATATCTCTAAAGAGCATTTCAACACGTCCCCATAAATTATGTATTAAAACTAGACGAGGTTGATGTTACCTAACGTCTCCTAGAAGAAACACCGAAACAAACTCAACACGTTGCGGTCTCTTTTTATTAAAGACTAGCGGACGTCAGGCGGTTTCACCCGCGCAGTCCCCGTATCCGTGGGAGTACGAGGATAAAATGTCAACTATGTTACTCGATGATAATGTAGCTATCCATTACTAAAAGAATTGTTCAAATCGGTCCAGTAGTTTTTAAGTTTATTCGTTACATACAAAAATAAAAATCTTTCCTCTTTATAATATCAGTATAGATTTACCTACTGCGGCCGTGTCTTGAATCTAAAAAGGAAAGTGTAGGTATAGGAAAAC
The DNA here is from genome assembly GCA_916618015.1 of Xestia c-nigrum. Taxonomy (NCBI): domain Eukaryota; kingdom Metazoa; phylum Arthropoda; class Insecta; order Lepidoptera; family Noctuidae; genus Xestia; species Xestia c-nigrum. The sequence continues at coordinate 25,650,246 of OU745252.1, read as the reverse complement.
CGTGGAGAGTAAGAAATATGATGTTAATAAAATTCTTTGAAAGTCATTAAACTAATAACATCTGGCCTTTCCTTGATAAAAAATGTATAAAAAGACCACGTGTTTTCCTTTTACTGATACCTACCCTGAATATTTATCCTGTAACGTACATGTGGGATACTCAGATTCATTAATAAATAAGTGATTAGATTTGCCCACCCAGCATTCTTCTGTACGTCTAACTAATAAGTTTATGAAAAAAAAACTGGGAAAAAACCATTTTTTTTTATGCAAAATCATGTTTTGTGGTAGAATTCAATGTAACACACTCAAAACATTATGCTGATGAATGGAGTTAATAGTACGGAGGTCGTGAGGGTGTTTAAAGTGAAAATCATACAATAAAAACTAGTATGTATTTATTAAAAAAAAACGCTAGAACTTTGACCCCCAATATCTCCGTAACTAGAAGATTCCCAGGTATGGTGTAGAAAAAAAAATGTCGCAATGACGGAGAGAACAAGTGCCTTTCGGCTTCGTTAATAGGTTTTTGATACCCTTTATATAGTACATGATATATTCGAAATGAGAAAGGCGAGGTCTTTGCCCAGCAGTGGGACAAATGAGAGGCTGTTAAAAAAATAGACGTTTAATTTGTATCACTCTTAATCATCACCGGTACGTAAAACAATGGCATTCACTTCACGGAATAACAAATATCTAAACATGATTGATTATTACTCTCCACTTTACCGATAACATTCCTTATCAATTAATTACTAGCTCAAACAGTTGTTAAACTAATTCATCTAATCAATTGAATTGAAATATTCCTAGTGATGGCGAGTGATATCGTTTTATCATGATGAATTCACAAAAATCCTTACAAATTTAATTTGTGTGGCAAGTTGTTCAGAATCCAAAATGAATGTAATGTAGGTACACACTAAAATAACATTAATGTCTACCCCAACGAATATTTAAATAATGTAAATGATTTTCCTGTGGAGACAGTCTCCCTATCATAAATCTCGATATTTATGATCTGCTTCAAAAAAGTAACCGGTTTTTAGCATTATCCCGCCAACAACTCAAGGTTATCTTAGTTTAAAAAACGAAGAAGGAAAATGACCTTAATTTGACCTCCACAGTCGACGCTTCTTCTCATACAGGACAAGCGCAAGCATTGATCTCCGACCTTGTTTAAGGACTATCGGCAAAATCTCTTTTTCTGTCAATTGTGTTCACCATGTTAAGTCTGCTGATCTAACACTCTTAAATTTTATTTTGGTTTTGCCCTTGATGATACATACATCTGGTTTTGCTGAGCATTGTATACTTGTTATATTCAAAATGTATGGTCAATCAGTGTAATGAATGATCGGTTGGCATGTATGCGCCGGCGCAGGTTGTTGTAAAACCTGATATGTGATATAATAGAACACGTCTCGATAGCATCATACGTGTTGCTAGCGCCATTTATTGAAGATTTAATTTTATTACAGATGCATAATATATGCCAACCTGCTAGAACTCCGGATTAAAATGTTCTTTTCATCCCTTCTATTAGCAAAGTGTCGTTTTGTTTTTCTATAAGCGGGAGCAAAGAAGACGTTTTAGCGGGCAATAATGAGTTTTGAATTCGGAACTCGAATCGTTCATTGCAATCGAACGCAAATTGTATAAATGACTGGCTGTAAGTGTTAGCTGTACGGGGAGGTGCGGTAACTAAAAACAAACAAAAGCGCGCGATTTACTTCCCCGTTCTTGTAATCGGTACGGACTTTGTATTTTGCGAAAAAATGATTTCTACGTCGAGTTCTGAAAGTGATTGAGTGCATTAACTCCAGAAACAATAAAAATAGAAGCTAATAACGTCATACAAAACTTAACACCTGCGAAAACCCGGGAGAAATATCTTCTCATAGGAGATGAAAAGTCGCTACACTCAGGATTCTATTTTATCTAGCTTAATCTATTCTAGTGCCCTCGCCGTTAAATAAATATTTTGCTCCCTTATCATACAATCTACTATTACAAAGTTTAGAATCAATAAATATGATTAAATGTAGTATTTCTGTAAGTAATTTAGGTAGCATAGCTTTTAAATCCTTTCTTGTCGTTATGTGGGTATTTATTAACTTGCAAAAAGAGTTAACCGGTAAGATACAATATAACACGATATTGATGAGTTGGTTAAAAATATTGTCAATAACATTCTCACAGATAAATGTGTAAATGTAATAATAATAAATGGAAATGCTAGTAGATACCAGTACATATTCGAAAGTGTAGCTAACGTATGGGTTTGCTCAACACCCGGACCCCGTGTGACCAGTCATGCGGGTAACATAAAGCGGAGGCCACGCCGTGATCTAAGCTAAATTGGTTTAGCTTCACTCATTAGCGAAAATATTGTTCCTACTGCATTCTTTCAAGATTCCATTGGCAATGTATGCCAAGCTAGGGTTTAATGTTGCTAAACGAATAGAGGTAGACTAATTAAGCTTAGCTCATTGTATGGCTTGTGCTTTACTTCATGTCATCGATAATCCGTACCAAAAGGCGATTTAAAATGTTAAAAATACTAGCGACTCACCCTTGCTGCGCCCGGCGCCGCCTGTCGGGTCCGAAACAAACAAACTATCTCATATTTCAAACTGAAACCAACCATAGTCCACATTTACAAAATGTTATTGTAATCGGTGGGATGCTTTAGGTGGGTTTAGAAGATTAGCGTGTACGAACGTTTTTTTTTTTATATTTTAAGATATTTTTTGTTACGACTAGAGTAGGTTTTGTAGCGATGTCAGCTGAATATGATGGTGAATATATTGCTTAATGATAATAGAATCACCGAAAATATTAGTTTTTTATAAATCTCAAGATTCGTTAAAACTGGAGTCACATTGTTTTGGTATGTCTTTCCTGTTGCGTTTTTCCTTATTCGGAAGGTGTGTCGACCCCTGATTATAAAATGAATTGCCAACGCTATTATTTCCATTAGCCCCCCGTAGTTCGCGCGTTAAATTCGCTGTTTGCGGAAAGTTGTATCTTTCCTGCACTTGAATGGACAAAATCACTTATTGAAATCCCAAAAACCATGTAATTTGCCGACGTTGATGATAATTTATATACAGCGTAAGCAAGATTTCTGTGCATCAAATTATTGCTAAGAAACGTATTTTATTTTTGGGGTGAAACATAACGTTTTACGATTCCCTCGCTAACGCTCAAGATTCTAAGTTTTGAATCACTCGCTGCTCTTCTTCTAAGTTTAATAAATTAAAGTATGTGGAAACAATGCATTTTATTCATTTCAGACATCATGTTTCATACAGACATTTACTGCTTAAGACCTACACAATCGATATCTAAATAGAAATAGTGTAGGTTTTTTTTTCAAAATAACCGGGTTCGATTCCCGAACGGAGTACAGATGTTTTTTGAAATGTATGAATGCAGTTTTTCTTGTTATTAAAATCGATGACATGGTTCCTCAGAACAGATCTTCGTATGTCTTATAGTTTCAGACTTTCCCATACTGACCGATTTGAATGAGACACCCTGTATAGTTCTGGTTTGTTGGTGTGTTCTGTTAGCTTGAACTTGGCTTGACACACTACCGCGTGTCTAGATCCATTCTGGAATGTACGACCGGCAACTTAAGAATAAAATAAAACCGACTTCAAAAAAATAAAAAACAAAAAAGGTGAAAAATAACTTTAGCTTCTGAAGTCGGTGACCTTTGTTTGATTGATTTAATTTTTTTGTCCCCGACTTCAGAAGCTAAAGTTATTTTTCACCTTTTTTGTTTTTTTTTTTAAGTCGGTTTTATTTTTTGCAAAAAAAGTTTGTATTTTCCACTTTTTAGTGGTTCACATGTGCTTGGTACACATGGAAATTGCATACCGTTACAATTACAACAAGCCCAAACACGATTAGGATACATTGTCTCTTTATGGAGTTCCGTGACTCTTGGCTTCATCATCAGATCTGATGGTAGAATGGTTTTTATCAAACGCAAATGCTTCACTTGTTGTTGAAAATACCAAAATCGCTGTACGTTATCCTATAAAATTTCAAGAGTTCCCTAGATTTCACCAAGATTTCATCAGACAAATCCCGATTTGGTGACTATGGGACCATTTGGAATGTATACCCTTTCCAACAAAAAATATATTTTTTCAAATCGGTTGGCAAGCGACGGAGTTATTATGCGCGAACAAACAAAACAAAAAATAAATAGAAACATCCGAATTGAGAACCTCCTCTTTTTTAGAAGTCGGTTAAAAATTGGCCAAGTGCTTGTCGGGCCACGGGCAGATTAGGGTTCCGTAGTAGCACGTTATCACAATATAGAACGATTTATCTAGGGATTTTGAACAAAATTATCCAACACCCGAGTTCAACGACTATTACTAATTAAGGTATCTTAACCGCTTTAGTTTTCCTTTTAAATTCATGAAATGTACTAACATCATGAATTTTTCCACATTTTTCAAGCTAGCAGTTTAGCTTTTTTTTAGCTTCTAGAGATGGGGTACGCCTTACTGGAACAAATATTTGCACTTTGATGTTTCATATTTCGTATATGGAGTTGTATTAATCGATATAATAGTTGGTGTCACAACAAGCAAGTTTCGAATGAGATAAAATGTTCTTATGTGTCATGTTTCCGAGTAAGTGTCACGTTTCCGAGTCTCTATCTATTCACTGTTTTTGACATTCATACTACTTTGATTTGATCAGACACGCATAAAACGTGTATCAATCAAGAGCTGTCATCGCGTCACTTTTCTGAGATTTAAGCTATCAAAGCTGTGCAGGTAGCGACCACAACGCTATATTTCGGAGACGTGACACTTTTTTGCCTCACACAAAACTTGTTCGTATTGATGCCAGCCATCGATGGACACACATTTTATGCTCGCCTGGCCCTTTATTCACAACCATTCGACTTGCTTCCGATGCGGAAAGTCGTATGTCTATCTCGGTCGTTTTCGTAATGCCAGAAGAAGACAGATATACGACTTTCCGAATCGGAAGCGAGTCGAATGGTTGTGAATAAGGGGCCTGATCGAACCAAAGTAGTATCGATGGCATCAATAGTGAATGCACTTTAACTTTGATAGCTTATATCTCGGAAACGTGATACTTAGTTTTACTTTAGTTTTTATCAAAATTTGGCTGGAGACTCCTTTGAGTACTTTTCGCTATTCGTCATAGTTTCGCATTTTGCCATCCACGCCCACTTGAATCATTCATCTGTATATTATATGATCGCAATATCGTCTTTTGCGGCATCGTTAAGGGTCTTTTACACTCATTTATATTAAGTATGAAGTTCGTGTCGTATGTATGATGTGTGACTCTGTTGGGTGCAGGTGTACGACCTGTACTCCCCCGCGGTGATGGCGATGTGTGGAGCGGCGCCGCACACGTGGGTGCGCGCACTGCTGCAGCGTCACGACGTGCGCGTACTGCTGGTGCAGTCACCCGCCACCGCCGCGCTCTACCAGGACCAGCTGTACGAGGGGGAGGGCGGCTTGAGATGTGAGTAGCATATTGTGTACGACATGCTGCAGCGTCACGACGGGTGTGTAGCGACCTGAACAGCTCTACCGTTTGCCTCATTCAAGACCTTGAGGGTGCAGTTAGTTGTACACGCCAGCAGGAGAGACGGTGTGCCGTTAAAGTACTGATACAGAGGATTGTTGGGTCACAAGATCGCGTTCATGAACACGGTTTTGTTAAAACTTGTGGCTGGTGGTGCGACAAGTCGTGGTCGTGTTCAAGTAGTATGCAAGGTCCGTACCTTATCCTACTGAATATTCTCCATGTATGTGGGTTAAAGATTTTTGTATGTAGCCCGGCCCATAACTTCCACCATTTAGATTTTTTCAATGTTGCAGCCACTTATAAAACTCACATGAATCGATAGCTGGTATCAATACAAGCAAGTTTTCGTTAAGTCAAAATACTCTTAAATCTCACGTTTTCGAGATGTGACCTAAGTTAAATTACATTTACTGATGGCATCTTCTGCACAAGTTTGATTTGATCAGACACACATAAGCGTGTGTAAATCAATGGCTGGCAACAATACAAACAAGTTCTGTCTGAGCCAAAATGTTCTAACTAAAATCTCACGTTTCGGAAATATTAAATACCGATGTTGTCGCTACCAGCACAACTTTGATAGAGTCCTATTATACATATATTTTTTTGGAAATTTTTCATTTTTACGACTGGATCAAATTATTTCGATCGACATACACGAGTGGATTGTTTTTGACGAAAATTTTGTGTCCGGGTCCTTCCTCGTCCAGCGCTCGTGTCAGAATGACTGAAAATGAGGAGCGAGCTGAATTGATACAGAATTTAGGGTGCTTTCATTTTCTTTATTGTAACGTTGTCTTATTATTCTGACAAACAAAAACTAATGAAATGTATGACATTGATGATCGAAATTGTATATCTTATTAATTTATTTAATAAAATTGAGATTATTTGGAATATAATGGCCGCTGAATGAAGATTTTTTGCCTTAAATTAGGTTTCGTTGTCGATTTGTTTTGTGAAAACTCAAGGAATTTAACGAAATTCTAGAACTTTCAAGTAACACATTATCTTTTAGTGATTTAGCTTTTATAAGAATTGAATGTAACTATGTGAATTTGAGCGTCAAATTTCCATCGAGGACAGTTTTTCTTGCAAATTGAAATAGTAAAATATTTATAGTAAATTACACGAAAAGAAATATGAAAATGTGTAACTCCCAACTTTCAAGTAAGAAAATGGCACAATCGTTATTCATAAGCAAATAATTAAAATATCTTACTGCTGCTGAAAATTACAACGTCAAATATCATGAATTTGCGTGAAAAGTGCTTTAGAAAATTTAGAAGATTTTGTCATATCTCGTATATGTTTTTTTTATCATATCTCGGAAACGTAACACTTAGGAAGTTTTGTCTACTACAAAAGTATTGATACCATTTATCGATGAACCTCATGTATTTGTATTCATAAATCGTAATTACGGCGAATTACAGACACAATTAAAAGGCCATTGTGTCTCGCGTAGATCTAAGTTCAATACGAAGGGTTAATATAGATTTTAAGAGTGAAAAAGAAATAAAAACATGCGGGGCAGTCTTCGAGGACTCACGATAGAAGTGAAATTAAGTAATCTATATCAGCTTCGGGTTGAGCCCGGCGATGCGTAAGTGGTGCTACGCCGTAGCGGATCGGCTACGAGTGCTATGAAGAGTTAGGTGACGGTCACGCAGTTCCATGATTTTTTTGACCTAAAAAGTGCTCAACGCGCCTAAAGAATTAAAAAATGGCGGAAGTTAGACTGCCAATAAAATTAAACGCCTTTATTATGTATCCGTGTTCGAAGTCGATCCCAAATTTGTGTGTACCAATTTTGTTCATCATTAAAGCACACGAATAAGTAGTTGATAGAGATAGAGATGAGTAGATCTTGGAAATAATCTCAAACGGCTCGAATTAAGGCTATGCTGATCCCGTGCAGGTTGGACCCTTCTACGGATCCAGAAAGCTTAATGAAATATATGATGAGTATGTTCCGCAGTGCGCGAGCCGCTACTAGGACGTCGCGCCATGTACCGCACGCCGCACTACGGCGACCAGCTGCTGAAGATGGCGCTGCGACAGATCGCGGAGTCGCCCGACAGGCACCAGGACTACCACAAGTACTACTTCGCCACGTGAGTACATTTACTTGTTACTAGCGGTTCGCTTGTTACATACATTTCGCTTGAACACTCAAAAATCAAAATCAAAATATTTTATTTCACATAGGCCTGGATGGGCACATAAAAAACGTCGAATAAGGCGTCAATTCCATGGAGAAGAACCGGCAAGAAACTCCATGCTTACTCTTTTCAAATCATTTGTTTCATTACAGCATTAGTACTAAAGTATGGGGGGACAGCGTAGGCCCGGCAATAGGTCGTTGCTTGCTATACAAAAAATTTAAAAGAAAACGAATATTTAACAAAAGTTAAACAGCATCCGGGAAAAAGGCCTTCAATGTTCACTCATTCACAAATAATAGGTAAAAAAAAGCATCTACAGGGTTACTGGTTAAGTCGATAGAAGAGAGAGAAAATTCAATTCGTAAAAAGTATTTTATTCTTTCAGGAATATTAAAAAAAAAGTGTATCGCAGGTATGCTGCAGATGTGCTTGTAAATATCTACGTTTCTTTAGTTCACTACACTTTTTTTTAAATATTCCTGTAATAATAAAATACTTTTTACGAAGAGAATCCTTCTTCTAACCTTCAATCTACGAGAACGACTCAGTTCGTTAAGTTACTTGTGATTTTCGTGTTGAGAATAATGAAACAACTTATCTACTTCACAAAAATTGATAAATCAAATAAATTAGAGGCACAAAAAACTTCTTTTTTTAAACGGTTCAGTTTGGGGTAAGCTATTTGGTAGTCAAATCAGTCAGAAATGATGCACACTTTAACCCATTAACGGATCTAGGTCGACTTAACCAGTAACCCTGTATACAAAGCTAAGTGAAAAAAAAAGAATATTTAATTAAAGAACTAAATTAAACAAGTGACAAATATTGTCACCAGTGCTGTAACTACTCTGAGCAAAATATGAGAAAAAATGATTTGAAAACTAGTGTAATAATCTGAATCAAAAGAAAAAGAATAATGAGATAGAGAATAGTTAGAGACATCCATAAATCTGTGCGGTTTTGAGCTACCAGGGAAGCCGCATGCGTAGAAGGAATCATAGCCAAACTTCTTTGTCATCAACGTAGTCCTTGATTTGCTTGATAACTAATAGCGTTGGGCACGCTTGCTTCGTCGTAGTAGACCTCATCCTGAGCTTTCCGCTTAACTAATGCGCTCTGCATACGAGATGTGTAGACTTGTGAGTAAAAAAAAATTAAATCATGACCAAACATTTTGTACATTTTAAACACCCACCAAACTGCGTAACAGTTCGTCGGTGGCATGAAGTCACTCACTCCAGTTAAGGGCCCGTATAACCCGAAATCGTGATTTTTTAATATATCTAATGCATTCACCTTGGGATTAATATAATGGCAAAGTTGAGTTTGATTCCATCAAAAATTCTCGATAGAAAACTACCTCAAAGTTACCTCTAAAATAAATTTCAAATGTAAGTATTCAATTAAAAACATTAAATTAGGTCATGAAACTTTTCAGGATAGTCGAAAAATGTATACGCAGTGTTTATCCGTTTTCTTTTTTGTTAAACGCTTTATTTTCATCGTAATAGCTTCTTCTCTAAAATTTCTAGCTTTCTAACTAGTCACAGCTAGGACCGCCCTGCCCCCCAGCCCTCGCTAGGACCCCGATGCACAAATTGTTCAGACGTGGGGGATGTATTTCTTTGTTTTCGCGCTGAAAACCCGATTGACACCGATGTATGTTCTAAAGAAGTTACATAATTATGAAACATGAAATTTAAAAAATAAAGCACCCTTGTTTTTATTTTTCCAAAATATTATATCGAAATCTTATGTCAACGTCAAAAATTTCAGTAGGTAAACGTGCCTGTTATCGAGAGAGATATTTGTATAAGAAAAACATGTTATTTAAATTATAATAAAGTAGCATGTGACTTAACCCGTGCAAAAGGGTTTGAACTTTTTGGCCGGATTTCCTTTCGCCATTTTGATCTTTTTTCAAAGTAGCGGCTACGCAAAGGACTTATATTAATTGATAGCTGGTATCAATACAAATAAGTTATGTACGAGAGAAAAACTTCTAAAGCGTCACGTTTCCGAGATTTAAGCTATCGAAATTGTGCTGGTAGCGATCACAACGCCCGACATTTCGGAAACTTGACGTTTTAGAACATTTTGTCTCTACAAAACTTGTTTGTACTGAAGCCAGCTATCGATTAATACGTGTTTTATGGTGTCTAATCAATTCAAAGTTGTGCTGAAGATTCCATCAACTCTTAAAGCTCATATCTCGGAAACATGACACTTTAGGACATTTTGTCTCATACAAAACTTGTTTGTATTGATACCATCTATGGCAAGGGCCGATTATTGCCGGAGCCGTGGGACTGTTTGAAAGAGATAACATGGCCCTGGAACCCAAAGGGCTATAGTCAGTTTAGTCAGTAAAAGTCTGACACTTCCTCCCGCTCCGCGCAGAGTGGCAGAAGTTATTTGATGATTTCCCATCCTAATTAAAAAAGGGGGTGAAAAGGTGTAAGAAATTTTGTTCTTAAAGTTAAATTCACTAATATCATGAAAAATGACTATATCAAAAATTATCGTCCGTTGAACCGACTTTACACTCAGACAATCATTTTTTTTAAAGTAGCGGCCACGCATAATTCAGAAACCACCAAGCATTCTGTACATCAAACTAAGTAACTTTTCGCAAAAATTAACTTTTTTTTTTAGGTTATAAATCATGTTTTGTGGTAGAACTCAATGTAAGGCACTTATAACATTGTGCTGATGGATGGATTGAATAGAACGGGGGTCGTAGAGGTGTCAAAATCTTGCAATAAAAAACTTAAAACGTATTTTAAAAAAAACTTGTCAAAAAGTTGTATATTTGACCCCCCATATCTCCGTAACTAGAAGGTTCCCAGGTATGGTGTAGAACAAAAAAAAATATCGCAATGATGATCAGAACAAGTGCTTTTCGGCTTCGTGAACAGGTGTTTTACACCTTTTATAAAACCTATTAGCAAGCCTGAAACCTGGCTGAACTAGTTCGTCCCTATTTCTAGTATTATAGTGGTGTCTGTCACCTCTTTTACTGAATAAATGCAGATTTTTCCTAACGTACATGTTGTTTTCATAGGTGTATTGACAAGGCACTGTCATGATATGAATTTCCTTAAACAGCTCTCTTAGAGAATCGCGTCTACGTAAATCATATATGGGTCTGATGGCTCCTTTCTGCAGAATAAATATAGACTCGATGTCTGCAGTCCGTCCCCATAGTAAAATACCGTATGACATAATACTATGAAAATAACTAAAATAAACAATCCTCGCGGTATCAACATCGGTAAATTGACGGATTTTTCTAACAGCATATGCTGCTGAGCATTGGCGTCCTGCAAGAGATGTTAAATGAGGGCCCCATTGTAGCTTTGAATCGAGCGCGATTCCCAAGAAAATCGTTTTATCGACAAATTCTAGTTTCTCTTGATTTAATACCATGTCACAATCACTACTTTTGACATTTAGTAGAGCAAATCTGATGCACTTAGTTTTTTTTTCCCATTTAGAACTAAATTATTTACAGTAAACCAATTATGAACTAGATTGTGGAGGGCAGATAGGCAATTACTCCATATAAAACACTTTTATTCAGCTGCCTTCACATATTTGGAAAAGGCCAGGAAGTTGAAGAATATTTGCCATCGTTCCATCAATAGTGTAGTTCACCCTAAAAAAATCTTCTTGATAGTGCGAGCGAGATAGAACGATCTAGCCTGAGGAAGCGGGGGCAAAATTTCAATTTTAGCTGTCATTCTGTCCGCCCTTAATAGTTCGGTCACTGACTCTTCCACGGTGTGAAAAATACATTTGAAGTTAGTTCAGTGAAAGCTCTTTACGACTTACTGAACTAAATTGTAAACTAGCCTCGAGCTGGACCCTGTTCATTATACTTTGATAGAGTTACTTAGGTATGCTGCCTGACCAACATTTTCATCAGAGCATGATTTTTTCTTATAGTTGTTTTGAAATACAAAAGAAAAACTACTTAAAAAAGAAAAAAAATAAAAGGTTGATTTTATGTGCCATAATATTCATATTTATACTAAGTATTTTGACAGCTTGCCTGCTATGCTTTATCATCTCATCGCTTGCATTAGTTGGTATGTACTACTGTTACTTATTTCATCATTCAATAACTTTGGTCTCTTTCAACTAGATAATAATATGGGGTTTTACGGGTTGAATTTGAACACAACAGAGTCGCGCATAATTGCACGAGAAATACGCAATTTATATAGTTATTTTTTTTCGTAGTATTTTAGTAACTAGTTCGCCTGTCTGTATTTTAATAACCTTATTTAAAGTTGCACATAGGCCCATTTTTTTTGTCTATGTCACCGTAAAATGATCAAACACGTTAGATTGTAAACGCTCTAGGGAGATTGTAAACTCTCGTAATATTGTTAACTGAACGTACTGTTTACAATAATAACGCTTTATTTTTCGGTAGATTTTAATCTATCGAAGTGAAACCGTAATATTGTGAAATGCATGCGACGGGAGTATCTCTGCCGCCATAATCGGGACTTGGGGCACCACACTGCAGATAGAAATAGGGGTCCCGTAGCGGGGCTCCATTGACTACGCTTTTTAGGGGAATATGAAGTGTTTTGAGGTTCTATTAATCGGTATTTCTCAGGAATTATCTGAAGGATCTCGATAGGTACATTATCTTTTTATGAGAGTGGTATCATGGAGTAAGGGAACCTCTCCTTCTCTCCTCCTCTTGGACACCGTGCGAGTTTACTTCCATCGTAAACATTTCACAATATTACGGTTTGACTTCGACAGATAAAAATCTGTCGAAAAATAATGCGTTACATTGTAAGCAGTATGTTTGTTTAACAACCTTTCGAAAGTTAACAATCTCTGTAGTTATTTTATAATCTAAGGTATTTGACAGTTTTATGGTGGCATATAGACATTTATAGTTGTTTGGATGCACCGTAAAGCCGGAAACACACTGACGCGGTGTGGCGTGTTGCACCATAACAGTAGCAGTCATTGCCACGCTAGGATACGACCTATAAATATGTCTCTAACCATACTTAATATATGAAGACGAAATGTTTCTGGTGTGCCACGCTAAGTAAGTGTGTTCCCGGCATAACTCTGTTGTCTCGAGAAGCGCACGCGTGAGGTCGCGGGGTGGGGCGGCATCGTTTGACCGACCGCTGCGGGAACGTTTGTTGCGACCCGATAATATTAATATAATTAAGACGAAGTGACACTGACTGCATCACAGGCCTCCTTAAAATAATATTGTCCTACTGTTAGTTCCATGACTTGATTTGCTGATTTTTTTAAATTACTTTAGGTTCATGGTCACTGACGTTTTTATAATGAGGCGTGATTTGGGTTTCCAAAGTTTGAAACCGAACAGAGCATCCCATACGTAATGTTCGCTTAGATATGAGAATCGTGCGTGGTGTTACAGTTACTCGGGGCTGGAGACGGACATCCTGCCGGGCGTGGTGACGTACCGGCGCTACGTGCTGCCGGACGCGGCGGAGGTGCTGGCGCGGCACGTGGGCGCGGCGCCGCCCCCGCCCGGCGCGCTGCACGAGGTGACGCGCGCCGCACACGCGCTGCTGCAGCACGTGCACCACAACCCTGACTACCTCATGGATGAGATCTTCATCAACTGATACATCCACACCTGTCTGTTTGAGGTGATCGACTTACCGGTTCTTCTTACCACTATACATTTTAAATTCCCTGTATCCTAGCTGGCCTGAACGTTTCTTGTGCTCGCTACCCACGTGTTCGACTCGATATGCTACGTCACAGACGGCCGCCAAATTAGAATAAACGTTCGTTAATTGTGCCGAGCCATCGATGTACATGAGAAACGTAGTTTGTTCATCGGAATGTGCTGAATATGTTTAGTGATTGCTTCGGAAAAAGTTTGTTCTTTAACAAATACTACCCATATATACATATATTCCAAACCAACTCGAACAAGTCTATGGAAAACCTGTCAAGTTAAAATATATTCATAATTATATGAACTTTGCACAGCTCAATACGGTTGTAAATTATAATTTGCAGCATTGACATGTATATTCTTAAAAATCCATCATTTGTTTCAAAATGGCGATATAATGAATAATGTCCAGCTAGAGAAAACAGCAAAATAATGTTGATGATACTACGCGATTTCTGTCAATTTATGGCATTTGTAGAACATTTAGTTCTAGTCGTTTTACTATAAGAGGTAGAACATTCTACCTAACGGTAATAAAATAACAAAACATTTTTCAACTGTAAATAACTATGTTTGAAATATTGTCACTTTTAATCAGTTTGTTAGTATATCCATGACATTTGATGTCGATATTTTAGACGCCGTGCGTCGAATCTCCTTAGCAATAAGTTGTTATTTTATAAGCAAAGCGTCTTTTTAGAACGTTAGCACACTTCAGGAACAGATTATAATATAATACTTGCGGAAGTGAGCTCAAATAGCCCCGAGCAGAGTTTGTAATAGTATTCCTTCTTCGCGTCGGATTAGAATGGAGACACCCCCCCCCCCCCCCCCTATGCAACTCGAATTGATCAGCAACAGAGTAACTATAGCGGGCAGGTCTACACTAATATTATACAGAAAGAGGAAAAAGGACAATGGCAGCCGCCCATACATTAATTTTCACTCCTCTTGCTCGAAAAGACCGTCATAATAGCGTACCAGAGCGGGCGTAAAATTGCATATTATGCCCTAGGGAAAAAAAGTTTTTTTTTAATTTTCGTCGTCGGTGTTCGAAAACGCATAAGTCTTTACTCATAATTCATAAAGAATTGACTTAATACTGTTCCATAAAAAAACCGAACGCCGAACTTTTTGGCAGAATGTGTGCGTTGCATTCCAGCTACAGAAGAAATTAAAAAAGGCACTGGCGCGAAATGTTGTGATTTTTTCTGTATTATTTATTTGAATTATAAGTAGGATTCCTTTTTATCTCCTACGTTTACCCACAGACGACACAATATTATATTCGTCTTCACAGAGAACTGAAATTATGTTGCCGGGAAAAAACATCTCATTAAATTTGAACAACAGTACAAATTGTAAAAAAAATGGAACTGCCATATAATAGTCACTTTTAGACGCTCAAATAAAATTGAGCTAAACATTTTGCCATTGTCCTTTGTATTTTTGTGTATGTGTATGTTTGTAATGAATGAACTCAAATACTACCGATTTCAATTCTTTCACCATTGGAAAGCCACATTCACCCTGAGTAACATAGGCTATATTTCATCCCCGGACTCCAACGGGAACGGGACCTAGGGGGGTGAAACCGCGTGACGTCAGCTAGTTGTTAAAAAAGCGAGCAGTCCCTACTGCTAGCAAGCATTACCCATCTTGCAGTTGTGATAGAGACAAACGAGTAGTTAAGTCTTTTCCTATCAGTACTAGCCGATCCGTACAAAAAACTAACGTTCTGTAATAGATATTTTATTATTAGCACACAATACGTAATATTATGCTAAACATACATATAACTAGTACCCAAGGACGATTGTGTTGATTGTGAGTAATGAGCTGTCTCGTCGTGACTCTGATCCCGCCGAGCCGGTTTATAACTACTCGTAATCATAATAAACTACATGTTACACCGACACTGTTAATACATTATGTACATATTTGTGTACGTTATTATGTATATTTTTCATGTTAATTTCTGCAGATTTATAAAACATTTAAATACAACAATGTTTCAGTTAGGGTACCTTACGCTGTACAAATATTTCTATATGATTTAGTTATTATGACTTTTTCTGCTGAAAACTGCATGTAAAAGTTTTTAAGTTTACCTCATCTTACATGACATCTCTATGCATGTAATAGTGTTGTATTGTTAATATGTGTCCTAAAAATAAACCGTTTTATTTATGTAAATATGTATAAATGAAGTACACACATAATTATGTAGTGCACGGTTATATAAACATGTAAATACATACAGTTAGGAGCTACTTGTAAGTACACAGTACATCAATATGGCGGCTACTAAGTAAGATATAAGAAAACTGGTTTTAAAGTAAAATTATTTGATAATAAGTCAGTACTAAGTGGTAGAATAATCACTTCTGTAATGTGTCCGCGGCTGAGAGTCTCCGGCCGCGAGGGCGCGGGACTCTATCCTCCACTCAAAAGAATGCCTATGGAGTTTCTTGCTCGTTCTTCACCATAGAAATCTACGCTAGGGATTGGGCAACTACAGTACTTTCACAGTTTTTATGCCTTATGACTGGAACTGTAGCCACATTTCATTGTTGTCTTTATTTCGACAAAGTGCCTGTAACTGACCTACTTGAAATAGATTCTTTGATTTTGACTCGGGCCCATTGCAGGTCGCACGAACTTCAGAATGAACCGCAGTGTAATAATGATTCCAGATTTCTATCTCGTTTGACATACGTGTTTGGATATCCTTACACAAGTTCATAATCAAGTAAATCGCAAAAGTTAGCATGACCCTCATCCATTGTGACACTTTTAGTACATGAACTTGTATTGGTGCCACCTATGATAGTGTGCTGACTGGCACAGTCTGATTTAAACTCATAAGTGTTAGATAGTAAATGTTTTATAATACATGTAGATCTTGCCGGTTTTAGCGAAATAACATGAATATGACAGTTGTCTGCTTAAGTTAAAGATATGTAGTGTAAGTTTATGTATACGTATGTATGTAGTATATATTATAGTATGTAGTTGTAAGTGCTAGATGTTGTTGATCCGTTGTTTTTTGTGTCGTTATGTTGTTATATCTATTCGTGTACCTATTTAGTTTATAACCTTTACATTATAGCAAAATTTACTTATTTTCACTAGGAAAAAGAAACAAAAACAATTCTTCGTTTTGTACATAACTGAAGAAATATGTGTGTACTCTAAAAACGCGTCTAATTCACCCCTCGGGGTGATGTTATGTTATGAAACCGTTTTGTTTTTGATATTTCGACTGCATTTGTATGTATAAGATAACACGATGTTTAAAACTACGTAAAACCAGTGTTCAAATCTTCATAATAAGTGATTGTTGTATTAATTGTTATTTGTACATATTATACGTAACAGAGTTATATATTTACGTAGATATAATGTATGTAGTAAGTTCTTAAGTGTAATACCGCTAGTTGTTGTTAGTACCTAATGTTCACGATCAACTTTCCGCTCTCGATCTATTCTATAGTTACTCGGAGATTATTTACAGGTCTACTTACTATAGGGGACAATCCTAAAAAAATGTGATTATGTATTTCGTCAGATAGATTTACAAAAATATTGGACACGTAATTTTTTCTTTTTTCTCTCAAGCCAAAAATGAAGACGATACAGTGCTTCAAAAACTTGTGTGACGTCACATGTAGATATATTTTTTACCCTCAGATGACGTTTTCAATAATCTAAGTGGCGGTCTAAATAAAATGATATTTGTTATAGTCAGGCCGGTCCCTATTTGGGCCCACACATACTAATGTGACTGCGGCAAAAACGAGCATTTGTTATTTTGTTTAATAAATAGTTGTAACAGGATCCATTACAGCGAGTCTTAACGAGAGCAGACCTAGTTTTGTGAACAAACGAATCCAATGATATTTTCAATTTTATAGTAACTTTGATGAGAAATAAATATTACTTATGTTGTCTTTTTTGTATTATTTTCTTATTTCTACGTCATATTCTGCATTTTTTTTTATTAAATCTAATTAGATATATGTAATTATGTAGGTATTATTTAGATATCTGAGTTGTCTACTTTATAAATACCTACATAATAGTAATACAAAAGCATTGTTAATATTTATTTAAGCTCACAATATCAATAATGTATTTTGGCAGGGCACCGAAATAAAATTAAGATTAAATCATCGGACCAAAATTGCTCGTGACAAACATTGTCTGCTACAGACTGAAGGTCAACCTGCTAAATAATTAATTTAAAACGGTACCAAACATATCATGCCAATACATTAATTACTACTTTGGTATTGAATTATTTTCGCTGATATAAAAATACACAAGCGTTTATTCAAGAGCTCTTCCTAATTAGTGTCAACACTTTTTAATTTTTGTTTTTAAAAATACCACAAAATAATACTGCCTTATTCAAATCATAAATAACGTTTATGTCCATTTTAAAATTATTACAACAGCTGAGTTCTCCTATAAGATCGTACTCCATAGTAAAAAACCGGCCAAGTGTGAATCGGATTCGCGCACGAAGGATCCGTACCATTATCTATCCAACATTAGACAAAACGGCAAAACAATCACGTTTTTTGCAACTACTTACTATTTGAATTTAGAGTGAATGTACAACTAAATATTTATAAATGTTGCCGTTATTAATATCAAGCAAAAAACGGAAAAGAGAACGTTACTAAAGTTAAACATTTACTTATTCTGTTGTTGTTGTTATAGCGACAGTAGAAATACATCTGTGAAAATTTCAACTGTCTTGCTATCACGGTTCAGTATAGAGATACAATCTGGTGACAGACCAGACAGACGGACAGTGTAGTCTTATTAATAGGACCCCATTTTAACCCTTTGAGTACGGAACCCTAAAAATGAGCACAGTATCAAGGTTTGTAATTTGAAATGTGGCGCGAAGCCGTCGTGGTCGCGCAGAGGTGGCGTGCGAGCGAGACAGAGCGCGGCGTGGGCCACGTGCGAGCGAGACGGCACGACACAGGTAACAGACATGGCGTCGCGCTACTCACTGTGCCGCATGCCGCAGCGGCTGCTTAGTGCGGATGAGACCGAGTAAGTATTCAAACGGCCTACTACAAAGTAACAATAAACACGGACAAAATGTAGCTTGCTAATGTGTCTTGTAGGGCACAGAAATTAATTCATTTCTTAAGTAAATATTCTCTTCAAAAAGAAGGCATAGAATCTAGGAAATTTTGTCCATTCTAGCTCTCTTTTATGATAAATTCAAATTGTCTGGTTAGTTCATGAAGAAGGCAAGTATTGCAACTGAACACAAATCACTACTAAAACGTCGGCTTGTGGACATAAAAGACGGTGAGTGGTATTTACTCAAGTAAAATGTATTTAGGAGTCGAATTAATTAAAAAGATTCCGGAATATATGAAACAAACCCGTTGTTGAATTATAAATATTAGCAGCGAGTCAATATTTATCCGTTGCCAGTATGTGACCGGAATGTCCACAGTGTGCTAACATGCGCAACTTTTTTATCAGCGATTTATTATCAGGCCAGTATTATATAACCCCCGGTGTGTGTGCACTCCGTCTCGCTCGCACGCACGCACGGCAAGCGCCGGCGAGCTGTGCGAGCGAGACGAAACATGTTGCATTGAATTTCGATCCTATTCTGTAATGTTTTGTCCAATCGCGTCCGATCTCTGCGTGTTCCGGTTCTTTGTCATCAATGGGTTGCCGGGCGAGTCCATTTGGAGTGCCACTCGAAAATGTTTTACGCTATATTTAAACGAGATTTTGAGCCATGAAACGATTAGTAATCCGTCCGATGGTTCTATCTATCGTCTCGATCGCTCGTTCAGTTCCGGGGCGCAGTAGTTAGCGCGATCGCTGTTAGGCCCTTTCGGTATTAATGAGTCGTGCCCACTTCAGCTGACTGCGTCGTACGCAAGGCTACTCTAACTAAACTAGTAGTAGTCCGGCGTTCGAAGGAGTCGGTCGGGTGCGGTCGCGTGCGAGCGATATGCGGATATGTTATTGAGGTTTAAAATGTTTTTGGAACGTTTCCCATAGGCGCTCGGGCCGTAGGATCTCGTGCGGTGCGGGTCGGGTACAGAGACAGTAGTGCGCAGTGAGCTGAGTGAGCGACAGTGAGCTGAGTGAGCGACAGTGAGCGACGAGGCGAGAGCGAGCGACGCTCAATAATGCTCAAGTTCCTGACTCACAAGCTGCGAACGCATTCGTTGAATGAGGAGAGCGTTTCCGAGAAGGTGGGTGTCGGCGCGAGCGAGCGCCCCGAAGGTCACTCCGCCACCAGAAAATGGCCGCCCGAGAACAAAGGAGCCCACCGGCGGGCTCCCACGCCCAGCGCTGGGCCGCCGGGCCGCTGGGCGCTGGGAGCGTGGGACTGAGCTGAGTGCTTGTTGTTGCAGGTGGAGGAGCGCGACTCCGGCACCGAGTCCGACGACGAGGCCGAGCGCACCGAGCCCGGTGAGTACTGTACTGTCACACTGTCACACTACACTGTCACACTACACTGTCACACTGTCACACTACACTCGCCGGCCGGCACTACACAACACACAGTTGATCGCCGACCGACTGCCGGCTGACACCTTCCTCCACGACCATTGAAAATCGATTTAGCAATCACACGAACAGGAATCTGTATTTGATAACGCTCAGGTGATAATGTCAGGGAATAAAAACAGTATACAATGTAGGTGGATAGTTACCTTGTGTGTATGTTAATAGTAGTATTATTCGAATCTTATTAGCATACTGACCCACCCAGGTGCGGCTCGCGTTGTTTATTTTGTATTGAATCCACCAGAAACGCCTGGATCGTATGATGATTGACAATCGTTATCAGTTCACGTCTGTAGATTTCCGCTGTGCTTGAGAGAACAGTCTGTAGTCTATGAGCGGGTGCTCAGTGTGATAAAGGCCCATTTCTTTGTTAATGTCTGAGATGACCTTGAGGGGCGACCTTGAACTTTTATCGACGTTATCCGAGGTAAATTGAAATATTACGATGATATCTATTAACGAGGTGGTTAGGTTGCTAATATTGAAACTACTTTTACCAACTATGGGCCGGATAACACTAAATTTTCTCTCAACTGCTAATACTGTCAATTAAAACTTTGGGTACTGAATAGTAACCGGCACAATGAAACGATAAATAGACCTAGCAAACATTTTTGCAATGACATCATGGCTTGTAACATTGTCTGCAAATAGTACATGGCTTGTATAGTTTTTTTGTCTGTATGTTCCGGCTGACACACGCACATTACTATAGTATAAGCCAGATTGATGAGGTGTAATCATTTAGAGATAGAAGGAGCTTCTGGACACTAATTACCCGGATGGTCTCTTGATTATGTTATAGGTACGTATTTTAGTCAAAATTGAAAGCTGGTTTAGTGTTGTACCTGAGAAGGTGTGGTGCTTGAAAAATAATAGTAAGTTGTAAAGTCAGGGAGTCGCCCAGTAGTCTTTACTGTACTGAGACCCGGAAATGTGTTTAGTATTGGTCGTCTAGGTATCAGTAATCCAAGGAACGTCTGGCAGACCTGAAATGAGTGGAGTGATGTATGTACCTATGTGTGTAGACTACTGGTACCTAGTTGTAGTAATAATAATAGAGTGTTTGACTGTTTCAACGCGGTCCGTCGTGTACTAGGCCTACTGTATGAAACTCCTTTGTCTGGTACGCTCCCATGGAGCTAGTTGCGGAGCTAGCTTTATAACCTATTCATAATAATTTCACCCTACTGCTTTTTTATTTACGGTCTCCTTTTCACGGCCACTATGCGACGTGTTATCTACAGTTCTGCCGCTATTGATCTTGGTTCAGGCGTTCACTTCTACATGAGGATAGTCGACGAAATGTTAGGAAACTATCGTTTTTTCTAATAATCGTTTATCTTCATATCTGTGATCGGTGGGGATCATGTCTCTACATTTCAAAAGCTAACAAGTGATTAAATCTAAGCGCAATGCAATACCTCATTGCTGTATAATTTAATAAGATATAATTATAAACAATAAAGCCGTCAATTTGAGCGAATTTCATCGAGAAACTTAAGTATTGATTGGCAGCGTGGCATAATTATTTAACAGCACTTGAGTGGGTGAATTGCGTTACTGCTCGGGATAATGAACTTCCAGTTTATTAGAAAGCAAGGAGGTTTTCATTTCCATATTTTATATTACTAGGCCCTCTTTTTTTTCTTTTTTGGACGGAGTGAGATCGGGAGTGTCAGACTTGTACTGACTAAAACTCGTCCATGTTCTTTCCTCGCCCTTATGTTCCGGGCCCACGGTATCTCTTTCGAACAGTCCCGCAGCCCATATTACTAGGCTCTTAATGTATGGGAAGTAGACAAGAATATTTTTGACTTGGTGGCTGGTAGGGAGTGTCCCGGTGCGTCTCTCTCTGACTCTATAATATCTACATCCTATCCTATACCTAGTTGTTTAATGCAAAATCTGTTCTATCAGTACAGGGGCTACCATGTTTCCTATTGTTTTGGGTTTTGTGTTATCCGTGATCATGGTGTTTGTAACAGCGCCGAAGTATCGGGAACTCAAAACAAATAGTATAAATGGTAAATATTACCATATTATTATTACATTATTATTATTTTCAGTGTAGTACTACACCATGTGTGTACAACTACAGTACTACACCATGTAACCATGACAGTTTTAAAACTTATATTGCCTTTAGGTCCTCTTCTGGATTTTCTAATTATGTACAGTATGAAATATGGGCCTATGGGAAATACATAATATAATAACAAATGGTGGATCTTTGTTAGGTGTATTCCTTAGCCATCGACAATTTAGCCAATCATAGGCCACTGTTAGATATAACCTGTCATATTGAGCGAAGTAACTCCTTCTGCACGTTCTTTTTTGCGTCTAGTGAACTTCGGATAGCCAGAGCTTAGAAACCTATTGATTTCCAATCATTTTTTACTGTTAGTTTGCTAGCGATGGCGGCCATTGGTTCTTACAAAATAATACTTTGTGATCGGTATCTCCTCAATGCTTCCCTGCACTACACCAAAGCTATAAGAGGAGCAGCTCATTGGAATGGCCCACGTCACTAGTCGGAGTGGTAGTATTACATATGCTGGTCAAAATAATTATTGTGATTGATGAATTGACACGTTACGTAACACCTGTCTCTATACATATATGTGCAGGAATTAGGGAGTCCATCATAATTGGATGAGCCAAAGTCTAACGCTATTAAAACCGCGAGTGATAATCAGTCGGTTAGCACGCTGCCCGCAGATTCGGTGATATCGTGTGTTCTATGACGTTTTCAGCTTTGATAAAAACAAACAAGAGGTGATAATTTAGGGTGTGTACAATAAGTGTTATTGTCAATAAATATTGTATTTTAGCAGTCGCAGGTTGTGTAGTGAGATATGTATTTTTAAGTTTCATCACTGCTCGCAGTCCATCAATCTAGTTTATTTAAATTTGCAAGGTGTTATTCAATATTCGGGTTTTATCTTTAACTGTTAGCCATTGTGCATCCATAAATCGTCGTTAGGTGAACACTGTTTGGCTTTGGGTCCTTCTTACCAATACCAATAATACGCAAAAAGCTTTGTTCTAGTCCTATGTACAGAAATAGGTGATCATTTTTAATGTCCACCTAAAAAGTGTATGCTTCTATTTGTGTATTACGTTGGATGTTTGTTTTACTTTAAATGCAATTCCGTAATGGCCGCCACGGTCATGCAACTCGGCAATTATACGCTGAATGTTTGAAATAAAATTAATATCTGTCACTGGCTCTTATTATTGTTAGTGTTCAGCTAATGGTTTTAGTTTACAAGCTATCTTTACGGCTACATCCGTTTCCACGTTCAGTGTAAACATGAGACACATGATTACATTTAACTACATCTATGATATCTTAACACTGTTATTGTAAGTATCAGTATTATTTACTTTCATCACTTATGTTTTTCTCTTGTTAAGGCTTTATTCAGTTTAGGTCTCGTGGTCGGTAGAACTAGGTTAGTCCTCATAGAAGGAGAGTAGAAAGTCTAACAGTGTAAGGATTTTTGGACAAAGGGAATTTTAAATACCTCCAAACTGAAATGAAAATGAATGAATTGAGTTTTTTGAGTTTTGAATGAATAGTACTTTCCCCAATGGCGGCTTCTACAAAAAAGCATAAATTGATTTAGTGTTACACAACGATTGTCATCGGACCACCTAGCCATTAACCATCGGCTATCTTATCAGACTGATAAGCCATGTTATTTGTGAGATAGCGCCGACAACGTGTGAATCAAATCAGTACAGTGGTGGTAGGTACCGGTGTCGTCTTTGATATCATATTGTCTGTTTACATTATCTGTTGGAACATGCTCGTTGTTCGGGAACTGCTCGTGTTCAAGCGCTCGGTTAGACGCTTCTAGAGTAACGGTGCTACTGGACTGAATGTGCTTCTGTAAATGTGATGTCGTTTTGGTATAGATGGGGTAAAAATGTGAACATAAGTAAATGAATTCGTTGAGTGAACATAGATGAACATAGTTGGTAAATAGTTGGTTGGAATATTACTCTTTTCCATGTAAAAGCGGTCAGTACAGCAGGCTGTGGTGATATAGCTTCATACCATTACCTGTATTGGTCTGCTAATTTTTGACCACACCCAATGTTACGCTTGTTATTCCTGACCATTGAGGCAGATGACCTAACGCTCACCACACCACAGCTTGAAGCTTCCTTAACTATACCTAGTTAAATATTTGTAGCCGCTGATGCATGTTCCTAGACCCACCTCTGTCTTCCGCCGACGCGGGACGATGCTAAGTACCAAGCAGAGGTGTGTAATGGACGGCTGCAACAGGAGCTAGTTTCGCAACGTGGCCTCAATTATCTCGTCAGTATTGAAGGCGATATTTATTTACTGCGAGGCCGGCACGCAGTCTGCGACTCTTCATCGTCATCAAGTCAAGTACAGAAGTTCTACAGCTGTCAGCTCGCTGTAAACAGTAGCAACAACAATATCACACCTGTATTACCTTGCGGTATTGCAGACATTTGGTCAGTCACGTTTAAGTTCCATTTACTAGGGGCGACTCTATTGCAGTCAACATATCATCAGATGAGCTAGGTTTCTTCATGTAGTGCTTTATGCACTCGTCCACTATGATATTTATAGCAATTGTGATGTTGGCCACACATCTGACCGGGGCTTCTTAGTTTCTTATTTTTTTGGCAATCCACGATGAATGGATGTATAATATAATTTTCTTATGATGTGATAGCTTGGTTGCAGTAGAAGTTTACCGATAATCGCTTGTGCTTTAAACCATGTCTTCGAACGACACCAAAAACAATTTCATGTTGTTTGGTTGGTCTGGTTCGTGTGTTTCATTGTTTGTTCGCATTGTGCAAAGTGAACATTCTGCTGATATCCTACTGGTGCACGCAACACAAAACTAATAACATAATTAGATTTAAGGCACACACGTGCGATGCTCGTACTGCCACAGACCGTATCTGCTCGGTTTATTAATTTTTCCACGCGGCTGATAACGGCTCCAAGTGCTGTGTCCACATTGTTAGCTGGTATCTACCATGTCCTGGTCAAGTGTCCTAATACGTGTTACCGGTTGGTGAGAACCGTTCGTTTTCTAATAAATGGTTTAATAATACTGGGCCTGTCGTTGTCCACGATATTGTCATTGTAACCATTGTTTTAGAATATAGGTGTGCTCACAGAAACCGACCCCAACATAGTTGGGAAAAGGGTAGGCAGATTATATACTTAGTTGTACGTAGGTATTACTGTTGCTGGGTTGTGGTCAGAGCAGTCGCTCAATGCTTCAAAGTTTTATTCAGCTGCACAGGAAAACTAAAATAGATTAAAAAACTCGGCAAATTATGAATAATATGCTGTTGCCCATTGTGTTAATATTATCACTTAATTTACTCTCTGCTCTGACAACAACCGCTGTACGGTGTTCGGTTTACAACGTCCTAGTTCTCTTTACATAATTATAATAGGTCTTAACTTTCCCTATGATGATGGTGATGATGATTTCGACCACAGCTGTACAGTAGAGAGCATTGGTGTGCTTCTCTTTCACGTGCTCTCAAGTGTCTAGCATATTCAACTTCGGCCGAAAAACTCCGAGCACAGAGTGGACATGCCAGAACACCAGTGACAAAATTGTAGGGTATAGCTGTGTCCTAGTTGCGCCAATACATTCCCTTTTTTAAATTCCATAGTCGCTTTGTAATCTACTCAGCGATTTAGGAATTTAAAAAAAAAATATTTCAATGAGTTCTTGACTTTTGAACCGGTGCACAATGCTTGATCAAAAGCCACAAGTATCAAGTTGACTGCTTTTGAAAACAGATGACACGTATTGTTCGTTGTTCCTCAACCTTGTTTCGCGCAGGGGACAGTACCGGGGCCGCTAGTTCCTGGCCAGGTTGCACAATTCAATTAAAGTTTCTTGCAGATGGCCCCAACTTTATTGTTACAGAAATATGCCTAATTTTATTTTTTGTGACAAAAGCATTTTTGAAATAACTATCAATTTTGTCGCTTATATGTAGCATTTTCCAAATCCAAACATGAAAGGGTTTAACAGTTGATCACAGTTGTTACTTTGGCGTAGCATACTATTTAATTGTTGAGCTTAAAATTGACTATGTGGTATAAGGAAGCTCGTGGCTAAATAATAACAGCCGCTCGGATCGATCTTTAGGTTAAGCCGAGCTTGCCTAGGTTGGTCTGTGGACCCTGTACACGCAGAGTTTCTTCGGACCCTCGGTAAGCAGGTTAAGCAGTTGGTCCCGGCTGTCATTTGCAGATCTTTGACAGTCGTTACGGGTAATCAGTGGCCCTAAAAGTCTGACAACCAGTCTCACCAAGGGGTACAGAATTTACCCAGAACTAACTGGGTTGTGGAGATCAGATATATGCAGTCGTTCCGTGTAAAATACTGGTATTCATCTGCATCCGGTTAGACTGGAAGCTGACTACAACATAGTTGGGAAAAGGCTAGGCAGATGACTATAAGTCGCATAATGAGACAAGTAACCACAGCCAAAAAAAACAATATTTTTCAAACATAAACTAACAGCGTCGTGTGACTAATGTAGGCCCATTGTACTCGGTACGAAACTTTAGCTTGTGTTCCAAGGCCGGTAGTAATTCCTACCAGTTGCTGGGCTGGGTTGGCCCATCCTTCGGCCACGTGTGACTGCGCAAACCCAGCCGCTTGTTTACTCAGTGGTCAAGATAAAGCTGTTGGCTCTCAGGATTAACGTCGTAAAACTACACAGTTGCTTGCGCTGCCATATAATACTGTGTCTACTTGTGTTTACGTTTTATAGTAAAGTGTGCGCTTGTGTACATCTTTATCGACTTGGTTTTTATTGAACTTTATTGTACAAGGCTTGCTTAGACCGCTTTTATTGTTATTCTTGGATTTTCTTACATTGGCAGGTCTTAAGTTTTTATCAGAAATTAGAGCATTATAAAATCCTTATATTCGTGAATGTTTGTTAACGGCGCTGTATTGCTAACTATTTGGCACTGAGAACACTCTTATGTTTTAAGTATAACAGTTTGGACGCGTTACATAGTTCAAGTGTTGCCACAGAATTACTTGTGCGGTTGGCTTTTTCTATTCAGTTTTTCCAATAATCTTCCGTGTCCATCCTTCCTGGCGATTTTCCTCGTTGTGTTGGGCACATTGCATCGTGATCGGCCTTTCATTTTTCAGTTTTTATTTTGATCTGACTTGGCTGAACATCAGCACAAATACTTAATCAATAATGTAACATATCTGACCTCAAGCCATAAGGTCATGAAACATCAACGTAACATGCTCAGAACCAGATTGATTGTGATAGTTAGTTATCTGGCCCCACATCAGCATCGTGATAGCTGTTATCATAAGAACGCTTTGCCTTTGACTTTTATCGACACTTGATCTTGAACGCTGGAAGGTCAAACGATTCAGGCACATAACGCTTGATGATTTGAGTCAAGCCTAAAGAATTGTGCTCTTGCCACCCACCCAACGCTAAGTTGAGTAATACTATGAATTAAATTGCGATTCGATTTTTATTGAGCTGATGTAGTTCGTATACATAAAATCGAATCGCAATTCAATTCATATTCCCTCATCTCACAGGGCTGACTCAGAACGCGTTTTCCTAGAAACAGTTGTAGCAACAAGTTCCTAATATCCACCTCTCAGGTCATATAGTATGGACCGCTGTCGGGGTCCGAAACTTGTGGTTATTTTATCTAGTACTACTCATTTTTTTCCTGAAAGGTGGCTCACGTTCTCTAGTATCAATATCGATTTCTATGTCTTTGGGATTGCAATAAACAAGTTTTTAAACCTTAATGTTCATCTTTAAGGAATACAATACGACTTTAATGTTTTACAGCACATAATGTTTTAATCCAATCTCATTCTCTCATTTTTGTAAGCTTAACCATCAATGTTGACGAGCACTACATGACTATACTACAGTACTACACTTAGGTATTACAGGCCTCAGGCGATAAGATCTAGGTCTTACTTTTTCTAACCGGTTCAGCCTAGGTAAAGCCAGTTACGGCACTTAAAAACCAGTTGTTTGTGCTGTTTTACACCTAAATCTAGTACGTAGACTGGGAACATGGTGGGTAGACTACCAACATACTCCAGTCTTCCAAAGCAGTGCTGTGGTAATGGTTAGACTGAGATGACATCTCAACAAGCAAATATGCTTCAGTGTATTTCAAAGTGTCGGTCTCAAAAACCTGATTTTGTTAGATACCTACTCTCAACCTTGGAACAGTTATCAAATAAAAAAGTCTATAATGTGCACTAAACATAAATTGTGATAGACAGAAACTTCAAGCATATTGTTGTGTAGAGTAGTCGTTAATCGCTATTATATTCAATTAATCAACATCGACTATCTCAGTCCACCCACGGCTGGATAGGTAATCATCAAATCAAATCATTTATTGTACGGATCATAAAATCCAATTTGTTAGTTGATACATACACATCTTAAACACTACTTTTAGTACATAATTACAATTGGAATAAAAAGTTTAATAATAAAAATTACAAAATCATAAAAATAAGCTTAATACTCTAGGACCTTCGTTTAGAATACAAAAGGGTGTTAAACAGGGTGACCCGCTCTCTTGAGGAGATATTTAGATCGCTAGCAGCCTCATGGACAACCACAGGCATTATAGTCGGTAATAAGAGGTTAACAAATCTCCGATTTGCTGACGACATAGTCCTTTGTGCCCCCACAGCCTTGGAATTACAGACCATGCTCCAAGAACTGAGCACAGCCAGCTTCAGAGTGGGACTCGTAATGAATCGTTCCAAAACCCAGCTCAGGACCAACAGCACTAAGCGTAGGGTCGAGGCCAGTAGAGTATAGTAGGAAATACAGTATGTCGATGAGTATATCTACTTGGGCCAGTTAGTATCTATCGAAAACAGGCAAGAAAGAGAAATCGATCGCCGAGTCGAAAATGCCTGGAAAAGCTACTGGTCCATGGAGACGCTAATGAAGGGTGATCTTCCAATCTCCCTGAAACGCAAACTTATTGACATGTGCATCCTGCCCGTCCTAACCTACGGTGCTCAGACCTGGTCGCTCACCGAGTCTTAGAAGCCCCGCCTTGGAGTTTGCCAAAGAGCAATGGAACGCAGCATATTGGGTGTCAAAAGACAAGGTAGGGTTCGAAACACCAAGCTGCGTTCCAAAACGGGCATAGTGGACGTTGGCATGAAGGCTGCTAGGCTAAAATGGGATTTGGCGGGTCACGTCAGTCGCATGCACGAATACCGCTGGGCAAAGGTCTCCACACGATGGTTGCCGGAAGACGGACAGCGCCACCGAGGCCGACCCAGAAAAAGGTGGCGAGACGATTTGGACGCGCATCGCGAGGGTTGGTCCGAGGCGGCACAGGAAAAGAGCACATGGAAGGAATTGGGGAGGCATTTGCCCAGCAGTGGGACAGTACAGACTAAATAAAATAATAACAATAATGTCACTCTTAATCATCATTAATCAATCACCATTAATCACCATTAATTAATCATGTCAAAATCATAATAATATAGAATTAGGAAACAAATAAAGTACAATAATCAATTGGGCAATAATTAAAAGAAACATCATTTCAAGGATTTGAGGGTAGTAGTTGCGTCGTGGTCGTGGTCCAGTGCCTGAGTATAAGACCTTCCGCCCTATTGGCCACAGTGACCAAGAGGTTGTTGGTGCTGCCGCCTGCCTCGCACCCTCCACACATCAAGGAGGCGACACGCGCCCGCATGATTGCATAATAATCGTCAATACGTGCCTCTGCGAGCATCTCTGATGCGCTGCAGTGTCGTGGCAACCCCAACAACGCCCTGTATGAGTTATTCTACTGGACGCCTAAGACGCTGTAAGCCTTTTGAGTGTAGTCGACCCATAGACTGCTGGTGTAAAAAGATTGGCAGTATGCCCTAAACAGAGTAATTTTTACACTACTCGAACACTTTAAAAACCTACGGATCAACATCCAGCAGTTCCTGACTGACAGCGCCCTACGCTCCCTCTCCATGTCATGGTCCGTCTGGGTTGCATTGTTTAATTAAATCTGTTTGCAACCTTTATTTATCTTTAGGCACAGATGTATTGCTAAATAGGCCTACATTAGCCAATACCTTCAGGAATAAGCCATTAACTAAAAAGTCAGATATATTTAGTCCAGGTATCTTCAACATCCTCTCGCCTTTTCTTTTGTCAGCTTGATCTATCCCACTGATGGGCAAGGCCTCCCCTCATTCCTTCCTCTTCTTCCTCTTCTTCTCCGTGTTCTGCATTTTCTCACCATTTTGAGAGGAAGCCGTCCAAGGAGTAGACTCTTGTCTTTGTTTCGTATTATTTAGTGCAGCATGCTTTCTTTTTTTACAAAGATCTGCTTTCATCTCAATAGTCACCGCTTTTCTTGTCTGATAACCAATCCATAAGTTCTTTGGTCTTCTGTAATAGTCGTATTTGATCCAGGTAGTCAAAACTAAATCGTTATGCATGGTAAACAAGTGTTATCGAGTGAATGTATTATGTTTTGAAATGAATTCGCTATCGTGCGGCGATAACCCGCACTTCAGGGTGTAGCGAGGGCCGCGCGCGCACAGTAGCCGCCTAGCCGGCATGTCGCGGAGCCGACTGTACTACTATATATGTACAACTGTTGTATTCATGTAATATGTGCTGCTAGGACTTGACTGTTCTGCGAAGATCTGATGGTGGATATGGGTGAGACTTGTTTGTTCCATTTTATAGGATTTTGTGGTTTTTGAGCTGAAAAGGATATTCTTGGAATAATATGGCGAACTTTGTTTTCTTTGTGATGGAGAGAATTATGATTTGGAATGGTTGAGTTCTGCCATTTGTTTTTACGGCATACTAACTACGAATCTAATCAAGTTTAGTCCAAGCTGAGCAACACAAGGTCAACGCTTCAACCTTTATATTGCCTTTCTTTATAAATCTCTGAACAATGTAAGCCCACACTAACCTCGTAGATAATCCATCGGTTCAGGCTCATATCCGACAAACAAAGTAAAAACAGTCGCACATAAGAAACGTATGATTTACTACCATCTACAAATCACATTCGGCGAAATGCTCGTCGATCATATCGAGCAAAAAGCGCAGTGGAGCGAACAATCGTGGGATCATACTCGTACCCGCTACCCGCTCTCCTATCAACTTATAACAATAAATACATACGTATTCCGCGTCATGCTATTTGCGAATTAACTGATTATTTTATTTTGTACTTGTACTGATTTTTTATGTTGTGTCATCCAACATGTAACAAAGGTCTTGTCTATTTCGAAGTTCAGCACTGATAGGTTCTGTTTAGGTTGATCCATGCTACCTACAAGGCTTATTTTCCAACCAATCATCACTGGCTCGCCTTTAGTGTTCAGTAAGATTGTAAAGTTTTATGTTATTGTCATGCCTTGAAATTTTGACATCTGCTTTGTAAATTTCCTTAGTTTGCAAGGTATTACATAATATATATCAATTTAGCCATACAACACACTTTTAAACCACGTTTGCCGAAGGATCGTGTGTCATTCTCATGTTTGGTCAGCATATATTTATCTACGCAAAATGTATAAAAAGCACAAGTACTCCGTAATAATATTGAAGCTTGTCCTTGACAGTTATCAGGGTGTGTTGCGTCGTGTTTGTTCAGGTGAATGCGCGCGCGCAGGCCGGCGCGTACGCCGCGGGGCCGCGCTACCGCGCTCGGCTAGCCTCTATGTTGTCTTAAACTATGTGACATCATGCTTGTAAATAGCCTCATTATTAGACGTGCATGGAGCGTACATTGTGTACTGTCGAGGTACCTCTAGTTTATTTGGATGGTCACCCGGTACCTCGTAGTACTACAATAAAGCATGCTTGACTGTTATGTTACGGAAACTTCGTGAAATATTATCGCTCCATTATTATACTTCTGTCTGTTTTTTCAAGTATCTTCTGGCTATCATTTGTGTCATTTTCCATGATTTTTCTGTGCCTGTAATATTTCATATGATAAGGTGCTCTATTATAGCTAGGAGTTTCTGTTTAACGCTTTTAAGTCCTCCAATTTTCACGAGATTACATTTCACCTTTTGGTTAGAAGATGAACTATTTAAGCTTGAGGCTCATCAAACTTTAAATAAATCTCATTGCACTGAATGGCAGTGTTGTGAGCGTCGTGCGTCGTTAATATTATGAATAAAACATATCTCCAAAAGTGGATAAATTAATTGGTGGGCATTTCTCCGAAGCCTGGCTCACGAGGAGATGGCTACCGGATGCGCTGCCAACAGGGTTGGCACGCACTTGGCTAATACTTATCGCAGCGATTAATATTAATTTCGCTATTTGTCTTGAGTGTGTTTATTGTCAAACATAAATAAAAATATTCACCACGTCGACACTGAGTTTCGTCACACTTGTCTTCAAGTTGGCTGTTTTGTGTCTATCGAGGCACTATCATTAAAATAAATTCGTCGTCTCTCACCACGCCAGCGGCCTTCCGTTACTAATCTTGCAAATGGTATTATTTCTTGTTTACATCTTCCTCAAAATAAAATACTCCAATTTCATTAGTTTGTTGGTTGCACTCGCTGGTGATAACCTTGATGCTTGTGAATCGTGTTTCTCCCCATCAATTGACAATTGCGCGGTGAATGGGCCCCCTGCGCGCGCGCATCCCAACAAGGCGCGCGTCGCATGTACTGCCGCAGTACATGTACTGTGTGCTGCTGCAAAAAGCTCCGATGTGCCCCTCGCCGGCACTCCGGGCAGACGGGCCGCCTAACTGTATCCTGTGGGCTGCTGGGTAGTGGGTACCGAGCATACAAGTTACGAGAACCCTAACTTGACCTCAAAGATTTGTCGTTCTTTTTTCAACTTGTTTTCGCTTTATGTTGGCCGAATCAACCGCTACATATACATTGCAGTAATTTTGTGGTGTACGTTGCAACCTCCTTCTTCCTCCATTACACCGACTCTATTCCCATCTATTTATGTAAATTTGTCTCAGATACCCACATAATATTTATGATTACCTAAATTGCTTGGTAAATTCATCAAACGCTCTATTACCCGCGGGTAATTTGCCGAATGTTCGTTCATGGATTGCTTTGCTCCGTCATTAGATACGGTGTTTAATGTTTAGTTTATAATTGAGTGCATTCCTCGAGATGGTCGCCACTCGCTGGTCGCTGCACGCTGCTCGCTGGTGTGCGATAGTTTCGCAACGCGCCGCTAATCTGGACACATCGTGGAAGATTACATGCATTTGTAATCGGCCGGCCGCCCGCCGATATCATTAGCGTGCCGATGATTCCTGGGTTCGAGGTCGTGACAATAGCACGATAACTAATTCCGACAAACAATGCGGTGACCCAACCGGCGAGCTGATGTTTTGCTCCATTGTAAGTCGTAAATGTATTACAAAATATTTATACTGACTTGTTTAGTTGTTTAGGAAATCATACGGAGCACAGTGACCGGATGAACGGACCGACAGACTCGTCTGTCGTTCACGATATTATTAAAAACCAAGGAATTCGTTCGACGTTTTGGTCACGTGAATGCTATTTAGAGGTCCTTGCTCCGATGGTCTGATTCTTGCTCGTAATGTCAGTTATCATCGGTATATTTTACACTAGAATGTTCGCCATGCATTTTCTAATGGAGTTTCCTCTCTCCATTTGTACAAACTAGATTCATTGGATCTTCATAAAACGCGTTTCGCAATCGTTAAATAGTAACTCCAAAATTTCGCATTGCTAAAATTCAGGGTTGAGCTCACTTGTGTTTAGAATACAAGAAAGGCATTTAGAAGTGATTGTCATTAGGATGGGCGGTGCGTCCGTACATGGCTAACTGATCGGCATTGAGGCAGGCATTAGGTCCGGCGGCGCTGGACGCTGGCCGTGCGGGCCTTATCTTAATGTTTAGTGTGTGTCCTCCTGCGCGCCGCGCGCCGCCGCGCCGGCTGTCTGCTGCCGGCCGGTGCCGGACGACCGCACATTATCTCTATCGGGATTGCTTTGAGTGCTGTTTAGTTTTTGTCTACATGACTGTTAAGGGCGTGCTTCTTTATTAAGCGGTTACGCTTTTTGTGCCTTTCCTAGATGTCCTGACATGTTCTTTTTTGTTTCCTATGTGCAAACACTTTTACTACAAATGCTTTTTTCACATTTACCTACTTAATTCAATCCCTAAACTTCCTAGTGTTAATACTTGAACTCGACTCGAATAACGTAGTGGTAGTGTGGCTGCCTTACGTTCACAGGGTCCTCGGTTCGAATCCCGGTAGGAGCAAATGTTTGTGTGATGAGCATGGACATTTGTTTCCGAGTCATGGATGTTTATATGTATAATAAGTGTGTATTTAAAAACAAAAAAAAACACAAATACAGTAGTATATCTGGTGTCCACACAAACCTTGCTTAGTGTGGCACTAGATGGCGCTGTGTGTTAATGTCCAACGATATATTTATTTATTACTTGGCAAACGTATTGAGGCAAGCAGAATCATAGAAATATTAAAAAAACAGAGCAGAATATTAGATGAGCGCGTTAGATTCCTTGGTAAAATTTATAAGAAGTAGTCAAGGATAAACATATCGTGATCTGTAATCAGAATGGAAGTTATTAAGGTAAATGTGGCTAGCGCCTGTATCAGTGCTTCAAATCGGTTCAATTTATATGAATCGCGACCAGATTTGAAATATCAGATGCAAAGCTGCACCTAGGTGGAACCCGTATAGTTTATAAGGTATCCGGTCACATTAAGCTAGGAGCTAGGCACATTACGTACCTATCGCGGGCACATGCCGACGCATTAAATGGACATTTCAAGTCCCAAGAAGCAAATACGAGGAATAATAAGAGTCGCGTGCGCCGTGGGCAGCCTATTCGCGCAAGATTATGAGGCTGACAACCAATAGGCGCGCGCCGTACTCCCCCCCTCCCCCTCCCCCGCCCCCCGACCCGACCCGACCCGCGCACCGCGCCGCTCCCCCGCCGCCGGTCAGCTGGGCAGTAATCGACGCATAATCAAAACTTATACGAGTGATAACCATATTGCGTGGTGAGCGGCCGGCACACGGTGAGAGAAATTTCTACTTCTTATTATTGTATACGGAACGAAGATATCGTCATAGCTACACAGGGTGCTACAAGGTTGTTAGTCGTTGTGTTACCTGCTTGTTCTACTGATGATGGTCAGAGCTGTATCCCTTGGGAAGCCAAACCCGTGCGTGAGCGTGACTGACTGAGTATCCAGACTGTCATCGAATATCAAGGCTCTAGCATTCGTTTCCATGTTTTGAGAAACTTTAATATTTGATGTGTTATCCGTGACGGTGGCAGTGCTCCGCTGCCTGCGCCGCAAGTTATAGCCTCCTTATCTGAAGCATTGTACAGCTGTAGTGCTGTAGTGCTGTTGTGCACACAACACACGTGACGGCACAATACGGAGTTAGCAGCTAATCAGCTGTTCCCATTAGCGAACGCTGAGCAGTCACACGTCCGCGCTGCACTTGTGGGCCATCTGCGATAGAGAGCGATCACTCGTCACAGGGTACCCTAGCTGTCTGCTTCAGAGCAGTTTTTACATTTAGTTAGTTATCTTCCTATTTAGTTACGATGATGAGAGGTTTACGTAACCTCTTTTTGTGGTTGGTTATATCATTATAAAAGTGTGCTATTGTTGGCTGCTTTTTACAGATGTGCTCGCCGACTATTGGTGAAGGTTGCTCTTAGCAGAACAGGTTTTGTTTTTGTTGGTGATAGGTACCTATAACAGGTTTTTTTGTCGGTGATAGCTACATAAATTAGGTTTTTTTTCAACAGTCAGCTATATGTCCGATTTTTTGTTGATGTATAATGATTTGTTTTTGTGTAGGCACTAGTTGTGAGCACTTCATCTTTATGAAAGAATCGAAGTTCCATGGTGACTTGATGGACTCAGTTTTCCAGTATCTTGATAGATATTATTATGTCATCTACTCCAACACTAAGTTGTTGATGTAACTGTTCTATACAAGTTAATCCACAAAAGCTTATCATGTTACTTTCAGAGGCTCCTCCTTTTTAATGAACCGCGGAAGTATCTCATAGTTAAGTGTGGCCCTTTCGCGTAACTTATGTGTTGCATTACGAGCCCGGCGCCGCCCGCCGTCAGATAGATAGTGCACGATATTGCGCAACTTTACATTGCCATCAAGTTGATGAGCTCAGCTCGTTTGATATGTTGCCGTAATAAGAGCCACAACTTCCAACGTTACGGCTGCTATACCTAATTCAAGATAATATCTTTGATATTTTCGTTACGCGGAGAAGGGAAGTCAGTAATGATAGTAGTTTGTTACTTCAGTTTCCTTGAGCCAATGTGATTTTGCTCGAACAAAAACCGCCATACACTCACCATGGCTGTAATACGTGATTTCCGTCAACATATCTTAGCGAGGTTGTTATTAGTATAAGTTATGTCACGGCACCGGTCGGCGCGCTCTCGGGGGCCTGTTTTTACTCGAATATCGTTTTTTACGAGACGTCGTCGGTTGGAGCGAGCGCTTCGCCGCCGCCGACTTGTGCAGCAGCTACTAGTAATGAGCAACCCTACGCCTCCGCCCGACCACTCGATGGGGTTTTTAACTGTTATTTTTTAAGTGGCGGAATCATAAAATTTGAAACCTGTTAAATGTATGAGCGCGAATGTTGTTCGGTCCGTTCGCTGCTATCTCAGGGAGAGCAGTAATAACGTGCTCAACTTGACACTTGCAACCCGCGAGCACACTTCAAACTGTGCATAGAGTAGCAGCGAACAATTATTTATTTCCATATGAATTGATTAGATAGGTACTTGTTTCTGCGGCGGTTCGTGATAAAATCGTTATACATTATAATTGTATTGAGCAGTGATTGAATGACATGGAAGAAGCGCTGTGCTCGTGTGGTTGAGCTCGTCGCGTCGCCATGTAACCCTATAATGTTACATAACGCGAGACTATACCTAGTTGTGGGAGGTCGGCGCAGGACATTATCTATGAACTGATGAAGTCGTACGTGGCCGCCTCCATGTTCTACTATCATTACTCGGCACTAGCTGTGTGGCATACCGCACAATGCACACCTTACCATCAGCTTAATGTCAGGGTAAATGCGATTTCATTTGACTACTGCTGGATGATAGACAATTAAATGTACTTGAATTGACCTGCGTTACAACAGTGTCAGTGGCAGTGCGTGAACTATCGTGTAACCTGGGGCTGGCACATCAATACGCTCGTCATAGTGTTACTAATATCGAGTGAGGCTCGACAGTAATCTAGTTTATCGCTGCATATGATGAGGCATCGATCGGGCGGCCGTTGGACTGGCATTCGATCGTGAGGCAACGTCCTCGAATAGCCGCTGCTCTTATGCATAGTTCATTTGAGAGCCCGACCACTACGCGGCGACGGCCACTTGTGACCTTTTTCCGTGTGCTATTGTGAAGGGAATGCGTAAGTGTTGTGATTTGTCGAGTGGCTAATTGTTCTAAGGAGGAGCCATGTAGTATCTGCATACCTGATAGTAGAATTTTCCTCTGCCATTACTAGGCCCTAGATAAAGGAACTATTGTTGTACTTCCTTCGTCTGCTAATAAGAACAATTATTATTGATATGCCTTACCTACCCTACGATACTCTTTTCTATTCTCATTTGATCATATTCTTGCAACCTGATGCTGAAAAGATCACTTCCTTCGTCAAGTGTTCGCAGCCCATGTTTTTCTTACAAAGTCATAAACGCTAAAATTCGTCCTGTCCACTTTAAAAGATAAATGATATATGATAATAGTCAGCTGTTT
Source organism: Xestia c-nigrum (assembly GCA_916618015.1). Taxonomy (NCBI): domain Eukaryota; kingdom Metazoa; phylum Arthropoda; class Insecta; order Lepidoptera; family Noctuidae; genus Xestia; species Xestia c-nigrum. Next base: position 25,612,343 of record OU745252.1, on the reverse strand, counting down.
ATCGCTGGTTTTAGCCACAGGTCACCTAAATCGATATCTGGTGCGATAGACTAGATGTACCGATTACTGACCGAGTTCTCGACCACCACCCTGCTACTCGATAAAGAGTTATATTGTAAATGTAATCAAATTAACGTCAACATCAATATTGATCTTTAAAATATTGCACAGAAGAGTTTCAAGAACGTATTCCAAAGTGTTTTGGACAGTTATCCGGTTCATCGTAATGAACATCTTGGAACACGGATTCCTATTCAAATGTAAAACATTTTTGTACGCATGCCAAATCTCCTTACAATTCCTCTTTCTCGTTCAATTGAGATAAATGGTTTTAGACGCCGTCATCCCATTTTATCAATAGCCGAGTGCAATTAACACATTTTATTGTTGGGAAACGATTTGTTTTCACTACTTACTATCCCAGTTTTGTTGAAGGAATGTTTGTTCTTCAATAGTATAATAAGTGGAGGCAGTTCGTTGAACCATAAAACTTTGACTCGGGAAAGATATTGGCACAACTACACTGAACACTAGAAACTTCTAGAAAAAAAGAAAAAATAAAAAGAGAAGAATAGAGAATTAGAGACTAACATCAAACGCGGAATTATACCTGAACTAAACGGATCTAAGATCATCAAATATCTAAAATGGAATGTTCAAATCCTGCCAAAAGCCATTTCGACTTGTCAAACAGATTATTTAGGCACAAGTTTTTGAAGAGGCTCACATAATAGTTTCGCGTTGAGCTTGGTGTTGGCGCCCAGTGTGTGCGATGGTGTGGTGGGAGGGAGCCGGCTGCAGAGCTGAGCGAGCGGTGTTTGTCGCGGCGCGGAGGTGCACGGTAGTGTAGGTACTGCGCGGCCGTTCAACTCTGAACTGAAACGGGGTCGAGGAGGTTACCGCGACGCACGCGACTGCGCCCGCACAGAAACGCAACTGCGAATAGCCCGCCAGAATGCCAGATCACTCAATATGCGAATAGATGAGATGCTCTTTTGGTCTCATTGACCTCCTTGATCTTTATCTAAGTATATGTATAGAATCAAGTCGGAAATTTTACCATACACAGGGAATTAACCACTAGCGTTTCACCAAATCACCAGTATCTCATAATCCAGTATTTAGGTAACCATATACTATTTTGGCTTCTTCAAAGAACTCAGAATTTGTAATAATATATTCATTGCTCGTTACGCCTCTTCGTTTCAAGCATTATTTTCTTAAAATTATGATATTTAAATGACACTGCACGAACCGGTTTTGGATGTTTTTTTGCACATTCTTGTTTATATTACTGTAAAAGTTCGCTGAATATGCGTGATGTGCTAAACAGTTGACTCACTGTGTTGAGTGGGCAGTGGCGCCACGATACGTTGCACCATGCCGCACTAATTATCGGACAAGAAAAATACGCTCTCTTATAAAATATGTCCTTTAATATCTATCAGATCTTATAACGTAAGAGGGCTGAGAAACTTAAAACCGTCGCAAATGATTCTTGGAAAATGTATCAAGCGAGAGACAATGTTTGCTTTAGGTATTTACTATTCGGCGATAGGTTAACAATCTATTACTACATACAGTTCTGTCGTACATTGTGTACTTAAACTTCTAAGCATGTTTGACCTCCTTGCGGAGAAAAATACCAATTTCAAAATATACAATGTACAAGAAATGGTTTCGTCTAAATCCCTACTACATAATTATTTGAAAGCATATAGGTACCTAGGTAGTGAGTCGCATTAGCTTTTTGTGAGACGAATGCTCAGTGCCGCCGCTCCGGGGTGTTCGTGATTAGGCGAACACGTTTGTGGCTCAGCTAGACGTTTCCCGAGCCAAAGGTGAACGTCCATTCAAATGGCCCACTAGTCTGACGCAGCCACGCAGCCTAGGAGCTCGGAGCTCGGAGCCACGCAGCTCGCTCTGACGTCCACGAATATAAAACAACTCCCTGCTATTATGCCGCAAAACCATTGACAGCAATTTTATTATGTAAATGCTTTATTGTCCTATTCTTCTTAGGCGCAATTATTGGAAATTGTTGTTAATCTTCGTTTATATAGCATCTCGACACTGTAACTAGATTATAATTAGGCCTAAGTGCAATCACGTAATCGTTACTTAGGATTTTTTATTGCAGGATAATTTCTGAGAAAAGTAATTTTGAATTCAAGTTGATAAATGTTCCCTGCCTGAGACTGAAATGTTTATTGTGAGGCTCATCGGCTCTACATAATAACAGGTCAGCAATAGCGAAGCGTTCTCATTTAAGTTTACTTTGAAATTAAATTGCTAATACCCGATCAAAATGCAAAACGTCTTCTAGTAAAGCATTTATCAACAATATCGTGTTTATTGATCGCACTCACCCAGCATCTCGGGCGGTATGATCCCGATGATCCGACACTTAGCAGAATCACAACGGAGCACATTACCAGCGAGCGGCGCCCCACTCGCTCATCATTACAGCTAACCGTGCAACATAAATGCATCTAAGCTCATTAATTCGCAATGAATTAGCGAAAGGAGTACGAAATCGCGAGGTCGTCGGCCGGTCGCCGGTCGCATGCAAGTGGGTCGCGGACCGGCCGCCCGGCCGGTGCCGCGGGACGACACATGCACGGTTATCCATTATTTTCAGCCTGTATTGACCCACTGTAGGGTGAACACATCTATTACTTATTTTTATTCTGTAGCAAGACTTCGCTTTACTTTGTTTCAGAGCACTTGACGCCAGCTCTCTATCTATGTCGTTATAGATCTGTTGGGAAACTTGTTTCAACGACTACTATTCGTTTGAACCTTTGAATGTTGTGCTACCTATGACTATATTTGATATAGGATGACACTTGTTCTGGTAGTTACCTGGCTTTGCTCTCGGCCCTGGCTTTTTCTCCGTCCACTTTCCAACTTAGCACGTATTGTAGGTAGCTTTATTAAGCGCAATTATTGTCCACCCATTGGCCACTTTTACAGTGACATGTATTTCCAAGTAATGTGTCCCTTATCGTAGGCATCACTTAATCCATTGAAGAACAGCATGATGTAATAACACCATCCTATCAGTTAGATCGTTTTCTGATAAATAAACTGTGATGTAACTCCAGATAAACTGCAATCTTCTTCAATCTCTCCACAATTATAGCAAATGAACTTAATGGCCATTGATAATGGCACATGAATCGCGAAAGTATCGCGAAATTAACTGTTTCCTTAAAAGATTGGAAAAGAAGAAGATTGCAACAGATTAAATTAGTGGAACATGTGTAAAGGCATCAGTTGTGTTTGTGTGTTATCTTTAGAATGTTTATAACGAATGGTGCGGATTGCAAATAGTTGAAATATAATTGTTGGAGGTCGCGCTGTGCGTGTCGTGAACTGCTCGCTAAGGACGGCCGCGCATGCGCTCTCTAAGCCCCACTAACGCTTGCGACTAATCGCACAAACTTGTGCAACAATTCCTATATTTGTGAAGAAAGGTGACAAAAAATAAATAATATCAGTAATGTAATAATATTAAAAGGCTACTATAAAATATTGGTCGTGTCAACGTAAACCAGCCAGTATCAGTTTTTTACAGTAAATAGTTCGGGATCGTATGCCAGCGAGGTCCATACGTATGCAGTAACAGACACAACACAAGAACAGAAGTCGCGCTGTGCCGCGAAGTCGCAGCACTCCGTCACGTTCTACGCTTTGCTTTAACGACTAATCGATTCCATCATTAGTATTGCGTGTTGCAATAGATACTCGAATGTGGAAACATAGGAAGCAGCGTCGGGAGCGGGCGCGCCCTGTCTCACAAAGACGCTTTCACAAATGTGTTTCACGATAGAAAATGTTATATTACCTGATAAATGTATATTAAAGATAGTCTTATCATTAAAGTGTAAGTAGATATACTATCTATGGGATAAAATTAGAACACAGTTATTGTGTTTGTCATTATTATCTTTACCTACGAGATATAATTTATCATTCACAGATAAAACACAAATCTGAAGAAATCAGATAATGTCAGATAAGCCTCAAACGACTAACGTAGCGGAATTTTCTTGATAGCAAATTCACAATAACTTTTAGTGAATAGAAAATGTGGATTTGCACATCAATACAAGCTGAGGATGAAAGCTTATATTGTAAAATTGTTAAGTACGGGGATGACTGAGAATGGCTGGCTTTGTTGTTTTACACTTTACATTACAGCGTAGTACAGACATGTGATACTTCATGAATCCTACCCCTCTCCCTGGAACGTACGTCAACAGCTTCAAAGCAATTTTCTGAGCTAGACTTTTACAGGAAGCAGTACTCATCAGCAGCGTTTGATTGACTTGTAACGCAAGTACAAGTTAGTATTATAATACTAAACATTATGTTGCCGTGACTTTTACACACTGTCAGGGAAGTGCGTGTGCGTCGCGAGCGCGTGAACAGTTAGGTGCGCGGGCGCAGAGCGCACCGGCGACGCGTCCGTCGCGTGTGTGCCGACAGTTAACTCGACGCAGACCAGCACTCATTGTATGCAATATAACACATTTTTTTCACTTCCAATTCTTTGCTATTATGTTTCATTATAATTAAAGGAGCAACCATTGTGAAAATTCCCAGTCTCACAGATAAAAAATAACATTATATGTAAATTTTTGTTATTCTAGATTCAATTGCACAGTGAAATAGTAACGGTAGTTTGGTTATTTACAAAGTTTGTAATTAATTAAAGTTGGAAATGATTTGGCTGAATGGGAGTCGCTTGATGGACTGTGACAAGGGCTTGGCAGTCTGATGTATTCTACTTATGTTTGGTCTATTCACGGAATCACAATGTGAGAATAGGAGAATCATGCCAACTCTGTTGGTAATATTGTAAACCTGATGAATATCAATGTGGATGCTCATTACAACTAAGTTTTCCCGTTAACTTCCCCATCAAAGGTATTTGAATATTAGGTAGAATTTTTTTTTTGTTCTCTCACCTACGGAGAGGATATATCATATATGTTTACGTATATTTAGGGTGACAAGCAAAATTTTGTCCCACTCTTCAAGGTCGCAATTATGAAACGATTGCTTTCAGGCTGAGGCTACATTAGGCCGCGACGCGACCTGCGACACATGAGCGATTAAAACAAGTAAATGAATTCTCACGTATATGGCTACACTGCACATCAAATATTACCAGCGATCTTTGATTTCTTTATGCGATCTGAACAACATTACTGTAATCACGGCATCGGCTACACCAACAACAGCGAAATCGAAGTGAATTTATTAGAAAATACGGAATCTCGCTTGTAATGTAGCCATACCAAGTTTTTTCGTTTCGCTCTTCCAGACGCATCGCAAATCGCCTAGTGAAGCCTCAGCCTCAAACTTGGCCAAAGAATCGAAAAAGTCAAAACTTAGGCTAAGTTCGTGAATGGGCGAAATTCGTCCATGGGGGGCGGCGGTGGGTGGTTTTTCTAAAATCTGTTTTTTGCCCATAACTTTTTTCCTATGGAAAATTTTTGAACCGTTTTTCATTTTTATCATTCTGAGTAAGAATACGAACAACTTTTTTGATACAACCCCTAAATTGGGGAGGGGCTTGAAATTTCCAATTTTTTTGCGATGAACAATCTCAGAAACAGTAAACATTTTAAGCGTCATTTTTTTTTTCTTTGAAAGCAAATTGTTTACTCTACAATTACAGTAGTTACCATTGAAGTTTAGCGATAAAAGTTATAGTTTTCGAAAAAATATATATAACAAAAAATTTGAGGGCGTTTCCATGCTACAAACTCTTATGAGAGGAGTAAACTTTCCATTGCAGGACAACGATTTTGAAATCATATATTTTTTGTAGGTTGCACACATAAGTACAACTCTTTATACAAATTTTCAATAGTCAGCACCTTCCCTTCTCCGAAATCTACCTCCTCCTGCGGCTTGCCGGTAATTTCTGGAAATTATAAACGCTTCGAAAGGAGAATGACCAAAAATGTATGGGTTCTGGTCCAAAAAAAAAACTGCTGCCCCCAGGGTTGACTCCATTGTGGGTTAACTTATAATGTTGGACTTACTATGTGTGCCAATGTGCATCAAATTCTAACCCACAGTTACAGACTAATTCAACAATTTTGAATGTGCAAGTGAATGTGCTACTTTTTTTCAAGTTCACGTTTCAGCTAATATCTATGATTCCGTGGGACAGATTTTTTCAGTTCCATAGAAGAAAATTAAGCTTTTGAACCAGTCTTTCAAATGAGCTATGTAATAAATCTGGGGGCAGAACTTTTCTTTTTTTTTTCAAATTTTGGTCCACTTTGGTCATTCTCCTTTGGAACTTGTTTTCCGGATACTTTTTAAAACTGTAGGTGGCAGCAGTATGAATGGCAGCACATGTGTAAATACAGCGTGTTCTTCTGTTGTGCTTGATTGTAACGTATTGTTTGTTGTTGTTGCAGGCGATTTCTGCACTGACGTCATCATGAAGTGGAACGACGTCACGGATATCAGTGAGTTGATTTATTATATTTATAAACAACAAAACACACTTTTCTTTGAAAGTGAACACGTCTAATGACAAAAAGTACTACTATCAGTTAATGGCCTTAAGTATATCTCCACCTCCTGATAAGTTTCGCAAATTCAATGAAAATATGTTACAACTTATGTTTGTAGATATTTTCATTTAAATTGTGTTCCTTTCGCATTTCGTTTAAATCCAATCGTTTCACATTGAAAGTCGCGTTATTTTATTTATTAAAATCTACAAGACATAATGAACCTTAAGTCGTGATCATGTGGCCCCCCAACGGGATAGTCAAAAATGGACACTGCAAATAGGCATACTCTTCGTTTACCTATGGCTTCAACTGATTGGCTCACTGGCCAAGAAGTAGAATTCCATCTTAAGAACACAACTTTTTGTTCTGCCAAACTTCCACCATTAGCACAATAATTGTCAATATTTATAGATTGTCTAAACAACCGCTAATGACGCAGTCAATATGTGCACATTACTGCTGAGTTTGTTCAACCGTAACTTGTAATGTTTGTTTACCCAAACTTAGACTAGGGAAGTATTTGCCAATAATTCGAACAAGGCAAACGATAAAACTTACCAGTTTAATTAAACAATTGTTGTTTTAAACGGAAAATGTGACCTTTCCTGCTAGCAAGCAATGCTGTAACAGCAAGTAATAAGTGTTGATGCGGTACAGTCGTACAGTCACAGTACAGTCGTACAGAGTAGGTGCGCCCACGCGGCGCGGCGCGGCGGCGTACGCATGCGCGCGCCCACGCGGCGCGTACTACACATAGTACGGCCGGCCGCGCCCGACCCGACACAACAATCTTTTATATATCGCGCCGTCACCCACTTATTTACAATCATTTCTAAACGTCATTATAATTTGGCCGCAGGTTTGGGTGCACCTTGCCATACCAATCACAGTAATGACTGCTCAAACGACCATTACGGAAGATTGCTAGTATCTCCTATACTGAGTATCAAATACATTACGAGTGACATCAAAGACTTCTAATGGGAGAAGAACAATTAGTGGCACACAAACCCACATTCAATTAAATCTCTTATGGAAAACGCTAGTGCGTCTAGTGACGCAACACTGCCTTTACTTTTGACTACTGGCGTAGTAGTCCTCGTTTGCTGACCGTAATGATAATGGCATAGAGGGCATCACTAAAGCGATGAGAATGTAATAGTGCAGAGCGTCCTCGAGCACATCGCACGCTCCTCTGGAGGTGCAGTAATCAGATTTCAATTAAGCGAAGTGGACGCCGAATAATGCACTAGCAGGAGAAGCTACCTGTTGTCACATTCAATATTTCAGAGGAGCTCAGCCCGGCTTAGTGCTGAGCTGGAGCCGTGCTAACTGCTTCTAGGTTACGGAGTACGTTTGCGTGACGTGATGCGATCATAAAGAACTGTAGCTGTTCCTGTAAAACTACGTTGTTTATGTTCGAGTAAAGTAGTATTTCGAGTTATCGAGTTTCGATATCTTGCACCAACGTAGGTACTTATCACATTTGTTCCGTCGAACTATCTGTGGACTACAACGAAAACGCATCTCCGGAAATGCGATGAGTCCGTGCAATTTAGGGAAAGTTTGATTCGAGCTCAGGCTGAATATAGTAGCGTTGGGTCACCTAATGCGATGCTGTAGGTTGGCAGGGGAGGTAGGAAGACGTGGCACGCCCGGCCGCCATTCATACGGAAATAACTAGGGCTGCCACTTGCCATACTGCCAGGTAGGAACACATGGAAGTGATAATCTTTTTCTATGAAGATTTTATGGTGATAGATTTCGATGAGTGCTGTGCCGTGTAATTAAAAGACATTTTTTTTCCTTATTGACCTCCAATTTTTGGTGAAAACACGGAAACAAAGTTCGCTGCAACGAACTGCACCAAACTCCAAATCTTTCGAGGAACTACTATGCTTGTATGCTAGAGATTTAATAAATGTCTCAATGAAACTAAATCTTGTGAACATCGTACTGTCAGCTCTTGCACTTGATGCATTGCTACCAAATATAGAATGACATCAGAATGTCTTCGGCTGCCACGTCTGGCTCGCCAAGGAAATCCGTTACTCCGTTACACTGTATGTTTCCAAGGTTCGACCTATCTGATAACGTAATTCACAAATTCCCTAGAAATTGCTATCATTTCTTTTGTTGGTTCTTCTTCGTTCTAATGTGGTGGTTTACTGACTACACCTTTAATTTTAAAGGCCTTTGTCCAGTGTCTCCTAAGGTGGGTAACGTTTCCTCGTATGAACTGCCTGGAAGCTCCACTGTCGGGCATGTCTTGCTCTAACACTATCCAATTCCCACGTTTTGCTTGTTTGCTCGCATGGCGGAGGTGTTGCGCTCTAATCGCGTGTGTAAGGCACAATGAGCGGCCGCGGTCGCGTCGTGTCTTGCGGTCTGCGGCCTGCGACGCGCGATTTCGCACAAACTCCACTGCACACGACCGAATACCTAATGGCTTGAACACGATATTAATGTGTTGCCTTTGTAGGGCCATAACAAACCTTCGGATATACAAAACGCGATGAGGGCAGATTTTTGTACAGGAGATTTGGCATTTTTTCACTAATCTTTTTAATTGAACGGAACGTTGTTTGATACCAGTTTGTTTAGATTAAGATAAAAATGGTTGTAATAAGTGATCGGTCTGCTGTGTAAGAAACAACGGAGAGGTACTTACATTGATTTTTCTCATTCAGTTTTTTTCCAACAGGTGAATCAATGAATCTTGAGATTTATTTTGCTAACTGTGTATACTCTGCTCGAGTAGGAGATTATTTGAATTAGAAAAGATGTAAAAACAAACAGCTCGGGCAAGGCTAGCGTACCTATTGTAGATTTATTTGGTGTCTGTGTTGTTGCAAGCTGCTCTCACAGCCAGTTCGCACGTCACACGTTTCATTAAGCAGATACATGCGGGATCCGCTCGCTACTAATTCAGGTGCAACTTTCTTACGAGCCAGTGCGTGCCAACATTCTTTCAGTTTAGCGGCTTTGTGAAACTGGGTTATGTGTAGCGTTGCCTAAGCGAACATCTCACACTAACTGAAATTCGGTTTGTGTATAAATAACAGAATTAGGTGTTTTAAAAAGTTCGCTGTAAGAAATGTTTATCTGAGCGTGACGGTCGGCCATGTTGCGCTCGCGCCGAATTGCAGATTACATCACTTCGCAAAAAAAATCGCGTGCGCGTGCAACCGCCGGAGGAGCGGGGGGGAGGGGAGGGGAGGGGGCGCGGGCGGGGGGGGAGGGGGGACCGGCACGCTTTAACGACCTTGGCCTTGCTCGGGCCGCGGCCAAGGTGAGCGTTCAACTTTATACCGTAATTATACATGCGCCCACCAGTCTACCGACGCACACAATTATTATGTTGGCACAAAGGCGATCGTAACCATAACCGAGAGGATGGCCACCGGTACATCACAACACCACCTAGATACTCGCTCCTGAACCAGCCTAGCGCGCCTAACGCGGTGCAACGAAAGCAGAAACGCACACTCCATTACTTGGTTTCTCTCGAATAATCGGCGGATGTTATCGAAACGGCTTGCGGGAACCTCGGTGTACGGCTAAACTTGGAACTCGTTTGGTAGTTGACTAGCTCGGGAAGTCGGTACGTTCACGCTCTCCCGTCGAGTGGGTGAGCAAACAGCGCGGTGCGACCGACGCGACGTGCTCCATGTTACATTAGTTGGGCACACACCAACAGGTTTCTAATTAAGCTGTAGCGACCAAAACTTGGACAAGTTGCCTTTTATAGATGTTACTTGTTTGAACTTTTTCTTGCATTAGAGTCGGATGTTTGTGAATATGCTCAAACTTTTGAATCAAAAATCAAACATTTTATCCATGAGAGAACATAACTTAATACGGATATCTAATCTATTATTTGCTATCTGATTCTAAAGAGCACGAACACGCATGATAAAACAAAACAAAAAACAAAATTATCTTAATGCGTTTCGGATTGTTTTGCATGAAATATTGTTTATTTGATACTCTTTGAACCGAATCTCAAATCAGTTATGGATCAGTTCGCAGAGGACATTGAAAAGATGGAGTCGGCCGATGTGTGGACAGCGACCGCAGCGTCATCTACTGGAACGACAACAGTCGATTCGGAGCTAGTAATGACTTACTAATGCCGATATATTCTAAACACGTTTTATAGGCAACCAGCGAAAAAGGAACAACCATTATGCATCAATAAAATAATGGCATTCACTAATACGGCATAATAAAAAGGACAAATGTGATGTTATCTCATCGCGCCGTGCGCTGTCGTTGGCGGTAGTCCAGGGCTGGGTAGCGCTCTGGGCTTAGAGCGAGCACGACGCACTACATGCAGAAGGTACACGCCATACTTCGAAGCCAGAAATGAGTATTAGCAGTTGGAAGTAGCGCTGGTGAGCGACAAGTAGTGGTTAAAGCAAACCTACTTTGATGAATACAATGCGAATAAACGAAAGACATTTTGTGCTCAAGTTTTAACGTAGCAAACGGTGAAATAAGACCAAAACCATTTTCCGCGTTTATTAGTAGAGTTGCCGTCGCCTTAGTGAAGTGATACTGTCCATATGGAGCCCCGCACAGGGTGCCGAGCGTGACATACATCATCAGCACGTCACCCGCGCCCATCCTCTTGATTTTTGGCCGTGTGCTATACACCAAGCTGGATTATTGTCTTTATTCATTTACCAATTCTTATTTACGTTCCCAAATCTTGATCGTAGGTATGCGGTTACACTAGTCGGTAATTCAGTATTAGCAATGACCTTTGAACTAAAGGTGTTGAGCGTGGATAAAGTTGTAGTGTCAGGTTCAACGCTAATGCCATACTATTTATTAGAACAACAATAACCTTTACTAATAATGTAGTTACTTTGAACTATGAACATTTAGCTGGATTTGAGCTCGAACACATTTCGAAATAAAGGTAAATCAAGATTGCAATTTGGATTAAGTACCACCACAAACTATACTTAGCGGCTGTTGAGTAAGTTATGTTAAAATAATACTTCTCAGTACGTAATTGTTTTCAGCTCGTCAATATAGATTTAAAATAGTTGCTGTAACATTATTAAATAGATTACATTCTCGTGTAGCGTCAGGCGAGTAGCTGCACAGAGACGTGTTTGGCGGCGCATGCGGCTCACGTACGCATTGTGGTCCCACCACATTACCATACTGGTGGACGTTACAGCCACAATAATGCCACGTCGCGCTCATTATGCCAACTCCTAAATGGCTCATATTGGCGCAATTTCAACATTCACAGAACTGACGGCAGGTGGAATAGAAACGGCCTAAACTTGTGACAGACAACCGGCAATACCATGAACATATATTTTAATGTTAGGTATAGGAAAACTTCTGCTAAGGCAAATGTATCTAAACCATTTTATACTACTTACCTATTGTTGTAAACGGAAAAGAATGGAAGACGAAGAGAGAAAAACTGGTGCTAACACGTTTGCTATAAACTTCAGTAATCATAATGTTCAAAATACCGAAATTTTACTGTATGCTTGCTTGCATGCTACACGCTTGCCTGCTACATGCGTGGCGCATGCTTGCTGCATGCTTGCTTGCATTGCAGGTCAACGCCTACATACGATCTAACAGGTAGCGGTAGTTATTTGACGGTAGGTCAACATAAGATTATGATCGTATGTCAGGGATTGAGGGTGTCCGTAAATACTTGTTAAACTTTTTAAATGGACCATTTATGTCGTCATTACTTTCACCTTCATCGAACGTGGACATTGTATATACCTCATAACCTGCTGATCCAATGAGGTTAACCAAAAAACTAGCTTGGCCTTCTTAAGGCTCTATGCTCACTCCAGATGCTTTAAGAAAAACTTTGTAGATTCCGCTATTTGTGCCACGCGTCGTATCCCTTCTGGACCGCCTTCTAGCGAGAATTCCACTGGAGGACGTGCGTGTTCCATTATTATTTATTCGCTCTACTCACACTATGTATCACGGCGCTAAGATATAATCGGTTCAAGTCAGTTTTTAATAGTTAGTTAGTAAGGCAGACCTCTAACACCATGTAGTGAAACACACGTCGCTTGGTAACATTGATGTAGGTATTTACGGACAGGGTATCCGTAAATACATCGTGCATATAATAAGATTGTAATCTTATGTTGACCTACCGTCATCTACATAATATAGGGACTACAAGTTTTGTTAGAATTAAAAACACACACGTATTCCGATAGATTTAGTAAAAAAAATCGAAGCTAATGAAAACGACGGAATCCGCATCTCGAATGCCCAAATCAGAATTGAAAACGTGAATCAATTGAGATTTGTATTAAAATCATGCAGTGTTAGTATGTTGTCGACAAGGAGTGGAGACGGAGGTACGACAACGTTACCAGGCTTAGACATCAGTGGGAGACAGGGAGTAAACAGTATTGATATGAAACGCGATTTCAAATGCATTGATACTCTGAGTACTAGGATAGCAATCTCCGGGTCGTCTCTGTCTTTAAATAGATCATAGATCACCCCTTCTGTGTGCATAGTCGCACGACACTACTGACACTACATACACGTCAGTGTTCCGATACTTACGAGCGATTCGTCAAAGTTATCCTCAAGGCCAGCGTTCTTTGATCGATCGCTCGATCGAAATTTTCCAATGCGTTCAGTCACATTCCCAACTGTATTTACAAACATAGGTCACATTAAAATTCCTATTATAAACATTTATATAACCACATATTTAATCTCCCTGACCTTAAAATTTACATTTCTAATACATCAGTAATCGTTGATGATTAATCGTCGCCATTTTGTTTGCTAATGGCCGACGACGTTTATTGTTTTTGTAGTGGTGCGCCAGCGCCTTGAACTTGACCGGCTGGCTATGCGAACAATCGTGCTGTTTTCTAACCTATGTCGTATAATTATCTTGGAAGATTTGGAGACTGAAGCAACAAGCCATCGTTGATGAAGATTGGCTTGTCGTTTTGAGTAAAAGTGTTGGAGATATCGCTGTCTCGTTTTCAGTTCCGTGGCGTTACTATATCGTTTACGTTAGAGCGGTGGCACACAGTTGGCGTGTGATCAGCAGCCAAGAATAGGCCAACTCTTGCGTTTCGTGGGATTCGAGAGACGAAAAACAGATTCGATCAGGTAGATGGATAAGAGTCCATCTGGTTACTGACTATATTTCTCAGTGATCGCATTACTAGCCCCTCTGCTCCTCAACTGTGTGAGTGTAACAACACACACAGAACATACAAATAAACTTGTAGACTAAATTCAAGGCACATCGGTTAGTTCCAAACTGGGCAGCGAAACAATACAAGTTGATGTTTATTAGCGTCGCTCGGAGCTGATCCTGGTCGTGTAGCCGACCGGCGACCATTATGTTGTGGCGCTGCCCACGCGCATGCCGCCGTGTCACGCCGAGACGCGAATCGACACGCATTTGCATCCCAAATGGTGACCATTGACTCTGATTTGTAACATTTTTTGTAGGGTTCTTGCTTCAGATCCACACATAGAGAATTACTTATTGTACACGATTCAAATAATAAACACAAAAATACAGCAAAAGTTATAGGGATTGTGTCCGTCAACAGCATGTTGGTATGTTTGCACTGCTTCTTTGAGACTTATTCCCAGAGGCTAAACTGTAGTATTTCATTTGTTGTATTTCATTAGACAACAGAAAAACTTTGGTGACTAACTCTAAGTATGCTCTATACTCGAAGTATTTGACAGAGCGTTACACTATGATAAAAGTAGTATTGTTAAATTACCACTTTCATATGTAAAAAGCAAAGAGTTGAAGGCTGTAGATATTTAACTAAAATACAAGCTGCGGGCACGTGATCGCTGACAAGGCCGAAATAACTTTGACATTGATCATTATTCACTTAGGTTCAAGCTCACGGCTTTTTCATTGTTACTCTTACCAAGGGGTATTGTATTAGCCAGTACTAACTGGCTTGTGGAGGTCAGTTAGACAGTCGCTCCATGTAAAATACTGGTATTCAGCTGCACCCGGTTAGACTGGAAGCCGACCCCTACTTAGTTGGGAAATGCTAGGCAGATGATGATGATGACTCTTATACTACTCTCCCATTAATCTGTGTTCTATTTGTTTAAGCATTAATCTGTTTTCGAACGTATCTTCGGCGTTCCCAGTCAAAGATCCATTGCAGGTATGCAAGTGAAATGTCTTTTCTCCGAAATCCGATCCTCTGATTTGTTGCCTCTTCAATTACAATCCTCTTTTTCCTTTTTATTATGAAGTGGTTAAAACTGCGTAAACCCCTAATCAATTGTTACACTATCTAGGTTTACGTTATCGCCATTCTATTTTGTTGATGGATCAAAATGTTGCATACATTTTCCTTTAACAATAGCTTACAAAAAGTGAAGAAATTATCGAACGGTATGGTTATAAAGCAATCAGTTTGTGCACCGCATCTAATAAGATACTGGTACCTGCGTGTGAGTAGAATGCCAGATTTCCGTGCAAACAGGCCGCGCAGGACTTAATAAACAAAGTCTCGGGCCACGACGATGTATGGACACACAAGAACAGTTTCGTGACTTGCCCGCGTCAACGGCGCATTGAATCTTGATCTGACCGACCGCGATAACTTTGCCTGTCTCTCATTACTCCACCTCCAACTTTGAACCGTACGTCGTCGACTTTGGACCATATTCCCGTGTGATGGATAGAATTGACATTTGGAGATGTAAGATAAGTGGAGAGCGAGATCGGTGCGTCGGGGCAGGGCTGAGCCCTTTCAATTATTCACAGGCGGAACAGTATTGTGGCACACGTATGTTGTTGCCCTCTGTCGAAGCGGACCTTATCTCCACTTTGTATGCTCCTACGAGCAGGGACGTTGACATCGCTACGTGGCTTTCAGTGCGCCTAGCGCCGCGCGCCTGTCCCACTCGCTATTTGTGATTCACTATTTCTTTTTGCATTAGAATCTTCGCATGTATTTACATCTAGTAGGTTAATTGGTAAGTATTTACATTCAACTGAAATCGTTTAAATTGCATCGTAAACAAACGAAATTGTTCTAAATCTAGCTTTGTTAGAAGCTAGCTGAGACACAAAACAACCCTGAACGTGTTTATGTATATCCCCCGGACGGTCGCCAGCGAAATTAGAAACTTATTCCGCCGTCTATTTTAATTTGTTCTACCCCGCCGATGAAAATAATCCCTTTGTAACGATTTTTATCGTTATTTTTAAACTTGGTCGCTGGCTACATGTTCCCATTCGCTACTTTCTGAATTTTAATGATGCATATCTTTGTGCGCGTTATTTCACAAGGGGCAAGCCGTACTGTAGGCATCTTGTACTAATTTATTAGTTCCTATTATTAGTACCTACCCTCTTGGGACTCACTAGTAGCCATGAAATGTTTCTGGGTTAATAATCTTTAAGTTGTAGATTGTGACCTGTTAAAATATTTCAGAAGTAATTGGTGGTTCAGTTAGTTCAGCAATAGATACCATTAAAGGTGAAACAGAACACAAGTGACAGGCTGATAACCTATCGTCATAATGACCTGTTAAAGCCTGCGCGGATTACGAGGCAGCTGGAACTCTCAACGTTTTTGCACAACTCCCAGAACACGGTGGAAACTAATTGGATATTATACACTCTGTTATTTGAATGTCTCAATTGCTGTCGCCGGTTCTAGGTGTGTTTGTTTACTGACTTTTAGATAGTCGTGCAACCGGTTCTGATTCTATTTGGCGTATAATTTTGGATCCATAATCGTGTACGTGAACGTGCGTTGATTTAGATTTAGACAGATATGAGCTGCAGTGGTTTAGTTGTTATATGTATCTGATTACGGATTGTTTTTGTTTCATGTTTTTAGAGGTCTATTGAAAATGAATTTGTTCTCACTTCCGGTCAATTCAGCCTCCCCATTCCTTCGAAGTCATAATCTTCTTTTGTGATGTCTTATGATCACTCGGTCCTTAGCTGACTTGCCAGCTGCAGTAAATAAAGCAGGGTTCTATTTTGTAATTTCAATAGACCCTAAATTGATTGTGTATTGAAGGTGAAGCAGCGAGTGACTTGAGCGAGCGCCACGCCACTTGATCCAAACCGACCCGTTTTTTTAGCAAGTCAAACCTGTTGTTAATAAGGCTAACTGCCTACGTTACTATTGTTGCCTCTTACTCTTTGTTGGAACGGCATAAAAAAAATCGGCATAATATTATGGCTTATTGTTTTGTTCATGTTTTGATTTTATCTATACAATTTCTACGCATCGTAAGCGTATACATACAAGATACGATAGACTTGAAGCATGAAGTTTTAGAATAAGTGTATGTACTGTTTTTAAGATTTGTTTTCCTTCTTTTGTTAGGTAACATTCAATGTTCTAAAAAGTGGATTGTATTATATTATGTATTAGATATTAGACATAAGTTTGAAAGCACTCAGTTACTACTAATGATCACCGAACAGAATTCGGTTTATATATGTTCAAACATGTTTCCGCATTGATTAGTTCCTGTAACTATAATACCGTAAGGTTAAGACGCGAGCCCTCTACCGGAATCTGGTAGGTCGTGCCTCCATCGAACCCTAATCAACTATAGTGATGAATGTGGCCTTAACAAACACATTTATCTTAGTTGGAGGTTAACTGAGAGGATCAAACACCCATCCTTATCGGGATCCTCATCCGCTTCCCTTGTTTCTTCCGCCTTCGCGAACTTTAGGGCAAGAATCCTCTGGCAAAACAATACAACATGACTTGGTCTGGAGGGTTGAACTACAATGCAAGCAAAAAGTAAGACCTTGGAACGACAATGGTCTAACGATAGGGTGTGGACGGGCAATCACGGTCGTGGGTTTGAATTCTGTCGTATTGAAATGTTTCGCATGCATAGTTTTGTTGAATAAAAATATTACAAGCTCTTGTTATTATTATGAATGTTATCGACTTTTACTAATATGGTATTGGTCCTTGGGTCCAAAATGTAGCTTTTCTATCATAAGCTGCTCGATGATAATTATGTTTGATGTATATTTTAATTTTTACCATGCAAGAAGAGGATTTTGTTGTGCCCTGACAGGGTCTACAACGGTTCTTAGCGCTAAGTCTTTTGTTAAAACCGTGTTTTACCTTGTGGAATGCAAATAAATGAATATAAATATGAAGACTATTTGCAATTGTATAGATTTTTGTCAATAACGTGACGAGCAAACATAACAAACATTGTTTTTTAGTTTGTTGCCAGAACATAAGTTTGGAAAATTATCAAGAATCACGATAGTAGATAGTTTACGAGTATGTTGGAAATATATAGCTAGTAATGTTTACTATTCTCTCGGAAACATTTCCAACGAGGTCTGCACTCTGAATTGTTCGATATCTGCATATCTGGGCAGTTCAATATTTCAACATAAGAGTAGGTACTCGATGATCTGAGATCTTCGGGTGCGAGACGCGAATAGAAACAATCTCATGCGCTGTGTTAAGTACTTAACTTTATTGCTTAACTTGTTTGTGAATAATCGAGACTTCGAGAGTCAGCCTCCTCGTCATATCTTGTGTTTTCATTGAAATGTTAGTTTATTGATCTCAACTTCAGGAAGCTTCTAATCTATGTCATTTTGGAATATGTACAGGACGGATCAGAAAAGTGTGGTCATATTTCAGGGTATGATGCCAGTTTGCACCGCACTTGCACAGGCGCCGCGCGGCCTGCCCGCCGCAAGTTCAAGAACATCCCCTACCTCCCCCCCTGCCTCCCGCCGCCGCGCTTCCTGCGCCTCCTTCCTGTGTCTCGTGCATCCACCAGCTTCCGCTCCTCTCTCGTTATGCTAAACGTGATCAATTGAGCCGTCGATGATAACGAGCTGTTAATAAGTTATCCCTGTTTATTGTTATACATGTGCGTAAGTAAAGTAATTCAGTAAACCATTCGGGTCAGTTAAGTTGAAATCAATCAGTATAAAGGTTGGTCCTTTTTCAGCGAATAGCATAAAATATATAAAAGGACCAAAAAATATCAACTTACCATTTAGCCATTTAAGCTCATGTTTCTATTATGTCAAGTGTCAACGTAATCTTGTGCAAGCCATGAGTCACAGTCACGGTGGGCAAACAGGCGTCGGCGTCGCAGGCGAAACCCTGCAGTAGACAGGCAGCGACCTGTCATACTCGTAGCTAGTAGCCATAAAGCCGATATCCTGTTGCCTAAGCTAACGGTACGTAACTTGCCCTCAACCGCCGCCGCTAATATTATCATTATTCATTTTATATTTTTCGATAACAAGGTTTTCCGTAAGTAGGCATAACAAAATGAAAACCAGCGCAACCTACTAAGACAAACACGTGGCATTTTAACCAAGTTATGTTTGTTTGGCTGAAAAACGTAACAGGCTACAGGCTGGCTTTGACATTAATTGGTAACAAAGGGTAATATAAGTACTACTCATTCAGTAAGGAAACATCGAAAATGGTGGCAATAATTTCTTTGAGAATTTATTATTAAGAAGCTTTTATGGTATGAAACGGGCTGATATTATTATTGATAGAAAAATAAATTAAATGTGCGATGTCAAATAAATTATTATATATTTTGCGCATCGTTTATAAATGGGTCGTATTATTACCATTCATGAAACGTATTTCCTTATACAAAGTTAGCAGAAATCGAGTAAGTGCTCTGTATATTAATATTATAAATAAACGATTGTTTACTTTATAGGTCAGGTAATGGTTCCATGGAGGAAAACTTCAATGATAGCAATTTATGTTTTTGTCAGTAGATGAGCATACATGATTCAATGTTAGAATAGTGGATTAAATAGGCTGTGGTACATATACATACAGGACAAAATATAAACATTGTGCTGTGAGCGTTTAATTAGAAATAATTATAGATAAAAAAGAGGAAAATGGAATAGCTAGTTGTAAAATGCTTTAAATATAATGGTTAGGGTATTTCCACGGCAGAGAGTGAAAACGGCCAATTTAATTTCGTAAGTTACCACATCATTATATTATATTGTGTTGCGTTGAGGATGTGGTAAGATTTCGAACTATGTTCATTGCAATTGAATGAGGCTGCAGTGTAGTTAATAATAACAAAACAAGCTAAAATAGTTGACTATTAAAAATGTCTTTAAGAGATGTTACAATCCAGCTCTCTAATTGTAACGCAAGTTACCGTGGAAATACCCGTTACACCAAATTAAGCAACACGTTATTTGATTCAACTAATCCTGATAATCCGTTGAAGAGAAAGAATGCAGGACTGAAACTTTAAACTTCAAATTCATCACATTCATACAAAAATCTTATTAATTCTAACTTTGCCCGTTTTTTAACTTGCAGCGTAACCTAAGGTAAACTGGACAGGTCCAGTTTAGACGGTTATTTTTATTAGTGCATTCACTTTTAATACATTCATTAAATAAAACCAAATAATGCGTTTTTCGTTGCAATTCACCATGCAACATCAACCAAAACCTAAGATACGCTCAGTTATTTCAGAAATAACAGCACTGTTTTATGACAAGGATGCTGTCATCAATTACGTCGTAAATCTGCGGAGGTAGAGGCATTGCCTCCTCATACACGGGAACTCACGTCACCGTCTTGAAGAGACGTTTAACGACAGCTTTCATTACAGGTCCTCCTTATAAACGTCTATGTCGATATTGACAAGACCGTGAAACTTATGAACCGGTCTATAACATGACTTCTACTGGAATGTTATTGTGAGTCAGTCTTCTCTGTATCAAAAGGGGCCTAGCTTTGCCTTGCAGTGGAACAATAATAGGCTGTCTTATTATTGTATGTTAAACATGTTGATTACAGCATTATAATTTAATCATTAAAACCATCAAAACAACCCTTTTAAGCTCATTTAGTCCCATTGACTGACCGTTTCATGAAAAGCATTTTCGTAACTTCGTTCTCGTTCTTCGTTCGTTTGTTCGTTCATTTTAATGATTATAACTCTAAAGCCTTACTTATTTGTTACGGTTGCGAATCATATTTAAATCAACATACAATGTAAGTACCTACAACCGGACACTGACCAGCAAATTGCAAAAAAAACGTAACGCTTCTAATTACCTCATTGATAGTTGTACTTTTATGTCATTGTTTGCTTAACCCTTAATCGCAATATAACGATTATAGGCTAGCCTATGTTCAATGTTGATCCTGACGTATAGGTACAAGTGTACAGTACCTATACACCTCACAGCAATCCCTGTCTTTGATGACTGCACTTTCTTTAAAATTCATGTGCCTTTAGTACGTAGCGATGAAATGTCCAGCAGATGATAACGTGCCGCTCCCCCCGCAGGTATGGGCGGCGAGGCGTGCGCGTGCGCGCCGACCCCGCCGCGGCTGCTGCCCGAGCCGGAGCCCGACCACCTGTACGACCACCACTCCTCCGAGGAGGAACTAGAGGTACCACTACCACGTATCACCACTCTGCATGCTCACCACTCACTAGTAGAAAGCCCCATACTTTTTGTGTCAAAGAAAATTATAGCTTAGCAAATTGACCATCAACTTGTATTCTACGAGTATCATCCATTGACAGTTGTGAAAAATTTCTAAAACACGAAAAATGTGTCAATCTGCTGATCTATTAATTTTCCTAACTCCAGTATATTCTTGATAGTTTTGATTTGGAATATTAAAACCATCATCAGTTGGCTTTTTAATATTCCAAATTATTATACTTCAATATTATTAGTACTTAAATAAATAGATATCATGTAACAGGATGTCGGCTGAGTCAGTTTTAAGTATTAAACTCAATATTATAGTCTTAAGTCATCGGCAACGTTCGCTTAACCAAAATCTTTACTTATAGAGTTTTCTAGTATAATGCTTCCTAACGAAATTTAAAAAAATGTAGGTCCAACGTCAAACACGCATACGTACCAAGTGTAAAAAAACTATAAACTTAGTAAACAAGCACCACCTATTCCATATATTGTTATTAGTTCGGCACGATTTAATAATTGTCCCCGCGATGTACGACTCACGCACAGCCTATAAATGTAATCTAGCTCGGAATTAATCTCAATTTCGACTTCCACTCCCGCCGGACGAGATGTACACAACCTTGCGAACAGTAACCGCCTGAATACTATCACACTTTATATCAATTAGGATTCAGGACAGAATATAAGAGCAGTTTTTGTGAATCTGTGATTCAAGTCTTGGATTAATTAATTCTTATAGTAGGTCGTTCAGGGCCAGCCTTAAATAGACTATCGTTTCGTAAAGACCGAGATCTAGACTCAGCGTCGTTATTCGCATTTTTTCGCACATTGCTTCACTATTTCGTTTATCCAAACCTGGTGTTTGGAGATGGCAATGGACTTGGAAGTGCTCAAGTCCACCTAGTTTCTGTTTCGTTGTGAGCTTACCTGAATATCTCATTACCGTTTCTGGTTAAAATTATTCAACAATAGTGGCTGTGAAATTCACAGAATACGGCGCCATACGCCCAGATGTTGCAGTTGATTTGGAATTGTATAACTTGCTTAATACGATTTTTGCCTGGATACCTTCTCGCTCATTGTCTCACGGAGAATCTTTCTCTTGGATCCCTACCATTTGGTTTCAGGCTGGCCCGTATGACCGTACTAACTGCAAATCCCATTTACTCTACTCTGGAAAAATTTACCTAATCGATGAAATATACAGGGTGTAAACCACCTCATGACAAAGCCATTAGTTAACCAAGCATTCTCTACATCAACCTAAGTAACTTTACGCAAAACTTATTGCTGGGAAACAACTTTTTTTGAGGTTATAAATCTGAAGAGCTCGTGGCTAAATAATATCAGCCGCTCGGGTCGATCTTTAGGTTAAGCCATGCTTGCCTAGGTTGGTCTGTAGATGGGTGACCACCCTTACATACCGAGTTTCTTCCGTGCCTCGGAAAGCACGTTAAGCCGTTCGTCCCGGCTGTCATTTGTCCATCTTTGACAGTCGTTACAGGTAGTCAGTGACCCCAAAAGTCTGACACCAGTCTTACCAAGTGGTATCGTATTTCCCAGTATTAACCGGGTTGTGGAGGTCAGATAGGCAGTCGCTCCATGTAAAATACTGATTCAGCTGCATCCGGTTAGACTGGAAGCCGACCCCAACATAGTTGGGAAAAGGCTAGGCAGATGATGAAATCATGTTTTGTGGTAGAACTTAATGTAACGCACTTAAAACATTGTGCTGATAGATAGAATGAATAGTACGGAGTAGTGGAGGTGTTAAAAGTCAAAATCTTACAAAAAAACTTGTATTAAAAAAAAACTTGTCAAATTGTTGTAACTTTGACCCCTCATATCTCCGTAACTAGAAGGTGATGGGAGACGCAATGATGGGGAGAACAAGTGCATTTCGGCTTCGTGAAGAGGTGTTTTACACCCTTTATGTATGTGCAGAAAAACAGTAGGTAGTATGCGAGGGGTGGCAAATGGCAAAGACAATTCGCTATCGAGCATAGTTGATGGCATAATTGGTTGGCAGCGCTAAACGCCGGACTTTTAGCTGATAGCCCTTATTCTCGGTCATTGTTGCTGCTCGCTGGCTGTTCTCTTAAGCACGCATCCATTTTGTCGGCGTCAGCTTGTTCTTGCTTCACTCGTAGTGTCGGGATTCTTAATACTTCTGGAGGCACACAACTTAAAATGTCTCCAAATATTTCCGGTCATTGGGTATAATTGCGCACCAATTTGGGTTTCGTAGTTTAAATGATTACTTTTATGTTGGCAATTGGTCGTCAATAAAAAGCGGTCGGTTGCGCAATGGAGGCGGGTGAGTCTGGCCGTATCTCACAGCGCCGATGTCCGGCACTTCGCATGCCGCATTAATTCGCAACGACACGCCGCAACTAAATTACAGCCGTAGACAACCTCTCCCCCTTCCCGCACCGCGCCCCTCACCTCCCCCTGCATCCCCTCTACACCCCGTAGTGACCGTCACGGGGCCTATTAGGTAGACACTTGACGTATACCTCAATATTTTCGACCATGGAGGCAGGTACGGTTCTATTAGGCGGGTCGGCGGTATTGGCGAAAATAATGACACATCCCTCATCGAAAGGGCAAAGGACTCGCTCTTAGAATAGAAAAAGGCTACACGATCGGTTCATAAAATGAGAACATGGTTTGTGCTATTTTGATAATGGATCTTCATAACATTGCCGTCCAGCTTGTGTCAGATGCAGTCAGTTTATATGAGTCGTGTGAAGCAGCATCGCGTGTGACGGTGGCGGCTGGGGATCTTAGTTAATAATTCCGCGACGGATACATAGGAGCAATGCATTTATGTGACGTGAAGAGATTAAAAAGTTAGGAGAGCAGGTGAACGCCCCCCGGCGACGCGAGCGAGCGAAAATTGGCGCTGCCGAGCTCATCTGCCTAGCGTCATACGATCTACTAATTTTAATGTTTTTACTGCACTTTTTGCATACGTACAAATTATGTAATTTGCCGCCATCTGACTCGTGCATTGTAGATCTGCATTCCCATTTTTTTGGCGGTTAATTAAGCGGTTTTTATGTATCAAAGATGGACCATCACATTACACGTGAGTTTTTGCTCCGCCCCTACCTTGAAGATATTCTAAACAGTAGCAGTAGAGAGTGGCAGGCACAGTGCACAGGGTAGCCAGTGCGCGTGTCATGCAGGCGGCTATCATCTTCCATTGTTGCTGAAGAGTCTCTGTCTATAGCTACACTGTACCGTTTATCTGCTTCGTGGAATAATGGAACCATCAACTTGTCTCCCGCTAAGTTTTGCATCGCATTTCTGTACGAGCCGCGTCTGTTCATTGGACGTAGGTAGACCTCGACCGACACGTCACTGTATTGTGTTCAGTCTCAGTTTAGACTGCTCATGGCACTACAAAGGCACAAGAGTGGCAGTATTTCAACAAAACTGCAAGTGTAGTCAGTGTGCGTGGACAATTAAACAGCGGCGGTGCGACCAGTCTCTAATTACATCGCGAACCAGATTTACCGCTCCGGTGGTTCGTAAACAAATTAGGTTATCAAGTCAATATAATTATTTTCAATTATAACGCGTATGTGGAGCGCGCAAAATTGTGGATCGATACGAGTGGCGGCTGCCATTTTTTCGTAGCGAGCTGCCGAGCTGCACACGCTCTCGTCTTCAGTTGACGCTCGCTTCTTTTTTTTACAGTAACAAGACAAAACAATCCGTGAGTTTTTATTCATTTTTTCCCGTCTGCCGCCTGCATAACATTTGTTTATCTTGCGCTTGGCTTGAAATTAGAAATTCTTTTGTCTCCGCACTTTTTTAATTGCAAAAAGGAAACGGAAATGGCTTTCTACAGAAAGAAAAACGTCGTGTGATAATATTAAATAGTAAAGCCATTCCTGCATTGTTTGCTCTCACGAAGTATTTAGCGTAGCCGTGCAAAAGAGGGGCTTATTAGCGTCACACGGAGCGGCAGACAGGACGGGGATTCTCTTGTTTAAATTATTGTACAACGTGATGTTGTTGCCGTTCGAACACTTTAATGACTCGGAACATTCTACTCCGCTCAAGCAAATTCCAATATGCACAAGCTTTAAGTCACTTACGTGCACTTAAGTACGTTTACATATCTACTAATATTATACAACATTATTTTTTGTTTATACTAAACCCGAAAAGGGGTCATTGTACTCATCATTTTGAACAACTTTTTCTATGGGACGAACCTTGAAATCGCGAAAAAAAATCTGCTGTTCCCTACATTTTGACGAGTTATGCGAACATAAATGTAGGGAACAGCCGATTTTTTTTTCGCGATTTCACGGTTCGTCCCATAGAAAAAGTTGTTCAAAATGATGAGTACAATGACCCCTTTTCGGGTTTAGTGTAAACAAAAAATAACCCTGTATAGTGGCACTTTGTCCATTAATGTTTCGTTAATCCTTGTAGAAATTTGTGTCATACATATAATATAGTCAGAGACAGTCCATGGTCCGGTCTCGGCCACCCCTTAGGTTAGGCTACATAACAGAGCCCTACACGTGTGAGTTTCGGAGCCGGCGCCGGCGCACACTAAGCAGTATAGTATAGTGGAGGTAAAATTATCGTTACCGAGCGCCCTCTTTGTGGTGAAGCGAGGTGTGAAGCCAAGGCAGTAGCCGCTCCGATGTAGTCGTACGATAACCTGCGCTACACCTCATGCCGCTCACGGTACCAGGACTGACAGGATTTTTTTATTCGGTACTATAGCACATGTTGCCTGATCCCTTCAGTCTTGATACCTGAGTATTAACACTTTAATATGACAACATTGTGAAAACAATTATTTTTAAAGAGTATAGTGAAGCTACTTTTCGGTTCTGCATAGAAAACGACCAATTCGAATCGTGCACCTCACTTCTTATGTTACATAAACCGACATTTTATGAAATATATTTTCAATATGAAGTCGAATATTATTGCATTTGTAGGTATTCCTACTGTCCGGTCTGTACCACATAAAAGAAGGGCGGACCTAAGCTGGAGACCTAAAATGGAGAGTTTGTAGTTGATCCCGTTCGGTGACTCTTGAGTGAACATGAACTGAAAGAACACGATTAAAAGTTTCTGTACAAGTTCTTATTTCAAAGTCAAATCAAAGTCAAAGTCAAAATTATTTATTTGCAATAAATGTGGTACAAAAGATGGTAAAATAATATGTAGTGCAATGACAGATTTCGCCTTAAAATGGGCAAGCAAACATTAAAGTATAATTAGATGCTAATTTCAAAATACATTTTTATCTAAATATAAAACAAACCTTAAATTATAAACTTAGGACCAGTGTGTTTAAAGTTACCTAAAACACAAAACAAAAAAGCAAACAAAGAAATTGTTATCAGAAGGAAAACAAAATATATATTTTTTAATATACTCGTACAATAATAATAATATTTATTATTTTAATATTTACTGCTACTCGTATGGCCTAGATAGCTAATTTTTATTAGATATGTTCAACTTAGCATTTTTGGTTCTTTAAATGCTTTTTTTTTGTAATCAACTCTCGAAACTAATTGTTTGATTCGTGTAATAAAATTGAAGTTGCTACTTTTTATGGAAAATTAGTTACCCTTTGTGTATTTTGAAATAGGAAAATTCAGCCCTAAAAGAACGTTTCAGTAAATGATGATACAGGGTACATGACGGACGACGGTCTCCGAAATAACAACGACACATTGCAACCAAAAAAAGAAAGCAATGAATTCGGTAGGCATCTCCGACACCGGAACTATCGACCGCTAGACGTGCCCATAACCGCGGTTCATTTCTCGTCTCGCTAGCCAACAGTCATTGCACGGCCGCACAAAGGCGACGCGGTTTTTTCGCCGGGAGTCCGGGAGCATCCATAATAAACGAGCGGCCGGCCCGGCTGCTCCGCCGCGGACGACGGAACTTTTCCACCGGAGCTAACAGTACTCGGCGCGACTTCTCAACGCGTTTCTAATTACACGCTGAAATATTCAACACCGCCGCGTACTTCTCAGATGAGAGTTTAGCTCTTATGCTCTTTCTTTCCATTCTTGGTCCTTTTGGCTATGCCTTCACCAGGCGTAGACTTCCTAAGTGAATGCAGCATGCTAATATACACGTGCCACTGAGTGTAGTAGGTACATTGACGTCGCGCATATTTTTGGCTCGCGGCCTTTTGTTCGTAAATGTGCTGACGTTAGCACACGCATTACACGATCACATTAAATTTATGTGCGATCGTCTGATACGATGAAAGAGTTTTAGCTCTGCTGATATGAATATTTTTGAAAATGTTGCGCAAAAATAATGCAAGATTCTAATACCCGAAATAGACTACAGGCCCATGTTGAAAAAATTATGGGTCATTTGAACCACCAGGTGACCTATTTGGAACGATATAAGAGCACAAAATAATAAGATTCAGCACTATGCCGTCACTTGTGAGCTGTCGAACTGAGTACCTACAGGGCAGGCGAGAATTCCAAAATACAGGTAGAGTGAGTACATTTTGGTCTCATATTATTGTACGGCATTTTTACCACCGATAGATCCATGAAAAATAATAAGAAAACGCGCAGTGCTGTAAAAAAAATGGTGCGCCAGTAAGTCGGGTTTTTTTTCCGACAGTTACCTGGGTAAAGGAGAAGTTGCAACTTCCATAGAAAATTACCCCACGTCCGACAGCTGAGAAAAATATCTAAAAAAATAGATAATAATACGCATTAATAAATTGCACACCCCCAATTGTCATCCTTACTGGCTATCATACTTAGAAATTAAAATATTTTACTTTCAATCATGCAATACCTACTACTCTAACGATCATAAAAAAGTGGAATAAAGATGACATAAAGATTAAACAAATGAACATCAGTGACATTCTTAATTCACTTCATGCTTTATTGTTACAAGGAAGGTGTAAAGAAAAAAATAAAATAAATAGAACTTATTTATTCCTGTTCTACATCTAGCAAAATATTGTCTAAAAAATGCGCTGAGTGGCTAAAAACATCTTCACACCTCTTATTTTATAAAATATATATAGATCATAATAATATTGTCAATAAAGAGTTACTTACTTTTAAAAAATAATACTTTTTAAATATGTTAATATTATTAACCTAGTATAGTATCTATTATCAAAATGAGCTAAGTATTACAGTTTTTAATTGCTTTGCATTTGCATTGTAAAATTAAAATCAAAAGTTAGTATATTATAGGTATTCTGCCCCTGAATTAATATTTAGAGCAATTTTTCCATGTGCTAGCCAGTAAGGATGATCACCGGAAGTATATAATTTTTTATCCTAATTTTTAGCAATTTTTTGAGAGACTTATCTTTGCAGTCGAAAGTGGGGCATTTTTGCTACTTCTTCTTTGGTCATGTCATACTATTTCAATACTGCTTCTAATCCATTGTTCCGCAACGCCGTACAAAAATCATGCGACAAGGGGAAAAAATCGAGGGTTGCAATCCCGTCTCTTTCCGTGGTCCAGGGGGTTATTTGAAAAAGTACGGCTTCGGTTCCAAAACATTATGTAGCACTCAAAAGTACTATTAAAAATAATGCCGTCAAAAAATTATTGTTCATTTGAATGTATATCAATAATTATCTTAATTTCATCGTATCCTTGATTTATAGAACTGTTAAGTCATTTGATCCTGTACGGGAACTTTTTTTTAACATGATATTGTAAAATACAATTGTTATATAGTATTGCCGTTCAAAAGAAACCATTCTAAAAAAAATTAAAGAGATTTACAAACAACTGAAATTTTGCAAATTATTGTAAAAAAACTGAAATTTTGCAAATTATTGTAAAAGTTTAAATATCATAGATTAATGAAATAGGATAGCAGTTTTCTACATTTTAGTTAGGCTGACTTTTAAGGGGTTCGCGTGAGTCCATAGTGCTGACATTAGCTTGGCCGACATCTAGTTTCCATCGAATGTGTGATGCATACGCATAACGTTGGAGAGTGGTGTGTGACGTGTGGCGGCGTGCAGGTGATCAACGGAGCCCCGCTCGCGGCGGGAGCGGGAGCGGGCGCGGGCGCGGGCGCGGCCGGCGCGGCGGGTGCCGGCGCGGCAGAGTCGCGGCGCCGCGGCGCGTCCTCGCCGCCGCCCGCGTGCGCCGAGAAGCGCAAGTGGCCCGCACAGCCCTACCTCGACCCCGACAACGACGACCTGGCGCCGCGGCCTGCCTCCTCCGACGACGACGATACCAAGGTACGCCATACTAACACTACATCTGCATTAGAGACATCCCCAGTGTGACGTGTGCGCTAATATTTGACGAGCTCGACGTACGGTCTCGAATTTGACATATAACAATTCTTGAGAACAGTACCTATCGTTTCGGGGTCTTCCTGTGCCGAATCGAATAAGTATTCTTTCCAATTTCTCAAAAATGTCCGTTTCCGATCTGGCCTAAATGTCCGCACGGTGTGTTACAGGTGGAGACTCCGGTGAGATTCCGTACATCGCCACCGCTGGAGGCGCTGAAGCCGCGGCGGGCGGGAGTGTGTGCGTGCGCGGAGGCGGCGGCGGCGCGGTCGCGCGGCAGCACGGCGGAGCGCGCGCCACTGTCGCCACGCCGGCGCCGCACGCCGCTGCCGCCGCCGCGCCGACACCGCCCCGCACTGGACTTCGACAAGATGCAGCAGGTATGCAACAATTTCCTTACGACCCGATCCAACTGCCTCTAGGTGCCCTAAGCCGAACCGTACCCCATCGTATATTTGTAATTTTTTCCCTGGCTAGAAGAGGCGTTACTCTCGAGGCACTCTCAGTATTGTCTGATTAGCAGACGAAAACCTACGTCGACCTATGTGACGGCGTACAAAAAAGATAAACAGCAATCTACTCTCCGGTTACTTTAAATTTTCTTATCTTAGTTTGCATCTGCTGACGCTACTTCATGTCGGCCCAATTTTAGGACATCTTTTCGCTCTAACATGTTAGATATATTCTCCATCACAACGAAAACATCCCTATCACATACAACACGATACGGACGTACGCCAAAATCTACTACGAAAACAGTGTCGTAGTAGTGTCTATGTGTGTCATAATGGGCTTACCTCGACGCTGTGGGTCACCGGCGGCGTCGCGGGCATACTAATGTGCCCCGGGACGACACCCGAATTATCGACTCTCTGTCCTCGTACTAGCGACTCCGTACGACTGCAAATTGGGGAAATAGTTGTCAATATATGTTGCGCCCTTCAAAATATTCAAGGAATAAAACATGAGTTTCTATGATGGTCGTATTAACTCAAGAAAAGAAATAAAATGAAACTTTGTATTTGCTAGAGATTGAATCATGCTCTTTAGTTTAGGTACATAATCGCATCGAAAACAATAGTAGTTCATTGCTGGACAAAGGCATCTTACCGCACCAATACCGGGCTGCAATACCTACTAAACTATCACGCATCTAACGCATCAACAATACAAATCTAGTATGGAACGCTTCCCAAATTCGGCAAATCGCTACCTTGACTAATTTCGAACGCAAATGTGAGATGAAGCCAACACCAGATAGTTATCGTTTAGTCACACTCACAGCTCGCTGGTGGTTAGTTCTGCTCGAAAAACTGGTAGTGAACGGTTAACAGTAGTTCCAGATTGTTTTTGTCATGGTTACCGTGATTAGAGGCCGGCGGCGGCGTGGTCGAGCCGACACGCCGACGGGACGATTTGAATAAACCTATGAATAATTACAAAACTATAACTGGATTGCGGATTGTCTGACTTTGTTTTGATTTGTATTTATACCATTTTGACTAACACAAGTATAAACTTGTGATAGTTTACTCTGTGTTATGAAATAAGAGTTTTATAGTAGAAAAAAATCGGCATACAGCAGAATCTCTTGAGCATTTTCTACAGTTATTTAATTAAGCCGAGTGGCTTAAAGAGGAAATAAAATAACGTCTTTGCTAAGTGAGAGTAATGAGTTAACTTCAAGTCTTATTAACTTGTAAGCTTGATTACAGCTAATTGTATTAGTCGCATATTAAAATTAACTGTTCTTGGAATTTACAAACGAGATGTTCTTATACCATTTTGTTTTAAAACTTGTTCGGTAAAGCCAGAAGTAGTTCCTAGGAACAGAAGGTAGGTCGACTTTATGTGGTATTTAAGTACTAAAGAACCCAGGGAACTAAATGATATGCTAAATATATCAAGTGATGAGGTGAGGCCGTCAATCCTTAAGCATACAATCATCCCTCAATCAAATAGGGCTGATTAACTTGAAGCTTATTAATATCCTGAGAACCGGTGCTCATAACAATATAGTGAACGGTGTGAAAATATCCTTCGTTGGCAGCATACTCGTATTTATTTATGCGCTTTATGTTACGTAGTCGTACGATATCAATTATAGCAGTAATTAGCGGCTGCACATACTGTGCTCGGGGATAACTAGAATATTTTATTAAAACCTAGAATGTACCGAGTGCCGAGTGAATACCTTTACTTATCGTGCTACCAAACCAATCTCAACGTGGCATTTAAGACCAGTACTAAAATCATATAACTTCAATAATAGTAGGGCCAATTGAATAGATCACATTAGACATCTGTCAGTTCATAATAAAGGTTAACGCTGATGCTCCAGGGTAGGTCAACACAACCGTCCAGGTCCATAAAAGTTGAGGAACTGCTTTTTCAAGGTCAAAATCGTTCCTAGACATTTATGAACTTGGAGGGTTGTGTTGATAAGTTTGATGATTATAATTCTGTAAGTACATACGTCTTACAGTCGCGAACAATATTTTAAACAACATGCAACCTAGCACTGGCTTGCAGATTGCAAAAAACGTAAGAAAATTTGAATAGCGGGCTACCCTGACGTCTTCACCTTAAGTACCTTCTTTTGCTATTATAAAAATACAAATGTAATCGTAATTGAAAATCTATACTAATATTATAAAGCAGAAGAGTTTGTTTGTTTGGTTGAACGCGCTAACCTCAGGAACTACCGGCTCGAATTGAAAAATTCTTTTTGCGTTGGATAGTCCATTTATCGAGGAAGTCTATAGGCTATATAACATCACGCTATGATCACTAGGAGCTGAGCAGCAATGAAAAATGTTAGAAAATCGGGGGAAATTTTATTCCCTTTTTGAGCTTTTTCTGTCTTGTGTGATGCAGACGAATTTGCGTGGGCCAGCTAGTAGTTTAGAAATTGTGCAGTTCTTACTTCATATAGCTTACGTTGTTGTATTTTGATAAAGAGTCAAATGTGATCTATTATTATTAACCCTACTGTAGAGCCCTTTATTTAAATGTCATTGGAACATTTTGTGTGACATCATTGCTACTCACACAACGTAATACAATTATTAGTTAAATATGAATCACAATCATAAACACTGTAGTAGGCATCTATAAGTACCTATTGATGATTAAAGATGCTGATTTAATTATGGAACTTAAGTGTTTATCAAACATGGCATCCGTTCATTTTGAACCAAACAAAAAGGAATTCAAATAAGTAACCTGTTTCTTGACTTTCTTTTTTGTGATTCTACACGTATTCTTTGACGACTCGAGTGGCGTAGCGGTAGTGAGGCTGCCTAACGTTTAAGGGTCCTGGGTTCGAATCAGCAAATGTTTGTGTGATGAGCATTTACATTAGTCTCCGAGTAATGGATGTTTATATTTGTATAATAAGTATGTATTTACAAACGAAAATTTATTATGTAGTAGGTATATCAACTACCTGGTGTTCACGACACAAGCCTTGCTTAGTGTGGCACTGGATGGCGCTGTGTGTAATGTCCAGCGATTTTTATTTATTGTTATATTTAATCGTGTTAGAAGTATTATTAAAAAAAAAGTAACGCGATATCCTATTTATTAAGCGCTCTAGACTAACATATACCTACAGCAACTCTACTCAAACTGGAATAGGTTTTTTACTTAATGAATAATACGAGTATGGTATGGTATAAGAAAGATTTCACACGTGATATCTTATTTCAAATGATTGTGAAACACAATCAGTTCGGATTTATGCAAATTGACGACAAATCAGAACAAATATTTTCTATAAGGCCTATACTTATCAGATGAAACTAGCCTGACAACTATAAAATAGTTATTTCCCGCTGATCTAACAATAACATAAAGTTATGCAGAATGTTAGACGTTCTTGGAAACTTATTATATCTTAGGTAGAAGCAGAGCTCTGGGAAAGATGAATTAGTGAACCAATGAATAGTTTATTCATTCATAATGGGTTAGATTCCTTCACAGCTTAGAGCTAAATCTGATACGGAAAACGGTCATAAAATATTATTTTCCAGTGAATAATCCCGGGCTGAGATGCTGGAGGTGCATCCTTGTCCGGCTTATTGTGAACATAGCGCGATCCTGCGGCACATGGCGACGCATAATGTGCGCACATGTGGTCGTGTGTTCCCACGCTCCGCGGGAGGTGGCGATGTGCTTGTAATATCAATATTGGTAAAGATAATAACAGAACCTGTTACAAGTGCCCTTTTGGATCGTTGCTACTTCAATTTACAACAGCAAACTGTCTTATATTTAATTAGTAATTTCGTAGTGTCTCAGTTGAGGGCGGCCTCGCTCCGCTCATACTGCTTCCCTCAGTTCCGAGCTGCTGGCGCACCTGACCATTTTCCAACTCCACATTGAATATCTGCGTTCCTACTTGATTACTGAACGTTCTTAATTATTTATTTTATAATTATATACACGTTGAGTGACTGCTAGATCCTCTTGTTTGGGATGCGTCATATCGGTCGGGTGCAGGTCAGATCAGTAGCGGCTTTATAGCCAATATCCATGCTAAGTTGGCGTTAAACGCAACCAATTACTTAACGATTTATTTAAGTTACCTGTTAAAATTTAAATTGATGAGCAATCGACCGCCCGTCGCCCCTCCCAAGGTCGCAGCTATTGATTTGCATCGCGGGGTAAATTGATTTCCCGCTGGGACATCCCTAGGTTTCGTCTGTCCTTCACGTTGCCGTCACGTTTTGTCACAAATTTTGCAGAATAATATATTTCATTCCGGGAATCTGCGCGACATGACTTCGTGGAAAATCGTCAGCCACGTTCTTAC
The DNA here is from genome assembly GCA_916618015.1 of Xestia c-nigrum. Lineage (NCBI taxonomy): Eukaryota > Metazoa > Arthropoda > Insecta > Lepidoptera > Noctuidae > Xestia > Xestia c-nigrum. Next base: position 25,578,185 of record OU745252.1, on the reverse strand, counting down.
GATTAGCTCTGCTCTGAATAGGTAGAATAGCTTTGATTGTCTGGCAGTTTTAACTAATCGAGACCTATTTTATTTGCCTGTGGTTTTCAATAGCAAATAATACCTGTGATCTGTTAGTCATGGCCTGCCTACGACATGCCACAATCAGAACGGTTCGTAGTCCGACGTACCGTCGTTATCACGGCATGTGCCTTACGTAAGCGTGCTCATGGTTGCACCTTCGTTGATATGTTATCAGGTCATTGCCCCCTTGCATGCGGGCGCTTGCATCTGTACTCTGTGTCTCTGCAGGCCGCGCGGCCCTCAGCACACTCACATCAGGCAGATGTTTGTTGTATCATGTGTTCGCTGATGACCGATATTCTCACTACACACAATAACAACATCATAATATTTAATACATTAGGTAATTGCCAAAATTGTAAACAGAATAACGATCAAACTAGAAATCCATTATCAGATAGTTTATCAAAAGAAATATAGATACTTACCTTATATTAAAGGATGTTTTTTTAATCTTACAATTTGTTACATTTTGTCATGTTGTATCAAACCGGTAATGTCACCGTAAAATTGACAAACACGTTATATAACAATATAACAAGTTTCTCTCTAGCGATATTGTAAACTCTCGAAATATTGTAAACTGAACATACGGGACTATCTCTGCCCCCACAATCGGGACTTGGGGCACCCCCCCGTTAGGTTAGTTAGGTTCCTTTAAACCCTGCACTCGGAAATAGGGGCCCCGATAGGGGCGAAGCGGGGCTCCGTCGACTACGCTTTTTAGAGGAATATAAAGTGTTTTAAGGTTAGGTTATAATAATCGGTATTTCTCAGGAATGGTACATTATCTTTTCATGAGAGTGGTACCACTGGGTAAGGGGGACCCCTTCTTCCCTCCACACCGCGTTAATTGACTACCATCGCATGCATTTCACGAAAAATAGTGCGTTTTATTGTAAGCAGTATGTTCGTTTGACAATATTTCGAGAGTTCACAATATTGCTAGAGAGATTACAATATAACGTGTTTGACAATTTTACGGTGACATATACATAGAATATTATATATATATATGGATAAAAAAGTTGTTACTTTAATTAAACACCTTTAACACTTAATATTACTATCAAATAACGTTGAAATTGCGACACCCAAATATATGTGGTACTTGAACTACCCATGTCGTGCACATCATTTTAAAAACGTAATGTACAGCTACGAATCCGATAGCTCTTGACCGTCAAGACGTGTTCCGCGTCAAACCACATCCGGGATATAATTACATATTGATTCAAGGCGTGCCAAATTATAATTGAACATTGATCTAATTACAGAGCAGTAGGTATGAGTGTTCTCGGCGCATGTTATTCGAATAAAGGCCTAAAATTACTAAGTTGCCTTAAGTATGTTTTCCTTGCAAGACCAGTGTCTTGTTTTATCTCGATTCCAAAATGAGAACATATATCATTTCTACTTTAAAATACTGTTGGACAAACTGGTCATGAACACACGCACACTCGGTACCTACTTAGATACACATTATACCCACTCGTAATAAATTGGTCCTTTGGGGTTTAGGTGACCGAAAAGGACCAATCCTCAACGTAACTGCTTGACCTTACAATATACATTAAAGAAAACCTTTCGTATGATGAAGGTGCGAGTATATTGTCGCTCGCACGTCATGTAGTGCGTGTGTGGTGTGTGGCGCACTCAATGGGCCCGAGCGCGGCTCATTGAGTGCCGGGACTGCGCTGGCCGCATCAATGAACGACATTCCTTGCGCGCGCAGACCGGCTAAACACGGCCGCCCCCTATATGGCGAGACGTGGAATGAAAACTCGATGCATTACACTTTTTATCGGGCAGCGTAGCCAAGTAATAAGAAGTGTTTCGATTCAAACGTGTGTTCTTGTGCGGAGAGATCGTTTCATCGGACGCACCTACCGCCGTATAGGGGAGGCTCGCGGATCGAACCCTCGCATGCTTTCGCGTGCACGAAATTGGTTTGTCACTAAAACTTTACTTTATTGTTTGAATCGAATGTTCGCACTGTACCTTGATGGCTACAAATTGGTGAAAAGAAAAAAACGACATTGTAAATATAAATAAAATACTGATATTAAAAAAATCACACTCGTGGCTAAATAATAACAACCGCGGTTGATCTTTAGGAAGCTGTGGTGCCTAGGTTGGTCTATGGATGGGTGACCACCCTTACATACCAAGTTTCCTCCGTGCCTCGGAAAGCACGTTTAGCAGTTGGTCCCGGCTGTCATTTGTCCATCTTTGACAGTCGTTACAGGTAGTCAGTGGCCCAAAAGTCTGACAACCAGTCTTACCAAGTGGTATCTTATTCCCCAGTGCTAATTGGGTTGTAGAGATCAGATAGGCAGTCGCTCGATGTAAAATACTAGTATTCATTCAGCTGCATCCGGTTGGACTGGAAGCCGTTGCATAGTTGGGAAAAGGCTAGGAAGATGATAATTAAAAAAAAAATAGGTACTATTGTCATTTGTATGATATGTTAAATGTAATCAAAGAAATAATGAAATACTATTAGCGGTGACTTCTAATAAACATAGCATTCGGTTCACAAGAAGCTGATGAAGCTAAAGGCGCATCAACTAGCTATATGGTTATGAAAACAATAGAATTTAGTAATTTGGTCAACTGATACGTAAGTATGTGTTGAACTAAACTAACTTATACAAGTACGAGCAAGTTTGTGATCGGTTTTAGGATTAAGGGATGTTTAAAATGTGAACTCGATACTAAGATCCGGTTGTATAGTCTTCTGGCCACATCTGATTAAAATTAACCGCGGATTCCTTCCTTTTTCGTCCTTAGCAGTCTTTTTGTTAGATCTCTATTCTGTTCTTCGCAAAACTATACCGTGAGCTTGTCCGGAACTCCGAAGTAATTCTGTTTGTTTAACAAACTATGTCCAGGTGTCGGGGGCAGGACCGGTGTGATATGATGGTGCACTTCCTAACACAGAGGCGCGTGTCTCGTCATCTCGTGTCGCGGTAGTGAGAACGTTACACGCTGATTATGCTAACGTTTAAGGTTGATGCTCCAGGGTAGCCCGCCAAATTCTAATTTTCCTTTCCGTTTTTTGCAGGCCAGTGCTAGGTTGTATGTTGATTAAAATATTGTTCGTGACTTCCTAGATTACTACGACTAGAAGGTCTAGGAAAGATTTTGACCTTAAAAAAGCGGTTCCTCAACCTTTACGAACTTGCAGGGATGTAATGATGATTTTGATTATTATAATTCTGTAACCAGGTACATACGTCTTACATCCGCGAACAATATTTGAATAAACATGACCACCACTGGCCTGAAAACCAGGCTACCCTGACGATGGTCTGAGTGTTGAACATTTAAAGTCTGCTGGTGTACATTTACGTAGGTTACTCGCCAAGTTGTTTAATTTTTGTGTGGGTCACTCTTACCTGCCTGCTGATCTCGTAAAAACTGTCATGGTTCCCATAGTTAAAAAAAAAAACAGGCAATTCATTCGACAAAAACAAGTATGGGCCTGTTTAATTGGGTACAATCATTAGCAAGGTGCTGGACAGCCTGTTTGAGAGACAATTGAAGATGCATATCAAACTTAACGATGCGCAGTTTGGTTTTAGGTCGACGGAGAGTGCAATCCTGTGTCTCAAGCAGACTGTTCAGATCTTACACCTGAGGTTATACATACATGTATTTAAACATTGGTATGAAAATCAGAGAAACTGTGTTAAATGGTCAAATAAACAATCAGAACAGTATGGAGTAGATTGTGGAGTGAGGTAGGGGCGTTAACTTCCGACAGTCTTTTTAACCTGTACATGACTGACTGGTTGGTGAGCTGAGTGGTACTATGGTCGGTTGTTCTATGGATGGAATGATGAGTAACAATATTAGCTATGCTGATGCAGCCCATCAATCTGTGGACTAAGGAAACTGGTGGACATATATGTGAGAGGTATGCGGAGGCTCTTGGCTTGAGGTATAACACCACTAAAAGTGAGGTGGTGGTTTTTAAAGTACGTAATAATACACCCACGAACATACCACCGATGACGTTACAGGGAACACCATTAAAAGTCGTCTCAATTTAAATACCTCGGTCATGTGGTCACGGATTCTTTCACAGATGACCAGGATATAGATAGGGAGCGCAGGGCGTTGGCAGTCCCGATGCCAATAATGTCCAATATGCTTGCCCGCAGGTTTGCGAGATGTATTGATGAGGTAAAAATGATGCTCTTCAGAGCCTACTGCCAGTCGTTTTATTCGTGCAGCTTGTGGGCCAGGTATACGCAGAAGGCTTAAAACGCTCTGCGCGTGTTGTATAATAATGCGCTCAGGATACTGTTGGGGCTGCCTCGGTTTTGCAGTGCATCGGGCATGTTCGCAGAGGCGCGAATATATTACTTTCATGTCATCATACGTAAACGGTGTGCGTCGATGTTGCGGCGATTCAGGGGTAGCCCGAACAGTATTTTAGCTACACTGGCGGACAAGGTTGACGGACCTTTTATTAGACTCTGGGCTGGTAGACATGTGCGTGCACATGTTCATGTAGCCAATTAGTGTATTTTTATGTTATGTTAATTGATTTTTTACTAACAAAGGATAAGTTCATTTTCACCTTAACAATATAATTAAGCGCGGATGAAGTCCTGACTGTACAAAATCGTATAAGTAATTTTCTTTTCTGTTATTTTAGATCGTTTTGCTTTTTGGTTTTAGAATGTAACCTTTACTACGAGTACTTAGGCCGCGTGCCGACTATGTCGTGACGATTAATTTATCGTTGGTTTTTAGTTGGCGAAAGTCGTGGACGACAGTAATCGCGTCGTCCTATATATAATCACCTCCATTTAAATACACTAGCCACGACACTTAAAACTACACGACCGCCTAAGGAGAGCTTCGAAGATGGCCGCCGAGGGTCTTGGCCATAAAGCCAAAGGCCGTCACAACAATCAGCACAATGACAGCCGAGATCAACGGCTACTAAGTTGTGCCTGTGCAAGTACTCGCCGTTAGTCAGACGAGAACAGCCAAAAATAATGTCTGATGGACTCACCCGGAAAGTAGCATGCCCGACACACGTCAACAGTCCTGTCCTTTATAATATAGTTTCGGTAGTTCTTCGTCAATATTACTTCCTCCATAATCGCACAGACAAAGCCTTCAGTTTCTCCGAAGAGGCCGCCGTAAGCCGTAGCCAGGACACGGAGGCTTGAAAATCTACATCGGGCTCATGAAAAGCCACATAGAAGCGCCCGAGAACTCTTTGCCTTGCCATTCTTCCTTGCGGTCATCGTCCGTAGTAATTACTTCAGGTTTGCGCCAGTTCTCTTCAGCCATGGACAGCGGGGTGAGTCCCTTGTCCCACATCTCGGTGCATACCCTCGGCTTTAAAAAATATTCTCTGAGACTGCACTCCTCGCAATTGTGGAGGGTCTTCGCGTTAAAAAGCCTCGACCTCCGCACTTCCGCGGGATTTATTTATTTATTTTTATTTATTTATTTGGCTCACCAACAATTGAGTACACTCAAACAATTCTGTGTTACATTGAATCAAATCGGGTCTAGTGTATCAATCTCTTACAGGTAAGCACATCATGCACTAAATATTGATTAAATGTATAAAACTTAAAATTACAGGATATTTGATACACACAGTACAATCAGGCTCCCCAGGCCAAACTAAAACTGAAAATTGAATTAAAACATCAAAATCATAGGCGCAGAAACACAGTTGAGGACGAAGCAAAATTATACTCGAAAACATTGAATTAAAATCATAATAAAATTAAAAGTTAAACAAATTCAAGATAGTTAAAAATTAAATATAACAAAATCAAAATTAACATTCAACAGAATATAATCAAAAATAAATAAAAAGCATCATAATTCAAAACCTTAAAAAATAATTTACAACGTGATTGAACTAAATTCATACGGATATATCTTATGAAAATAAAAATAAAATCATGATCAAAATCAAAATCAGCCGGAAACATTGTTAGAATGGAATTAAACAGTATTATATTTAAAATACAAAATCGTTCATTGTTACCTAAAAACACCCTTGAATTAACAGTCATATAGATTATTATCAAGTTAAATTGTAGACAGAATTAAAAACGAAATCATAAAAATAATTGAAATACAAATTGAAAATAAAGACAAACATGTAAAACAATTTCACAGAAAGATTTCACACATTATTTACAATACTTCTGAACTTATTAAGTGAGTCCGAGTGCACATCGATCAAATCACTGCAGTTGTTTAATAATTTGCACAGACGGGGTATAGGAGAGTTAGCGCCCAGAATGGTTCTGCGCAAAGGAGGACGTAATGGGGTTATAGGAGCTCGTGGGATTTTTGTAGGCACACGAAGTTGGAACCTGCTCAACAATTGCGGACAGTCAATTTGATATCGCAGAACCTTGAATAAAAATGATGCATCTAATAAATCTCTTCTTTTTTGTAGGGATATCATTTTGAAATGCAGGAGTCTCTCTTTATACGACCGTTTCTTTTTAGCTATCCCGGAAGAATAAGCCAAGTGCCACACAAAACGTTTTTGGACCCTTTCTAATCTAAGTGTGTGGGTAGCATAATGAGGTCTCCATACAGTGCTGCAATATTCCAATGTGCTACGGACCAAACAATTATAAAGTAAGATTTTGGTCCTACAGCAACGAAAGCAGGTTACATTCCTTATTACAAACCCAAGCATTCTATAGAGGCTTTTTTAATTACGTTTTCAATGTGGGGTATAAATGTTAACTGCCTATCGAATAAAACCCGTAAATCCCTCATCTGCTGCACTTCCTGTACAGAAGTTCCACATATATAATATGGGATGTACAGTCTCATCACCGATGCTCGTGGATGACGCATCCGGTTTGCGGTCAGCAGTGTACGGACTATTCTGTCCAGGGCATCGAATTCCGTCTGAGTCCTGTTTAGTATGCTGAAAGAGTACTTACATTAAAACCGGCATGACCCAACTGATGAAGGCGCGCACCTGATTCCCGCTTTCTTCATGTCGGACATGAATGTCTAACGCTTCCAACGTACCCAAATACTCCTATAGCTTTGGAGTGGGAACCCAAGTATATGGAATCCAAGAGCTGAATTCCCTCGGATTCCATAATCTACAAGTGTATGTAAAGCGAGAGGTCGCTTAACATACGTAAATGCACATCAAATGCCATCCTGATGGCGCTACTAAAAGTTTCAGTTCCGTTAGTTCTAGCTTCATTAGTTGTTGTTTTTGGGGGCAAACAGTTTCAGACCATCCATGTAAAGAAGGTCAAATATGGCTCCCTGACCATCTCTCCTCAACCGGTAGCCTAGACTGGAATCCTCCAGCTGCCAGCTGCTTTAAACGATTCAGGGCAAGACAGAACCAAAGTGGACTCAGACTGTCGCACTGGCATATTCACCGTCTAATTCATACAGGCTCAGTGCTCCCCTTGATCTGTCGAAATATATATCGAAGGACAGTCCTCCATTGCCCCATATACGACCCAAAGAAGGCACGTAGAATTGCATGAATCTTGTACAACTCCAGCACCCTCATGAGCCATGTATGTGGCACCGAGTCGTAGGGCTTCTCATAATCTATACAACAAGTCGACAGATCCTTGCGGGATCGACGAACCTGTTGGCTTATGACAATGTCTATGAGGAGTAGCTCTTTAGTACCGCGCGACCCATTCCATTTTGATAGGCAGACATAATGGAGTTTTTGGCAATGTGAGTATCAATTTTCGCTCTCAAAATTGATGTAAGAAGTTATAGACCGTTGACAAACACGTGATCGACATATAAGTCAGGTATGACAGTGGGTAGAAACTCTAGTAGTGACACAGACTCTTGGACCAGACCTCGGTGATTTCCAGTTCGGTAACGGATGAATTGCTCTGGCTACATCCAATGGTGTTCCAATTAATCTATGTCTTCAATAGATTCACACGCTCGCTTAACACGTCGTCAATATTATTACTAAGTGGTAATTTTTGCCTATTCCTCTTCCGACATGCGACACATGTGACCAGCCCAGTTCCACTTCAACCTAGCAGCTGTAAGGCCAACATCATCTAAGCAATAAAATTAACAAAATATAATAATAAGCAATTTGGTTTATGGAACAAAGTATGTAGTTTCTGACACGATCCGTAAGTTTGACGCCCAGTACCTATACTTCGCTCCATAGATCGTTGGCAGACCCCAAGTGCGGACTTCTGACGTTTCGTAAGCGACCACGTTTGTGCTCCATAGGTGGGGGTAGGGAAAATGCCAATGCACTTAAGCGAAACCTCATGGACATGTGTCCATGGTTATCGCTTAAGTGCGAGGGGAAGGGACTTCATCAGATGTTTCATCGACCAGTAGCTCTTGCAGGCATTCTCAGTGCGTCGAGACATGTATCTTGTCTTGCCTGAAAAGAGACTATCTGGCCGAGGTATACGTATTCATGGACGTATTTAATCACCACACCCCCAACCTCTATGTTACGCTGTGTGCTGTTCGTCATCAGTTTTGTTTTAATCATGTTAATTGTAAACCCGACTTGGAGACCGGCGTGGCTCAGTTGATCGAGAATTAGGCCTAGCTCAACTGCTCAGGAAGAAAAATGGACTACGTCGTCGGCGAAAAGAAGATTAGTTAACCTCTTTCCGCCGACGACAACACCCTTGTCCCGCTAGTGTGTGTTTATCTCTAGAAAAACCTCTTCTAGCGTAGCTGTGAAGAGTTGAGGAGTTTAGCGGGTCGTCTTGCTTTGACTCCTCTCTGAATGGGACAAGTTGACCCGGTGGTAGATAAGCGTATGACTGCTGTGCTATTCTGATATATTTTTGCAACATCTGTATATATGTAGGTTCCATGTTATATTTGCCGAGTGCAGAAAATATTGCGGTATGCGTTAAGCTGTCAAAAGCTTTTGAGTAATCCACAAATACGAAGTATAACGGGATTTAATTTCTTGTGTTTTTCAATGATCTGGTTTAAAGACAGCAACACTGGAATCCAGCCTGTTCTGAAGTTTTATGGAGGTCATTAGACCTCCATTAACCTCCTTTCTGTGCGGTTGCTGATATGCGGTTTTTTGAGGGTTTAGTTTTTTTGACATTCAAGTGCCGTAATGGTCTAATTGAAATAAATGGTTTGAGTTGAGTTTGTTAAAAACTTTGTAAAGGTGGAGACTAAGCTGATGTTGGATTACTCAACTTTTTTGTGTAACAGAATTATATTTGAATGGCAGAGACTAGGACTAGGGAAGATAAACTTCGGGTTATACTTCAAGACACTAAGAGCCGGAAGAACCTCAAAACCAGAATATCGTCAGGGCACTTGTAGCTTTTGTTTCCTGAGGGATGGGGAGCGGTATTATCAGTGTATAAGGACTTGTAGAACTGAGTACACGTTTGAATAACTGTGAATAAATATGTAGTATAATCATGATTTTGTGTATCCGCAGCTGAAGGTGGGCGGCGGTGGCGTGCGTTCGTGGCGCGCGGTGGGCGGCGCGCACGGCGGGGAGCTCTCCGTGTTCTGTTGGTGATGTGCAGGCAGGTGCGTACTGTGTAGTGTGTAGCGCTACTGGACGCACCAGGCTAGCCGAGCACGAACGAACTTTATGGGACTATACTCTTTCGGGGCTTATGAAAAACAGCTCGTGGCATCGTCGTCGGTTCGCTTATGTAAGACGCTTTACACCTTCATCCTGTCGAAGAAACGTTGCCACGGATGGTGTTATTACGATCCAAGTTGACAGAAGACATCACGATTCACGAAAAATAGAAAATCATATTAAAATTAAACTTTAAAAATATTTATAAAGCAACACTATTGTATTGTACAACGGGGTGGTATCTGCAACTCCACGTCAAAGCGCGTATTTTGCGTATGGACTATAATCTACCACGCGGGCCCAGTGCGGTTTGGTAGATGTCACATGTCTTCGAATTTTTGGTCCTAGGACATGCCGGTTTCCTCACGATGTTTTCCTTCACCGTTTTGAGAGCAGTGGTGATGAAATAAGTTACACAAAGTAATGCGCCTGTCTGGGGTAAGTCGGGGCCGCCACCACTGGGCCACCGCTGCTCTCAAAGCAACACTAAACACGATTAAAACAGAATCTGAAGTCAGACTACAGAATAAATGTATGAATATGTTTGTTTAGGTCAAGTGTTGCAACTGAATTTTAACAGTTATCCCCAATCATATTCGCAAAATAAAATCACAAATCGGTTTTTTTTTGCTTCGTTACATTTGGTTAATCGTACTGAACGCTAGCTGTGTTTAAATTTGTCCACCTATTTCTACGGGATCTTATATAGGTACTTAGTTGATACCAGAGCATACGGACATCATTGTCCGTATGATCAAATTTGACGTTCTAGGGCTCTTGCCATCGTTGACTACAAACGTTTCTACGCTTTTTTCCATATTAGAAGGTCCAAATAGTAAAGATGAATGTTTGTGTATTGCAGAGTGTCGGCGGGGTGCCGCACAGTGCGCACACAGCCCTGACCCGCGCCGCACTGCCGCTGCACGCACGTACGTGCCACGCCGCACGTACGTACGTCCCGCGCCGCACGCACGTACGTGCCACGCCGCACGTACGTACGTCCCGCGCCGCACGCACGTACGTCCCACGCCGCACGTACGTCTCACGCCGCACGTCCGTACGTCCCGCGCCCCGCGCCCACAACTATTCTATGTGTTAGTATAACTGTCTGTAATCGATTCCCGTTAGCGCAATAAGAACGTTTCAGTACCGTATAATGTTGTATACCGCGTGGTAGCGGCGCGGGCGTGACGTCACGCGGCCGGCGACCGACGACATCCAGTTCCTTGTAAATTGCACTCTAATAATGATCAAAGTACAAACTTACGATACTAGAGGAGCCGAGGCCCTGCGCTCGGCCCTTCCCGGCGACACGACGCCGACGATGTTTTTCGAAGAATTTACTCGTTTTGAATACTGTGTTTTTATCCATCAGTTTGATACTCGACTAGATTGTCAGAACGCGGGATTTTGAATGAATATTTAGTTAATGATGTCAACGAAACTACAAGTTTATACGAGGCCATCGCTAGGGTAACGCTGTGCCCAAAATTACTTTTATTTGTCTATTGTGATAAAACGGTATTGTAATGATATTTCAATGGACTGAAATCGAGCGGCGCGGCGTCTTCCCCGCGCGCGGCAAATTCCACTCGTGGCGAGTTCCACTCGTGGCGGGTTGCACTCGTGGCGGGTTCCGCTTGTGGCGAGTTCCACTCGTAGCGAGTTCTACTCGTGGCGAGTTCCACTCGTGCCGGGTTCCGCTCGTGGCAAGTTCTACTCGTGGCGGGTTTCGCTCGTGGCGAGTTCCACTCGTGGCGAGTTCTACTCGTGGCGGGTTCCGCTCGTGGCGAGTTCCACTCGTGGCGAGTTCTACTCGTGGCGGGTTCCGCTCGTGGCGAGTTCCACTCGTGGCGAGTTCTACTCGTGGCGGGTTCCGCTCGTGGCGAGTGCTTCTCTCTGCAAGCGGGAGCAGGGGGCGTTGTCGCGTACGTTTGGGTATTAGAGGTGTGAAATTCGATAATCGCCTCGAGTTTTTGATCTCGAATTGCGACTGACACGCGGAGCGCGCATGAGACCCGCCGCACATGACGTCACACGCGTGACGTCACGACCGCGCGGTCTCACGCGCGCTCGCGGCACAAAACGTGATTCCTTCATAGATTAACGTTTATATTTTACCAGTTTAAAATGTCAATTGATATGAAGACGAGTGCGCACCTCGTCAGTTGCATGCGCTGCACTGTGCCGTGCGGTACTGTCGGTACTGTTGGTACTGCCGGTACCGAGCGGTACTGTCGGTACTGTTGGTACTGCCGGTACCGAGCGGTACTGTCGGTATTGCCGATACTGCCGGTACCGAGCGGTACTGCCGTTACTGTCGGTACCGAGCGATACTGCCGGTACCGAGCGGTACTGCCGGTACCGAGCGGTACTGTCGGTACTGCCGGTACCGAGCGGTACTGTCGGTACACAGCGCAGGGCGAGTGTCGGACGCATCTCGTCGTTCGTACAAGTTATGTCGGTTGTACTCTAGTTGTATACTTATGTTAGTAGTTTTTTTAGCGGGGCTAAAACATTCTGTTACTTGTATTGTGTTATAAAACGAAAACGAAAAAAAATGAAACATAATAAAGTTAATGTGGTGCGAGTGGAGTCAGTGAATTTAACGATAAAGACATTTAACAAATTTTCAAATTAATATGATAAAAAGTACTAAGACTTTTTTAAAAATCGCTTGGATAAAGATATTGTATGTACATAGTGTTAAGTACGTAGTATAAGTGCAGACTTAGATGTAGTAGGTATAACAAATTGTATGGCGGCGCTGCCCGGCAACCGGTGACGTCGCCCGATCTATTGTTAACGACTTTTCTTTTTTAATTGTGTTATTTTTTATTTCTGCTATAGTTTCGTTACTGACATTACATTGTTATCGATCAGCCGACGCCTGCGAGCCCGAGGCTCCGCTCCGGCCGCATCGAATGTCGATCTCGGATGTTTGCGAATTTTCATTACTATGAAGCCTCACTAGATATCAATAATATTAATACATTCGATAACGCCACTCGACATACAAATACATATTTTTACATGATTATTATCAAGTTTAATTTGTAGAAATGAATAGTTTTAAGTTCATTTCAGTTTGGTGTCACACTACTTGTATAGCTTGCGCGAGAACTGATAGAAAATGCCTAATTTTAGTAACTCGGGATCTGATCCTAAGAGCAGTTCTCACCACTTCCCGGCTGGTCACATAACGGTAATATAATGTGAATAATGGACATTTTTGTATGGGTTTTCTAGGGGATATATAGCTTACGACTAGCCTGGTAGAGGTGACAACAGCTCTAACCTGCACAACTATGAACACATGAAATTACAGATTTTTATTTACCGTTTGTGCAAACAGTCAAATAAAACTTGCGATTTCATGTTTTTTTTTTGTAATTACTATGTTAAACATATTATTATTGAACATGTACAAAATGTAATTTTACCGAAGTCGTAATACGCTAGAATCAGTCTCCGAGTGAAGCGCGAGCTATGGAGTGTGTGGCACCCGGGCGGAGCTTGCGGTACACTTGTTTGCAACAATCAGTGGTGATATTTTACAAAATAATTTATATTATGTTTTTATATATTAACAAGCGTAATAAAGAGTGAGCAAAAGCACATCTTATATCAATGTTTCATTATTCCCGTATTTGTGACGTCTACTTTATTCCACACTACCTTCTAACTAAAAGTACCTAATACCTTCGAAAACGAAGATGCAGGTTCATCATGGGTACAGTATACCTGCCGTATAACCTCCTGAATTATGAAAATGAGTGGAGGTCTTGTTTTTAGAAACTTGAGAAGCTATCTAAACTTCTATTTATCTCAAATCAGTTGAAAGGTTACCTCGCAATCTTGAGTAGAGTTAAGTGCGCCAATCTTGAAGTTTATCCGCTAGACTCCTAGGACATCTAGCTCCATCTCTGTCCCGGACTCTGGAAAAATCAAAACAATAGCACTTTTTAAGCGCATTACGATCTAGCACTAATTGGTTTGTGGAGGTCAGATTGGCAGTTGCTCCATACAAAGTACAGGTATTCAGCTGCATCCGGTTAGACTAGAAGCCGACCCCAACATAGATGATGAACGATCTGGCAAACGGAAAATATTTCTTTCAAATTAAAATATATATCTTTAATTTAATCATTTAATGGGCGATTCTTTCGTGAACGTTACTCTAGCAGGAAAGTGTCTCTTAGAGTTATATGAGTGGACCGTATACTTAGTGCCTTAGTTGCTGGAAAAACGTTACCCCAGCAGGAATCGTTTTTCCGTTTTTCTCCAAAACGACAAGAGGCACCAATTCATTATGTGGAGGCACATTTACAGCAACTTAAGGCACTAATTATACGTTCCACTCATATATAACTGTAGGATACACTTTCCTGCTAGGGGTAACGTACACGATTCGTTCTTTCTTTTGCGTGTGGTTCGAGCCTAATCTAGTGTCAGTTTTTTTGCCGCCCATGGGCTTCATAAGGTCACCGTCAGGTTGGCTAGACCAAACGAGATATGTACATGAGACCTCAGACCATGTGCACTGTTTCTTATTTGATACTATTTAATACCTTTAATGAAGTATTTGGTACCTTTGGGTTAAGAGAGTTATCAAAGAAATAAAGTGGTCAGCCATTCTGACGTCAGGTTGGCTGACCAATTTCAAGTTCTCATACTTTTAGCGTTGTATTAACTGCGTTGTTAATGTTAATATTTAATACCTATTTGATACCTTAACATATATTTATTGCACAGCTTTAAGAAGCTCCTATGAAAAGTTATTAATAAAAGCCATTAAGCGCCTGTACGTAAATTGTTGACGTCTTTTCTTCTCAGAATGATTGCTAACAATGTTTTTGCAGGCGCTTAGTGGCTTATGAACAACTTGTTTTTGGATATTCATAGATAAGTTTTATCCTTTTGTGTTATTTTATAATTATCGCATTTATTCTTAGGAATATGAGTAAGTACCTACTTGGTGATTTATTATATTGATCTTGATCAAATTACGATACATTATTCCAATCCAAGTGCGTAAATACGATCATCTCCATTTTGACGGCAAGGCTAGCCGAGGCTAAAAATCATAAATATTGGGGTTTTCGGGCATCCAAGCTCCACTATATTGAGAATTAATAACTCGTCATTTAATTATGTGACGAATTCATCCATAGTTCAATTTAAATAAGCAGTGGTAATGATATATTTTGATATTCAAAACAGAAGTTTCGCGCCATTCTTGTTTGTTTACATTTTATTTTTAACATTTAAACACACAGACACGTTTAGATTCTACAACAGATATGACAAATATACATCCAAATATTATAAACAACATGAGAATACCCATAACTTAACGTAACTTACTAATAAAGGACCAATAACACGTAATATTCATTACCACTACTTAATTTTGTATTCGAAAATAGACGAACATTTTTTTTTTAATTTGTGATGTGTGAAAGCGATTATTGCAATCGATTATTTTTTTGTAAAATCGATTAACTCGAGTAATTTAATTACGGAATTTATCAGTCCGATTGATGGAAATTAAAACAATTTTGTTAATACATATTTATTATAATATTGTTTTGAACTTTAGTTAGGTAATTTTAATAGTTTTTCGTACATTGTACCAACCCAACAATAAAAGCTAAGAGGCTTAATTCGCGCCGATTTTTTTCCGTATAAAAATTTAAATTAAGAATGCACTATTCAAAATTAAATTGTACTTACTAGGGTACTTTATTGTGTTTTATTTTTGTTGGTTGGATTTAGTGCACCTGGGATCTTAATACTGGTCCTGTAGATATGGTAAAAATTGGTTTGGTTCCAATGATAATTGTATTAAGTAAACAAAATGGGGAAATATGGGGAATATGTAGTATGATTAGGTTAATGAACCCATTAACCAAAAAAAAACCCTTTTCTGTCACATTGGTGTGTAAAGGCCTTCCCATGACTTTCTAATTTTATTTATTTCTCACGTTTTCCGAACAATAATTTTAATCGTCAATTTTCATGTAATTTTCAAAGATGCAGAATAATAACAGTCGCTCGGGTCGATCTTTAGGTTAAGCCTTGCTTGTCTAGGTTGGTGTGTGGATGGGTGACAACCCATTACATACCGAGTTTCCTCCGTGCATCGGAAAGTACGATAAGTAGTTGGTCCCGGCTGTCATTTGTAGATCTTTGACAGTCGTTGCCATTAGTCAGCGACCCAATAAGTTGGACCACCAGTCTTAACAAGGGGTATCGTATTACCCAGTTACCCAACTTGGTTGTGGAGGTCAGATAGGCAGTCGCTCTATGTAAAATACTGGTATTCAGCTGTATGCGGTTAGACAGGAATTCGACCCCATCATAGTTGGGAAAAGGCTAGGCAGATGATAAATTGTCATTAGATTTTGAATACTTAGATAAACTTGGTTTAGTAACAACAGTTTTAAAGTCCATAATATTGATTTATCATGGCGCACCATATCCAACCTTCAGACATTGCAAAACAAAATTCACAATAAATGATTAAAGTTAATAAAAAAAAAGTGAATGTATGTGTATACTCACAATTACAATACCTAATTTTAATTTTAAATTAAAAAAATCGACGCGAATTTAGCCAAAGTCTGTTCGTACAGTTTAGGGCTTGAATAACGGACGCTTTTTCAATTCCGGAATTGGGTTTCGATATTCAGTATTTCAATTCCGGAATTCCGGAACTGAAGTATCTTTTTGTATAAAATAGTGAATAAGGGGTTTAAATTGTCTATAAATATTAAAAAAAAAAAACAAAAATGTCATACATTATAAAACTAAAGAAGACGGGTATTTATCGCGAATTTACCTTTAATCCCGACGTTTCGACCGGATTGCACCAGCCGCTCACCGCCGCCGCCACCGCCGCCGCCGCCGCTGCTCTCTTCAGCTTGGAATCCAGTAATCACTAAGTGTACTCGTCAAGTGAAATCGCCTCAAAATACGGACACTGTTAGTGTAGTGTGATAAATGGTAATAAAATAATAATCATCAAAATCGGTTCACCCAGTCGAAAGTTCTGAGGTGACAACAAAAAAACTACAGTCGAATTGATAACCTATTCCTCCTTTTGGAAGTCGGTTGAAAAAAGTAGGATTCATTTCAAAATTTAAATATACTTATTTAAAATTTATACCAAGGAGTTTTCATTGCGTCTCAAATTTTTTTTCCAAACTTAATTTGATTGCGGGTATCGATTAGGCTGAATGCAAGTTTTTAATCGTAATGATGAAACTCCTGTTTATGGTCAGCACTACGAAGTGATATATGTCATGTTATACGTTGGTTGCAAACTTGCAATTTTTTTAGTAGGTAATATTTGTCAAGACTTAGATCGTGGCTTTTCTATGAAATGATATTCTATGAATAATGGCAAAAATTAGAACGCAGATAATTTACTAATTTTATTATGCCCTTTTCAGTTTGTTTAGCAAACGAGAAGCTTGCCTATGTACATTACTCCCAGCGCATCTACGTTACCTAGTTTTTGGAAGGGTGCAGTAATATGTGTTAAATACATGTTTGGCAGTATACCGACGCCGTTTTACCGACTTAATAAATACCTTACTTGAGATATTAAGCACAAACTTATCGTACGAAACAGCTTCCTTGACATATTTTCCATTAAAAAATCGAATGCTGAAAGCTTAAGTACGAAAATTCTGTAAATTCTTGACAAAGTCGCATCACCCCGCCGATTCAGCTGATGTGTCATGTGTCTTGTCGTGCACAGTAAGTTACGAAATCCGTTGAATAAACATTTCATGTTTTGGCAAAGATTTCTATGCAAAAAAAAATGGCGATATAATGAAAATATTTATAATTTGAGAAAACGCTGTCCTGTATTACTTATTTTTCGAGTTACATCATTATTGTCGCAAAGAAGCGAAATAATGTATCGTAATTTGATCAAGATCAATATAATAAATCACCAAGTAGGTACTTACTCATATTCCTAAGAATAAATGCGATAATTATAAAATAACACAAAAGGATAAAACTTATCTATGAATATTCAAAAACAAGTTGTTCATAAGCCACTAAGCGCCTGCAAAAACATTGTTAGCAATCATTCTGAGAAGAAAAGACGTCAACAATTTACGTACAGGCGCTTAATGGCTTTTATTAATAACTTTTCATAGGAGCTTCTTAAAGCTGTGCAATAAATATATGTTAAGGTATCAAATAGGTATTAAATATTAACATTAACAACGCAGTTAATACAACGCTAAAAGTATGAGAACTTGAAATTGGTCAGCCAACCTGACGTCAGAATGGCTGACCACTTTATTTCTTTGATAACTCTCTTAACCCAAAGGTACCAAATACTTCATTAAAGGTATTAAATAGTATCAAATAAGTATTAAACAGTGCACATATACATGAGTGTATATATGATATGTACATGAGACCATGTACATATCTCGTTTGGTCTAGCCAACCTGACGGTGACCTTCATAAGGCGCTTTCAATTTAGACGTTTCGTGTCGCACCGCTGCGGTGCCGAAGAGCTGCGTTTGTCGTCTTGCGTACGGACGTTCGTTTGTTTTCATACAAAGCGCGCGGTGCAACAACAGTGCGGCTTCAATATCGCTGCGGTACCGACGACGTACGTTTGCCGCACCGCGCGCTTTGTTTGAAAACAAACGAACGTCCGTACTGTATGAAGATACACGCACCGCTTCGGCACCGTAGAGGTGCGACACGAGACGTCTAAATTGAAAGCGCCCTTATTTGGCTTTACAACGTGCCGTCGAGAAATATCTCTCAAGTATGCTGGTTTCCTCACGATGTTTTCCTTCAAGTGACAATTATACAAGCGCACATGAGTTTGTAAAATGGGTGAGTCATGATCTACAATTTCATAGGTAAAGACCTAATATATTTTGAATGGTCGAGGTTGAGGCCAATGGACAGTTATTTTTTTAATAAATTTTAAAACAGTATCGCCGGCCAAGGTTCCATCATCGAGATACCAACCCGCCAACCCTCTTGCACAGGGCCCACAGCTGGGCTTTTTCTCTGGCACATTGGCCCTGTACAGATAAGGTCCTTTAGGTGCTGAGGACTTAGGTCAGCGGAGCCGCTCCGGAAGGAGCAAACGGGTGTAACCACCTCTAAGACAGCGCGGTGCCAACACATCGCTACTGTAGTGAACCCAGACTACTCCGCTAATGTCACCTAACCTTAACTTCGTTTCCCTAGGTGGGCACTATACCACTTGTACCAAAGCTTTTTTGGCGATCAGTTGTTCCCAAGCATTTAGCGAGTTCTCCCAGACCGCAAGGCGCACCCAATCTGCTAACAACTAATATGATTGAGCTATTGACCACGAAATGTACCATTAGTAGATAGTTTAAGAACGTTCTGACAAAGAAAACATCAGTTTTTTTTTATGCTACGTGAATTACCAAATAGGTAGAATAGACTACCATACCGACCAAAGATAGCGAGACGCTGGGCCAAGTCCAGCTTGTATTACGCTAAAAGGTCTTTCGGTCTCTAAAACAGCTATTTCAGCATGTTAATTGACTGTATAGTTGGTATAGTGCACTGTTATATCGGAGACTCCGATCTAACGCGCACTACAACCAGTAGCGAGCAATAGTTAAAACAACGTTTTTAATGCTTTATTGCCAAGCCTTTTAGACGTGCAGCCTGATCTTAACCATTTGCAAGACAATTTAATTTAAGCCTAAAAATAATTACATTTTGGCCCCTTTTCTGTAGAAGTCAGCTGGACGGGAGGCCGATAAAGTCTGCGAAAGTGTTTCGTACGTTACTGCCTCTCGGGTATTGAAATTTTTACCACTTAAAAAAGGACCACATTTTGAAAAAAGTAATTTCTGTTAGAGCTAGGTCCTGATAGCTTCCAGCTGTAACTCTTGTAGTATTACGAGGGTCTGTCATTAAGTGTGAGGCCGATCACGAGGCTCGATCTTCCAACTCAAAATTACCTGATTTAAAATAATTCAACCGATAATGAATCGTGTTTATGCA
Organism: Xestia c-nigrum; assembly: GCA_916618015.1. NCBI lineage: Eukaryota > Metazoa > Arthropoda > Insecta > Lepidoptera > Noctuidae > Xestia > Xestia c-nigrum. Next base: position 25,558,483 of record OU745252.1, on the reverse strand, counting down.
AGCAGTGTACACGTCGTTATTGTTTCGTATTTTTGGCGCAGCGGTATTTACCCGTAGGAACTAGAAACTCATTTTCGAAATTTGTTCGAATTTGCGTCGGGGGGTTGCGGGATGTAATGCGACCCCGGACTAGTGCCGGCCCGCTTGACCTGCGGGCATCGTCCCGGGGGAGTGAGGTGTAAAGCTCTCCGCGCCGCCTCGTGTCCAGTGTGCTGGGATGCAACGACTGTTCCCGGATCCGTCGTCAAGTAGTGGGCGTATCGCCTCTATTGTGTCGAGGCTGGCGGAATGGAGCTCTAGCCTCTCCCGCCCATTCCGCTACCATAACCAACCAGGGCAGCGTTACAATAGCCTTTTGCCCACGGTCCTTGGCCTCGCGCCACTGGGGCAGTGTCGCAAGGGTTTCCAAAGCGTTTTCTAAGGTGAAGGTCCGACCAGTACATGAGCAGCCTCGTAAGAACCCTGACCAACGCTCTCTGCGGTCTAGCATCTCTACGGCAGCCGGCAACAGGCTCGGGCCCCACAGATTGGAAAGCAACGTTGACACTCTGGGCACCAGCCGCTGAAAGACCATCGCTGCCATGTACGAGCTCCCCCGAGCTGTGACCGCGCAATACGTTACATTCACCAAAGGGAAATAGCCAATAGCCTCGACCCACATCTGAGGAGGCTTTCGCTTGACAGTTGGGTCAAGGCGTTGGTTCCTGCAATGCAGCAAGTACTTCTGGACACGGCGCGTAGTGCTAGGAGATTCATGAGTCGTGACCACCGGCAGCTCCGATTCTGACCTTTCTTCCGACCTGATGCTGGTGGGTTACTATAATATATTTTTTGTTCTTAATTTTTTTATATTTAAAATGTAATTAATGATGAATGAATAAAGGAAATAGATATAAATAAATAAGTATAGGGAGCCTAGTAGTACCTATCCACTCAGATCCAGCCTGTCCCCTTGCTGTCCTCTTCCAGCGACGCCCTAAGCCGAGGCCCATACTCCGCAAGTAGTTTGTAAGTTGTATGCCTTGGCTAGAGGCCTTACACTCAAGGTACCCACAGGATAGTCCGGTTAAACAGACGACAACCTCTCTAGGTTGAACTGCGAGAAGCCATTCCGAAAAAAAAAAAACTAGTATCAGGTACGTAGTGTTGTGTTGGTAGGTACGGAATAATAGATGTCGCCAGATTGAATGTTGGTAAATGATAAATGATAAATGATCTTTATTTTGTAAGTAGGTTTTCACAAACACTTTTACACGTCAATTTTTTTTAAACTAGATGGGGCCGGAGTTTCGTACCTGACTACTCTGAGAAGAAACAGCCGAAACAAACTCAGAGGTCATAGTCTCTTTTGAAGTCCAGACATAATCTTGCTCAATTCACATGAGGATCATGTAGATGTTGGTGTCTGAGATGGTCTTTTGAAGAAAGAACCATACAGATTTGAGTGAACCTGTCCAGTCAGTGCAAGCATTTGTCAGTTATCGTGTAGCTCGACTTATAACACAAGGAGCTCAACGAAACGACGAACAATACCAAAGAAAGGACATTTGGGTAGGTCGCTTATAGAACTCAAACTGCCAGACGGTTGAACAAATTATGACGATGAAACAAATAATTACTTCAATAAAATTGGTAAACAAATTATGATGATGAAACAAATAATTACTTCAATAAAATTCATGTGACCTATTTTGTAAGCAATGTTGAAGGTTTTTGTATAAATAAAGTTTTTTTTTTTATTTATTTATGCGAGACGGCCCTCTTTTCAACCGACTTCCAAAAAAAAGGAGGTTCTCAATTCAACTGTATTTTTTTTTGTGTTTGTTACCTCATAACTTTCGAGGGTGAACCGATTTTGAAGGTTCTTTTTTTGTATGAAGGCTGGTACTTCCCGTGTGGTCCCATTTTTAGATCTGACGCTGAACTTCGGATATATGAAGGAACTCTTCAAAAATATCTGCAGTGATTGCAGCAATCGCTTGGTTGGTTATTGTTTATACAACATCATGACGTAACATCACGCTTGTATGCTCTGAGGGGGGTACTCAGAAGTATATAATACACCCAGATTTCGACAGTTAGGTGTGTTAAATTCAATTTATTGGGGACTAGCTTCTGCCCGCGACTTCGTACGCGGATACTGTCGTTTATTATTTTTCTTATACCAGCGATAACGGGGTCGTCAAAATCGAAAATCTGAAACGGTTGATGTCGAATTCTAAGAGCCCGGGGACGGGAATACAACAGGATGCGCTTACGATCAGCAGACAGTCGCGCATCACGTTAATTTCGCACTAGTCTCTAGAGACCTAGAAGCAGATGCGTATATACGCTGAGAACTCAAGCTCAATTCTCTATCCGTGAACGTCTCCGACCCGCAAGACAATGCGTGACGTTCACGATCAGCAGTGAGTCGCGCGTAGAGGTTGCAATCGAATATTCGAATATTCGAATTATTCGAATTTTCTTTCCAAATTAATATTCGAATAGTAAATAAAATTAAATTCGAATATTCGAATACTACCAAAAATGTTACTTGTCCAAAGTCTTTGTTGGTAGAACTTAAACATTGTTGTTGGCAACACATCTAGACGGTATAACTTGACGCCATTATGTTGAGTTACGGAAATAGACCGGGAGGTATCGTTGCAAGTTCATGAAAGCGGCTGACGCACACGCTGAACTACAGTACTTTCACAGTTTTTATGTCTTGTGACTGGGACTGTAGCTACATTTAAATGTCATCTTTGTTTCGACAATTCAAAAGTGCCTGTTATTGGCCTACTTGAAATAAATGCTTTGATTTGATGATTTGATTTTGATTTACGCATAATCCCCCCACAACTATGCAGCTGACGATTTCAGCCAGTTTCAGCCGGCGTACTATGAGTTATGACTGATTTTTTTATTTTTTTTACAACTTTCGTAACCTCCAAATCCTATCCTATCCTTTGAGCGATTACTATGACTTTTTTTTTGCAACGGTACCTCCCGGACTAAAAGCGTTGTTATTTATTTGTAAAGCGGTGATTTTCGATATTTTATTAGGTAGGTAAATCTGATTTAATTATGAATTATTATTTATGAATCTGATTTAGTAGTGTAATATGGCTTAAGAAAATGATATTGCAATATCTTTACGACACCTTTACATTTGTGAAACCTTTGTTCTAATTAATACGATATAAAACATTTGAAGACGGGTATTTATCGCGAATTTTCCTTTAACTTAATCCCGACGTTTCGACCGGATTGCACCAGCCGTGGTCGCGGGGAGACTGAAGTATTGGAGGTACCGCGACAGCAAAGTGAAGGCGTTTATTCAACTACCCTCACTCATCTTCATAATTGTTAATTATCACAGTCCGATAGTGACCTATGTAAGACGCCTGATTCTAAAGGCGATGTTCGTAAACGTAAACAACCAGAATGCGAATTCACTCAGGCGCTTAATGCTTTATCGTTGGAATTTAAAAATACTCTTAACGAGTGGCGCAAGGAACTTGATACCCGAATCACAACCATCTCTGATAATGTCTCAAATATCCGAGGCGAAATTGCCGCCTTTACCCAGGTTACAACCGAAATTAAAAATGATATTGCCACTATTCGTTCTGATCAGTCTCAAATAACCACACGCCTTTCCGAACTGGATAAAAAGTACGATCAATTAGCTATTGACTTGATAGCTGTACAAAACTCAGTTGAATATGTTTCCGCAGAACAGATTGATCTGAATAATCGATTAAAAATGCAGGAGATGGATACGAAGAAGTCAATAAGCGATCTCATTTCGAAAATTGACTATCTAGACCAAAATGCCCGACAATGCAACTTGGAGATATGTAATGTACCTGAAAGGCGCAATGAGAACCTGATAACGATTATGGAAAGCATAGGTTCAAAAATTAATTACTCCGTATGTGCTAAGGATGTTGTCGCTATCCACCGTGTTCATCATGCACACCAACAGAACGACAAACCAAAAAACATTGTCGTAAAATTGGCCTCGCGAATACTTCGTGACAATGTACTCAGCGCCTTTCGACTGGCAAAAGGGCTGACCTCCGACCAACTAAGCATCTCTGGTACCCCGTCGCGTATATACATGCATGAACATCTCACGTTAAAGAGAAAACTTTTGTTTCGTGACACCAAAGAAGCAGCCCAAAGGAATAATTATAAGTTCGTGTGGGTCAAACATGGCACAATTCTCGTTCGAGAAAAAGAACAAAGTAAATCGTTTGCCATTCGATCACACCAAGATATTGGTCAAATCAAACCCGGTGCTGCCGCGAAGGATGACTAGCGGCCTAGACATTATGTTTAATAAGTGTTTACTCTCGCTCATTATTTTTTCTATGTGTAGTGTAGATGTACCCTGGTCGTATTGTTTGGCAGGTCATCTAGTTGTATTGATTTTAATCAAGGGGACTCTGGTTGAGCTCTGCGACCGGTGTATGCATGTAATTGCGTTGTCTGTAGTTTGTAAATGTTACTATAAATGTGTGCGTTCTGAGGGTTGTATGTTCCTTTTAAAATGTGTATCATGTTTGTTTTTGCTGTCCATGTTTATACTGTACTCTAGCGATGTTAATGCCTTATCAATGCCTGTACTTTTTACTTTATTGGGTTCGTCAGACTTCAAAGAGAAAAATTTTAACTATCACATCACGTATTCTGATTATAGCCGTAAAGATGTTCTTTTCGGTCAGATTATTGTATTCCTTCCCCATGAAAATGGCTAACGACAAGTTATCTATCTACTATCAAAATTGTAGGGGGCTCCGCACTAAACTGCATGTTCTTTATATGAATATTTTATCAAATTGTTATGATATCATTATACTCACCGAGACATGGCTCACTTCTGAAATATTAGACTCCGAATTTATTGATGATCGGTACACAGTGTACAGATGTGACAGGGATCGCGAGGCAACAAAAAAGAAGGATGGCGGTGGAGCCCTTGTTGCAGTGTTGAAGGGACTCAGATCCAATATAGTTGAACCCGCTTTTCAATTTAATAAAAGCATTGAGCACATCATACTACGGTTGCCTAGCGCAAAGACAGGAAAATATGATATAATATGTTCAGCATATATCCCACCCAAAACACCCGAAAGCATTTATGTTGCCTACTTAGAGTCCCTGCAAACCCTGTTGGACGACGGGCGCGTTGAAAACTTTTACGTACTTGGAGATTATAATCTTCCTGACATTGATTGGCTCGCTGGTGGCAACACCACGGCTACTACGCAACAAATGTGTGTTGGTAGTTCTTCAGTCTGCAGGCACTTGAGTATTTTTATGTCCCTGCTCAATAGCTACCAATACAATAATATTAAGAACTCGAGCGGGAAGATTTTAGACTTGGTGATAAGCAACAACGACTGTTCTGTTTTAACACCAACTGACTTACTGTTGAAACCAGATCTCCATCACCCGCCGCTGTATATCTTAGTGCCTTGTAAGTTGCACAGCAGTGCGATGATGCGTAAGGCGGCTCAAAAGCATAATTATTCTAAGGCGAACTATGAACTTATTAATCGCGATCTGCTCAAAATTAACTGGGTTCATAAACTTCACGAACAATCTGCAGAAGACGCGCTGAATACGTTCTACGAAATTGTATACCAAATTATTAAAGCCCATGTTCCTCTAAAGACAGTTAGGTCTACCAAATTTCCATTGTGGTTTTCCCCATCTTTAATACATATATTTAAAAATAAATTGAAGGCATGGAACAAATGGAAGACCTATCAAAACATATCTGACTATGAACAGTTTTCACTTTATAGGTCCAGATTCCATGCTGACTGCAAGACATGTTACAGTCTATACTTTAAATCAGTAGAAGATAGTATAAAAGTCAACACCAAATATTTCTGGACCTATGTAAATCGAATGAATGAATCGGCAGTCTAAAGCTCCAATCCCTTCAACCATGCACTATAAACACCTATCATCGACCGATCCTGAGGAGATCTGTAATCACTTTGCAAACTTTTTCCATTCTGTGTACGAACCTTCTACTCTCTCAAATAATCAGACCCAGGACAATGAATATGCTGAAAATAGTTCCGTTGTTAGTAGTCTTGAGGTTACTACTGACCAAGTACTCAGTGCCCTTAAATGTTTAGATTGCACCAAAGGGCCAGGCCCAGACGGTATTCCACCAATTTTCCTTAACAAGGCAGCTCAGGCGTTATGTGCACCATTGTGTATAATATATAATAAGTGTTTGCGTCAGGGAACTTTCCCAGAAATCTGGAAGCGGGCAAATATTACTCCCGTTCATAAAAGCGGTTCAAAACATGACGTTGAAAATTATCGGCCCATTTCTATTCTATCGGCATTGTCAAAGCTTTTCGAAAGGCTCGTTCACGATCAGTTGTATCCAATTGTCCATGACAAAATATTACAACAACAGCACGGGTTCGTAAAAAGAAGGTCTACAACTACTAATATGATAGCTTTCACCGACTATTTATTTACTAACATGGACTCTCGTGTACAAGTGGACGCTGTATACACTGACTTTCGAAAAGCTTTTGACAGGGTCGATCATGAATTGCTTTTAAAAAAGCTAGCATTCAATGGAATCCGCGGGGATCTGCTACGGTGGTTTGTTTCCTATGTGTCAAATCGAACACAAAAGGTAGTGATCAATGGGTTCCACTCCACCGCCATAACCGCGACATCAGGGGTGCCCCAAGGCTCAATCCTGGGACCTCTTTTGTTTATAATTTTTATTAATGACATCGACGTATGTTTCCATGACTCTAAGTTCCTACTTTATGCAGACGATCTGAAAGTATTTAGACCCGTTAGAACTTTAATAGATTGTCACTTACTCCAACAAGATCTTAATCGCTTAGCCGAGTATTGTATTAAAAACAAACTCCAACTCAGTATACCCAAATGTTGCTGTATCAGCTTTACCAAAAACAAAAACCAACTTAAACACCCTTATGCACTACAAAGTGAAATCCTAGACAGAGTCAACACAATTCGTGATCTGGGGATACTACTCGATAATAAACTGCACCTGGATGCACATGTTGATAAAATCATAAGCCAGGCTTATCGAATGTATGGCTTCGTGATAAGATCAGCAGCAGAATTCATCAACCCGAGCACGTATTTACATTTGTATCGGTCATTAATTCGATCTCAACTTGAATATGCTGTGCCAGTGTGGAGTCCCTATTATAATAAATATAATGACAGTATTGAACGTATACAACGCAAGTTCCTGAAAACGATGCATTACCGTTGTTCCAGAAGTCGTATTTATCAATCATATAACGACTTGCTAAACAAATATAATATGATCTCTTTGAAGTCTAGACGTACTTTTCTAGATACTATGTTTCTATACGATCTGTGTAACAACTCATATGATTGTGTGGACATCCGTAACAAGCTTTGCTTTTTTGTACCTAGAACGATTCAGAGACGGGAGGTGCGCTCGCGCCCTGTTTTCGCTGTCACTCCTAGTCGCACGAATGCAGGCTTGCGTGCGCCTCTACGTCGTCTCACAGACAATTTCAACAAGTTCTTTTCTAACCTGGATATATTTGCTCTGTCTGTTGGATCATTTAGAAAGATATTACTTGACACAATCCAGAATCTTTGTGAATAATATTTTATTATAATAGTTTTCTTTAGTGGCTTTACTGTATATGAGTTTTATCTCATGAATTTATCTACTTTTTTGGACTTTTACTTCATCAACATTGTCTTTGTCTTTTGTGTATCTGTGGAGAACGTTGTTGGTTGCACATTTGTATAGCTCCTTATATTTTATTTTTTATCATATATTGTGTAATTGTTGGTTCTTCCAAATAAATAAAATAAAATAAAATTAGGGCCGGTTCACACTAGGACAGCAGACTACCCTAACAGTGTCCTTATATTGAGGCGATTTCACTTGACGAGTACACTTAGTGATCACTGGATTCCAAGCTGAAGAGAGTTTGAAGCCGTCTTCGCGATTGAAATTAGGGTACTTCTTGATCTCAATCGCTTCCCGAACCATTCTCTAATAATAGTGCTTCTCATGGGCAAGAACTTTTGGGTTGTGTAACTCCATCCAGTGGTTGGGTCCTGAGTCTATCATGTTCCGCTATAGCAGACTTGTTCGTTTGTCGATTTTTGACCGCTGCTATGTGTTCTTTAACCCTTTCAGCGACTGTTCGCTTCGTTTGGCCTATGTAGGAACGCCCGCAGCTGCAATCGATCTTATGAACAACAGGAACCTGGAATGGTACTACATCATTTGGTGTACGCAGACGCTTCGCCACTTTGTTTAATGGAGCATAAACAGACTTTATTGAAAGCTTCTAGAAAAGGTTCCCAATTTTGTCCGTTACCCCCTTCACATAAGGCAAGAACGCTGGCTGTCTGGTTACCTCAATGTGTCTATTCTTCTGCTTGCGGCTGCCATCTGGATGCCATCCATTAGTCCTATACCCGTTTCGTTTTAGAACCTCCTGAACATGTTCCAGCTCTTCGGGCAGATGTTCAGGGTCACAGATGTCATAGGCTCTGTTCATAAGAGAAGACACCACAGACTGAAGATGTGCTGGATGATGATGAGAGGCAGCATTCAGATATCTGTCCGTGTGCGTTGGTTTTCTGTACAATGCGACAAGGTTCCATTGGCCTTAACCATGACTTATAAGTCTAAAAATGCTAAAGATCGGTTACCCTCCATCTCATACGTGAACCTTATCTTCGGGTGTAACCTTAAATTCGCGATAAATACCCGTCGTCATATGTTTTATAATGTGTTCTGATCGTGAAAGTTTAAAAAAGACAAATAATTAATACGAGTTAAGACTTTTTAATTTGTTTGAGAATGTTATAATGGTTTTGATTAACATGTTTATTCATGTATAATCGTGAGATTTATAAGAACATATGTTTCCAATGTTACATTACTTGCAAAGTTGCAGTGTATAGGTACATTAGAAATGCATCACATTTGTAAATTAAAAAAAAGACAATTTTTGTTTTATAATAGACGAACTTGTGGCTTCTTTTGTTGATTATGTAAATAATTATTGTGCCAGGTTTACTTAAGTACATGGAAATATAGTTCCTAAAGCAATAAAAGCTGTATTTTAAGCACTTTTAATTTTTTGGAAAATATTCGAATATTCGAATAATATTCGAATAGCACTGAAAAAATATTCGAATATTCGAAAATCAAAACTATCGAATTTTTGCAACCTCTAGTCGCGCGTCACGTTTCTCACTTCTCTAGAGATCTAGAATTCGATGCGTAGATATGCTTGGAACTCAAGCGCAATTCCCTAAACGTGAACGTCTCCGACTCGCAAGCATGTCTTGCAAGTTCACGATCAGCGGTCAGTCTCGCATCATATTCTTAATTCACAGGTCCCGAGAGACCTGGATGTACCTATATGCGTAAAAACGCTGAGAACGCAGCCGTGCTTCGCAATCGAGGCGATAGAGATTTCCACGGAGAGAGTTGCAGCCTGATATTCTCGAACAGCATCAAGTCTCTCCCGACGTGACGTGTAGATTTTTGGGATCTTATGATCCTCAATCTTTTAGCTCCTTTGGGACATTGGGAAAGATTTGACCTCTTTCTAGGCATGGTTATTGAAGATACCTAATCAATTAAAATCTAAGTGACTGCTCCCCTGCGTTACCGGGTAGGCTACCGTGTCACGAAGATAAATGGAAAAGGAAATTAAACACTCAAATAGCATAAGCCCGAAGGCATATTTATTCGATAAATTAAAAAAAGAAATGGTATTGGAGTTTTGGCCAGTAGATTGAAATTTTCAAACATATAATCTATACCATCGTCATCGAAGCTCAGTCCTAAACTGTTACCGATTTCACCGCGTGGAGGTAAATCCTAGCTTGTGTTATTTTATAATTTTATTATACAGTGAAATTAGTGATAGCTTTGATTTCCACATCAGATGTTTCTGATCTTCGTTTTTTATAAGCCAACAGTAAATGCCCATCGGACTGAACAACTTTTGCTAATACGTCATTCTATATGTGTTATGGTGTAGCTGGGCTCTTGGAGTTCCACAACAGGTGTTCCAGATCTTCGATTTTTATTAATCAACAGAGAGTGCTAATCAAATTGAACAACTTTTGCTAAGACGTCATTCCTATGTGTGTTATGGTGTAGCTGGGATGTTGGAGTTCCACATCAGGTGTTCCAGATCTTCAAATTTATTCTCTCAGCAGAAAATGCTTATCACGTGGAATAATTTTTGCTATGGAACCATTTTTCTATCTCTTATAGTTTAGCTGGTCTGTTGCGGTTCTGCATCAGATGTTCAAGTTTCCAAGATAAATTATGCCAAGCCAATATGTTGCCCAGACTTGATACCTATACAACAGTATAAAAATCATTCAAATCCGTCCAGTAGTTCCGAAGATATTAGCGTGTACCAACAAACAGACACAGACAATCAGATTTCTTTTTTGGATTCGTGATTACTGTTTCTAAAACCACACCCAAATGTTTTTTTTATATATTCAATGTTCAGACAGTTTTTTTACTGATTTATTATACGTATATACTTATCAATATATAAAATATAAATATACTTAATATAATTAAACAGGGTTAATGGTTATGAGTCGACCTAGATCTGTTAAGGGGTTGAAGTTTGCATCATTTCTGACTGATTTGACTAACATCAAACATCATACTCCAAACTAAACCGTTTTTTAAAAAAGAAGTTTCAAGTTTTTTCATAAAATTTATTTATTTATTTAAAATAGGTGCACCAACAGTACATACATAAAACATTTATAATTAAAGGTCCATTTGGTATGGTTCTAATGTACGTACCAATTATAGGTGTACACAACATTCATAACAAAATAAAGCAATGACTTAAAACTAAAAAAGAGATCAAATAACAGGCTTACAATAACACTCGAATTTTGACGAATTTTTTGTCTATTGTCCAATTATTTTGTAATTTGTGGCTCTAATTTATTTGATTTATCAATTTTTGTAAAGTAGATAAGTTGTTTCATTATTCTCAACACGAAAATCGCAAGTAACTTAACAAACTGGGTCGTACTCGTAGATTGAAGGTTACAAAATAGATTCAATTCGTAAAAAGTATTTTATTCTTTCAGGAATATTTAAAAAAAAAAAAGTGTATCGCAGCGGGGTTACCACTGACAGTTTTTCTATGGAACTGACAGCGTGCGACTCAGTTTAGGACCTGAATTGAATCGCATTTATAGGTTGTGGTAACCCAGCAGGTATGCTGCAGATGTGCTCGTAAACATCTACGTTTCTTCAGCTATCCAACAAGGTATAACACTTCTGGGTATTATTATAATTAATAGACAAAAAAGTTGATAAAAGGCTCCCAGGTAACAAATAACGATGCTGCGTAAGGCTCCTTGTTGCGTCTACTTTTCTTCGTAGGAATACGGTTCGTGCAAGCGCGATATCATACGATGTACTTAACCCTTAATTTGGCAATGTACTTCACTGATGACATTAACTTTAAAAAAATCTACTATCTCAAAAATCCACAAAAAATACCATTTTTTATTTTCAATGAGTTGCAATAATTGTCAATTGTAGTAGAAATTTATTTTATATTGTGGTAACACCAAAAATAGTTTGTCAAATTCAAAATGTCTTCGAAACGATCTGGTGTCTCTGCGACTCGGGTAAGTTTTTTAATATTTTCTTTAATTTTTTGTTTTGTAGTTCTAGTTTTTTTGCTTTGAAGTGCATGGGGACCTAACAAGTTATATAAATTATTCGCTATTTTCGGTGTAATTTACGTAATCACAACTTTATGAGTTAGAAACAATGTATTGTAAAAAAACTCATTTTCCAGTATTAACAATATTTGTATTTATAAATGTGTACTGTTACTTAGAATAGGTACAACTTGGTATTTATCCTCATCAAGCTTAAAATAATATCAAATCTATATAAATCAAAGAATAGTTTCTTGAGAAGATGCTTTTGTTTTTTTTACCTCAAAAATCGAATAATCATTTTATTTCTTTTTTTTTATTATTGGCGGCAACTGATTCAAAAACATGACCAAAGAGTTTCTATGAACTCTTTGGTCACATCAAGTCCTATTAATATTTTATGTTTATTTTTGATAAATCACAACAGATTATAGTTATATTTGAAAATCATGACATTCGGCCATCCGACACAGTGTAGCCTCCTGGCACACAACAATCTCAGAAATAAAATTATTTGAAAATCATGACATTCATAAATGTTAACAATTACAATAAAAATACTAACGAAACACACACTTTTCTATGCATTATAAAAAAGGATATGAAATTTTAAAGCTTGAAAACCATAGAGTATTATAAATAGTCTTTGTTGACAACATATTTAGCTAGATGAGTTCTTATCTCTCTATCTTACACTTGGAAATCTAAAAATCATAGACAAATACACACAAAACAAATACGGTCAAAGGTTTTATACTTACAAAATAAAACTAAAGATAACACACACATTTTTGTCAAATAAAAAAATATATACCTAATGTCCATTATGAAATTTAAAACTAAAATAAGTTGCAATTACTTATTCAATGTTTAAAATTAGGTAATAAATTACTATAAATCTAATATTTTTTTACGTACTAGAGCTTGTACAAACAACAACAAAGACAAAGCACAGAGCGCAGAGCTTGGACAAAAACAAAGAAAATATTTTGTAATTAAACAGACAACAAGGAAATATTTTAACTTAGTTTTTCTCAGAGTTACTTTTGCCGGCAACTTCAGAGCTGCTGACATCGAAGCTATACATTTCCAAAGTTTTTAAGTGTATCCATGGTCGGATTCTATCAGCTGCAATAAGTTTTATACGGTTTGCCATTCTTAGTTAAACTAGGGACATCTGTAGAACTTTAGTAGGCTTATATGCACCTATAAACTTCGACAGAAGCTCAGGTACTTTCCTAATCATTATCAAAATTATTCGAGAAATTTTAACTAAATCACCGACCTCGTAATTACTTAGATCTGGCATTCGATTTGCATCATGCCTTTTTAGGGTTCCGTACCTCAAAAGGTAAAAACGGAACCCTTATAGGATCACTTTGTTGTCCGTCTGTCTGTCTGTCTGCCTGTCTGTCTAGACCTTTTTTCTCAGGAACGCGTGGAGGTATCAAGCTGAAATTCATATCAAATACTCAAGTCTATGGTCTCTTGGAGCTGTGAAAAAATCAAACTTCTAAGTCAACGCGATCAAAAGATACTCCCGTTTATGCAGCAAATTTTCGACACTCGGAAGGGAATCAAAACCTACAGGGTACTTCCCGTGAACTCAGAATCTTGAAATTTGGTACGAAGCAACGTCTTATAACACAGATAAAGGAAAAATTGCGAAAAGCATAAATTTTTAGTTACATCATATAATAAAAATATTTTTAATAAAGTTTGTACGGAACCCTCGGTGCGCGAGTCTGACTCGCACTTGGCCGGTTTTTTTTCTATATTATCACTTATTTGTTTTCTGACTGGTTGTAACTCTAAATGAATACTTAAACTGTTATAGGCGTTAAGCTTATTCGACAAAACATCGCGTAATTGAATCCAAACATAGCTTCTGTCGCAGTCTTCTATTTTGAGGCATTAACATTGTTATTAATGCCCCATTGAATATTTCCCGAACACTTGTCCCAATCGCGTTCATGGCTTGAAACATTTTTGAGATGACATTGAATTTAAGATGGTTTGGTTAAATCTCGCTGCCTCTTTAGCTCTGGGACAAGCTACTGCATTTAAATTATGTCTAATACCATGTATATTACAAAAGGTTTTAAAATCTCGTAAATCTTGTGCCACAGTCAGACACAATCTTAGTCGGAACGCTGAAGTCGTAAAATATTTTCTCCAAGACCTTAACCGTGGTTTTTGTTTTCATATCTTTAGCCGCTCGTACGAAGACATAGATACCGACTTTGTAAAACCGTCTACAACCCTTGAGTCCAATAATTTAAAAGTTAATATAGATAAGACCAGAATAATTCAATTTTACAATAGAAAACAAAATAATCACAAACTAACAACTAACAATATCATACAAAAACAATATCATAGCACAATCCGATAGTATCGTTTTCCTAGGGATGTCTACAACTCTTGAGTCCAATAATTTAAAAGTTGAAATAGATAAGACCAGAATAATTAAATTTTACAATGGAAAACAAAATAATCACAAACTAACAACTAACAATATCATACAAAAACAATATCATAGCACAATCCGATAGTATCGTTTTCCTAGGGATGTCATTAGATAGTCAGATCTCATGGAAATTACACATAGATAAAATCTGTAAAAAATAAACAGGTATGTTTACGCTCTTTGGCATCTTACACGTATATCCAGCCAAAAAAACAGCTTTACAAGCATGTCATGGATATGTAGCCTCCAACCTACGATATGGTAGGTATATTGGTATTATATTATGGGGCGGCTCAGTAGTATTTAATAGAATATTCCTGGCGCAAAAACAGTGCATTCGTGCATTTTGTAATGTGGATTCACTAACGTCATGCAAACCGTTGTTCCAAAAGCTAAATTTGTTAACAGCATCGTCCATGTATATATTTGAGTCTTGTATTTTCGTCAAAACACATCAGTACCTATACAAATCGTTTGGTGAACATTGTAATTTTAATACCCGTTATCCCAATAGCTTCCCTTTGCCAAACATAAAAACTGATCTGTATAGAAGAAACTGTTACCCCATGTCTATTACATTATTTAACAAATTACCTAATGAACTAAAAGACCCCTTAGTTTATTCTCACTAAGTTACTATTCCTTGTAGTGCAATAATAGACATTGAATTTAGTATGTTATTTTTAGTCATATCACCCATTTTGTTTGTTATTTTAAGCTTTTATTTTATATTTCGTATACCAGAAATGGTTTATATGAGGATCCTTATTGTTAGATTTGAAATGTAACAATTATTTACCATCTATTTACCCATATTATGCGAATAAATTGTTTGATTTGATTAGATAAAAGTGGATGGATCCATAGCTCGTGTAAAACGGTATTTTGTACTTTTTTTTTTTATTGCCGCGTTGTCCTTGTTATAGGCGCACTCTAAACATGCCTCAATATATATATTATTATTATAAATTATTAATTATCAAAATATATCAATTATCAATATATTTATATATATATTTACAAATTTTATTTGTAAAGGACCATTACAAAGCGCTCCGCTTTAATATATTTTACAACATACTAGTTGTTACGAATGTGTCTATATCCCTGATTTCAGGTTTAAGGATTTTAAATATAACTGGTTTTGATATACTGGTTTTAAAGACTTCACTTCTTTATGTAATGTGAAGTTTTAAAATACCTTTTCGAAACGGCACGGCAGAAGGAGCTTAGCTTGGGCTTTTGTAAAACTCTGTCCTAAGAGTGATGTCTGCATTCGAAAGTCTCTAGTCAACGAATACATCAATTCGTCGTACCTACCTAACAAATGCATTAGTCTTGTAAAACCATCGAAACGTTGTCAAAGTTCAACTAAATTAAGTAATTCTGCATCGGTCTTACACACACACTCACTACCAAAATCAATTAATGCTTCCAAAGGTTTATCATTGCAACGGTTTTAAAATATTTGGAGTTAACTTAGTGTTAGAACTATTTTTAGTACCTAGTTATATACATTGTATACCTTTTTAGTATGGTTTTTTCTATTTGGTTCGATTTTGAATTCAAAGGTACAAATGAAAATGGGCATTTGAAATACGAATGACCTTACGAACTATAGTTGTAACAAGTGATTAAATTGGCGACAGCACCATTTGAACTTCCGCCGGTATTACTAAAGCCTGACTTTTGCTTTGTACGTTCACGTAAATTATTATTAAACTGCGGTTGAGGTCTCTGAGATGCAAGATAGTTAAGTAAATCTTCGCATCCAAACTATTCTGAGCTTGTGCCCCATTCCTAATCGAACGGTCGCTTATACCGCATACAAATTACAATACAAACAACAGCTTTCTTTTTACTGGTAATTTCACATCTACTTTATAATCCTAATTCATCGTAAAAATATTCACAAAGACTTTCATCATCATGTGAAGTAAGTACGATTTAACATCTCTTCTACCAGACGTCCGTAACTTTATTCACTAAGGAAAGCTTTTGTTTGAGTTTAGTCTGCCAGTCAACCCAAGTGAAGACAACCGTTGGTAATGATGCAAACCATCGCTTTAGAAGACCAGCAATTTTCGTAATGTGAAGTGGACTGTTTGTTTCTTATACCATACCATCCTTATATGACAGCGCATTCATTGACCTTTTGCAATCAGCTTACAATCGTTTGAGTTTTGAGGATACCTCCAGCAGAAAACTCATGTGCACGGTTACGTATCTTTCTTGGGTCAGCCTCTTCACTTGTACAAGATAACGATGGGCTTCTTCGCCGAGCGTTCATTTTATTAGATTTTCGCTGGCACCTCAGACGCGTGACCGGCGGGGTACCAGGCTCAACATCAGACATCATCGTCACAGCTCACTGAAACATTGTACATTACTTGAGGAGTAATCCGTCCAAACTATTTTCATAAAAATGCCAAATAATGACCCATCACAACAAGCATAGTTATCATTCAATAATCATTAATGAAACAATATAAAACAATAAAAAAATACTTGTTTCATAAGCATTTATCTATGCTTCAGGCAACACATCATTAAGTTTAATCTATTTGGATGGGACAAAAGCCCAGAGTCTATTCCAAAATTATTATATCCATTCTATCTGTCATTGTTACTAATGTCAGTAGTACTGTTCTGTTCACTGTTCCAGTACTGTTTATTTATTTTAGTTCATTCATGTGCATTTTTTTTTTTAAATACATCTGCAGTTTCGTCATTTAAATAGCCTAATAGTCAAGTTCCCCAACAATGCTACGCCTGTTTGACATTATTTTCTGGTTGCTAGATAGTTTAGCATGTTGAGATGGTTAAGATCATCACTTAGGAAAATAAAGTTGAATATCACATCACAGTTATCATAAAGTCTGTTATCAGATCAATCAATTCAGGTTATCAATAGTAGCAACATAGGTACTGGCTAGCTCAAGCTACTAGGCATTCACGACAGTTTATCCGACGACTAGTGATTCACCCAACAACCAGTAGGAAACATACCCACTCTGAAATCCAGTGAAATCACCAAGTACGCCCATTAACATAAACCGACGACTTGTGACTCACTCAACGCACCAGCAGGAACCTCACCCACTCAAAAATCAAGTGAAATCACAAGTACGCCCCCTAACCAAAACCGACGACCTGTGACTCACTCAACGCACCAGCGGGAACCTCACCCACTCAAAAATCAAGTGAAATCACAAGTACGCCCCCTAACCAAAACCGACGACCTGTGACTCACTCAACGCACCAGCGGGAACCTCACCCACTCAAAAATCAAGTGAAATCACAAGTACGCCCCCTAACCAAAACCGACGACCTGTGACTCACTCAACGCACCAGCAGGAACCTCACCCGCTCAAAAATCAAGTGAAATCACAAGTACGCCCCCTAGCTAAAACCGACGACTTGTGACTCACTCAACGAACCAGCAGGAACCTCACCCACTCAAAAATTAAGTGAAATCACAAGTGCGCCCCCTAACATAAACCGACGACCAGTGACTCACTCCACAAACCAGTAGGAAGCATACCCACTCAAAAATCCAGTGAAGTCACTAGGTACGCCCCGTAACATTATCCGACGACCAGTGATTCACTCCAGAAACCAGCAGGAACCATACCCACTCAGAAATCCAGAAATCCAGTGAAATCACTTGGTACGCCCCGTAACATAATCCAAGTCATAAGTCAAAAGTCACTCATAAGTCATATAATCAACAACCAGTGAATCACTCAGTATCCAGCGGGAAACATACCCACTCAATTAAGCCAAGTCACATAGCATGCCACTAATAAGTCATTTAATCAACAACCAGTGACTCGCTCAGTATCCAGTAGGAAACATACCCACTGAATTTAGCCAAGTCACATAACATAGACCCCATGAACAAACCTAGTTCACAGGGTAATCATTTAACAAATTATCATGGCAATAATTAAATCATGAATAATAAACAACTCACAGTTTCCTCAGGATGCCCTTTTGGTTTATCCCACTTCTGAAATGTAAAAAAACTCATTTTCCAGTATTAACAATATTTGTATTTATAAATGTGTACTGTTACTTAGAATAGGTACAACTTGGTATTTATCCTCATCAAGCTTAAAATAATATCAAATCTATATAAATCAAAGAATAGTTTCTTGAGAAGATGCTTTTGTTTTTTTTACCTCAAAAATCGAATAATCATTTTATTTCTTTTTTTTTATTATTGGCGGCAACTGATTCAAAAACATGACCAAAGAGTTTCTATGAACTCTTTGGTCACATCAAGTCCTATTAATATTTTATGTTTATTTTTGATAAATCACAACAGATTATAGTTATATTTGAAAATCATGACAGTATGTACTCCGTGAATACCGTTGCAAAGTCAGTAGTAAAAAACACAAAATAGACTTTGGTATACACGAAGTACATTGCCAAATGCATAGTATTATTCAAAGTGGATTTTATTTCCATATTTTATAAATAATAACAAAGGTTGAGGTGTAAAAGTATGTTCTACAGCATGTCCTATTTTCTTTTTCTGCAGTGCTTGAACCTGACACGAACGCATAAGATTTTAGCTTTGATACCCAAAGAAAATGCATGTTCTGATGAAAGTTCTAGTTCCGATGACGAATTACACTTCCTACCGCACCTTCCAACCAACTCAGCTTCGACCCACCTTCACAAGATTCCTCATACGAAAGACTGAACATTCTGGATAATGACCATAATGGTTCAGATGACGACCATAACGATTCTCATAACGCTTTTCACTGTAATCTTGACGATGTACCACTGACACCAACGCTTCAAGAGGTTTTCCCATCCCCGACAACTAACAATTACGATGCTATACCCACATTGAATTCTATTCAGTCATTACCTACTCCATCTGTAGAGTGTCTTCAGTCACCAATTCCTAGCACATCAAGAGCTGCACCTGTGCTGACCACAAGATCTAAACGTAAAAAGATTACTGCAGTTGCTAAAATAATATGATGATAATGAAAAAGAGGGGATATAGTGCTCAAGTTGTTTGCAAATTGGAACAAGTTAGCTGTCGTGAAATGGAATGATAATAAGGTGGTAACACTTATCAGTTCTTTCGTGGATTCACATCCAATTGAAAAGATACGGAGGTACTCTAAGGAGGATAAGCGCAAGGTTGATGTAGACTGCCCTCAACTTGTGAAACTATACAATAAGCACATGGGGGGCGTAGATTTAGCAGATATGCTTATATCACTGTACCGGACCCCATTCAAAAGCCGGCGATGGTACTTGGGTATATTTGCTCAATTACTGGATATATGCATCAACAACGGCTGGCTACTATACAGGCGAGATGGGCGTTCGAAGAAATCCCTAAAAGAGTTTAGGCTTGAGTTATTTGAAGGACTGTGCCGGGCTGGAAAAATCGGTAAGTCGACTGAAAACATGCCAAAGTAAAAAAGAGAACTATACAGAGGCCTACAGCTGAACGACCGGTTGACAGCGTCAGGTACGACGCTATCGGGCATTTTCCGGAATCCGAAAACAAACAGTCCCGTTGCAGGTTTTGCAAAGAGGGACGGACTAAAGTTTTTTATGTATCTATGTTTTGTGGTAGGAGAAAACAACAAGAGAAACTGTTTCCGTAATTTTTTTTCTATAAATAAAGTAATAAATTAACAAAATGACTATTATTGATATCTTGGCACTGTGCTACACGTAGTACAAACATAGGAAGACATAGTTTACACTGTAACTGGCAATGTGCTCTCTGGAGTACCTACACAGGTTTTCGCGAAAACTGTAATATATCGTTTTTTTTTACTATTTTTTTCACTCCTCTGGGATCATAATAAATATGAAAATAACAATAAAATGTCAAATTTGAGAAACAATTTCCCTTGCCAATTTAAGGGTTAAGGTGTGAGCGAGACAAAAAAAACCCTTAAACGCCATTATATTTGTTTTATATTTAATCCTTTTTGTAACCTTCAATCTACGAGTACGACCCAGTTTGTTAAGTTAATTGCGATTTTCGTGTTGAGAATAATGAAACAACTTATCTACTTCACAAAAATTGATGAATCAAATAAATTACAGGCACAAATTACAAAATAATTGGAAAATAGAAAAAAAAAAACGTAAATTTTATGAAAAACTTTACACTTCTTTTTTAAAAAACGGTTCAGCTTGCTATGGTTTGGGGTATGATGTTTGATAGTCAAATCAGTCAGAAATGATGCACACTTCAACCCCTTAACGGATCTAGGTTGACTTAACTAGTAACCCTGTATACCTAGATAAGCCCATTACCGTGACATGCATTGTTTCATTTTATTTTATTGGAACGGTTGTAAGTACTTCAAGGGTAGTATGATGAGAATTTGGATAGGTTCTGAAGGAACTCTGAAATTCTTAGGAGCAAATTAACGATACTCGGCCGAATCTTTTATAGGCTATCCGGATATTTGACGTCGTTATTAACCGACTTCAAAAAAGAGGAGGTACCTACTCGATTCAATGTTCCCCAATTACTCGATGATGGCTGGACTGTTTTTTTTTTTTATTCTTTGAAATATACTTCCCAGGCTGTCCCATAATCAAGTCAGGATCTTATGACGGGATCCTGGAGAAATAGAGAAGAACTCATCAAATTTTATAGGCAAACTATATAGAAGCGATTTCGGTAGTTTTAGGAAGCGTAGTTTCTCGAAGTGATCCCATTTCAATTTGGTGAAGATCTGATGAAGAACTTCGGAAATAGGCAACGGAACTCCTCAATAAATCATAGCAAATGTACCTACTGGGATCGCTGAAATCTCATGTCTGTCTATTGTTTACATCAGATAACAGAAAATTACGCCGGTACGCTGTGAAGGTTTATAGAAATTTTTAGTGGAAGACACAGAACACACTAAGAAGTGGAAAATAAAAACTTTTTTACAAAAACTAAAATCGACTTAAGAAAACAACTTGAGCTTCAGAAGTCGGTGACAAAGAAACTAAATCAATCAAATACGTCACCGACTTTACACCGAGTCGGTTTTATTTTTTGTAAAAAAGTTTTTTTTATCTTTTTAGTAGGTCTACGTATTCTACTCATAGAGCATCATATATTTCTTGTCAAATAGCACAGCACGTAAAGTTTGGACATGACGGTTTACTACTAAAAATGGACTCATTAATAGTTCTGCGGAAACCGCTGAGAAAACAGACAACACCATTGGAGGAGCCAACATTTATAATACCGAAAAAAACTAAGAAAGGAGTGACCAAAGTGGTTCCAATTCCCCTCGACCCTAAGAACTCGTATGAGGCTCCGATATCGTTCGTGCAGCTTTACAAGGAACTGTGCGTGGAGAACTCGAGGCCTGCCCCTGCCTACGTGAACTTGCGCTCGCCCAGGCAGCCGTACGAGGGCCCCAGCGCCACGGACTACCGCCACGTCAACTCGGCCGCGTCCGTGACTGCCTCCGACACTTCGTTGGTCACGCAGTACCACGGACGCTTCGGCGTACACCATCGGGTGCTCGTAGAAACGCCGCCCTCCAACTCCGCTCGAGCTGAACTAATACTCGAGGTGGATTACGATTCTTGTTCCAACAATTCGGAATTTTTCTAGCATTGCTCATCACAAATCGCGGATAGGTACACCTCGCGCCCGCTGGTCGTACCTTTATAACGAAATTATTTGATGCAGACATATTCCCAAAATTTTGAAACTGAAAAAAATACCATATTACAATGACTTGATCTTTTATTTTAATTTCAACGAATACCTATTGTATCGCATTTAGCGGTTTTTTATAAGGCGATGCATGGTCATTATTGTACCATGAGGCGATGTAATGAGGTTTAAATCAGAGGATTTTTCAAAGTTGGATTTTGGCAACTAGGTATATATTTAGAAATATTTTATTTAGTAAGAACAAAGAACAAAAACAGAAAAACAAAATGTATTTTTTACTAATATTGATTTATTCATCGAAATCAATAATATAAAATATTTAATGCAATAAATTATGAGTAGGTATTACAATGGAGTTCTGTTGTGTCTGTAACCTAATCGCATTGTTGATCCACACAAAAGTTGAACGGAATCATACAACCATGCCAAGTAAACAATAATTAAAGAAAGCATGCACATGGAATTGCAAATAAAGGCTTAAAACATAGAATTGTACTATTGTTGTCAAAAATATTATCTATAAAAGTTTTGTAACTTTATTGCTCACCTACAATTTTATTGTCTGAAAGATTATCTCGTCTTCAGCATTAACATAGGAACATGATTATCACTAAGGCGCTGTGCAGATGACGGACTATTCGCCCGCGGGACGGACGCAGACAATGTGCAACATCCAAGAAACAGCCACTGATATCGTGATCAGTGGGTAACACGATAACGAGGGAAACGGATAACGATATCAGTGGATACAACTCGCCGTGATCCGTGGCTAACGTGATCTGATACTGTGATCGGTGGCGACACACCCAACAAAGGGTAACAAACAATGTGACAACCATTACACATGATTCATTTCAGTGGTTCTGTCGGGTTGTCGCCTGGCGAGGATGTGTATGTCAAACACGTTAGATTGTAATCTCTCTACCGACGTTGTAAACTCTCGAAATACTGTCAACTGAACATACTGCTTACAATATAACGCATTATTATTCAGTTGATTGTTATATATCCGTATCGAAGTGAAAGCGTAATATTGTGAAATGCATGCAACGGAAGTATCTCTGCCCCCATAATCGGGACTTGGGGCACCCCACTTTAGGTTAGTTAGGTTCCTTTAAACCCAGAATACCCAGGGGGTAGCGGGGCTCCGTCGACTACGCTTTTTAGGGGAATATAAAGTGTTTTGAGGTTAGGGTATATTATTCGGTATATCTCAGGAATGGTACATTATCTTTCATGAGTGGTACCATGGGGCAAGGGGAACCCCTCCTTCCCTTCTCCTCCTCCACACCGCGCGAGTTGACTTCCATCACATACATTGTGACGGTTTCACTTCAACAGATTGCAATCTACCGAAAAATAATGCGTTTTATTTTAAGCAGTATGCTCGTTTGACAATCTTTCGAGTAACAATCTAACGTGTTTGTCAATTTTACGGTGACATAGATATACGATAGTCCATTACATGTTCAGCACCTAATCAGTAATTTAGAACTACACAGAATCAAATGATCATGTAACATTAGTTTTGTAAGCAACACTTTTACAATAAATTTATTAAATTCATCACATATCTTAGAAACATGAGCTGTCACTTTTTCTTAAAAAAAACACAAACATACAATAAACACTTTAATCTACTTACACTATTTCTCTTTGACAGTTACGTTAAAATATTTCAATAATGTTCTACTTTTCTTATTAGACTTGGGAGTTCTTTCCGACACGGAAGTCCTCCGGGCTGGGATATTTTCTTTGGGGCTGAGTGGAGCCGTGACGTTCAGTTTGTCGGCGAGGTCCGGGCACTTCCCCTTGCGCTCGCGCACCATGCGCGTCAGCCAGTCAGTCGCGCCGTCCTTCTTGCGCACGGGCGACATGAGGCGCAAGTGTGGCGCCTCGCCGTCCAGCACAAAGTTGGGCAGGTTCTTAGTGGGCGTCGTGAACGAGATGATGCGCATCTTGCTCGGCGACACCTGCACTGGAGATCTGTTGTGGGAAGTGGTCGGAGATAACGGCTTCATACCTCTCGGCGATAACATTTTGCAGTTTTTACTTTCATAATTCTTAGTGGGCGTCATGAAGGACGAACCCGCTTTGGGCAGATAACACCAGTCGGCGGAGGCATCCATTTCGCAATTCCTGGGTGGGCTTTGTTCGAGACAGTCTCCGTGACGTTTAATTCCCGCCGGCAGCAGCTTTGGTTCATTTTCTTCAGGTAGAGTGTCTAATTTCAGTCTTTTAATTGACATTTCAGCTTCCTCTGTGTCTCTGGAAGCGTTCATCAGATCTGTGAGGCATCGCTTTGTTTTTTTGATCGAGGCACTTCCTTGGGAGCGCATCCGTTTGGCACTGTAGGAGCCGGGCGTGGTCACCAGTTTGCGTTTGAGTGAGTTCGGAGTCTTGTCCAGCGCGCCCCACTGCGGCAGGCTGGCGACGTCGGTGCGCGGCACGAGCTCGGCGCGACCCTTGAGCTCGGCGCTGTCGGGCAGCTCGCGACCCACGCGCCACAGCTTGTGCCGCGCGTCGTCGCTGCACGTGACGAGCTTGGCGTCGCCCACAGCGCACCAGGCGGCACACGTGACCTCGGCCCAGTGGCCGGCGAGGCGCACGACGGGCGAGGAACTCTTCACGTTCCACACGTAGGCGTGCTTGTCGCTGGAGCCCGACACGAGGTACATGCTGTCGGGACTGAGGCACGTCTTGATGTAGAACGTGCTGTTCTCGTGCCCGATGTAGCGCTGCTCCGGCATCGCGTTGTACGTCGATATGTTGAAGCAGTAGATGACGTTGTCCATGCAGCTGGCGTACAGCCTCA
Source organism: Xestia c-nigrum (assembly GCA_916618015.1). Classification (NCBI taxonomy): domain Eukaryota; kingdom Metazoa; phylum Arthropoda; class Insecta; order Lepidoptera; family Noctuidae; genus Xestia; species Xestia c-nigrum. The sequence goes on along the minus strand of OU745252.1, from coordinate 25,533,778 downwards.
TCCTGGCGTCGTCTATGATCAGGTTCGTGTATCCGTTCTTGGTGGAGCTGCCGCAGTAAGGTATGGAGTGCTTGGGCAGCGGCTCCCGCTTGTAGATGTTGTAGTTCTTGCGCAGGTCCCACACCTTGATGTTGCCGTCGCACTCGCCGCACGAGATGAGCGTGGTGTCGTCCTGGAACACGAGGCCGGTGATGCTGGTAGCGCGGTGCGTGTCGATGCGCGGCCGCTTGCCGTGCGAGCCGGGCGTCTTGGGGTTGAAGCTGGAGTGACAGTTCATGAGGCAGTTGTCTGGCTTGAGGACCACTGAGGGTTGGTTGTTGGCTCTGATGTCCCACACCAGTATGTGTCCATCCCGAGCGCCGGTGGCGAAGACTGAGGGCTCTGTTGGCCGGAACACTGCCGTTTTCACAGACCGTGTGTGACTAGAGAAGACGAGGACCCTTTTGGGTGCACCCTCTGCAACATCCCATAGACATGCTGTGTGGTCACCTGAAAATTAATGTCATAACAATAAATTCTTGTAACCAAACAATTTGGTTATTATTGCACTTTTATAGAGACAGAACAAATAAAAAGAAACAATAAGTATGGTATACAGGGTTACTAGTTAAGTCGACCTAGATCCGTTAAGGGGTTGAAGTGTACATCATTTCTGGCCGATTTGACTATCAAACATCCTACCCCAAACTGAACCGTTTTTTAATACGGAAGGTTCAAGTTTTTTCATAAAATTGTCGATTTTTTTGTCTAATGTCCAGTTATTTTGTAATTTGCCCCTCTTATTTATTCGATTTATCAATTTTTGTGAAGTAGATAAGTTGTTTCATTATTCTCAACATGAAAATCGCAAGTAACTTAACAAACTGGGTCGTAATCGCAGATTGAAGGTTAGAAAAAGGATTCAATTTGTAAAAAGTATTCGTTATTCTTTCAGGAATATTTCTGTACCTTCAGTGAAAAGTGATATAAGTGAAAAATCATAGTTTTGAGTAATTTAAGGTTAAAGATTTAAAAAAATCTCGTTATTTTTCTAACGTTTTAAAATAAAAAACGATATGCGGTACGTGTAGATAATATTTTAAAGATAATAAAGAGCTTGGTTTGAATATATTATTTTGCACAGAATTTAAGTAATTAGTAAAAATAGCCAGTTATATCACCGTACACTATAGTTTTCTTTGCTTATTTTTGTGTATTTAAATCTATAATGAAATGAATTATTTTACACATTTAGTTACCGTTTTGTGTGAAATGTTATAAGCCTTTTGTTTTGGCATGTTTTGCCTGCAAATAGTTGTTGTGAGAAAAAGTCGTAAAACTAATATGATCATTTTGATTATCAGCAACCTTTTTTCATTGTTTTATTAAAAATTCTTACGTAAATATTCAATTGTACCCCTAAACACCAATGTATTTTTCAAACTAGTAAGTGATAAATGCTACAAGCTAGAATTTATTGTGATACATTTTGTTTACATCGAAGTGTTTATTGATACAAGTAATAAGTATTTTCAAACGTTTTTGTCATAGAAAGGGTAAAACTATGTTAATATCATAATAAAATGATATTTAAATTAAAAAAAGCGTTTCTTTAATAAATAATTCTTGAATATACACTTTTTTATGAATTACAATTGGTAGCAAAACAATAAAATATTTAAAAAATCAAACTTAAAACATAACTTTTAGACCTAAGTATGTATTTATTGTTAATCTGATCATCCGAGTAGGTATCGTTAGTCTTTAAACATAGTAAAACAGGCTCAAAAAATCAAACAACAGATTTGTTGTAGCACTTCAACTATTCGCTATATAAAATCCAATATAACATCCTTTTAAAAAAACACAACTTTTAAACCTACTTATCGTTAATCTTGAACAGATATCGAATTAGTCTTAAATCGTATGAAATCAGTCTCCAAAAAATCAAACAACAGATAACAATATAGGTAATTTTCTTATAAAAAAAAAACATAACTTTTCATCCTTTTTATCACTAATCTTGAACAGTCTTAAATTGTATTAAATCAGTCTCCAAAAATCGAACAACAGATATGTTGTAGCACTGCAACTATTCATTTATCATTCACAGGTTTACCAGTCCACGTGCTTGTTTCAGTTGAGTCGGTTTCACTGTTTGGTATAAAATCATCACTGCTACCCGAGCTGAAATCTAAAATTCTCGGTGATAGTCCAGTTTCCATACCCTCTGATCCACTGCTAATATTTTCTCCATATTGATCGTCTTTTTCAAGTGTGGTTTCTTCTATCTCCTCTTCATATTGATCCACTTCTTCTAAGGCCATTTTTTTTACAGGATTCTATTTCTATTTTCTCTCAGGGCTGATTAGATTTTTTTTTCATTTATTATTTCTTCATGTACCATATTTTCTTCATCCCTCTGTAACTGAACGCCTTCCATAATCTTATCTATTCATTTTTTCACTATAGACTGTAAAAATAACAGTTCAAATTAATATCGAAGCGTGACATTAAAGCCATTCAAGGTAGAATTTCTAGTAGAGCGTCAGCGTCAGTGTGACATGAAAATGTATGGACGGTGGCACTCAGCGGCTGACGTGGCGTCACGGCCCAGTGCCGCCATCCATACATTATCATTTCGTACTGACGCTGATGCTTGGCTCGATTTTCCACCTTAAAAGAAAGAAGAGCAGATCGAATCAGGGCTCGGAGACCGGTTACTTAACCGGTTTCCGGGCTTTATTTGATAGGGTCCCCCACCACCCTTGCTCGCACAGTTTGAAGAACAAATTCATAAAATGTAGCCAGGAAAAAAGTTAGGCCCACTAGCTGATTTTTGTTTTTGAGATATACCGAAACTGCTATACGGATTTTTTTATAAAACCTCGCGATTATAGTATACATGCAATAATTAATGTAATTCATTACAAAATGTTTATAAGACGTACAAGCATACGTGCAATGAAACTACACCAGGAAAGAGCCAAGATATACCTATGTTTTGATTAAAAGTATTGTTGACATTTGATTAACAACAACGTCTGCCTATCCCTATTATACCTACTGAATACTCAGTTAGCATTTAATAAATAAGAATTAAAATACATTGTTAGGCTACCTATATTATTATTATTAATTATCATAATAGTCTGTTTTACGATTGGTAAGTTCGAAAATCAGGTATTCTTTTTATAAATTAATTAATATTGTTTTAAAATAGGTATTTATAAAATGCTGTATAATACGACAATATTATTGAATTCTTAAATCAATATAAAATGCATGTTCTTTGTTAACATTTAAATAACAAAATTGCTACATAATTCGTGTAAAATGATACAAGTCTTACCTTACGCATCGTAGTTGTGTGCTGTAACACACGACGCATCTGTCTTGAACTCCTGACGCACGCCCGAGACTAAGAATCCCGCGTCGCCTGCGCTTACCATGCGTCCCGCGGCGAAGTAGGGAGTGGGGTGCGTAAGAGCTGCGCGAACTTGTATCACTGTGTACTACGTATTTTTTTGCTAAATTAGTTCTATAACGCAATGCAGTTTTGATTCTACTATATTAGTATCATTTTTCACGTAATCATATGTCCTATTTCCCTTATGTTCTTACTAATAGAATTAATATTAAATTTGTAATCACATCAAAATTGGCTACATAAATTACTTGTAAATTGTTTGATTAGCAGTTGTATCATTAGTCACATATTTTTATGAAAATAAATTTGTGTTTGTATGGTTCATGTACAAATGTAACACTTTTTACTAGAATGTATTGTTTCAATTTTTTAATGTCTTGTGATAGGATTTCATTTGTATCACTTTGGATTAATTGAAGTAAAAGTTTTCGGTTCGCGTAAGATGTGGTAACTCGAGTCGTATTAAAATACATTTTAGAAATATAAATATCGGTCCGGAGCACTTTGGTATGAATCAAAAAGTATTATTTTACACAATAATTTCAATAAAAAATAGCTTACTTATATCAATGTGCACAAAACAATCTCATTCATTTTTAATCTTATAACAACGGGGATAAGATAGTAATATAAGATGTATCACTTTTCACTGAAGGTACAGATTTACGGTACGCTGCAGATGTGCTTGTAAACATCTATGTTTCTTCAGGTATCCAACAAGGTATAACACTTATGGGTATTATTATAATAATAATTAATAGACAAAATAGTTGCTGAAAAAAAAAAAGTGTATCGCAGCGGGGTTACCACTGACAGTTTTTCTATGGAACTGACAGCGTGCGACTCAGTTTAGGACCTGAATTGAATCGCATTTATAGGTTGTGGTAACCCAGCAGGTATGCTGCAGATGTGCTCGTAAACATCTACGTTTCTTCAGCTATCCAACAAGGTATAACACTTCTGGGTATTATTATAATTAATAGACAAAAAAGTTGATAAAAGGCTCCCAGGTAACAAATAATGATGCTTCATTAGGCTACTTGTTAGGACTATTTTCCTTTGTAGGAATACGGTTTGTGCAAGCGGGATATCATACGATGTACTTAAGGTGTGAGCGAGACAGATGACATAATATTACCCTTTTTATAAGAATTTGTTTTTATTCATATTTGACATTCTATTATTATTATTGATTATTCACAGAAAATTAGACGACATATTGTCATCGGTATGGACTATTATTGTCTTGAATTTGTTATTTTTATTATCTTTACATGTTTTTTTTCCGACTGTTATGTCGTGACGACAGATAACCGTGTAGTTTTGAGTGTCGTGGCTTTTGTATTTAAATGGAGGTGTTCACATATGACGACACGATTAACTGTCGTCTACGACTGTTTTTACGGCGACTACAGACTCATGCATGACAGTGGGAACGGCTATCATGTGTCGTTGTTGCGAATGTCTGTCGCACAAAGTGAGCCGAGTAAAAGCGCGAGAGGTGCGTGGGCGCGAGTGGAAAAGACAGTTGTGGCCACGACAGACTGTTTTTGGCTTGAAAATCAGTACCCACGGGGTACACCAGCTTACATTACAATATTGTTAACTAGCTGACCCATGCAACTTCGGCTGTGACACAAAATAGAGAAAAAGCTCACAAAAGGAATAATATTTCCAGATTTTTGCAACATTTTTCATTTATTCTCTGCTCCTATTGGTTGTAGTGTGATTTTATATAACCTATAACTTTCCTCAATAAATGGACTAACCATCACAAAAAAGAATACAATTCCAACCAGTTGTTCCTGAATTTAGCGCATTAAACCAAACAAACTCCAGCTTTATAATACTTGCATCGATTTGCAGTCAGTCTGGTGGCAAGGGCCTCAGGGTCTGGTGGGTGGCCTTCATCAGCCTTACCCAAGCCACGGCTGACCAGCTGAGGCAGTAAAAAATAGTGACCCGATTCATACCCACTGACCAAAGATTTTTGATATTACCAGCTGATTCACCTCCTTCAAAGATTTGACTGGTGAATAAATTGCCACCCTGTATATCACATGGCAGAAGTAACTGTCACAATAGTTTTAGCAAACGTTACTGAACTATAGCCTAAACCAAAACTACTTCTTATGAATTTTCTTGGTTATAAATTGTTACAATATTTTATGACTACGTAGATCTCATTGATAAGTATTGCACAATGTTATGAGCTGTTTTTGTCATCCCTTATTTAATTCCTTTTGTATACTTGGACACTGGTAAGTATTTGTTAATGAATTGGTACCAAAACATGTACTGGTTTCGAACTTACCTGATACTGTAACAAAGTTCATATTCTTAGGCATCCACGCCAGGTCGAAGACAGCGTTGTTGTGGCATTGGAAACCTTCCAACGTGCTAGCAGTCTTTACGTTCGATGTATCCTGCAAACACCAGTTAAGTATCGTGATTTCATGACATTAAAGATACTATTATTCAGTCTTCAAAATCAATGAAATGGCGTGCACAGGCCTACTCACCTGAATAGCAACCCTGCCATCCTCGTTCGCAAGAGCAAGGATGTGCTCGTAACCGGGAGCCTCCGAGAATCGGCACGCAAATATCGGGGGGTCCTGGTCAAAGCTAGCCGCAATGTTTGCATTCTGCAGCCCATAGAATGATTCCTCGCTGTCCACCACCAGCCGCTTTAAGATGTTGTCGTAGTTCAGCCGGCAATCTGCAATTTATCCCACCCGTTACTGCCTATCATTACTCACTTTAATAGTACGAATCCAGATGAAGATTTCATGAAACACTTACAAATCCCAAGCTGACGATCGATCAAACATTGAACATCATTCATTTTCACGCATTTCCAATCGCACAATAAATCACATCCATAAATTTCGTTGCAGAAATAAAACAATCCAAATGCAGCCCCAACCTGAAGTAAGAACAAGAAGACAAGTTATCACGTTAGGGCGCGAAAAGTGGGGGTGAGAATGAAAATCGAAACGTAACGTCAAAATAGTGCAAAACAAAGCGTTTTGTTACGCACATAAATCAATGAATACAAGTAAAAAAGACGCAAATGTTGGTGAAAATCAAAATTATAGAAAAAATCTATTAATAAAATCCTTTGCATTTTTTTATTTCGTTTATTTTCAAGTTAACTATTCAAATCTTATCAAATAATTTATCATAGACTGATTATAGACAACAAGAAGTGTGTTCGCTTTGTTTCTTTTACGTATTTTTATTTTTCTTGTCCAATCCAGTGTTGCTAACAGAACCCGGTTTCCATAAAATACGGTCTTCTGATTCGTTAATTTTTTGACACATGTAATTTTCTGAAAGATGTCTGTGGTAAAATTCCAAGCGCGTTTGCTTTGCTTTACTATTTTGTTGTGGTGATGTGAGAAGAGAAATAAAAATTTAAGTTTATATGTACCAATATCTTGCATAACGTGCAGATTTTGGCCTAAACGATCATCAATATTGTATTGTGCCTTTCGACGTTAATATCTTTAGGTGTTGGAATAAGAAATGCCCGTTAGTTAGAACTTGTGTAATAAAGCTGAGCCTCGTACCGCTTGGTTTTTCTTTTGATACGTATAAACCAGAGTGTAAATTACGAGCAAAATCGAAGTGATCGGTTTATAGAAACGAGAGTTCTGAAAGTAAGTATACGTTTATTTGAATGTTGGAGTTTGTTAGAACTCCGTTACGTGGACATTAGAATGATGAGGAAAATGTTGATATTTCAGGTGTATGGAATGTGAGTTTTACGTGGACAATGGGAGAGGCTGGGTTTAACCGGCAGTACGTGAAGCTCCTGCCTGGCGGGCGCTCCGGCAGCTCGGTGGCGGAGTGGGCGGCGCGCGCGTGCGCCTGGTCGGGCGCGCTGCGTCTGCTGGCGCGCCTGCTGCCCTCGCACTGCGCCGCGCTATGGTGCCAGCTCACCAGGGCCTCGCCGCCGCTCGACCTGTCCCAGCTGAAAAAAGCGAGCATCCCTTTATGAGCAACATGGATGAAATATCGTATTGGATTTGTACCAAACGGGCGCCGTGCCTGATGAACTATGATAATGGCAAGAAACAGAGTGAGCAAGCACAGTGTTCTAAAAATAAACCTAAAAGTGTTCCCAGTGCAGCCGAGGTGCCTTCACCCAAGAAGAAGAAAAAGAGGAAGCTGTCTCTGCTAGAAGATGACTCAGGGTCTGCAGATAAACAGCAAAATGTATATTTTGACACATCACAAAAGCAGAAACAGAATGTGATGAGTAGTTGTAAGTCTGATACACTAGGATCTGACCTAGACTTCAATATTAAAAACACCTCCATACAAGGCAAATCAAAGAGACCGAAACAGAAAAACAACAGGACAACTTTGCACAAGAAAAATAAAGTGCTCACATCAACACCCAAGGTGATGCATCTGCGGAGGAGTCTGAGACAAGCTCAGCAGAGCCTCAACAACAATTGCCAACTTAATAGTTCCTTTGAGATATTTAATACTAGTGTAATTAATGGTCATAAAAATAGTCAAATAGAACAGATGTCACCAGACAAGCTGAAGAAGTCTCAAGAGTTACTGGCAGGTGGGGACCAGAGTGTGGACAACAAGAAGAACACTTATCTCAACAAGCCCAAGAATCAAGTGCTCAATGGACAGTTTGAGGATCTCAGTGATGTGTCTGGGTTTACAGCCAACTACATTAGATCGACAAAATTACAGTCCACTAGAACTCCCAGGAAAATAAGATGCAAAAACAGTAGGAATCTTGTTAAAGAATCACGGCAAAGTGCACAAAAGGACAATACAATAGTTGTTTGTGTGAACAAGTCTATGAACACTAAAACGCAGAAGTCAGCTGCTCTTAACTGCAGCACGGAGTCGGAGAATGTGGTCAACTTTGTATCTAAGGGTGCTGAAAAGCCTACTAAAGTTAGCAAAGGCACTTCTTTACTCAAGTTCATGGATCCCAAAACCAACAAAAGTGCGAAGGAGGCTGGTGAAATCAGTAAACTAGATGGCAGCAGAACCAGAGCAAAGGGTAACTTAAATGTATCATTCCTAACAGAAAGCACCACATCACGGTACCCCAAACGGTACAGAAATCATACAACACCAGATGTTGTAGATGAAAATCCAGTAGATGACAGCCAGGCTGATAAAAGGAGGAAAATAAGCAAAAATTCAAGTGACTTCAACAATTCTGATCGGAAAGAGAATCCCGAAGCTGCAGCAGTGTCTAGGACCCGAAGTGGCAGGAACATTGGTTTGACCCTGAGGCATCCAGAGAACTCAGTTTTAGTTCTAAGTAATTCGACAGAACAGGTCAGTTCCATGGTCAGCATGAATGTGGCCAGCCCTGGTGCTGAGCAGCGCAATAAACTGAAGAAGAAGAAACGGATCACACGGCATCTACGTTCCAAGAAAGCCTTGGAGACACAATCCAGTTTACAACGAGACTCTCTAAGTCTAAGAGACAAGAGTGGCTTTACTGCTTGCTTCTCTGACAGTGATGATGACAGTGAACCTCTAAAGCAGAGAAAATTCTTCTGTGCTTAAAACTTTACAGACTTATGCAGGCTTCCTTGCAGATTTACTTTTATCATAATATTGTTAGACATATGAATGTGCACAAGTACACACTTCATGTACAATTGTACAGGGGTAGAGAGTAAAGAATGTTGTACAGCAGACACAAGTATACATGATACCATGAAACATAAGACCGCTCACTGTGATGGTGCGGCAAGCCATTTTATCATTCTCAATGTAAATCCATATGTAGCTAGTAGTAACAAGATACAAATTTCAATGTTTTAGCTATCAAACCCAAAGCAGGGATTTCCCTTGGCAGCATGAACATGGAATTTGTATCATGTTACAACTAGCTATGTATGGATTTGTATTAGGTAAAGAAGCCTTCAGTCACTTACTGATTAAATTAGATTAGAGATTTCTAAAAACTAAACAGCATTACAAAACGATTCATTACTTTAGTTTTAGCTTAGGAACATAGACCTTTAAAATGGCACAAATAAAGTTCTAAATCCAGAAACTGATAAAAGTAACAGAAGAACTTGTTTTGTAATTTGACATTTTATATTAGTGTCATTTTTATTGTGAAATTAGTTAAAAGAAATCAATTTACAATTTTATTAGATATAAAAATTTACACATTCCAAATGAAAAGCAAACAATGATGATAATAAATATAATGAATTATTCTTAATGTTGGCTGACTGATTGCCCCCAAAATTTGTCAGTTTGAAAGCAGATTTTGGTCAGGTTTAGCTGATAATAATGTTCTAATTTAATCATTAAGCTCATAATATATTATCTTTCCTCTGCCCTTGTTGGACTTCAACTGCTTGAGGAGACTAGATTTGTATAAATTTGCTCAGTGCCTGTATTGTTATTGCACTTTGTATATTATCGGCATGTATGTCCATGTTAGCATCTAGATAATTGTATTTAACTTATGATACAGTAGTATAATGCATACTCAATATACATTATTATAATATTGTTGGAGAAACTGAAATAGCTGGGCTATCATTTTAAATTAAATTTAATTAATAATGAATTTAGGTAGACGATTATTATTTATGAGAATTAAATATTTTCATTAGGGTGCATGCAGATGAACTACTGTCGGATTTCGGGCTGGCTCCAAATAGCATAGGTACTTGAAATGATGGAGCAACTAACTTATACACCTGACTAAAGAATTTGGTACCAGAAAACATGAAATATGTAGATGTCTCAAACTAAACAGACAAGTTCCGAGACAAACAAACAAACACGTCTTGGGAAAACTATTAGTAATTCAATAAGACATGGTCATGAGATTTTTTCATGTAACAAGTTGTGAAACATCTACATGGCTAATGTTTTCTGGCCAGGGAGCGCGCACGAAAACCTGCCATTTTAATAATGATATCTGCGAAACTGGTGTGCAAATAAATTGACTTTTCGTTAGGAAAACATAATATTAGAACACAAATGAGATTTGTGTGCAAAATCTTTGTTTTATGAAGTGCCATTGTATATTGTAATGTATTGTATTTTAAGTATAAGTTGATCCATGACTGTGGCACACTGGAGATAGTTCATTCTAAATTATATGTGGGAACTTACATACTACATATTAGTTTAATATTTGAAGTACATAACAACTTTTTGTTACAGACAGGTAAATATAATAATTAAAAATTTTGATTATTTTCTTCAACATATTATTTGGAAATTATTTTAAAATAGCTTTGATAATTTTAATAGCTGGTAAATCTGACAGTATATCTAAAAACACCAATTTTGATAATAAGTTGGAATCGGAAACTTATATGAACGTGTGACTTTTCTCGTACTTGCAAGAAGTGAACTATCTTTCTTTGGCATAATATTATATTTATCGATTTTTTGATTGTAGTTACGGTACTACTGATCTTTTTATTTAGTTTTTATCAAATTTTTGTGTATTATATTTTGTAGCTTTTATGTATTTAAAATTGCATAGTAAAGTTAATCTTAACTGTATGCTTTGTTTTAATATCGGCTAAAAGTAGACAAGTACATGAAGCAACACGAATCGCGTAGATGGCGCCATCAGCACATACAGAACGTCCATGGCCACCTCTGAGGCCCTACTCCCTAACGCTTCGTCCTTATATTCGGATCTATCCGTCTCTCTCGCGCACGTCTGCAGATGAGTGCGAGTGAGAGACGCAGATAGATCCGAATATACGGACGAAACGTTAGGGAGTAGGGCCTCTACTTCGCACAGCGCCACCCATCGGGCCGAAAACTATCCTATCTTTCAAGCTGGAACCAACCATTACACATTGACAAAATGTCATTGAAATTTGAACAACACGCCTGTATTCCCGACACGTTAGACGGAGATGTTCCTAATAGTACAGCCACATCGCCAGTTACGTTAAGCTTAAGTTTCATACTTTCATGGAAAAGGGGATGGGCTATTGCCATCAAACGGGCGTTCAGGTGCAGAATGTCCAATTCTCAAAATGTCCATCGGTCCAAAAATTTTCAATTCACAAAATGTCCAATATTCATCCATAACTTTGTCTGCCACATAATTAATTTTAGGCCCCAAAAATTACCAGGCTGGCATGAGCTGGTGGAAGGTGGTATGGCACTAAACGCAAATGGGCTGACTTCGTTGTTGCTACTGAGCAATTTCAGATGGTAAAACGCAATATAACGCTTTGCCCAACCCACTGTTTAGTTGGAATGCTAAGATACAACAATGTTTGTATTTTACTGTTTGTGCTGCTAGCGCCAACAAGGCTAGGCAGGTACCTAATGTATCAGAATAAAGGTAAGTACCTACGTTTACTATTCATACCTACCTACACTATAATTTATACAGGGTGATCACGAAGCCGTCAACCAAGCATTCCGTACATTGTGTTATAAAAACATGAAAGGAGAAGCGAAGGCTTCAAAGTATTTCTAGAAAATTATAAATGCACGGTACCGATACCGACACCCAAAGTTAGCAGTTATTGCAATTTTTTGACGTTTAAATAAAGTCAGCGCCTTCATCAGATGTACCTAGTTCTAATTTTCACCACGTGCATGTGGCGCCATTCACTAATTCGCGCCATTTTCATAGAAACGTCAAAGATTGTTACGACCAAGTTACGACTTTCCGACTGATAAACAAAATAATAAATGAGTTTAAGCGAAGAACAACTCCACCTGAAATTTTGAATGAGGTGCACATTGTACATTTAATTAAAAATATCATAGAAAATATGGTTATTTTATTTTCTCGCAATCGTAGTGAAAAGTACGGTGTAACACACGGTGCTAAAATCCCATTATAACTCTGTTTCTATTTAATGCCTCGCTGAAGCTCGGTAGCAAAATTACCTCGTTTATAATGGGTCATTTTAACCCCTAGTATTACAATGTACTAAATTCACACACCTAATACGCCGGTTATTCTGATAAGAATATGATTTAAGTTTCTTGTTCTTGCATTGCACCAAACATTTTTAGGATTCCGCGGTCGATCAAAGAACACATTAATCGGTAGGTAAAACATTTGTTGTAAAATTTTAAGAAAATTAAATTATTTTTGAAGCTGGAAAAAACAATAGTTATTTGTTATACAAGAGTGCAAAGTTGCTTTTTAACCGCGTGCTCAATTTTGATGACCGAGCAAGCGAAAGATTGTAAAATTGAGTCACGAGCGCAGCGAGTGATTCAAAACTTAGAATCTTGAGCGTTAGCGAGGGAAAAATCTTGCACTCGAGTGCAACCCGTAACTTTTCATGCCACCTCAGCAAAGAAATGACTAAACCATACACTAAACGCAAACAAAAAAAATTGTGCATTATTAACAAACTCAGTTAATTCTGTTGGCGTCAAATAAACTTCCTCATCACTAGATAATGAGTGGTCATTTTAGGTTTTTCACTTGTTTCGAGTTCTTTGTTTTTAATCTAAGGTGTTAACAATATGACGTGAAAAGAATTGGCGCGCGCAAAACAAATTAAAAAAGTACACCAAGTCATACTTAGTATAAAAAAGACCAAGTGAGTGAGTTATTAACAAATTAAAGAAAATCGATAAATCGGCACCATGGAGGTAGAAGTAAATAGGTTTAATTATATTTTAAATTCACACACTTAGTGCACACGAGACACTAGGACGATTAAAACGGCTTTTGCACTCGGATATCGAAGAACAAAAATACTCTTTCCGAGATGGTGGGATGAAAATAATATTAGAACAGGAATCCATATGTTTGACCATAACCATATGACCTTTGAGATTGTTTTTGCTGTTGTAAGGGCTTTCGCACACGGCGGCGGCGACCTCTCGCGTCCGGTTCTGCGAAGCAGTCATGCTAGCGAAGGAGGTGGCGAAACGAGAGAGGGAGAGAGCCTCTCTTCCTAGCCGCCGCGGGAGACGCACCGGGTGTCGGGGGCCACGTGGTGGCTACCGGTCACCGCAGACGCGGGCCTGTGGACGGTTAGCTATGGGCTAGCTAGCCGTCCGTCCGTCTAATGACGACAGGCCGTGTCGACGGCGCGTTCGTGTTCCACGCGGGCCTCAAAGAGATGCCAGCATAAGGGGAGGGGCCCGCAAGGGCCGAAGCCTGCCGGTATTGCGGGCCTATTCGAAAGAGATACCGCGGCCCCGGAACATAAAGGGCGAGGAAGGAACATGGATGGGTTTTAGTCAGTAAAAGTCTGACACTCCCTCCCGCTCCGCCCAGAGTGGGAGAAGTCATTTGATGATTTCCCATCCTAAAAAAAAAGGGCTTTCGCACACTAGAGACAAGGCTGTCAATCTGTCATAATAGTATATTTTATAACGAGGGTCTAAACGAAGCCATTATATACCCGAGGTGGTTTGACTCCCGAGCTTGCGAGGGAGGCAATGAAAGCGAGGGTATATTATATTGGCGTTTAGTCTCGAGGTGCAAACTGTACTTTTCACTTCGAGTGCGAGAAAAATAGTCATTTAAAACTGAACAAATTTACACTTGAGAAAATTTCTGAACTGAGCGGTCATTTTTTCTTCTATCAGGTCAGTCACAGATTAACCATTGAAAACACAACACAAACTCTCAACATTTTCGCAATGAAGATAATCCACACTCCACAGATAATGAGTACCTACATTACAGCAGAGGCTAGCAACAGAGGCTTTGCTTTTCAAAATCAACAACCATACATTTTTCGCGCGTTGAAGAGTTCATTTGTTTCTTTTTTTTTCAATAAACCGCTTTCTATCTGCATGCCAATTCAAAATTTAAATAAAACCTTTGACAAGTTACTCTTTTGTGTAACGATCTTTTACTCTCATGTTTCAGAGTAAAAGATCGTTCCATTTTTAAGTAACTTTTTACTCCCTAGGGAATAAACGGTCACTTTAATCCCGCTTCGTAGGACTATAACGGCGTACTTTTAGAGCATGAGAAGTGAAAGAGACATTTTTTCTACTAGTGCGACTGTGCGAGCGAGACAGAATATGTATTCCCTTAAAAGCCCCTACTCAAAGCCCTGCATGCATGGCCCTGCATGCAGGGTCGATATTTTAAGGCCCTGCGGCAGGGTGAACAATTTTATCATCGTCATCAGCCTATTTATGTTCCCACTGCTGGGACAGGCCTCCTCTCTATGAGAGGGATTGGGCTATTAATCCACCACGCCGGCCCAGTGCGGATTGGTAGATGTCACATGTCCTCGAATTTTTGGTTCTAGGACATGCCGGTTTCCTCACGATGTTTTCCTTCACCGTTTTGAGAGCAGCGGCGATGGAATAAATTACACAAAGTATTGCGACTGCCTGGGTTCGAACCCACGACTTACTGCTCGTAAGTCGGGACCGCCACAACTGCGCCACCGCTGCTCTCCCTTTCGGGTACGGAACCCTAAAAACAATATTTTTCTTGGTCAAAGTTAATGCTACGGAACCTTATTCGGACCAACATAGCCGCATTTGATATTTGTAAGTCCTGTATCTCGTCTTTATCTGGAGTATGTATTTCCTAATATTGTGAAATGGTGCGCCTCAACATGTTATTTAGCTTAGGTATTTCATAATGTTATGTTACTATTCTTATTTCATAATATTGTCACATCACACGTTGCGTCACAATGATGCGCAAAATTTATTTTGATCTGAGCCAGACATCGTACATCGTCATCGGCGCTCGCACTTGCGCATCCACCTAAAAACCCGCTCTTTGCCTCCAGTAGTTTCCTTTTCCCATCGTAGAAAGAGTTAGCTATGCTACTTATATGATGATGGATAATTTTTGAAATTAAAATGGCTAACCGTCACGTGGTGCTCGACAAATATCTAATTATTTTTGTTGGTTTAGATAAAATATCGACTATTCTTATCCTATATTTCGACGTTTTTCATATCTCTATGAATCTATAATATTTAATAAAACAATGACGATAAGGCTCAATTTACACCGCCGCGGAATGGAATGGAAGCGACTTTTTGCAACAAAAATACAATCCGACAGTAGCTAGGGGAATTCTCGACAATGCGCGAGGATTCCGCAGAAGACGCCCGAGTACCGACCCTTTTTTGGCTCGTATGTTATACAGGGTAATTTTTGTTTACACTAAACCCGAAAAGGGGTCATTGTACTCATCATTTTGAACAACTTTTTCTATGGGACGAACCGTGAAATCGCGAAAAAAAAATCAGCTGTTCCCTACATTTGTGTTCGCATAACTCGTCAAAATGTAGGGAACAGCTGATTTTTTTTTCGCGATTTCAAGGTTCGTCCCATAGAAAAAGTTGTTCAAAATGATGAGTACAATGACCCCTTTTCGGGTTTAGTATAAACAAAAAATAATGTTGTATAAATGTCACCGTTAAATTGTCAAACACGTTATATTACAATATAACGTGTTTTTTCTCGGGATATTGTAATGTCTCGAATTATTGTCAACTGAACATACGGAAGTATCTCTGCCCCCATAATCGGGACTTGGGGCACCCCCCCGTTAGGTTAGTTAGGTTCCTATAAACCCTGCACTCGGAAATAGGGGCCCCACGGGGCTCCGTCGACTACGCTTTTTAGGGGGAATATAAAGTGTTTTAAGGTTATGTTATATTAATCGGTATTTCTCAAGAATGGTGCATTATCTTTTCATGAGAGTTGTGCCACTGGGCAAAGGGGACCCCTCCTTCCCTCCACACCGCGTAAGTTGACTACCGTCGCATGCGTTTCACGAAAAATAATGCGTTTTGTTGTAAGCAGTATGTTCATTTGACAATAATTCGAGAATTTACAATATCGCTAGAGATATTACAATATAACGTATTTGACAATTTTACGGTGACATATATATATAATTGACACAAAGTTCACTATACTATTCGTTGCAAAAAGTCGCTTCCACTCCATTCCGCTGTGTAAATTGAGCTTATCTAAGTAATTTGTACCTACTGCTTGGGTACACATACTGATTAACAAAGTTTTAAATTGTGTAAAGAGCTAGTAGTATCAAAGTGATTTAACACATCGCATTGGTGCACCTAAAACATTGTTATTACAATTTAACATAGCAATAAAAATCATGGATCTAGATTTTACTAACAAAGTAGTGCTAGTAACTGGTGCGAGTGCTGGAATAGGCGAGGCCACAGCTATCTTGTTCGCTAAACTTGGCGCGAAACTTTCACTGGTGGGAAGGAATGAAGCCAACTTGCGAGCAGTCGCGGACACGTGCGAGAAGCAGAAGGGCGTGAAGCCGCTGGCGATCGTCGCGGACCTGGGCACTGACGAGGGCGTCGAGAAGACTGCCAAGGACACGCTCGACCACTTTAAAAGGTACATAATTAAATAATATTATCGGATGGTTCTTAACTTAGGTACCCATTTATCAATACCAACTCTTGAGTAAGAAGGTAAATCAGGCCAATCAGTGTCAGATCGGCAAGTTTGATTTGTCAAAAAAAGAAGAAGAAGTTCCAATATTGTTATCTAGGATCTTCAAAAATGCAAATCATCAATTTCCAAGTTAATCGCCGCTAAAGACCTCATGTTGACAGATCAATACACTGTTAGATTGTGATATCATTATAATTAATTTCCTTAGCACATAGCACACTTAGTAACATTTTATCCGCAAACAAACCATAATGAATGTTGAGGAAGGATTGTTTTTGCTGTTAATTTGATTCCAACGTAGAGTACTTAAATCCCAATATCTAGGTATCAGAAGTTACCTAAAATGATGATAACTATGGTTACCTACCTTCTCTTCTTCCTATTCTAGACTGGATGTCCTCGTCAACAATGCCGCTGTCAGTTGCCGGACGACCCTCCTGGCTACGAAGGACATGCAGATTTTCGATGAGGTGTTCAAGATCAACGTGAGAGGCGTGTACAACCTCACCAGGTTGCTGGCTCCCGCCCTGATCGAGACCAAGGGGAACATCGTCAACATCTCCAGCTTAGCAGGGACTGTAGTCACTGTGGGCGCCCTGCCCTATGGTATGGCCAAGGTGAGGATAGTAGCTTGCTGTTTAATGCGTTATCATAAGCTTCACCATATCATATGTCTTCCTAGGTTTCTTCATGAAAATGATTGTGTCATTGTCATTGGTCCAAAACACTCTGGCAACCTTGTTCCTTTATAGTATTCTGCTGTTATTTTAAATCACGCTGATCTTTATTCTCATCGTCATGTTGCTGTTTCATGTTGAGTGACTGCGGAAAAACTATAGTTCACTTCGTGTCAGAAACGGGATCGGTTTATTCCATGTAAGATAGAACAATATACAATTCAATATTTGTCCTGTCTTGCAGGCTGCACTGGACCACTTCACTCGCCTGATATCCCTCGAGCTCGCTCCCAAGGGCGTCAGGGTGAACACCGTCAGCCCTGGCCTCACTGTAAGTACAGCTAACGTTATTGGAAGGTGTCCCCTCGTTCTGGACGTGCAGGCCTACTTCCTTTTACATTTTTCATTGAAGATACCCCTATTTTGAGTCGACTTTAACTTTTCTCACATATTCGCAGGATTCAAACTTATTTAAACGCATATCGGGTATCTCAGAGCCTGCATACCAGGAGTGGTTGGCAGCCGGCGCTAAGAATATTCCCTTAGGGGAGTATTGCGTGGGTGATGATATCGCGAGGATGGTGGTGTTCATCGCCAGCGAGAACAGCCGACTGGTGACTGGAACCAACGTGCAGGTGGATGGAGGATTCCAGTTCACCATCTCCAACAGTCTTCTCGCCGCTGGACATAACTTGCATAAGTAATTTATTATAAGTTTTGGCAAAGTAAAGAGAAAAGTACATCACATTTAAGTTTACTAGTGGGAGTAAAGAAGCTCCATTTGATATGTTTTTTTTAATCAATATGTGTAAGTAAATGTATTAAATTAATTATTAATTATTTTTGTATAAATGTATTTGTTTTCCCTACCTACTTAATATGACCTTGGAGTTGGAGAATCGCACAAATATCTTAGCATCTAAATAAATACTTATGTTATTTTGCATGAATAAAATTGACGTCGAGGTAAAGTTGATTGCTTAGGGGGAACGTAACGCCATATCATAATTACAGGAAAACACGCCACTGGCCGTTGTCTCCTTAAAAGTTTGTTGTGTACAAAACAACCCACAAGACGATGCGACACCGTCTCTAGCTGGTGTTGTCTCGTCATGCTAGACATTAGTGATAAATTTTGCTTAAGTTCATCCTTTGTTTTCATGATTTATATCTCTAGCATAATCTCTAAGAATCTATAAACATGATATTAGAGTCCGATAACAGTGATATGTACCTAAATGCTTAGGTACACAAATTGCTATTTATAGCGAGTTTTAAATTGTTTAAAGAGTAGTAGTATCCAAGTGACTGAACACATCGCATTGCTGCAGCAAAAAGTATTAAAAAATATTATTATTTCAATTTTAAATAATCCAACCCAACAACCAAAAAGAACCATGGATCTAGATTTCACCAACAAAGTAGTGCTAGTAACCGGTGCGAGTGTTGGCATAGGCGAATCAATAGCTCTCCTGTTCGCTAAACTTGGCGCGAAACTGTCACTGGTGGGAAGGAATGAAGCCAACTTGCGAGCAGTCGCGGACAAGTGCGAGAAGCAGAAGGGCGTGAAGCCGCTGGCGATCGTCGCGGACCTGGGCACTGACGAGGGCGTCGAGAAGACTGTCAAGGACACGCTCGATCACTTTAAAAGGTAATTAAATATCGGCTAAGTAAAGAGCAAGAGTAACTACCGGGTAAATCAGGTTTTTCACTCGAAGTGGCATAAAAAAATCGTTCCATTCTACAGTATACCAACCGCTGTGTCCGAAGCTCGAAGGTAATGGATAGGTCCTCATCTTGGAGAGTTACTAGTTATTCATGAGTACTTACAGAGCAAAACACTGTTGTAAAACTGTGATAAAATTATTATTGATTTCCTTATCCTCAAGGTAACGTAGCGCACGTGATAACAGATAACAATCAATTGATTCATCACCGCACCTTACCACTTCATGCATGCTGAAGATGCATTGTTTATAATATTCAGTAACGTGTTATTTGTTTGTTTATGGGAAACTATAAGCCACAATGTTTTTATTCTTCTACGTAACCCAGGAAACCTACTTCTGATTTTATATGTATCTACCTATGCCACGAGAAAATAATAAAAAAGACTAATCCATTTCGTTCCGGCTGTATCATCGCTAATGTTATACCTTAGGCTACTTTTATTTAAAAAAATATGGTTTACTACAATCTGTCTCCTTCATAGGACATTCAGCAGTATGTTGGTATGGCTAAATTAATGAAAAATTAAATGAAGTATAGGAAAGGGTACTTAACAATAAGAACTTCTCGTATTCGATAACTTTACTGACTTTTGCAACTGGATTTCCGAATTCCTTGACTGATCATAAGGCCATCGAAGCATTCCTCAAGGGTCTGTTCTTTCTGCGACTTTATTTTTGCTGCACGCAGACCGACCAGGTTAGGAGCAGACAAATCAGTCTACACTCCTTTTTTGTCTTTTGATACGCACCACTGGAACCCGACACTCAGTCACGAAAAAATACACTCACAGTAGGTACCTCCAGATTTTGTGGAGTCCATATTATGATGCCGGCTGCTACTTTTGAGTATAGGTACTCAAAACTGGGCTCCACGGACCAGAAAAAAAAAGAAAGATTGTAAAAAGGGGGCCCACATATCTCATACCATATATTCAATACTTTCGTTATAAAGGCTAAGGTCCTAAAACTGACCCTTGAGGGATTCCAGATGCAACTTGAATATTAGACTCGAAGCCATTGGTCACAACCTGTTGGATCCTACTGTTTATGTAGCAGACAAACGTACATTAGGTATGATCATAACTATTTTTTAACTACCCTCTCTTACTGATATTCTAGACTGGATGTCCTCGTTAACAATGCCGCTATCGGCTGCCGCACAACCCTCCTGACCACGAAGGACATGCAGATCTTCGACGATGTGTTCAGGATCGACGTAAGAGGAGTGTACAACCTCACCAGGTTGCTGGCTCCCGCTCTGATAGAGACCAAGGGCAACATCGTTAACATCTCAAGCATAGGAGGGACTGTAGTCACTGTTGGCTCCCTGCCCTATGGCATGGCTAAGGTGAGAACTAGCTTGCTGTTAATTGCGCATTTTTTTTGTAATGGGTTTGACTCGATAAGCTTCCAAATAATAACCCTACTTGGTTTTCTTCATGAAAATGTGTCATTAGCATAAATCCAAAACGCCCTTGTAAACTTGTTCCTTTGAAATGTTTTGCACAGTTATTTTAAATCACGCTGATCTTTCTTTATTCTCGTTATCATTGTAGGACTTTAGTTCACTTCTTGTATTAGTGTCAGGTACGGGATCAGTTTATTTCATGTAGGTAGAACATACAATTAAATATTTGTCCTGTTTTGCAGGCCGCAGTGGACCACTTCACTCGCCTGATATCCCTCGAGCTCGCTCCCAAGGGCGTCAGGGTGAACACCGTCAGCCCTGGACTCACTGTAAGTACAACTAACATTATTGAAAGTGGTCTACAGTTCTGGACGCGCAGGCCAATTAACCTACAGCATATCGCTGTGCAGCAAAGAACTCCCTTTCTTCTTCTTATAGTCGTTCTCGTATTTGAGTTGACTTTTTAACGATTGATTTATATTTTCAGGAGTCTAACTTCTTTAAGCGCATAACGGGTATCTCCGAGCCTGCATACCAGGAGTGGTTGGAAGGAAGCTCTAAGAACATTCCCATGGGGGAGCAGTGCGTGGGGGATGATATCGCAAGGATGGTGGTGTTTATCGCCAGCGAGAACAGCCGACTGGTGACCGGAACCAACGTGCAGGTGGATGGAGGGTTCCAGTTCACCATCTCCAGCGGCTATCTTGCTGCCGGACATAATTTGAATAAATAGTTAATTATAAGTTTTGGCGAACTAGTAAAGAGAAAAACGCGTTTCCAAGTACCTACCTATTGACGAAGTGGTGAAGCTCAATTTGACGTATTGTTTTTTTTTAATAAAAATGTGTAAAGTAGCCAAGTACCTACATGTAAACGTATTAGTTTTATTATTGTCATAATCATCTTCCTGTTCTTGTTACTTGAGATCGGTGCAATACGTTTGTTCGTCCCGTTCGTATTTGTTTTCTTCTACTACTAGCTGACCCGCGCAAATTCGTCTGCGAGTGAGGGTTAGAGAAAGTGTGAGTCAACCTTAAAAAATAGACATAATTTTAAACGCTTAAGAGGAATAAATCTTTGTTTTTGGGAATTTTTCATTGATGCTCCGCTCATATTGGTGATGTTAGCCTTCCTTGATAAACGGGTCACCATTTCCTGAAATTAGCGCGTTCAAGCAAACAAACGTTCATTTCAAACAAACGTTAAGTTCAGCAGCATATGCCATCAGAAAAATCCGTCAATTCACTGATGTAGATACCGCTAGACTGGTCTATTTTAGTTACTTCCATAGTATAATGTCTTACGGTATTTTGCTATGGGGACGGGCTGCTGATATTGAGTCTATATTTATTC
Source organism: Xestia c-nigrum (assembly GCA_916618015.1). Taxonomy (NCBI): domain Eukaryota; kingdom Metazoa; phylum Arthropoda; class Insecta; order Lepidoptera; family Noctuidae; genus Xestia; species Xestia c-nigrum. The sequence goes on along the minus strand of OU745252.1, from coordinate 25,511,808 downwards.
TGCAGAAAAGAGCCATCAGAGCCATATATAATCTTCGTAGGCGCGATTCTCTAAGGGAACTATTTAAGGATATTGGCATCATGACGGTTCATTGCCAATACATTTACGAAAACATAATGTAAGTCAGAAAAAATCTGCATCTTTTTGGTAAAAGAGGTGACAGACACAATTACAGTACTAGAAATAGGAACCAACTAGTTCAGCCAGGCTTTAGACTCGCTAAAGTAGACTCATCTTTCATGGGGTACGTACTGTTTGAGATGCTATAATAAAATTCCACAAAGTATTTTTGAACTGAATGAGAAAAAATTTAAAACATGCATTAAACGCACACTATGTAAACAAGCATATTACAAGTTGAGCGATTATATCGCTGATAAAAATGTTTGGCTTAATGCTGGTCCTGCTCCACATGGACAGGGGCGCAAAAATTGATAGCATTGAATGGTATTGTTGGAGCTGCTGAAGATTGTACAACTATCTTTGCATTGTATAGATTCAATGTTAGTATTATATAATCGCATAGCCCATATTGTGTGAGTACTATGTACTAGTAAGCTATCATTCACTGGAAACCTACGGCAGTTCTTGACTTGAGTGTGCCCTGGCGGTTGAGAGTATGTCATGCTCTCTCAAATGTCTCGCTGATGGTGGCGCGTGTGTCGGACCATTTAGTTCCCTTCGGTTGAGCTGAATGGTGCTGATCCATGCGTCATGTTCGTGAACGGGCGCTGTCAGTTGTGACTGGTCATCTCTTAGTCGCCATGGTTTATTTGAATTAATTATTTTGTTTTTGAGTTGTATTTTATTTTTGTTTTGCTATGGACACTTTTAACGTGCACATCTTGCTACATTGTTCTCACATAATATACCATCTCAACAAGAATGATGTAACCAAGATTTTGTAACATTATTTTGATTTAAAAGAGTGTCCATGGAGTTTCTTGCCCGTTCTTCTCCATAGAGATCTCCGTTAAGGAATGGGCAACTACAGTACTTTCACAGTTTTTATGTCTTGTGACTGGGACTGTAGCTACTTTAATTGTTCATTTTTGTTTCGACAATTCAAAAGTGCCTGTAACTGGCCTACTTGAAATAAATGCTTTGATTTTGATTTTGATTTTGAAACGAACTCTTCAGCTTTATAATATTAGTGTAGATTCAAGTAGGTAACAATTTTATCTCTTGGAAATCTTTGCATTAATCGCTTATATATTCAACTTATGGTTTTCCAAAAAAGGGCTTCTCTCGACAGCTTGCCCATGCTGGCTCACTGGTCCAGTGAGCCAGCATGGGCAGATACGGCTGCACACATAGGTGCAAGTCGTATCTATTTTGTATATAGTGAGTTTCTTATTTTTATTTTTTTTTTACTAACATTAGGTTAAGACTCACTAACAACAATGGATGTATTTGATCTGAAATAAAATTTATATTAATATTATTTACGTTTGCTTCCTTAGACACTTGATGAAATTCATACTCCAGCTAGGTCGAAAGTTCTCATCAAGGTGCATGCAATAAGCCGGGACACGATATAACTGCTGTAGGTAAACCGTCGAAAACTTCTTGCAACTGCCTTTCGTCCTCATCGTTGGACCATCAATGACAGTCATACTCCAGCCAAGGTCTAAAGTTCTTATCGGAATGCCTGAAATAAGCCGAAAGACGATATAGCTGCTGTAAAATCATCGATGTAAGTCGTACTCTAGTTAGGTTAAAGGTTCTCATCAAGTTGCATGAAATGATCCTAAAGGCGCTTTCAATTTAGACGTTTCGTGTTGTGCCGCTGCGGCGGCCGAAGCAGTGCGTTTGTCTTATGCGTACGGACATTCGTTTGTTTTCATACAAAGCGCGCGGTACGGCAACCACCCACACGATAGCGCCCTAAACACGATATAGCTGTTGTAAACTCTTGCGGATCTATTGCTAGGCCAACTGCCTTCCATCTTCATTGACATAACTTTGGTGACAATTTTGAAACCAAAATGTTTTAATCCTCCATTTCAAATTTCTAACTCTACGTCCCTATGAGGCCTTATCTTAAAAGTGCATAACCTCTAAAGCTTTGAAACTTTCAAATATAAAACGGTGACTTTCGAGACATTCCAATTTTAGAGTTTTAGCACCAAGGTTTTATGTGAGTTCAACCTTTTTTTAATAAAATCGGATTGAGTGTTCAAAAATATGTCAAAATAAAATGTGGTTTAAATGAAAAGCTCTGAGTAGTGATTATATACTCTGTGCTCTGAGTATTGATATCAATTTTGAAGCAAATCGCCGCCATGGCCAAAATAATTGCCTGCCCTCTTTTAACCCCGTTAGGGGTTAATTTCAATAAAATACGAATCACGTCCTTCATCAATAATTCTGTTAAAAAGGTTTGTGCAAAATTTCAAGTAGATTGGACCAAGGAATCGCGTTGTCCATACAAACTTGAGGGATACAATCTATATCGGATGCCTACATCACACCCTGCTAGTTTCAGATCTCTACGATCAGTGGTTTAGGTTGTGCGTTGATCCATGAATCACTAAAGCTAAATCGTCAGTCATTAAATCGCTATTTTGTGCGTATTCAATGTTCACCTCAAAAATCAAATTTCAAGGAAACTGATAATATATTTACCTGTAATAGATTTGAAGTATACATATACAGGGTGTAAACCACCTCATCACGAAGCCGTCAACTAAGCATTCTGTACATCAAACTAAGTAAATTCACGCAAAAATGTTTGCTGGGAAACAACTTTTTTTTTCGGGTCAAAAATCACGTTTTGGGGTAAAACTCAATGTAAAGCACTCAAAACATTGTGCTGATGGATGGATTTGTATGAATAGTACAGGGTTCGTGGAGGTATTTAAATCTTGCAATAAAAAAATCCCTCCGGCAAGCCGCAGGAGGAGGTTGATTTCGGAGAAGGTGCTGGAGCGTCCGACTATTGAAAATTTGTATAAAGAGTTGTACAAGACTTACAATTAAAATTTGTATAAAGAGGTGTACAATCTCAAAAACAAAATGTGATTTCAAAATCGTTGTCATATAATGGAAAGTTTAGCATGGAAACGCCCTTAAATTTTTAGTTTTAATTTTTTATTTCGAAAGCTATAAGTTTTATTGCTAAACTTTAAAGGTAACAATTGTAGACAAAACAATTTGCTTTAAAAAAAATATTTCCGACGCTCGAAATATTTACTATTTCGGAGATATGATCTTTTTTTGCAAAATTTTTGGAAATTTCAACCTCTCCCCAATTTACGGGTTGCATCAAAAAAGTTTTAATTTAAAGTTGTCCGTATTCTTATTCAAAATGATAAAAATGAAAAACGGTTAAAAAAAATCCACAGACGAATTCCGCCAATTTTGGCCAGGTATGAAAGCAATCGGTTCATAATTGCGACCTGTAGAGTGTGGCGAAATTTTGCTTGTCACCCATATACATACGTAAACATATATATCCCCGTAGGTGAGAGACCAATAGGTAGTTCTTTTTTTTTTAAGTAAATCTACCTAAAAAACTTGTCAAAAAGTTGTAACTTCGACCCCCAATATCTCCGTAACTAGAAGGTATGGTGTACAACAAACAAATGATCGCAATGACGTGACGGGGAGAACAAATGCCTTTCGGCTTTGTTAAGAGGTGTTTTACACCATACATGTAGCATCTCTTAAAGGTTTACACTTCATTGGATTTTATTCTAAAGGAGTATGAAGTTAATTAATTTTAAACACAAAACCCTCTTTTTTAAGTCTCTGGATGAGATTTTTTTTAAATGTATTTCTTTATTTTTAATAATAATTAAAATACATACTTTAACCCCGATTTTCACCTCCTTTTCCAAAATTTCTATAGCCTAAATGTTATTCTGAATTTATTTAAATAGATTTGTGAACATTTCATCAAAATCCGTTTAGTAGTTTTTACGTGATGCGCGGTCAAACAAATAAAAAAACAAAAAACATTAAAATGGTTTTAATATGTTCAGTTCGGTACTTCATTTTAAGTCACCCTGGTCGGTTTTTTTTTAATCTTCAATGTAGATGTTTTGGTCTCAACGATTTTATTTTATGTATAGAAGAAGATCTATTGATCTATAGAATTGCTATTGTTTTATTAAAATTAATTTTAATAGCATTTTTCTCTTCCAAAAAAAATCGTTTTCCTCTAAATGACTAGGTGAAACACCATTAATGTCTAAAAAGTACCATATCAGCCACATTAGGTAGTAGTCCATGCATCCATTGATGTACCTACGTAAGCAACCCAGCATCGTTGTTATTTTAGAGATTATATTTGTGATCTAAGGAGTAAGCTTCTCTCTGTATAAAATGCACCTAAATTATCATCAATTAATTGATTATAGTCAGCAAAAAAACCAACTGCTGCCTGTCAAATTATACTGCTGCTAACCTCCTTTGCGAAAAGCAATCGGGCTTATAATAATGGCTAATCATCACGTCACGTCCTGCTCTAGCAAAACCCGAAAATACAATGAGTAGGTACTGCTTATCCTCTGTTTTTATGATTTTCGTATCTCTAGAATATGACGAGGTATCTATAAACATGACATAAGTACGATAACAGAGTGATAATATATGTAGGTACCTACCTAACTATAGGTACACAAAATTACTATTTAAACCGGATTTTAAATTGTTTAAAAAGTAGTAGTATCCAAGTGACTGAATACATCGCTTTGCTGCAGCACCTAAAATATTATTATTTAAATTTTAAATTATCCACGTACCAAAGAGAACCATGGATCTAGATTTCACCAACAAAGTAGTGCTAGTAACCGGTGCGAGTGTTGGCATAGGCGAATCGATAGCTCTCCTGTTCGCTAAACTTGGCGCGAAACTGTCACTGGTGGGAAGGAATGAAGCCAACTTGCGAGCAGTCGCGGACAAGTGCGAGAAGCAGAAGGGCGTGAAGCCGCTGGCGATCGTCGCGGACCTGGGCACTGACGAGGGCGTCGAGAAAACTGCCAAGGACACGCTCGACCACTTTAAAAGGTAATTAAAAACCGGATACGTAACGTCTTATCTTACGTATTCAAGAGTACCGGCTCTTGAGTAAATAATATAAAGAAAAACAAAAAACCCGACAGCGTCAAAACTAATTTTAAAAAATACGTGAAAAAATAACTCAAATAAAAACTAAAAATAAAGAAACAAGCCCAGTAGCTTAGAATTCTGTAACAAATCATAAATTGTAATGCAGAACAGAACGACTGTCGGGGCCCCTTGGGAAGATTTGATTGGTAAAATTTGGCCCCGACTGTGAGTCGTTCTGTTCTCCATTAGTATTTATGATTTGTTTCGGGTTTTTTGTTTTTGTTTAAATTATTTTATATTATTTATTTTTTTTTTTTGTTTCGAATAAAAACTTAAATCAATAAGTAAGAAAATTAGCGAGAATGATTGTTTTGTTAAACAACTTTAAATCGTTATAAATATCCTACCTAAACTAGGTACTATTTAAATTGAAAAATGATAAAAGGAACCTAAAAATTATTTAAATACCTATTCAACGACACCCCACTTGACATGGTTCATCGACTTTTTTTTGTTCTTTTTAACAATCTGGTTGTCGCTGTGGTGAATTTTGATTACCTACTGTCATGTCTTTAGTGACACTCGCTAGGTTAAGACGAATCGATTGACGTAAGGATTATCAAAATCGGCCTACGCATTTGGTCTCTAGAACGCCACATAGAAACAAACATACATACATACATACATAGACTGATACCTTCTAGACCTTCCTTTGCGTCGCGCAGTCGGGTAAAAAGGTAAATCAGGCTTTCCGCTGTTTCCGAAACTCAAAGGTTCAGGTGGTCCAAATGCAAATCATCAATTATACCAACCTAATAGCCGCTGAAGGCCTCGTGTTGGAGAATTATTTAAAGTTCATTTACAGAGCAAATACTGTTATACTTCTGATAAAGTTGCTGTTGATTTCCTTACTTGAAGTGTGCTACGTGAGTCACGTAGGGCACTAGATAGCATTTTAACAGATGACAATCAATTGATAGATAGTGGCTGAGTGCAACTTCATGAGTACTGTAATGCTTACGATTTATGGGTTCCCGTACCTTAGTCAGGGGAACTTAGATCTTTTATTCAGAAACGTGAAACTATTATTTGTTACATCAGGGAAAATAAACAATAGTAAGTTAAACATACTCGTAGACAATGTTATACAGTGGCGGATTATCCGTAAGGCAAACAAGGTACTGCCTAGTAGTAAAAAGGGAGAGCTTCGAGAGCTTTTCTACTCGGTTTGGTTCTCTGGGAGATCTTCAAAAGCGTAAAGAAGGAACGTGGTTGTTATTTTCTTAAAAATAGAGTACAACAGCCTTTTACAGAATCATTTAGCTCCTTAGCTACGTGTTTAAGCTGTTTGCAAGAGTCGTGACGAATCGTCTAGCACAAAGAATCTACGCCTTCCAGCCTCCGAAGCAAGCCGGGTTTCGAGGAGGGTACACCACCACAGACCACATCCACGCAGTGCGGCAGATTATACAGAAGTCCGAAGAGTTAAAACGGCCTTTGCGTCTTAGATTTGTGGACTATGAAAAGGCTTTTGACTCTATCGAGGCCTAGTCAGTTCTGGGGTGTCTGCAGTAATGCCAAATAGACTGGCATCCAAGTTCTGACGTCTTTACAAAAACCGCCACAATGACCGTGCAAATTCAGAACCAGCAAACAGAGCATATCCCATTGCATCGGGGGGTGACACAAAGGGACTAAATTTACCCGAAATTGTTTACGAACAACCTGGAGGATATGTTTAAGATGCTGAACTGGATGGACGTGGAATTCACATCTACGGCGAGTAAATTGCATTGCATATTGATTTGCAGATGACATCGTCATACTGACTGAAACGTTGCATGACTTGCATCAGATGCTGGATGGCCAAGTTGAGTCTTCAATACACATTGGCATAAACAATTCAAATATCCAGATCTTTCTCGCAAGGTGGTCGATAAGTAGGACGTCAGTAGAGTAAAAATTATCCTATTTGTTAATAATTGACCCTCGCAAACTTTCGCGCTTATAATATTTGTAAGATCGTAACTAGAGGGCGCTGATGAGGTGCTAGCCTAGGGTGCTATAAACATTGAATCCGCCTCTGATTTTGTTTCACAACATTTTCTACAGATGTCTTCAGAATAGCAGGAACACTGACTCACAAACTGTAACCAAGTTTCAACGTATTCAGTATTTTCATCATAAAAAAAATATCGTTGGTTATTTATAAGGCTAAGGTGGACTCCTGATGACCCTGATGTAACTTGATTACTAATTCAAATTACATCAGGGTCATCAGGAGTCCCTCGTCATGGGTCAATTTAGTCTAGTGACTAGAAACCATTAGTTCATTAATTCATTCATCACAACCTTTCAGTCCTTCTGGTTACATAGGAGACTAACCTACGTTAGTTATAATCACTACTGTTTTTTACTTACTTTCTCTTCTTGTTCTTCTAGACTGGACATCCTCGTCAACAATGCCGCTATCGGCTGCCGCACTACCCTCCTGACCACAAAGGACATGCAGATCTTCGACGATGTGTTCAGGATCGACGTGAGGGGAGTGTACAACCTCACCAGGTTGCTGGCTCCCGCCCTCATCGAGACCAAAGGCAACATCGTTAACATCTCCAGCATAGCAGGGACTGTAGTCACTGTGGGCGCCCTGCCTTACGGCATGGCCAAGGTAAGAACTATAGCTTGCTGTTAAAATGTGCTAATGTACCATTGTTGTACTCGATTTAACTCCATAGTATAAGCTGACATATAGTAAATTATTGTCAGCTACAATTATTTGAAGCCCCTATGAGAGTACTTATTACGCCTTGCTTGTGGAGAAGAACTAAAACTGATGCCTTAGATTTTGATTTAAGAAACTGCTCGGATAGTTAGGTACTATCCTTTTCTGTACCCAACTACCATCATATCTGTACACCTACATTATTGGCAAATAAATGATTTCTATTTCTATTTCTATTTCTATGTGGGAACTAGTAGCTCAACTTGTGAGACTTTTTGTTCCCAAATACCATCTGAGACCGCGAGGACACAGATTGTTGGAGGTTCCGTGTGCTCACATAGTTTCTTATTTTGACTCTTCCTCGGTTCGCGCTCTGGCAATGCTTAATGATCTACTGGCATCGTCACTGGAGTTACTTATTGTCGTTGTGGAAGGTCTGTACTTCACATAGGATCTTGTATGAAGTTTCAGGTCTCTACAGGATCAGTTTATTACAATTAAATATTTGCCCTGTTTTGCAGGCTGCACTGGACCACTTTACTCGCCTGATAGCCCTCGAGCTCGCTCCAAAGGGCGTCAGGGTGAACACCGTCAGCCCTGGACTCACTGTAAGTACAACATTTTAGGAAAATGTTACATCAAATAGTTCTAGAGGCCTACTTACTATTTAACCTACAGCATCCCGCTGTAGCAATATCTACACTTAATATTATAAAGCAGAAGAGTTTGTTTGGTTGGTTGAACGCGCTAATCTCCGGAACTACCGGCTCGAATTGAAAAATTCTTGAAAATTATTTTTGCGTTAGATAGTCCATTTATCGAGGAAGGCTATAGGCTATAATAACATAGGAACGGAGCAGTAATAAGAAATGTTGCAAGCGGGAAAAAAGCTTCCGTTGAGCAGGCGATGCGTTGCGATATCAAAACTGCACGCGAACGAAGTCGCAGGTAGAAGCTATTAGGCTGTAATTTATCTTGGAAACTTGAACACCTGGTGCAGAACCGCAACAGACCAGCTCCACTATAAAAGATACAAAAATGACACCATAGCGAAAATTGTTCCACGTGATGAGCATTTTCTGCTAAGAGAATAAGTTTGAAGATCTGGAGCGCCTGATGTGGAACTCCAAGAGCCCAGCTACACCATAACACAGATAGGAATGACGTCTTAAGTCAAAAGTTATTTATTTATTTGTTTAACGTAGGTACAATAATAATGGTGCATCAAGAGAATAAAAAGTGCGCCATGTTATGCCAGAGAGCGTACAAATGTTTGTAAAAAAAATTAAACAAAAACAATAAAAAAGCAAAAGCAAAAGTTGTTCTTTCTGATGGGCATTTCTTGTTGACTATAATGCTGACTATAAAAAATCGCAAATCAGAAACATCTGATGTAAAAATTATTGCCAAGCTCTCACTAATTTCAGTGTATAATTATAAAATATAAATTCGGATCGCGAAGCACGCCTGCGTTCTCAGCGTATTTACGCATCTACATCCAGGTCTCTAGAGACCAATGAAGAATAAATGCACGACTGACTGCTGATCGTGAACGTCATGCATTGTCTCGCGAGTCGGAGACGTTGAAAACGAATTGATCTTGAGTTCTCAGCGTATCTACGCATCTGCGTCTAGGTCTGTAGAGACAAGTTCGGAAAGTGATGCGCGACTGTCCGCTGATCGTGAGCGACATGCATATATTGTCTCGCGAATCGGATACGTTGGTACGGTGGCGCGTGCGTTGCGCTCTTCTTCTGTCTTTTCATGGCAACGAACCTTTATTTTCAACCGACTTCCAAAAAGAGGAGGTTCTCAATTCGTCAGTATGTTTTTTTTTTTATTGTAGGATGGGTATTCATCAAATAACTTCTCCCACTCTGTGCGGAGCGGGAGGGAGTGTCAGACTTTTACTGACTAAAACCCATCTATGTTCCTTCCTCGCCCTTTACGTTCCGGGGTCCGGTGTTGCGGTATCTCTTTCGAACAGTCCCGCAGCCCCGGCGGGCTTCGGCCCTTGCCCCCCTTTTTGCTGACATCTCTTTGAGGCGTGCGTGGAACACAAACGCGCCGTCGACACGGCCTGTCGTCGTTAGACGGACGGACGGCTTGCTAGCCCATAGCAAACCGTCCACAGGCCCGATGGCAACGAACCTTTGAATACTGATCGACTACGATATTCTCTGAACAGAATCTCTGGTCAGAATGGGTCTCACGATATAGCCGTAGGGCATGGCGACCTTCCTTGGGATGATAAGGCACGGAGTGCATTTACGTCTCCTATGATTGAATACGCCACATAATCCGCCATCGGAGGTATGGTTAAAAATTTTACTTTTTGTGAAGCTGTTAAATGGCAAAAGAAACAAACGGTATGTGTTGCTCAGGTGGGAAAGATCCGTTATTTTCCCGTCCCCGGGCTCTTAGAATTCGACATCAGACGTTTCAGATCTTCGATTTTGACGACCCCGTTGTTGCTGGCATAAGCAACAGGATCTGCGTACGACGTCGCGGGCAGAAGCTAGTGATATTAATTTAAGTTTAAAAAGGTGCGCTGTGGAGCAAAGAACTCCCTTGCTAAAGCATTTGTCTTGAGTTGACATTTTACCTTTTATTTTATATTTGCAGGAGTCTAACTTCTTTAAGCGCATAACGGGTGCCTCCGAGTCTGCGTACCAGGAGTGGTTGGTAGCGGGCTCACAGAACATTCCCATGGGGGAGAAATGTGTGGGGGATGATATCGCGAGGATGGTGGTGTTTATCGCCAGCGAGAACAGCCGGCTGGTGACCGGAACCAACGTGCAAGTGGATGGAGGGTTCCAGTTCACCATCTCTAGTGGCAATCTTGCTGCTGGCACGAACTTGAATAAGTAATTAAAGGTTATGATGAGCTTGCACAGAGAAAAATGGATTGTAAATGAAATAAATCGGAATATTGATCAGTATTAGGTGGTTGTTTTTATTTTCTAAGTGTAACTTTGTACATAAATTTATTTTTTATTGCAATCACTTATAAATTGGTGCAACAACAAGAGCGTTGACAGTCTAGTAGTACGAGTAAAGTAAAATAAATATCGCTGGACATTACACACAGCGCCAACTAGTGCCACACTAAGCAATGCTTGTGTCGTGGACACCAGACCAGATAGTTGAGATACTACATATATACTTTTTTGTTTGTAAATACATACTTGTTATACATATAAACATCCGTGACTCGGAAACAAAATAATGTCCATATGCTCATCGCACAAACACTGCCGGGATTCGAACCTAGGACCCTAAGAACGTAAGGCAGCCTCACCCACCACTACGCCATTCGGGTCGTAAGAGACTTGTGGTCCATAGCCCAGCGGATATCATCAGTTACTTTTAAAAGAGCCGTTACAGTACTATATGACCAGGACGAAAGCCGGATTGAAAATTACTCAGAAGATCATTTGTAGACAGGAAGGCAGTGAGTTGTTGATGTACAATGTGCTCAAGAACTTTAGTGAGGTAAGGGAGGATGGAAATGGGTCTGAAATCGGCCGGTGAGGTCGGGTTTGGAATTTTAGGTAAAGGAATAATATGGGCTTGTTTCCAGACCTCGGGAACAGTACAACAGAACAAGGAGTAATAAAAAATGTGAGTCAAAACGGGGATGATAGAGGGAAGGATAGGAGAGATCATTCTTGAGGGAAGGAGGTCATTGCCAACTGCAGTGGAGGAGATGGGACACACCGATTTTTAACATCATCCTCACTCACTGGGCATAGTTTAAAAGAAGGACATTGCGCTGCAGAGGCAATCCGGAAAGTGTATTTAAAGTAGTTGACTTGACGTGCGGGTCCAAAGTAACAGGAGGTAGTGAGAAATGTTTGTTAAGAGCACACACGTCAACGTCATTACTAGGAACAACTGGAGACTTGCCAATGCCGACAGTTTTTAGAAACTTACAGACTTCAGCAAAGTTGCGGTTGTCGAGAGAAGTAGCGTCTCTTAGCATCTCTACGCAGGCGACTGCAGCGATTACGCAACATTTCTATACTCATTTGCATTTCATCTGCATACAAAATGTTTCAACCTTCTCTTGGCTTTAGCTTTACTCCCTACTACTTCCCTACTTGCCATCGCATCTTTAATGGCAGGAGTGGCACCTTCAAATAATAACAGGCTGATGTCCGGAAGTTCATGTCAAAGCGCGTATTTTGCGTATGGGCTATAATCCACCACGCGGGCCCAGTGTGGATTGTTAGATGTCATATATGTCTTCGAATTTTTGGTTCTAGGACATGCTGGTTTCCTCACGAAAATTACACCAAGTAATGCGCTTGCCTTTTTTTTTTTTTTTTTTAAGGATGGGAAATCATCAAATGACCCCCCCCCACTCTGGGCGGAGCGGGAGGGAGTGTCAGAGTCTTACTGACTAAAAACCATCCATGTTCCTTCCTCGCCTTTTATGTTCCGGGGCCGCGGTATCTCTTTCGAACAGGCCCGCAACCCCGGCAGGCTTCGGCCCTTGCGGGCCCCTGTCCTTCTGCTGACATCTCTTTGAGGCGCGCGTGGAACACAAACGCGCCGTCGACACGGCCTGTCGTCGTCGTTAGACGGCCGGACGGCTAGCTAGCCCATAGCCAGCCGTCCACAGGCCCGCAATTACGGTGGCCGGTAGCCACCACGTGGCCCCCGACGCCCGTTGCGTCTCCCGCGGCGGCCGGGAAGAGAGGATCTCTCCCTCTCTCGTTCCGCCACCTCCTTCGCTAGCATGACTGCTTCGCAGAAGGAGGCGACGGCTTCCCATTCCGTCTCGCTCCGGACCATGGATTGAACCAGGGCCGGACGCGAGAGGTCGCCGCCGCCGATCGCCGCCACGAGGACACGGCGGAGCTCCGCCCACGCAGGGCAGACTTCCACCGTGTGCTCCACCGTGTCCTCCGGTCGATCCTCGCAGTGGAGACACCCGGGCGATTCCTCCCGCCCGATTCGGTGCAGGTACCTCCCGAAACATCCGTGTCCGGTGAGGACCTGCGTCAGGCGGAAGGTGAGGACGCCGTGGCGCCTCTCCAGCCACTCCTCAAAGAGGGGACTTACCGCCACTATCGTGGCGTGCCCTGCACGGGGTTGCGACAGTCGCTCTCTCCATGTCGCCATGAGATCGCGCCGGAGGTCAGTCCGCTGAGCGGCAATTTGCCGCGGCAGCGGAGTAATGCGCTTGCCTGGGTTAGAACCTACGACTTACTGTTCGAAAGTCGGGGCCGCCACCACTGGGCCACCGCTGCTCTCAAAAACCGCTGTTATGTTTACCCATACACTAAAAATCATCAAATTCCATAAGGTTTCGAAGATCCAACTCAAAATAAGTGCAAAACGAGTGTTTTTAGTATTTTTTTCTATCGAGTTTTTTTTTGTCCAATCGTGTTTTCGCTTCAACAGATTTCAAGATGATTAGTCCAAGTTTAATGGTGTCCAAATAGCGAACCCTTAGGTCATATAGAATGATACCGAGATCTAGATCACCAAATATCGCCAAAACTACGGGTTCTTATTTTATTTAAAAATAATAATGTCTAAAAGATCAAATAGGTTTAAGCGAACACTACAGTCGATCTTAACTCGTGTGTGCGTGTGTGCATTGAAGAATGCACACAAACATAGGATCGCAACGAATTTGCAGCAAGACGCAATATATCGTTGTAAATTGAAGTCACAGAATTTAGATTGCGTAAAAAAAAATAAAAAAAGCCTTTATTTCAGGTCCGAGTCCCATATAAAAAATGAGGAGTAAGGAGGAGGAGGAGAGAGTTCACATGTTCTTTTTTAAAATGCAAACATTTTATGATTTTTAAAACACAAAAGAGGTGCCTCAGGGCTATTTTTGGACTTCAGGTTACAGAGAGTTGCAAACCGTTTTTTAAAGCATCTAAAATACTAACCCTTCCGTCGATGTAGGTACATTTTAGAGACCATCATGTTTGTGAAATCAAATCCGCAGCTATTCCCTTTAGTGTCAGATAAAGTACACTCGAGAGCAATGAATCCGGGTCACTTAAAGAATCCTAAAAATCTCGGAAACTAAAAATGCTAGGTTAATGCAATAAATTGTATTTAATAGACAATGTAATACTCCTTAAATGAAGGTATTAAAACTTCTTAGTTATTGTAAAGTTATATCATAAAAAATCAAATTTGAAAAAGGGCCACTTTCGAAGATGGAACTACGAAATTACAGCATTTGGTTTTGCTTTTGTTTGTAATCTGTCATATATGTGGGTACATAAACCATGTTGATAGTGCTCTATATTCATTATTCAAGCTGAAATTATGTCGCTTACGCCTGAAGAATGCACCAGAATACTTACAATGCTGGAAACCGGCCGGAGTCAGCGCGATACAGCCAGGACTGTCAGTGTGTCGCTGTCAACAGTACAAAGAGTTCTCCGACGTTACGAAGAAACTGGTTCGAACCTACGCAGACCAGGAACGGGCAGAACCAGGTGTACCACAGCACGAGAAGACCGATACTTGGTGAACACCATGCTTCGAAATCGCTTTCTCACAGGAACTGAACTCACAAATCAGTTTCGACGCCTCGGAGGAAGTAACCCAAGTGCATGGACTGTAAGACGTCGGCTTGCTGAATCTAACTTAAAACCCCTTAGACCTGCAAACGGCCCTAAACTGGAGCGTGGGCATCGTATTTCAAGACTAAGATATGCCCAGAGCCACGTAAATTGGAGTATTGAAGATTGGTCAAAAGTTATGTTCTCCGACGAATCAAAATGTATGCTCTACAAGCACGATGGAAGACACAGAGTGTATCGAAGACCAGGGGAAAGATTCAAGCAAGCATGCATCGAAGAAAAAGTAGCCTACGGTGGTGGGTCTGTACTTGTGTCAGTGTGGGCCGGAATTTCTTCTGAAAGTCGCACAGAGCTGGTGATCATAGAAAACGGCTCTTTAACTAGCGTAAGATATGTGGAAGAAATCCTCAATGATCACGTTGGTCCATTTATGGTCAATTTAGGTGAGGATGCTATATTTATGCATGACAATGCCCGACCTCATACAGGTAGGATTGTGAATGACTACCTTCAAGAGATGAACATTACTCGTATGGAGTGGCCAGCGCGCAGCCCGGATATCAACCCGATCGAGCATGCTTGGGACGAGCTAGGCAGATGCGTAAAACAACGAAACCCTCCCCCAATCACGCTTCGTGAGCTCAAAATTGCTCTCACAGAGGAATGGGAGAATATTCCCCAAAATCGTATAAGGAACTTGGTGTACAGCATGCCAAACCGCGTAAACGCAGTAATGGAAGCACGAGGAGGCAATAACGAAGTATTAAAATTCAAGAAAATCGTAATAAAGTTCAAAAATTTCATGTTTCCTATTTTTGTTTTAAGGAGAGATCAGCAGTTTTTTTCTTTATGTAATTTTGTGTTAATAAAATGTATGGTGACTCATATTTTTTTTACTTTCATTTAAGGTGTATTACATAGTCTATTAAATACAATTTATTGCATTAACCTATCATTTTTAGTTTCCGAGATTTTTAACATTCTTTAAGTGACCCGGATTCATTGCTCTCGAGTGTAGTTCGAAATAGACGCGACAACAGTAAGCTATGTAGACCAAGATCCAGGACAACTCTAATGCGCAAAAGTGTTTTCTGTATGGCACCAATTCTTTATAATAAGTTGCCAAAACATTGGAGGGAATTAAACACTGACAAATTAAGAACTAGATTAAAAAACCTACTGTTACAGAAAATCTATTACAGCACTGACGAATTTCTAACTGACAAATTAATTTGACTTGTATAATGACATCCTAATTTGCAATAATAATAATTGCTTTGACATTTGATAATTTATTATGTATTATTTACTATGATCAGCGTATTTGATTGTTTTTATTGTATTTTTTATTTTTAAGTTACGGTTAGGTAATTGTTATTTTGCTGTGTGTAATGGACCAATTTAAAATCATTTGATGCTGTGTAGCGTCTGA
This sequence comes from Xestia c-nigrum, assembly GCA_916618015.1. Taxonomy (NCBI): domain Eukaryota; kingdom Metazoa; phylum Arthropoda; class Insecta; order Lepidoptera; family Noctuidae; genus Xestia; species Xestia c-nigrum. The sequence continues at coordinate 25,496,036 of OU745252.1, read as the reverse complement.
CATCTTATATTTGTACGCCGTTCAGGTACTGTAATAATTATAATTTAATGTAACATCTTGCATGCTATGTGCGTGTATACTCATGTTTTGAACAAATAAAAATTATCTTATCTTATGTGTACGTATGTGGTCTTCAATTCAGAATACAGATACTTTCAGGTTCACAAAAATGCTATATACACACATCAAAAGTGTCTAGGGATCAAGCATTTTTATGCGGATTTCTTGAGATTGAGATGTGGCTTTGTAATAAATTTATGATTTTATAAATTTATATGGATCCTTTTTGGTGCATTTCATAATTTGAATCAGGAACTGTGAATCAAATTCGAGTAAAAGATGAAAATCAGCTGTCAATATTTTCCCTATAAAAACGCCATGCGCCATGGAGGACGGTATCGCTGCACCACACGGAGACAAGACCGATACATTCAAATCTTAACTCGAAGAGCTCCAACAATAACCGCCATGATGTTAGCCGTGAGGCTTCATCACTCTTCAGGGAACTTAATTAGCGACCAAACAGTCAGAAACCGCTTGCATGAAGTGAACCTTCATTCCCGAAGACCGCTACGGGTACCACCTATAGTAATGCACAATCGTAGGATTCGATATCAATGGGCTCTTGAACACAGAAATTGGGCAGAAGAACAATGGCGTTTCGTGTGCTTTTCTGATGAGTCTCGTTTTGGTATGAGACCGGATACAAGACGTATACGACACTGGAGAACCCCTGGACGCCAACAGCGATTAAAATCCTGCCAGGAAGTCCATCCTTATAGTGGTGGAACCATCATAGTATGGGCGGGTATTTGGATCGGCGGAAGAACTGAGTTGATTTGGATCAGAGGCAACCTCAACGCTCAAATTTATGCTGAGACGATTGTATCAGACGTCATCGTTCCTCTACAAGTGCAAATCGGTCCCTTATTTCAGTTAATGCATGATAATGCACGACCGCACACCGCAAGAGTTGTAAGACAGACTCTCGCCGCAGCTAACATCAATGTCCTGCCCTGGCCTGCTCAGTCGCCAGACTTGAATCCGATTGAGCATGCATGGGATATGCTACAGAGAAGAGCTCTGCCGAATATGGAGGGTATCCAGTCGCAAGAAGACCTTTTTTTGTTGTTGCAACGAACATGGGCGGCCATTCCACAGCGTGATTTGGATGAACTCATTTTGAGTATGCCAAACCGATGTTCTTGTGTTGTTAGTGTTCGCGGTAGAAACACGGATTATTAATTGTTTAAGTTACCCAATAAAATTTTAAAGAAAACTGTTATTTCAGTCTTTTTTTCGAACTTTTGTGTTAGTGGTTCAAATGTCAAAAATCCCTTTATTAGGAAAATGGCAAATTTATTTAATAATGGTTTATCGTTACTGTGACAAACGAAAACACTTTATTTGATGAATCCTTAAAGAAAATTTTAATTAATATCAATCAGGAGAAAAGTTATTGCAAAAATATATGTTGATCCCTAGACACTTTTGATGTGTGTAGTAGCTGACACTAATATTGATGGCTAAATGCTGATTCACACAGACCTGAACACTTTTAACACTCGCAACATTACAAACCTATTTCTGTGGTTGTTACTAGAGTCAATAAACAGGCGAAAGCGTAATTTTCAGCTTTTGCAGTTCGAGTGTACCTACTCAATAAGTCTTCATAAATGCTAATTGTAATGTATGATAATATGGGGGTACATTGATTGTTATAACATGGCGGTAGGTTGTGCACAATGTATTCAGTCTGCGATTAAACCTGAACAGGTCACCAGGCGTATCATTTATTTCCCGTGTCCAGACTCCTCAGTGTTCCCGAATCCCAGAATACGTCAGTGGCGACGAGGATGGGATTCGGGAACACTGAGGAGTCTGGACACGGGAAATAAATGATACGCTCGTGCATGGACTCCCTCGCAATCTACCTGTCGACCCTGTATATCCCGTACCCTATTCTCTAACGATCTCTGGCCACGTAATAAGTCCATACGAGAACGGAGTGAGCGCCTCTGTAGCATTGCCGCTGGTGTTTCGCCTGTAGTGCTGTGCACTGAATTACGATATGCCAGCAAGAATGTCTGTAATGCTGTGTCCACATTTGTATTGTCCCTAATCGCTTTTTTAATGGCCCGCTTACAGAGTTTAACCGCGTTTTCTGCCGCCCCGTTGTACGCCGGGTGGTAGGCAGGTGAAAATCTTTGTCGAATACCATTATTCCTTAAAAATAAACTAAACTCTCCGCTTGTGAACGGTGGGCCTTGATCTGAAACTAACTCTTCGGGTAACCCAAATCTAGCAAATGTAGTTCTCAGAACTTTTATTACCCTTGAAGCAGTCGTATGATCCATTTCAAAAATTTCTATCCACTTTGTACTGGAATCTACTATCACATAACTACTAGTAACGTCAGGACTGCTCAGAAAAAAAAACAAACTAAACTGACCTTTGTTTGATTGATTTAGTTTTTTTGTCACCGACTTCTGAAGCGTTTTTTCTGAAGTTATTTTTTACATTTTTTTGTTTTCTCTGAAGTCGGTTTTATTTTTTGTAAAAAAGTTTTTATTTTTCGCTTTTTAGTGGTTCACTTGTGCTTACCCCTTCAAAGCGTACCGGCGTGATTTTAAATTATGAACTGATGTAAACAATAGACAGATATGAGATTTCGGCAATCCCAGTACATTTGCTATCATTTATTGAGGAGTTCCGTTGCATATCTCCGAAGTTCTTCATCAGATCTTCATCAAATTGAAATGGGATCACTTCGAGAAAGTACACTTCCTAAAACTACCCAAATCCCTTCTAGTGTGCCTATAAAATGTGAAGAGTTCTCTCTATTTCTCCAGAATCCCATCATCAGATACTGATTTGATGATTATGAGACCACACAGGAAGCACCAGCTTTCAAATAAAAAAAGAACCATCATGAAAATCGGTCAAAAATTGACTGAGAATACATACAGTCGAACATAGACTTACTTCTGTCGGTTTTATTTTTTGCAAAAAAGTTTTTTTATTTTTCAATTCTTTTTATTAGTTGTAATATCCTATACAAATATTTGCTATGCATTTATTTTACATTATTATTATTAACAATATTTTTCATGGTAATAGGCTTATCCCCAATAAAATACTTAACATACCTAACTGTCGAAATATGGGTATACTGTACACATCTGCGTACCCCCTCAGAGCATACAGGCGTGATGTTATGTTATGATGTTGTGTAAACAATAAACATCCAAGCGATTGCAGCAATCACGACAGATTTGCTGTCTATTATTGAAGAGTTCCGTTCCATATCTCCGAAGTTCGTGATCAGATCATGACAATATTTCTATGGGACCAACTTGGAAGTATACCCTTTCAAACAAAAAAATAATTTTTCAAATCGGTTCAGGCGTCTTCGAGTAATCGGTGAACATACATAAAAAAAAAATACATACAGTCGAATAGAGAACCTCCTCCTTTTTGGAAGTCGGTTAAAAAAAATTTGCACCGTGATACGGGCCCAAGAAGTCTACATGTAACCTGGTCCAAGGCTGCGCGGTGTAAGGCCATGGTTGGGGCGGTGCCCGCGGAGGCGCATCTGCCTCCGCAGCGCACGTCTCACACACTCACACCGCTTACACATCGCTTCTATGTCAGCGTCTATGTTAGGCCACCAGACATAACTTCGAGCAAGAGCGTATCATTTATTTCCCGTGTCCAGACTCCTCAGTGTTCCCGAATCCCAGAATACGTCAGTGGCGACGAGGATGGGATTCGGGAACACTGAGGAGTCTGGACACGGGAAATAAATGATACGCTCTTGCTCGAAGTTATGTCTGGTGGCCTAACATAGACGCTGACATAGAAGCGATGTGTAAGCGGTGTGAGTGTGTGAGACGTACGCTGCGGAGGCAGATGCGCCTCCGCGGGCACCGCCCCAACCATGGCCTTACACCGCGCAGCCTTGGACCAGGTTACATGTAGACTTCTTGGGCCCGTATCACGGTGCAAATTTTTTTTAACCGACTTCCAAAAAGGAGGAGGTTCTCTATTCGACTGTATGTATTTTTTTTTTTATGTATGTTCACCGATTACTCGAAGACGCCTGAACCGATTTGAAAAATTATTTTTTTGTTTGAAAGGGTATACTTCCAAGTTGGTCCCATAGAAATATTGTCATGATCTGATCACGAACTTCGGAGATATGGAACGGAACTCTTCAATAATAGACAGCAAATCTGTCGTGATTGCTGCAATCGCTTGGATGTTTATTGTTTACACAACATCATAACATAACATCACGCCTGTATGCTCTGAGGGGGTACGCAGATGTGTACAGTATACCCATATTTCGACAGTTAGGTATGTTAAGTATTTTATTGGGGATAAGCCTATTACCATGAAAAATATTGTTAATAATAATAATGTAAAATAAATGCATAGCAAATATTTGTATAGGATATTACAACTAATAAAAAGAATTGAAAAATAAAAAAACTTTTTTGCAAAAAATAAAACCGACAGAAGTAAGTCTATGTTCGACTGTATGTATTCTCAGTCAATTTTTGACCGATTTTCATGATGGTTCTTTTTTTATTTGAAAGCTGGTGCTTCCTGTGTGGTCTCATAATCATCAAATCAGTATCTGATGATGGGATTCTGGAGAAATAGAGAGAACTCTTCACATTTTATAGGCACACTAGAAGGGATTTGGGTAGTTTTAGGAAGTGTACTTTCTCGAAGTGATCCCATTTCAATTTGATGAAGATCTGATGAAGAACTTCGGAGATATGCAACGGAACTCCTCAATAAATGATAGCAAATGTACTGGGATTGCCGAAATCTCATATCTGTCTATTGTTTACATCAGTTCATAATTTAAAATCACGCCGGTACGCTTTGAAGGGGTAAGCACAAGTGAACCACTAAAAAGCGAAAAATAAAAACTTTTTTACAAAAAATAAAACCGGCTTCAGAGAAAACAAAAAAATGTAAAAAATAACTTCAGAAAAAACGCTTCAGAAGTCGGTGACAAAAAAACTAAATCAATCAAACAAAGGTCAGTTTAGTTTGTTTTTTTTTCTGAGCAGTCCTGACGTTACTAGTAGTTATGTGATAGTAGATTCCAGTACAAAGTGGATAGAAATTTTTGAAATGGATCATACGACTGCTTCAAGGGTAATAAAAGTTCTGAGAACTACATTTGCTAGATTTGGGTTACCCGAAGAGTTAGTTTCAGATCAAGGCCCACCGTTCACAAGCGGAGAGTTTAGTTTATTTTTAAGGAATAATGGTATTCGACAAAGATTTTCACCTGCCTACCACCCGGCGTCCAACGGGGCGGCAGAAAACGCGGTTAAACTCTGTAAGCGGGCCATTAAAAAAGCGATTAGGGACAATACAAATGTGGACACAGCATTACAGACATTCTTGCTGGCATATCGTAATTCAGTGCACAGCACTACAGGCGAAACACCAGCGGCAATGCTACAGAGGCGCTCACTCCGTTCTCGTATGGACTTATTACGTGGCCAGAGATCGTTAGAGAATAGGGTACGGGATATACAGGGTCGACAGGTAGATTGCGAGGGAGTCCATGCACGAACTCTGCGAGAAGGTGAGGATGTCTGGACGAGGCAGTACGGTGCGTCGGATAAGTGGGTGAAAGGAACTGTGAGAGAGGTAGAAGGTACTCGTAGGTATGTGGTGGATAGCGGAGATGGTCGGGTTTACAAGAGACACATTGACCAAATAAAACGTCGGTCTCGGCTGTCAGATGTTCCTTGTCAAGGATCTGAGGATAATAATAAACCGGGCGATCCGAGTGAGACTGCTGTTCGGTCGCCATCAGATGGATCAATCGGAACGTCGGAGTCAAGACGTCTGAGCAAGGATCAGCCAGACGTTGCAAAAGAGGAAACTCAATTAGATAAAAGTGCGAGTGATTCGGGCAGAAATGTTGTGTCCCCGAAACCTCCACGTGTGGAGCCACCTGAACCCAAGGCTGAACCGACGCCACCAGCGGAACGCTCCCATCGAACACGTAGACCGGTGGTCCGATTCGAAATAGATTAAGTAGATTATTTAGTTATATAAGATATATTTTGTTTGATAAATGTTTGATTGTATTTAATATATAGGTTGTAATAGTCTGTAAGTTTTAGAGTATTATATAAGATTAAGAGGGGAGGTGTAATGTATGATAATATGAGGGTACATTGATTGTTATAACATGGCGGTAGGTTGTGCACAATGTATTCAGTCTGCGATTAAACCTGAACAGGTCACCAGGCGTATCATTTATTTCCCGTGTCCAGACTCCTCAGTGTTCCCGAATCCCAGAATACGTCACTAATGTTACCGATGTGCACCGTACGTGACATCCAATAATGACGTTTTGTGCTACTTGGGGTAAAATTACTCAGGGGCTTATTTTTAGCCTTATAAATACAGGGTGTAAACCACCTCATCACAAAGCCGTTAACCAAGCATTCTGTACATCAAACTGGAGGTGTTAAAAGTCAAACGCTTACAAAAAAAAAACTTGTCAAAAAGTTGTAACTTTGACCCCCCATATCTCCGTAACTAGAAGGTTCCCAGGTATGGTGTAGAACAAAAAAATTATCGCAATGATGGGGAGAACAAGTGACTTTCGGCTTCGTGAAGAGGTGTTTTACACTCTTTATAATAGTGTGAGTGTGGTTCTACAGTCGGTACGTTAAAATTTAATACGTACCTAGGTACTTACTAATTCTGTGGCGTCATAAGGGAAAAGAAAAACTAACAAAAAATCTAAATCCTGAGCTTCAAGGCTCTTCAAGCTGTCCCCCTGCCCACCCACCCCATTAGATCTTGCGCTGACACAAGTTGTTGGAATAGTGACCTTGGACTATCTTCCATGAGTGTTGGATAACAAACGCACTACGTGACAACGCGACTCTGCCTGTAAGAAATGCAATAGATAAGATAACCTACACTGTCTGTAGTACCTATTTATCCATATTATAGTACCGTAATCTGTGGCTTCACGTTATCAACATATTATACAATCTATCACAAGCACAACAACACTTCAATGTACTGATAACACATGATAGGCACCTGCTGTCGAGAACAAAACAGTTAGCTAACCTACGGGTAGATATTATACATAGGTATACTCTAGTAACAAGTAGGTTCTATTGCTATAGCTTCTGCCTGCGACTTCATCCGAGTGGTTTAGTATTAAACATATCCAGTGGCCAGCGACATTACGTATGGCGTATTCTCCAATAGGGTACCATATCAGTAAACGATTTGTTGTAAGTAATCGGACGCGTAGGCACTTTCAGAAATTATCAATAAACAATTTGAATTAATAATAAGCATGACTTGCGATTTTTTATTTAGGTATACAATGTTATAGTAGGTAACTGCGGACAGATACACATGCCTATAAATACCTAGCTATGTTGTTTATAAGAGTCAGTAGCATTCGAGTGATTGAATACAACGCACCGTTTGTGACTGCATAATTACACCGATCCTACTTTAGTTACGACTCTAATAAATATAAATCAAAATGAACGTCAACTTCACAAATAAAGTAGTGCTAGTTACCGGCGCGAGTGCTGGCATAGGCGAGGCCACAGCTATCCTGTTCGCTAAACTTGGCGCGAAACTGTCACTGGTGGGAAGGAACGAAGCCAACTTGCGAGCAGTCGCGGACAAGTGCGAGAAGCAGAAGGGCGTGAAGCCGCTGGCGATCGTCGCGGACCTGGGCACTGACGAGGGCGTCGAGAAGACTGCCAAGGACACGCTCGACCACTTTGGAAGGTACCTACTTCCACTTATTTCGTATTACACTTGTGAGTGTAGGTACACATAATTACTAAAGTTCTGGGTCTGACTGAGAATCTTCTCTCTTCAGATGAAGATTCTTAATTTTTGTCTTGTAGGGTATTCCAGTAGCGTTATTATTGTTAAACGTGAAAAAGGAAAACTCTATGATCGTTATTTGTATTTGGCCAGGTATGTAATTAAATCCCCCCAATAATGTACTTTTTGCATCAGATGATGCCGTATGTGTTATCTTTGTACAGACGTGGTTAAAAATAGCTCAAATTTATATCGTACGAATAATAGTACCTACTAATGTAAAAATCCTAAAAGCACTTTTCGATCGGGCACGATCCGATACTTTTGTACCTATTAGTAACAACAAATAGTCCTCTTGACCGATTTTAATCTCAATCTCAGCGGAGGATAGGCGAGGGAGATATTATGGAGCACAAGTGTGTGCGTAGAAACAGGTGCTTGTACTCTGTTTCTTTACTCGCATAGTCCGATGAGGCGACAATCCGGCACGACCGGAGAGAGTTCATACGCAGGATCACCGGCTTTATGTGCTTTTCGAGGCACGGGTCCATACAGCCAGCGTTCTTACTTGTAATGGAAAAACTCAATAGCACTTTGGGAATCGAACTCGACGCTCAGCAGTCACATTTGTGAGCATGAGACCAACGAGGCAGTACTACTATCAACATTAAGGAAAGAGACCATAAAGTAACTACCTTATTGTGTACCTAAAAAATTATCTTTGAGTGTTTTTGCAATATGACTACTTTGACAGACAGAAGATATACTTCATGACTTGAGTGTCTGTACTCTCACTCAACATGTAGACTTATAATTGAAGGTCGTCTATTATTAACTATCATCATCACATCATAACACTTGAACTGTTCCAAGATCTAGATTTAGTAGCAGGTACTCTAGAAGAGTAGCGAATAGAGTTTCATAGGCACACATAATTCGTAGTGTGGCAGCTAGGACTCCTGCGGTAATTATGATCATCATTTCTAAAGTAGTTTAGGTCGGAGTCCTCATTGATTTTTCTCATTTCAGTAGCCTCATGGTTTGAATCTCCGACTCAGTTATATAAAGTATGTTTAAAGTTTTCCATGACAGCCAAAGCAACTCAGGTCCCGGTGTAAATTTCTCAAAAGTTCCGGAAGGCCTGTTAGCGATTAGACGCATGGCTGAGTTGGGAAGTAAAAAGCTCTTAATTGACATTCCCTGTGCTCTTCTATTTCAGGCTCGATGTCCTCATTAACAACGCAGCCATTGGCGCCCGGACCACACTCCTGACCACGAAAAACATGGATATCTTCGACGAGGTGTTCAGGATCGACGTGAGGGGAGTGTACAACCTCACCAGGTTGCTGGCTCCCGCCCTCATCGAGACCAAGGGGAATATCATCAACATCTCCAGTGTAGCAGGGACAATGGTCGCTGTAGGCAGCCTACCGTATGGCATGGCTAAGGTGAGTCCATCTAAAATCGTGTAGATTTCTTACTGGTTTTTTAATCGCAAGTTGCAGGCTATATGGTGTCTCTAATCTACCTTAAAATTGCATACAAGTAGATTCCTCCGGCACCCAGTTAAATCTGCTTATCATCTAGTCGCCAATATACACATACATTTACCAAGGCCAATTATCCGTATAACTCGTGCCGATACAAGGTCAGAAGGAGGAAGTGATAATTATGCAATCGTCCTCTTTGTATATTTGCTCACTCAAATCATGTTGTAAATTTCTGCCCGGCAGTAGATGTACACTTAAACGGATATTTTGTATTTCCATTTCCGCAGGCTGCACTAGACCACTTCACTCGGCTGACAGCCCTCGAGCTGGCTCCCAAGGGCGTCAGAGTCAACACCATCAGTCCTGGAATAACTGTAAGTACCTACTTATTGTTGTTTTTATCAGGCCTACCTATCATACACCTTATACTGAAGCTCATCATACGATGCCAAAATACCAAACAGTAAAAAACCGGCCAGGAGCGTGTCGGGCCACGCTCAGTGTAGGGTTCCATAGTTTCCCATCCGTCACAATAAGTGTTCAGTCCAATCCGATTTTGATAATTCTTTTTTTTTGTTTGAAAAAAGGTAGGTACGTTCAGGATGATAAAATATGTAAACGAAGTTAAAAAAAATGGTTGGATATACGATTATACTACAAACTTAGTCCAGAAATTATTTTGTACAACTTTTTGTCTTTTTTGTACAAAAACTTGTTTCCATCCAAGTTCAAAATGATTTTCCTAGAAAGCCCTTATAAAGTTTTACTTGTCAGATTTTTTCCATATTTTCTAAACTTATGGTTCAAAAGTTAGACGGGGGCACATTGTTTTTTTACTTTTGGAGCGATTATTTCCGAAACATTGTCAAAAAATGATTTTAGTAAACCCCTATTCATTTTTAAATACCTTTCCAACAATATATCACACGTTAGGGTTAAAATTAAATAAAAAAATCACTTCCCACTTTTTTTTCCAATTTTTATTTTATTACTTTGTCGGCCTGATTGATACACATATTGGTACCAAATTTCAGCTTTCGAGTGCTAACGGTCACAGAGATTAAGCGAGGACGGACGGACAGACAGACATGGCGAAACTATATAGTTCCTAGTTGACTACAGAACCCTAAAAAGAGCAAAAACCATGAAAGTATTAAACTAGTAAGCAGCTTTACAAAATAATAACACAATGTATATTTGTGATAATCATATAAGTGGGTAACTTCTAATTTAATTGTTTTGTCTATCGAGAATCAAACATCTCGCGAAATCGAGAATGTTCTCGTGACCCGACCGACGACCTCTCTAAAAGTCGAAGTAAAATAGATTTAAGCCTCAAAAATAAATATAACCGACTTCACACAAAAAAAGTGAAAAATAACTTTACCTTTGTTTGATTGATTTAGTTTTTTTGTCACCGACTTCTTTTTACTTTTTTGTGTGAAGTCGGTTATATTTTTTGCAAAACAGTTTTTTTTTCACTTTTTAGTGGTTCATATGGACTTACCCTTTCACAGCGTAACGGCGTGATTTTTTGTTATGAACTGGTGTAAACAATAGAGAGACATGAGATTTCAGCGATCCCAGTACATTTGTTATCATTTATTGAGGAGTTCCCGTCGTCTATCTTCCGAAGTTCTTCATCAGATCTTTACCAAATTGAAATGGGATCACTCCAAGAATGTACTATTCCTAAAACTACCCAAATCGCTTCTGGTGTGCCTATAAAATTTAAGGAATTCCCTCTATTTCTCCAGGATCCATTAAATGGAACTTAATAATAATAATAATAATGTTTTTATATGTTTTTTTTTAAGAATATTTAAAAATGTATCAAGTAAGATATATAACGAATAAAGGAGAAATAATAATAATAATAATATCATTTAATTCGGGTAACAAAAGACCCATATCACATATACCTTACAGACTAACATACATATTTATTAAAACTACAAAAACATAAATAAAACTATTGAACACGAAGAGACGGCGTCATGTTGCGCTGCGTGGTGTCGCGTAGCCTTCCGCGGAATCGCCGATACACGACACCTTTCGGCCAAAACTCTTCCTTGAGGAAGGTCTCAATGTCATGAGTCGGCACTCGCACCACGAACGATTTAAAATTCGTGTTGTGGCGCGACTCCAACTTCTCGACCCTCACTGTCCAGTTGGTCTTCGCTCGGACGTACTCCACGATCTCCTCTACCTTCGTGGTGTGAAGTATTCGTGAAACATAGAGCTGCGTCGTTGGTATCGCCGGACGCAACACACTGGGTCCTTCCTGCGCGGTACCGCACTGGTTCCGACTAGGTGGCTTCTTCCTTTTCTTCCTCTCCACCTTCACAAAGCCATCCTCGTCACACCTGGCCGCTGCTGGGCCTTGCTGTTTCGAACCCTTGTTGGAAGGTTCACAGCCGCTCTTATTTTTCTTCCCCTTCTTCACCTGCGATACAGGCGTGGCGACAATCGCAGCGTAGGCACGTTTAGGGGTCGACGTACCTACACAAGTCACGGCCTCGACCGGCACCGAGTCAGCAACTACGGCGCATGTAGCAACGCGTGCGATAGCAGCTGGTGACGCAGCGGAGCTCGCTGACTCAAAACTGCCGACGCTAGCGTTTCTCGCTCCGCAACGTGTGCTCACGTTGGAGGCATCAGGCGACCTATTTACCTTTATAGCGTTGCGCAACAACTCCACTTCGGCACGTAGATCACCAATGACGTTATCCGACGCCTCCAACTTGGAATGTACCTCGACCAGGCTTGCCTTGAGAGTTGTGATGTCCTTCAACAACCTGGTGACGTCGACGTGGTCAAACGTGACTGGGGGCAGTTTATGAAGCTCCTTCGCCACAAAAGCGGGCACGTCGTCCGGGTCGGTGCTCTTCATCAACGTGATGATGTCCTGCACACACTTCTGGCCACCATCCCTGCGGCGGGACTGCATCTGCTCGACTTTGCCGAGCGACTGGAACAGAAGCAACTTGGCACCGCTAATCTCCTCCTCCTTGAAACTGGACTTGCAGATCTGCAAGATGCTGACTTCGTCCATGTAGTCGATGGCATGTTTGATAAATGCCAAGACCTCGTTGGCTATGAGCGGTTGAGAACTCATAGCGACGCAAACTGGGCAACGGCTAAAGCCGTGCGACTCGTGAATATATTATTCGTATCGAGCTGCGCAAACACGTCCGTACTAGACCGTGCATTGCGACGCTTAACACATCTAACTGTCGAAATCTGGGTGTATTGTACACTTCTGCGTACTCCCTCAGAGCATACAGGCGTGATGTTACGTCACTATGTTACATAAACAATAAACAACCAAGCGATTGCAGCAATTACTGCAGCTTTGCCGTGTATTTATGAAGAGTTCCATTTGTGTCTCCGAAGATCAGCTTCAGATCTTAACCAAATTGAAATGAGACCACACGGAAAGCACCAGCTTTAAAATAAAAAAAGAATCGTCAAAATCGGTTCACCCAGTCGAAAGTTCTGAGGCAACAAACATTGTCGAAATCTGGGAGTATTGTACACATCTGCGTATCCCCTCAGAGCATACAGGCGTGATATTACATCATGATAGTAGTATTATGAACAATAAACCTACAAGCGATTGCAGTAATTACTGCAGATTTGCCGTCTATTTTTGAAGAGTTCCATTGTATATCTCGGAGGATCAGCATCAGATCTTCAGCAAATTAAAATGGGACCAAACGGGAAGCACCAGCTTTCAAATAAAAAAAGAATCATCAAAATCGGTTCACCCAGGCGAAAATTCTGAGGTAACAAACACAAAAAAAAAAACAGATGAATTGAGAACCTCCTCTTTTTGGAAGTCGGTTGAAAAGGAGCAAGTTCGTGTCTATGTTTTTTAGGTATATTTTAAAACCAATTTTCTTTCTTAGCAGCCTGTCGTCACTATCTGAATAACTTCAAGCTTGCTTTTATTGAACTATCTTCCCTTCTATTCCAGGTGTCAGACTTCGTGAAGCGCATGACAGGGTACTCTGAGGCGGAGTACCAGGCCTGGCTGGTGAACGCCGGCAAGAACGTCCCCATGGGCGAGGTGTGCGTGGGGGATGACATCGCGAACATGGTCGCGCACATCGCCAGCGACAACAGCCGGCTCGTCACGGGGACCATCATCGACGTGGATGGGGGGATCCGGTTCGCGTCCACGAGCAACCTCATCCAAGAACAGATCAAGCATATGAACAAATAATGTAAAATTATGTATTTTAATAAAGTTTAAAACCTATTTATTAACACGTTAGCTTTTGTTTTATTTTGCAATGTTTTTGTTGCTGGTTTAGTTTAGCCGCTCCTCTTCTTGTTGATTATTATGGACGCTCTGACTTCGGAAATACGGAAGGAGGCACCCTGGTAGATGCTTTTTACGAAATTCTTCTTTTCTGTGAATTTATAACAGCCGCTCGGGCCGATCTTTAGGTTAAGCCGTTCTTGCCTAGGTCTGGGGATGGGTGACCACACTTAAATACCGAGTTTCCTCCGTGCCTCGGAAAGCGCGTTAAGTTGTTGGTCCCGGCTGTCATTTGTCCATCTTTGGCAGTCGTTACAGATAGTCAGTGGCCCAAATAGTCGGACAACCAGTCTTACCAAGGGGTACCGTATTTGCGAGGATCGACCGGAGGACACGGTGGAGCACACGATGGAAGTCTGCCCTGCGTGGGCGGAGCACCGCCGTGTCCTCGTAGCGGCGATCCCGGCCCTGGTTCAATCCATGGTCCGGAGCGAGACGGAATGGGAAGCCGTCACCGCCTTCTGCGAAGCAGTCATGCTAGCGAAGGAGGTGGCGGAACGTGAGAGGGAGAGAGCCTCTCTTCCCAGCCGCCGCGGGAGACGCACCGGGCGTCAGGGGCCACGTGGTGGCTACCGGCCACCGTAGACGCGGGCCTGTGGACGGTTAGCTATGGGCTAGCTAGCCGTCCGTCCGTCTAACGACGACAGGCCGTGTCGACGGCGCGTTTGTGTTCCACGCGCGCCAAGGGCCGAAGCCGGCCGGGGTTGCGGGCCTGTTCGAATGAGATACCGCGGCCCCGGAACATAAAGGGTGAGGAAGGAACATGAATAAGTAATAAGTGTTTATTAGACTCACACAGGAAATAGGTAACAAAACAGAAATTCTGGAGCTATTGCGATGAATGGAGTTCTGTATGGCGCGCTCCTTCTACTCCTCCTAGTCTTCTCTGAATTTCTGTATTATTTACTCTATGTTATTAATGTAAAATGTTGTTGTCCTGTTTTGGTTTAGATAAGCCGCTAACTCTGTTTGAACTTTGACGCAGTTAAAAAATAGGTAATCACCACCGTGCTTCAGTTTAGTGATCATAAGTAAAAACTACGATGATCACGAACCTATTACAATCCTGATCTTCGCGGACATAGAACGTAAACGCTAATATTGTTAATTTTTCGTGAAAGCAAAAACAAAAAAAATACGAGTATCTCAACTGAAATGTTCCTCCACTTACCGTTATATTATTGTGCTAACCTTCCACAAATAAACTTTAATTTAGGGAACCGGCGCGCGGCGCTCTGACCTTGCCTTCTTGCGTTTACCGGGTTCACAAGTCGACGAACTTAAGATATTGTCTCGATCCAACTAGCGATACAGTTACAACGTAAGTACATCTGCACGACACGCGATATGATGCATTGTTCATAAGTGTTCAGTAGCCAACAAGCGTTCATATTAAGCGCTCGCTAAAAAAATACCAATCATCATGAATGTAGACTTCACTAACAAAGTAGTGCTAGTAACTGGCGCGAGTGCTGGCATTGGCGAGTCCACAGCTCTCTTGTTCGCTAAACTTGGCGCGAAACTGTCACTGGTGGGAAGGAATGAAGCCAACTTGCGAGCAGTCGCGGACAAGTGCGAGAAGCAGAAGGGCTTGAAACCGCTGGCGATCGTCGCGGACCTGGGCACTGACGAGGGCGTCGAGAAGACTGCCAAGGACACGCTCGACCACTTTAAAGGGTAGGCACGATTCTAACTGTGTGATACAAGCAGGCACGTATCCAGGGCGGGAGATTTATCCCCCGATATCTGACTAATAATAAACGGGATCACAACCACTGCGAAGCACGTAACTTACAGTAGGAGTGATAACAGCGTTTTTTGAACAGTTCACATGATTGTTTTAATGTTTGTCCCCCCCGAACCAAAAGTCTGGATACGTGCTTTGATACAAGATAACTTTAAGGTAGGTACCTCAAGTAAGAACCCATCCACTGACTTAAATATGAATGAAATTTAAATTAGGTATATTTTAAACGTGACAAAAATAAGTTTTACTTGCCAAAGACTGTACCATATTATATAGAATACCTAGTATTTTATAAAAAAAACAGTGTAGGACGCCCGGACGCCAGCTGCGATTATATTACATGTTTACTAAAGCACTGTATCACGAACTGATACCGTCGCGTTGCTGTTTACATTTTGTCAGACGTTATTTCATGACCTAGCTAGTAGATTATACCATTATTTTGTACCTATACTTATTTATCATCACGTCTGTATATCCATAAGAGTTATGCTTTATGCAGGGGTGTGACTTTAAATAGCGCAACTATATTGGCCAGTTATGATTAAGTCACATCCTTGTGAGTAGAAGGGGTGACGCCACTGCCATGGATCAGACAAAAATCTAGTCTCCGGGCTACTACTGGTAAATTCCAATACCCTCTACAGTTTACCCTGTACTTACTATCTACATAATTAGTTTTCATGGCTATGACATTTCTCCACCTCGTTCTAGGTTGGATGTCCTCGTCAACAACGCAGGTATAAGCGCCAGGACCTGCATCCAGATGACAGATATGGCCATCTTCGACGACGTGTTCAGGATCGACGTGAGGGGAGTGTACAACCTCACCAGGTTGCTGGTACCCGCCCTCATCGAGAGCAAAGGGAATGTCGTCAATGTGTCCAGTATATCGGGCACAGTCGTCGCTGTCGGCAGCTTGCCTTATGGCATGGCCAAGGTAAGGAACTGTAGGACCACCTATTGAACACATCCATCCTTACATATTCTTCAAAGACGTCAATTCGTCATGAAGCATTAACTTAGAAACTATAATGGCTCTAAAACGCGACATTAGTGTACATTCACGTAAAAGCTGTAATTATGCTGGCAATCTCAATGTAAAATGTTTTCATACATATGTAGATGAAGATGTGCTCGAAAAAATACTTGACTCGTTGTCCAGACTAAAACATATCTAAACATTAGTCGTTATTTGTCTTCATGCGCGTTGTTATTCACGTTGCAGGCAGCACTGGACCACTTCACTCGTCTGGTGGCTCTCGAGCTGGCCCCCAAGGGTGTCAGGGTCAATGCTGTTAGTCCTGGAGTCACAGTAAGTCTACCAATCATTTAGAAACCGTCTTTTCCACTTCATAGATTAGAGATAATCTATGAGAAATACGGTAGGAAGTTCCGCATACTATACAGAAAAGGGAGGCCTCTGACTAGACGGTGTTATGTGTTTGGAAAAACGCAGTCCACTTCTGCCCGGCGAATTTTTATAATGTTAACTGCACAGATAACTTTGCAAGCGCTATGCAACAGTTTATGTATGATGATGGTTTGGACGATTGCAACAAGTAAGGCGGTTCATTATGAGGCGTTGTATTTTTGTACATACCACCGAAGCCACTGGAGGGTTAAAAGCGCCGCGAAGTAGCAGTTACCCTAAACCATCTATACGTATATTTCCAGGTGTCAACGATAGTGAAGCGCATGACGGGGTACACGGAGGAGGAGTACCAGGCGTGGCTGTCGTCCGCTGCCACCGCCATACCCATGGGACAGGTGTGCGAGGGGGACGATATCGCCAACATGATCGTCCACCTCGCCAGTGACAACAGCCGCCTGGTGACGGGGACCGTCGTCCAGGTGGATGGAGGGATGAGGTTCGCCAGCGCGGGCAATCTGCTCGCACAGCAGATGAAGTGATGAACCCAACTTGGACTTTGACTGATTTAATTAAAGCTGCATAATCTTGCCAAACCGTGACATTGATTGCCTTGTTCTGACCCCATATACCAGAAGCAGGAAGTTCTAGATTTGAAAGACATTTTGTTAAAACAGGTTCCACTCGAGACGGTATCAGATTCGCGAATAATTTAATAACTTTACCAGATTACGTAAGCAAATGTTATGATAATTATCAAATATATGTTTATTGATAAAATAGTCAAAGTTTAGTATTCTGTAGACAAAACCGGCATGTGAATGCCAGATGCTACATATTCATGATATTCTAATTTTATAAGTATATAATTTTAATGCGACGCACATGGCTTTTGTCAAGTTCACGTTTGGCAATGAGATCATATCAACAAGTATAACTGTCTGATCTCCAGAGTTCCATACTCAGATAGTTGAATCAATATTGTTTAGTAGATATTTTTGAAATAAAATACTTTTTAACATCTAAAAAACAAGTAATGGCACTTTATTAAAACATAAAACAACACATCTTTTTTCACTTAACTTGGTCTTTCAAAATCTCACTGTTTCCGGATCCTGCAAACTGCAGCGCGCCATCTACTGGCACGATGGCGCCGGTGACGACCCTGCTCACCTCATCACTGGCGAGGTGTGCAATCAGGTGGGCGCAGTCCTCACCCGTGGTGGCGTGGCCCATGGGGATAGTGGCCTCAGCCGTCTTCAGCCACGCGCGGTACTCTTCGTCCGAGTAGCCCGTCAGGCGTTGGACAAAGGTGCTTATCTAAAATCGTGTAAAGAAGTTTCTGTAATAATTCTCCGGAAGTGTAGCTGGCTGTCTAAATAAATAGGTACTCACGGTAATTCCTGGGCTGACCACATTGACTCGAACACCTTTGGGAGCCAGCTCGTAAGCAATCAGGCGACTGAAATGGTCCAGAGCAGCCTGGCAATAAAAACATACATTATTTATAATTACATTACAAGAGGTTCGTTAAATAAAAGGGCTGACCACAGAACAGATGGATGATTGAATGATGATGTAGTTATTATGTAAACACAGAAGTGATAGTTGTAGCGGTGAATGTATGGAAGAAATCGACGAGCTCTGATGACTCAAAATAATTTGCAGATAAAGATGATCTCTTGAACACTAAACCAGTCAAGGTAAATTCTTAGGGCCTACCTTGGACAGACTGTAGGGCAGATTCCCAGTGGTAACCATAGAAGCCATGATACTGGACACGTTGACGATGTTCCCCTTGGACTCGATGAGCGCGGGGACCAGCAGCCGGGTCAGGTTGTAGACCCCGCGGATGTTTACGTTGAACACCCGGTCGAAGGTCTCCATCGTCGCGAGTTGGATGGTGGTCCGCGCGCCCACTGCCGCATTGTTCACTAACACGTCTAGCCTGAAAGGAGAGAGACTTGAAGTATGCTCGAGATGATCTGCAGATATTACTTCTAGATTTGATGAAAGTTTTGCCAACACAATGTAAATCATTTATCCACGTAGGTACCTTTTAAAGTGGTCGAGCGTGTCCTTGGCAGTCTTCTCGACGCCCTCGTCAGTGCCCAGGTCGGCGACGATCGCCAGCGGCTTCACGCCCTTCTGCTTCTCGCACTTGTCCGCGACTGCTCGCAAGTTGGTTTCATTCCTTCCCACCAGTGACAGTTTCGCGCCAAGTTTAGCGAACAGGAGAGCTGTGGACTCGCCTATGCCAGCACTCGCGCCAGTTATTAA
Organism: Xestia c-nigrum; assembly: GCA_916618015.1. Lineage (NCBI taxonomy): Eukaryota > Metazoa > Arthropoda > Insecta > Lepidoptera > Noctuidae > Xestia > Xestia c-nigrum. Next base: position 25,476,966 of record OU745252.1, on the reverse strand, counting down.
CACTACTTTGTTTGTGAAGTCCATTCTGGTAGAGGATCACGAGATCAACTGACCCAAATTATTTTTGGCACAAGTATAAAAGTAGCTCCGATAACATTATGCAAATACAGATATTGTATAAGATTCTGGTTTCCTGAGATTGTGACGGAATAATAACCGGTCACGGACATGTTCTATTCAAAAATACATTAGAATATTAACAATTTTCTGCCATGGAATGTGATATTTTACTTGGTAATAATGAACAACACCATTTTCTGACTATCTGAAATGCACCTTTAACATATTTTAAAAAGTTCTCAGTCAGCACGCGATTCACGGATGCGTTGACTCAGAATCGTGGACCCTTGGGGGTGCTGAACCGCTCCGCTACGTGCATATATGTGCTGTACTCTTGATGATTACGAGACGATGAAGTGAGGTGATCCCATGCAGTACTTATTATACGTGTGTGTGTATGGCTACGTATTGCAAGAGAAGAGACCGACAGTTACCTGACGGAGCACATCGAGCCGACACGTAGACATGACGTGTAGCTAGAATCTATATACAGGGACTATATTAATCTAAAACTGACGATGAAGTTCTATACTATACTTTACAAGATCACTTATTGACCATACCTACACAATGCTGTTTTTGTATTTAATTAAATAAGATACCTACCTACATTTAAATGTCAGTCTGCAAATTAGCATTGTCGTTTCACCTTTCCCAAATGATAGTAAACGTAGGTACCTACCTATTGTGGACTACGCAACATTATGAGGATATTGTAAGTATTGTGATGGCCCAGTGGTTAACGCTCTCACTCTCATCATGGACGAATCAAGAAGTGTTGGGTTCGAAACCGTGTAAATTCGTTTTTCATCCCCCCATCTCGGAAAGAGTATTTTTGCTCTTCGATATCTGAGTGCAAAAGCCGTTTTTATCGTCATGAGGGTAAAGTAAATTTGAATTTAGAACAACGTGTGCACGCACGCATGTGAATTCAAAACTTCATTAAACCTATTTACTTCTACCTTTATGGTGCCGAATTTATCATACAATATTTTTTTTAATTTGTTAAGAACTCAGACTCGGAACCTTCTTGGTGTACTTTTTTTTTAAGGGTGGTATTTAATACTTTAACTGTAAATCCCCTTTTTTCAATCAAAATATTCGAAATTATCACCAAAAATACTGAATTGCACACTAAATTTGCTCAACAAATTAATCAATTATACTACCTATACTGTTAGATCTTTAAAGCTTAACTATTTTACTGAATGACTATGCACCATTCCTGAGAAATACCGATTAATATAACATAACCTTAAAACACTTTATATTCCCCCTAAAAAGCGTAGTCGACAGAGCCCCGCTTCGCGGGGCCCCTATTTCCGAGTGCAGGGTTTAAAGGAACCTAACTAACCTAACGGGGGGTGCCCCAAGTCCCGATTATGGGGGCAGAGATACTTCCGTATGTTCAGTTGACAATAATTCGAGACATTACAATATCGCGAGAAAAAATTTTGTGTGCAAATCAGTATTTTTGTTTTACGGTGAGTAATATTGTTTCAAAATGTGTATACCTGTGGTTTCAGCTAGATTTTTGTTGTAAATTAGATAAAAAAAGCCATCAGATTTTGATGTATTTTAAACATTTTTTAGTACAACATGTTTAGGTAATCAAGTAGTTAATTTGTAGTACAGTCATTTATTTGATATGCAGTAGGTTATTAGTGGAGAAATTTTGTTTGCTTAAATTTCTTAATAGAGGTGCAGTAAAAAATTCCCCTTTTTCAATAGGTTTTCGCGCGCTATTTTCTTTTCGCGTCATATTGTTAACACCTTAGGTTAAAAACAAGGAATCCAACTTGAAAACAAGTGAAAAACCTAAAATGACCACACATTATCTAGCGACGAGGAAGTTTAATTGACGCCAAAAGAATTAACTGAATTTGTTAACAATGCGCATTTTTTTGCGTTGTTCCATTTCCTCGCTGAGGTGGGATGAAAAGTTACGTGTTGCACTCGAGTGCAAAGATTTTTCACCTCGTGCTCTTTTGATTCCCTCGCTAACGCTCAAGGTTCTAAGTTTTGAATCACTCGCTGCGCTCGTGACTCAATTTTAGAATCTTTCGCTTGCTCTGTCATCAAAATTGAGCACGCGGTTAAAAAACAACTTTGCACTCTTGTATAACAAATAACTATTTACTTCGCCAACCCGACTAGAGGTTCGGTTCCACTCCATGGGTACTTTAGTAGTAGGTAGGTTCACCTTTTTTAATAGTCTGTCGTTTACCGCGTACATATCACTAATAGTAAATTGCCATCCAACGTGGCAATGCTGCCAGCCTTCTGGGCACTTTTCCGTTGTGGACGAATTTTTCGATGCCCTGTAACCCCTTTTTGATATTTGTACATATTTTTTCTTTCTATTGTAACGTTAGTGTGTATATATTCTAAATAATGATTACTCTACTTAAATATAGTAAATTAGATTATGTACTTATTTTAGACTGTAATATTGATGACAGTGCCATCTGTGATTTTAAGGTGACACTACATAAGCTTTGAATGATCTAGTTAAATCTGCTACTCATCGACAGATGTCTGTTACGGATTAAAGTTTGGTGTGTTTTGCATTCTCTGATAATTTGAAAATTAAATATTTTGAATTAAAGTTGGTAGATAAAATTTTGTATGAATCTGTCTACCTACTTATTGGTTGAGCCCTGTCTTTTATAGGCCCCAATTCCACCTACAGTTTTTGCTACAAAAGTAGTACAATTTTATTATTATTTCAAAATCCTTTGAGCACCTTACACCTCACTTTGATAGTGAAAATACGTAGCAACTACACAATACTCGAAGAATAAGTTAATGTAAAAACTAATTTGAACAAAGAGCACAAAGCGAAATGTCAACAAGTCACTCGGATTATTCCACATCAGTGGGTTTGTGAATAAAATGCACTTTTCAAGCGTGGGAATCAGATTGGAGTTTTAACTCATAATAGAAATGTCAAGTATCCTTGCCGAAAGGTGTCCGAGGTAAAGTTTTCGGTCCAACAGTTTTAATAAGAATGTAATATATGACTTAGCATCGGTAGTATTGAAGTATTATTATAGGAGAATGACAAACTTACAGGTTGAACATTCAATAATTTAAAAATTAATATATGGTTAAATAATGGCGTACTAATATTATAGTACACCTGCGATAACAGGCGAAGACGTGATGTTATATTATGTTATGTGGTTGTTAAAAGCAAATATCTAATGTTGCTAGATTTAGACACAATTTCAATATTGTTAAAATATTTGGCTTAATTTTAAAAAGGCCAGTATCGCTGGACAAACCACGTTAGACTTAGTTTGTGTTATTTGTGAAAATAATATAAATGAGTGTGAAATACGCTACAATTTGATCCTAATCGTAGTGCCAAAAATTCAATACCTTTTAAAATTATGGTTTAGCTACTCGCTACTAGATGGCGCTATTGGCTTTAAAAGTAACGTGTTCCAGTTACGGGAATAGTAATCTTTTAAGAAAAAATGAGTTATTTTTATTGTGTCAGAAAGTGGCGTAGCTCAACATTGTAGTAGCTTGGAACACATCAGAGCTGTCAGTGGCTCTCCACAGATGGTCGTGTAACCCAATATTGTTACAGATTGGGCTACTGTTTTCAATACTGTGTTTTGTCTTGTTGTTTTATCTGCACTTGTGTTACTGCACAAACATGTTCAAGTCACTAATGTATCGATTACTGTTGTTACTAGTTAACTAGCTGGAGCTGTTACTTTTGTTTCGCTTTGGGAAGTTTTTTCAGGCTGTGTTAGTAATATGGGAAGACTGATTCACGACTTTAGTTTTTTGTTCGTCGGTTTAATTTTTACAAAAATATTTGGTTTTAGTTCGATAATCAGAACCGTAGTAATGTACCTATGTTTAATTAAGAATTTACTTTCCTGAACTCTCTTTTGTCTGTAGATAGGTACATTCTTGACTTTCAGCACTAAGCATGTTGCATGACAATTGTATTGACCATTCGTATTCGTACCATTTGTATTTGTATTGTAGAACAATTGTAAGGTCATTTTGAAAATGTAACAACGGTGGCGCAGTATGATCGTTGTTTTCTTACAAGAAATATCCGTCACGGCTCAAAATATCCAGGGATTGTCTTCAGTAGATATTTTGAATGACAATTATTTGTTGAACAATCCATAACCCTGACTAAGTCAGACATCATAATTAAAATAAACACAAAAACTGGCCAAAACATAAAATTAAAAGCAAATTAATCACTTGATCGGGCTCTTGTCACAACGAGCCTTGCCGACTATGATAAGTAAATGATTGAGCCGTCATTAGGGGTCGGGAATCACTTTGATAAAAACTCGCGTAGAACAGGTAATGTCTTTGAGATTCCGCCGGCTCGCGGTAGTGTTGGGTTACCGCAGGTTGTGCCATTGTTTATGCGGCTATTCATGGACTATCGTTAATGTTTGCTTTGGTTATGATGATAGAACCTTTAACTTGCTGGAGTATGTCAGTACCCAGGTAGGTATAAATAGTTTTAGGATACGTTTAAAACTCTCTGTAAACGAGTTCGTAAAATTCCCTTAACATTGTAATATCGTTCAATAAATGGCATTAAAATACTTGAATTGCCATCCAACTTGGCAATGCTGCCAGCCTTCTGGGCACTTTTCCTGTTGGCAGCGATGTGGACGAATTTTTCGATGCCCTGTAACCCCTTTTTGATATTTGTACAAATTTTTTCTTTCTATTATAAGTAATGTTAGTGTGTATATATTGTGAATAATGATTACTCTACTTAAATAATAAATAATATGAAGCTCATCGCTTAGAAAAAGATGGTACGCTGATGACATGCAGGCACTATCTACAATACCTACATGACTCATGCATGATCAGCTTCAGCTCCTCTAGACCGTGTTCTAGAGCTGCCAATGAGATGAGCTGCTGTGGACAATGGTCTCGGGATAGTAACACTGACACTTGCTGAAACTCTTTTCGCTCTTAATTGTTTGAAGACGAGCGCAAATGGCGAAACCTTAGCTTGTTCGACCGTCAAGCTATTTGGTTTACATTTCACAATTTAATTTGTGGGTTAAACTGTAAACCAAATAGCGTGTTCGACCGTACTACATCCGACAGACCGGCAGGATTGCACGAAGGTCATCACAAGGAGTTGACGGAGTCCACCTATTCAAGTAGTACCTTTTATCCTATGAAACGAATCTTTAACAGATCATTGTGAGTGGTGAAATGCGTTTGTCGTTTCAAGCTAGATAGCGATAGATCATCGTTGAGGGGATTGAAGCAATTTAACATTTTTAACACAAACCAGAAGCAATTTCCTGTAGTACACAACCCACTATGTATACGCAACCTGACTCACAAAGTAAACAAAAGAAACATACTATTAGTTAGCAACATAGCGGCAGTGGCAGTGAAAGGGTTGTCGGTGTGTGTGCACAAGGCGGAGGGGCGTGGCTTAGCGGCGGCGCCTTTGAGCGCGACTTAACCCCCCGCCTACGAGCGCGGCGGAGGAAACGCATCGGGTTACAACTTCCTCAACGGGTTTAAACCTCTGAATGCTGTTCTTATGAACGTCGGACTTAATTATATAAGGGATGGAGGAATGCCTTTATTGTACGTAAATAAAAGGTGAATCAAACGGCGTCTGTTTTGCTTGTGAAGGATGCGAGCATAAAAATTTTATTGAAATTAAGTTGGCTTTGTTCTCGTTTCTCAGCGAAAGATTCTTCAATGTTTAATGTAGGACATTTTCTGATTTGTCGGTCAAGATGTGCAATGAGTCTAATTTATTATTACCTACCTACCTGCTTATATTTTTAAACTACAAACTTAAAAAGTTTCATAACGTTGAAAGGATAGTTTAATTGTTGTAAGTACACACAAAGAAGTTGTATTGTAGTCATGTGTTTGAAAGACGCATGCCTCAAAGTTTTCAATCTTTTGATTCATCAGCTACTTAGTGCAACATAATCTGTTTGCAACTTTTGAGTTTAGAGGTGGAAGCAGATCGAAGATTATTGTCTGTTGTCGAATCTCCAAACATGTTTATCATCGAGCGTGCAATCTCACAGCCTGTCACTGAAAAACGACAAAACGAACCCAAAAGTAATTTTAATTTTTTCGCAACAACATAACAATTTTAATAACTTAAAAAGTCGTTGACTGTTTAAAAATAAACACATTTACACGGGTGACATGTAATAAGCGCGCGCGCAGCTTCATGTGCGCATTATTTATTCGTTTTGCAATCATCTCGGCTCAGCACGGTGCCTGCAACGACCGCAAAGCCTTTTTACGCACATTCATTCTACAATCTACCTTATTTCCTGAACCAAAAGCTTTACAATCCATCCTCAGACATGTTAATGTCAAACTGAAACATGTTCTCAAAAGATTTTCAATTCTATGTTCACCGTCGAACGTTTGGGATTCGTTTACAAGGGTTGTGGTGAGGAAGCAAGGGTGCGAAGCTCCTTTCCTCCAAATAAATTGTGGTGGATGTATCTGGCGCGTATATCACGCCGCATTTACACCTCGCTAGGGTGAGCGGACACGGCGACACTTGACACACGAATTACGCTCTGATATTTGATTCGGATGTTGTTGGAAAGAGGGAGGGAAGCAAGATGAGATGAAAAGCTGAAAAGTTGTTGCGATTAGGATCAGTGGTGATTTGTCTGAATGTTGGGATTTGTAATGATGTTGCCATGTTGAATGTTTCACAAAAAAAACTGAAATGCGAATAAAGAAACCGTGACTGAAATTGAGTTCAACCTGAATTAAAAACATAATTTATTAAACTCATTAAAAAACAAATCCTGAAAATAATAAGTTTCTTTAAACCTAATGTCTTTTTTAGCCAACTAAATCTCAATTTTTTACTATAAATGCGTCATCAAAGTTTAAAATTCTCAAAATGTCCGTCCCCATATACGTGTTCCTTTAGCTCATAAGCGGCGAATCAAAAGAGATTACCAGGCCTATAAATATGGCGTCCAAAGATTATTATAATTTGTATTATAACATTAAAATAATATCATCCGCGTCGGCAAGTAATAGATTTATCTGATCTCCGAGACTCCGAACCCGTACATCACAGTGAGGACACCTCGTGTGATGTCATCATTGAGCTGCGTGGGCGCAGGTAATGGGTTTATTATGATCATATATGATGTGATATTATCATGATTAAGGAGTGAAGGAAAATTGATTGTTAATTGTTAGGACTTTTATGACGTAGGCGATTGTAAATACGACGTAAGTTCAATAAACATATAACCCTCCTTTTGGGCTTCTACACAGTTGGGTAGAAAGACTAAAGGTGTTATAAAATGACCATCGTCTAGACATGGATCCAGAGTGAACCCCGATACTTATGCAAACATAGGAGACCTGTCCCTGGATGAAATGGGACAAAACTCACAGAAAGAGAGGTCCTTATTATTAATTTCTTGTTTCTTAATAAAATGACTTGGTATATCCCATCCTAGGTATCTAAGTTCTATTTCGGCGTTTACTTCCCGTTTTGCACCATTTGTCAATATTATACTCCTTTTAAACCCATAAAGCATTCATAATAATCAGATATTAGATTACGGACTTTCTATATGTGTTAAAGTTATGAAAGAGTTAAGCTTTATTTCAGATAATAATCAGTTCATTAAGTAGTGGAGATAGTATCTATAGTCTGACAAATAGTCGGGATCTGGTTGTTGTGTGATATTAATTGAAAGTAGACCGGTATTTGTTAAGATTTCTATTAGTGAGTTAGATCTTATAAAGTGTTATCAATCAGGGTACGGTCTTGTTACTTTACAATTTATTTTGATTAGATATTGATACGGATATTATGCTGCTAATGGAATGGATATACCTGTGTTTTGCTGGAGTTAGGACTTAGACCATACGTAGCTTTACCTAATTGACACCGTCACCCACACACAGGAGAGTGCGATTTGTATCAGTAATTAATTACTTTGGTTTCTTCAGACCTTATTCAGACATCAAAACAACTCTGAACTGATGACTAATTTGTAGATCTCAAGTAAGTTATCGTAATTAGTTCTGACGCGTGACGTCGTCATTAAAACATTGGGTTTGACAGGCGAATAAATTGGGGTCAATATTCGTTTGTCCGATTTAGTTAATCGTTCCGTCCTCAAGTCATATCAATTCGCCGTTAAACAAAAACAAATCCGCATTTGACTCCCATTTTCGTATAAAAACGTGTTTTTCAACTCACTGATTACGTTGAAACGTCAGAATTGGCGCGCTTTTGTTGATCGCGCGCGCCGTGTTAAGATGCGTTCAGAATAGCGGACAATGGGCGCGTTCGGTTCACGCTGCGTGCGCTGTAAACGCTGCTCGCTGCCTGCAGTGGGTGGTTTATTGTTTTATGAGCAGTATTACACGCTTCTTCCCGCTTTGTCCTGAGTTTTACGAGGGACAATGACGGGACAAATCGTAGGAATTTAACTCTGTTGTCAGATCGCTTGATAGAGTGCCGTAATCTTTCTTCCTGTCACATATTTGTGTGTCTTTGTTTGTTGCACACGTGATTGCCATATCACTAATAAACCATTGTCTCGTTTAACATGTTCAAAAGAAAGGGAACTTTGGATTAGATTGAGTATGGGGGACAATTCAAAACCTGTGCGTGAACAACTATAAATTCTCATTCTTTTTATTATCACACCAGCTTTTAGACTCTGGACGAAATGCCAAAGCACAAAATACTCGAATCGAACAATCTCTCATCCATTCTTAAATTACATTGTGGTCTGTATGTCTTAAAACCAATTCCTTATAATATATTTTCTACGCCATTCATCAAATATTTTTATAGTTGCCAGCGTAATTATGAAATGTTGCAAATTAAAAAAATATAATTTTATAATAATGAACAGATTATGCAAATCTAGCCATTCAATATACATGGTGAGTTATAAATCAGATGGGTTTAATTCAAGTTTTGGCTATTAAATAAGTTTAATAGATAATCAACAGTTTTTTGTGTCTGATTGAGACGTTACAAATGACATACGGCCCAAATATAATTAATGAAATGGTATCCGTTTTCAAAATATTAACAAGTTTTTATGTGCGTGGGAGTGACAAATTGCTGTTACCTTTAGTATCGTAATTCGTAATGTTGTTTCAATACATATCAAGTGGTTATGCAATGTTTATCACAGCCTCTAGCTATTGGGAGACAGTTTAGATTGGTTTCAATTTGAAGTATCTGTCGTTTGACTGAGTCTTTAAATCAAAAACTGAAGTACCGTAGGTATCTCGTGATGGTTTGAACTTGTTTTTAAGCACTAAGATGTTGCATATTGCTCAAGTTGAAAGTAATAAAAAGTATCTACCGCGAACTGCTAAGCTATTTCATATTCTAGGTACTTACTAATAATTGCAAGCCTAGCAGTTTAATTTAATCCCCAAACACAATGATAGATAGAAACCTACTCCTGCATTATTTATTTTCGACATCTATAATAGCTGCAATCGTTACTTTTGAAAAATTTTCATGACTTTTTTAACAAAATTAATTTACAACGACCAACAAAACATCCCATGAGCCATAAACAAACATAAATCCTTACATCACTACCTAATGATATTCTATTTCCAAAACAACAACGGTTGTTGCGCAGAGTGACATAAATTACGGCCAGTATTATGTCCTGTGCTGTTCCTTGAATCTGCGACATTGTCGTGCGTTTTGTCGCATGGCGTATTGTTTTTAGTCGCCCGCTGGTGCGTCCATTGTGGCAGGCGTTTGTTTAAGTAGTGCTGCGTAGTCATCCATCACTCGTCGTGGGTGCTACTGCGCGGTTGCAGTATCCTGGCCTTGGGCTGTGCCGTTAGTCCTTGTTTTGTATAGGGGCTGTTTGAAAACGAGGATGTGCCAACAGGCTCACAATTTGGCAACTGTTTTGGAGCTACGGGTTCAAGTCTTAGTGTAGACATGACATTAAAATTAAAGAACAGCAGGCTAAATTTACAGTAAACTTTAAATTTGATTATGCATGATTCCAATTCGAGTCGCGTTACTTCATGTCACCTAGTTTTAGGTCAACGTTCGCAAAAACTGAAATGTACCAGTTTTTCAAAGGCATTACGTATTATTTAACCGAACTTTGGTTCGGCAATTTAAACAATTCGCAAGTCAACACTCTGTACATATTTTAAATCATTATATCTATTCAATTGTGCACCGTGGTCGCATTGTCCACACAGTGGCCCTCAATGGTTTCGTAATGCTTGTTTATTTTTGTTCAGTGCTAGAACAATGCCCAACCGAATGGCCAGGTTGGCTGAATGGGTGCTGCCTGTGCATGTTCCACGAATGAAAGTTTGACGGATTGATTTTGGATCGTTCGCGCGCGATTGTATGTCATTGTCGATTTCAGAAAAACAAAATGGATGTTGATTGATTAGTTCAGTCCTTGCATTTAAACTTGTTGCAACTTGAGATATATGTATGAAGAATATTCTGGAGGAGAATTATTCTAACCTCAGGTGAATCAAATCTATTAGCTAGCAGTAAAATAACTTATAAGTTTAGGCAATTGAACACTGAAACCGAAACAAATCCTTTCTTACGCTTATGAACTTACAATGTATTCTACACGAACGCGTTTGTTTGCTTCAATAATTAAAATTAATGTTACTATAAAATCCCGAACGAAAAAACTTTATTTACACGTAAAACAAAGTTTTGTCCCCGCCCCTGATTTATGTTGACCGTAAATGTCCGGTTTTACGGTTACCTTTTATGATTTTATTCTGAATTTTACGGTTTTGTGAACGTTAAGTCGAATGGTGTCGACGTGAGAAGATTTTGGAAAAATATCGATTGTTTTTTTATTGTAAATTCATGGAATGTCTTCGTTTATATTTTGGATTATCAGCTAATGGACCCAATTAAATATTTTCTAAACTCATAACTTCTACGTAACTTCTGATGCTAGTCATTTTGTAACAATCTGTAACTAGAGTGTATGTGGCCCGTTCTTCTCCGTAGAGAGAGATGTACCTACGTCTTGGAACGGAGTGACTTCTATTTTGTGTCTAACTTAGTCCTTGACTATGCAAAAGTGTCTGTAGGTAGATGGTTTATTTATTTTATTTATTATACACTTCAAGCACAAGATTACAGAGGCGGACTTAATGCCATAGGCATTTTCTACCAGTCAAATTCAAATTATTATACAAAGTTTGTGAAGAGTTTCAGTTCCTTTTAAGTCATAATGTTATACTTATCTATACTTACTTACTTACTTACTAATATTATAAAGCAGAAGAGTTTGTTTGTTTGGTTGAACGCGCTAATCTCAGGAACTACCGGCTCAGATTGAAAAATTCTTTTTGCGTTGGATAGTCCATTTATCGAGGAAGGCTATAGGCATCACGCATCACGCTATGACCAATAGGAGCGGAGCAGGAATGAAAAATGTTGCAAAAACGGCGGAAATTTTATTTCCTTTGTGAGATTTTTCTCTCTTATGTGATGCAGACGAAGTAGCGTGGGTCAGCTATCGTCATATAAGCCCGTAATCACTCATTGCTTCGTATACGCCTCCTCTATTTTCTGTCACCTTTCGAGGTTGTATGTGTAGATTTAGAATAGTCTCAACACATCAGCCAGCCAAAAATGTTACTTCAACGAAATGAATATTCAAAAAGTTTCTTAACAATTTCACCAACAAACCTCCCGTAGATTTCGTCTATTTTGAATACAAAATAGGAATCAAAGCAACAAATCAAGGAAACAATAAGAAGTTACTTCACAACCAAAACAAATTAAGAAGACATTGTGAGGGGCTAGCATTGTGCGATTGTGACCATTCAGAGGCTGCTCCGAGCTGTGGGGGGCTCGGTGCTGATATACAGCAGTCGTAAACCTTGTACACAAATATTTAACACGTCAAATATTATGTTTGTTTTTTTCTATTTTATTTAATTTCGACTGACATTCTAGTTACGACTATGATTTTGCAAGAAGAATAAACAAATGTTCAACCACTGTTGAAAAACGAAGGCAAATTGATTGAGAATTCAGGGGCAACTAGAAAAGTATGTCTTTTTCTGTCCCGTAAAGTTTAGCTCATAAGAATTTAAATTGATTTCTGCAGCATTGCCATCCAACGTGGCAATGCTGCCAGCCTTCTGGGCACTTTTCCTGTAGGACGATTTTTTCTATGCCCTGTACTTAACCCTTTTTGATACTTGTACGTATTTATATTTATATTATAGAGTTGGTGTGTATATGTCACCGTAAAATTGTCAAAAACGTTATATTACAATATAACGTGTTTTTTCTCGCGATATTGTAATGTCTCGAATTATTGTCAACTGAACATACGGAAGTATCTCTGCCCCCATAATCGGGACTTGGGGCACCCCCCCGTTAGGTTAGTTAGGTTCCTTTAAACCCTGCACTCGGAAATAGGGGCCCCGCGAAGTCGACTACGCTTTTTAGGGGGAATATAAAGTGTTTTAAGGTTATGTTATATTAATCGGTATTTCTCAGGAATGGTGCATTATCTTTTCATGAGAGTTGTGCCACTGGGCAAGGGGGATCCCTCCTTCCCTCCACACCGCGTAAGTTGACTACCATCGCATGCATTTCACGAAAAATAATGCGTTTTGTTGTAAGCAGTATGTTCATTTGACAATAATTCGAGACTTTACAATATCGCTAGAGATATTACAATATAACGTATTTGACAATTTTACGGTGACATATATATTGTAAATAATTCGTCTGTTTGATAAATATTTCTAGTTTAGGTAAGCTCCTCGATTTGGCAACTATGTCCATCAAAACCAAGACCTTTGTCACCTGACCCAATGATTCCAAATCAATGAACCCTGAGCAAAAGAATGATTGTTTTGTGAAGCTAAAACATAAACAAGATCATTATGAAAGTAACGATAAAAACTAAAAATTAATTCCGATCATAAATATCAAATAAAAAACTTATAGTTTCGTAACAATGAGAACCTCACATAAAAACAAAAGAAGTTTTAACAATTTTTTCGACCAAAAAGTGGCACTGAGTGGTCTAGTTCGAGCCCAAAAGTGCTGTAAAACTTATATAGTCCCTCATTGTATGAAACTTCGTCTTTAAACAATGGAACCAATGTTCTTCACAAAATGGTAATGTAAACAATTGTAAAACATAATTTATTTGTGTTCGTCACGAGATATTTATGACACAATAAAAGTTTAAAGAGTTGAATGAAATTTCAATGTTTGTAAATATTAGAAATTATAACAGTTCGTGTCTAAATGCCATTTCAAAACTGTTACCAGCGACTTACTTCGTGGTGGTGAATTACCTTTCTGGAAATGAATCATTCTGTAGAATAAGGTAAATTAACATAGTCCTGTAATCCTCTGAGGATTAGGAGGAGGTGGTATACTCAAGTGCCCAGGGGACAGTGAGCTATTGCCTTCACCCGGGGCCAAATTCTAACTGTAGGTTGTAACATAAATAAAAACAGACCTTGTAATGGAATCCAAAACTTCAGCAGTAGCGCTAGCAGCTACTAAACAAAAGAGACAGGATTATCATCACGACGAGTTAAACAAAACAAACGAAGAGACTATGGTTCAATAATGAACAACCGTTTGTCCTCATAAACATAATCCCTTCTAATCTCGTGTATAGTCAGTAGCATGAACTTACTGGGAAACACAATCTTCGATGTCATAGATTAGCATAACATTATAATTTTATTCTTCATACCAAACGTCTACAAAGCCTTGGCTTTCTCACAAATAATCTTGTTTAATAGATCAAGTCTTGTATAGCAGTACGATACATAACTAAGTTGTAATATCGATGCCGCCGCGGCCGGTACACTTCACGAGGCGATACTTATAAATCAATAACCGATGCAAGAGTTATATCCGTTACCAGCTAATGATGTCCGGGTAAATAATTACAGACGTCTCAATTTGTGGCGCAGGGTTGTCTCGGGGGAAACCGGTTGAGTTAAATTATACTGCTTGAAACACAGTGCTCCAAGGAGTTTTTGGTGCTGGAATGATTTGGAAGGGTGTTGTTCGTAAACATTAATTTCTGAAAATGTTTCACAAAAAATAAAATGGCGGACTCATTTAGATATTGATCCAAATGTTCTATGTTGTACAACCTTTACATACGACTTCAGTTATTTCATCCTGAATGTAGGTAACAGTAGCATCTTCACATTTACGTGATTTAGAGTGTGGATTTAACCTATCGTTATAAGGTTTCCGTGACCAAAAGGTTAAGCCATTACAAAGACTCCTCTCTCTGTCTGTCATCAGGCTATATCATAAGAACCGTCATAACTAGAAGTTGAATTTCACAGAATTTGTACGATATTAAGGTACCCGAGTTCGAGTCGCACTTGGCCAGTTTTTTTAAGTCCTCCTGAGTAAAATGTTAATTGTATATCGTCTGATTTTTGTTAATTATTTATGTAAACAAACTAATACCCAGCCTGTCAAGGTGATATCATAAAATACGTCGTAAAATCCATATCAATTCAAAGGTTATTATCATAAAAATCGTCAGCGGTGACTAAAACAAAGTACTCGTGTTGATGCATAAATAATCCCTATCCCTACTTCCCTACTATGATATAAATGTGAATATAAGTTTGTTTGTTACGCTTTCACGCGAAAACTACTCAACCGATCATCATGAAACTTTGTACACATATTCTTGGAGGTATTAGAAGTAATATATACAAGAAAGAGAAAGAGGAAATCCTTATGGATTGGAAAATACGAAGAAGAGTCGTAAGACCACAATTTTGGGGGAAGAAATAGTTTTTAGAAAAACACTTGAAAACGGGTATGTATCGCGAATTTCTCTTAAATTAAGCCCGACGTTTCGACCGGATTGCACCAGCCGTGGTCGCGGGGAGACTGAAGTGTTGGAGGTACCGCGACAGCAAAGTGAAGGCGTTTATTAAACTACCCTCACTTGATCTTCATAAATGTTAATTAGGGCCGGTTCACGCTAGGACAGCACACTACACTAACCGTGTTCGTATATTGAGGCGATTTCACTTGACGAGTACACTTAGTGATCACTGGATTCCAAGCTGAAGAGAGTTTGAAGCCGTCTTCGCGATTGAAATTAGGGTACTTCTTGATCTAAATCGCTTCCCGAAATTAAATTCGCGATAAATACCCGTTTTCATATGTTTTATAAAGTGTTCTGATCGTGAAAGTTTAGAAAAGTTTTTAAAGGTTTTCTTTTCGATGTTGCTTTAGCTGAGGTAGAACTTCGTTGCGTATTAAACATTTAACCTGTACAACTTTCTTCCCTGTCAGCCCTACAGTAAGTATGTGGTCATGCTGCGCGCGCGCCTAATCACGATCTATTGCCGCGACGGATCGGAACTTTTCGGCTCGCTTCGACAACATAAATCACGGCCATACGCGAATGTAATGATCAGCTTAAATAAAAAAATGGTAACACAATATTTATGAGTACAGATAGAATTAGGGACACAATTATCATTTATATTCTCTGTCATGTTTATGGTATTATTTTTTGATAATTGCTTATATTTTTGTTTTGGATTTCTTTATGTGGTTCGTGGATTTTAATGGCCGTTCTTTCTTAAATCTTTTTTAATTTTAGTGACAGTTTTAGGCGCTGCTGTTGGTGCTTATACCTTCATTTGTGAAACTGTTGCATAAAATTGTATTAAAAAAAAAGAAGCATGTCGATTGTCGACCTTAATTCCGTATGGACAAACGAAAAAGAGAAAACATGCAGCACATACATAATGATTTCATTTTTCAGGATTTTAAGTACTTATCTAATCATTAAATAGAACTAATATGTCAACACTTAAATGAAATAATCGCAACAATGTCTCATGAAACCCGACGCAGCGCAGGCGCAGCTATAAACTGTCCTGACTTACAGCTCATATATTGTGAGGCGCACAAAGTACATAGCCCGGGGTATGGCTACCGTGAATATTTTCGTAAATTGAGTTACCCATGTCTCTGCTGGCACCTGTTGATGTATCCTACGGCACCGTGAGGGCTTCGCGCGATAATTGATGAGCTGGGGTCTGTTGGACCCCCGCCGGCATCAGAGGGTCATGTTTGATACGGGGATCAAGGTATAGGAGAGAGGCGAATTCTGGAATTCTCTTTTAGTGTTATGGTGGGTTGCCTGTAAAAAAAAACTGTTCGTAAGTCAAACTTAAGAACAGTTTTTGTTAGTCTACAGACATCCAAATCTACTTTGGCAAAAAATACATATTGACATTTTTGAGAATAAAACAAAACAGCCCAGACAGACTCTTTTAATTATAATTTTTTTTTTCAAAGTCAAAGTCTAAGTCAAAGTATTTATTAGTGTGCTTTTTGGTGATACAATCGGTCTTATAGTTAGGTTAGGTTTCGCTTTGCTTTTGAAAAAATACTAAATACCTGACTGTGAGAAACTTGTTAGCATTGCATTCATTTGATAAGAAAATTATCATAATAACATTACCTACACTACTCCAGACAGATGTAACGTCATCAGGTGAATTCCGCGCTCGTCACTTGCACCACACAAAGTTCCCACATACCACGGGGCGCGTCTTCGCTTGCCAAAATAAAACATTAATATTATAACATTCTAATACAAAGCACACCTGCCTTACAAACAAAAAAACATTTATAATTATAAAAGGAGGATGGATGTCTATGTTGTGGCCTGTCCTTATCAGCCTTAATTAACATTAGCATAATATTTATTATTTTATTTACAAGAAGGAGCGGTTTTTATTTCTATAATACCTACTCAAATAAAGAAACTTAATCATTCCTGTTTGACTGAGAAACTGGCAACAGTAAAGCAATGATAAACCGTGAAAACTTACTGAAAGTCTACCCCTGACCGCGTAAGAAGATGCTTAGAATTTTCAAGAAACTCCTTGGTGCCCGACTAGCTATATGGTATAGTTGTGATTCGGTTTTGTCATATCGGTAAATTATACTCAATTATTCAAGGATTCAACTAAAACAGCGTTAATGGGATACAGGATTTGGTGGTGGATTGTCAACTCCCAGTCTATTGGATTATTGATTGTGTTAAACAGTTTCTGCAATGTTAATGCTGTTGGGTACTTACTCGAAATCTTCATATTAAGAATATTACATGAAGTAAAACGACACGACACGTGAATGAACGGCACGATTCGGGGTGCTTACCTACCTACTCTATAATTGAAAGGCGACGCTTCGCAATACTTATCTATAGGCTATAAAATAGATTATTTACAACGGTCAGCTAACTACTGACGTCAACGCACAGCTGATCATAGACTTATGACAGTCCATAGCCCCAAGTTTTATTGTTACGGGTGTAAACAAGCGGGCATAGCCGCGGGTAGCAGAATATAGCCATACTTTACGATTATTGCTAAACCAACCCGTTGTGCCAATATTTTATGGAAATAGATGTTAATGGCCGCACAGACAGAAAGAAGCGGTTTCGGGTTAATTATGACGTCACGCTGTTATGGGAGAAAAAAATTATCAGCTGCTTCGTTGTCGACTGTCCTGCGTAACTGTGACACGACACGTGTCGTTTTATCACGTTGCATTTTACGTTTTTGCGTTTTTTTTTTGTTTTTTTTTTGTTGCGTTGTTTTTTTTTTTTTTCGTTGTTTTTATTTTTTTTATTTGCTGAGTGCGGAAATATGTCCAGTCACTAGCACCAATCAATGTGTATGCACTTACCAACTTTTTAGAGGGATTTTTCTTCTATGGTACCTACTGATTGTAGTTTCATGTTGTTACTGAACCATACCATCTTGGAACCTATATTATTATGACATTGGTCTCATTTCAAAGTTGCGTTCGTTCCTTCACGAGGGAATCGCATTTGAGTTTAGGTAAGTGGCGTGACTGTATGTACATCGCTAAAACTGTAGGTATAAGCTTCATTCATAACTTTTGTAACTACCGAAACCTTTTTCTTGAATAAGTGCTTTCTTTAGATTTTCTAGTCAAGTCATTTTTTAACGGTTTATTGAAGTTAGTCTTACCAGGTGCCCTGGGATATCGATAGTCATAGGACTATATGACCTCAACAACTTCATTATAGGGTGTACAACTTGATTTGAGCTGAAAACCAGAACAACCAGAATACATACTGGTTTTCAGCTGCATCCGGTTGGACTGGATCAATATTGTCGGGAAAAAAACCAAGGCAGACATATTGGTGATAGGGCTAAAAATGGCTGAAATACGTCCAAAATCGATTTAAAAAAAAACGGTTTTCAACAAAACTTCCACACGATATCATACATCTACAAATTGAACAACAACAAAAATATTCATACTAACAAACAAAAAAAAACAACCAATTATCGTCATCTGAACTAACGACTACAATGTCTAATGACTTACAATACCATTGTACCAGAGGGGTCGGCAGAGAAATTACCGGTACAAAACACTCACGGGCTTCGCTACGGGGCGCCTGTTATCGTTCTACACAAGAAAAACACATAAGAAAATACCATTTTGAACTTTAATACAAACATAATAAGGAATAGGGAATCTGTATGAGTGATGTATGGTAGTTGTATGAAGTCTTTATTACAAAAATATACATTCGTTAACAATTGTAACGCGTTTGTTAGTGCTCGATGTTATCGGGGTCACTTTTGTGCCCCGGGTCCCCGGTCGCGGCAAGGGGGTTAGAATTTGGAGAGTGCATGGAAATTGTGAAGTTTGCCTTCATTTGTCTTCGGGTTTGAAATCAATGTGAGAGGGATATACTATGTTTTGGAATAAACTTGTGTTTTAACCGACTGCTGCGTTGCTTTCTTGCATACCTGCCACAATAAGCAAAAGGGGCGCGTCTGAGGAAATAAAACAAGGGAAAATGTTCCTCACTTGGCGAAAAAGGTGTACCAAGTAACGCTTTTCTTTTTCCCCTTTGTTTACAGTTTATTATAATAGAACATTTCAAGTTCTTCTTACTTATTTAGCTAGGTACTTAGAATAATAGGTTCGATTCCTATTTGCCCTTCCGTTTACGATGTCAACAGAATAATAAGGTTAGCAGACGGAACAAAAAAAAACAAAGCAGAGGTTTTCATTCAGAGGATTCTTTTGCGCAAGACCAAGATAATGCTGTGCAGATGAATCAGAGAAATGATTGTTGTACACCAAACTGAATTATTGATTTCAACAGCGCTGTTAAAACAGGGAATCAGGTAGGTCATTGTAACTATGCAAACGCAACATACGCCCTCTGACATCCACATAAGACACATTAATCTCATAGTTTCACCGGTTTTAACTAATAAATGTCAAAAATTAAAACCTCGTTCTAAAACTACGGCGACAGTATTAAATTGATGGGCACCATAACATTTTTAATGGCAATGCACAACTTTCAAAATGTTACGTTCCCACTGTTTTGAAAAAGTTAACTTACACTAGAAAGCTTTGTTTGGTCAATGTTGTTTTTATTGTGTTTTTGAAAGCAATAAAAGGTTTTAGTGTCGTTTATCGGAGAGGACTATCGCGTTATAAATTACGTTGCAATTTTAAGTTTTATTTCAATTCTTAGATACAGGTGGTTGTTTCTGTGTAAGGGTCGTAAATCAAAAGTGCATTAGTTAATTATTTTATACGGCTTTGGGACAGTGCTGGGCCGTTTTATTGATGTCGTTAGCACAAGTTCGGCTTCCGTTGTAGAACAAGAAGGATTGGTGTATCTCTAACACCATCAGATACTCAGAAAGCGAAAAACGCCTAAGAGTACCTACTCTAAAGGCAAGGGTAAGAACCACGAAACATGGAATCCTGTAAATTTTTTTTTGTAAATTTATAACCGACTTCTAAAAATACATTAAATTGAAAAATAACTTTAGCTTCAGAAGTCTGGTTAGTGTTGTCTGTTGACCTTTGTTTGATTGGGTTTTTTTTTTTGCCACAGACTTCTGAAGCTAAAGTTATTTCTCACTTTTTGCTTACCCCTTTACAGCGTACTGGCGTGATGTTATGTCATGAACTGGTGTAAACAATAGACAGACATGAGATTTCAGCAATCCCAGTTCATTTGCTATTCTTTATTGAGGATTTCCGTTGCCTATCTCCGAAGTTCTTCATCATAGATCTTCACCAAATTGAAGGGGAACCACTCCGAGAAATTATTTTTCCGAAAACTATCCAAATCGCTTCATATGTGCCTATAAAGTTTGAAGAGTTCTCTCTATTTCTCAGATCCGATCCTGACTTGATGATCTTATGGGACCATCTGTAAAGCTTAGGCAGGGTTCCCACTACGCCGGACCGGCAGATCTGCCGCGCCGGTAAATCTGCCGGAAGGGCTAGTGGCTGTACAATTTGTATGAAGCTATTCACATTATCCCGGGTCCGGCATTTTTGCCGAGCCCGGCATTTTTACCGAGCGTTTTGTCACTACGAATTGCCGGTAGAACGACCGGACCCGGAGTAATGGGAACGAGTTTGTGCCAGTATCTGTCCCCCGCTCGCCCCGCTCGTGCTCCCCTCGCCCCGCCCGTGTTCCACTCACGTCATTCGGCTCGCATTTTCTGGTAAAAGTAGACGTTTAGCATGGATATTCAAGCAGAAATTCTTTGATTCGTCTCTTCTAAGTTCACCCATTAATGTTTCAAATGTTCCAAGTGAAAATCTTTCCCTTAAAATAGGGTGTACCCAATGTTTTCTTTTATTTTACCACAACACAACAATTTCGTCGTCCATTGTGCGCGCAGGTCCAAATTCAAGAACTTGACTGTCTGAATATCTTCCGGGATCCGATGTAATGTGAACACTCTGTCCAGTGTCCGGTTTCCGGCTGATCTGCCGGTCCGGCGTAGTGGGAACGCTGCCATACCCTTTCAAACAAAATAAAAATAATCCAAATCGGTCCAGCCATCTTCGAGTAATCGGGGCACATACAAAAAAAAATTAAAAAAGTAAAGATTACGACGAATTGAGAACCTCCTCCTTTTGGAAGTCGGTTAAAAAGTAATGTCTGAAATTCGATTACCTACACAACCGTGGATATCGGCCCTAGCACCTAAAACCAAAATCCCTACATCCAATACCGTAGAAACATTCGTCTGAGGGTAGACAAGAGACACAGAGCAGCACTTGTTTCGTCCACATAATAGAATGATGTTGTATTTGCAGGCAAAGATGTTCTAAAAACTTGTAATTCAATAACACTCCAATAACATAATCCCTAATTGTTTTAGAAGCTGTCCAACTATCTGGAATGGACACATAACATTATTTAACGGCCAATAAAACCTTATACGGCTATATGTTTATCGTGGAGTAATTTTAATTGCGGCCCACCGTGTGCTTTATACGTGTTTTATTGCTTTCTCCTCTTTTTGTCACTGGACCTGTGTTTTATTGGACACGACAGTGTGGCGCAGCTCATTGCGTATAAGTTGATAACATGTGTTAGGGGACGAATATTAATTAATTAATAATTATATTTAAAATTTTAAGTGGCAATGGGCAGGGTACATTGCTCGCACAGCGGATGGCCGATTGTTCCGAAAAGTTCTGGAGTGGCGACCGCGAACCGGAAGACGTTGTGTTGGAAGGCCTCTCACTAGGTGCACAGATGAGCTGGGGGTCTAAAATGGCCGCTTTAGCAGAATCGTAAATGAATCAAAATCTAAAATTCTTAATCGTGATTCATTTACGATTCTGCTAAAGCTGCCATTTTAGACCCCCTGGTGAGGGCTGCGAGAATCCGCTGAATGCGAATCGCACGGGACCGGTCACTGTGGCAACACTTGGGCGAGGCCTATATGCGAGGTCTTTCGGCTGATATGATGACAATTTTAAGTGCTATGCGAAAGACTAAGTTCGGGGGTACGGAATGCCAGATCAAAATAAAGATCTTTATTCTTTTAGATAAATGGTATTAAAAACCTCTTAATGAAGCCTAAAGGCACTTGTTCTTCCGTCATTGCGATAATTTTTTTTTGTTATATTGGGAGTCAATATAACCATAGAAATATTTAAAAAAAACGGGAGAAGTGGCAAGGGGGCGTGTCAGTGTCTGCGCGACTGGCACAAGACCCCTCTCTACCCTGACCTCTTGTGCCAGTCATCTGCAAATGACTATACTATTTTCCAATAAATACATTGTTCTTCAACCACTACATAAGTTTGTCGCTAAGTAACTGGACAAACAATGTAAAAATCACCAAACGATAGTTCAATAAGCAAATGCGTCGCGTTGTGCGGCCGCTGCTTGTTACAACGAGTTAGCGATGTGCTTGTGTACCAATGTTTTTGTGTGGGTAAATTGTACAGTGCTTGGTAAATACACGATGTAGTTGATGGCATAAGGTTTATAATTGATTGTGTACTACGTTCTGATTTAAGAAATGCTTGTGTGTGCGCTACTGCGTATCTATTGCTTTTACTGAACTGCATGTGTAGTAGTTACCGTGTGGTAGGGATAAAGTGGAGACACAGGGTTCCGATACATTTTCGTGTAACGGGCATATCTCCTTCTTTATTATATCCCAAAATCAAAATCAATCATGGTTACAACTTTTTGATACAATTTTTTACTGTAACATTTTACTTAAAACACCTGCACGAACCCCGTACTATTCAATCCATAGATCAGCACAATGTTTTGAGCGTGTTACATTGAGTTCACAGAACAAGATTTTTCATCCCAAAAAAAAGTAGTTTCCCAACAATATTCTTTTCCTTTTTTAAACTTTCACGATCAGAACACATTATAAAACATGAATACGGGTATTTATCGCGGATTTACCTTTTATTTAATCCCGACGTTTCGACCGAATTGCACCAGCCGTGGTCGCGGGGAGACTGAAGTATCCGGAATCGAAACGAAACGTCGGGAATAAATTAAAGGTAAATTCGCGATAAATACCCGTATTCATATGTTATAATATTTTTTGCGTAAAGTTACTTAGTTAATGATTGGTTGACGGCTTCATGATGAGGTTGTTTACACCCTGTATAGACGATGTGAGGTATGAGCAGTATAAAGGAAATACGAATGTGGTACAGACGCTAGCACTTCAAGCTACCCGAAACTGTAAATTTTTCCCAACCAACCTTGAACTTATTGCTTGAGTGATAAAGTTAAAATTCTATTAAGGAAAGACAGATTGCAGCAGCTTGATGTGCAGACGTCTTTACATTAACAGGCAATAACATGGTTTGAACGCAAGTAACCGGAGTACTCTTTAGATATCGAAGTAAGGACAAGCGCCTGGTGCTGCGTTATAGAGCAACGACTAATATAGAACAACTGATGTATTGCACATGAAATGTTTCTTACTCCATTCGAACAAAACTGGTCGTTGATAAACAAACCAGGTGCACTTATTTTTCATAAAGATCAATTAGTTCATCTTGAACATTTCTCTTACTTAATTATACTGATCTCATCTGTCCAACGTGACGAGAACCAAATAATGAACGAATCCGCGACGAGATCACGCGACGCCGCAGCTGGCCGGCGCGTGCGCAGCCACTTCCTCTGATCTTTGACTCGCACAATTGCATGCATCTGCCTTCGCTCCCTCTATGATATAAGATCTTTAAATTGGACCGATATCTCCCCTCGGCCGGCGCGCACGCATGACGACCGGGAGGAGGGAAGACCAATTTATCCTGGCCTGGATTAGTCAGACTCTCCCAACATATCATTGCAGATTACATCACTCTTGTTGTTTCTTCCATAGAGCTGAAAATTAAACGAATCGTTCGCAATAAGTTTGTAAGGAAATATGTTACTCAATCCTTTATTGTCACAAGGATATGAATTGAAGTGGTTCGCGATCAACTAGGTGTTTCCGCCTCAGCTGTTTGTAAAGTGTTTTAAGACAACATTCTGTTTGGACACCTACTTGAAGTGAGCCATAAGTGAGCAAACTTTTTGTCGTATCCTCTTTAAGAAATCTGTCATCGACTGACATTACAAAAATGGACACTTGAAATGAAAATTTACAATGGATTTTTATAAAGTCAAAACAATTCAACCACTATTGCGTTATTACCCAAAAGCAATTGAAATTCGGAAAAGGCAAGAGATTTAGGAAAGTAAAACCTGAAGTGAAACCTGTCGAGGAAGAGTACGAGAGTGTGAGCTCGTACCGGCAAGCCGTGCTGATGAGCTCGTGCCATGACGCTTGGTTAGCAGAGGAGAGCTTACGAGCGAGGCTCATCAACCGGTCCGTGAAGTCTCCCGAAGACCATTATGACACGAGAGAGTTTGCGTCCTACTACCGCGCGCCCACCGGGTACATCGAGCCTCGTTACTCGATCACATCTCATACCGATGCAGTGTATTTTCCAAAAGCACTCCGAGTGATCCCTACCTACCCGTCCCTCATCCCTGCTCCCCAATGGTGTCCCTCTTACGTCCGGAAGGAGCAACAACAATTTTCACAAGAAGATTTAATTATGAATCGCAAGTATAACTGTAGATGTCTCGAGTGCAAATCGCAGGATTGTTCCGCAAGAGACATCAGTCAGTCAAGACCGCGCAGAGTCAAAGACAACATTATGACCTTCTCCGACCAATCCACAATGACTAGCAATGTGAACGATGCCGGTTGTAGTCGCACGCCCACTCCATCCACCCTCAACTGCTCCACTGAGCCGTTCTCTCCCGACCCATCTGTGGTGCGTTTCAGAGATCTACAAGGGAAAGTGAAGTTCTACTCGGTGGACCAAAAACATGATGCCTACACTCCAGCACCAATTCTGAAATACGGCTCCAATGCAGACCCAGTTTATACTAACCACTGGAGGCAACCTCAAGACGAATACGACGGGTATGAGCCACCTAACCCCAAGTCTGTAAAATGTTGTTACATAGAAGATGAAACGAGGAAAAACATATACAATGAAGGTATTAGTGATGTGGCCTTTGAGTTTCCGTCGTATTCGAGGGGTGCAAAGTCGAGACCCCGTCCTCTGCGCTCCGCCACGCCCGTGAACAGCAGGGCCATGAGCGGAGTGGTGAGCGACCGGTCCTCCGACACCCAGGTGAACACCCCTTACTCGCACAGGACCGAGTCCAGGTACCACAAGCACTGCGTGGATGTGCCAATGCAGAGAATGGTTCAGGACAATTTTAGGGCAACGTCCAAGCCTCGACTACCAGCCTTTAGCCCGACCATTCCTGCTCGCTCGAGGACTCCACCTGGACACAAAACTCCTCCTCGACCGATGACACCTTGTCAGGCGAAGACCCCATGTTGCTCCGGTACACAAAACAAACCGAAACAGCGCACTATCAAACTACCGAAGAAATTGCTGACTTCAGAGAAAGTCATACCCCCACAGAAGTGCAAAGTGCCCTATGTAAAAAGATAAAACAAAATAAACAATGACTGACACATAATATAATCATAAAAAATAAATGCCTATGTATAATAATCATTAATTATACCTTTTTTGTAATATTCAAAGTAATTTTAATCGTTAATCATGGTACATAAATATAATTATATGTATACAATAACATCAGAGTTCGGTTTCAATTTGTTTTATTTGTATAGATATCGGTACGAATCGAACATTTTCAGGATTTAACGACTTTAGAGCAAAAAATATCGTTCTAGCGGAATGCCTCAAACAATCAGGTGACCGTCCAACCTAATAGAAATGTATTTCTCGTCAATCTTCTATTCGCCATGCATTACATGAGTTGAGCGCAGTCAGTATGTATAGTACAACAACATCTCAAAAAAGAATTTTGGTATGTATGAAGTTAGTAAGTAAATCCTGCGCACACTCGCACAGTATCTTGACGAGGGATTAAAGTGACGCTCGCATGCTGCACATAGTCTAAGATCCCGCTATACAACGACCTTCACCGAGATGCTTATTTAATGAGACGTATTTTTTATGTTATTAAATATGCCAATAAATATATCCTATATGGGTTGCCTAACAAATTTCAGCCCAGAGTATTTTTAATTAATAATTTAAAAACATTTTTTTTTTAAACATTGCACCGGTGTGATTTTTAAATAAATTTGATACCAATCGAAAGTTTGAAGCCCATAGAATATGCAAACGTTAGGTTGCCTATTTTTTTCCGGTCACAACCACGGGTTGCCAGGTGTAAACAGGTAAATCTATAGGTACTAGCATTTTGCAACGGTCTGATTATTGAATCAAACTTAGATAAAATGAAAGATTATTTCATAAGGACCACGGTGGTATAGGGTTGCCTGCGAAAAATCAGTCCCGAATTAGGGTTGTCGAATTTTAAATAATAAAATATCGCTGCGAGTGAATGTGTGTGAGAGAGAGGTCCCAGACCAACCATCCCACGCGGTAGAAAAGGACGCAGCGTAGCAGCTGTTTAAAGTCCGCCCATTTAAAGAAGGAGAGTGCGCATGCTATTTGTGCTTGGAAATGAAAAGGATAGCGATAGACTCGAATATGCTGTGCATTATTTTGGAGTCATAGATATAGTATTATACATATAGATGGCGAGAAAGCGTGTCGCTGAAAGGGACAAAAAAAAAGTACTAGTACTAGTAGGAAATATGTACCCCATAATTAGTGATAAAATTAGAAATAGGTACCTACACAAAGCCTGAAGTTTAGACCGATGAAATCTGTGTCATCGAAAGCGACAGAAAGAAAACCGGGGAAGGGCAAGTCGGAGTCGCACACCGAGGGTTCCGTATAAACTTACCAATGAAAACAGTTCCCGCAAAAAAAATTTTGTGGAACTACAAATTTTCAGTTTTCGGATTTCAGAAATAAAAAACCGATGTGACTTTAATTGATTAAAAAATAATAAAATAAATAACTATTTCTGTATATTAATAATTAACTACTCCAAAATAATGCACAGCATATACGAGTCTATCGCTATCCTTTTCATTTCCAAGCACAAATAGCATGCGCACTCTCCTTCTTTAAATGGGCGGACTTTAAACAGCTGCTACGCTGCGTCTTTTTCTACCGCGTGGGATGGTTGGTCTGGGACCTCTCTCTCACACACATTCACTCGCAGCGATATTTTATTATTTAAAATTCGACAACCCTAATTCGGGACTGATTTTTCGCAGGCAACCCTATACCACCGTGGTCCTTATGAAATAATCTTTCATTTTATCTAAGTTTGATTCAATAATCGACCGTTGCAAAATGCTAGTACCTATAGATTTACCTGTTTACACCTGGCAACCCGTGGTTGTGACCGGAAAAAAATAGGCAACCTAACGTTTGCATATTCTATGGGCTTCAAACTTTCGATTGGTATCAAATTTATTTAATAATCACACCGGTGCAATGTTTAAAAAAAAAATGTTTTTAAATTATTAATTAAAAATACTCTGGACTGAAATTTGTTAGGCAACCCATATAGGATATATTTATTGGCATATTTAATAACATAAAAAATACGTCTCATTAAATAAGCATCTCGGTGAAGGTCGTTGTATAGCGGGATCCTATACTAACAGTCATATGCATCAGTACAGCTGTTAGGTTGGTAGTTAAGCCGAGTGCCGGGGCAAGGGTCAGCAGCTGAGAAAGCACTTGATTCAATAATCTGGTGCAATTGGTGCGCGGACGCTCATGCCACTGCGGGGTCCATAACATTTGAGTTATGAAATAATGAAAAAAAAAACTTTTTGCGTGCAGGATCGGAAATGCTTTGGTTATTTTATATTTATCTTCTACTTCTGGTGGCTGTCTAATAAATATAGAAGGTTAGCCAGTAACTCCGATAATTCACACTGTCTTTTGCGCTTATTTCTATATGAAGCTGGATGCAAAAGATGGAGAACATCAAAAGTAAGCTGTCTCTGCTAGTTGTGATACTTAGTTCTCCAAAACTTGACTTGACATGAATACTTAGTTCAGTATTTTATTATTTTTTACATTTTTAGTTTATTTTTTATTGTTTTATGTGTGTGTATTTGACATATTGTATTTTTATTGACATTCATTTTGTAAATTATTATTAATTTTAATTTATTTTTTGTGTTTTTTGTGAATGTGAGGACCATGTGGGTTACATTTTATTTGTTTTCTTTTTTTATTTTTTTACCCCTCAACCGTCTGACAGTTTGAGTTCTATAAGCGACCTACCCAAATGTCCTTTCTTTGGTATTGTTCGTCGTTTCGTTGAGCTCCTTGTGTTATAAGTCGAGCTACACGATAACTGACAAATGCTTGCACTGACTGGACAGGTTTACTCAAATCTGTATGGTTCTTTCTTCAAAAGACCATCTCAGACACTAATATCTACATGATCCTCATGTGAATTGAGCAAGATTATGTCTGGACTTTAAAAGAGACTATGACCTCTGAGTTTGTTTCGGCTGTTTCTTCTCAGAGTAGTCAGGTACGAAACACCGGCCCCAACTAGTTTTAAAAAAAAAATTTGACGTGTAAAAGTGTTTGTGAAAACCTACTTACAAAAACAAAAAAGTGAAAAATAACTTCAGAAAAAACGCTTCAGAAGTCGGTGACCTTTTTTTGATTGATTTAGTTTTTTTGTCACCGACTTCTGAAGCGTTTTTTCTGAAGTTATTTTTCACTTTTTTGTTTTCTCTGAAGTCGGTTTTATTTTTTGTAAAAAAGTTTTTATTTTTCACTTTTTAGTGGTTCATATGTGCTTACCCCTTCACAGCGTACCGGCGTGATTTTAGGTTATGAACTGGTGTAAACAATAGACAGATATGAGATTTCGGCAATCCCAGTACATTTGCTATCATTTATTGAGGAGTTCCGTTGCATATCCGAAGTTCTTCATCAGATCTTCATCAAATTGAATTGGGATCACTTCGAGAAAGTACAATTCCTAAAACTACCCAAACAGCTTCTAGTGTGCTTATAAAATGTGAAGAATTCTCTCTATTTCTCCAGAATCCCATCATCAGCTACTGATTTGATGATTATAAGACCACACAGGAAGCACCAGCTTTCAAATAAAATAAGAACGATCAAAATCGGTTCACCCAGTAGAAAGTACTGAGGTAACAAATATTTTCGAAATCGGGTGTATTTTACACATGTGCGTACCCCCTCAGAGCATAAAGGCGTAATGTTACGTCATAATATAGTATAAACAATGAACCTACAAGCGATGGCAGCAATCACTGCAGATTTGCTGTGTGTTTTTGAAGAGTTCCGTTGTATATCTCCGAAGATCAGCATCAGGTCTTCAGCAAACTAAAATGGGACCAAACGGGAAGCACCAGCTTTCAAACAAAAAAAGAACCATCGAAATCGGTTCACCCAGTCGAGAGTACTGAGGTAACAAACACAAAAAAAAAAAAAAAAAAAAAAAAAAATACAGACGAATTGATAACCTCCTCTTTTTGGAAGTCGGTTGAAAATAAAGATCATTTATCATTTATCATTTATCATTAAAAGATATGGCACTTAGTTCTGATGACGCTTCAAGACGTCGGTGATCTGATGTAGACGACGCAAAATCATGAGCTAATCTAATTAAAAGTGAAGCCATCTTGCAGATCATACAGTCATGGTTGCAAACCCCGGTCCGGTTGGGGTCGGCACGCGTCGCCCGCGCATCGCAATCTGCACACAAGCACATACTGTAACTACTCGGTTTGTTTGGACCGACTCCCTCGCGCCGACGCATGTTTTCATTACTTTTTATTTAGCGAGCTTGTTTAGTATTTGAACGTCGTGGTCACGTTGTAAATTGAAAGTTATCAACATAATTACATTGATCGGTGATTCGGATCAAGATCCCTACACCTATTCAATATTATGGGGTTTCCGCAGCGTAACTTCTTCCAAGTCCCCCGCTTTCCATCAATTTGTGGCTTTCGATTTCACCTTTTCAATATAGCCTTTCACATTTATACTTAAACCTTCCCTCTTCCCTGACATGTTTAATCCTTTGCATCTAGCTGTAACTCTGCATGAAATCAGTGGGATCTTTATGGGATCTACTATGGGATTTTTAAACAATAAAGTCCAAGTTTATTAGAAAACTGCTTCAAGGAGTCCAGAAAAACACTACACAGACTGTTGAATTAAGAGATTTTAACATTGTCGAGTAAGTGAATCTGATGGACACAAGAAGTTCAGAATCGCCTGACCTGAGCAATCAGACGTTTCAGCTATTCCTTATACCCCAACAATATGTATGGGATAACAAACTTTATGCTTTTTATTCCCTAATCAGTAACAACGAATTTTAATCACATGATGTTTCTTTTACGAGCTGAAGGTTTTGTTTCGACCATTTTAACGGGCCATAAACTATTCACAGAAAGTTAATACACGTTGAATAGTCGTAAAACTGTTCAAACTATATGCGATAGGTGTATAGGAGCTACTCCATTATCATGTTTACCCCATCACTAAATAGTATCCTGCCATAGAAGAGTTTTCTTCATCAGAAACACATTTTGACGTCCTTCTTAGGTGACGTCCTTCAATGTGACTGGCCGGATCCTGCATACCTACCCTCCACTCTGGTCATCTTCAATCTAGTGGAAAATGGGCTTTAAAAGAAGGTCCTGCTTAGCCTTCACATTAGACAGAACACCTTATCAGTCTGTCATATTCATCTTTAGGTTTATGGTCTGGGGGCATTTTATACTGTGACATCAACCTAGTAGATGATCTTCGCCATGCGTTAGGTGTAGGTAGATAGAATATAGATAACTAAAATATGTAAGTTCGAAAGTTTATCAAAGGGTATCGTGAAACTGGAGTGGTGGAGAGTCCCTTCATGTAAAATATAGGTCAAAATAGGTTTTCAGCTGCATCTGGTAGAATAGAAGACCCCAATTTTGAACGAAAATGGCAGATGATGACTGGCAGGTGATTCTTAGTCCCGACGTAGATACATGAAACCTTGTATGAGTAGGTTTTCAACCATTCATCCAGCTGATCCAGTTAAAACGTGCGCAGTCTGTGAAACACTCAACAATTCGAGTTAACCTAATCAAGTAACACAATTATACAAATTATAATGACAGTGTGCCCGTGACAATTGACTGCCCTTTCTGCCCAGCCCATTAGTGCGCGGCGCATAGGCGTGAACATTGTCGTTATCTGATGAGCTTTGAGCCTTCAATGAGGAACGAAATGCGGGACTACGGGGGTAATTTAATATTTTTTCGAGGAATGCACTTCTGTTTTTCGATTCATTGTCATTCGATGGTCTTGTTGTAATTTTAGTATTTCAAAGCAATGTTCAAAGCTTGCAGGAATAAATGAATTGCTTGAAAGTTGCGATAACTAACTGTCGTTAGCTGGAGCTATGACACTTTTCAGTAGGTTAATGGAAAATTGAAGGAAGAGAGAGGAAGGCCAAAGAAAAGATGGGTGGGCTGTGGGAGAAATGATAAGAAAGAGAAAGGAGTAAATGATGCCGTGACGTCTGACCGGGGAGAATGGAAGAGGAAGGCGACGACCCCGAGTAGAATGGTACAAGGGCAAGAAGCTGGAATGAGCTGAATGGATATTTAAAAAAATATGCATAAGTATTTGTGATTTGTAACAAAAAAGAGAAAAAAGATAGGCCCATGGAACTTTGGGATATTGTTATTTGGTATCTTTTTTAGGGTTTAGCCGAATGGCAAAAACGGAACCCTTATAGATTCGTCATGTCTGTCTGTCTGTCCGTCCGTATGTGACAGTCACTTTTTTCCGAAACTATAAGAACTATGCTGTTGAAACTTGGTTAGTTGATGTATTCTGTGAGCCGTATTAAGATTTTCACACAAAAATAGAAAAAAAAAACAATAAATTTTGGGGGTTCACCATACTTAGAACTGAAACTCAAAAATTTTAACACTTCCAAAGTGGCAAAATGTGCCCCCCCCCCCTGTAACTTCTAAAATAAGAGAATGATAAACCAACAAAAAAATATGTGATGTACATTACTAGGTATGTAAATTTCCACCGAAAATTTGGTTTGAACGAGATCTAGTTGGTAGTTTTTTTTTTTGGGATCAAGTGATGTTAGCCCTGCTAATAACTAGTTATTATTTATTTTTATAAATTTTATTACTTATTACAATAAACTTCTGGATAACGAATAAATGAGGCCGGCAACACACTTGGCGAGCGGAACGCTACGGGCCGCAGTTAAATATAATTATAACAATAATTGCGTTAGGACACGCCCTGCAAGCTCACCATTATGATTTGAATAAATTACTTATTTTCATTAACTACAGATGTTAATTAATCAGTGTTTACGACTATTGTCACGTGTCCGTGTAATTGTAGAATTAGCTTCTTGTCGAAAGAAAGTACAAAATAAAGTAAATGGTAACTCGAAGAAGAAATATGAAATGCTTTCAAAGTGATTGTTATTTATATCGACCTTCTAAGAGTCAGTACGAGTTTCATACTTCGAGGTGTTCACTTGTTCATACTGTCATCTGAAAAACACATCGTGTGGTGAAATGATAGCAATACATAGCACACTATCTCAGGAGCTCTTGGCTAAATAATATCAACCGTTCGGGTTGATCTTTAGGTTAAGCCATGCTTGTCTAGGTTGGTCTATGGGTGGGTGACCACCCTTACATACCGAGTTTCCTCCGTGCCTCGGAAACCACGTTAAGCCGTTGGTCCCGGCTGTCATTTGTGCATCTTTGACAGTCGTTACAGGTAGTCAGTGGCCCCAAAAGTCTGACACCAGTCTTACCAAGTGGTGTCGTATTTCCCAGTATTAACTGGATTAAGCCGTCGCTCCATGTAAAATACTGGTATTCAGCTGCATCCGGTTAGACTGGAAGCCGATCCCAACATAGTTGGGAAAAGGCTAAGCAGATGATGACACACTATCAAATGTTAGTAATTAGTTTAATCACTATGCCATTTTTAAAGACCATAGTAAATTGGTTAGGACAACAAAATCCAATACATCATGGACTGTTCGACGAACTAACGGGGACATTCAGTTCATCAAATTCCCCAAAAGTAACCCAGTAGTTTCCGAGATGGCTCCGAGCAGACAAGCACATGTACAACCTACCTGTCAGTCACAAACGATGACCAAGCGAATACCAAACGAGTGAAATCCGAAGAAACATCTGACTGACGTTTATTTCCTACGCTATGCACGACGCGGGACTCGAACCCGCAACCGTTAGCTGATATTATTATTTGTAACCCAATTATAGTTTTTATTGACATTAACATAAATATTATTGTGAAATTTTGATAGTGGGTTTGTGTGTTTGTGGGTCATACAATTTGTATGAGTCTTGCAGAGGACAGTTTGTAGCACATAGATTGAAGCCTTCGGTTATTATTTCGGATAAGTTTTCCCACATACTTAGGTAAATCAATGCAAAAGGTCTTTCCTCTCCCTGTAATTGGCGGAAAGTCAAACCATTTATTTCAATCAGCGATTAAAATGCACTTTTAATGACCTAATTAAATAGTTATAAACTCTTAGGCATTAACCACATAAAAATAAATAAGAAGGCACTTTCTAAAGTCAAACACGAAGTGGAATTGAATTTATTGCCCGCGCAGGAAGTTCCGAAAGGAAGTTCAGAAATCTCCGAGTCCTGCCTGCAAGGTTCTGCCCAATTCCTCTCTACAAGTATACATGAAGGTGAAAGTTCACATGAGTTTTCTGCAGCTTTCGTTTCTTCAGTACATAATAGCTGAGCTCAGAGATTTAATATCATTTCAATCAAATATCATGGCACAACACGGGGTAACGAGCGAAGTGCGGTCAAACAACTAGTGTATAATAATTTTGTTATTATTTGTCGGTACATATCAAAAGATGTCAAAATGCTGACGGATCGGAGCGCGTTTGAAGTCGCCGCCGCAGGGGTGCGCAACACTCGCCAGCATTTACATAAAAATAAACTTTATTAACGATATGACATGTTAATTATGTTGATACCTTTATGCTACGGTATTGTGAGGTGGACACACAAAGGCAGAAAGAGATATCTTTACTTGTAGAAAGAGCGGAGAAAAGTTTAGTCATTTGCATAATAGCAACGAACATTATTACTTAATCCAAATTCGTTATTGTAAATTATAGTTGACTGACAGAGTTAATGTAATTAGATTTGTCTGCGACATTCAACACGTATGGTAAACAAAATGGCTTATTTTAAAATCTACGTGCAGCTTTTTCTCCTGAGTATCGCTGGATCAACAGTATTTCCAATTTTATTGGCAAAAAACTTCGCCACTTAGCTTAAAAAGTGACCTTTGCTCTTCAGTCTGTCCAATATAACCCTTTACTCCTATTGAATGTTACCAAGCCCTACCTCAAGTGCTGCACCCCTAGAAAGCGCCGAATCGAATCAATCACCCACGTCATCGGCTCTGAGTCGTTAGCAGCAAAAACTGGCTCCGATACCGAACTAATAACATTGCTTTATAAATAAACACTAAGAGATCCACGACGAATTGCCATCAACTCAATTGGAGCAAAAACTTCACCTTGTTACGGAGCTTTATTAATGATTTCGTTGCGTTTGTTTTGCTGAAATACTTTTGGCCAAAACAAAACGCAGCCAGTCAACGATTGAAGTTTAATAATACATATGATAAAGTAGACTTCTTGATTTTATTTAGTGATGAATATAATTATTTGAATACTTGATAATATTCGAAAGTTTTCTTAGAACTGACAAATTATCATAACTGGACGGATAATACAATTGTTTTCAGGTTTTTTCGTCAAAATCGCAGCTTAGCTTGACAATGTTCGTCTTTAGGATTAAAGTTCTGTACATTACAGTATACCATAATGGTGTATGGTGTTGTCTGGTCGCAGCAGCCTGTAGATGTCACAAGCAGGGAGACAGCAGAGAAAGACATTAATTACTGACTGCACTTCAAGAATCAATTCAACATAAAAAAGTCTATCTACTGAATGTTTATTTATTTATTATTTATTTATTAAAACTTTATGCACAATTAAAACTGTACAAAGGCGGACTTAATGCCTAAGGCATTTTCTACCAGTCTACCTTAGGGTGATGCAGAGACAATACACAGTAGGTGCAATTATGGAAAAAAAGACTAGAAATTATTTACAACTCAAATATATAAGAATAAAATAAATACATACATACATACATATAGCAAAATATATAAAGTTAAGAGAGATAAGAAAAATGACAATAACCTAGTTTTGAGACGAATCTGCCAACTCCTTGCGAATAAGCTCTCGAGCCTTCATTTTGAAAGTGAAACGACTAGTCAACGTCCTGATACTCTGAGGGAGCGCATTCCAAAGGAAGACCGCTTGGACAGAAAAGGAAGATTTTAGAAAGCCAGATCGGTGAGAAGGACAGCGTAGAAGACAATTATTGGAGGAACGAAGATTTTTGCTGTGCGCAGAGCATAAATATTGAAAATGAGAAGTGAGATAAGAAGGAGAAGAATGGAATGTTCCATTTCATACCGCTTAAACTTTCCTCAAGAGTATATCATTCCTCATAAAAATCACATT
Organism: Xestia c-nigrum; assembly: GCA_916618015.1. Lineage (NCBI taxonomy): Eukaryota > Metazoa > Arthropoda > Insecta > Lepidoptera > Noctuidae > Xestia > Xestia c-nigrum. The sequence continues at coordinate 25,441,423 of OU745252.1, read as the reverse complement.
TTAATGCCCCATGCACACAAATACTTGTCTTAATTAGATGTTCCTTGTACTCCCCGAACTTATAACTTTCCTACATTGTCTACATGTACTATTTTAATACAATACATGGATTGTACAGTAAACCCACTGAGAAGATTGTAACTTGAAAGGTCCAGAAAAGGAAAGCACACTAGAAACTCCAGGTTCAGTAAAAATAGCCTGAATAAGTCTTGTTTTACTCCTCCGCAATTTTTTAGGGTTCCGTAGCCAAATGGCAAAACGGAACCCTTATGACTGTCTGTCTGTCCGTCCGTATGTCACAACCATTTTTTTCCGAAACTGTAAGAGTTATGCTGTTGAAACTTGGTATGTAGATGTATTCTGTAAACCGCATTAAGATTTTCACACAAAAATTGAAAATAACAATATTTTTTTAGGGTTCCCCATACTTTGAACTGAAAACCGTTATTTTTATCATCATTTATGGCATTTATGGATAAGTCTTAAAAGTGATATTGAGGTTTCTAATTTAATTTTTTTCTAAACTGTATAGTTTGCGCGAGAGACACTTCCAAAGTGGTAAATTTGTGTCCTCCCTAAGCTGTATCTTCCAAAATAAGAGAATGGAAACTTCCACCAAAAATTGGTTTGAACGAGATCTATAAGTAAGTAGTTTTTTTTAATACGTCATAAATCGTAAAATCGTTATATATTATGTTACTTGCTGCTCCGGAACGACGAAGACGACGATGACGACGACTTCATGGACTTTTTTCTGGATAATTTCGTTGCAGGATCCATGACAGTGAAATTGTTTCTCTGGGTCTCGTAAAGCTTCATTGGCTCGGCGCTTTTCTGGTTGGCGCCGATGTTGATTCAGGAGTTGTACAACGCTTGGGAATGGAGTGGCGGCGGCTTTCTAAAAAATGCCTGAAAAACTAGCACATCACAATACTCATACCAAGTCATGGAGAAGGAAGGAAGAAAAATAGTACTGCAGTGGATGCACTTCCAAAAACATGCATTGCTGCAAGAAGCCAGTGTGAACAGCCTCCTTAACAGTAAGCAGGCCAACCCCACCATATTGGGACATGTTTGGCAACCCGGGCGTGCGTTCTTGACAGATCATAATTAAGATAGCAGAATGTGTGTTAATTAGTAATTAGCAGTATTGTTTATTGCGTTATATCGCGGGCAGACCATCGGAGGTTCTTTATACCCATGATTAGACTATTGTGCGGAAATTGAATGAGGAGCCTCTTGGTTGGAAATATTTTGCAAAGAATTGATATTCATGTTGTCGATTTAGTAACGTCTTTCACCGTTTATTTTTCCATCGCTGGGAAAATTGCAGTAAATATTATCCCTCCAGCGGGTTTGGCAACGGGTTTTGGTTCTCAAAGAACGGTGAACGTATTTTGATTAAGGTTATTCAGCTTTCCGTGTCACATTGGAATTTAAAGGCGATATTTGATAGCTATGGGATTCTAAAGAAGCCTACGGGCAATTTTTTTTTTGTTTGTTCAACTTAGCTGTACAACATTTGAAATACTAGAGGCATCGTAGATACGTTGTCCAGTTGCCCAGATGTTGAAATAGGTATCTAGCGGTGTAAGTAAAGGCACATATGCCTTTACTTACACCGCAACATTCATAACACATATAGAACTTTTGTCTCAATTTTTGCATGGAAGTAGGCAGAATACACTAAACCCTCTACTACGACCCTTGATTGTATTGTATAACGGGCAGATGTCCGCAACTCCACGCCAAGGCGCGTATCTTCACTCGATTCCATCCCAACTCCCCGAGAAAGGCCAGCAGCGCCCCGATGTTGCCGACAATCTCGCGGAGAGTACCGGGGTGAAGTATTTTGCCCTGTATGTTGCAACCACGCTGGGCAGTGTAGAAGCACGTGGGCTCGTCTTCCGGCTGTAATTGTGCGCAGCTGTGGCTTAGTTAGCCTAAGCGCGCGTTTGGTGAAGCGGCCGTCGATGACAGGAAGTGCCTCCTTGGCTTGCCTACACTCGCAGTGGTCAAGCCACAGCTTGTGGTGTAGTTCCTATGACCCTTATACCCTTTTGTTTTGTCCACGAGCATGCATACGTCTGATCTTCTAATGAAACCACAACACAGTAACACTCCTCGGCGGCAGAACTCCAAGCAGACGAAGACCATGCTGCATCCACAGACAAAAGAGTGAGAAATTAACACAATATCAGTATATCGGCAGTTGATCAGTGATCAGTTCTGGTGATCAGTTGATCAGGGGGACGCAAAACCAACAAAGCTAATTCCATTAGCCGCAGCTTGTGTTGGAGATGATCTAGCTATTAGCTGTACTTACACAAATACGATGATATCTGAAGATGTAGAGCTGGGAATACTCAGAGAGGGTTTTATAACTTATATTGTCACTTACGGGATCGGGAGCTCAACATAATAAATAATCGAGGGTTTTATAAATCTGTTCTTTTTACAGACCTACTCTAAAGATCTTCGGAGTATTAGGTTGGGGATCTTGAATACGTGTAGTGCATGATGCTGAAACGTAAAACATCGATTTCAGTGAACTTTGCAGAGTTATCAGTGAACTACAAAAACAGCATCTATATAACTTTAATTTAGATGCTGATTTTTTGAAAGAAAGACTTCTTTTTTTATATAATTTTAAGTCCAAGTGCAGTCAAAGGTGACTAATATCCGTTTCCAATGACACTAAGGTCTCAGTAAAAGTGCATTGTCTTTTCAACGGTGCAATAATACTAGTAAAGGATTTGTCATTTATCAACTCAAAGCCTACTACTGTTAGTTGTAAGTTTTAAAATAAGAAATCATATAAAACACAACGAAGTCTTGGTGACAACATAGCAAAGCCACTTGTCTCCTACATAATAGTATTATAGACCCAGTCAGTGACAATGGATTACATCAGTATTTAACAGTTAAAATACAGCTTTGTACTTTTTAATCCATTTGTTTTCTAGAAAAACAGATTTAACAAACAAAAATATCCTACTCTTAAAACATGGCCTTTCTAATCGCTTCTTAACTCTGTGACAGGTAAGCATTTCATCGATAACTAAATACAATATCTGACGATTATCTTTTGCCAATAATCCTACCAGGAAACTCAACCTTGCGTTCTCTTACATAGAGTTGAATTTCAAGCTGCAGTTTCAGCAAATACGTCGCACGGTCCACGAAATGTTTCTAATAATTAGTTATCATTGATCATCTGAGCTCGACCACATTAATAAAGATATTAAATGCCTTCTTTATTTAATGAACAACAGAATTTCAACTTTATTCCTAAAGACGCAAAGTCTGCAATGGTTCAGTAGTGATGAGAGGAGGCGGTGAGTTCAAAGGCAGCGGCATCTGGCGGCTGGCACGAGTAAAACCAATCATGTGACAGCGACACAGACCAAAAAGTAATGTTTGTCTAGTTTTTTTTTCTTGTTTATTCTGAAAGTGACCGCAGATACAAGTAGATGAGCGTGGGTGTGGCGGCGCTGGCCGAGCACGACAGGAACGAGGTGCAGGTTTTATTTTTCGCGAAACATTTACGATGCAGTAATTTTTCGTGTGGTTTCCCTGAAAATCTTTGAGTTTATTTGAACAGTAAATTGTAAGACCATGCTCAAATTGTATGCTCATTAAATGATCAAACTAAGGCACAAGATCCCAATGTTCAGAATATGGAATAAGTACTAGTTAAATCTCTCTCTCTCTAGAAAAACGAGATAATTATGAATGTTCAATTTTGTCTTTGGCGTAAACATTTCGCAATCTCTATTTTTCCTTCTTAACAAAGAAAAAACAGTGTTCACGGTGGGATTCCTCCACGAACTTAATATAAGTTTTCATTCTTCCTTGGCTGATGACTTTCATGATTAACAGAACTAAAGCCATACATAACAGTCTCCGGTCAAGTCATGTTGGTCAGTCGAGTGATGGCGGTGTCTGCGTGAGGAGTCTCTACTGATGTGTCTCACTTGCTTGACTCTGGAACTAGTTACAGTCTGGATGGAGGATTCGAGTGCAGAGGTACGAGATCTGTCTAGAAATGGTGTACAAAAATATTTCTTTCAGTAAGATCCATATTTCCAAAAGTAGGAGTTTTCAGGATCCTGCGTTTTCAGGATTTCTTAAGTGTGTTAGGAAACCATTGAAAATGTCAACACTTTTCTCTTTGTAACAATAAACGTTTGTACGAAAAAACTACATTTGATGTCTATGGAGTGTTTGTAACATTTTGTGAGAAGTGAAACCTGAAGAAGTCAAGTTAATAACTTAAATTGTAGGGCCAAGTACACCGCAATAGTAACCACTGGACCTAAATCGTTTAAACATCGATTAATAAATCATAGCACACTGCATGCGCAGGAGTGGACACGGAAACTGTATTAGTGTTCAGACGTGCCGCCAGAGAGCCGCAGCCGAGCTAATCTCCAACATACAGCACACCTCACTGGCTCCACATCAAAATTCGATTAAACTGACCCTCTCGACCGTCTTAATTTTAATCTGAGTTGAGTCACAAAGTCGGGCTACTCAAAGGTTTTAATCCTTAAAATTAAAAACGACATGGTATTGGTCATCCTTGTTTCCTGATATCAGAAGAGAACATTCTCAGGGGATCGAGTTACTTCGTATTTATTTATTTTGTTTTTAAAACAATAGATAAAATGTAAATTGGCTCGGTTAAAAATGTCAGGATACGATTAAGCATAACTTACACATCGACAACCACCAGAAAACCTTTAATCCATTCACTTCCCCAAACATTAGCCCCTTGACCCTCCACCGCTGCCCGCCGGCGCAAATAACCCCGTATAGGGTTACCCCAGTTAACACCTCCGCTGCAATATTTAATCCAAGCGTTGTATCGCGAAACTAAAGACGGGCGTAACCCGACGCCTGCGCAGTACAAAACCTCCTTTAAATCAGCTCAGGCCATAAGGACCGAGTGTATTAGCTTTCGGCTTCTTTCTCGCCTTTTAGTGTTCAATTGTGTAATAACAAAACGGAATGATTTGAGTTGTGTGCGTTTTGTTGTAATTGCAGGTAGCTTGTGTGAAACAAGTGTTTGTGTGTTAACCCTTAGAAAGTGAATAGTGTTGTCGGTATTTCTCTGCATTGCATGCAGTGTTTAATTACACTTTACTTCACAGAGCCAGCACTCATTACTCTCGTCGTTAGGGACAGAATATTACAAGTGCTTGTCCATCAGAGAATGTTATTTTGAGTGGTCTCTAGCCTAACCAGATGAAAAGGTTTATAAACCAACGGGTTGCTGACTACTCCCAGTGAAGCTAAGCAGTGTATAACGAAAACGACCAAGCTAAGCATAAATAACTACATCTGTCTATATTGGTAGGTTGATTTCTATCAAACAGCTGATGCACCGATATTTCCCAGGCTAACATGGAAAAATGAAACAAAATACTAAATAAAATTCAACAAAACAGATTTTTTCGCGAACAAGCCTTGTTTCTTTAACATCAAAGGTTTGCGGATTGACTGCATTGTGTAGATCCGTATCTTGTTTCTGAGACGGTGTGCCAAAAGTGCCGAATGTTGGCAACATGTAGGCGTTCCTATGAGAACAGAGAACAGGTGTGAACGGGTGAAGTTAATTCGCCAAAGTTACATTGTAGGGGTCTTTTGTTACCCCGCGCGCGGTTTAGGGTTACAGATTTATTAGCTATTTGTGAATGTTGAAGCTAATAGATATTGATGGTTTTTGCACGGCTATCTTTGTAACAGAATCTTGATATTTTTGTAAAGAATTTTATGGAGGTAGCAAAGTGCGGTTATGAAATTGCAATGCGGGCTTTTTAGCATTTAAGATTTCTTTCCTTCGCATTTATTTTTTCTCTATGAAGGCTGATTTCCTTATAGAATGGTTAGTGAATTTAACCAGAACATTGAAAATGGTAATGTGAAGAAAAGCGAAAATGTTCTCTTTCTCATTCCGCTTGGATACGTCGTACTGTTAATCTTTAATTTAACCGCATTCCCAATACATCTACTAGTATCTAATCCAACACATCTCCATATTTTTTACCGCATCAAATCTTTAATGTATCGCAAAAACCCCACGATCCATCAACATGGTCGCTTTTCAACAACATAATCTAGTTTACTGTCCATTAATCAAAAACGTATCGATTCCCATACACTATCGAGAACTTTTTTAATAATATGACAGGTAAATGCTCGGCATTTAGTGAGTGCTTTTTCTTTTTTTGTTAAATGGGCAACCCTACTTTTACTAACAATGGTAACGAAATACACTCTTAAGCAACAAAATATAAGATTTAAATTCGAATATTTGAAACATTAAGGATGGCAGAATGAGTTGTCGATATATTTTATTATCTCTTGTGCCGGCTGACTCAATTAGAGGCGGCATGTATCGATGCATCTCTCGAATCGGTATTCGATTTATTAATTAATCGATATACAAACATGGGCCCGTCATCGTACCGATATAATATTTTAGATAGATCGCTTTATGGTGTTCCGATACGGAACTTTAAGTACTAATAACACTTTATAACTTATATTGTTGTGCTTCACAATGGGGACATAGCTTTCTTTTTGCTGTTCGAAGATTATGGTTTTATATTGGAGAATCATTCAGAGACGCTCTATGGGAAAATTGAGCCGCCTTTGAAAGAGACTTACAAGTTAATAAATAAAGTGTTAGTTCTCATGGTTTTGGAGAGCTATTTTAAGAATTTCCCTATAGGTGGGAAAACATAATTATAGGTTTTCAAATTCAGCATCCTTCAGTATGATGTGGTCGGCATCCAGTCTAACCGGATGCAGCTGAATACCAGTATTTTACATGGAGCGACTGCCCTCTAATCTCAACAACCCAGTTAGTACTCTGACTACTGGGTAAAACGATAACCCTTGGTAAGACTGGTTGTTAAACTTTTCAGGCCAGTGACTACCTGTTACGACTGTCAAAGATGTACAAGTGACAGCCGGGACCAACACTATTACAGCTTAACGTATTTTCCGAGGCACGGAGGAACCACGGTATGTTAGGATGTTCCCTGACCACATACATACCGAGTACTGGTCACCCATCAAGTTTTGCACTCTACTTATTGTTTTTTAATTGGTTTCATAAATTATGATATTATTCAAGTCTCATTTTCAGCATTTTTTTTTTCATCGGGATTATTTAAAAAAGCTTAAACGAAACGCCAACAAAGATGCTTTCAATCTTCCACAAAACTGCACTTTTTGGTAAAAAGTGTAAGATTACTTATCCGGATACCGCAAAAACTACCTTTTTTAACCCCATAGTAACCACTTTAAAAAATCCGATTACCCAAAACATTTATTTTAACCTTACAAAGCTAATGTAGCGAAAAAACACGATAATATTCATTTCAAAAAGAGAACACACAAAAAAGATAACCTTTTCAAAAATACTACTTTGTTGTAACAATACTTTTTAATCCTAATATTCATAGTGCTTGAAATATGAGGTGAAGTAGATTTTTTAATCTTCATGAAAGAGGTTTTTAATAAGTTTTAGCGTTAGCAAAAGGGGTTATATTTAATAGAGCGTGTTGAGTGGCGTATGTTTCTGATTCAGAGTCTCTTATACTCGTACGTGTACATTGTACATGCGTGTCCGTCGACTTAGACAATCGCTTGTTGCAATAATTGTAGGGTGACTCGCCGCTTCAGAGGTTATTAGGACATGTACATACTCATTCTTATGTTTTATTTGCGTTCATACTGTTAAACAGATCTTACGTGGTCAAAGATCTTACAATGGCTAAAGTTAAGACTTAATAACTGTACCAGAAATACTAACAAAATATTTGTAAAATCAGTCAATAACATAAAAAATTTGTTAACTTTTGAATACGACAGTTATTAGAAGTATCGCTCTCTTATGAACTGAGTCTGCTTCTGTATCTGAAAAAAAAACCAAGAGGAAAGGCTGTTTTATCTGCTGATTGCGGCTCTCTCATGACTGTAGTACATGAGAATGACTTTTGAAAGAACTAAACATACACTCAATTAAGTAAAATAGTGGCTTTCTGAAGAAAGTAGATATAACGTGCAAAATAATTGCAGAACGTGTGGCTCCACTACGAAACTGAACCGGGATTTGTCCGCACCGTTGCATCCTTGCACTTATTAAACATATCTTATATCAATAATAAATCCACTTAACTCCATCCTCCTTACGTCTTTCACATAAGGTCCATATTCGCGTGTTAACCGTTCAATTTCTTCAAGGATCGACATTGGATGCGCAGGCGCAGATGTGTTACGTCTTTGTTGTATAATTTGCGTTTTCCGGTTTAATGGTCGCGTCGAGAGGGATTATGAGCAGTGGAAGGGTTAAATGCTACAACGTGGCTCGAGTCGTGAGAGGGTTAAGTGTTGCGGTCTTGCAGACCGATCCGTTAAGTGGTATTGTGGTCTCTGTGTGGAGTCATTTGCTTATAATTTTGAAGTAGTGAAATTGAGTTCTTGAATGGATTATTTTCAAATATTTTTTGTTACTGTGGGATAAGAGGAAGTTCCTGTAAGTTTAATTCTGCTGGTTTACTATAAAGTTATAATACTCATCATCCAACTATGTTGGGGTCGGCTTTCAGTATAATCGGATGCAGCTGAATACCAGTATTTTACATGGAGCGACTGTCTAACTGACCTCCACAAGCCAGTTAGTACTGGGGAATATAATACCCCTTGGGAAGTTAATACTGTTATTGATTCAATGGTGTGGACAAAGTATCAGACAAAGAAATTGCACAGGTGACAACATTATACCTTCATTGAGCAATTTTGTAAATTTTAGAGACACTGACTGGAACCACCTTGTACCTACCTACGATACTTTCATCAATAAGACAACACAAGTATTCAGCGGTCGAGTCATGGAGGGTACAATGTTGTTCTTTTCTAAGTTTTCTTTTTCTTGAAAGATCAAAACAAGAAGATACCCGACAAGAGTTTTTTATACCCTCTAATTCCTTATTTGTATACTCTTGTCATTCTTGTCAATCAGAATGTGGCCACTAATGATGACGTCAACATTTTATCGTTTTTTACCGACGACATCGGCACTCCAACAAAGTCCTTTTATTTAACGTTATTTAAGGTATCAGGCATAATATAATTTCTTTACACACAAAAGACCGACATATTAGGATTTAAAAAAGCATCCGTATTGAAGGAACAATACTATACAACTCTTATTTAATACATAACGTCTTATATACCAGCAAAAATATCAAATATAACTGAATCTTGTTTCATTTGTTGATAGGGTTTAAATTAGCTTGTGGATGATCGATCAGGGTAAAGGGTACAATTATTGTCGTCACCGCATTAACCCTGTCAACGCTCATCCCTGATTTATTGTAAGCAATTATTCTCGGAGGATATTTAAAAGAGCCGCGTCTCTAACATGTGTTATGTTGTTATACAAACATGGTTTAGATGCAGGTGAGGTGTTATTCCGTATATTAAGCGGTTGTATCATTTGTTTTGATTGTTTTACTTGAGTTTTTAACCATAGTTTAAAATTTCGATTAACTGAACAATTTTAACAGTATTCACTTCTGGTGTAAACTAAAATTCACACAATTTAGGTATTTTTAATGGTTTTCTATAAAAAAAAGAAGATCAAGATAATAATGCATTTATACTCGTAACTTATAATAAGTTCACTACACCTTTGTGTTAAAAGTGCTCTTAATAACTTTTCTGCTCGAACCTGAACCTTCTTATATCCTGATTAATTGTACAACGAAATCAATACTTTCCATATGTGCTTTATTTTCCTTAAATATTACCACAGGAATTCCATCACTGAGACATCATAACACTGAACAAAAGCTCTCAAACAGAATACCCCTGTACGTGGGATGCGGCACAACGCTGCGCGGCGGCGGCGGCGCGGGCGCAGTAAAGCCTTCGATTGAGACATCCGACACGCCATCAAACGCGCCGCCTTTCTATAGCCCTTTACGTATCGACAACTGGAGTTGTCACCCTACGACTCACGTCACACCTTGGACTTGATCCTTAGAGTAAGGAGTTAAGGCTGACTTTTGATAACTTTAGTATTTTTGTTAGATTTTCCGACGGCAAAGTTAATGTTGGCAGTCTTTATCCATTTAACCCTTATATCATTCATTGTTGTCTGAAATTTGTCAGTTGCGTGATGTAGAGGACATCTTTTGATGGTTTTTTTCTATCATTGTTGTATTAATGTTGATATCGGATCTCGGAGTGCTAATGTGGTGACGCAAGAGAGTGCATTATGTGATACAATATACTTTTAACCTTTTTTCTTCGTAGAGATGCAACGTGATTGCCGTATGAATAAAAAACTTGTTTATCTGACATCTGGATAGCTTTAGGATAAACCCTTTTTAGTTAAGATACGTTAAAAAAGGTAAATTACCTATTTATTACAGTTATAATGCAGGCGAGAGTGACAAAACCGTATTAGTGGTGGGTCGTTGTCGAATTTTTGACGGACAAAACGCAACCGTTTTCCCGACGACGAAAACTGTTGCAGAAAACGGTCGTCGTCGTTGCAACTGGTTTGAAGACGGCCTTATTCAATATGGAATAGAATTGCGTTCTCGTGGAGTGAAATAGTTGCAGTTTCTTACAGCTATTGTAAGGACTGTTTTGTAAACGATTAACGTGGAACCAAAGACTTAATGAAAGAAAGTGGTACTCGCTTGGATACGGCTTACATTGTAAGGAGGTTCCTGTCTCTGGAGCCCTGACCCGGTAGGTTGAACCTTGTTCCCGATACCCCACCGGTTTATTACAATTCTTTAAATATTTTATTTAAATGTTTTTTCAAGGAATACTTATTTAAAAATGTACGTTTCAATAGAAATAAATAAAGGAAATCTAGGTAAGGTTGGTGTAATAGGTTGGAGTACCCTCCACTCGTTCAAGGAACTTTACTACCACGAATATGAAAATTGATACTAATTTATTTCCCCCTCTTTACACTTACACCCCACAAAGAGCATAAAACTCCTCAATTACCGGCAATGCACCATGTTTGGTCCTCTGATCAATAAAGCGCTATAATTACAGGGAGGGTGAGCAGAGCAGTGCATCGCTTGTTAGTAAATGTTGTCGCAGTGTGGGCAACGTCCCACGCTTGGGCAAAGCCTGTCATTATGGTGGTGACTGTACTTTCGTGTTTACGTACCCAGGTATTAAAAATAAGGAGGGGTGGGTAATTTTCATTTGATTAAGAACTTTATTAAAGACCTATAGTTGAATTAGTACCTAGCTTAAGGACACTTTTGTTATAGGTACGTACTTATTAGGTAATTGGGTCGGACCCTTTTCAAAGAAGTCATAGTAAACCATGATCATCATCATTTGCCATGTCTTTTTCCCAACTATCTTGAGGTCGGACTCGACTGCCTCGGTAAGACTAGTTGTAAGACTCTTTGGGCCACTGACTACCTTCTTTCACAGTCGTTATCGATTGTCAAAGGTCAAAGTCGTAGTAAACAAAATCGTTGATGAAAACTTTCAAATAATGTTGTGTTGACGACCCGAATGGAGCAGCGGTACTGAGGCTGCCTTACGTTCTTAGGGTCCCGGGTTCGAATCCCGGTAGGAGCAAATGTTTGCGTGATGAGCATGGACATTTGTTTCCGAGTCATGGATGTTTATATGTATAATAAGTATGTATTTACAAACAAAAAATATATAATATGTAGTATATCAACTGTCTGGTGACCACGACATAAGCCTTGCTTAGTGTGGCACTAGATAGGCGCTGTGTGTTACGTCCAGACATATTTCTTTTTTATTTTATTTTTAATGTTAACGGTCATCAGTTCCGACATTCAACAATGACACACTAACAACATACAAACTGACAAGCGGACATACATACATGTGCAGGAGAATCACACTTAACGAAACAATTACTACTTATAATGCACCGAGAAGTCGCCAGTTACTGATTAACTGGAGAATATCGTAACAAAGTTACAGCTCCAGAAGTTTCAGTCTAACCAAACATCTCGCAGTCAAAGTGTTGGCAGGTGCTTCAATCAGAATAATATACTCATTTTTACACACACTCACCTTCGTTTTCTTTGTATATGTGCTACCGTGTTCATGATTATTATCACTTAAACCTCTTCAGACCTCAATCTTGAAGCTTATTACCACGTCATTCAGGTATAAAATGTGCAGGATTGCATCATGTGAAAGACCGGTAACTGGTAAAGCACTTTTTAGTCGTCCACAGTTGTGTGACCCTTCTGCTCCTCATTACTCTGTGCTTTGGCAGTGGTTTCGGGTCCCGACCGACGCACGCGCCGCCCAATCTAATTACCGCTGCTATGCGCGCGCGCACTTGATTAACGCGGGTTACTGTCTAGTGAGGAGCTTGTGTCGATAGTTTAACATTAAACTTGGATGTTATGGTTTATACAAAGATGCTTAGAGTCCTAATCTTTTGTTCCTCTAAGATATTTTCAGCTGGCTTTACTCTTTAATAAAATAAAACTCGGGCAGCTAAAAGTTTAAAAAGAAAACTGGGTTGCTAGTGAAATCTGAGGAAAGACATCAATTGCACAACTATCTTATTTAATTAGTATTATCATACCATAAGTTACATATTAAACCCTTGTGTAATAAATACTCTCTTTGAAAAAGAAGCTCTTATAATCCTTTTCTCTATCTGGAGTTCAGCTGAAAAAAGAGCAACGTTATCGAGATCCCGCCGGCTGCGGTACCTCTCTACCCTCTGATTGAGCTTCATACATAACGATGCTTGGCTTAACAAAGCGAATAATTTCCTCTTTTGAGCTCTCACTTACATTACTGCTATACATACATAAGTGAACATTCAGTACATGTACTTAAAGTACACATACATTACACGGCAATCAACAACTTGGCAAGAATTTGAATGATTACATTTTTATTGTAATGTAATGAGTACCTTGCGTACGATACATGCGTATGTGAGTAATTCTTATAATTAAGCTATTATGAAGAAAATTACAGTACTATAATAATTTGGTTAAGCAATCATTTTTCTACTTTTTTGACTGTGAGGGAAATTGTGTCAATTACTGTACGATTGCTAAGAAATTATTGATGTATTGTATGAATGTTGTTATGGCACGAAAAGGGCACAAAGCATATTTCTCTCGTTTTTCTTGAAAGTTTGGATGTTTTTGAGTTCACTAAGGAAGCCTAAGTGATTGTAGCCGTTGTCGATTCGGCAGAAAGGTAAATTTAATGTTATTTTATTATGATACAATACGAAATGCATTCATGAAAACTTACAAGGGATTTCCATACTAAACAAATAGGTAGTGCAAGTTTAGAGAATCTTATTTTCAGAATAACTTACCAAAACCAACTAAAAAATACAAAAAAATAGTAGCTTAAGTTAGTTCGGTGTACAAGAGAATCGGCACCAATGTCAGTCTCGAAGCGAAATGCTACGACCTATTCTAGCTAAACGTTTGTATCATCATCTGCCTAGTCTTTGCCCAACTATGTTGGGGGCCTTTCAGTCCAACCGACCGCCACCAAGTATACCTATGTAACGACTGTCAAAGATCTACATATTATGACAGTAATGGGTGGTCACCCATCCACAGACCAACCTAGGCAAGCGAGCGGTTGTTATTATTTAGCCAGAAGCTCTGCACGGTCTACATTTACGTGAACCGTTTTTCTGATCTAGTTTCTAGATGCTAGATTAGTCTAGACTGACGTCTGGATAGCAGCGCGTCCTATTTACAGATAAGCGTGTGACGTGCTCCTCGCGAGCTAGTTGTACTCGTCAGCGTCTATTAGGTAAGTGTTGTCCACAACTGAGCTACAACAACTACTGACCACTGACCACAATGCATAATAGACACTGATGTAACGCTTATAGACTTGTTACACTGCTACGGATTACATGCTGGAAAGTTGACAGCAAAGATTGGTATTTTTCTGCTTCTAGAGAAATCTTAAGCAGACGTTATAAAACAAGGGTTTGATAATTTTAGCAATGATTATTGATAAAATGTATTGTTCCTTAGTAACATGTCCCATCCATATTTGTTTGGCGGAGTTTTACAGCATTTATGTCTTGTAATGCTTCTATTTTCTATTGATAGATTGTTGATTTATTTTGCTGCAACTCAATTTGACTGTTTTAATATTTAGGCTATTTTACATTCAGCCGTGGATTGAAGGAAATTGATGTTATGGTGAGAGGTCTTGCCCAGCTGAGGGATGGCATGTATGCTAACAGGATCCTTATATCCAGCGTATCGCAACTATGAACATGCCATTGCCCTTACGTCGTGCCAGTGAGGTTGACTGTTGTAATCCAAATGTACACACATTATCACTAGCAGACTGTCCCTTCATGAATCTTTTTAGTGTCATTGGTTTTTAATAACTTGTTTTATAACTATGACACAGTTTTATGTTGATTAATAAACTGATTCTGTTTTAATTGATTATTTTGCTAGTGGTGTTGTGTTTATCACTATTTCTATTAATATCAAACTATTGTCCACATCATTTTGAGGTAGAACTTTTCCATTCTACAAAAAATTGTCCAGTCAACAGCGATCGGGAACTTCCACCAACTCATCAAGTACCATCTATTGTATGCCTTCACCAAGTGACCAATGTGTCACAAATGTGTGTCGCCCCTAACGCGTTAGTCGGTTGCGCGGGCGCACATCGTCGTGAACACAAATTGTTGTCACATACCTTCATATTTATTGTACAACGTGTCTCAAACTTTGAGGAATACACCTCTTGTCGGCTCTTGTTTTAGTTATTCCACAAGTAGTTATATGTATAAATATATTATGTTGGAAATTACTTTAATTTCATCCTCGTGTGGAGGACGAAAATTAACCCACAGTCCCACACACACTATTGGGATAAAGAATATTCTATGTCCTGACACAGCTCACGGCCCAGTGCCCACTAGTCGGTGTACCATAAAACTAAATTAGTTCAAACAAACCATTCAGAAATATGTAGTTTAAATTTTAAAATGGTTTGATTGTATTATGCCTTCGTAGATAGCTGATTTACATCTATGTTTTGTAAACAGATTGTCACATAGACGAGGAAAACCGGTACCAAAAAGTTTTCCTGGTTTTGATACAATATAAGTGGTTTTACAATTATTTCACTTTTAACTATACGCAAAGATTAGTAATCTATGTGATTCAAATACCTAATAACCAATGTTATCTTTAACATTAATACATAGTTAAGAATCGTTCTCTTTTTTAATCAATTTATAACTTGAAACAAGCGATACATATTAAATTTAATTTCCGTAACATGTAACGTGTAGAATCGACACGATTTATTTATACATGTAAATAATTACACAAATTATCTAAAACAAAAAACTAGTTTATGGATTCCCGAAGTTCATAAATATTGGTGTACCTCCCTAAGTAATAGGCTAGTTTCCACCATCAATAAATTGCAAATCTATTTGTCCGTCAGTTAGAGTATTGAAAAATAATGGCCAAGTATTTTTTTTTTTTTGTAAATCAGTGAATAATGACAAAGATAAAACGCATCAATCCGCGGGAGTGGGAGCTCGTGACGTCAGAACGCACTATATTATACAACGGCGGCGTGACGTATTGAAAAAATTTACAAACATCGTGTCTTCGTTCATTTTGGTTTACGTAACAAAAGAAAAAAAATCTATCTGACAGACTGGTTAGATTTTTTTGTCATCACCCTATTACCTACAATTATTCACTAAATAGAATTGATGGCCAAAAAACCTATTGCTTTTAAAAGAAAATAATTTAAAGACAAGTGTGTGTTTCATTGGATACAGCCTTCGATTGTATAATAGTTACATGTAAACAGCTCATTTTACACGTGTCGCGATTTTGAGTGCGTTAGCCCCAAAGTGTGTACATATATGGATTCGGATAATATACAGGTGTAATGACTCTGGCCTCGCCATTGTCGTTAGATTATTTGAAGAAATACATTAATCATGGTAAAAAAGACGACTAAAATAAAAAGACAGTTTGTAAATAAGTGACTTGTTGAAAAAATAATGTTCAAATAGGATATCCGAGTTTATCATAGATCTACGAATTCTGAGAAACAAATGCTTTGTCTACAAACCTACCCAGCATGCTCGCAAGGGTAAGTCCCAGTTCTCACTAGCGTAATTTGTATGTTTAAATAACATTCGAAGGATTTTGACGAAAATTCGTCATAAAGTCTTATTGATAAATAATCCATTTCTGTTATCTTTTTCTGTTTCTGTTGTTTGTTTCTGTTTGATATTCAATCATTATATGACTTTTCAAACATTCTCCACTTAATATAACGTAAATGTATAGTGCTTAAAGAGCATTAAGTAATCAGCTCTTTTATAAACTTTGTAACATAACCGCACTCTTATTAAACCTCAAATAACTCAGCTCTCAGACTATCAAAACTTACAGAGTTTTAAGCGAGATATTGAGAAGTCTGAATCTATTATTTCATACCATTTTCATCTAGTTACATCCAGGCCCAAGAATGTATATAATCGTTTCCCTTTCAAACTGCGGCGCTCCGGCTTTTTACTTTGAAAATGTGGTTAACACGCACGGGAGTTTTTCTAAGTATGTAGCCGCACATATGTATAGCGTAGCCTGAAAAGAACAAAAGTATTCAAATACATTTGTTCTGAGATAATTGAGTTTAAAGTTTATAAACAGTGAAAACAAAGACAGACTTAGAGATAAGAAAGTACTTTTAATTTAAGTAATAGGACATAATTATAATATAGTATTCGATCTTTGGCAAATAGTCATTCTTTGATAACTTTAACTTATTAAACACTAAAACATTGAGGTAAGTCTTAAAAATTAAAAAATGATTATGATGATGATTATTAAATTAATAATGATCGAAGTGTGAAAGAGTGAACACCTGAGCTAGCTGGTGACATTGAGCGTTCTAGCCATGTAGCCAAATATTAAAAACTAAATTATCTCAGAACTGTAAGCGATGTAAACGAGATTATAAACTGCATAATTATATCAAGTGACCGAATGACGTTAGCAGTATGAATTAAAAAAAATGTACATTCATCATTGTTACTTGGGGTCTTCGCAACACGTTTTCTTCTCCCATTCTTCTTTGTAAACCGTCACGACTTATTTTCCCGTCACTTCTACTATATAAAAACTTGTATACCTCACCAATTTCCCTCGCTTTCGTTTATTTATTTATTTCGATTTTAGGGAAACTTACAGCTAAACAGACAGTGAGTAATAGTTTAAACAAAATAGAGCCAATTACAATTTTCCACATGTAGTAAAACTTGTTCCCTTCCATTTCGTTTCTTGCAGACACGCCACATTTATTCGTCTTCTTTTGAATACATCTGCTAACTCTCTCGCTCTTCCAGTCATGGTCCCAACATTCCAACTACCATACCTCAATCTCAGTTCCGGAGCTCGCATCTTACGTCGCACCCGTGAGGTTGTGCATCAACCCTGGTCCACTTCCAGCAGGGGCCGGGTGCTGCCCCTGCCTATCGTGCATTTTTAACCAACTTCTAAAAAAGGAGGAGGTTCTCAATTCGGATGTTTCTACTTTTTTTTTTGTGTTTGTTCGGGCATAACTCCGTCGCTTGCCAATCGATTTGGAAAATTCTTTTTTTGTTAGAAAGGGTATTCTTTCCAAAAGGTCCCATAGCCACCAAGTCGGGATCTGATGATGGGATCTTGGCGAAATCGAGAAAACTCTTCAAATTTTATATGATTACGTGTTGCGATTTCGGTATTTTCTAGTCGGTGACAAAAAAACTAAATCAATCAAACAAAGGTCACCGACTTCAGCAGCAAAAGTTATTTATTTTATTTAACAATTTATGTACACACTTATTACAGAAAATAGAAAAGGAACAGAAAATAGTACAAAGGTGATGCTTATTTCTAATGAAATCTCTTCCAGCATACCTGCGAAAGGAGATACTAAATAAAGAGATGTAGACATAGTGTGTAAAAGAAGGAGAGAAAATGGAATACATAAAACAGATTAAATATCTTAAATATATACAAAATTAGAATACATACATACATACTCATACATACAAAAATAAATAAAATACTTTATAACAATAAAAAAAAAACTAATAATAAATACTTATGCAATTATGACGAAATGGATAGGTAATGTTCTTTCACTCTTCGCTTGAAAACTGCAACCGTTTGGCAGTCCCTAAAGTCAGGCGGAAGTGAATTCCACAACCGAACGGCGTGGACAGTGAAGGAGTAGGAGTAGAAGTCGGTAGAGTGTGGAGGGGATTTGAGGAGGTTCCTAAGATGCGACCTCATCAGAGGGACGAGAGTAGGAAAACCGTTCCCGTAGATAGGATGGGGTTTTAGGGTTGTGTAGGATGTTAAATAGCAGACACAATATCCGAGAGTTCCTGCGAAGTCGGATTGGGAGCCACTTGAGCATTTTGCGAAAATTGGAAATATGATCGAACTTTTTAAGGTTAAAAACAAAACGAATACAGATGTTTTGTAAACGCTCAAGTTTATTTAAGAGCTCCTCGGTGGCATCCAAATAACAGGCATCAGCGTAATCTATGATGGGTTGTATGAGAGTTTGCGCAAGGGAGTTATTTTTCACTTTTTTGTTTTTTTTTTTTGAAGTCGGTTTTATTTTTATTTTCGCTACCTACTCATGTTGCATAGGATTTTTTTAAGTGTTTACAGTCGGCCGCCTGCCTGACACTAACCCTCTTCAGGAATGCTGTTATTGGTGATTTACCCGTCACCATTCGGGAACCCAAGGTGCTCTATAGTATGCACTGGGTCTTGAGCTCCCTTAGTCGCTTCCTACGACACCCACGGGATGAGATGAGGTGGTCACATTCTAAATCCGGGACCACACGGGAAATGTGATACGTAATTGTTTTACCACATTGCTTTTTCTTCAAAACAGGCGATCCTGTGATTAGACTGTGAGTAAGTACTAGGTGAAAAAGAAAAGAGTGTCCATAGAGCGTAGAGGTTCTACCGGTTCTTGCCCATGTGATGTGCGATCAACTTACTGACCATTATAACTGATTGACTTCTTGAAAATTTCAAGCGCTTATCGTTTCTTTCACTTCGCCTTTGACGGCCAAAGATCTACAAATGACAACCGGACTGGTCGAGGTCTGGAGGAAATTGGGGTACCCATGTAGTAGATGGTCACCCAACCACAGACTAATCTTGCCAAGCGAGGTTTATACTTGCAGCTTGGCTCGTGCGGATATTATACATAGATTGCCACGAGCTCCGTGGAACCGGTGGCTAGTTCTTAAATAAAAATAGTTGTCCCAAAGTTTGAGCACCGGTGCGTCCACTATCTCAAAGGATGTCCTACAAGGAGTGCTAGCCAACAATTGCGGCCTAAGTGAGCACATCCTCATCAGCTTGAGAACTGCTTGGCTGCTTGTGGCCATATAGCGCGATGTTTCACAATATTATTGTTTACTGTCCCGTTCTTTATGACTCACTAAGTAGTTTGTCGCTTCTTTGAGGAGTGTGACCTCATTTTGTTTTGAGTGGAGGAACTTTACGCTTGTATGTACCAATTTCTTCAGAGATGAAATGGTTAGATGGTTATATGTACTCTGGGTTAATGCCTGCCTCATTGGTCAAGTGGCCACAAGCAAGACTGCTTAGTGTGAAGTACTCGGTTTGATTCCTAGGTTGGACTGAGTCCTTGGGGTTTTTCCATAAGAAATTTCTTAGTACCAGCTACGTTATCTGGGTTTGTGCCCGGTTGATTTCAGTAGGCTTGCTCTCTGTTATAAGGCATTCACACATAACTAGCATAATGTAGGTACTACACCGCGGCACAACCAACATGAATGCTATCTACCAGTTACTTAGTTTAGTTGCCTTTATCGTTTACAAGAGTAAAACTATTATTGAATTTCAAATTAAACTTATATTTATTTTACCTTTGTGCATTATCATTGTTTTGTCAATTTTTATTTTTATCACTTGGTAGGGAACAATATAAGGTAGCGGTCTATGACACAGGAGGTGCGATGCGTCCACCCGCTGCTGCTTAAAGCGGGGGTACTATGCTATATTCAGACGGAAAAAGGTTACGCTTCTACTGTAACGTGGTTATTTGGCAGGTATTGCCACAACCCGGGTTGCGGGCCTATTCGAAAGAGATACCGCGGCCCCGGAACATAAAGGGCGAGGAAGGAACATGGATGGTTTTAGTCAGTAAAAGTCTGTTGATTGTGACTGTGTTCTGTCAGATGATTTCACATCCGGAAAAAAAGGAATTGCCACAAAGTGGATGGCCAGTGACGGCAAGAAGTGATGACTTTTTGAGGAAAATCGTAAATCTAAACAGTCTCATCGATTTGTGAACGTGAGCAACTCATAAATAACGGCCTAAAAAAAACTGTCACCGACTTCAAAAGCTAAAGTTATTTGCACTTTTTTGTTTTTTTTTGAAGTCGGTTTTATTTTTTGCAAAAAAGCTTTTATTTTTGACTTTTTAGTGGTTTACATGTGCTTGGTACACATGGAAAGTGCATACCGTTACAATCACAACAAGCCCAACTCTTGGCTTCATCATCAGATGTGATGGTAGAATGGTTCTTATCAAACGCAAATGCTTCACTTGTTGTAGAAAATCCCAAAATCGCTGTACGTTATCCTATAAAATTTGAAGAGTTCCCTCGATTTTGCCAAGATTCCATCATCAGATCCCGACATGGTGACTATGGGACCATTTGGAAAAGATACCCTTTCCAAAATAAAAAAGAATTTTCAAATCGGTTGGCAAGCGACGGAGTTATGCGCGAACAAACATAAAAAAAATAGACACATCCTCCTCCTTTTTTAGAAGTCGGTTAAAAATCCAAATTATTTGATTAAGGCGCTTAGACGAGCTAAATTAGCAACTCCATTTGTGGTGGTTCAAACTTCGTTTAAAATGCTGTTAGAATAAAGTTCTAATCAGCTTGCACTACAAAATGGTTGTTACGTCAGCCACTGCGGGCCAAATAGCGCGAAATAAGTGGTTTTGATCGATTTACAAAAAAACTATTGATTGGATTAAAAAACTGAAACAGTATCATGCTAATATATTGCTTGTAGAATTATTTGCCAAAAAATCAGAATGATCGCATGCATATTAGTATGTTTTTTATTGTTTTTTTTAGTGATTTCTTTTTATCGAGCCAAATTAATTGTATTATGTTTTCAAAACAGTATCATGCTAGCATATATCCTGAAGAATATCATATATTTTTCTGGCCTTGTTTATAGCAGTGAATTATATACTTTTAGTAATTATAAAACTCGCGTTTAGCTCATGTAATCGCCCGCCCCGCTTATCACACTCTCGTGCTCATTCGCCCGCTACCGCTTATGAACCCGTTCCGTATCTCCTCAGCAGCTCACTAAAGTAGATATGCGATAATTAATTCAGTTCCTCCACGTGTAAGTCTGTTTATACTAAAACGTAATTAACGTTTGTTTTACTTCAGCTGTTTTCACACAATATCGAGTGAGGGACATGTATAGCAACCGTCTTTTGATAAACACTATTATTTATTTATGATGAATAACATAGGTAGGTAACTCGTGTAGACATACTAACCCAGAAACTTTTATTACAAGAAATTAATGGTGAAATGAAGGGTGTAAAAAACCACATATCGAAGTCGAAAGGCACTTGTCCTCCCATCATTGGGATCATTTTCTCATTTTACATCATACCTTCTAGTTACAGAAATATTGAGGGAGAAAATTCCAACTTTACGACAAGAGTTTTTTCTTAATACTTACGTTTTTAATTTAATTTTTTTTTTCCACATTTACGACCACGACCCCCATACTATTCAATCCATCCATCAGCACAATGTTTGGAGTGCATAACATTAAGTTCTACCACAAAACATGATGTTTCACCCCAAAAAAAAGAGCTTTCCCAGAAATTATTTTTGCGTAAAGTTACTTAGTTTGATGTACAGAATGCTTGGTTGACGACTTCGTGATTAGATGGTTTACACCCTGTATACTGGTAGGTACAGACAATTAATTTTTCATCTTGAACTCGTACATCATTTAAAACACTTGTGAAATTGCAATTACACACTTTTGAATTTTACGTATGCTATAAGTACTTTTGCCAGTATTTTTTCTTCTATCGTGTTAAGGACCATAATGCCTATTTATGTAACTAACAGTGTTTTCTACAACAAATGCGAACAGGTTCATGCCGCCATCTTCGGCATAAACTTATTGTAACTTATCTAGTAAAAGCCACTCAGTGAGATTGTAGATACCTGATTATCGTAGGCTTTTAATGTGCACGTCTGTCTACATCGTTCTCACATAATTGTATAGGTAATCACAACAAGAATGATGTAACCAAGATTTTGTAACAATTTTTGATTGAAAAGAGTGTCCATGGAGTTTCTTGCCCGTTCTTCTGCATAGAGATCTACGCTAGGGAATGGGCAACTACAGTACTTTCTCAACTTATTATGCCTTGTGACTGGGACTGTAGCTTTGTTTCAAAAGTACCGTAATAGTCTAGTTGAAATTAATGCATTGAGTTTGAGGTTCAATGTAACCCTCTTTTTCTTGGTATCACTTGCACGGCAATATTTTCCAATTTTCCGACACTTTCATGGTGTTGTCGGTGGCAGTGCCGAGGTCACTTTACCGGCTTGGTTTGGGATAGGTGATACAAAGTTCTTGACACGCACACGCCCACACACATCATGCTGTCCTCAAGATTTAAAAAAAACTGGAAGATTTCCACAGTGTTCCGGTATTCCCATAGATTGGCAGTAAGGACGAAGAACATTTTCCTCCCTCGAAGTTGTCAACAAGATGCCAATTAATAAATCGTTAATAATCTATTAGAAATACCTGTTATTTATGTATGTGTATTATAGAGAAATGAGACAGAAGTTCCTATCTAAGAACATGTACCAGGTACTACAAAAACTTACAATCCTGACTTGATCCTAAAGACTATCAATAATAACTTCCAATAGGGTCTGCGGAAACTCGGAGACTCTCAGCCAGAAGTCTCCCAGTACCTACTAGTATGAAGCTTTGGGCTAAAAGAGAACAGTTCCAGTCAGTTTAAAGTTTCCTTATTAACAGAACTGACAAGAAACTCCCAGATTGTAAATCCTAAAGTCCAATCACATTCTGGTTTCTTATTCATCGTTAAACGTGCTGTTTGCAATTTTGGCAGAAAACAAGGTATTGTGGGGTATCTTAGAAGAGTTGGTGGATCTTCTGTGATCTTCTGGGGTCATCACTAAGTGGGTTTGCCAGTTTGCGTACGTGACTGCGATCACATCGCCGCACCGCACGATCAAAACAAACGATTTTCTTCATAGAAATAGCCATTAATTTAACATTAAACTGCTATTAGCTCGGCGCGAACTAACTCCATTCCAAATACTCAATTATTGATTATTTTATCATCAGAGTGCTTCCATTGTGTGGGAAACCGGGAAAAAATGCAGGAAAGAAACATTGTACTAGTTTACACTCAACACCCAATGAACCAAAACAAACAAGCTCTCAGTCAGTACCGAGAGCTTTTTTTTATTTTTTGTTTCTGTTTTCTTTGTTTCACTTTGTCGTTCTGATTCCAAAAAAATGCTAAATGCAGTTTCCATATTATCTAAGAGTAAACTGGGTATCGTAACGTGTCAGTACTTTCTCAAGTTACTTACTACCTTGTGGCTGTGACTGTAGCTTAGGGTTTTTTGTTGTTTTCAATCATAAGTAAGTACCTACCGTAATGGTCGCATTGGAGTATAGAAATATCATGCCTATATATTATGCTTGTATATGTCACCGTAAAATTGTCAAACACGTTATATTACAATATAACGTGTTTCACTCTAGCGATATTGTAAACTCTCGAATTATTGTCAACTGAACATACGGAAGTATCTCTGCCCCCATAATCGGGACTCGGGGCACCACCCCGTTACGTTAGTTAGGTTTAAACTTTGCACTCGGAAATAGGGACCCCGCGAAGCGGGGCTCCGTCGACTACGCTTTTAAGGTGATTATAAAGTGTTTTAAGATTAGGTTTTAATAATCGGTATTTCTCAGGAATGGTACAATATCTTTTCATGACAGTTGTACCTCTGGGCAAGGGGGAACCCTCCTTCCCTCCACACCGCGTGAATTGACTACCATCGCATGCATTTCACGAAAAATAATTCGTTTTGTTGTAAGCAGTATGTTCATTTGACAATATTTCGAGACTTTACAATATCGCTAGAGATATTATATATATATTCACTTTTAAAGTGGTTACCTATCCGGCAGCGCAGAGCGTTGAGGGCTTTGACAACCCTGTTTTCTCTTCTTCATAAACCTACTTCTCCTTCTTATCTAACTTCTCTTTGTCAATATTTATGCTCTGCACACAGCAAGAATCTTCGGTCCGAGAATAATCGTCTTCTTCGATGTCCTTCTCATCGCTCTGGTTTTATAAAATCTTCTTTCTTTGTCCAGGCGGTTTTCCTTTGGAATGCGCTCCCTCAGAATATCAGGACGGTATCCAATCGGTTCACATTTAAAGTGAAAGCTCGAGAACACATACACAAGACGTTGGCAGATTCGTCTCAGAACTAAGTTGTTGTAGATTTTTATTTTACCTCTCATTACTTATACGTATATATATATATATACAGGGTTATTTTTTGTTTATACTAAACCCGAAAAGGGGTCATTGTACTCATCATTTTGAACAACTTTTTCTATGGGACGAACCCTGAAATCGTGAAAAAAAAATCAGCTGTTCCCTACATTTATGTTCGCATAACTCGTCAAAATGTAGGGAACAGCTGATTTTTTTTTCGCGATTTCAAGGTTCGTCCCATAGAAAAAGTTGTTCAAAATGATGAGTACAATGACCCCTTTTCGGGTTTAGTATAAACAAAAAATAAGGTTGTATATTATATATATTTATGTTTTATGTATGTATATAAGTATTTATTTTTATATTTTATTTTAGTTTTAAATATTTTCGTATCTATTTGTTTTCTATTCTTGCACCTACTGTGTATTGTCTCTGCATCACCCTAAGGTAGACTGGTAGAAAATGCCCAAGGCATTAAGTCCGCCTTTGTACAGTTTTTACTTGTGCATAAAGTTTTAATAAATAAAATTAATAAATAAATAAATAAATATTACAATATAACGCATTTGACAATTTTACGGTGATATGTACATTTGTTATCGCTGCTGAAATGTCTCATGAACCTCCAAATACTCCGACAGAAACGGTCAGATGTCGTTTTGGCAACTTCTCTGATATACCCATCTCTTATCATCTCTTACCACAGACTTGTGGTCCCCAATGTTTCTTCTAGCTCTTCCTTCTTAGTATCTTGTGTAATGAACAACATTGTTTTTTCAATCTGTCGTTCATTAATGATACTTTATCGCCAAATTTATTATGAAAATGTAGGTCTCCAAAAATAGCCGTTAACCGCAAGAAGGCAATTAGTGGATGTCACGTACACAAAATATTAATTAAAATATTGTACAACAGTCTAATTAGTAAAGACATCGTTATTTTGTCGATTAGGTGTCGTTTGCGATTGTGCGGTAAATATAATGGTTTAATAGAATGATGGGATCCATCTGAACCAACGTATTTATGATCAAGTCTGTACAATGTAAAGGCTCCCTTTTCGTTTACAACTCCACTCACATACTGTGACTGTGACTTAGAACTGAAGACTGAACTTAGGGTCTTATGTAACTAGATCACACCCAAAGAGAACTGAGTTCTAGTAGAAATCCAATTAAAATATATTTTTTGAAATTATCTACCTATTTTATATTTACAATAATCAATTTCAATTTCACAATAAGTACACATTCATTACTGTGGACGATCCAGCTAATTGTTTTGCCGTGTGTACCTGCACACTTAAAACATTGTAGCCTTCTTCTCTTAACATAGGATCGCTTTTGATTTTAGCTGGTCTTATTATTTCCAGCAACCTCTTTCTCGCTTTTTTAGGGTTCCGTAGCCAAATGGCAAAAACGGAACCCTTATAGATTCGTCATGTCTGTCTGTCTGTCCGTCCGTATGTCACAGCCACTTTATTCCGAAACTATAAGAACTATGCTGTTGAAACTTGGTAAGTAGATGTATTATGTGAACCGCATTAATATTTTCTCACAAAAATAGAAAAAAAAACGGGGTACTTAGAACTAAAGCTCAAAGGAGATAGTTTTTTTTGGGCCCACCTGGTCGTTGCATTTATTATTCATAATAACACCAAAAAAAAGTAACCATTTTATTATGGTTTTAAAGGAAATATTACGTAGAAATGAAAACGGAATCTTAAAATCATAATAAATAAGCTATGTTATGATATTTTTTTGCGAGTCAAATCATTCCTGTTGTGGTCAATGTCATTTGACAGCAAATACTTACGTGAATAGGGGCGTTTTTCTGTTTACTAAAAAAGTACGGTACCTATCCGTTGGAAATCATATGTGCTATATAATTATTATAGAATCAGAAAGAATATAAAAATAAATATTATTAAACTATGAGCATTTTTAATGCCATTTTTATAGGTTTACACTAAAATCGCATAGGTGGTTTAAACAATCAACGTGGCATGAAACGTTATAAACCCACTTTTTTTGTGATTGACAGACAACTTCATTATTTTGACATTTACTTTTTCTGTTTATTTTGGTTTTCGTAAGTGTTTTTGCAGATTTTTAGACAATGCTAAGCTAATTAAACCACTGGAATCTAGAGGTTATAAGGAAGAAATCAATGTAAGTTTCATTATTATATGCTAGAATTTATGTGGGAAACTAATCCTCGAACAAAAAAAATTGTCTCCTTTTATTTTTTAATCAAACCCATACGTGTCGGGTATCTATAGATAGGTCTTCAAAAATGATACTGAGGTTTTTAATATCATTTTTTTCTCAAATGAATAGTTTGAGCGAGAGACCCTTCCAAAGTGGAAAAATGTCCTACATCCTCCTAAAAAGTGGCTGTGACATACGGACGGACAGACAGACAGAAAGACAGACATGACGAATGTATAAGGGTTCCGTTTTTGCCATTTGGCTAGGGAACCCTAAAAAAGAAATTGTCAAAAAGTAGAAACTTTGACCCTCAATAAATCCGTAACTAGAAGGTATGGTGTAGAATAAAAATTAAACAATGACGGGGACAACAAGTACCTTTTGGCTTCGTTAAGTGGTTTTTTCCACCCTTAAAAAAGGTACGTATAAGGAAAAAAGTACCTATCTCTTGTCTTGTCTCTTTTTCTTGTCTTGGTGCAGTTAGGGTGATCATACAAAATAACAACTTAAAGTAATAGTAATTTTAAGTAAGAACTGTTTTATTTCCATTTTTCTCGATTTACGTAATAATTTGTGTCGATGCTTTGTTGTACTAATGTCGTGACAAATAAGGTATTAGGTTGAGAACACGTGATCATTATTCAGATTATTTATAGAGGGTTCCGTATCGAAAACCGTTCGTAATCTTGTTAATTCCATCATCGGAACCTGCATACCGGTGACACCAGTTCATTCTTCATTGTTGTTAGCACGTTATTTTTAGTATAACTTAGCATTTTCCACAATATTTGGTGCTGGAAGCATTTTACACGCCAACATCAGAGTACTTTTCATTTTAGGGGTAATTTGAATAATCTAAATCCTAAAAGACATGACACTATTTAATGCCGAAATTATCATAGGTGTTTGTGGAGTGTTTACCAGCTCACAAATAACAATTTCAATATTTTTTTTATTAAATTTAAATAAATATAAATTCAAAATACCGTGGGAATCTTGTTTGTGTAATCTCTCTGATTCATGATCATTTGATAATTCAATTGGGCTTTTCCTAAAGATATGGAAAGACAATTATTTGGGAAAACCCGATGGAGTTAGCGACAGTTAATCTTTGATAACAAACCTTAGGCGGAAGATAGCCGCGATAGCTAAAATATTAAGTAGGTAATAGAAATAAAAATATAATTTAGTTCAGGTACCTACGATGCCAGTTATCTTAACATTTTGGACGCCATTGTCACTTATGCGTGACAAGCAAGCGCGTGCCCTGTAAGACAAACGACACAAATATGTGACAAAATAGTAGATGAAATTGTCGCTTGGCGTGTGGAGGGCACGCGCGTGCGTTATGCTGTGGCGGTCAAAAGGTTAAACTTCATTAAACTATACCGAAAGTTCAATTTATATCTCTGGCTGAAGGCGTCACTAGCTGGAGGCCTAGAATTTCACCCTGAAGGCACCCACATGACATTCTAGTTAAGTCAGGCTATGGTAGATGATGAACCACCTTTTCATCTTTGATGATCATGAATATGAGACTCTTATGGACAACTCTTCTCGTACAATTAAGGGCCATGGGGTTAAATATGTATTGAATACCTATTGAAATTGAGTAGATAGAATATAATTTAATTAAATTGCGTGTTGAGAAACGTACGGTATCTAAAGACTGCAAATTATAGGTACCTACCTAACAAGTTAAATAATCGTCAGATTTGTTTTAGTAAAAAAGTCAAGTCAAAACTGTTCAAAAATCGCATTTCCTTTAGCGAAGTTTAAAAACATTTTCGCCTTTGACTGTACGAAATTTCCCAATTGATAGCCTGGCAAAAACATATAGCCACTTATATCTTAAAAAACATTTTCGGTAGTTATGGAAGCAAATCTTTGTCAATGAAATTAAAACATTTTCATTAACATTACAAATTTAATATGGAATAAGAATTCTTTCCAATGAGTTCCACGTCACCCAGTAGGTAACTGAGTTGTGGAGGTAGGATAGGAGGTCGATCCTGTATAATACTGGTTATCAGCGTCACCCGAACACCCTCGATCTCGCAACGGTAACGTAACGTAAATTAGAACGGCTTTTGAATCAAAAATTAAACTGCCCTTTATTACTTTACTAGCTGACCCGTGCCCACTTCGTTGGGCGGTGCGATGTTGCAATGTTTTCACTCTTTGGTTAGCGAGCCGCTGCGAGCGCTCAGCGCTACTCTCCCTATCCCTTGTTGCCGAGACATAGCTGTGCACGTTCAGCGCTAGATTCGAGCACGAGTCCGTTACAAAGCATGTTCTAATGCGGTTCGTGAATGGACGGCGGCATTTTGCGATTTAGTAATTTTATATTATCTTCGAAACTATTTAACCAATTGACATACTGTTTTAGGCAAATCGTATCTCTATAATGTTCTTGTGATCATAATAATATTTTTTTCGATAAGGTTTAATATTTTGGTGTTTAAAAAATCGTCCAAATGTATGTACGTCCAAAAATACTTTTTTTTAAACATATAAGCTACTTATATCTGCTAAACTATAAAAGATAGAAACATGGTGTCGCGGACTTTTTCGTAGAACTATTCAAAACGGACCAGGTTGCCATACCTACATTGTTTTCAATTATATACAACTGTTAAGGCAGCGCATGCAAATAACTCTGTTGTAAGAGCTATTTTTTTCCGCCTGGCTAGACAAAAATTGAGATAGTTCGGCTAATAAGCATGATATCTTTATAATTTATAGCCTATAGCACTCACGAATAATGTAGCTTTCTACCAGTGAAAATTTTTTAAAATTGGTTCATTACTTCCGGAGATTACCCCATACATACAAACTTACAAACAATTTTACCTCTTTATAAAATTATAGTATAGATTATTGTAGACATGAGCAATTGCTCATTAGTATTACTCATAAATATCTGAAACGAAGGTTCCTATGGGTTCACTGGAAGCCAACATATTACATTGCATCACAACATATAACAGTTAACGAGGACAGGCTTATCTGCCTTAAAAAATCAAGATAAACGCAATTCCCGAAACGGTATGCATACAGGAATAGTCTGGTCAATCGACAGAAGACGTCCCCTGAGAGCGATCAGTCTCTTACTTCAAGCTGACGTATCTTCGGGGTGGGCAGAACAATATGGTTTTGTTACGGATGTCTTGAATGAGCAACGTGAATGATAAATGTTATATTGATATTGCAGTTTTGGGATGTTTTTGACAAGTTGAAGAAATTGTTTGATGGAAAAAAGTTTCCTACTGTTTCGAATATAAATAATGTGAATTATAATTGTCTGATTGCTCTCATTGCTCTGCCATTCACAAAAACCTCGTATCTAATTGTCGTGATTCATAGCTACGTTATTTGGTTTCTATGAAAACAGATGCAGGAAGACGCGTCATTTTGAGATCCCTACAATAATTAGAAACCATAAGCGACCCGCCTGTGCTTCGCCCGATTTGTTGGAAACGCTTAGGGATTCCTTGTAAGTCTAAACTGTGAACCATTATGACCTACTCGTATATATTGTATTGTGTAGCTTTAAACTTTGTAAAAAGACAGAAAAGAAACTGAGCAGTCAGAGAAAGGGCTTTGTTTTGTACTATTTCTACATTTTCCCTTAATTTCTCATCGCTATGTTTTCCTCATGATATATAACAGTCAAAGCGATTAGACTACTTGGATTAGGGTTTCCCACGAAAACTGACGTCTATAATAAAATACAGTTTGTCCTGTAGTGAAGAGGTTTTGCGCCAAATCATGACGCATAACAAGATTACGCGTGCGACCTTCGTTCCGCTAAATAAATAATCATCTATAATACACGTGCATTTGGAAATAAAGACAAGTGTTTTTAGCAATTCAGCTCAATTAAAGATAATATCTCGCCTGAACCTAAGTAGCTACAACCACATTTCGCCAGTTATGTTTAAGTCTCATGGGATAGGGGTGAGCTTATTCACATCATTTGAGCACAACTCCAGAGCAAAGTGGTGGGAATTTTTCCATCAACATGAACATCGAACTTAGGACCTCATGAACAGCAGTAGCGAAAAATTTATTTGAGATACTATGGTACCTATATTTAATGGTGGTGCAAGATGTACCGGACCAAGGTTAGTAGTAATTATGCAAACAAGAATGTTAATACTGAATTAACATTCTTGATTGTATAGTTACATAATAAATGGGGTTGAATTGAATGGTTGACTTCCATGTTCGTTTGCAATTTAAGTACCAAAGGTTTTTTTACGAAATTGCATGGAAATAGCTGAATATTGTAAGAAGAATTTGCGCTTTTGATGATTCTGTTTCGGACACTAACTCGCTACATACTGAAATATTCTACCCCTAACAATTTCAGACGAATATGCCACACGAGGAATTAAGATGTTATAAAAGTTTCATAAGTCCTATCCGCCTTGCTTCTTTGTGGCCAAACCTTATGTATGTACATCAATATAGCATTAATCATGAAATCCTCGTTCAAGACAGCCGTAACTAACGTACTCGTATGCTATAGTTCTGCCCACCTCGGAGATGTGTCAGCTTGACGCGTCAGACTGATCGGCCTCTAGGGACAACTGTCGATGATCCATTCTGAGACAGTGAGCATATAGTCTCTGTGGGGAATATTGGGATAGATAACTACTGTTACTAACAAGGAGTATACTGAGGAACTGTGGGAGAGAACAGAACCCGAGAGAGAGAACAGAGAACATGACCCACCGCGCGCTTTGCATGAATGAAAATCAGCA
The DNA here is from genome assembly GCA_916618015.1 of Xestia c-nigrum. Classification (NCBI taxonomy): domain Eukaryota; kingdom Metazoa; phylum Arthropoda; class Insecta; order Lepidoptera; family Noctuidae; genus Xestia; species Xestia c-nigrum. The sequence goes on along the minus strand of OU745252.1, from coordinate 25,409,754 downwards.
TGTATGGTTAGTTACTGGATGATGTGTAAGACAACATCAAATAATAAGTAGAAGTTCCGACGTTTCCACGCGTTCTAATCAAAGCGATCATTCGGTCCCGAGAATACGCGATCAAAAGTTTAAATTAGAGTTATGTCACCGTAAAATTGTAAAACCCGTTACACTGTAATCTATCTAGGGATATTGTAAACTTTCGAAAGATTGTCAAATGAACATACCTTACAATTTAACACATTATATTTCAGTAGGTTGTAATCTCGAAGTGAAACCGTGAAATGCATGCGACGGAAGTTGCGGCGGAGAGGAGCGCGGCTAAATAATAACAGCCGCTCGGGCCGATCTTCAGGTTAAGCCGTGCTAACCTAGGTTGGTCTGTGGATGGGTGACCACCCTTACATACCGAGTTTCCTCCGTGCCTCGGAAAGCACAGCCTCGGAAAGGCCGGCTGTCATTTTGTCCATAAGTTACATTAAGCGATTTTTCTCAGAAATGGTGCATTACCTTTTCATGTGAGTGGTACCAAGGGGCAAGGGGGATCTCCCTTCCCTCCTCCACCACCACAGTGCGCGAGGTGAGTTCCGTCGCATATACATTTCACTATTTTACAGATTCTCTTGGAAAGATTACAAACTAACACAAAATAATGCGTTAAATTGTAAGTAGTATTTTCAGTTGACAATCTGTCGTTAGTTTACAATCTCGCTAGATAGATTACAATATAACGGGTTTTACAATTTTACGGTAACAGATGCACCGACTAATAGCCGAGTAGCGTAGAAAGCCGTCTATTCAGCAAAATACATTATAAAATCAAGGACAGATTCAAGAGACCGGACGGCATGACGTTGGTGCCTTGGAGCGTTGGCAGGCCTTTGGTGTGGGACGCAACTTGTGTCGACACCCTTGCGCCTTGCCACGTTGCAAGCACGGCGGGCTGTGCAGGCGCTGCTGCTGCAGCTGCTGAGATCCTCAAACGGCGCAAATACTGTAACCTTATTGGTAACTACAGCTTTGAGTCGTTTGGGGTCGAAACGCTCGGGTCATGGGGTCCGAGTGCGCGTCTCCTTTTTAAAGAAATCTCCCGCCGACTGATCGACACTTCGCGTGACCAGAGGGCTGGCCTTTTCTTTGGCCAAAGAATTAGCATTGCCATTCAACGTGGCAATGCTGCCAGTCTTCTGGGCACGTTTCCCGATGACAGCGATGCGGAGGAGTACTTTGACGCCTAAGTGGCCTGTTGACATTGTCGTATATATATTGTAGTTTTACTTTAAGTTTTATTTTTGTAATTGTATATAGTTTTAGATGTAGTATGTAAATATTGTATATAATAATGTGTAAAAATATATTAATATTTCTGAGGACAGATACTAGTGAATTATTTAATCAAGAAAACTAATCGGAAAATCAAACTATGTATACGATAAAAATCAAACTATGTATACGATATATATATAAAAAGCCGACTGAACCTCTATCCCGAATGTGTCTCAAAAGATACGTGGAAATGTATATTAGCATTGGTTAGCTTGATTTACTTTACGTTGTATGCCAGCGCAGTGTGCACAAGCATCAACCACATCATCGCTTACCATCAGAGGGAATACCTAGACATGTGATTGTGCTTTCAATGCGTTTTGAATTTCTACGGCTATTTTCAGCAGGAATCTCATATCATAAGCTCTTCGGTAACATTTAGACTTCCCACCATCGTTACCACTATTAGAACTTCACTCTATCTAGGCCTTGATATAGACATATCGGTTATTGTGAGCTTTCTGTATTCTTAATCTTTTTATACTGTTTTTACATAGTCTCAAATATTGACGACTCGAATGGCGTAGTGGTAGTGACGCTGCCTTACGTTCTTAGGGTCCTGGGTTCGAATCCCGGTAGGAGCAAATGTTTGTATGATAAGCATGGACATTTGTTTCCGAGTCATGGATGTTTATTTATTTATTTATTTATTTATTTAACAATTTATGTACACACTACATATAGAGAAGAAGAAAGGAACAGAAAATAGTACAAAGGTATAATAATATGTATAATAAGTATGTATTTACAAACAAAAAAGTATACATACTCGTATGTAGTAAATCAACTATCTCGTGTCCACGATACAAGCTTTGCTTAGTGTGGTACTAGGTGGCGCTGTGTGTTAATGTCCAGCGATATTTATTTATTTATTTATAACAATTGTGTCAGCGTCTATTATTTCTGTTTGAACGTGAGCCTATTCAAATTGAACTGCTATTAAAAAGTCGTTTCGTTTGTCGTCACATTCGCGTGTCAGGCAACACTGGACAGTTGTGTAGCAACTTGTTGACACCGCGACACAAATGTACAAAGGTGTCAGACACTCGTCCTCAAACTACCGTTACTTACAACGGAGTAAGAACTACAATAGATATTTGCGATGTGCTAACGTTGTCCGGGCATCTATCATTCGGTGACTGTGGTGTAAGTTGAGAGACATAGCGGAGAGCTTGCAATATATTTTGTATTATAAAACATATGAATACGGGTATTTATCGCGAATATCACCACCAGCCGTGGTCGCGGGGAGACTGAAGTATTGGAGTCTCCCCGCGACCATGGCTGGTGCAATCCGGTCGAAACGTCGGGATTAAATTAAAGGTAAATTCGCGATAAATACCCGTATTCATGTGTTTTATAATGTGTTCTGATCGTGAAAGTTTAAAAAAGACAATATATTTTGTATTATGTATTCTGTCATATTCACTAGAATTTAATATACCAGAGTACCACATCCAAACTGACAACACTTTTCACATCGCAGGAGACAACTCTAAGATCGATAGGTGCACATGGTTTTACTTAATGAGGAACACTCTGATATTATTGTCAGTATTCTTATGCATACAAAATTAAAAGACAAACCTACAAACTTTAATTATACAGGGTGTAAACAACCTCATCATGAATCTCTCAACCAAGTTTTCTATACATCAAACTAAGTAACTTTTCCCAAAAAAATTGCTACTACACTTTTTTGGGGTTGGTCATGTTTTGTGGTAGAACTCAATGTCACGCACTCAAAACATTATGCTAATGGATGGATTGCATAGTACGGGGGTCGTGGAGGTGTTTTAAATAAAAATCTTACAAAAAAACTTATGTGTATTTAAAAAAAAAACCCGCGATAAATACCCGCCTTCATATGTTTTATAATGTGTTCTGAACGTGAAAAACAAACTTGTCTAAATGTTGTAAGTTTGACCCCAATATCTCCGTAACTAGAAGGTTCCCAGGTATGGAACATGTGCCTTTCGGCTTCATTAAGAGGTTTCTTAATACCCTTTTTAGCTTATTTACAAAGGCGAGCTCAACCCAGAATTACACCTTACTAGCTTTGTCTGTATTTCTTTATGTTTAAACATATTAAAAGTAAACTTCTTGAACGCTGTTAGATACTGCTATAGTTACACAAAACAATTACAGCAGCTTAAAAACAATTACACTCTCGCTTACCCTTTACGCCATACACCAGCTAACAGTTCCGTACCTGTATTAGAATACAATCGCCGTTGACCAACACAAACACATGCCACGCCACAGCCACAGTCCCCGTCAGCAGGAAGCTCACGTTCATCATCCATCACGACACAGACAGACAGACAGAAATACAGACATGCAGGCCGGCCACTTCTTAGAAATACGCGACACTTTATTACATTCAATAAGAAAGTTCGCATTACAGTTTCATATTGATATCAAATAGCGATACCTTTCATGACGTCATTCGACATATTATCGACGTACAAAATCCATACTTGATTCCGTTTCTCTACTGAGAGAGAGATAGAAACTAAAGTTTTATTGGTTACTAGCTTCTGCCAGCGACTTCGCCCGCGTGAAGTTTGATTATGGTCCCATGGGATCTTACTACCGGGATAAAAGTATCCTATGTTTTAATCCAGGTTGTAAACTATCTGTGTGTGAAATTTCATCCAAATCCGTTCAGTTGTTTTCGCGTGAAAACGTAACAAACAAACATACATTCACATTTATAATTTTAAGTAGGGATAGGGATAACTATGGTTTTGTTTGGCCGATTTTGGTTTTGTTTTCACTTTCTGTCATTATTTTATAGTAACTACTTTTATATTCCGTATCGAAATAAAAAAAGAAAATGTATGTGTCACCATAAAATTTTCAAACACGTTATATTACAATATAACGTGTTTTTTCTCGCGATATTATAATGTCTCGAATTATTGTCAACTGAACATACGAAAGTATCTCTGCCCCCATAATCAGGACTTGGGGCACCCCCCCGTTAGGTTAGTAAGGTTCCTTTAAACCCTGCACTCGGAAATAGGAGCCCCGCGAAGCGGGGCTCCGTCGACTACGCTTTTTAGGGGGAATATAAAGTGTTTTAAGAGAAACTAGAATTCGTCGATAAAACAGTTTTCTTGGGAATCACGCTCGATTCAAAGCTACAATGGGGTCCTCATTTAACATCTCTTGCAGGACGGCTGAGCTCAGCTGCATATGCTGTTAGAAAGATCCGTCAATTTACTGATGTTGATACCGCGAGGCTAGTCTATTTTAGTTATTTTCATAGTATTATGTCATACGGTATTTTACTATGGGGACGTGCGGCAGACATCGAGTCTATATTCATTCTGCAGAAAAGAGCAATCAGAGCCATACACGAATTACGTAGACGCGACTCTCTGAGAGAACTGTTTAAGGAAATTAACATCTTGACAGTACCTTGCCAATACATCTATGAAAACATCATGTACGTTAGGAAAAATCTGCATTTATTCAGTAAAAGAGGTGACAGACACCACTATAATACTAGAAATAGGGACCAACTCGTTCAGCCAGGTTTCAGGCTTGCTAAAGTAGATTCATCTTTCATGGGGTACTGTTTAAAATGTTACAATAAAATACCTCCTCACATTCTACAACTGAATGAGACGAAATTTAAATCTTGTATAAAACGCACACTATGTAGGCAAGCATATTATAATTTGGGGGATTACATTAATGATAAAAGTGCTTGGCTCAATGCTGGTCCTGCTCCACAACCATAGGCAAACTAACTGATTCCCAGGTTACGTTATTGTGGAAGCTGCAGAAGATTGTAAAATATCCTTGCATTGTATAGAATCCATTTCGTAGTATTATATAATTGCATAGCACATTTGTGTGAGTTCTATGTACTGTAAAGCCACTATTTACATTTAGTTGTCTTTGTTTTTTTTTTTGACTTGAATATGCCTTGGTGGCTGAGAGATTGTCATGCTCACTCAAATGTCTTGCTGATGGTGGCGGGTGTGTCGGGCCATTTAGCTCCCTTCAATATGGTCGAGTTGAATGGCGCCGATACATGCGTCATGTTCGTGAACGGGCGCTGTCAGTTGGGACTGGTCATCTCTTAGCTGCCATGGTTAATTTTAATTTCTTTTTTTTTTCTTACATTGTTGATTTAATCTTTTCTCTGGACGCTCTTAATGTGCACGTCTTTCTACATCGTTCTCACATATATGTATAATCACACATGAATGATGTAACCAAGATTTTGTAACAATATATTGATTTAAAAAGAGTGTCCATGGAGTTTCTTGCCCGTTCTTCTCCATTGAGATCTACGCTAGGGAATGGGCAACTACAGTACTTTCTCAAGTTATTATGCCTTGTGACTGTGACTGTAGCTTTGATTTTATTTGTAATTTGACATTCAAAAGTGCCGTAATGGTCGAGTTGAAATAAATGCTTTGAGTTTTGAGTTGAGTTTGAGTTTTGAGTTTTAAGGTTATGTTATATTAATCGGTATTTCTCAGGAATGGTCCATTATCTTTTCATGAGAGTTGTGCCACTGGGCAAGGGGGACCCCTCTTTCCCTCCACACCGCGTAAGTTGACTACCATCGCATGCATTTCACGAAAAATAATGCGTTTTGTTGTAAGCAGTAAGTATGTTCATTTGACAATAATTCGAGACTTTACAATATCGCTAGAGATATTACAATATAACGTATTTGACAATTTTACGGTGACATATGCATATTGCCCAGTTATGAGTCATCCTTTGGTAGTAAGAGCACACTCATCATCCACAGCCCGAACTCACCCACTGCTGGGTATAGGCCTCTCTCTTCTTGTGTCAACTTCCACGGTCCTGCGCTAGCCTCATCCAGGTTATTCCCTCGAAGTCAACTATCTGTCGTCTGCCCATCTCACACACCCACAAAAAAATCGCACCTGAAGGAAAAATCCAAGATTCCAAGTTATGAAAACAATCACTTGTTTACCAATTCTGATAAGAATTTATATCTATACTTAATATTATAAAGCAGAAGAGTTTGTTTGTTTGTTTGGTTGGTTGAACGCGCTAATCTCAGAAACTACTGGTTCGAATTGAAAAAATATTTTTGTGTTGGATAGTCCATTTATCGAGGACGGCTTTAGGTTATATAACATCACGCTACAACCATTAGGAGCGGGGCAGGAATGAAAAATGTTGCAAAAACGGGGATGTTTTTTTTCTTTTTTTTTTTCTCTTATGTGACGCAGACGAAGTTGCGTGGGTCAGCTAGTTAGTCATAAACACAATACATAATAATATATTGAAGTACAGTTTTAATTGATAAATTCGGATATGTAGGTGTTTAGTGTTTTGATCAATGAACACTGCTGATACCCTTGCTATCAGGGAGGGGTAATTAAGATTTGATTTTAAGTATTTCATATTATTTAATCATCCGATACCAAAATCATAATGTTTTTAGGGTTCCGTAGTCAACTAGGAAACCTTATAGTTTCGCCATGTCTGGTCTGTCCGTCTGTCCGTCCTCGCTTAATCTCTGTGACCGTTAGCACTAGAAAGCTGAAATTTGGTACCAATATGTGTATCAATCACGCCGACAAAGTGGTAAAGTAAAAATTGGAAAAAAAAATACCAGTTTATAGTATATGCAAAGTGGGAAGTGATTTTTTTTATAATTTCAACCCTAACGTGTGATATATTGTTGGAAAGGTATTTCAAAGTGAATAGGGGTTTACTGAAATAATTTTTTTATATTGTCAATAATTTCGGAAATAATCGCTCCAAAAGTAAAAAAACAATGTGTCCAACAAAGTTTATGAAAAAAATCTGAAAAGTTGAAAAGTAGAACTTTATAAGGACTTTCTAGGAAAATCTCTTTGAACTTGGATGGAAGCAACAGTTTTTGTACAAAAAAGACAAAAAGTTGTTCAAAATAATTTCTAAACTCATAAGTGGGAACACTTATTGTGACGGACGGGAAACTACGGAACCCTACACGCTCTTGGCCGGCTTTATTTTATTAATTTATCCTTAAATAAAATTATTTCTTAAGGAACCGGCGGAGCGTGCGTCGTTCACACAAACGTAATACCAAAATAATTCGTAAATCAAACATTCTTAAGAAAGTGTGTATTTATTTCGATTGGATAACACAATATAGATCTAAGTTCCCAAAAATATATTTTGAAAGGACAACGACGAGATATGAGGAATTTAAAATTTCTATTGAAAACTGGTTTTTCTCATAACTCTTGTTTAAACCAATGTCCATTCATATTATATTTGGGAACCTAGATATTATGTAATCCAATCTAAATATATACACATTTCCTTAAGAATGAGTTTGGTTTACGAATTATTTTGGTATTACGTTTGTATGAACAGCGCACGCTCCGCGCCGGCCCCTTTAGATTGTTTTTACAATTTTCATGTCAGTATAAGTATTATGGAAAGAAAAGCATTCATAAACCCCTTATCATTCAACTCTTTAAGTTTTTCCCCCATTTAATGCCTGTTCTTCCCTATCATATGACTATTTAATGAAATAGGGTTACTGTTTCTTTCGCCTAAAAACACGTTACAAACTTATAAACGGTTTTAAGTTACAACTAGCATATTTTTTTTTAATGTGTTTTAACTTTCAAGCAATATTTGACAAACATTTAAGTATGTTAGCACTAGTTTCCGTGTGTATACATACTTATTGTTATATTTTCCAGCCTGCCTTAGACTACTGAATAGTTTTCAGCAAAACAACTGGTTATTAACGAAAACGACAGTAATTAGCAATACTCAATATTTTGCTCAAGAGATACGAGTAGTTTAGCTAAACGCGTTAGTGTTATAATATAAGTAATATTTATTTTAAAACACATATTATGCCATAATCTAGTCGTTTACCTAAAATACGAATGTTTTTAAAGTATCGTTCGGGATTTCATACTGCGTGGATATTCAAAATGTTTTTTTTTTACCAAATTATTACTGCATTGTTACTAAAAGTAAATAATGTAAGTAATTGTGTATTCAATTAACATAGTGATTATGTACACGTTTTTGAAGAATCATGCCGTTTCACGAAAAACTGAACACTTACTAACTCTGACTAACTTTTGGGCACAAAAACTTAACATGGATAAAAAAATACACCGACTGAGGTCAGTCAATATCTTCAGAATCGAACAAAAAAAACAATATATTTGTTAATTTAGTCACTGTTCTTCTATCATTAACTTATATTAAGGCGATTACAGGAGCTAAATGCGAGTTTTATAATAATAATAAAACATTTATTTATAAACCATTTATTTCAGGTAACAAAGACCCATACATAAATACCTTAACCTAAATATACATACTAATAACATTTTTTGTAAGTATATATAGTAACTTAAAAACGACACACACACACACACACTAAAGCCCTAAAGCACCAAAGCACGAAAGCACTACAGTCTAAAAGTATATGATTCACTGCTATAAACAAAACTAGAAAAATGTATGATATTCTTCAGGATAAATGCTAGCATGATACTGTTTTGAAAACATAATACAATTAATTTGACTCGATAAAAAAAAATCACGAACTTATCTCAAAAAATTTCTTTCAACCAACAAAAAACATAATAATATACATGCGATCATTCTGATTTTTGGCAAATAATTCTACAAGCAAAATATTAGCATTATAGTGTTTTAGTCCAAACAATAGATTTTTTGTAAATCGATCTAAACTACTAATTTCGCACTATTTGGCCCGTAGTGACTGACGTAACAATCACTTTGTAGTGCAAACTGATTTGAACTTTATTTTTACAGCATTTCAAACGAAGTTAGAACCAGCACAAATAGAGTTGCTAATTTAGCTCATCTAGTCGCCTTAATTACTAGCGGACGTCGGGCCATTTTACCCGTATAGTTCCCGTTCCCGTTGGAGTAGTGTAGTAGGGGATAAAATGTAGCCTATGTTACTCAGGGTGAATGTTGCTTTCCAATGGCGAAAACATTGAAATCGGCACAATAGTTTTTGAGTTTATTCATTACAAACATACACACACACAAAAACACAAATGTTTTCTCTTTGTAATATTAAAAAAGTAAAAATAATAGTGTAGATTATTTTACTGTTCTTCTATCAGAAATTTTCTTTAGCCCGATGAATAAATGCGGTGTAAAAAAAATACAAACAGTATGAATTTCAGACTCTTCCTTTTCGTTAACGAGGTATAAGATTGGCATAAATTTACTCCACGTTTATTTATAAGTAGGTAAACAACCAATAATACCTACATAGTTTGTTACATCAAAGTTTTCAGCAAAATCTTGGTCCGAAGCATGCTAATTCTCTCGATGTGGTAAAGTTCTGGTGGAAAATCATTTACCCTTATAATTAGAATCATCAGCACGCTGAAGGAGAAGACTTTAGACTTTTGTAACGATAATCACGAAAGTAGAACACAATAACGATAACTATAGAGATATCGGCAATACGCTCCGTTGCTGATAAAACATACAATCTATTGCCTACGTGATGCAAATAAATTTAATGAATTAAACAGAAGGTTTAATTGCTAATTCATTGTTTAATTTATTCAGCAAGAGGAAGGTATGCTTACCTAGGACCCTAGGTTAGTACCTAGTGTCCTAGGTAAGCATAGCTTCCTCGAATTCCTAGTCTAATTCCTTCCAATAAAGCTTAAAGTTTACAAGGATACTCCAAACTATTGTGAGATGATTAACATTATCATTTTGCTTTCCTATACTTAACATCGCGCCTATCTCCAAAGGGTTAAGTAGAGATGTTAACTATTATAGCACATCTGAATTAAAACAGGGGACTACATTAGCAAAATTAGCAACTCTATTTGTGGTGGTTCAAAAAAAACTGTCAGAATAAAGTTCTAGTTAGTTTGCACTACAAAAGTGGTTGTTACGTCAGTCACTGCGGGCCAAATAGTGCTAAATGAGTGGTTTCGATCGATGGGTCTCTATGATGCCAATATGTAACATGTTCAATTATTTGCCAAAAAATCAGACTGATCGCATTTAGTATGGTAGAATTTTAGTATGGTATTTACTCGTTTAAAGATTATTTTAGAAAAATGTTCGTGATTTCTTTTTATCGACTAGAATTGATTGTATTATGTTTTCAAAACACTACCAAACTAGCATATATCCTGAAGAATATCATATATTGCAGTGAATCATATACTATCAGGCATTGTAAAACTCGCTTTTAGCTCCTGTAGTCACCTAAAGTCCATTGCTCTGATACATACCCTTTAAAAACGCAGAAAAACTTGTATGAAAAATAAGAGATAACATGAAAAGATATCCAAGTATTAGATAAACAACTTCATAATGAAAATATTTGTAAAGATACTTTACACCTCAATAAATAGATATAGGTAAGGTACATTGTGTGATACACTATCAAATTAGTAATGTTTTGATGACAATAATAAAACATATAATACCAACTCATACAATTCCGGATCTACTGGTAGATAAGATATGGATTATGTTATCTTCTTATCACGAAATCAGCGATTTCTTTTTGTATCTTTGTTTTAATAATATGTATAAATATTGCGTAAATTGTGAAGCGTGCTACGAGTAAGGTTTTCCGACGGATTTCGGTAATTACGGAGCTTCAATACCTATGTACTTCATATATCTGCCTAGCCTCTTCCCAACTATGTTGGGGTCGGCTTCCACAGTCTAATGCAACTTGAATACCAGTATTTGGGGTTGCGGGCCTGTTCGAAAGAGATACCGCGGCCCCGGAACATAAAGGGCGAGGAAGGAACATGGATGGGTTTTAGTCAGTCCGAGTCTTACACTCCCTCCCGCTCCGCCCAGAGTGGGAGAAGTCATTTGATGATTTCCCATCCCAAAAAAAATAAAAATCAAATACCAGTATTTTACATGGAGTGACTGCCTCTCTGACCTCCACAACCCAATAAATTCTGGGTTAAGAATGCGATACCCCTCGGTAAGAGTGGTTGTCAGACTTTTTGGGCTATTGACTACCTGTAACGACTGTCAAAGATGGACAAATGACAGCCGGGACCAACAGCTTAACGTGGGTATCAAGACAGTTGCGCGAAAGACATTTGCGCGAAAGACACTTGCGCGAACCCTTTTGAGCGAAAAGACAAATGCGCGAATGGACTTTTGCGCGATTGGACATTTGCGCGAACAGACATTTGCGCGCCAGGACACATGCGCGAATGGACTTTTGCGCGATTGGACTTTTGCGCGAACGGACTTTTGCGCGAAAGGACAATTGCGCGAGTGGAAACTTGCGCGAGTGGACATTTGCGCGACTTAATGGCCACAGAGGTTTACTCTGTGGAGTAAACGTAACATAACGCCTCATACTTGAAGGGGTTTTTTTTTAATTCTTTCATCATGGGTGTCATTTTCATGGTTTTTGGGGTCGCTGATTATGAAAATGGGGTCGAATGGAAATTCAAAGATGGCGCCCATGCTTTTTTATGGTTTTTCGGTCATGGGTGTCAACACGAGGTGAGGTCGGGAATAAGATGGGTGGGTTAAGCAACACTTGGTGAGGTCGGGAAAAGGATGGGGGGGTTAAGCAACACTTGGTGAGGTCGGGAATAAGATGGGTGGGTTAAGCAACACTTTGTGAGGTCAGGAAAGAATGTGTGAGTTAAGCAACACTAGGTGAGGTCGGGAAAAGGATGGGTGGGTTAAGCAACACTTGGTGAGGTCGGGAAAAGAATGGGTGGGTTAAGCAACACATGGTGAGGTCGGGAAAATGATGTGTGAGGTTAAGCAACATTTGGTGTGGTCGAAAAAAAGGATGGGATGGGTGGGGTTAAGCAACATTTGGTGTGGTCGAAAAAACAATGGGTGGGGTTAAGCAACATTTGGTGAGGTCGGGAAAAGGATGGGTGGGTTAAGCAACACTTGGTGAGGTCAGGAAAAGGATGGGTGGGGTTAAGTAACATTTGTTGAGGTCGGGAAAAGGATGGGTGGGGCTAAGCAACACTAGTTGAAGTTGGGAAAAGGCTGGGTTGGTTAAGTAACACTTGGAGAGGTCGGGAAAAGGATGGGTTAGGTTAAGCAACATTTGGTGAGGTCGAAACAAGGATGGGTGGGTTTAAGCATCACACATAGTGAGGTCAAGAAAAGGATGGGTGGGTTAAGCAACACTTGGTGAGGTCGAGTAAAGGATGGGTGGGGCTAAGCAACACTAGTTGAAGTTGGGAAAAGGATGGGTTGGTTAAGTAACACTTGGAGAGGTCGGGAAAAGGATGGGTTAGGTTAAGCAACATTTGGTGAGGTCGAAACAAGGATGGGTGGGTTTAAGCATCACACATAGTGAGGTCAAGAAAAGGATGGGTGGGTTAAGCAACACTTGGTGAGGTCGAGTAAAGGATGGGTGGGTTTAAGCAACACGAGGTGAGGACTGGAAAAGGATGGGTGGGTTAAGCAACACTTGGTGAGGTCGGGAAAAGAATGGGTGGGTTAAGCAACACATGGTGAGGTCGGGAAAATGATGGGTGAGGTTAAGAAACATTTGGTTTGGTCAAAAAAAAGATGGGATGGGTGGGGTTTTGCAACATTTGGTGTGGTCGAAAAAACGATGGGTGGGTTAAGCAACACTTGGTGAGGTCGGGAAAAGGATGGGGGGGTTAAGCAACACTTGGTGAGGTCGGGAATAAGATGGGTGGGTTAAGCAACACTTGGGGAGGTCGGGAAAAGGATGGGTTGGTTAAGCAACATTTGGTGAGGTCGGGAAAAGGATGGGTGGGTTAAGCAACACATGGTGAGGTCGGGAAAATGATGGGTGAGGTTAAGCAACATTTGGTGTGGTCGAAAAAAGGATGGGATGGGTGGGGTTAAGCAACATTTGGTGTGGTCGAAAAAACGATGGGTGGGTTAAGCAACATTTGGTGAGGTCGGGAAAAGGATGGGTGGGGTTAAGCAACACACATAGTGAGGTCAAGAAAAGGATGGGTGGGTTAAGCAACACTTGTAGAGGTCAGGAAAAGGATGGGTGGGGCTAAGCAACACTAGTTGAAGTTGGGAAAAGGATGGGTTGGTTAAGTAACACTTGGAGAGGTCGGGAAAAGGATGGGTTAGAGTAAGCAACATTTGGTGAGGTCGAAACAAGGATGTGTGGGGTTAAGCAACACACATAGTGAGGTCAAGAAAAGGATGGGGAAAAAATTTAGTGTAACATTTTTTCGTTACGCGTCACATTTTTCCGTTACGCGCCATCTTTTTCAATAATAATCTTTGTAGTAATAAGCTAAAATGAAATAATTGTAGAATTTGTATTTATGTCTATGATAATAAAAGCCTTTTATTAAACTTTATCTAATTTAACTTTATTTAACCTATTTCTGTAAAGTTGCATATAGTAAATTATTTTTTGAAAAATAACGTCATAAAGAAGTTTCACTTCTTTTTTATACTTTGATCATGGGTGACATTTTCATAGTTTTTGAGGTCGTTGATTACGAAAATGGGGTCAAAAAGAAAATCCAAAATGGCGCCCATGTTTTCTTTTGTTTTTTTTTGTCATGGGTGTCGTTTTCATGGTTTTTGGGGTCGCTGATTACGAAAATGGGGTCAAAAAGATAATCCAAAATGGTGCCCATGTTTTTTTTGGTTTTTCTTCATGGGTGTCCTTTTCATGGTTTTTGGGGTAGCTGATTACGAAAATGGGGTCAAAAAAAAAATTCAAGATGGCGCCCATGTCTTTTTATGGTTTTTCTGTCATGGGTGTCGTTTTCATGGTTTTTGGGGTCGCTGATTACGAAAATGGGGTCAAAAAGATAATCCAAAATGGTGCCCATGTTTTTTTTGGTTGTTCTTCATGGGTGTCCTTTTCATGGATTTTGGGGTGGCTAATTACGAAAATGGGGTCAAAAAGAAAATTCAAGATGGCGCCCATGTTTTTTATGGTTTTTCGGTCATGGGTGTCGTTTTTATGGTTTGTGGGGTCGCTGATTACGAAAATAGGGTCAAAAAGAATTCCAAGATGGCGCCCATGTTTTCCTTTGTTTTTTTTTTCTTGGGTGTCGTTTTCATGGTTTTTGGGGTCGCTGATTACGAAAATGGGGTTGTTAAAGTATATTTAGTTAATGGGGGTATTAAAGTATATTTAATTAATGGAATGTCTACAGCAAATCTCGCAACCAAAATAAGGTTTGCTGTAAGATAACCAATTCTGGGTAAAGCTCACCGTTGTAAATAAGCTTTATTATTGCTAGAAGAAGCACTTATTCTTCTAGCAATAATAAAGCATAAAAACGACACCCATGACCGAAAAACCATAAAAAACATGGGCGCCATCTTGAATTTTCTTTTTGACCCCATTTTCGTAATTAGCCACCCCAAAATCCATGAAAAGGACACCCATGAAGAACAACCAAAAAAAACATGGGCACCATTTTGGATTATCTTTTTGACCCCATTTTCGTAATCAGCGACCCCAAAAACCATGAAAACGACACCCATGACAGAAAAACCATAAAAAGACATGGGCGCCATCTTGAATTTTTTTTTGACCCCATTTTCGTAATCAGCTACCCCAAAAACCATGAAAAGGACACCCATGAAGAAAAACCATAAAAAACATGGGCACCATTTTGGATTATCTTTTTGATCCCATTTTCGTAATCAGCGACCCCAAAAACCATGAAAACGACACCCATGACAAAAAAAAACAAAAGAAAACATGGGCGCCATTTTGGATTTTCTTTTTGACCCCATTTTCGTAATCAACGACCTCAAAAACTATGAAAATGTCACCCATGATCAAAGTATAAAAAAGAAGTGAAACTTCTGTATGACGTTATTTTTCAAAAAATAATTTACTATATGCAACTTTACAGAAATAGGTTAAATAAAGTTAAATTAGATAAAGTTTAATAAAAGGCTTTTATTATCATAGACATAAATACAAATTCTACAATTATTTCATTTTAGCTTATTACTACAAAGATTATTATTGAAAAAGATGGCGCGTAACGGAAAAATGTGACGCGTAACGAAAAAATATTACACTAAATTTTTTCCCCATCCTTTTCTTGACCTCACTATGTGTGTTGCTTAACCCCACACATCCTTGTTTCGACCTCACCAAATGTTGCTTACTCTAACCCATCCTTTTCCCGACCTCTCCAAGTGTTACTTAACCAACCCATCCTTTTCCCAACTTCAACTAGTGTTGCTTAGCCCCACCCATCCTTTTCCTGACCTCTCCAAGTGTTGCTTAACCCACCCATCCTTTTCTTGACCTCACTATGTGTGTTGCTTAAACCCACCCATCCTTTTCCCGACCTCACCAAGTGTTGCTTAACCCACCCATCCTATTCCCGACCTCACCTCGTGTTGCTTAAACCCACCCATCCTTTACCCGACCTCACCAAGTGTTGCTTAACCAACCCATCCTTTTCCCAACCTCACCAAGTGTTGCTTAAGCCACCCATCCTTTTTTCGACCACACCAAATGTTGCTTAACCCACCCATCGTTTTGTCGACCACACCAAATGTTGCTTAACCTACTCATCCTTTTCTTGACCTCACCAAGTGTTGCTTAACCCACCCATCTTATTCCCGACCTCACCAAGTATTGCTTAACCCCCCCATCCTTTTCCCGACCTCACCAAGTGTTGCTTAACCCACCCATCCTTTTCTTGACCTCACTATGTGTGTTGCTTAAACCCACCCATCCTTTTCCCGACCTCACCAAGTGTTGCTTAACCCACCCATCCTATTCCCGACCTCACCTCGTGTTGCTTAAACCCACCCATCCTTTACCCGACCTCACCAAGTGTTGCTTAACCAACCCATCCTTTTCCCAACCTCACCAAGTGTTGCTTAAGCCACCCATCCTTTTTTCGACCACACCAAATGTTGCTTAACCCACCCATCGTTTTGTCGACCACACCAAATGTTGCTTAACCCCACCCATCCCATCCTTTTTTCGACCACACCAAATGTTGCTTAACCTCAACCATCCTTTTCCCGACCTCAACAAATGTTACTTAACCCCACCCATCCTTTTCCCGACCTCACCAAATGTTGCTTAACCTAACCCATCCTTTTCCCGACCTCTCCAAGTGTTACTTAACCAACCCATCCTTTTCCCAACTTCAACTAGTGTTGCTTAGCCCCACCCATCCTTTTCCCGACCTCAACAAATGTTATTTAACCCCACCCATCCTTTTCCTGACCTCACCAAGTGTTGCTTAACCCACCCATCCTTTTCTTGACCTCACCAAATGTTGCTTAACCCACCCATCGTTTTTTCGACCACACCAAATGTTGCTTAACCCCACCCATCCCATCCTTTTTTCGACCACACCAAATGTTGCTTAACCTCAACCATCATTTTCCCGACCTCACCATGTGTTGCTTAACCCACCCATTCTTTTCCCGACCTCACCAAGTGTTGCTTAACCCACCCATCCTTTTCCCGACCTCACAAAGTGTAGCTTAACCCACCCATCTTATTCCCGACCTCACCAAGTATTGCTTAACCCCCCCATCCTTTTCCCGACCTCACCAAGTGTTGCTTAACCCACCCATCCGATTCCCGACCTCACCTCGTGTTGCTTAAACCCACCCATCCTTTACCCGACCTCACCAAGTGTTGCTTAACCAACCCATCCTTTTCCCAACCTCACCAAGTGTTGCTTAAGCCACCCATCCTTTTTTCGACCACACCAAATGTTGCTTAACCTCACCCATCATTTTCCCGACCTCACCAAGTGTTGCTTAACCTACTCATCCTTTTCTTGACCTCACCAAGTGTTGCTTAACCCACCCATCTTATTCCCGACCTCACCAAGTATTGCTTAACCCCCCCATCCTTTTCCCGACCTCACCAAGTGTTGCTTAACCCACCCATCCTTTTCTTGACCTCACTATGTGTGTTGCTTAAACCCACCCATCCTTTTCCCGACCTCACCAAGTGTTGCTTAACCCACCCATCCTATTCCCGACCTCACCTCGTGTTGCTTAAACCCACCCATCCTTTACCCGACCTCACCAAGTGTTGCTTAACCAACCCATCCTTTTCCCAACCTCACCAAGTGTTGCTTAAGCCACCCATCCTTTTTTCGACCACACCAAATGTTGCTTAACCTCACCCATCATTTCCCCGACCTCACCAAGTGTTGCTTAACCTACTCATCCTTTTCTTGACCTCACCAAGTGTTGCTTAACCCACCCATCTTATTCCCGACCTCACCAAGTATTGCTTAACCCCCCCATCCTTTTCCCGACCTCACCAAGTGTTGCTTAACCCACCCATCCTTTTCTTGACCTCACTATGTGTGTTGCTTAAACCCACCC
Source organism: Xestia c-nigrum (assembly GCA_916618015.1). Taxonomy (NCBI): domain Eukaryota; kingdom Metazoa; phylum Arthropoda; class Insecta; order Lepidoptera; family Noctuidae; genus Xestia; species Xestia c-nigrum. The sequence continues at coordinate 25,392,108 of OU745252.1, read as the reverse complement.
ATCCTTGTTTCGACCTCACCAAATGTTGCTTAACCTAACCCATCCTTTTCCCGACCTCAACAAATGTAACTTAACCCCACCCATCCTTTTCCTGACCTCTCCAAGTGTTGCTTAACCCACCCATCCTTTTCCCGACCTCACCAAATGTTGCTTAACCCACCCATCGTTTTTTCGACCACACCAAATGTTGCTTAACCCCACCCATCCCATCCTTTTTTCGACCACACCAAATGTTGCTTAACCTCACCCATCATTTTCCCGACCTCACCATGTGTTGCTTAACCCTTCCATCCTTTTCCCGACCTCACAAAGTGTAGCTTAACCCACCCATCTTATTCCCGACCTCACCAAGTGTTGCTTAACCCCCCCATCCTTTTCCCGACCTCACCAAGTGTTGCTTAACCCACCCATCTTATTCCCGACCTCACCTCGTGTTGCTTAAACCCACCCATCCTTTACCCGACCTCACCAAGTGTTGCTTAACCCACCCATCCTTTTCCAGTCCTCACCTCGTGTTGCTTAAACCCACCCATCCTTTACTCGACCTCACCAAGTGTTGCTTAACCCACCCATCCTTTTCTTGACCTCACTATGTGTGTTGCTTATACCCACCCATTCTTGTTTCGACCTCACCAAATGTTGCTTAACCTAACCCATCCTTTTCCCGACCTCTCCAAGTGTTACTTAACCAACCCATCCTTTTCCCAACTTCAACTAGTGTTGCTTAGCCCCACCCATCCTTTTCCCGACCTCCCCAAGACATAAATGCAAATTCTACAATTATTTCATTTTAGCTTATTACTACAAAGATTATTATTGAAATAGATGGCGCGTTACGGAAAAATGTGACGCGTAACGAAAGAATGTTACACAAATTTTTTTCCAACCCCGATAAAGAAGTTTCACTTCAAAAACCCCTTCAAGTATTGTGATGTTATGTTTACTCCACAGAGTAAACCTCTGTGGCCTCCAGTCGCGCAAATGTCCTCTCGCGCAAGTTTCCACTCGCGCAATTGTCCTTTCGCGCAAAAGTCCGTTCGCGCAAAAGTCCAATCGCGCAAAAGTCCATTCGCGCATGTGTCCTGGCGCGCAAATGTCTGTTCGCGCAAATGTCCAATCGCGCAAAAGTCCGTTCGCGCATTTGTCTTTTCGCGCAAACGGGTTCGCGCAAGTGTCTTTCGCTCAAATGTCTTTCGCGCAAAAGTCCCAGATCCCTTAACGTGCTATCCGAGGCACGGAGGAAACTCGGTATGTAAGGGGTTGTCACCCATCCGCTGACCAACCTAGGCAAGCACGGCTTAAGCTAAAGATCGACCCCAGTAATTTCTGAGATTTGTAGGTAAGTACCTATTTATACTGAAGGAAACGTAGAAAAAGATGATGACCCTGTGTATGAGAGAAGGATATCAACCAAGCAGAGCTATACAGGAAGATCTTACTAAAATGTGTTTTTTTAGGTAATTAGTAAGATGCTTACATCATATTCAAGTTTCATTTAATTACTAACACTACCATTATTGTCTTTTTTAAACTTTCACGATCAGAACACATTATAAAACTAAGGTAAATTCGCGATAAATACCCGTCTTCCTTAGTTTTATAATGACTACCATTATTGTATTACCGACACATCAACATTGTTTTACACAGACCAAGTCAAATCTGTTCAGCAGTTTACGAGGCTGCGTCAGACATACATACTCACATACACGTGTATTTCATTATCAGTGTGTATAGCTCATCCTGACAGCTAGTTACAGCTGTGTCGAAGCTCAAAAAGGCGCTGATTGGCTGTGACGTCAATGCCTCGTTTTGACTGTTTCCTTTGTAAAGCAATTTGTTTGCTTGAAATATAAATGGCTTTATAATCGAATGTTTATTTTCACCTCTGTTCGATGAAGTTGCTTGTTAGTGTTAGAAGCAATATAACTGTCAAGTTGTTCTAAACGAGAGGTATTCACAGCTCATCGAAGAGGTATAGCTGTTCTACTATTTAAGATTGGTAAGCATTTATTTTTTATTTCCTAAAGTTTCTCTCTTGCAGGTTAACTTACTCAATTTTCTATTTATAGTGTCGCTTTCAAATTCGTTAATTGGAACAATCGAAACTACTTTAGCTGCAATGGACCGTTCTATTAAAATCATATCGGTTGCAATTTATTTGATAAATGATGTTTATTCTGCAAATAGGTTTTTACAGACACTATAATCCGTCATTTTATTGATCCATCAATTTTATTAACATACAAGCACGTCGCACGCGACTTCTTCTGCGAAACTTGTGATAAGTGGATAGCTCGGCTAATTTTCATGATATCAATATAATTTATATTTTACTATGTTACTCGGTTCAGATGCAGCTTTCTTATCATGAAAGAATTTTTGAAATCGGTTGAGAAAGTTGTTCTTGAATGAATTATAATATGTAACAAACTAAAAATCTAATCTTTCCTCTTTATAATGTTAGTTTAGACAGTTTACAAAAACGTATTCGGTAATGTATCAAAATGATTATCTACTGGCTACCTCAAGTATTACTTATATCCTCATCATCAGCCTATAATGTTCCCACTGCTGGGATACGGCCTCCTCTCAATGAGAGGGGGAATGGGGTATAATCGACCACGCAGGCCCAGTGCGGATTGGTAGATGTCATATGTCTTCGATTTTTTTTTGGTTCTAGGACATGCCGGTCCTCACGATGTTGTCCTTCACCGTTTTGAGAGCAGCGGTGATGCAATAAATTGCACAAAGTAATGCGCCTGTCTGGGTTCGAACCCACGACTTACTGCTCGTAAGTCGGGGCCGCCACCACCGGGCCACCGCCGTTATATCCTAATCCTTGTACCTAATTAATCATTACTCCTAATAATTATATTACCTAGTACCTTTAATCGCCTACTTATTATCGCAACGGATGCTACACATTTTTTCCTGCCTATTACCTATCTATCTATCATAATTATAGCTAAATTATCGAGAATCGGCCATTATTTAAAGAGGAAATATTAAGATTAAAAAAAAACTTAAGTAAATCGACGTAATAAAATGATATATAGGAACCTATATATTTATTCACAAATGGACTAAGCTAATCTTTGGTAAAGGCTTGCACGCGTTTAGGCCTAACTCTTATTTAAATAGTCAACATCGGTGCAGTCTGTATGCTTTTCTTAAAGAAAATAATTCAGTTGAAAATGTATTAATAATCTGGATCTAATATTTGAACCATTTTAGAATAACGTACCTAAATAACTATTACAAAAATGACCAGAGTTTAAAACTGGCAGTTTGCTTGTTAATTCAAAAGTAGTAAAAACAGGGAAACTCTTTTTTCGCAGTCAAGCTAAAACGAGATAATTCCGGAAATACTTTAAGAAATAAGATGAAGTATTGAAGTGTTTTATCAAAACTACGTGGATCCCACGAGCCTGGCAGATTGTAACTGATAACAATATAGTATTTGTTGTCATTACGAGGCACAATATTTACTCCAATAGATATGACAATATTCATGTCATATCGGAAAACACATTATTTGACAAATCATCACAATTTCTATGTTTTCATTTAATCAGCCAGATAAAGCGAGGAGACGTAGTACCTATCTGTGGCGGAGAATTATTTGCAAGATTTTCAAGTGTCTTAGAGATAAGTAGGTTCAGGTAGATTTTTATCAATTTATGTAGGTACAGTTAGCTAAAAAAAATACCTAGTACTAAAAAAATTATAGCTTCAATTATTGATTGAATAAATTGTGAGATTAGACTTAATCACGGGTATGAAAAATATAGGCAAACGTAACGACTTTTTTGTTGAAATTGGAAGTCGTTTGGTAGCTAAACAAGTAGGTACCAGTAGCAATAATTATAATTGAATGTTCTTAGAAGAATAAGCGAAAGTTACATTTGACTTTTTATTAGTTAGATTTGTAGGCAAACACTTTGAGCAAATACGATTTGTGGAAGCTTTGTGCCACTTGATTAGTTTTTGTTTCAAGCGTACTAAACCCCGAATTGTTTCATTCGAAAATGTAAATACAGAAATAGCTTTTAGGTACGGAAATCAAATCTAGACAACCATCTGAATTTAAACTCTTGTGTATTTATAGATAGCGCTACTACTTTGGCGGCATCAGAATTTCCAAAACAGTTACTTAGAGAATAATTTCATTACCTATGTAGCAAAATATTGATACACATTTTGCACCAATCAACTATTTTTTAACTATGACACAACTGCTATAGTTCTCAACTGTAATCAAATGTAAATCTGTGTCTAACAGCAAGCTATTACCAATCTATAAATTCAGGTGTACGCTATAAATTGTATTATTCCCAGTATCGCATTATAACAGAGCTTCTATTCATCTATTATCGCAATAAATTGTTGATCCCAAAATAATATCCCTCATTTTCCAGAAACTAGCTGACTGTACGTTCCGAGAATGTTCTCAAGTGTGTTTTTAACTCGAACAGTCATTGTTTACAGAACGGCATGCGCTGAGCGGACCATCACGGGGAATTAATCTCGAGCGCGGCATCTTTATCGTTAATCTCTTGCTGAAAAATAAACTGACGCCGTGATTATAGCTGCGAGCTCGTTTAGTTAAGTATCTATCTCTTCAATAGTAATACAATTCTCTTAATCCCCGATTATATTAATCCCCAATTTGAGATCTAACGGAAATTCTTCATTATAATCTCTTTTTGTTTCAGTATTGTTTGCGGATCGCAATTGATCTGCTTCCCAGTTCCCAGAATGAAGGTCAGGTAAATAAAATGAGTTTTTAAATGTGAACAATACTTTAGTTTTATTCATTTATAGCTCTTTATCTTAATCCTATAATCTAAGTCAATAAATATACAACTTTGGAAATATTTACACATAATGACAACACAACGGCGGAATGCTACGAGAGGCGACACAGCTAATATTGCGAACTACAGAGATTACCTCTCAACCCCACTGGTCCATTGGCTACACTAACAACTAAATCACAGATAAATAATAATGTCTTCCGACCTTCCAGTTAAGTCAGTCTATTTGGTAAAGCCTCTATGAGATTACGAGAAGATCACTGTCGCGTGAGCACCGTGACCGGCTTGTAGATGTGCGGCGTGAGCGGGTGGTGCGAGGGCGACGGCAGCTCGGGGCTGGAGGCGCCCGAGTGCGGCGGCGAGTGCAGCATGGGCGGCGACGGCGCCAGCAGCGGCGACGTCTGCGCCAGCAGCGGCGACTGCGGCATCTGCAGCGGTGACTGCCCGAGGAAGGCGCCCGTCGGCAGGCGGTCGTACAGCGCGGGCGAGTACGGCAGGCTGCCGTAGCCCATGGCGTCGCCGCGGAAGGCAGGGTGCACCGCGCTCGGCGCCACCGGAGGAGTCTTCATTTGCATCGGAGCGTACCTTTGATACAAGAGCTGCGAGTACAAGCCGACGAGCTGCGAGTAGGTGGCGGGCGGGTAGGCGCCGCCGCCGAACAGCGGCCGCTTGAAGCAGGCGAGGCGCGAGCGGCCGGTGAGCGCGGAGCGGCGCCGCAGCTTGCCGGTGGTGCCGCCGATGAACACGTCCTCGGCCGACGCGTCCAGCATCCAGTAGTTGCCCTTGCCGGGGTCGTCGTAGTGGCGCGGCACTTTCACGAAGCACTTGTTCAGGCTCAGGTTGTGGCGGATGGAGTTCTGCCAGCCCTGCCTGTTCTCTCTGTAGTACGGGAAGTTGGTCATGATGTACTCGTAGATGCCGTTGAGTGTGAGTCGCTTCTCAGGACTGTTGCGGATGGCCATCATGATGAGCGCGTTGTAGCTGTAGGCGGGCTTCTCGTGCTTCTTGTCCTTCTGGTCGGCGTCCTTGGGCTTGGAGCAGTCGACGGGCTCGGTGCCGGTCACGTCCAGCTCCGAGTCGCTCAGGTCGGCCTCGGAGGGCGAAGCGCCCGTCGACGAGGCCGCGGGTGACGGCGGGGGAGCAGGTTTGCTCATCAGTATGGAGTTAATACTGAAATCTCCTTCGAACTTCACCATTTTGGATACACTTGTGATACACTTGTTGAACACGTAATGCGTGCGCTTACACTGCGAGCGGCGAGTGAACTGGCGGGCGCGGAGGCGGCGCGCGCTTTTATACGGCGTGTCAACAGCCCCGCCTCCGCAGCTTTGTGAGTGCGCCGCCACCAATCCGCGTGCGAGCTTTTTGATACATAATGCCACGCCTTTTGCCCCGTAAGCTCCCCCCTCCGCACAAGCTCGGGTGCCGTCGTTTTGTTTGAGTTGCGCGCGCGCAGCGACGAGTTTATTTATTATCTGGTATATTCTTATATTGCTGGTACTGTAGGACGATTATAAATCGATTGTGGTTTGTTATGTGATTAATGAGTATTGTAAAATATTTTTTTCCAAGTGTACTCTATGTTCTAAGTTGATCAATTTATGTTGATTGATATTTGATAATCGTAGTAACATGTAGTGCTGGATTTTATTACTTTAATTACCTTGTAGGAGTGTGCGCACACGCCGCGGTGTCGTGGTGTCGAGGGCACCACTCGGTGTGATGACAAACGAAACCAACTTTCTCGAAACATTAACGATGTCTCATAGAAACAAAACATTGTTTTAAAAACTAACAATTGCGTAGTTTCTAGTAGGTATTAGCTAAATAGGTAATTGACTAACGACTTCTATACGGTATGTGTGTGATATTACGAATTACGAATTTACTGTTATTAAGGAGGTACTAGCAATTGCTTTTGAAAGATAAATTATTTCTATTAGAGAAACTAAGTAAATTACTTAGCTATACTGTACTTAATAACTACTCCAGAATGTTTGATTTAAATCTGCTTAAAACGTTTATAGGACTTAGCAATTTTATCCGTAAAGAGGATTTAGCAGGCTTACGTTATTTATTTATTTATTTATTTATTTATTCATGTACACACAAAATACATAAAAGGACAATATATTAACATAGAAGAGCACAAAGGTACTGCTTATTACATTTACGTTTATTATATTTTGGCTAATAAGTTATAACAAAGACAGATTAAATTCTACAGTTAAGTATAGGGCTTAGAATAACTTTGTTTTAATAATTTTTAACAGATTGAGTAAGCTGGGTTCTACGAAATTGCATCGAGTTAGTTTTAACCTATGATTTCTAACGGCAGTTTATTACTTACTTACTTAACCTGTAAGTAGGTATTATACAGTTATTGTAACTATATAAAGAGTTATTCGTGAGGTTTTTATTATGACTTTTATGGTAAGCAGTATAGTAAGTAGGTAATTGAAGACCTTGATTTCTGTCTGGTTACTGAGACACGTTTACATTTATTTTCAACAACATTTTTGGTAGAAATTTAACCACATTTTGTTTCTTTTAAACTAATAAAGGTTTTCAAAATATATCTCAGTTTGTGTCTAGATTTTTGAAAAGAACAACGTATCAAATTGTATACAGCACCAAGAATAGGGTTAACTTCCTTAGTACCTAAGTACTTAGATACCAAACATGATATTATAGCGTTAACATAACACCTAGGTATATTATCCGTGTGTAATTGTAGGTATAGTGTTAGGCAGAAATTACGCAAGAAACTTTGTCAGAGAAAATGTTGAAATCACTACTTTAGTCCGGAATCACCCACTGTTTGGTATACTTACTGTATTTCCGTTTCCTGAACTCAAACCTAAACTACTTTTGGACGGCCCTGGTTACTTAGGCCCAACCTTGGCTACCAATTGGTCAAAACCGTATTCCAAAAGACAAACGTAGTTGATACATCAAATTAAAATTTACTTTTGATTTATCATCTATTTCATTTATTTCTTTATTTCACAATCAGTACTAATTTATTACATTTTTTCCGAAAAAAAATATCTTTTTATACATATTTTATAAAATAATAGGTATTAAGTATATCAATTTTTAATAGCTATTAGGTACATATTTTTTTCTTATAAAATAATAGGTATTATATTTTAAGGTTTATGCTGAACTTGGAACAATAACAGTTTACTAAGCTAAGTTATAGGTACATAATGCAATCGATCACACCGATTTCAAAGGTATCAAAGGTTACTTTGATATCAGAGTGTGTCATACCTATTCCTGGGTCCCCTACCGCGTTGTTCAGTAGTATCTGTTAGTTAACACCACACGTACCTACTTAGTATCGGTGCCTTATCGGTCAATCAGCTAATCACGATGACTATAATATAACTTGATCCCCAAAACATTTGTAAATACTTACAGGTTTCTGATAACTCATGGATGTTAATTTAAACAGGTGTAGGATGGTTTTATTTACGTCATCTACTGCCACCATCAAAGCCTTTTCCCAACTATGTTAGGGTCGGCTTCCAGTCTAACCGGATGCAGCTGAATACTAGCATTTTACATGGAGCGACCGCCTCTCTGACCTCCACAACCCAGCCAATACTGGGTAGGTACTTACTTAGTAGTTTTATTCACAGTTGAAATTAAAATTGGTAATAGAGTCATAACTCGCGAAATGTAATTTGGGTGTACTTAGTACTTCTACATCTCTACCTAACCCTTTACGAAATAGAGGCGTTATGTTCCGCTATCGCATCGAAAAGCAAACACAGTTTTCAAGATATTGCCCGGGCTGCGGGACTGTTCGAAAGAGATACCGCGGCCCCGGAACATAAAGGTCGAGGAAGGAACATGGATGGGTTTTAGTCAGTAAAAGTCTGACAATCCCTCCCACTCTGCCCAGAGCGAGAGGAGTCATTTGATGATTTCCCATCCAAAAAAAAAAGGTTGCATTGATATCGTAGCACGCACCTAAGATTGAAAAAAAAAAACATTTCTTCCAAAAGCATCTGTCCGTGATGTCCAAAAACACACAATACTTGACTACTGATAGGTTTTACTTCAACAGATGATTTTAACAACAATTCGATACAGTTTTTCTTTCATTTGTAAAGTTGTTAGTACAAAGGAATTAGTAACAAGACGAGACGGGGTGCCGCGTCCCTCCGTTACTGACATTGTAAAAAAAAAACAATAAAGAATTCAGTCATTTTCAATGTTCACAACGTTAGAGTAACGTAACATATAACATCTCGCTTGTGATACCTGAAGGGGTAGACTGAGGTGTTAGTACCTAATGGTATATTGTTATACAAGGTGTAAACAACCTCAACACGAAGCCGTCAACCAAGAAATCTGAACATCAAACTACGTAAAAATTATTTCTGGGAAACAACATTTTTTTTGGGGTGAAATATCATGTTTTGTGGTAGAACTCAGTGTAACACACTCAAAACATTGTGGTGATAGATAGATTGAATAGTACGGGGGTTGTAGAGGTGTTTAAAGTATTAAATTAAAATGTGTTAAAAAAAAATTGCCACATAGTTGGAACTTTAACCCCCAATATCTTCGTAACTAGAAGATTGGATGCCAGAACAAGTACCTTTCGGCTTCGTTAAGAAGTTTTGTACACCCTTTACATTAATTAAGTATGGAAAGCCCAATAACTCTTTACCCGGTCCGAGAATCGAACCCATCGAGCTTGGACAGTCGCGATCGCACCTACTGAACCAACGAGGTAGATTATTGGAACAACCTTGCGAATTGATAATTTAAATCAATTAGATAACAGTTTTGACGCAAATCCTTAATGAATCAACAAACAACATTTTTGTTAATAAATAATGATAGGTACTTTACCTAATATTTGATTACGATTATTCATAATATTATTATTGTTGATAAGGCAATGTTTCATAATGTTTTAGTAGGCACCTTTGGACTTTTTTTATCCAAGGACTTTTAGGCCCAGTTGCACCGTTTTTAGTAGGAAGGTAAACGAATAAAGATGATTCTTGAGCAAAAAGTATGATTATGAAATATGAATTCTAGTCAATAAAAATTGACGAAGATATTATAACGCATGAAATAATCAAATTGGGTGATGGTGACTTCACTGAGAGGGGTGGAGGGATGAACAGTATACCGAACATCGTGTGTCACACGAGTTTAATACTTACTGTAGTATCGTCGTATCGTCTTCCTTTTTGGTCACGTGAAAAAAAAACCGTCCCATATTTTTGGAAAATCTATTTGACTTATTTTATTTTTTTCAAATGATTGAAAGAACTAACTAATTAAATCATCGTTCAATTCTTTTAATCACTTGAAGATGATAAAGACCGAATGAAGTGTTATATACGTGTTGGCATCAAATGTATTAATGATGTGTGGTGTTAATGGCCTTAATTGTTACGATTGTTTTCATATCATTCAGTATTAAGATAAAACCTGACATAATATTATCAAATTGTATTTATTTATAGATTTATCAGAGCTTAATATCTGTATGTGGCACGTGCGTTAGTAGGTGTACTTACCTTTATAATAATTATAAACAACGCAATTACTTGAATTTCTTTGTTGTGACATTGATTAGGAGGCCACTAAACAAAAACATGATAATGAAATATAAAAAACGTGCTTAGTTTGGGGATTTTAAATCTATTGTTCTCATCACAGAATAATTATAAGTTACTTAGCGTTTGTTTTGAAGATCATAAAATCTTGGAATATTGTATTTTGTACCAACCTTTAACATTAATTAAATAAGTGAACATAATTATATAAAGCGAAACTACTTATAATATAAACTTATATTGTCACTAACAGGATATCTTCCGTGATTATTTATTATTTTGAGCTCTCGATATTTCGACTATTTTCGACGCTGTTGCAAGCGCCATTATTATAAGAATTTGCATCGTATTAACCAGTACCTACCTACTAACTGGGTCGTGGTGGAGGTCAGATAGGCAGCCGCTCCAATAAAATACTTATATTCAGCTTCATCTACACTGGAAAAGAACACCAAAGTTGGGAAAAGGCAGGCAGATAAAGATGACATAATGGCAAATAGTAATTCATTGTAATGTCCCCGAAGCGAAGACAACGATTAAATGTCATAGATATGAAAATTACGTGTGTATAGTAAGTATAAAACACACATTACTAACCTAACATTACTTGTACAATGAATAGACAAATTACGACACAAGAGAATTATCAGAGAGACAGTGTACGACAGAGGGCGACAAATCGACATAATCGAGACGAGACACAAAGAGCACACCTGTGTCAAGCACGACAAAGGATAGACGCGTTGCGAGCTCCGATGTGCGAGGGAGGTGATGTGGATATGGTAGTATGCGAAGAGAAAGAACGAAAAGAAATAGACACGTTACACTATTAATGTGTTTTAAACTAGATGTGATTGCTTTGAAGAAACTCCCAAGTAAACTCAAAGTTCACAGTCGCTTTGAAAGCCCTGACAATGTCTTGGTCATACGTCGTCATTCTCTTGCACTATATCATTTGGGGTCTTCCCAGCGTGTCTTCTTCCAAACTTTTCTATAGCTCGTCATCTCATCAGACACCTCCTTTCTTGCTGTATCGTCCTTTTCAAAGTCCACCCATCGTTTCTTTGATCTTTAGTCTACACAATCAAAATCAAAATCATCAAATCAAAGCATTTATACCTACCCTACTCTACTCTTTGTGATGATTATACAGATTAGCACCTGATATGGTATTTTTGTGTTCTTTTGTTAAGAGAAAAGGTGTCACATCTTAATAGCAATCCTCATAACGGCTGTCAATGATACTGATAATTATAGCAACCAGACTGGCTGGTATTTCCAATTATGTGTGACAGAATAATGATGTTCGATGCATTAAGTATTACGGGCTGATAACTTTAAAATTATCTATAAACAGAATAGTCATAAACAGATTGGATTATGGCAACGATATTACAACTTAATTCGCACAGTTAAAAGTTTCATGAATTAAAACGCTAAACATACCTAGAACTCTGTGGGATGCCGCATCCATATTCAAAAGCCTCTTGGGTAAGATTCGGTATGATCCTACACAATAGTGTCGGATTTGTGTCGGTGCCTTACTAGCTGATCAACTGATCAGCTGGACGACTGATCACTGATCAGCTCGGTCAGATCACGGTCATCGCTACCATTACCAAGGGATTATAGAGTCGTTTATAGGATTTTTCTAGCATCTGATTATTCAAACGTCTCTGATGGGTTTTTAATTTGTAATGCTGATGGTCATCTTCATATTCCTACGTCTCAATGTTTGTTTTGTCACGTATGTAATCCACTAAAGTCTTGTATTGTCATCTAATGGGGATTTATTGATAGTATTTTGTGAATCGCAATTGACGTCATACGTTGGAAAAACAAGTCATTTACATGATAACAGTAGGATACAAAGTTTCAAAATATTATGACAATGATGATTTGTAATTGATACGGTTTGATATCGAAAAATTCTGTATCTAGACAAGGTCACATGAGTGTTGTTATCGTAACTGTAATCTGTAGGGTTCCCACTGTTGGGACACGGATCTCCTATCTGTGGGTTATCAACCACACAAGCTCAGTGTACTTGCAAACACATCACAACTCACATCTTTTTAAATTCTTCGGTTCTTAGGCATACTGGTGTCCTCACGATTACCCGACGTTTTGTGTGACCGCCTTGAAAACAGTGGTGGCGAAACAAGAAGAAGAAAGGGCTCAAACCTAAACCTAAAGTTGCAAGTAGGGGCCGTTCCCACAGGGGTACCAATTCTATCTATATTTTAAAGAATGGGTCTGTAGCTTTCGTAATTAAGTTTTTGCTGAACTTGATCAGAAAAAAGTGTACCATTTTGGAATAATGACGTTCTGGTAGAGCATATCTGCGCTATCTGAAACATTCCCCTAATAGCATTTTAATAAATACACAATAAAATTCCCAATCCTTTCGGCTTGCTTGTCGTTGTCAAAGGAAGTCAGCCTCGCTATCGGGTCCTACATCGCAGAGATCAAACCGGCCGCGATGTTCGGCCGTGTCGCGTGACGTCATATGCTCCACTGCACTCGGCGCTAAGTCGCAGAAGTATCATTACAACTAGCTGTTGGGATTGGGACCATAACTTGAAAATGTCCAAAAGTTGTGCAGAGCACAGGGTCGATACTGTTTATTCATGTATTATTTTTTAGTTGTACGGTCGAACAACCTATTTGGTTTACAGTATAACGCACAAATGACATTGTAAAATGTACTTAAACCAAATAGCTTGTTCGGCCATATCGTGTAATAGAGAAAGACTAGAACGTAGTGCGAAAAAAATAAAGCCAGAAATTGATGGTATCATCGGGAACAGTTAAAATTACCCTTTTTTTTCTTAGGGTGAGAAATCATCAAATGACTTCTCCCACTCTGGGCGGAGCGGGAGGGAGTGTCAGACTCTTACTGACTAAAGCCCATCCATGTTCCTTCCTCGCCCTTTATGTTCCGGGGCCGCGGTATCTCTTTCGAACAGGCCCACAACCCCGGCAGAGTTAAAATTACCCTTGAATTGAAAATTAAGAGGGGTGATGATGACACGGAAGTCTTAAAACGTAGACATGATAATAAAATAATGATATACTTAATGATCCAACTCCAAGTGCCATTCATTATCCATTCTGGATCATTGTATAGCATCTGGCCAGAGTGGAATCGATGAATAGGTGGGTGTTGTCTCTAAAAAGTTTACGTTTAAGTTTTAAACACGACGATCTGTTATTCTGTTATGTCATTGCTTGAAATTAAACACCTGTTGTTGGACTTTGCAATACTCTTATTTTTCTTTGAGATGACTGGGCCTTCTACTAATTATTTTGTGAGCTGGTATCAGTGTGTTGCTATCAAGAGATAACAGCAGACGAAGTGGCTCCGGGTGTAATAGTTGTATTAGCGACGCGTCGGTGGACAAGATTCAGAGATCCCACAGATTTGAGCTTTTCTTTGCTTGTTTTGTATGGGTTTAAGATTCAATTAGTATTCAATTTAAAATATAGCTTCATTTACATTTGTACATTACTTACTAAATATATAGGCCTAAAATAACAAGAAAATCATGTACTAAGCATCAAAAGCAGAAAAGACTAAAGGGCCGTCAAAAAATTCGTTCGGATGTCAATGGGCTGAGTGCCCAGAAGGCTGGCAGTATGGCCACGTTGGATGGCAATACTGATTCTTTGACCAAAAAGTAGGCCAGCCCTCTGGTCACGAGGATTGTTTGGACCCCATGGCCCCAGTATTTCAACCCCAAACGGCTCAAACACATTAGTACCGAATTACCGATTTAGTTATTATGTTTGTGCCGTTTGAAGTTTTCAGCACCTGTTTACATAGATTTGATATTTTAAAGATATTTATTTGGCAGTCATTTGTAACTCTTTGACAGTCCTTATTTCATAGCAGAAACATGTTCTTTTGTAGTTTGTAGGTATATTATAATTGTTATTTTGTTGTTTTGTGTCTAGAATATCTTAATTACTTTAATATGTTAAAAGTTCTTTTGTAGTATATAGATATAATTATAATTGTTATTTTTGTTGTTTTGTTTTGTGTCCAGATAATTAAAATTAGAAACAGGTATAATAGTTTGTGTTTATTAATATTTGCATGCTACTTTTATGGCGAAATGTGTCATCGTACTAAAAGCTTTTTTACCACCTTTTGTACCACATTTACTGCAAATAATTAATTTTGTCTTTGACTTTGACTTTATGTTTTTTTGTTATGCTTCAAGTGTTTTTATCTATTGTTTCAGCAAAACATTCATTGTTTTGTAACACCGTTGCAAATAATTTCCATAGTGTGATTATACATTGCATATCTAAATAAAGCTGAGTAAATGTTACTTCAATAACATTAGGTACACGTGCGTCCTTAATATTAAATTAGGATGTTCCTTTTACCCCTAAGAATGATAATCTAGCAACCTGAGCAGACAACTGCGCTAGAGAATTTTACATACTGGTATTCAATTAGCTATCGAAGATTTTTGAAAAATACATTTACAAACAATTATATACTTATATGGAAAAAAATAATATTCTTTGTAGTGAGCAAAAAGGTTTCAGACAAAATAAGACAATCAATATGGCGGTTTATGATTTTCTGCATACTGTAATGTTGCGTATGGATGAAAGGACTCCTACCTGTGCTGTGCTATGCGATATGACACAAGCATTCGATTACGTTGACCATACTATTTTAATAAATAAACTTGACTCATATGGAGTAAGAGGCAATGTTCTTAGGCTAATTAAATCCTATATTTCTAATAGACGGCAAATCACAGCAATCTCAAGAATAGATCGTACCAAAAAAGCGACTACGTATTTGTCTCAAGAACGTTTAGTGAAATTCGGTGTACCTCAAGGAAGCGTCCTGGGGCCATTATTATTTATCATATACATAAATGACTTTCCAAAATCTATTAATCATCCTATGACTCTTTTTGCAGACGATAGCACAGTCACAATAGCATGTAAGAAAACTGAAACCTATGAACTTGACATTAATAATGCTTTAGCTTGTATAATTGACTGGTTGGACAATAATAATCTAAAAATTAATTTAAATAAAACACAAATCTTGCATTTCAGTCAAAGAATACCAATAAGAAATGACATTAACTTAAGTTATAGAAATCACACCATTTGCAGAGTCGATAAAGCCAGATTCCTTGGACTCACCATCGACAAAAAACTTGATTGGAAAGATCACATTGAAGAAATCAGTAAGAAAATCAGTAGTTCTTCCTATGCATTGCATAAACTCGCCCCAATCGTAAATACAGGTACATTACTTACTGCCTATCACGGACTTGTTGCATCGATCCTTAGATATGGGATTATTTTCTGGGGAAACTCTACTCATAAAGAGGTCATATTCAGAATGCAAAAACGATGCATAAGAGCTATGTTTGGTCTTAAAATTACAGATAGTTGCAAACCTTATTTTATAAAACATCAAATTCTCTCACTTCCCTCCTTATATATATTAGAAACGGTATTATTTGTAAAAAATAATCCCCAACTGTTTTCGAAGTATTCAGATGGTTCCGAAAGAAGTCAACGTGACAGTCGGGTACTTCGATTACATAGATCTAAAACGGCTCTCATGGGTAAAAGTGTATTTTGCATGGCCCCAAAATTATACAACAAGGTACCAAAGGCATACAAAGATTTGGATATTAATAGTTTTTGTAAAAGCATGAAGAAATTTTTATTAAATAAATGCTACTATAATGTTGCCGATTATTTAAATGATGTACTTTGACTTTTGACATTATTTTATTTATTAATTTACGTAACTTATGACTTGACTGTACTAGGACATTTTATTTGCTTTTTGTTTATAATAATTTTAGTTTTTGTTCTCTTGAAATGATTGATAATTTTGACATTTATTATTATGGGCTCATTATATGTATTTAATTATTACTTTTATGTTTACTACTTTATTTTATTGACATGATTTGTATAATTTGTTGACATTTATTATTATTTGCTTTTTTTAATTTTGAGATCTTTTACTTTTTGACATGTATCATTTTGAGATTTTATTATTAGTTGCAATTTGTTTTATTTTTTTTTACAGACACGAGGAAAATCACTTGTATGTTTTTGTAATGTTAGCTTGGACATTTAGTATTTTCCATTAATTTCAATTCCAGTGACTGAAATAATATATTTAAAAACCTCAATTTTCCAATTTTAAACATTTGCACGCCATGTATGTGGCAAAACATGTCTGAACGATTTTCTGTATTTACTTTATCCTACATGCACTTTTTATTACTGTATGTGACACATGTTTTGAGCAAATAAAATATATCTTATCTTATCTTATCTTATCCTTTGATCGCACTATGTGTATGTAAGAAACTAATCTGTCTAATGTGTCCACTGTTGGTTGGCAGTCTTTCGTTCTATGAGAGCCACACAGGCGCGGACTGGTGGATGTCACGTCACCATCATCATCATATCAGTCCGGAATCAACGACTCTTGGGAATAGGCTTCCCGTTTCTTCTGGCATAGTTCTCGGTTCTATGCGTCCCTTCTGCAGGTGTTTCTCAGGACCTTGTGAAGTCATGTCTTTCAGTTTTTGATTCTAGATGAAACCGGACAAGTTCTACTTCACCGTTTTGAGAGCAGTGGTGATGAAATGAATCACACATAACCTCCTTTTTTGAAATCGGTAAGATATGCGCGGACAAACAAACCCACATACTTACACTTATGAAAATTGGGACATATGTTTTAAAGCTGGTAAGTATTGACTAACATATAAAAAAATGTGCAAATCGAATTGATAAAGTGTGGGTTCTTATAACTTCTAGCATAACTCCTGGACCATTGTAGCGCCTGCTGTTGCCTATTCCAACCATATCTTCGGTACAAAACTCAAGTTAGAATCATAATGAGTTAGACCTCAAACATTAGGCCACTAATGAGTCACTCGTGAGATCACGACATTAGGCCCGTCCACCTCGCGGGCTCAATTGCCGACGATCGGCGTTGTTTGTGACCCGCACCTTAAGTAAGGTTAACTAATTGATGCGGACACTCCCGACCAGACCCGAGGAGCCCCGACGACGGCCGAGCGTAGGGCTGTTCTGTGTTTAGTCAAGCAACGTGTCACAAAAAGTGTGACAACTCAATTTAATTTAGTTGATCTTTTACCCTTTTTTGACAGGACGTTTTTGGAGGATATGGTTAAATGAGCTTGATTTAAAAATTATACTACGCTTCGAAGCATCCTTTTTGTTCTGCACCGACCTCAGATTGCATCCAACTTACCCTCTGGTTGCTGGCTTAACACCTTGAATTTTAATTGTAGTAGTAATTCATGTTCTTCTCTTGCTAGATCCGGTTCCAAATGCTTTCACAGACAAATAGGCAATATTTTATCACCGTACCTTTTAGATATTTACATGAACTGCTGAAGCACTTAAAACTAGGTACTGAATCTCTAACCTCTCTTTTTCTTCAAGTGTGAGTTCCATCCTTAGAGTTATGATTATGAAGTATGCGTATGTATGCGCTGGAATTAAATTAGTCGCGAGATGTGAGGGGTCATGCGTGGGCGCTTTGTGCTCATACGCGTTCACAACAGCTGCTACCAGGGACACAGAACTGTGCCACAAGTCACTGATATCATCGGGAATTATGACATGTCCATAAATGGGAAGGATTCTGGATAGTGTGAATAGTACTATGAGTTGTCTTGCTGTATAATCATGCTGTCAACCTTGCGTCTTCTATGTTGATGCACAGACAAACAATCTCGGTGTAACATCGGTACATTTAACTTAGGTTTTAGTGGACGTACAAGGACATGGTGTTCTAAGCATTCGAAGGGTCTTATGAAATCTAGTTCGGTATAACTCGTAGCCTACTACTTTTTAACTTCTACACTTCTACAAATTTGACCCTCAACATAAACGGTATCTCCCACAGTCAAACCAACATATTTTAGAAGCCAACTCACGATGGACTTTTCACTAAAATTGCTTGAATTCCTAGACATCAAGTCACGAAATTCTCTAGTCAAAGAGCGAGTTATCTTCGTGTTGATCTCGAGATGTACTTCCGTAGTAGCACAGTGATGATTGAAGTAATTAGATCATGGCATCACACGGATCAACTGTGTACCTACTTATAACAAGATGGCGCGTATTATTCACTTCCTTATTCCGAAGCTAATTGGTACGACAACACTTTACATTCGGAGAAACGCAATGTCAGGTTTTGAGGTAAATGAACAATAAAATTAAAGGAAAGAGTTTTTGGTTTGAGATTTACTATAGATTGAAAATAGTCGTTTCGTTTCAAAGTAATTTACCGACATGTTGTAACTTAAAGGAGTCGTGTAAACTGGGGTATTCAGGACAATTAATATTAATGATTGATTTCTCCTTTGATTTCTCGATTGTCCTCAACCCTTTTGTTGGGCGCAGCATCTCTGCTTCTTCCATACTCCTAATTGATTTTTTCCAATAATAAGAGTTCATTTTTACTGCGGTAGTAAACCGACAGTGATAATCTGATTTGGAAAGATTTACGTCACGAACTGTAACTGCCCTCGTTCTAGTTCTTTAATTACTTCTTAACGAGCTTTTGCTCTGAAGATCTTGCATATTCATGTAAGGAAATGAAAATTTAATTACAGTAGTATCCAGATTCATTTTATATCTTCTAGTAACCAACTGATGCAGCCCATCTAAAGCGTTTCACCTCCGGATGGTGACCAACTATTTCCAGCTCAGCTTAGAGAACTCGCGACATGCTGCGCCTCAGGCATTCGTCCTACCTTTCCCAGCTACTGGGATCTGCTTTCTAATAAGATAGGTATGTCTATGTTTTCTTGTAACTGACTAAGATTTTCACTATGATTTTAAGAAAACAAGATAATACTGGTGAAAAGTATGCCAGGTACAGAAAATCATACTAAAGGTACCTATCTCTTTCCACACAATCAGCGTCGATGGGACCTCGTTCAAATTCTATGACTTTAAAAACTTCGTAGCTACGTAGGTAAGTAAGTACCCCAATTCAAAAATTAACCGTAACACGTCAGCAGTGTCCTGGCTATAGTAGTGGCATCTTATCTCTAGGAATTGACCCAACACTTCGGCACTACAAAATGTACAATCCTTAACCAAAGAGTTCAAATATCACCACTGCACAATCTCTTTCCATACAATAAGACCCGTACAATTTATAATAAACACACGCCCATAACATGTTAATTGCTACCGATGTCTGGTCCCTAACTGCGTGGTCGTAATCATATTCCTAACGAGCTGCGCAAGACTCCCTGGTGTGACCGCAAACTGACATAACTACCAACTTAGTTTACACCTTCAGGTATACATTTTCAACTTTATCATTTATTTCATAAGGGTGGAGGAAGATTTTGTTAGTGGTTAGCAAATGTTGGTAAATCACAGAAGTAGCAACGTCAAGCAGCAATGTGATTAAATATAAACTAGTGTTCTTTATTATGTTTCATATACATTAACGGTTTCGTTCCCATTTGTAGCATTTTTTTTAACATAAACAGCCATGTATGTAAGGATCGTAGTAGGTTCTCTGCCTGCACGCGTGGTAAAAAGGTGTGAGTTTTGTATGTTATGTATAAACTGGCATATATGGGTCACAAGGACGTTGATAGAGAACCAGCTATCAGCCAATTTTAAGGAAAAGCACAATAAAGAAGTTGTCAAAAGCATTTCAGATATTGTTCAAATTGTCATGCGCTTTGGGCCCAGAGCTAATGATTTCTGTACGAAATAATTTTATGCATGAATGTGTCGCGGCGCACGCGCAGCTCGACAGCCGTCCGCGATATATAGCCTGTGGACACAAAGCAGGGGGATAAAGAAGGGCCATTCCATCTAGGACAAGGTCTTAACAATATTTCCAACCGCTGCATATCAGAAAATAATACTTATAAGTCATAAGTCATAAGTCATAAGTCATTTATTTCAGAACAAAATACATTGTGTAGAAATTTTATAAAATGGAACCTTAAAAACATAACAGTCGGAAAAATAAAAAACATGTAAAGATAAGAAAAATAACAAATTCAAGACGATAATAGTCCATACCCATTCAAATAAAAATAATTTACAATATAACAAATGGTCAAATAAAAAGGAAAATCTGAAAACAAATAAATGTTTTTTCCTAAGAATAATGCAATGAAATAAATTGTGTTAAAAAGATTAATAACAATATGTCGTCTAATTTTCTGTGAATAATCAATAATAATAATAGAATGTCAAATATGAATAAAAACAAATACTTATAAAAAGGGTAATATTATGTCATCTAATTGTAGAAATAAAATGTCAGATATAAAATTATACAGATACTATTGATAATATATATCTAATGATGTCATACAATATCTATGAGAAACACAATATAGTCCGCATTTCTAGAGTTTTTACTTATGCATAAAGTTTTAATAAATAAATAAGTAATACTACAAAATGACACTACAAAAGGACAAAAAAGGAAGAAAAAAAAAACAATACTCTGTTTAGAAGAAATATCAAAGTAATAACGTTCAACATTTATGATCATTAAACAATTTTGAACAATAATATTAAGGTTGTCGCTTATCATCTAGGTACTCATCAACGCTGTAGTAACCCTTCCTCAATAAATATGTCTTCAATTTGTTCTTAAATAAGTTTACGCTATTAATGCTTTTGAATTCTAAGGGAAGCTTGTTATATAAAAATACTGATTGGTACCTAGGACTGTGATGAACAACGTTTAATTTCGGTTGGATTGTGTTGGACAAGTCTTTTCTACGTGTATTAACTCTAACTAGTCGTTGGTCTTCAGTTTCGAATTTGGGCAAGTTCTTAACAAGACTGGTTAGCAGCACCAGTATATACAGACATGGCACAGTCAAAATATTTAGTGATATGAAAAATTCTCTGCACGAATCCGTCTGTTTTAAGCGGAGCATTGTCCTTATGGCTCTTTTTTGAATTACAAATGCCGAGTGGATATTGTACTTATAGCTATTTCCCCAAAACTCAATACTGTATCTCAGCTTGGACTCAACCAAGGCAAAGTAAACCATCCTAAGCTGGGCCAAGGTCAGTTCTTCCCTCAGGCTTCTAATTGCGTAACATGCCGAGCTAACAGACTTCGTTACTGACGATGTCTCAACCTTCCAGCTCAACAATGCATCAATGTGAACACCTAGAAATTTTACATAGTCAACCACTTCAACTTTGTTTCCACATGACAAGACTTCAAGACTAGCGTTGTTCCGAACGTTCGACCTGAATAGTACACATTTAGTTTTGTTTACATTGAGCTTGAGATTGTTTGTACCAAACCAGTGTTCAAAAGCTTTTATTAAGTTATTGATCTTCAATTCCAAATTATGTATGTTTTTTGCAGACACTATCGCATTAGTGTCATCCGCAAAAATAACTAGACTGGTGTCTGTAAAACGTTTTTTTATGTACTCAACTAAATCATTAAGGAATAGGATGAAGAAAATTGGACCTAGTACAGATCCCTGAGGTACACCTCGAGATACTGTCATTAAATTGGAGTTCAATATTTTTTGTTCTTCATCCACTACCGACTTTATCTCAACAAATTGACGTCTATTATGCAAATAAGATCGAAATAGCTTCAGAACGTTTTCCCGTATACCATAATGTTCCATCTTGGCCAGCAAAATTGCATGGTCCACCGTGTCGAAGGCAGAACTAAGATCCAGAAATAAACCTGCCACCTTGTGTTTGTCATTAAGATGGCAAATAACCTCATCGACTAATGCCTCAACAGCATCGGCTGTTCCCAATGATTTTTGATACCCGAATTGTTCTCTATTTAAAATGCGTTGCATTTGTAAGTGTTTCAAAAGTCTAGCCTTCATAATCTTTTCAAAAATCTTTGATAGTACAGGCAATAGGGAAACCGGCCTGTAGTTGCCAGGATCCGTTTTTGCACCCTTCTTAAAAATTGGAATTATCCTTGCAATTTTAAACTGATCAGGGAACAGGCCTTCCTCAATACAGTTATTATAAAATGATGCTAGTGGAGTTGCTAATATGTCAATGTTATCTTTAATCATTTTCAGGGGGATTTCGTCATAGCCTGTAGACGATTTATTGACCATCCTCTTAACAGTGTTAAACATTTCAAGGGGTGTAACTGCTTCAAAAGTCATGTTAGAGTCTACTCTGCTGGTACTTTCAGTCAGATATGTAATTGCCAATTTATGATCACAAGCTTCGAGGCAGACATTGTTGTCGAACCTTGTTGAAAAAACGTTAGCTACATCTACAGCATTATCAATAATAGTGTTGTCTATCTTTAGCATAATTTGGCCATTGTCAAGTTTTTTCGTAGCATTTTGCTGTCGATTGACTATTTTCCAAATTATCTTACTAGAATCTGATGCCATTTCTATTTGTTTCCTGACACTGATCCTTTTTGCACAACTTAAGACTTTCCTATAAGTTCTGAGATACTTGTTACGAAATTCAACAACCGAATTGTCGCATTTCGTCTTATCCAATGTGTTAAGGAAGCGTTTTACTTTGTTAGATATTCTAATTCCCTTAGTTATCCATTTGGAACCTCTACTTCTATTAATATTAACTCTCACTTTGTACTTTTTAAAGATGGAAGAGTGTAATTCCCCGAATTTGCTGATAAATGTGTTAATACCTGTGTTCCAGTTAGCCTCTAATACCTTGTTCCTAAATTCATCTATTTTCTCGTCATTATATTTTCTTTTCCAAAGACGAAGGTAATTTGTCTTCCTCTTATAGTCAACCTTTTCCAGACTTAGTGTACAGAATAGGCCTGCATGTCCGTCCGACAACCCATTGTGATCCACATTTGTGTAGTCTATGAAACTGGTAGGTAGGTTGGTTAAAATATTATCTATACATGACTCTGAATTATTCCTTTTGAAGGTGGGTGAATTAATTAAATAGCGGAAATTATAGCACGTCAGTAACGATAAAAAAGAATTGTGTTTTAAGTCATCTTTTAAGACATTTATATTGAAATCTCCACAAATTACACATAGTTTATTGAGGAAGTGCTGTAACAGTTTTTCAAGGCTATCCATGAAGCTATCAAAATTACTGTTTGAAGGAGTCCTATAGCAGCAAATAACACACAAATTTGTCTCAATATCTTTGACTCCACATACTTCGAAATAATCGGTTTTATATAATTGCTTACACACTTGAAGTTCATCCACGTTTCTATCGTTGAGTGTTAAAATCATAGAGCCACCCCTATTCTTTTTGAGTCTCGTATTATAAGACCCCATTCTGTATTTAATAAAATTAAACTGCTTTGCGAGAGTGTCATTCAGAAAATGTTCAGATATGCATATGAAATCTAGTGGGTTGGATAATTCGCTTACATATATTTCAAGGTCATCTTTTTTATTGGTTATTCCGCATAGATTTTGATGGAAGATTTTGATATTTGTGTATTGTTGTTTACTATGTTCATTCTCGAAAAAAAATTTGGGAATCATTGTGATTGTGTTCCTGATTATCGGTCTGTGAAACATAACATTTTAAATTATTATATATATTTACCATTCCGAAATAATTAATTGATCCATTATGCTTGAACATGGAACGAGGTGCAGAGACCAGGGAAGAATACCAAAATAGCGAAAATAGCGAAGGCCTATACTCAGCAGGGGTTGGAGTGGAGCATGGCTGCCAATTAAAATATGATAATGATAGCGGCGAACACTAGAAAGCAGACACTGAAGATTGAAAAGGCCAGGAGAAATTATGCAGCTGGACCAACTACGGCCAGAAACAATAGCATTTCGGGTCGAACGGTGTACATGGCTTGGTATCAGTAGCTCGGGATATTTATTCATATTTATCTTCATGGTTCAACCACTTACACAAAGCAGAGAAATTTGACAAAAATGTGGTGTACTTCCAACTTATCGCGTATTCATGGCCCCCATGATAAAGCTGAACCAACAAGAAAAATATTTGAAAGAACTTTATGAGAATTTGAGAAAGGATACTTACTTTAGAGAACGTAGAAATTGGAAGATACGGATATCATCTTAAAACAAATGGGACTTCTGCAAGTAGCTGTGAAGTATTTTTCTTTATTAACTTTATACAAGGAAATATCGTAAAGAGGTGTGAAGTTTCGCACAGAAACATAACGTTCATTTTGTGAAGGCAAATACAGATTACTAGATAAGGATGCTTGGACACCAGGCTACTCAGAGTTGATACACAACTTTCTGAGTTACTAAGATCTTTCTAATTGCAATGGAATTCATAACTCTTCTAAGCTATCCTTGCAAGGTCAAGTAACATCAGGTGACACAATGGTCTAATGGAAGCATAATCTAGACAATCGTCATCATTCTCTTGCCCTTATCCCATCATTTGTGGTCGGCGAAACATGTATCGCCATCTCATCAGACACTTCTTTTCTTGCCATATATTATTTAACACATTCCTTCCATCTGGCACAATCTAGATAAAAACCTTTTATTATTTGCTGAAATAAACATGGTATTTACGCATGCAGTAGTATTATTTAATCAACAATCACAGCCAGAAAACATCACTGCTCAATTCATCGCTACGTTTGCGGCCAACCTTAAACACTTTAGTAATGTTTTACAAGAGTGTGACATTTTAATTTTTTCCACAGTTAGAGGAGAAATTAAAATTGTCAAAAGGATTCGTTATGATCCTTGAACTTCCAGGTTTATATACTTCGATACATTTATTAATGCTTTTACGACTTTTAACTTTATTATTTGAATACTAGAATATGTTTTTGGTTGGGAAGTTCGAAATATGGCTACATTTTGTTGTAGAAAAGGTGTTTGAATCAAATTATGAGTCTTGATAACGCGAGCATGCACTGTGCAGTTAATTTAGAATAATATTAAGTATAAAACCAATAATAAATGTGTTTTGCTGAAGTTACTGTAGTGTTCTTAAGTTAATCTGTTGTATGTCTCTTTGGAGACTCATTTTTGCGATTTGTTTACAGTTTTACGTTTAAAACGATAGGTGCATTTTGTTAGTTTCTTTTGATGTCATGTAAAATATATTTTTTAAGTGAAAACTTCTTTAGGCGCGTTGAGCACTTTTTGGGTGAACAAATATCATGGCACTCGCGCGACCGTCACCTAACGATTCCTAGCACTCGTAGTCGATCCGCTACGGCGTAGCGCTACTTAGCGTTCGCGGGGCACAACACGTAGCAGATTGTAGATTACATATTGATATTTAGTTTTCAATTCTATCGGTAGTCCCCAAAGACTGTCTCGCATTTATTTTTCTTTTATAACGGGGACAACTGACATCCAGCTTGGAGAGGCATGACAGACTTTTACATTTTATAAAAAAAAACACATTTTTACCATAGTTACCATGTAACATACCTACGCGTGCATGATGACTACATGTCTATGAATGCAGACAAAGCAAAATAAGGACATACGGATCTCAAAAGGTACTTCTATAGTTTCTGAATACCCCGCGAAAAATGGGATGATAGGGCAAAATTGTACCTATGTGGACCCTACACTAGTTTTCTTTAAAGATTTTTTTTCAAAATTTAAAGGACTAAATTGATCTCAGTCGAGTATTATAAAAATAGACAAACATTCCTAATAATAATAGAATACACGATACCTAATAAAAAAGATATTAGTACCTACTGTGCCATTCGGGTGGTCAGAATAAATGTGTCAGCATTTAATCCCAAAGTCACGATTTGCTGTAATCAAACATCGAGCATGTTTTGTTGAACTTTTACAAATATCACTAGAAAAGATATATCGTTTGACACATCTGTATTAGAAATTACCATACTAACTTATTATTTCAGTCAAGAAATCTAATTTAAACGCCTATCAAGCTGAAACAAACCTTACGACATAGGAAATAAGACTACTATTTTGTATCACGTGTTAACTGTATCGAAATATTCTTGAGTTGGTTTTCGAGATAGGCGTCACAAAACGGACAGATGGACGCGTAAGTCACCTGATGGTCAGTTCAGATTAAATATTGTAATAAGATACGTCCATCTTTTTGACTAGAATCGTCATAAGTTTGACTACTGGGGAATTTTGATGTTTGCCGGTAGGTACTGGGAGAATTACATTGTTACAATTTATCACTGACTAGCTGACCCACGCAACTTCGTCTGCGTCACATTTATGAGAGAAAAAGCTCACAAAAGGAATAAATTTTCCCCGTTTTTGCAACATTTTTCATTTATGTTCCGCTCCTATTGGTCATAGCGTGATGATATATATATCCTATAACCTTCCTCGATAAATGGACTATCCAACACAAAAAGGTTTTTTCAATTCCAACCAGTAGTTCCTGAGATTAGCGCGTTCAAACAAACTCTTCAGCTTTATAATATTAGTATAGATTTTTAGTTCTGACTGATGGTTTCCCACGAGGATATCTGAATTTTCCAGAATTCATTTGCAGTTTCTTCTTGATCTCAATTAGTACATAAAATATCTAAATTCCATTTCTACGTATATTTTTCAGTGTTTTGTGTCATGCATGTCATGGGTACACTTATAGATAATTATGGAACAGATAACCAGTAGCACCTACCGTGATTGATTTTACTCCATTTCAAAGAATCTGAAGATATTAAGAAGGCCTAAAAGATGGAATGGCATAAAACTGTGATGCTATATCTCAGTAACGTCTGAACGCCAAATGACACAATAAACAACTTTGTTTTTTATGCTTTCATTGACAGCAACCAGTTGTTTTAAGCTATTACGGTTCATAACTAAACTTATAATAAATAATAAATATCGCTCGACTTTAACACAGAGCGCCACCTAGTGCCACACTAAGCAAAGCTTGTGTCGTGGACACTAGATAGTTGATATACTACATATATACTTTTTTGTTTGTAAATACATACTTATTATACATATAAACATCCATGACTCGGAAACAAATGTCCATGCTCATCACACAAACATTTGCTTCTACCGGGATTCGAACCCAGGAACCTAAGAACGTAAGGCAGCGTCACTATCACTACGCCAATCGGGTCGTCAACTTATCTATATCTTATATCTCTATATGTTCCGTGGTTGTTAGTTATCGTATTGAGATACCGATATTTCGATTTCGGCGCTGTTGACAGCGCCATGATGGCGGGTTGACTGCGGGATATCCCGTAAGTGACATTTTAAGTTAGCAACCAGTTGGTTTGTTAACGAAAAAAATTGGTTACAGTAACGATGCTTTCGAGAAACCCATCTTGGATGTAAAGCTTGCGTTTCTCGCAAGCATCGTTATTGCAACCCAAGTTTTCTGTACCTAATTAGCGATCGAAAGGTTGCAATTTTGTCGTTATCTATATCGAGACTGCCCTACAATTTTCATCGCTTTGTCCCATTTGTTGTAAGTTTATTTAAATGCCTAACCTCATAGTTTCCCCAACCTCTAGCCTACCCAGCACCTTGGATCCACCGCCCCGCTCAAGGCACCACGCTCCCCCCAGCCAGCCCAGGTGCGGCTTCCCATGGCCACCCCACGACGCTCCGTCCATGAAACATTCGATAATAAGTGGCCACTTTTAATTCATTATAAATACGTAATTGTCGGAGGGGAAGTCACGCTTTGATTCTGTGTTTAGGAATATTGTGATGTGGAACTTGCTATAGTTGTTGTGCTAGTTTATTAAACTATCGGTGAATGTTTAGTTTGTCTATACATAGGTAATATGTGACTTAGGTAGGAACTCACATAAATAAATCATACGAAAAGGTTTTGGTTTCAGCATACGAACAATTTTTACGGTTTTTTTCATTCAAATATTCAGAAGATGGATCTGTTTTATGGTGATCAGTTCTTTAGCAAAGAACCACTCTAAAATTTTGATCTAATAAACGAAAACAAAATATGGTATGATTTATTTATTTAAACTTTATGCACATAATGTACAAAGGCGGACTTGGAAATTTTCTACCAGAATACCTTAGGGTGATGCAGAGATGCCTGCCGGGGTTGCGGGCCTGTTCGAAAGAGATACCGCGGTCCCGGAACATAAAGGGCGAGAAAGGAACATGGATGGGTTTTAGTCAGTAAAAGTCTGACACTCCCTCCCGCTCCGCCCAGAGTGGGAGAAGTCATTTGATGATTTCCCATCCGAAAAAAAAGGGTGATACAGAGATAAAACAGTAGGTTCAATAGTATAGACAATTATGAAGAATAAAATATAAAAATAAATACATAATTATATACATACTGTATACAACAAATTATAAGAAGTGTGGAAAGATAAAAAACAATAAAAAACGTAGATGAAGAAAACAAACAAATTAATTGTGGGATAACTCTGCCAACTTTTTATGTAAGTGCTCGCGAGCTTTTACACTCTGGAACAAGCGATTTTCTTCAATGGAATAAGTTGGACCGGAATCATGACTGCTGTCCCAACTCGCAAAAGACAAAGATGAAAATCCTTAGGATTTGAAAGCCAACCTTCAGAGGAGAGGCACCGAAAGTATAAGAAAGAAGTTTTCTTCAATATTGCTGAGGTGAAAGTCAATACTGCACAATTAAAAAAAAAGAAAAAAATACTAATTGGGACTGGTAGCCTAGCTTGGCCAGTAGACCAAAAGACTTACTTCCACATTCCAACTTAATAAATAATACTCAGTAAATCGTAACTACTGAAATAACCATTTTCCCATAAAACATCTTTATGAAGATTGCTTACAGTTACTTAGATACTCAATAGGGTGACCACGCGTCGCGGGGGGCGGTGGGAACTTACAAGGAAATCTCCGATAACCACTCGACATGGGTGGATACACTAGCAAGTGGCTCCTGGGGATGTCGAATTTATAAGTAGATGATTCTTTAATAAGATCAAATTTTTATAAGAAATCGTGTGAGAAAAATTGTTGGGAAAGTATTAGTAGAGAGTAAATTAAAAACTTATTTATAAAAAAAAGAATCATGTTAGTAATAAGTACTATTGCAGAAATACCCATAGCCATGGGAAATTCCCAATAAAAGACTGTGGAGTTTGTGTGTTTATTACGACTGGTGTCTTATCTCCAGACAAACAAAACAAATAGTGTTTCAGATAACAATAATCAACATCATTGAATCATGAGATGAATCTGCTAAAAACCTTGCTGATAGGCACGTATCAGTCGTGATCGTAATCATAACCATAGATAAGACAGAAAATGTCAAAATATACCATAGAGAAAAATGTCAACCACCCGAAAAGAAACTAAAATTAAAAAACATAAACCACAAATTAGAGCGTTCGTAAATAATTAAAGCGCTCTGTCCCCAACAAGACTAAATAACAGTTTTGTACAGTCGGCCACAAAATTACCGAACGTAAACGGGACGTCCGTCGCGTCGTTTAATCGCTTGCATATTGTATTGGATCATTTTATTATGGAAACAAGCGTAGCGCGTGGGGGCGGAGGGGCGGAGGGGTGAATGGGGGGTGAACGTTGTACATTGCTGGTTTTAACTTACCTACTATTGAAGCTATGTTTTGTCGAGGTAAATCTGTTATGTACATGTTTGGCAGTTGCTAGCATTAGGTATTTCTAAGTATGGTTTTGAAACAAACTGGGGTTGAAAATACCTACTTTCATATATTATTAATGATTGACAAAACCATCACTGGCTAGCATGATATGCTGTAATCCATCATAACGCAGATAAAAAGTGTACTTCCTGAATAAGTTTAAGATATGATTTACATTCACTTTTTCAGGGTTTCTGTCAATTTGTCTATTGACAGATTGACAGATACCGAACAGATACCCTAAAAAAGGGAATGCTAGTGCGTGAAGACTATATAGTAAGCCTTTAGTTCAACAGTGGGTGATGAACAGATACCAATGATAATTCCATTGATCATTAAAATATTGATCACCCTTTACATATCAAGTTTCCTCCGTGCTTAGGAAAGTACGCTGAGCCGTTAAATTGGTCCTGGCTGTCATTTGTAGATCTTTGGCAATCGTTACAGGTAGTCAATGGCCCAAAAAGTCGGACAACCAGTCTTATCAAGGGGTATACTACCCAGTACTAACTGGGTTGTGGAGGTCAGATAGGTAGTCGCTCCATGTAAAATACTAGTACTCAGCTGCATTCGGTTAGACTGGAAGTCGACCCCAACATAGTTGGGAAAAGGCTAGGCAGATGACAAAATAACAAAAATAAGAAAACCATGGAAACTTCAAACCAGTTTCAAACAACAGGAACAAAATGTTAACCAGAAACCACCAATGTAGTTGAAACAGCTCGATTCCCTCACATCCACCTCACGAAGGTGTCCGTGAGAGTCAGGTCAGCTGGTGGTCGGCGCGCGGTGTTTTGCCGCGGTCATAGTTTACTTCATTACCTTACTTAGTTATGTGCGTCCGAGGGGCGCAATTAAATGTTATTAGCTTTTAACTAGCGGCTTGAACACACATTTTTGATGTAAAGTGTGTTTTAGGTTTTAAGTATTGTTTAAGTGTATTATTTACCTATATTAACTAGTATTCTTCTTTGGCTTCGACTATATTCTACTTCACCAACAGCTTTTTTGTGCCTCCGGTAATCATAAGAGAGTCCTACCGTCTTATTTCGTTGACGATCAAAAAACATTTAAACTCAGCCTGATTTGAATTAAATGACTTAAAATTTTGTGTTTGTAGTTTGTCATGTAGTTCTAGTTCCACTTCTACTATCATGTTTTACTCTTCCAAATTAAAGAAGGATGGAGTCACCTCCTGATTCAGATCCTAATTTGGGACTGACCAATTCTGATGAGATTTGTGCAAAAGCACCCAGCAATGGAACTATCTTAACAATAAATTAATCGCAAATCGAAATTAGTTCGATCTGGCAAATCTACACAGAACCTATTATAAATATAAACGCAAATCGAAGCTATTAAAAAATTGCTCAGTATTTTCCGCGTATCGTGTAATTATGTCGTGTGTAATGTCAGCTGCGCAAGTGCGCACGGCTGCGACAAGCGACGCGGCGACGACGTAAGCGCACGATACCGCGCGATCGCTGCACCCCCGAGTAGTCAATATTAAATGATCCACCTCCCTTACGTGCAGGAGGTTAAATATGGATCGAGGATTAAGGTCAAGATGGACTGGGCTTCCAGATAGTCCAATGGAGTAAACGTTTCTCAAGATACTCGTACCTATTTTTTAAGTTAGCAGATTGGAATAGTCTGAGATGGTAATATGTGAAGATAGCTTGGTGTCGATATATAGGTGTCGTATCAATGTTTTAATCAGTTATAATTTAGTAATGGTAGACTGGTAGAAAATGCCCAAGGCATTAAGTGCGCCTTTGTACAGTTTTTACTTGTGCATAAAGTTATATAAATAAAAAGTTAAGTAGTAAGTAAGTTAAGTTATATATATAAATAAATAAAATAATGATAAATATTTTTTGAAAAAGACTTGTAGGCCAGATTAAAAAAGAAAAATTTGGAAAAAAAACATAAACATTAGAACTTGTGGTCACCCTTTAAGTTTTTGTGGATGTTTCTGCCATTTGCTTACACAAAAAGAAAGGATTTAGCTTAAAACAGTAATTACCTACAGAATAGCATATTTCAGAGGATCTGTGAAAACGTCCATGATTTTGATGTTGAATTGAAGATCATAAATTGGTAGTGAAGAGCGATGGTTGGCGAATTATTTTTAATTTCTTATTAATTGAACAGTTCTAACTGCCCCTTAATAACAATGCATATGTATATATAAGTACATCGAATATAATACCGAGGGAAATATTATGATATATAATGTAATGTTGCTCAAAGTGTTTCAGGCTACTTTCATGTAATATTCAGGCAGTAATGACCGCTATGGACGGCTTGTTCCGACATTTTGTTCCAACTGACAATTTTCCGTTTGTGGCGTAATATGTGTTTAAAAGCAATTTTATTTGGAAAATGGACGTTTTATTTATGTAGTGGCATGTGTAGGTTTTTGTTTTGTTATGTAAAAAGTTATAGTCAAGTTGGAGCTATTTCAACAAGTTGTTTATCTAGGTTGGTTATATCGATCTTTTCTATTTCAAAAACTCCAAGAATTTCTGGTTTTAACTAAGGGAGGAAATTCACAGATGAAACTGAACCGCGTTTAAGGGCTGTCAATTTCAATATTCAATAGCACTGATGAAAATCACAGCTCTTGAACGCAGGTCAAATGTACTGATTGCGATCAGTTTTATTTTATCAATGTTTGACAAAGAAAAATCTGTATAAATCTGGTTTTTTGCTTGAGCAGTTCGGTACAATTGTCTTATCTTTTTACCTTACATTTTCACCTGACATGTCAGGCGAGGACAGACGTTCTGAGGGCCAAACAGTAAATATTTCGCAATATTACACAATGTGCTGCAATAGGTATAGGTATCGCAGATCTTCCTGATTGATAAGATTAGCTCTTAATACTAGTCTGTGGTGAAGATAATGTACATGACACGACATTTTTTGATTTTGTTTTGGTATCAATGAAATCAGGCATTCATTCACTTTAATTACTAGTGGAAACTTTTAACTTTCAGATGTACATACTGTGGGGTTTCGGCTTTGCCCTTCGTATACTGTAATAGACATTGGGAAAAATACTGCGACTTATAACTAACTAGCCAATGCCCGCGGCTTTGTCCGCGTAAAATTTATACAAAAACCTTCCTCTTGAATCACTCTATCTATTAAAAAAATCCGCATCAAAATCCGTTGCGTAGTTTTAAAGATCAAAGCATACATAGGGACAGACAGACGCGGCGGGAGTCTTTGTTTTACAATAAATGTAGTGATGTAAAGCTGAAATCGAGACCCCGTCTTGGGCAAGCGAGGTAATCAATGCTCGTGACTTCTCGGTACAAGAAGGGGCGTTTGCCCAACAGTGGGGTAGTAACAGGCTGGTATAATTATTTTACTACAATAGTGTTGATAGAAGAGTCCTTTGAGACGTTTCACTCATCTATTCATTAATTAATTTAGTGAAAAGTTATATGGTAATCGGTAGAATGAGGAAAACGTCACGACGAAAGTTTTCATGAATGTGGATGGCTACATAAGAGGGGGAATACCAAAGAAATGACGGATTGGCTGTATGAAAGATAATATGGTCAAAAAGGAGTGACTCATGAGATGACGGTTAATAGATACGTGTAAATGGGGGAAAAGATACGCTGATTGCTGCGCCGACCCCAAATAAATGGAAGTACGGACAGGAGAATAAAGATAATTACAATAGTGTTATTAGTATATTAAGGTCACTTGACCTAGATAGCTATACATTTAGGTACTATTGCACAAGCTTACTCAATACCTATTATATCATGAAAATGAGATGATATCTGCTGATTTTATCAAAACATGTTACTGTCCTGGAGTATCTCGTGGATACAAGATCACGATAACAGAACATTACAGACAGTTTTCATTCATCGTCGTTTGGAAACTTTATTCAGAAATGTGAAAATCACTCT
Source organism: Xestia c-nigrum (assembly GCA_916618015.1). NCBI lineage: Eukaryota > Metazoa > Arthropoda > Insecta > Lepidoptera > Noctuidae > Xestia > Xestia c-nigrum. The sequence goes on along the minus strand of OU745252.1, from coordinate 25,358,159 downwards.
ACAGCATCTATGACTCAGACAAGAGACGTTACCACGAAGAAAACCAAGTAAGTATAATAACATACAGATACGAGCATACACTAATGCCTTTGCCTTATGGAGCTGGGCAGAAACCCACAGAACACATCCTTCATCATGACCCTTTTTTGAAATTAGCCTGTACTGTCCCAATGGCCTCCCCAACTCCGTTCATGTGCTCTTTTGCCGTGCCTCCTCGAACCAACTCTCCTGGCTCCGCCTATGATTCCTATATACTCATTTTGCCTCGTCCACAAACTATAATACTGGAGACAATAAACTATAAACTAATCAGGTGCTCCATACAAAATTTATATTATTACTTGACCATTTTGCGGCTATGATATTCTTCCATTGGAGAAAGTTGTTCATTTTGATGGTCTGTATAAATACTCCATAAGTTTAGGTAATTCCTAATCTAACACCATCATCAACAGAACAAGTCACCATAAACATAACACGGCATAATATTAAAATGAACCATCACATAGCTCGGCACACAATCTCCTCACAATCAGAGGAAGGTGTCAAGGTAACCGAACACTCACAAACAGCCACATACCGAGAGCTGTGATTGGCAGCTCCTGAGCAGAATGACACTACCACACGCATGGACAGAAGACAGAAGGCTCACCAAACTGAAAACCTATAAAACTCCCCTTGAGAGACCCAGTGCGGGTTGTACAATAACTATATATCTATTGAAAAATACTTAGAATACTCAATTATTTATGTATACGTACTACAACTAGAACTACATTTAATTACAAAAAAAAAACTAAACTACCTCCATATTTCCAGACAAAGTATCTACTCCTCCACATCGCTGTCAGGAAACATGTCCAGAAGACTGGCAGCATTGTCACGTTGAATGACAATGCTAATTCTTTGGCCAAAGGAAGAGCATTTACAAAGATAGTGTTATTAAAAAAAACATACAAGTAAAAGATTAACATTTATATGATACTAGCTTCTGCCAGCGGCTTCGCCCGCGTGAAGTTTGATAATTGTCCCATGGGATCTTCTACCGGGATAAAAAGTACCCTATGTGTTAATCCAGGTTATAAACTATCCTTGTGCAAAATTTCATCCAAATCCGTTCGGTAGATTTTGCGTGAAAGAGTAACAAACATACATCCATCCTCACAAACTTTCGCATTTATAATATTAGTAGGATATACTTATAGTATTTGATATAATTATATATATATAGTATTTTATATATCCTTGTACTTTATCGTAGTTGTAATAAAATTATTCGTGAAGTTTCAGGAATGACACCTACCACTGCTTGTCTCTGCATCACCTAAAGGTTGACTGGTAGAGAATGCCTATGGCATTAAGTCCGCCTCTGTACTTTGTGCTTGAAGTGTTAAATAAGTAAATCTTAACATATTTTGGTGTTATAAGAGATCAGTATGTACCTACCCTGTCGGGCACAGCAAGATTAGGAAAGAGGACAGCGCTCTTCCTTACAGTAACAATTCAATAATATTTTTATTAATTATTCTCTCTGAATCACTTGCGTTCAGTCACTTCAGTTTTATAAACAGAGAAACTGCGTCAAACGAGCAAGATAGTGATAACTATGACTTGGCAGACATCTGCAAATACAAGATTGTTGAATTCGTTTTTTTTTGTCATTTTCCCTATTCTTTTTGTTACAAAAAGGAGCATAAATTGACCTGTTGATTAAAATCTATAAAATGTTTGTAAAACTGCAACAACAAACTTACCGGCCTAAGACTCTTTCTCAATGTAATGAAATTGTAAATACCTTCTGATTTACTTGCGTGGTAATACAGAAATCATGATTGGCAGCGCCTGCGCAGCGCGTCGGTAGCGCGAGAGAACTGTCAAAATGATCTAGAAAACCTGACAGGACTATAAGAAAGCTGCTTCGGGATTCTGACCCTAATTGTACAGGGATAAGGACGGGAGTTCGGGCTAGATTCGTCTGTTTGTTTATTTGTTTGCAGTGAGGCGTAAGTTCACTTTGATTTGCCGAAGCGGTAGGTCACTAGGGAGAGTATGGTTTTGTGGGATTATGAGATATGTACGAAAATACCACCACCTTAAATACCTAACTAAAGACTAATGGAAAAATTAAGGAGCCGAACTTTATCATGATTTATAGACGGTTATTCAATAAAACAAAAACTTCTTTGTGCAGATACTACCTACTTACTCAAAACTATAAATCATTAATTATATCTTAAAACATCTAACTAAACATTTGAAAGCCGTAAAATCACCATTGAATTTGTAATCTTTTAATCATCATCAGTTTTAAATCAACTAATTTAACAATACTTAGGAAGTCATGGTCACCGCAGGTCAAGTGTCAAACCGTAACTTGTCTGACATCATAATACAGGCGTTATCTCCGCGCACCGGCGCACGCGCAGCCCGGCTGTAACCCGACGCAGCACCTATGTCATAGCGACACGATGTTTTTATTAAACAAGCATTTAAATGTAGAAATTATAATGTTAGTGTAATCTTGTGTAATGGCAACTACTGAAGAGAGTTTAAAATGTTTATTATTCCTGTTCTGACAGTAACTAACTATGGAAGCACCAGATAGTTCTTATAGTTATGAAAATTAACGGACTAATGAAAGTCAGTGAATTAATGGAAAAGTGCTGAGTATTTCGGTCGGAGTCGGTTTTTCTGAGTGATGGCAAAAGGCTCGACCCTTAATACATGGCTGATGCACGACTTAAACATAAATAGCGAAATATGTACAACACAACTCCAACCACAAACTAACGTTGTTGATTAATAGGTGAAATGTTATGTTATGATAAAAATGAATATGATAAAAAAACGGCGAATTAAAAATAGTGAAACCTGAAATAAAATTAAAAAAATAAATAATTATATATTTTCAGTCTTTTGCAACAAACATATTAAAAATGTAAACTGCAGTTTCTTATTTGATCAATGCACAACAAAACAAAGTTTCTAAGCAGTATTACTTGAACTATTGTGTGCTCTAAGGCAGCATGAAAATCACATTTACGCACAATATTTTAACAAAAGAATCGAACGAATAATGGACATTATTATAACAATATTGTTGTGATTCACAACTTGAGACAAAACAACATTTATATTTACTCATTCATAATTATTTACTTATTCTGTAATTTATTACAGGTAAACGACACACAGGTGCTAAGGAAAAACAACTAGTATTGTAAAAAAAGTCGATAATTTATAGAAAACATTATAGTACCTATGTAGAATTTGCTACATTTTTTAGTATTTTTCAATGTATTTTTGATTTACGCTATCATATGAGTAGGGTGACTACATACCTTAGTCTTTTTTTTTAAGAAAACATACAAAAGATTATCAGTTTGCCATTATTTATTTCCTAGAAACGACTAAATTAAAATTATTATCATTTTAAAACAAAATACACTGTTTTAAAGATAGATTAACATACAAAACAAACAATTTGATAAAAGACTGCCAATTTAGACCGTCAAAAGAATTCTCCAATGAATATGCTCAATATAAAATCAAATCCAACTCACTACATAGACGTAATACAATTTAACATCTTTTAAAACACACCATTAGGCCTGTAACTTGACACTGTACAGTAGCGACAAAAGATTACGATCTAAAACCATATTAGTTTTCACTAAACTAAGCACCGCTGCGCGATGCATTGTACGTAGATTTGTATCTTTTTGTGCAATATTGGCGTGAGATAGTGCATCGGCTTTTATTGAAGTTACAATTATTTTTTAATGCCCTTTTGGTATTATTAGCTGCTCAAAGCCACCAGCCAGCTTTGATACAGTGACCAGAGGGAATTCAAACTTGCGAATACAGTTTTAAAAAGCAACAATTTGAAACGGTCAAGGAATATTTATTCGAAACTGTTGCAAAATGTAATTTTAACTTTTAACAAAAAAAAAACTACTTACTAGGTAAAGGTCGTGACACCAAGAATTTTAAGAAAACCGACACAAGAATAAGCAATATAAGCATGCTCATCAAAATAATTAAATAAAGATTTGTATGTAAATTAGCATTGATTATTTATTGATTCAAAACAGAAATAAATAATGAACTATTCTTTTTTATATAAAACTGATGAAAATTTTAGTAAATCTATGTAAATTTAAGCATAACCAATACAAATATCATGATGTTATTAATTTAAAAGCATCTATTTTTATTGATAAATAACAAAAGCAGAAAAAAAAACTCAAATTTCATACTTTCAAATATTTAAATGAAGCCCCTAATGACCGCTACTAGAATAAAATGTTTCCACTTAGTATGCAAGAGAAAATGGCTACTTTACTTGCTAATCTTAATGTTAACATCTCATTTAGACATTATTTTTTATTCAAAATGATACAATCGATGCTTTTATAGTAACGCAAAAGCATATTAGAATAACAAGATAACGACTACCGAAAATAGAATTATTCTTAGCTACAACCACAATCATCTTTGGTCCAAATCGATATGTTTTTGTGATTTTTGTGACAAAAATCTAAGTCTCGAATTTCGAAACCGCCTCAATCCGCTTCATACCGGACATAACCACAAAATAGGAAGACAACACGACAAAACAGAAATTCTCAAAAAAAAACTATTGTCACTTTCCGAAACACTGAATAGGATTATCAATTATTTGGTCACCCTAAATAGATGCGTATCTTCATTCATCGAAATATGATCAGCTTATTATAACGATATTTGCTAGTTTTCGGCCTTTGTTGGTCCAAATAGTAGACAGAGGCGATAAGGAGCACTATTGTGAGCTTGTGGACCCAATATTAAGTTTCGTTAGTTTGTTTTCGATGGCAGATAAGTAACTGTCATTTTATTCAAATTTTATCGTTATTGTGCAGGATCTGGTTTTGTTATCGGCAGCTAATAATGTTAAGCATATAATGTTGAAATGGTCTTATGATCGAGTATTATTACACCTTTATAATGCTTTCATGCCATGTCATCCGGGAGTGGAATAATTAAGTGCGGTGAATTCTCGTTTTGTTTTCTTTACTCATCATAACCGGCTCTGATAAGATCACTCTAATTCGTTAGTAAATGTGATGGTCTAGTTTTCAAGTTCATAACAGTCACACAACATAACGGCTTGATTAGTCGCGAGTTATAAGATCTAGAGTTAGTTGATCAGCAATTGTTGAAATTAAAAAGATAACTTTGACTAGAGCACTACTGCTGCAAAGTTTCATTATTGTCTACTTCTACGTAGATTTCACTTTCGCTTTGCACATTTATTAAATCAGGGTATTAAAATACAATTAGTTTGTAGAGTTAGAAACAATCTAAGATTAAATAAATACCGGGGGTAGGGTTAATAGAGGAACATCTCACTCATGAGAATGAAAAAATGTAGTAGAGGATAAAACAATTCAGTTGTTTCTAACAATGCGCACCTAGGATTAAATTAATCAATTGAAAGTTCTCCTCCACTGCCACGTGAATATTTCACACGCACATGTCAAAACAAATCCTATTATTTTAAGTACTTATTTAAACATTATTGATTATCACAAATTCTTATCCAAAAGATAGTGAATTCGGAAATATTAACCTGATTGCGTTACAAATATTTAGTGTTTTATCTGTGTTATTTATGTACAGTGATAATATTTTGATCCGATTACAACAATATGATAAGGAGTCATTCTGACATGGTGTTTACCCTATCATTGTGACATTGGCCCTGATTACATTGTTTCTCTAGTCATCTATTTGCAAAATATTTTAACGTATTTGGAAAATATTCTTACCTAAAAGACAGATCTCGTAAGAGATGTCGGAGAAAAAACAGCCAAGCTAAGGTGGGAGTGGGCTGGCTACGTAGCGCGAATGCCCCCGGAGAGGTGGGCGAAGATCGTCACTCACTTGCACTCACTGGTCGCCTGGAGGAGGGAATCGCCGTCGAAGCAGCGAAGATAGTGTGACGAATTGACGATCTGATCTTGATTGCGGGGCATACATGGCCAGACATCGCACAAAATAGACATTTTGGAAGGAAAAAGTGGAAGCCTTTGCCCAACAGTGTGACACATGACAGGCTAAGAAAAAAAAAACAGACAGTTATTCCTGGGGAGCTCGTTCCGTCCCTTCTTCTTCCAGCTAAAACGCTAGGCAGTGACACAAAAAGTGTTTTGGGAACTGTCTCTATAATTTTTACGTTCAAAGACTGCTCTTTATCAGCCTGATATAAATGACTTTGGTATTGGATTAGCACAAGAACGATAACCACTTGTCTAGATCCACAAAAGATCTTAGTAAACTGTCCAACGTTACGGATCTTTTTCTAAACTAATAGCTGAAATCTACTGTATCTTTATAAGCACATATTGCCTCACCTGTAGTGCAGACATAAGCGATGTATACAAAAAGGTAGATACTGAAATATATAAGCAGTAGCAGAAATCAATTAACGCAGTCGTACCTAATTATTATCACAATTTCTTGTTAATGTGCAGAATGAGAAATCAAGAAACGTGGGATGTAAGAAGCCCATATGTGAGAAGTATTACTGATTGCTTTATGACGACTCATGAAGAAATATAGATGAAGAATAAATGCTGCGCCAACTCCAAAAAGTATGGAAAGAGCTTAAAAAAACATCAACATGATGAATGAGAAGCCAACCCTAACATAGTTGATGATGAGTGAATGAAAAGAAAACCTGCCGGAACTAGTTATCTAGAAAGTGATAAGTGCATTTGTTAATGGCGCGCCTTTCGTTAAGTTCCAAGTTATCGACACGTTTTCTGTGCTATCAGATAAGGGTTCACGTGCAGCTAATCATGCTAATCATGCAACAGAAGCTGGAACACAAAGTCACAGAGCGACCTTCACCGATAAGAAGGGAGGTGCGCGTGAGTAATGACATGTTTTAATATGTTTAATAACAATTGTACAATTCCGAAGACCACACCTACAAACCGCAATGGCAAAGCCTCCTAATCACAATAATAAGTATTGCAGTCACATCACATGGTTTATATGTACGTACCTAACGGCATCTGCGGAACCGTTTCCTTTTCCTTTCAAATGCCTTCACAAATCTTCGAAATTAAATGAAAATTTAAATATGTTGGATAGAAGCTGCTTCCGAGCCAGTTTTGGACTGAAACTTCGTGTGCAATGACAAATCATATTATCATTAAAATCATCAATCAACCTTTTTTAAGTTCTTTAAATCACATTGAAATGAAACGTTTCTTATGTACTTACTTTGGAAAGAAAAGAAATGTGCCGGAAAACCTTTTAATTAATGAGCTTTAAAATGCTCAGGGAAAGTAATAACATTCGGAAATCAATATTACCTACTGGTTAAAAATGTTGCAGGCCATTCCGAAACCACTTTTAATTAAAAGTGAACACAATCTAAACAACAGATACATAATAACTTTCACACCCGCAATAAAACATTCCATGATTCATATAGCATTGTATCCGATTCCAAGCAAATAATAGAAATGCTGTACAATATACATACATATGTTTTTAAGTAAAATAACAGCATGACTGTTAGAACACCGTAATGTATTGTGTGTATGCAAATATGTGGCTATTGTGACGAGCGGGGCCGTGGCGTGACGGTGACGGGACGGGGGCGGGACGGTGACGTAGCGTGAGGTGTGAGGGTGGAGGTTTGTAATTATTTTGATGGTATTTGTTGTTCATGTATTGGGACTTTATTTAGCTTTGTAAGCAAACACACCTGTTCTGACTTTCAAGGTACACACACTTTTAAGGTGTTGTGGGCAAACTGTTGAAAATGCAGTGTAGTATTCCTTTTTTTTTTTTTTTTTAGGATGGGAAATCATCAAATGACTGTCTCCCACTCTGGGCGGAGTGTCAGACTCTTACTGACTAAAACTCATCCATGTTCCATCCTCGCCCTTTATGTTCCGGGGCCGCGGTATCTCTTTCGAACGTATCTCTTTCGAACAGTGTAGTATTCCTCGATAAACGTTTCCAGGAGAATGATGTGGTTTTAGATGTTGGCTGACATAATCATTCTTTCTTCTCTAGCGAAGAATTATCATTCAAAAAGGTTAAAATTGAGGAAACATAAAGGCTGGGTAAGAAAGCCTTGCCCATACAGGACCAAAACGTAGCTTTTTGAAAATAAAAACGTGACCAGAATTCCTTCAACTTCTCACTTACCTTACATACCCCTCTATTTACTTCCCATACAACCAAACACCACACATCACACGTCACGCACCTGCTCCACCAATCGGGGCGTATAACAACGCAGTAATGAGCGTGACTTGCGCCCGCGCACCTCCACAGCCCTGTGATCGCGCCACCGCCTCAGTTATCTCCGATGAGAGCGCTGTTTCCAGCAATTGTTTGCGTAATTAGCAGTTTTGGCTTAGAAATTATTTAACTACAATGGTACAAATAATAGTTGGTGTTATTATAGTGTTGGTTCGTTTTAACGCCTTTTCTCGTAAAGGGTGGGAATGGTCGGTGTTGTGTGTCGGCGTATCAAACGCGTATGACGGAGGTTCTTTGGGTCAGATAATATCTAGAATAAACTGTCATTAGTAGTTAGTTTAACACCTGCTAAGAAATTGGATATGAGTTGTCTTAATTGGATTAATGGTAGTTTATACTGAGGTTTTGAGTTTGATTTTGTTCTGGTGCACTGTCAGTATTTAATAAGCACTCTTCTGACGTCATCTTGAAGATCATATGAAGTGTTCTTTTGCACAGTGGCAGAGCCAAATTAATTTCGTAACCGGTAGTAGGAACCCAAAACTCATAACAACCACTGTGGTTTCTGAACCCTGTATGAAATGAGTCAATGACTCAAAAAAAGCATTCAGTGTTCCAGTCCCCAACCATCAATTTCCCCATTTCTAAGATAACTAAACAGTTCTCAATCCAATTCCCCAGCAGACGCACGTTATCAGCGTCAATAAGGCGATTTGTACCCAAACACCTGACCTGTAAGAGGTGGGACCAATAAAAATACTTGTGGCTCAATGGTACCGCGGTGGTACCGTTCGGTACTTCGGTACCATTAGTGGCGTAATGAAGCGGTCGAGCTGCTACCAAATGTATCGTGTACGTTATTGGTGACATTATTAGTGTACATTGTTGTACGGTACGGCACGGGAAAATAACCGTAGTTTTTCTGTGGATTTTTTCACCTTTCGTCAAGCTACTACCCGCGCTTGCCTAAATGAGCGTTGGAAATTCATCATTCACTCGTATTTGAGTATCAGGTGTCTAGTGTTAGTTAAAACGGGAGTAAGCACATACAGTTTAAACAGTTGGAAAATTTGCAGCAGTGCTGAATGTCGCGGGGTACCCTGATCGCTCGTTTAATTAATTATAGGTACTCGTAAATACATTTTAAGCTCTCGTTTCTCTTCGTTGTTCTGTGACCTATTTTGCATAATATTTTGACGTAAGCGGCTTATTCTTTTTGCGATTCTGTAAAAATATCCAACATCCAAGTGTGATTGTCGAAAGCTTACGTTGCATATTTCAGTTATCTCAGTATAAATGTATAAATTATCTTACATGAGACATCGAATTAAATTCGAAGGCCATGTCAAGTCTAGACATTTAACACAGGTAGGTATACTTTTATTTAAAGTAAGTAATGATAAGATATGTTTAGGTACCTATTTTGTATCTAATTGCAACCTAGTGTACCAGTGCCATAATATATGTACAGTGGGCACAGTTCCCCAACAGTGGACGCCACAGCTAATAGTGCTCCCGGCACCCGCTGCCGACTTCACTCCAATTAATATTCAAATTAATATGTATTTGAGACGATACACTAAATACTGGCGTTTTCCACTTGTGTCCATGTGTCGGGATTCCACTGTTCGACAGAACATGAATGTGGTTTCATGATCACGTTTATTATTAAAGCATATTTAGAAAATAGAATTAACAATAACGTATTAATATTGTTCATACAACTGTCTTGAAGTGTGAACGTGGTTGAAACTATTGACTTGCTTAGAGATGATTCTTACTGCTGATTTTAAAAAAAATGGCTGATGTATCCATCATTCATACTGAAAACCAAGTAAAGAATAAAAATAAATACCTATTTGAGTATTCGGCGACGAGAGTCAAACTTCAGTAACTAGAGAGGCATCAAAAGAAGAACAATGTAATTTTAAATTCACAGCAGAAACAACGAGAAATCACAAGTAGCTCGGACTGAAAGACCAAATGGAAAACAACAAAACGACACAGATAAGCCGCGTTTCCCAACAGCAAAATATTTACGATACAGTTTGTTAACGAACTGTTAATTCGTGCTTCATGCAAATCATACGCGTTTGTTTTCAAATAGAAACGGTAGATAACACGAGACGAACCGACCGGAGGCTGCAAGGGATGAGAGATCGGAGGAGGGATTAGACCAGAGAACTTGTACAATAAGAACAAAGAAAGTATGACGACCCGAATGGCGTAGTGGTGGTGAGGCTGCCTTACGTTCTTAGGGTCCTGGGTTCGAATCCCGGTAGGAGCAAATGTTTGTGTGATGAGCATGGACATTTGTTTCCGAGTCATGGATGTTTATATGTATAATAAGTATGTATTTACAAACAAAAAAGTATATATGTAGTTTAGCAACTACCTGGTGTCCACGACACAAGCCTTGCTTAGTGTGGCACTAGGTGGCGCTGTGTGTTAATGTCCAGCGATATATTTATGAAGTCGAAAGCGAGCAAAATCTGACGATCATCACGCACCGGGATGGTGATATACTCTCATTAAACTCGGGATATTTGGATGAGTTTTGTCCAAGAATATAGCTAAACGCAGAAATTCTGCAGATCTATTCTTGAGTAGAACCCAAGATAGCCAAAACAAAAAAAGAAGTAATCCGAAGGAGCATTTTGAATATGATGGGTATAAAGAAAAGTAAATATAACCCAGAAACAATGCAAGTAAATTACTGTTTAAAACAATGGTAAAACGAAGGAATCAGTTTTCTTGGACCTCAAAAAAGATTCAATATGGTGGCTCCGCTGTCTCCACAAACTTAAACCGGACTTAAAACCAAAACAGTCAGTCGATCGCGCTCGTTATGTCGATAACCAAACTATTAAGAATATTAAGATACACCCGGTACCGATGTTCTACCAACCAAACAGCCATGCCGCCATAGCAGCGGTTTTGTCAATCAAATTGAATTAGGCAGGAATTCGGCCGATCAACGGGTTCATGGGGTAAACAGAAGTGTATGTTGTAATTAAAGACTATGGGATTGGAAGTCAATGAGGTGAGGTACTTTATTTGAAGTATCGTGAGATTTTGATGTCCGAGTGCCTCCTACGAAATCTAAATGTTGTGTCCAGTAGCAGAAAAAGTAATTAGCTTTCCAAGCTTTTATTTAAATATTGTGAGAATATACATTCGGCGAAATATATTGAGGAAAATCAGAATGAATTTGCAGCAATACAAAATAGGATTAAAGACGAATGACTCGAGGCTGGGGAAGGAATATTGAATCAGTATCTTATAAATAGTGAAAATGAGAAGACAGCTTACTACAACATGCGTCACGATGCTCTGCTTCAACGGCTAACCCAACTACCGAGAACCACACTCAAAAATTAAAGAATTACATTTCCAACGATGTCCCCCAAACACAACATTTATTTGTAGAACAACAAACGGCCAATAAATCGTCACTCATTTATATCTATTGTAATGTAACTAGTAACATGGTTGCTCTGCCATGTGGTGGCCCCTCTCGGAGGCCATTACGGAGCTTCCGACTTCAATAAATATGTGGTCTTGGATGACGACGTTTTGTTACGTATTCATATCAAGGAGGGCGGGATATGGTTGCGACGCGGCAGGAGATCGTTCCCATGGATGATAACCGTTCAATGATTATTGGGATGTTATTGAATGATCTTCGGATCACACAATACGGATGTACGGGTCCCAGCTTTACAGTTTTTCTGGCTGACTTTGAAAGAACTAAATATCTCTTAAACTCTAAGGATTAGTAACTCAGTCGGTGAAGTGAAAAGACCCGTCTCTTGAGTTTATGTTTTTGATAGGGTTAATTTTAGTCATCTCTCTCAAATTGAAGATACTGGAAATGCTTACCTCAATGTAAAACTGTACCTATGGTTTAGTTTTGTATGCCCAGACTGTTGACTGTTTAGTTCTGTATGCTCAGTTTTCCACACCGTAACGAATTCTCAATGATACCCTATCAAATTCTACCAAATTTCATCCCCTAAAAGAAAACAACCGCGAAGCCATAGATAAAGCCATTACCAGACAACTGAATATACAGGAAATAATCGACACATAACACACATACATACGCTCATTGTGAACAGACAATAACTCTAAATTGAGACCTCACATTCGGCACGCTAGTCCGCTTGAATCTGCCGACGAGCTGTGGGAGCGGCGACAAAGCCCATAATAATAGATAAATAAAGTCAAATACCGCATGCAAACTTACATGTTCAACCCCTAAGAACCAAATTCAACCCTCTGTCAAACATACAGGGATGAAACTGATGTACAAGTTTAGTAAAAACTAAATTGGTTTTAGAAATCGTAAATCATGGCGCGTTTCGTTAAGGGTTGCCGACAATACCTGGTCGCGTTCGCGTAATAAATTATGTTTTATGTTTATAAAAACATCAAAATGTATATTAGAGGTTTTATTTGTTTGGTGATTACAAAAATGCCGCCTTTGACTAGGGATGAAAGAGGGTGTTTCGATTTCACGGTTTCGTACGTCGCGAAACTTGGAATGTAACTTTTATGCGGTTTGGGATGCACGTTTCAATCTACTGGCATATAGATTCGGTACTAAATGCTTACGAGGATGAGGTTGTAAATAACATCATTATTTAGAAGCAGCAAAAAAGTTAAATACAAAACCTAAGGAATAAAAGTAAATCAATCTTCTTTTAAAAACACTTCGACGTAAATATTTCTAATCTAACCATTGATAGTTCCGTACAAGCTACGTGTACCTAATCTCTAGTAATCCGGATCTAATCTCCTAAACTTTGGTCTCACGAGTTTATTTTAAATAGACTAAATCAACAAACGAAACGCGACAAGGATTTGTCTCCAAACGATTGAGAATAGAATCTAAATATGGAGCTCATTACGGCATCTGCGGCTTCAGAATATTTTCTAAATACTGGTTTTATGACCATCTTGAAGTAAAAGGCTTTAAAAATCAGTTATTATTCGATTCTTGGCTTAGTCTTTTGCAGTTACAGGCAAATAGACGCTTATTCCGAAAAGTCTCAGTACCTAGCGCGTAAACTGGAGTACCAGCATCTGCTGAAAAATTAACGTCAAAATGCTTTAATTGTTCACTTCGAAAATTGATAACATATTTATATTACTTACATATTTACATAAACATTTCTTTTATCATAGTATGTAATGTTGGAACGTAGTCTATGCCATGTTAGTCATGCGTAGAGTTTTCTTTTACATTGTAAAACACTGTGCACTTTTTGCGGTTTGAACTTTTTTTCTACTAACAATGACTTTAATGTGAACAATTATAACTTAAATATTGACCTACAAATCAACAATAATTACGATACCTTCATACACGGAGTTAGTCACGCTGGCAATGTTACCCAACACGACAACATGGCCACACAACACAACACACCAAGAAGGGAGGCAACCCCACATCGTTACACTTTTGAATTATTTTTATTTCATTAATAACAAAAGATTTCACCCGTTTTGAAATATGATTTGGTCGCCATCTTGTGTCCCATGCGCGCGCAGAATTTTCTACACAATCGACTCACGCACACATTGATACAAATGTTTTTTATTATGTCTTTTTTTACAATAACCGTGGCTAACGTCAAAAATATGGTGTACGGTGGTTATTTCGAATTTTATAGAACTAATGCCATGGCGTGTCTAATGAATAAATGTAGGAACCGGCGGCGTTTTTTATAAATATGTTTTGACATGTTTTAATATGTCTGAATTTAGGTGGAACTTGTTCTGGGTGGAATATATTTGAAAATGTAGTAGGTATGTTAATTTTATGTTTATAGCCAATATATGCTAAAAAAAACAATAATAATGATGGCCCTATGCCTAATAAAAAGACATGAATGTTACTTTTCGACTCATCTGCTTTATTAGTTTCTTAACATATTAAATACAAAAATAAAAATAAAATGCACAGTGGCCATAAATTACGAAGCCGTCCGGGACATCGATTTAGCGTCAAAACTCCGAACTACAAACTATAAAATATGGAAACCGATCTCATCGACTAACTAACTATAAATGTAACTCGTTAATTTAATTAATTCAATTAAATTGATCGATAAAAACTGTCAAAATCGATTGGTAAAACATTAAACGGAATCATTTCATAAATTCTTCGTTGATTGCCTTTCATTAGTAATTTTATCGAAAACAGTTTTGATTGAGACATTCAGATGATGGTATAAGAGTTGGATGAAATTACTACTTGCTAAGTTTGATGTTTTTATGAAGATTTGTTCCATATTCTTATGTCTTTTATTTCCCATAAAATATCAAGAAGAATATTTGTAATTTCCAGGAAATAATTTGGTTTGCATTGAAGATATAGTGGTGATTTTAAGGGGCATAATGTAACTGCAGTTGCTTCTTTCATATTTAGAGATGTTTGACATTTGTTAAAAATGTTTTGTAATTAATCACATTACAGACAAGAGTGTATGCATGATGTGTGTGTGAGAGAGTCAGTGCAATAAAAAAATCAAAAAAATAACTCTATATAAACACGACCATAAACAAAACAGTTTATTTTTTTGTAAAAACCTTTTTATAAACCACCGCACTAAATTCTCTTTCAAAATAATACAATAGAAACATAATAATAAAAAATTATATCAATCTTTAGCGGACATAAATTACAACATTAGTACGGGACATAGTGATTTGAGCTGCGCCAGCGCACCCCGCGTCAACTGAGACGTCACAGACCCGCCAATAATAAAGCAGCAAATATTTATAAATGTTTTATTTGAGCCGCGAGGGATCATGTAGCCGAATTGTGGTACAGTCCAAGAGAAAGGTATAAGCGATTAATCACATAGCCGTCCTAAGCCAAAATTGGCCGGCAGAAGTTAAAATGAGTAAAGAAAACATTTTGGAATATTCAATATCTTTTGCTGAAGCATCTGTGTTAGTGCTGTTTTGTTTTTGTCCATTTGAAAACAGATTAAATCAAGGATTTGTATCGATACTGTTCTGTTCATTCACGTAAGGAGTAGCTTACCCATAAAAACAATCGTCCATTTTGGTAAAGTTCCTGAAACTGACTTGGCATCCAAAAGTCTTTTACCTTTAGATTTGAGTATTTTTACCTTCAAAAAAGAAAAATCAGATCGCTGTCGCCCTCTGTTCAACTTGCGCCTCACCCATCAACAATTAGCCCTATTGTACTCTCCCTATGTCGGGCGAAGCAACGCGGCACGACTAGTTTGTGCCCGAACCCGAATGTAGATCGAATTATGTTTGCACACATGCTTAGCCCAGAGAACTTAAACGGATTTAATGTTATGGAAGACATTTTACAAACGTTTTGGGGCGAAAATTGTTTTAAATAATGTAGATAAGACTTTTAGTGAGGAGAAGGTGATTTTAGTTTTTCAGACTGATAAACACTTGTTTCTCATAATTGCCTAGAGCTTAAACAACGGTAAACTTAAAGAGGTTCAAATTCTTCAACACACATTTCGTGTAATCACCAGCTAAGAAATCATTTTCAGAAAATTCAGTGCAATGTTCAGCTAAGAAAAAATGAGAGTATGTAGTTAAAACAAAACCATTTAGTTTTGATGGCTTCAATCAAATCAATCAAAAACTGTTAGTTTATTTAGCCTTATAAAACCATTTCGCAACAGGATAGGCTTTTTTACCACAATATCGATAGCAAATGTTACCGAAGCACACATAATATAACCCTTTTTATACCAATCTACATTATGATAATACGTAGTTTTACGGTTCTAGGTATATAATTGATTGCAATTGTCCCAGTGCGGTTACCTTGAAATATACGATCAATATTGCTACGGTTATTATAAGAGGCCATGGCAGCAAATGTTGTGCCAATAATAATGAATAGATTTTAATTCAAACTTTGAATTTGAATTCTGTCCTATCAATCATTTCAACCCTTGGAAATTTAAACCCGAATATAGTCTATGTGATACCCATCTCTCAAATGGCAAGTTTTTTGAGTTTTCTCTTCAGTCGGTGAAAAGTTTCACTTACTTTCTAATGACATACGTTAACGTAAGTTTGACTTATGTATATCTATAAAGTCGTTATTACGGATAAAGTTTCACTATGTACACAAACTACGTGAATACAAAATAAAGTCTTGGTAAAAGCTGACTCCGCAGCAGAAAAAGACACAAAGAAGAAAGAGCGTCGAGTTCCGTTTACATATCAATGTCTCGCTTGAATCGTGTCATATCAACTAAGAATAACAAAAAACAGGTACGTGGATCTCTAAGTGCATCAAAAAGATCCAAAAATAAAACTCCAATTCAACCACTTAATACAATTTATTTTTAAACAAAAATTAACATTTAAAATCAAGTCGACCCTTATCAAGCCAGCAATAACTCCTTCCTAACATAATGTACTTAAATCTCATTCAGAATATTCGCTACACCGCTAATGTGTGGGTAAATCTGTCCGTGCGGAAGTCAAAATTGTTGTCACCCTACACCTTTTCACACTGTTCAAAACCCAACCTTATCTCTTGCTGTATAAAGTTCAAAATAAATTGTTTATGATATTTGACATTACACAGGGTGATATAGATTTTTATAATAAGTAGTCCCATTGAATAAACGCGATGCACCGTAAGAAATTAGTTGTCATTGATGTGTGTCTATTGTCGCGTGATGGGTGAACGGAGTGTCACAGTGCATGTCACGTCACTATTGTGGACTCGTCGGAATATTTTTGTATCGCGTCGTATTGTTGGTAAAAAGTGTGAGAGACCAGGAAACTGGTCGAGCGTACAATATTACGTTAATAAAGCCATGTTATGTGACATTTGTGGAAATAAAAGAGGAAAGGAAAATATGTATTTTATGTACACTTTTGTACGTCATCTTCACGATGTGGCTACCCCATTAAAAGCACCTACGTCCGAACCCGGAGTACTGCGGAACTCAATTGGGTTTAGTCGATAAATGTCAGACTCTAGAAATGCCAGATTCAATATACGCCAAATTCTAATAATGCCAGATTATGCAGTCCATCGTACATGAATTTCTTGCTCTCTTAAAAAGGTATAGACATGAGTTGCCATGATGGCTGACCTGAAAGTCTTTAAATATACTCCGGACCCAGGTTGGTCGCAGCAAGGAAAACCTGCTCAGTCGGAGATTCATGAATGACTCCGCCCTGGAGTGTAAATGTGGTGCTGCTCCATAAACGATGGGGTACTTACTAACTCTCGTGTGTCGTGTCCTGTTGTTTGCTCACTAAAGAAACTGAACTACAGAAACTTAACATCTTAACATTAAAGATTGACATTTTATTAAATGATTAACGTACATAACTGACATTCTTATTATTGATATTCTTATTATTACCAATGGGTTTGTTGAACGCCTTATTATTATTACAAACCAATTGCGATAAATTTATGTACCTATTCATAAATGTATTATTAAATTTTGCATGCTAGATTTAGCGAATTGTGTGAGCAACTGTATTAAAACTCGACCATCTATTTATATACTACAATTCTAGCAAATAAATTTCATTTCATTTCATTTCAGAAACTGATGGATGCAACCGAAAGCGCCAAACTAGTAGCTTAGTTCTGGGACGACACCATTTAGATTGTCATCAACACACTAAGAAGAAGACTTGAATGTATGGTGGATGGTCCAGGGTATCTCGCTAAATACAAAATGTTCTTCCCATTTTTGCAATTTACAACCAGTGCTACGTTGTGTTGATTTCGAAAGAGATACCGCGGCTCCGGAACATAAAGGGCGAGGAAGAAACATGGATGGGTTTTAGTCAGTCTGACACTCCCTCCCAGCTCTGCCCAAAGTGGGAGAAGTTATTTGATGATTTCCCATCCTAAAAAAAAAGGTTGTAATTATATTGATTGAAATATTTTTCGCGACTGTATGACGTACAGAACCATAATCATAAAAATCATCAATACAACCCTCCTCAAGTTCATAAAGGTCGAGGAATGTCTTTGACCTTGAAAACATCGTTCCTCGACCTTAAACTATGACAATATTTAATTTAATTTTAATTAACATACAACCTAGCACTGACCTGCAAACATTGATATATATAAAAACCCTATCAATGCCTGCAAATTGCAAAAAGAAGTAAAGAAAATTTGAAATCAAATTATGTAAGACAGCAAAGTTTTCTATGGTAATGACAAAAAGCAAAAATGAGTGTAGGTCTGTACGTATACACCATCCATCCAGCAAAGCATATTAATAAGCCAATCTAAAAGAAAAACGACAAAATAGACCTATCACCACTCCACCATTGCAATAATCCAATCGAAATAATAATGACAATTCACAACAAATTCACACCGACCGAGTTCCCAGACAAATAACGGCAAAACTATCCCACACGATATTATTCTGAATATTCTAAAATTAAAGAATTCTACCACACTTTTAATAAGTTCCACTC
Source organism: Xestia c-nigrum (assembly GCA_916618015.1). Classification (NCBI taxonomy): domain Eukaryota; kingdom Metazoa; phylum Arthropoda; class Insecta; order Lepidoptera; family Noctuidae; genus Xestia; species Xestia c-nigrum. The sequence goes on along the minus strand of OU745252.1, from coordinate 25,339,409 downwards.
AACGGACAATACAGGATGAATTTAAATTAATGCGACAAAATGAAATTGGAGCTTCAGTTACAGTAACATAGTAGTTATAAACTGTTTTTTCTACAATTTAAGTCGTTAAAAAAAATTACGCGATTTTCGTTTTCAAAAGGTCCATTGATGTTATTATCTTTATTTAAGTACGAATTATCGGTATTCCAGTAATATGCAAAATAAATAAGAAAAATTAAGGCAAAATTAGGTAAATGACCGCTATATTGAGCACTGCGATGAGTCGGACGAGATTTTTCGATACTTTTATTATTTTAACGGTTTTCGTAACACTGATCAATTATTTTTTTAATTTTACATTTGATATTTTATACATTTTCTTGACAACACGTATTATTGTATATTTAAATTTGTCGCATCTATTCAATTTCACCCTGTATATATTATTATCAGACGAAAATATATTATTATGAAAACGATCGATTGGTTAGAAGTGGAGTAAATAGTGGCAAATATAACTTGACATGTTAGGGGGGGCGCCACTAGTAATGAGAACTGTCAACTTACGTCAAAATCTATGAATATTCCAAGTTAGTTCCTAGTTTCTCCACTGGTTAAAGATATGCTGGTTGTACTGTGTAATAATTATCCGTTTGAAAACTGGTAACATTTTAAGTAGGTGTGTGCAATGAAGATAATCCGATGGTCCATGGCGCAGCTTCACATTAGAACATCTTAATTTCAATCGCCATAAAACGCATAAAGAACAGTTTTATAAAAGCGTCATGGATCGGTAAAGCGGGCTACTCACGGTGCGACAGTGTTCAGGAGGAAATCGTCAATAGATATGGGATTTTGTGTTTAATACAATGGTGGCCGTCGCTTCGTCACTTCTTAGAGGTTTGTGATTTTGAAACAATCTCAAAGAAAGCACTTGTTTTTTTTTCTGAAAACTTTTAACAAGCCCTTTTAGTAAGTTGCTGAAAAAAAATTATTCATTGTTTACTAATCTAATACGCGTATTTCTACTAAGTTGCGCACTGTGGAAAGAAGAGTAGTGTGCTACTTAAGTTTTAGTATTATCGAAGTAGAGTTATAATTATCATGATTAGGTAGGACATTGAAGGACTTGTCGTAAATACGAAATTCCTCCAGTTTTAGGTACCTATTGACATTTCTAAGCGAATTTCTTAACACCCAATAACCGGTGTCTTCCCGTGAGTGTCCCGCTTGCAGTCAATTTATATAAAGCGACACGGCGAGGACAGCGCGGCGCGATTATCGTAATCATGTTGTGTCGCCTGCGCCCGCGCCGCTTTGATGTGCCGACTGCGGTGACCACGATGCGCGATGTCACGGTCGCTGGTCGGTCGAGAGGTAAGCTTTTAATTTGGTTTGGTTTTTCCATACTTATATTTAAATGCGAAAGTAACTCTGTTTGTCTGTGTGTCTGTTTGCTACCCTTTCACGACTAAACGGCTGATTGAGAGAGACATATTTAAACCTGGGGAAGAATATAGGCTAGATATTATCAAGCTAATAAGTTACAAGGGTGAGCAATGTTGCATAATGTCTAGGTCTATGTGACGCAGACAAAGTTGTGCGGGTTAGCTAGTAACTAAAATTGTAAGGTAGATCTTTATTAAATGCTTTTCAGATTATATGGAAATTTAGAGGTTTTTATTTAAGTACTTACATACTTGTTGAGAAATTGTCAAACGTCTGAGGAAGGGCTTCGGAATAAGACGTTCAGCAGGTTCTATGTAACACGACAAGTTTCCTTTTAGTAAATAAAACAGGAGCTTTTTACTAAAATATTCAGAACCAGATTATTTAAGTCACAAATTATGAATTAGAGAAGCCCTGACATTTGGGCGCCTAAAAGTCCAGTATTCCCAAAATACTCTTGTGGTCCCGAATGTATGTTATCAAGATTAAACAACATAAGAATTTCAACAAATTAACGGTTTTATCTAGATTAACTACTTAGTAGTTCCAGAGAGTGGTGTTATTTAAATAATATTCATCTCATAATCCTTCGTAATCCATGTATTTGTTTTTTAAGTGTCTGCTTTGTCACACTCTAGCTATTTTTATTAATCTGCTTAAACTTTTAATCTAATGCTGTCTTAAATTTGGTTTCACCTACTTAAGCAGGATTTGCATAGACACACCTCATAATCTTATAATAAGAATGTAAATAATCGTTTTCAATCTAAACTACTCATTTAGTGCCCATAGTTTATCATAAGTACAGCTCAATTTTATAAGCTTCACCAACATAACACAATATTATACATATACGTCAATACCTGAATGTTAAGCCCAAGATAAAGCATAAAATTCCACAAACTCCCAAAGCCATACGTTCGATAATTAAGATCTTGGATTTGGGATAAACAGCGCCAAAAATCCCCAAAAAAGTTTAATTAAAATGCACTCAGAGCTAAATTACCAAAGTTCACACTTCGGTCCGTTATCAGGTACAATCATGGTCCCCACATCACACCCACAGCACAAGATTACCATCTCGCCTTACATTCGACAAGAAAAATTAATATGTTATTGTGCTTATTATTAAAATTTAAACGCATACCCACTGTCGCTTCCAATTATACCGTGAAACGTTAAAAACTTATTTATAAATAATGGCGTTCTCGATCTTGTGCTGGAACGTACCTACTGCTTTTTAATTTTATAGCAAATGAACGTAAGTTATGGTTGCTGGCATTCATTAGACTGTGTTCGAATAGGATTATCGATTGGGATAAAGAAACAAGAGTGTTGAGAACTTAATAAAACTGAGAGGTATCTACTGCAAGAATGATGAAATTGATGACTATATTTTTGGGCACTTGGCACTTGGGGAGAATGGTAGAAGAAAATGTGTTGCGCCAACCCCAAATGCAAGGGCAGGTAGAACATGATGATTGAAGCACTCGGCTCTTTCGAGAAGAAAAAGTAGGATTGCCATACAATTTACACGAAAATTTACATGACCACGCTAAATATACAAAATCAACCCCCAAGCAAATAACACTTCGGGAAAACAAAGCTACTTTCTTTGAAAGCAAAAAAGAAGACTGGGAAAACCTTAGGGCAAAAATATGAAAAGATAGATACAAAGATTCATGAACCAGCTGAAAACACTCAAGCAGAAGATATCTCCAACTAAACAGTTATTAACCGCACACGTCCCATTAACACATTCATACATTTGTATGGGCGACAGCTGAAAGCATACAAGCTCCACATTTCATGGTGGTCCCAAATCTCAAGTGCTTACGACAAATCTATTCAGGACAGACTCAATCAGCATGAACAATTTACATTACAACAATTACCCAAGTTAAGCGAATCGAGATCATCCGGAACACAAAATGGATTCCAAATAATGTCTAAGACAGTCCATGTTTGCCGACTTTGTCCTTTCCATGCCCAAATAATCCTGGCGAATAATCTGCTATGAATAAATAAGCAGTCGCTTTGTCAATGTGACGTATATTGACAAGTATTAGTTGGTGAAACTGTCCCTTTTTATAATACAGACGAAATAGAACCTTAATTCTTTGGGATAAAAAAGGATGACGATTTTAAGGCTCGCAAAATGGTGTTGTCCGAATTCGCATCCTCATTTTGTAAAACTCAACTCTATATATCCTTGCCCAAAGGTTCAAGATTCTTTGCGAGAGCTTTGTCAATTGGAAATCCATGTCCTCTAATCCGTCGGCGATTAGTTTTGATGTCTTCAAGGATAGTTTTTTCAGCACATTCACTTTCAGACAGATGTGTCGGCGTTGAGACGCGCGGGTGGGCCTCGCCTGTGGTCTCTGGCCTCGCAACTCTATTATCTATTATTGTCCATAATAACCAGCTATTGTGCACATTGTCAACGCTGTTTTCACTTTCTTTTAATCCTTTAACACGTAAACAGATATGGATATATTTGGAAGGGTTCCGAGTGATGACAGTCTTACAGCTGACAGGATTAACTTAAAAATATTGGTTTAGTCTTGATGAGATTCATCGTCTTAAAATAATAACAAAGGATAATGAGAACTTTGTAAGCAGGGATCAATACTATTTCAGATGGTTACTGAAAAATTGAAAGTATGGTTATAATAAAACTTATCTTATTGCGAGGACTTGAGCACCTTTGTACGGACGGTTGCATAAATTTCGTTTCTCTTTTATTGAGTGTCGGAGTGCGTGACGAATACCTAATTAAAGCAGCTGTCTGTACATTGAATTTTATTTTTTCAGTAATCTTAAAGTAGGCATAAATGGCATAAGAGAAAAAGCTTCAAAGCTCTGGCCCTGGAAGGTATACAACAACAAAACGTTGGTCTATTTGGGCTGTTACATCGTCGTGTTCCACGTTACAATCTTCAATGTCTAGGTCAAAGAGGAGTTTGTGGTTGATGCAAGCATATCATGTAGAGACCCAAAGTAGCTTCACATACAGATCTATACATTCCTTCAGCTAAATCTCCGTGTTCAATTCACACCTTCTGTAACACCCCACCGCGATACACGGCCGTCACGTCACAGTTCAGAGTGACTACCGCGTTATTATTGAACAAAACGCTATTGTTTCGCGGCCATTGTGCGGCCCGTGTGAAGTTGATATGTGTATTATAGGCGGCCGCGCGTAATCACAGGGTGCGGGCCTCGGGACGAGTAATAAGAAGTGTGGGGAAGGTGCAATATGCCTACAGAGGGGTCGACTCAAGGAGGTTTGTTGGCATGAGAGTGATCAAATAGAAGTCCTTTGAAATACATGTGGAATATACCTGAGTACGTAAATATCCACGATACCTTTGTTATTCAGGCAGTTTTTAACATTAATTGTCGTCAAATGTGGTTAAAGAGAGACATGGAACGCTTGTGACTTAAGGAACGGATGCTTATGTGCAGAGAGTGACTAAAGAAAAAGATTCTGGAAGATTGATAGAAATAAAGTTAATGAAAGACAGCTGCCAGCAAAGAATAGAACGGACAAAGACTTTTCTCCGATCTTACATAACATGAGACGAGGGCTAGAAGATCAGTTATTGAAATTCTCGCTTCTCTTCCATCATTAAAAAATCGAGGAGGCTCTGTATTCAGCAAGAATACTTTTCGGTTTGACACCAACCCATATTTCCGTATCGCCTCTGCGCTATGACTGCTCTATGTAGAATGACCACGTCATCGGCACTAATAAGCCGGTAGCGGTGTCAAAGTGTAAATAAGCCGGTAGTGTATTCGCGCACCTCACTCTGCGCCCGCGCACCTGTGCTTCTCAAGGAGGGTGAGAAAGGGAGGAAATCAGTAGTAGCTTTTCATGTTTTCGGAAAACGATAAAGTATACATTATTAAATTGAAATGGACTACCAATCAAGTTGAGTGAGGCAAAACGGCGCAGATGAATGTTTTCTCTTACTTTTGAATATTCGAAAAAAGCAATCCAGTTGTTTAGTTTCAAAATCTTTTATTTTTATTAAATTGACGACGGGTTGAACCTACATAATTTTATAAGTCTTACTGTAAATTTGCAAAACGGACTGACAAAAAAGGCCCTCAATTTGGATGAAATTACAACACCTAAATCAAACGTTTTTACTTATTCTCCCCAACTTAAACCTTCTGAGTTCCCTGCAGAACATAGAGTAAATAATTTGGAAACACACATCTATTTCTTTGTCGGAATTAATTAAACAAATACACGGTCGCGGACAAGATAATGGTAGGTAACCGTAACAGAGGCCGCATAGAATAATATTATAATATAATATGACTGCTTTGTTACACGTTAAGGCTATAATTTCGGGTGTTACTGGCATTTTTCGGCGCTTTTGAGGGCGGCGTTTTATTGTGTTACATGCTTCTTTATTTTTCAAAGCTGTGGCAAAACGCGTTATGTTACTTTGGAGGTTTTTATTCTCAGCTTTCTTGTGTCGTTAGTGGTTGTGGAACAGTAGTAGAAATTGTTTGATACTTATTCAACTGGAGAGTTTTAATTCATTTTAAATTCAGGCAACAAAAAGCCACTTAGAGGAATTCTTTCTCTGGTCCTTATTCCAATTTATTTGAGGTCTGCACAGCATGTTCTTCCGCCAGCTTCTCCTTCAGCTTCTTCTTTCATACTTCTATATTACTAGTCATCTCAGCAGTCACTTCCATTCTAGCCATAAGTATCATCCTTCACACAGTCAATCCATCGTTTCTTTGGTATTTCTCTACTCGGCTGAAAACAGTGCTAGACCGACGGTCAGCGCTGTTAAACCCATCCACTTTCATACTTAAATCTTTCCTCGAGACATTTTCCTTATTCGTCCTCATCACATGCCCACGCCGAGCCAGGTTCGTTTGAACGATCTAGTTTTAACGACTTGGTTTTAATTACTGACGGAAGTAGCGGTTCTATTAGTATACAAGATGAAGTCTGAATGTGGTACCGGTGACTTTTGTGAGGTATTCGGTGTGACCTGTGTGAAAGATGATACGGTTAGAAAGGGGCTACTGAAAAGACTACTAACAGACAAATATGAAATAAATGCTCTAATCAATTAGGATAAGGTCAGGAGAAACGTGATAAACGTGACATTTAAACTACGTAGATTCGCTAAAAATATCAACAAACTAACACACTGATCCCCATCAAATATGATATTTATAAAACAAAGTATTATAAGGCAAAACACAAACATTCGATATGTTAATTAAGGCGCGTCCACACCGACGGATTAACTCGCGCTCGCGATTGGCGTGCCGAATCGCGCTCGATTGAAATGTTTTCATTGAAACCGGCTTTATTAACTTATCGCAGCTTTTTATTTAAAAGTCGGTTGGGATTGAGTGATAAAATTATTTGATTATTATGATTGTTACTTTGTTAGTTGATTGAAATATGGTATGTTAATTTGGAAAGTTATTTGGGTGTCCATTCATGGAAAGATGGAGTTGTTACTTGATTTAAACGGTTAAAATTAAATCTTAAAATAGAAAATGATGTTTCTTCATCTGAGTATCTATTTTCGTTTTCAAAACTAATGTCAAGGAGTAGAAGTCAGAAGCCATCCAGTTTTTAGGGACTTTTTCACCAGCCAGTAAACAAAAACTGAAAATCAAAATGTGTCAAAGTATGACAAAACGTCAAAACTAATACAGACCACGTGTCGACACGATACGTGTTTATATGCATCGGCGCCGGCGCATCTGACAACACTTGACGATCAATAGCGGAACGGTTTACGGGAAATTTTGAAACATTCGCTTTTAAATAGTCGTTGGAAACATTGAACGCAGCTTTATTTTATGAGTATTTCCTCTTGTGTTTTATGGGTTATTTAAGTGTTTTTTTCTGCTCATTGTGCATTGTGAACAGTGTAAAAAAGAGTTACATATTGCCACAAACTATGAAGTGTTACTATAACTTAATATGAATATAATTTTATTTTTGGGTCTTTAGTATTTCATTTCGCTAAGTCGTCATTGCCTTCGACGTCAACAACATTGGGAACAATAACTAGCGCCAATTTACTAACTAATAAGTAACGGCAGTAAACTTTTGTAGGTAAACACTTTCACTGTTTGGAAATTGGAGTTGAACCACTTAACATTAATCCTTTTAAAACAGATTTGTAACTGTTGTTGCTTCAAACAGTACCAATAAAGAAAAATTATCCAATGAAGGAACAATTTGTTACGTAACTTTACACGTTGAGGTAGGGACCCTCAATGAAATAATAATTAACTTAAGAACTTCTACGCGTAGAAATAGCGAGTTTTTATCAGTGTTTTCATCAAGCGTATGTTTAATATACCTAAAGTAGTCCTAACAAGAGCATAGATCGATACGGAGGCAGTTGTCACATCTGTGCCAAAAATATATAAACCTTAATCCCTTCAAAATGAATACAAATAAACTCCATTCAAACGAGATCCATCAGAAATATCCCTTGCAGATAAAATTGGCACAATATTTAAGACGTGCTCCAAAGAATTGGCATAATATCGCGACACCTGAGCCCTCGAACGAGGCGCCCTTGTGACTTACTTGCGAGGATCGTATCAATTAGGAGACCCCTCTGATTCCCCTGAATGAGGCGCGATTATAGAGGAGGAGGGAAGGCACCGAGATCAAGCGATAGGCTTTATTGAAACGTCTTGAGATTTAACAGCTTATAAATGGAGCTCGATTTCTTTTGAAATCCTGTATAGTTTTGCAGACTGATTTGCAAAATAAATTCCTTGAATTTATTCAACTTGAATTTTTTAAGACGTTCTTATTTCTCTTTCTGATACTGTAAAAACCTCTTTTACTATTGACTCCATTGCTTTTATCATTTTATAATCTTTTATTTAGCTCCAACTATCGGAATGTTCTAGTTGCATATACATAGTTAGTTTGAGATAATAAGAGAAACTAAACTAAACTCTAGTAGTGGCATCAGAGTTTAGTTTAGTTTACTAGTTTTTGTTACTAGAGTTTTAGAAATTCCCAACTAACAACTCTATTTGAAAACAAACTATCCCTTTCAACAAAGAAAAAGAAACTTTCTCGATTACATTTAACAAAAAATACAGATTTAAAAAGATAGCAAAATAAACAATGTGTAATGTGCCGTACAGTCCACTATTATCCTTGTAAGAGGGATGGGTGTCCGTTTTCACCCCTCACTGGTCCTCAAAGGCGTGTTGGTCCATTTGAAGACTGTCCTTAAGTTGGAGATTACCGCAGATAAAATGACATAAAGGAACACTTAGGGAGTAATTATAGGTAAACTAAGTTATCTTCGGGATTATCTAGACGATAGCACGAAAGAAGTTGACCTAATTGTCCGGAATACAAGACTGGAGAATACGAAATATGATTCCTTTCAGCAGATACTTTAAAAGTGGTCTATCTGATTAAGATCTTGAATGAAATTGATTGATTAAATTGTAGGTGTGCGTATTCTTACTAGGACACATTACCACAGATGACATTACTTTGCACCTACTCGTAACTCTTCAGCATAAAATTATTAGACAATTTTATTGATAGTGCAAGCTAAGACACCATCAAATAGGACTTCAAACCACTGTTACTGGTACTGTAAACCTATGTCATGCCACTGCTGGGCCAAGACGTCTCCCCATGACTTCCATATTATTCAATCCAGGGCCAATGTCAAACGAAAACCTAAAAACCTGGTCAATCAATTAAGATCCAAACCTATTTTGCAACGACTACAGTTTCTTAATCTTCATCCCTTTTTACCCCCGTTCCTTACAACCCATCCCTTGGTGACATCTACTAATTGGGTTGTTGGGTTACCAACAGTCTGGCGGCCACCCACGACGAGACCTTTAATTACTTTGTCACTTTGTCCCCGCACCGACTGTCATCGGGCCTATCAAAATGTGCTGATATCCCGCAGAAATGTGGTCCTGGCTCGTTTAGATGTCTTTGTCGGTTGAAGCACTTGCCATCTCGTTTAGAGATGAGTGATATCTTGTTTTTTTGGGGATTTGAGATAAACTATGGTCTTTAAGAAACACGTCTTGACTTGATTTTGTGCGCTGTTTAGCAAAGAAAACTTTCTATTATACTATACACAGAAATTAACAAGTTTTCTATTAAGCATGTCCTGACTACATAAAGCCTTGTTCACACAAGGGTTGTTACAAATGCCTACTTGTACAGTCGTGAAATTAACCCTATGCCTGTAAATACACGTTGTCTCGATTCTAAACCTAAGTTTCTTCCTTTTCAGTTACCTTAAATTCTGGATGGAAAAAGCTTCCTATGAACTACATTAGAACACATTTCGGCAACAGCTCCTTTGTAAACCATTCCCCATCATTAGCCGTGTCGTTATTAGACAAAAACTCGTTAACTATAGCTACCGGTGTGAACTGTGACATTCTACCTCCTCCCTCGTGGCGGCTCGTCTCATCTCTAATATTTATTAATCACAGACTCGTGAGGAATGTAAGTCCCACCCAGGGTCGCCATGTTACATAATGGAGTTCCGGAAGTGTTGCAGCAAGGAGGTCGTGTACTCCCACCTTGTTTCATCATGGTAATGATCTTACGGAGACGATTCCTACGTCTAGGCCCTAGGCTAAAATTAGTCTGCAATATTTTAAGATCTAAGTTTTAGTTACAGATGAACATGTACTAAAAAAATATCCAAGAAATAGTAGTTCTTATGTAACAACTTCGTTTTTACAAACAAAAAATGAACAATATTTTTCTATTATTGGACTCTATTTGTTTGTGTGAATAAAATCATTAGAAAACAACACTTAATCAAAGGATATTGCTATTACGTCTAACATTCGTATGCGGAAGACACAGCCAAACAGTTTTTCAATAACTTTACATAAGCCGAAAATTAACGACTATTTGCCAATTCCTAACTGACTTCTGTTCTTACCGCCGACCACCAGGCGACAATACCCCACACCCCACATTCCTGATACCGAGCGACATTACCCACATAGTTGCCACTTCTCTAATGAGTCGCTGAACGCTTCGCCAACTCGGCGGTATTGCGCCCAATTTGTTGCTCCTAACTCGAGGACCACCTGATACTGATCTTATTTTAGTGGAAAAGTCTGGCGAGGATTCTGTTAATCATTAACATGGCACGTTTTTGAGTATAGTTTTGAAGCAGCTGTTGAAGTGGGTATTGTAGGCTTTGTCGTTTATAGTACTACCAGTTAAGATACGCAATTGCGGTCATTGATCCACAAATTGAAATCCAAAAATAAGCCTGTCAAAGTCTTGAATCGTCATCGATCGTGATCTTCAACCTTTTTTGTAATGAAAACTGATACATGGTTCCTTTGTTTTGTACGAAGAGATATTAATATTAGGGAAAGGGCAATGACTCCCATTGCGATCTTAACTGGCACTTAACTGTTGAATGTAAAATTTTAGTTGAGGACTCATAAGTTTTTTTTTTATATATCTTTTTTATAAGTATTGTCGACAGCCTACGCTGTCCCCCTACACTAAACTACCAATTGCTGTAAAATAATAATATTGTAACACCAAATGATTTGTAAAGAGTAACTATGGAGTATCTTGCCGGTTCTTCTCCATGGAAAAGTCCAACGCGAACCGTTCACCTTTTTCGACGTTTTATAAGTGCCCATCTAGGCCTATGTGAAATAAAATATTTTGATTTTGTGTATGAGAAAAATGAAAGCTAAAAAAGCTGTCTTCCAAACTTTAGAGTTAATTAGGGAATGTACAGATTCTCATGACTTGGGGGACCATGAAAGAACGTTATAATTTTTGTTTTTTGCACTTTGTTTTATTTCTTGCGGTCTGCAATAAATAAATTACCTGCAACAAAATAAACATGTTATTAAGGTAAAATCTAATCTTCCAAATACCACAAATATCCCTATTATCACAATTATAAATTATCACATCCGAAAATTGATATGTTTGGTTATTTTTGGATATCTTTCATACCCAAAATAGCTATCCATATCTGAAGACAAAGACAATCAACATTCCTGTACGACTGAGGTGTAACGTGTGGTAGGTGGGGGATGGGGGCAGGTTCGTTACCTCGGTGCGCGTGCGCAGGCCGCGCCTAATTAGTGTGCAAGCCGTGGAGGAGCTTCCGAGGGGAAAGTGATTGGAAAGAGGATGGTAAGAAGCGAAATGTTGGTGTCCTATAAGTACACCTCTCACTACCCTTTCTGAGATTTTGAACTATAGTATATTGATTTTTAATGACCTTTCGATGGTTGTTGCAGCGATGTCATAACCTAATAATCGAGCAAGTCTACCATAACTACTTCTTCAGCCTTCTTATTGCATTAAAAGCAAATATATGCAAGTAACCCACTAAACCCTACCCCCCTCCCTTACCCTGACCTACTAAACTTAAGATGTAGGTAGAAGTTGATCGTTTATTCATGTTTTGATATCTCTGATATCTTTAATTATTCACTAAGTAGCCTAATTACTTGCCTCTTTATTTTATAACCTTCCCAAACAAGTAAATAAAAACGCTACTAAAAATATCGAAACAAACTGCATCGGAACAAACAACTTCCCCACTTGCCCACCTCGTTGGGAAACATCAAAAACATGTGTATGACAAATATACCAAATAGAGAAGACACGTGTTAATATTTTCATGTCATTTGTCACCGACACTTTGATCCTGGGACCTCCCGGCAGGAGGGAAATATTTGGAGCCATCAGTCCTCTGATCACTCTGAGTACTAATGAGGGTACAATCATCACGTGATGCAGTTAATCACGTTAATTATTTCGTGATTCTTTTGACAGATGTGTTGAATTAGTGATGGCTAATCTGATGTTATTAAGTGAGCTATATGGTGTTGGTGTTTCTTTTGAAGTCATTTTAAATACGGACTTTCATGTAAAGGTTATGTGGATAACAATTAACGACCGAGTTAAGAGGGAGGAGTATTGTAAGAAAAAAACGAGGCTATCAGTGAAATTGTTGAGGCTGAAAAATCTTGTGGTAATTGATTGTCATCATGATATATGGGTATGATACGGAATAATGAGAAAATGTTGCGAAAAAAGCCATCCTACGTAAAGGAGGAGGAGTAAAAAGGAGTTAGGAAGGCAAAGCATTGATGGATGGTCTAATTATTGGACTAGAAAGGGCTGGAAAAGACTGCTCACATGGAAATTTATGCAGGCGTATGAGAAAGAGGGTTAGAAGATATGCTGCGGCTACCGGAAAATAAATTGGAATAAGACCAAGAGAATAAGGATGAGGCTAGAGATGTAGACTGTTATTTAAGAGACAAATACGAGTAGATTATGTAGTCAATAAATGTCAGCCATTCTTTTTCGCTGTTCCTGACAATTCTCCAAACTACATTGTAGTAAACCGCAATAGTTGCTCAGAACCAATTAACAGAAGTATCTAACCATCTCATGATTTACAGTTCCACTAGTGAGTGGCACTCGAGGAGCATGCGGCGTGGGGTACCACCCGCACCACCCAGGTTGTGGAGAGGCGGCAGATAACGTGCTCGGCCGTTTTGCTAAGTGTCGCCTGGTTTAGATGCACGTTTGGAACTTTAGAGATCCTTTGATGAATTAAATGAATGAATGAACGATGAAAACAAAAGATGAGAAGCAAGTACTGATGTAGGAATAATTTAGTTGTGCGTGCCTGTGTATGTATGTTTTCATATCCACGGTCGTCGTGCACGTCTTTTGTTTAGTTGTCGAAATGGAAAAGGTACGAGATGGGCTGGAGCTAAAAACAACGGTGCCATACCATTTTCAATATGTACACCGTGTTGTGGTTGTAAAAAGCGACAAAACCATTGATCCGATATTCAACCCTGCTGGTGTGCTCTAAAATCTTTTGCTGACTTCATGGCAACAGTTTACTCGTTGTGTATTCTCTCTCCCTTCTTTCTTCTTTTGTCTTCCTTTAAAAGTGTTTCTACTGTGCAGTTTTGATTAACGGAACCCACACCAGATTATAAATGTTTTTTTTTCTGTCATAGGTGCTCGCGTGGGTGGCGGTCCCATTTTTTAGCCATCGCCGATTTTTACCAAAACACGGCGCCAATCATCGCCCCATGTTTATCCCTTATCGATGGCGGTTAATTGGTGTTTTTACCCCAAATTGATGAGCCCATTTTTTGTGAGCCATACGAGATTTGCGTAAGATGGAAGCCGGGGGTTAAAATGGCTCAAGTGCACCCCTATCCTTCTACCAAGGTTGAAAAACCAAAGCATCTACATGTTTTTTGTAGAATGTGGGCTTATTAAATAGTAAATTATTAGTTCAATTTCTGTCTATGGGGAACATGATCTCTGTTTTAAAAATACAAGTTAAAATATGCACACGGCTCAAATTTAAGATAAAGGAAAAAAACTACAATTACCAAATTACTTTTTCTGTTTTTTTTTGTCGTCTTGTAACTCAATAACAAAATTGAACCTGATGCCACAAAACATTTCTGTAACAATGCTAATGGAAAAGTTAGCACACTTCATTGCACCTTTAGCACAAACAAGATGCGTTATTACAAAGATGCTTATAAACAAACTGAAGACTAATCGGTGTTTTTTGCGTCGGCGTCTTACGTCTCAAACACTCACTTTGTCGATGCCGATGTTTTGAAAGCAACCAAGTGTTTCAAGTTGGATGGAGATGAACAAAATCCGCTGTTTTACCTCAAGATTAAGTGAGTCTGCTCTGGGGTGGCCCGCGACGGACGATTTACTAAAATAACAGTGTTATACAATGTGATGTGTTACGGTACTTAAAGAAAATTGAAAACGTTGGCAGATTTGAATGGTTTGTCGATAACATCGAAACTTTGTCGAAATGTTCTGGCCGCTGTGGACATTCCTACCGTGTATGTGTGAAGGAAGAGATTCTTTTAATTGTAATTAATTTAATAACAAAATGTTTTTTGTGACTAGAAATCTATACTAATATTATAAAGCAGAAGAGTTTGTTTGTTTGGTTGAACGCGCTAATCTCAGGAACTACCGGCTCGAATTAAAAAAATCTTTTTGTGTTGGATAGTCCATTTATCGAGGAAGGCTTTAGGCTATATAACATCACGCTACAATTATTAGGAGCGGAGCAGGAATGAAAAATGTTGCAAAAACGGGGATTTTTTTCCTTTCGTTTTTCTCTCTTATGTGACGCAGACGAAGTTGCGTGGGTCAGCTAGTCAAAAAATAAAACTTAAAATATATTTTCCATTGATTTTATAAACTATCATTCCGTTTGACGAGTTCTAGGAAATAAGCCTTGATCAATTTGCGGGCACAATTAATTCAATAATCGCGTTAGTACCTACATTCCCTGTGCAGTTTGCACCCCATGGTCCATAGCCCTATGCCCCATTTGTGCAGATGTTTATTGACACCGCCCTATATAAAATGAGCACAACTCTCCCCACTGTTGTAACAATATTATCTACAAATATTAGGCACGATTGTGTTCAATAAGGGTCCTTTTATTCGTCTCACTGTGCGGTTCCATTACCAACTTAATTTTTACACTTATGCACGCGATTTTCAACCCTCTATGTCACAGCAGAAGATTGTTGATTTTTTTTATTTTGAGACAAGTTTGTGCTTAAAGTGGTGACGTTTTAAACAGCGTGATCGTGTTTACAATTCACAGGACATGTGGGAACATGGTTTTACAAATCAATCGAGATTTATGTTGGTGCCACAGTGTCAATTTTACGTTTGCATTTTTCTAAATGTGGTTTCATATGGGATCTGGGGCTGAAACTCCTTTTGACGGATTTAGAACTTTGCATTTTTACTTTTACATCAAACATAATACATATTTAGTTTTTAATAGCTACATTTATTGTTACTCGTATCTAATAAAGTGAATTAAAGCCGGAAGCTATTTATGATCTTAAACCCACAGCCACTTTTAACATTATACGTTGCAACTTGAGCTTTTTCAAGTATCTTTTTTACCGTAACTTTTTGTACTGTTACCTTTATAATTACAAATAGACTCAGGTAGATATGCGGGCTTATTTAATAGATAACTAAAAAATTGCATCTTTTTAACAATATTTCTATAGAATAGAATCATATTTAATGCCAACAACGACTAGCCTATTCTTTACGATTCACGTAAACCAAATCCACACTCGAGTGAGTTTTGAAAAAGGTCTCAAACGTGCGTGTTCGCAGGCCGCACAGTGCGCCGACTGGAGCCGCGCCTGGACAAAAATGCCGCTAATGACTCCAACGAATATCGACAATTTGCTACGTGCGATTGAACAACATCAATGCGATTTATACACCCCACGTTCAATTCAGACCAACTAGAAAAATCTCTTGCGAATTCAACTGTAGTTACAAGACCTTAAGGTTGCACTTTGAGTGACGATAGTGTTGAGAGAAAATAGAGACACAAGCGTCACATATCGAGGGCGAACGCCATAAAATATTATCATTTATCACATAGATGTGTTTATTATTGCATGGCGGTTACTGTGGTAAACGTCGGCGTTATGTTATTAATAATCAACGCATGACATCTGCGTTGCAGTTTTATTGTTTGCATGTCATAAATCTTCGGAGAAAAAAAGGCCATGTGCATGAACGTAATTCTTTGAGATATAAGTGCGTGATTCAGGTACGCTTTGAACTTTACCCGGCTATGAGGAAAGAAGAGAATGGAGAAAAGGACGAAGTTCAGCGGCTTCTTAAATGTAAAGTGAAAACAAAATCCGCTTCGCAACAACAGCATGCACAACGCTTTACGCAGGTTGTAAGAGCAAACCTATAATTTCATGCAATGTTATTTTTTACTGAAATGTATGATTAATAAAGTTCAGATCTGATATGAAGTTTTCTTATATGTTGTTTATTCAGGTATCTATTAAATTATCCAATAAATCTTTGACAGTTACGCTCTGTTTACTTTTTTGTAGATGTAATCCGCAAACTTCTGATCGTTTTATATCCTACATTATCTCTTTATGTTTATTGCCTATCTCAAAATCCGTAAGCCAACAAGCATTACAATTCAACGCGTTACGAACAAATCCAAGCAAAGCAGACAATCTATCAAAGTCAACAAATAACTTTGACAAACACATTTAATCTAATGTTTGTACAATCAGACTGCGTACGCGCAGCTTTCGCGAAATGGCCGCTAATGTTGTGAAACATTCGTTTAAACAGGGGACCGCTGTTTATCGTTATTATTAAGTTGTAAGGGATTTAAATGTGACTTCCGCACATTCATCACGTGTGTAAAGCCGATCCGATCGCTCCGAGCGTGCCGAATCTATTCAAACCGCACATTGCGCTTTTTTGTCCAGCATCACCTCGACCGTCTCACTGTCCATGATGGTTTTATTGCGGGTGCATTTCAAAACTTATTGGCCTCTTATTCTTTAGTGACGAAGTTATATGGCCGCTGTAAAACAATAAATAAGTCGATTGTTTACAGTTTTCGTGGTTTTTGGTGTTTTGTTGGGACCCCATGTGAAGCATTAGTCACACTGTGCGACGATATGGTTGTAAACCAATGATGGCGTATTAAATGTCATTGAAATTTTGGTTGGATGCGATGACGAGCCCATGGTCATCTGTGGTAATGAGAGTTTCTATTGAAACAAATGAAAGGAGATTGTGGTGAGGCGAGTGCGCCGCAGTGCACAGTGGGGCGTTTGTGGCGTGATCAGTGGCTAAAGAAATTTGGTAAAGGCTCATTATTGGCGTAACTTTGTGGCTGTAATCGCATTTTAATTTTTTTATGCGTGGAACAGACAAAGGATCTTAGCCACTAATGTCACATTATTGTTAAACAATGCAGCCATAATGTTGTGGGTTTGAAAGAAATTCTAGTCCATATAAATCAATTTAAGCGTAAACTGGTGTAACAAATTGAAAGAAACGCTTGGAGTATCATCATTTTGATTAAAGATTCTTAAATGACCAAAAATCTCGTTGGGAAAATTTTTCAGCTAAAATAATATTTTGTATTTTAAATGACAAATCATTAAAAAACCTTAGCCATCAAAATCATAATTTCTTAATTCTCAAAAACATATCCCAAACAATAATCTACGCCCGCATATCTACTGCCCACTGCTACAAATCCCAAAAAACGTAGACAAAAAAAACTTTTTGTTTACTGTCATCGCTACTGCTATAAAACAAAATGATTTGCAGAATTCCTTCTCGTTTATAAGATGTTGACAAATGGCGAAATCTCTAGAGGCTTCAACAACTTGTGATAATCCTTAGGGAGAACTGTTAATGTTTACTTCATTAGTTTGCATTTTACAAATGGCTTCTGGCTTTTAGTTTTGCTCAGTTTGTGTGGAAAAAAATAAGTTTGCGGGTAAGTTTGCAAATGCTTTCAGTTTGAAACACCGGATTTTGTTCATTTTGACAAAACAATTTTTACTTATTACAGATTTTTTTTTCACAAACTATAAAGGTTTACTTTGATCGTCGTTGTATGGAAGCTGCCTGCTTTACATATTTTTCCAATTCAGGCAACACGGGTTTAAAACCTCCAACTATAATCAAATTAATGAAATAACACATAATATGCACACATATACGCACATATAGCATGTATATTAGCTTGTGTAGGTTGATTTACATTACAACATCATATAAACTTCCTTTCTATTAATCCTGAAATTAGTATTTACGAACCGTAACGAACATCAAAACTAATATAATGCGCCAACCATAATAATCTATTCAAAGTCCAAGGATTTATTTAAGTTAAATCATTAAAGTCAACAGGCGACTGTGTCGGCTTGCACAAACCGACGGATCACTTACCGACACTTTAATGCCTTTGTCGTGAACACGCATCCACTGAATACGTCAAACGGTCGACAATCACCAAACGATACAACTCCACAAAAACTTAGAATCAAAAATAATCTTCCTACAACACTAATAAGATCGATTTCGTATCTTAAAATTCTAAAAAGTCGGTTTCCTTTTTGCTAAAGGGATAAATGAGATGTCGGTACCACACTGAGCAAAGCGGCCGACGCAAAAAATATCACAAAGGCACAAAGTTTTGGACACAAAGCGACATAGGGAAATAAATTATTTCATCTGTTCAGACCTTTCACGATAATATTGGCAAATGTTTCCATTCGGGACGGGCCACGCCCTTGCTCGAATCCAACAAGAAAAAAATATTTGACGCCCCGGTTTTGTCAACGTAAAATAAACCCTAATACATTTCACTAAACGTGGAATTAGTTTTCAAAGAAAGTGGACAGTGGTCCGCGGTGTGTCACAAAGTAGACAAAGTCAACATCTCTTTTACATTTTTTTTCAATAACGCCAACATATATTTTGACTGTGATGTTTTTATTATTTTTGTTCGTGATGCCGTTCAGCGTGCATGGCTAACTATCGGCGGATTTTTTCTTAAAGGCGGCGTCTGCGCATGGCTAATGTATGGCCGTCACAGCGAGCAGCGGCCGGTGCATGTGATATCGCTTCCTAGAACTGCCGACAAAGTCACAAGTAATTATATAATGGTTGCAATGTTGACTTTTTGGAGTATTTTGGCTTCCGTTCATGGGGTTTCCCATTAATCAATGATAAAACGGGGCATTTAGATGTGTAGACAAAGCATTTGTATAAAGTCACCATGTGCATTAAAAGTCGTTTAGATAAGGCTTCTAAAACAACAGAAGCTTTTAAGCAAAACTATTAGACGTGATTTATTTTAGTTGTTGGATTCAATGTCGTCATAGTTGCAATGCAGTGACAGTAACTTTTCTCTTTTTCCAGCTTTATAACACTTTAGATTCAATAGCTTAAGGCTGATCTCGTAGGAAGCTACTAGTTATGCTCATGCAAATATACACAAAACAAGTTTCAATCGACAAATCAATTGCTAGCAACAAATGGCAGAGGAAAACGCAAAGATAAAGAAGCGTTCAGAACTACAGCAACAATTACTTTTGAATACCCAGTTTCGCGCAAAACTTTTGACAACAAACAGTTAGTTACCACTTCTGTCAGAAGCTCACACCTTTCATCCATCAATCAGGACTCAAAGCCTGTCATAGACAATACACGTTCCACGAAAGATTCAATGCTTCCAGAGAGTCCCGGAAACTGAGCAATGCACCCGAACAGTACCCCGTACCTTCGACCGAAAAGGCCGACTACCAATGTGTCTTGCACAATGTTCCAACCTCGTTATGAGAGCAAGCAGGGGGCAACGTAAATCACGGCGACAGTCCTTTTTTTGCTGATTTTGTTTTCGCATCTGCATACTCAAATTGGAAATTATAATGTGTGTATAAATAGGCCGGTAGTTGCTTCGGGCGTGGTTAGAACTGGAAAGTGTTGAGTTATGAGGCTGTGGCTAGTTGCTGGTGGTTCGTGGATAGTCGCGCGCTTGATGTATGGGAGGCTGTATGCAAATCGACGTTAATTACTAATGAGTTGCAAGGAACTCGTCCGATGAAACTTTCTAAATTAAAAATTCTAGTTTCTGTATAGTATCAAATGACAGCAATTAAATTAGTGTAATTTTAGTGCGGTGTCTACTCAATGTAGATCCTATGCAAAGTTTACTAAATCTTTTAAGTTGATACAGTGATACTTTGGAAAAAAAAATTAAAACAATTTATAAGTACGCAAGCAAATTGAAAATGTTTAATATTTGGAAGCTTCTTGTAATCAACAAGCATGCCAATTGGCCACGCATTCAACTTAAATTGATAAGTTACTAAGCAATTTGAATAACTACATAAAAATAAACAAAGAAAAATGCATTAAATCGACTGCTATGCACCGCGCTTTTGTATACAGAAGCTTGACATTTTTTAATCACGCTTTTTCCAACAAAAAGGCTCTTAGACAAAGAAAACTTAAAGCCCCGATTTCTCTTGTTACAATACCCACCCACTGGTTCCATCAGCTACCATACAGTGGACAAAAGCTACTGATGATAGCACACAGTGCACTAACGTGCTTCATGCCAATTATGAATTCAATGTGTCAAAGAAAAGTCGTAAACGTAGCACAATGGGGCGGAACGCGCGCGCTCTGGACAAAAATCTACAAAAACTGTAATGTGCTGATTAGTCGCATGAAATTCATTAAGTCAGACACCCAAGTAGCGGTGGCATGACTAATTGAGAATGTGTTGCTGATTTTAGAGTGAATTATGTTTTACGGGGATCGCGTTAAGTTTCTAAATGAGGGAAAACTTTGAAGAGAAGTTCCGAAATTACTAGTTTTTGTTCACGTGTTTTTGAGTAACGTGTTAAGCTCTACGGTTAGCGCTCGCTAATCAGTGTAAACAACAACGTTGTAGAATTTTGTATATTTTTAGGTTTAAATGGGTGCAATATCTTATTAATCAATCTTCAATTTCAGTTGAACAGCTTACAAAAAATTTTACTTGTGAAGCCAGTTCTAAAAGCGAATTAGTAGGTTTTAACGATATTGTTAGTAGTGGGTCTTCGAAGACGGTAAAATCTCAGAAGACCCAATAGTAGGTCTTGGGAGACACATCAGTATTCGGAGACCCACTGGTGGGTCTGCTTGGTGGGTCCTTGAAGACGAAGCGAATTCGCGTTGTATCCCGGCAACGTTAATAGATTGAATAGTGTAAAGATATATCAATTAATAGATAAAGTACATGACATTCAACTCTTTGCAATCTCTCAATTGCAAACTTTACACAATACCTCCATCAAAAAGAAAAATAACAACAATTAACAAATCAGTGACATCTTTCGTTGAAACAAAGACACAGTGTTACAAAAGAGCTGACGCTGGACAAAAACTCGTGAGCAGTAAATCATTGGCATTTGCTCCGGATCATTGAGTGCAGCGGTCGCTCCTGTGTCTATGTCTGCAGTTCTGTATGGCGAATTGATTGCGTTGTGTGCGTAGACGCGGGCGGTCCACTTGGAGATCTCGATGTCAGGAGATGTGCTGATGAGAAGTTGTTTTCTGATTACTTCATATATGTACTAGCTGACCCACGCAACTTCGTCTGCGTCACATAAGAGAGAAAAACGACGTTTTTGCAACATTTTTCATTCCTGCTCCGCTCCTCATGGTCATAGCCTTCCTCGGCAAATGGAATATCCAACGCAAAAATATTTTTTCAATTCGACCCTGTAGTTCCTGAGATTAGCGCGTTCAACCAAACAAACAAACAAACAAACAAACTCTTCTGCTTTATAATATTAGTATAGATGTGTCGGAGGAACAGGAAGTTAACAAAGAGTTAATTGTTGGTTGCTTACGATCAATTGATTGCTAAATTAAAATAACTTGTTAAATCCTAATTTAATGTGATTTGATTTATAACGTTTTAACATTGTGTAAAATCTAAATAATTTCTTTAAAAGGCATTGTATTGTATAATGTTTATTCAGAGCAGAGAATAAATATCTAGAGTAGGGTCGAGGCGCTATCTTTAGCTTCTTGATACATGTGGTGACGGAGAACGGTGATGGATCGAGGATATCCTAGGTGGATTGCTGCTGATAAAGTTAGTTTGGTGTCGCGAACCTCAAAACGCTCAAATATTATTGCTAAGCGAACTAGTTACTGTGAGATATTGCCATTAAATTGTGTGAAACAGTGAATACTTTGTTTTGTGCTCGCATTTCACCCAAATGACGCCCACTAAACTCGTGAACACTGATGATGTCGAGGAGGATGCTGCTTCTTCGACATATAAATATATCCCACACATACATATATCATCCTCATTTAGAGTATTTTACATGAAGCGACTATCGAACCTCCACAACTCAGTCAGTACTGGGAAACCCTTAGTTAGACTTTTGGGCCACCCGTCGCGACTGTAAAGATCTACATACATAGGCCATAGCACTATAAAGCTAACGAATAGTCAAGTAAAAGCATTGCGACGGGATGGACATAACCTCTATTCGAGCCGTTCAAGATTCTTAGAATAAAACGCCATACTACTTGCTCTTACAATCACTGAAGCAGCGTCGCCGATGGTAAATGTAAACAAACATCAATAATAACTATCTACGCCATAGCCTTTGCTATGGCGTACGTGGTTGTTACTGTATCTGAAACTACATTTCATCATCTTCATCATTTCAGCTGAAAGACATCCATTGCTGGATGCAGTCCTACATTTAACATTGTCTGTGTTAAATGTACACTTTGACATTAATTTGTTGTAGGTTTAGACACTGTCATACCGGTGCGTATGACGCTTAATAAAAGTTCTTTAGACAGAGCTTTTATACCTGAGAAACGGTTTCTGAACTCTGTAGCGACTACGGCGTAGCAGAGATTTGTACTACGCCGTAGCAAAAGTAGGACTTCACCAATTCCCAATTTTGCCAAAATGCATTGTATTTTTTCAAGTGATATCACTTTACAGTGAAACTGAAACTCGCTACAACGAGAACTTCAAGATTCTCTGTCACGATTCTTTACTAAATAACAACGCTAATAAAGTAGGTTGCAAAAACTCAATTAAAATTTAAACAACACTCGTTACTTAATCTGAATACCAAACAACACATTCACAATAATTAAGCGCTCTCTACATCATTGTCTTCAAACAAAAAGGGTCCTAAACAGTTATTACGTAAAACATCGTATTCGATTACATTCGAGTGGCAACGAGTCGAGATATTCGCAATCGGCGCGCTCCGTAAATCTCGCGAGTAATGAACGTCGCCGCGTGTGATCACTAACTTATTTTGTCGCGCGATTTGTTGCTGCCAGGCACGGCATCGAACGAGTGTGATATTACCTTTATTCCGTTTTACAGTTACCAGCATATGCTACGGGATTTTCAAACGTAGAACGATTTGAATAAAGATGAATGTGGAAATGTGTAGTGAGGTTCTCAAATGAGTAATTGCCCTCAGATATTCTATTGGGTGTGAATTGATTACGTTTAATGTTTTATTAAAATGCATGTGATGTGTATATTTTTGTTGTTTCCAATTAATAACGAGTCTGATTGGAAAATTATGCGCTGTATGTAAAAATGTTGCTACTGTGTGTTTATCAAAACTGTTTGACTGAGATGGAAATATTTTATACACTACAGACAACTTAATTATCTTGTGATCTTATTGAAATAAAAGAAAAATAGTATTCCTATCCTGTGATTAGTTCCTCAAGTATCTTAAAACTAAGTTCAATCACCCCCCTTATTTATGCACACAGTTAAAATAAATTAAAGCACATTATAATTTAAATAACACACAAATAAAAAGGTCATAAAACACACAAAAACTAAGTGAAACATCGCAATGAATCACGTAAGTTTGTAATAAGTATGTGTCAAGAACAATAGGAGCGTCCGAACGCAAGTCCGCTCCAGTCCACGGCCCCACCACATATTTGGTTTTAGACAACACCTTACCGTATTAACTTAGTATTGACATTCAAATCAGTAGCTCAGCTCATTTATTTTGAATTCCTAACGTGTTAGGGACAAAAGTAGAACAATATGGGTTGGAGCAACAGTAAGTGTACTCAACAGTGGCGCCGTGGAAGCGCGCGCCATCTGTCAAAATTACCCGCCATATTTATTAGGCAGAGACAATGAGTGACGAGACTCACGACGATTTGAATATGGAATTGGTTTTTCTTTTTTTTCTTGTGAAAGTTTTGTTCGAGTAAGGTAGCGTACAGTCCATGATGCAATACTTAAATAATGCGTATGAGAGACAGACACATTGCGTGAGTATGAAAAGACTTCCAAACTTCTAGTTTAAAGACAAAACACTGGAATACAATTTCAAAAATTAATATTTAGGAGTATGACCTACAATGTTGAAGTGGTTCTTGTTTGCCCTTTAGGAAACATATTAATGAGTAAATTATAAAGTTACAGGTGTAACAATTGCATGTACAACAAGTGGGAACAACAATAACATTTCGTCACCTTTGTAGAACACTGGCTATAAAATGGCAACACTATGAACATAATTTAACTTATTATCTTAACACGACTCACCTTTATAAATAACGAGACATAATGCTCCACTAACAGAGTAGAAACAATATTTTTTTCATTCAATAACAAGACTGGCGTGAAAATCAACCTACTTGTGTGACGAAGTACAAACTGCACGAAAACAATGGCGGTTAGAGCAACAAATAACATGAAATATTTTACAAAATACATCAACATTAACAACTTGTTATTTGGTAGTTTATTTTTCACAAAACCCTTGTCTTGGCCAGACAAAGATTTATGTCATATGTAAACTCCAGGGTACGATTTTCTCACCGTCTAGTGGTCCGAAGTAAACAACGAGACATAATATTTAAAAGTCAGTAAGTAGGAACAAAGAGGATATCGTATATCTTTTGTTTTTTTTTTTATGATTGACATTAAAATGCGATACATTTGGTGTTGCAATAACAAAATATTATGGATAGTGAATAATCCCAATAATATAATCCATATTAATACACCCAAATTAATTATCTTTAATTTTCATTGTTGGCAAATCAATGATTTCTATTTCTATTAAATCGCAACCAACATTTTTCCCAATAGCTGGCGAAAAACAATTGACAAGACATACTGCTAAAAAGTTATCATTAAAAGCCTAATAAGTTATGACAAGCAACTGCCCCATGCCGTCATCTGTGCGGCTGCCATGAATATCTCTCCATCGCCACGAATACATAACCCTCGGCACAGGGCCTAGACAGCCCCATCAGCCCCTGGGCCACTGGGCCATGGTCCATCACTAGCGACATCTATCCGTCATGCCGATAACCATCTGCCGTCGATTCATCATAAAATAACGTTTTTGGGGAACCTGGTTTAGTCTCAGTTCTTAAAGTTTTTGTGATCGGAATGTGGACTTTATTGCGTGGTGTTAAGATAGTGGCTGGAGTTTGTTTTGTGAGGTGTCTTGTAAAAAGTTGACAAGCATGAAAAATGTTCTTCAATTAGATTAGGCGATAACTTTGATGATGATCAACTTGAATGTGTGTGCTCTATATTCTAAAATTCTAACATAAATACTTAAAAGTTTTGAAATACTCTTCGCAGATCAGTCTGATAACGTGTACTGTAAAAGTAAATACTGAATATGAACTTCTCAAGAACAACACAGTAAGTACTGAATACCTTACCAGACCTTTCTAACCTCCAACCTTAGGAATCGCCATCATCACCATAGAACCCCAGTAGAAAAATTGGTCATGGTAGTTTATCGTCACTAGCAGACACGACAACGCTGGTGTATAGAAATCACATGCTGAGGACAGCCTCAGGATTATAAACGAAACATCTTTCTGTAAGTGTTAATACTAACACTTATAGACCAAGTTCACAAAGTTTTCTACTTATTGAACATAAATGGGTATCATTATTTGTTCTTCAACAGATTAGGGCATGATCAGTTCCACAACAACCTGCACCAAAAACCTGCAATCACCTGAACAGCAGGGCTGCACCAGTTTTACCTGCAATAACTAACATGACTGATCGTTGTGAATGAGTTACCAAAACTTAGTAGCGTTAGGGTACCCCAAACTGTATTATCTTTTGCAAAAGCTAGGTACTTCATCTAGAGATCATAGTACTATACAAAACTTCAATAATAACAACAGAAACGATCTCAAATCTCTACGTTATTCCGTCCTACTTGTACAAAAGGTTCACAGCGAGCGAGCGAGAGGGAGAGCAAACATCCCCTTACATTTACAAAGTAGGTCACTCGCTCGTCCTGAAATACTAGCCGAGATTGAGCCATCATCCATGTGACCGTGTGGCCTAATGGATAAGGCGTCGGACTTCGGATCCGAAGACTGCAGGTTCGAGTCCTGTCACGGTCGGAAAACATATTTTTTATATTTATTAATTCGTTATTTTTCCATGTGCAAAAGTATTTGCGAACAAAACAACGTGGAAGCGACAGAGAGTCCGCGAACTTGAAATTTTGCAATTTTCAGGTCAGTGTCAGATTATACAGGGTGTAAACAGACTCATCACGAAGTTAACCAAGCATTCTGTACATCAAACTAAGTAACCCTACGCAAAAATGTTTGCTGGGAAACGACAATTTTTTTAAAAATCACGTTTTACGGTAACACTTGGTAACAATTGTATGTAACACACTCAAAACATTGTGCTCATGGACGCAATTAAATATAAACGGGTTATGGAGGTATTTATAGTAAGTATTTGGAAAGAAAAGTTTCTATTTATGAGTCTATTTACACCCTTTGTGTTGATATGATTAGCGACCGTTACAAATATGGATTAACAGAGTTGTAATCATTGAAATCACCAATACAATTCTCTCATTTAATTCCATTGAACGACTTTTTGATGAGAACAAGGAAATTGGAATTTTGCGAACTTTCTTTGAGCGTTTCCACCAGATTATCTTGCACGTTACCCAGCATAGTATGGAGAGCTTTTGTACACAGATTGGTTTTATTAAATATTTCCCGGAAAGATTTCAGTTTGAAATTATTTGAAGGATAAAAATGTTGATGTAAGTAGTTTAATTGCTGAATTGTTGTGTGTTCTTAAGATCACAGACAGACAAATGCTTCGTACCAGCAAATAAAAAATAATTTAGAGGAATTTTTAAAACAAACCTGCCTGTTCGATAGTCATGTTTTCTTCTTGTTTAGATAAATAATTTCCCACATTTTTACAACACAAAAAATAGTAAAAAATAAATACGAAATAACACAATAATATTGATAAACAGCAAGATTAGCCCGAGTCGGGAAGCGAATCGACGACCGATCAATCAAGCCGCCACGAAAATATTTATATTCTGAAATAACGGACGCGGCTTCCGTCCGTTTATCACCACACATCTACTAAATACTTTGTTAATAACACGCCATTGTAAAAACGAAAGAATTTAGGCCAAATTCCTGACATTAAGAAGGCAAAGAGATTGATGCACATAAATTCGTTATTTGACATAATATCTACCAGTCTGGTATGTACTACGAATTAAACATGGATTTAAGAATTTAAACACCCCTACCAAATAGCGCACGGGTTTTCACTAACACTAACCATAACCTAAATGAGTCCCTAAATATTATAGCACGGTTGGAAATTCTACTTTACGCTGAATTAAGCATTGAAAATGGCTTTTATTTAGGGATTCATTTAAAATATAAATAAAATAAAAATGTTTATTTCAAAATAATTACAATTTTCGTGATAACAGGCATAAATCCTTAATGACTTTCAATTTAGACGTTTTGTAGTGTCGGACCGCGGCGCTACGGTGCCTATGCGGTGCGTTTGCTGCGTAAATATTTGTTTTTTTTTTCTGTGTAATTTTTATAAGTACTGTTAATTTTGATGTGTTTGTCCTGTGTGGGCTAATAAATGCTTTTTCTTTCTTTCTTTCTTTCTTTACCATACGTGCGGTTGTGATTTTCCATACAAAACTACCGCGCAGCAGTAGTCCGACATCAACCGTCTATTTTGAAAGCCCCCTTATCTCCCTTTCATGGACATTATTCAGGCTTACATTAGTTGCTCATAAGTTATGATTTCACAATAGTTAAAAATCTAAAAAATAGTATTAGACTAGAAAAAACGTATGTTGTTTTCGCAACAGCCCAACAGTCGTCAGATCAGCAGACGACCACGACCATACTTACTTACCAAAAGATCAATCAGTCCTGCCTACCCTCGTCAGGTTTTTTGGTGGCTAGTGTCATACGCGCGACATGCGCAGACGCAACCGCGCGGAAAACTGACTGACGATGACGGTCTCATTTGATAGGGTTTTTGTAGATAGAAAAATAAAACAGAAATATTTTCGTGTGTTGAGTTCCGATGCAAGACTGCCTGGATTGTTTTGATTAAGTTTTTCTGAAGTTTAACGGCTAATCTAGCTCACTGGTATGCAATGAAGGGACAATTGTTATGTTTTGTTCGTTTTGGTAATCTTTAGAAAATCTATGCCCAGCATTTAAACGGCGTT
The DNA here is from genome assembly GCA_916618015.1 of Xestia c-nigrum. NCBI lineage: Eukaryota > Metazoa > Arthropoda > Insecta > Lepidoptera > Noctuidae > Xestia > Xestia c-nigrum. Next base: position 25,310,984 of record OU745252.1, on the reverse strand, counting down.
TGGCTGAAAGATGCGCAATTATCTGCACTCATTTACTATAAGAGCTTGAAGAGGTGGTCCAGTGAAATACGCTCACGGCTACTAAAGCTGTCTCAGTGTCTCACCATTCGTGAGTCCTTACCTAAGCAGACACTTAGTGCGAATATGAACAATCTGCACATCACATTTTGTGGGAATGTATAGTCTTTGGCAAAATGAACGCAATATTATGTTGGATAGTGTACAGGTTACATCCGGAGTTATTTACTATACGGACCTTGTAGAAACTAGAGCAAATTTCTGTGCGTTCAAGCGTTTTTGCCATACCTATTATTGGAATCAAATATAACAGCTCTCTTCTTAGGCAGCTACTTACCCATTCACGTTAATATTTATCCGTGGTGCTAGGCAACTGGGCCTATCCCAGTTGTAAACGTCCCTTTGTGCCTATTGGCCTTGTTTAGTTCTGTCTCCTGCTGATATGGAGGGAAGTGGAAATTACAGTTCTTTCCTACTCCTCCGCTATACTTTGTGATTCATTTCGTTGCGGGATCCAAGACAGTTAAATTCATTCTCTGGGACTTCGTCGAGCTTCATTGTCTCGGCGCTTTTCTGGTGGTCGCCACTGTTGATTCTGGCTTTCAGGAGTTACAGTGGTTTGGGCGTGTATGGCGGGCTTGTGCCAAAAATAAAAAATAAAAACAGACACTTAGTGTAATTTATTTCACCACCACTCCCTGAAAATCATCGTGATGAAGTCGGCGTGTTCTAGAATCCAAAATCGAAGACATCTGTGACATCGAAAAGCTCGCGATGGGCTCTTTGATAGATTTTGGCCAACTTACTCTCACGTAAACTAGGAAAGCTTATACTACGTCATAGGCAGATTCTCCTAATAACAGAACATCACGCCTTATAATCCCACAAGTGTTAGGCAGAGGTGGACTTGATTATTATCCTAATAAACTATTCTAAATGTTGGACATCTAGAAGATATCATTGTAAGTCACCATCAACCCACACTATCTCTTCCTCTTGAGTCTATAAACCCATAGTTAAATTCTTAAAGTAATACGTATGATCAAACGGCCCCGTCAAAGGACGGTAATGTAAACTGGTAAACAGTGTGGGTGCAGGCACTTCCTGTAACGATTTAATTACACCTGTTTCATGTAAACAACGGTTTCCGGTTTGATCTACGGGTTTTATGATTTTTATATCAAAACGGTAAAATTTCTGGAGTGATTTTGTTATTGTGAGTTTAACTTTACTACTTTTTTTATCGTACGGTTAAGATTTCAATATTTTACAATATTCGTATGTGGTGAAGATAAAGTATGTCTATATGTGATTCGTCAAACAAGAAAAGAGACAATTAATAACCTTAAAAGACCTTGTTTATCTAAAACCGCAAAAGTTTGGAAAGCTAATATGCCAAACAGAGGCACTTCCGAAAGCGTTTCGTAATTCAGTTCAGACAAATACTAATAATAATACCAATGCAATACAAATACATGTCAATGCAATGTATTTTGGACTTTCTATCATCATTTTCGCTGATAGATTGTCACTTTTGACATAAGACAACCCCAAGACACAATCTTTGTAGAAAACATGTAAAGATATATTCTACACTTCGATAGCAGATAATCAAAACATTTCTAATTATAAAACCGCAGCAAAACAGGCGGCTTGCGAAACTTTACGGCGTCAAATAGGATGTAACATCATGTTCTGCACATAGACCACAGACCACAAATCATATGACGTGCTGGAAGCAGCTGTAGCTTACGCTATGCCAGTAGATATCGTCATACATAATAGTTTTCACTATTGTGTGTTATAAAGTTAACGGCCTCGGTGGTGTAGTGGTCTCTAATGTGACTCCTGAATTTGAGGTTTATAAAGGGTTTGATCCCCAGGTCAGGCATCTTGCATTTTTCCATTTGCCAGTAGAATGAAAGAAAGGAAAAGGATTTAACTGTCGCAGAGACATGATGCAGCAGCAGCAGCAGCAACGGAATCTGGATTCGTGCCCAGCTGTAGGCAAAAGACTCGCCCACTATAAAATGGTATGTTGCTTCTTATGAATCACTGCACAAATTCAAATCCTTTTTCACCTAACATAACCTAAGTCTGCTTGAGTCGGTCATCATTTGATTGGGTATCTGCGCCCGCGCATCCGGCCTCAAACGTCCCTTTGATCGCTGGAAACATTCATCATTACACGCTGAAATCCTCCTCTGTATTGACAGATTTACGACGCAAAAGCGTGTGCATTTGAAAAAATATTCATTCAAATACATTATTATGATTTTTTTGGTTTCCATAAACAATTTTTGTTTATGATTAATGCGATATCAAAAGTCTCTTTGATGGTCTGATATTGGTTTTGGTGGTTTCTGTTTCGTATTTGATGTAAATAGTGGTTTTTAGTGATGATATAATAATACGTATTGGTACTGACATCATTTCAGAAATAGATTATTTGGTCAATCATATTAATATTGATTCAACAGAGTATACTTAAGATAGAAGATAAGTGGGCCGCTTTTATAGAAGGGACAATTTCAAAGCTCACTCCATAGAAAATCTAAAATCACCTTTGTAAAATCAAAACAAATTACAAGAAGGGTAACGAAACTTGCAACCACCACACCATTGAAAGTCACATAAACAGCAACGATACTAAAGGACCTGGAGGCTTATGATAATGAGCCCTGCAAGGTTTCCGACGCCACACCATGGCTGCGTGTGAGCAATATTGAATTAATTCCCATCAAACCTTACAACGTAATACTAACGGGATTACAACGCGTACGAAATTATAATTGTGATAACACACCTGTCATGCATGACTCAGTGTACAATATATGGATTCAATGGAATCTTAAGGCTACCTAGATATAGAGCGTTACCCAAGTGAGCAAGTCTGGATAATAGGATAAGCTTTTAGATGAATAAGAAACAAAGCAAAACGAAGAATGACCAGAAATAGAGCCTAGTAGCATATACCTGTAGACCGATTGATAGAGGACTATCATTACTATCTTAACATGTGAAACTATGTAGTAATGCTACTGACTCCTACTAAGACCTGGCGTACTGCACACATTAACATTCGAAACGATGAACCATGGACAATCTGTTTGGAAATCGATGTTGAAATACAGAACCCTTTAAAAAGAATTGCTATTTATCTAAGCCCTCTCATATGAAGTCTGTGCGGGACTGAAAATTTACAAAACTATCTATGATGCTGACGAAACCAACAATACCACTACCATCACTCCACAACAAGCTCATGAAAAACAACACAATCCCAATTCTTCTAAGAACTCAAACAACCATAAAACGAATCTTAAATCAAAAAATAAAAAGCTTGTGTTCCTAGGTCGGTCGGGTAGATGGGTAATGATAAATGCTCGGCAACAGTTCACAGTTCATCGCGGCGATGGGCTCGCTGCTGATGTGCTGGCCGCAAATATGAAAATATACAAACAGTTCGTAAATAACGCGAGGGCACTTCAAAGTAAAGTGCGCGGTGCCGACATGATCCAAGTTGGAGACGGTAGCGAAGTAATCAGAAGCGAAGAAGTTGGGAAGAGCTCTGATCAGCTTGAAAACGATGCAGCTATAGATTTTATACATATAGACAATGCTGCTATAGATACAGAAAGAGAAGCAGGTTCAAAAGAAGTGATAGACAATAAAATAAATAATTTGTCAATAGGCATTTGTCAAGCTGCACCAAACTGCGCATGCCAATGCGCAGTTTGTTAGGTTAGGTTAGCACTTGAAGGTTCTCCAAGGCTTCTTATCTAATGTATGCCAGTCATCGTACCTACCGTCATATTTTGATGTGATGTAATTTATGTAGTCTTCCTTATCATGAGCATATCTTGTACTACTACTATAACAATATCAATACGACTTTGTAAATACGTGTAGTATTAGATTAAGTTATTTAGAATAAGTCTAGGACATGACTTTTTATGATTAATAAGTACTTTAACATAGTTGTTGCTATAGCCTCTACCTTGCGGCACCCCGAACATGGAAGCAGAACGGTGTTGTTTACACACAATATCGCTCATTGGGCCAAACCGAACGAATGCTGTAATAAACACCATGCTCGTATGGCCAACATCCAACGCAAATGTTGGAAGCCAGCGTTTGCTTACAAAGCTGACCGCTTTTCTAATGTCGGACGGTTTTGGGGTAAACTACATAAGATTGTTGTGTTGCCACGTTTCAATACACATGTGTTGGTTTCGATCTTCATATTCCAATTAATCGGAAGAAAGTAGACTGAGTATGGACCGCGGGAGCAGGGTTTTAGGGAACGTATAGATTCTTACTTCGATTGCTGGAACATATTTCCAACCAAAAATCCTGATATCCTCAAACTAATCAGTCTTCTTCTTCCCCTCATTTTGATCACCTTACAGTTTTCTCTGTAACTGCATTAACATTTGAGGGGAACTTGACTTTATTTGCTCCAACTCTGCAATACTAGGAATTTTTAATCTCTGACCTTTGCACTTCATTATGTTTCACATCTCTTACAAAAACAAATTGCTTATAAACTGACAGAATCGAAGTAACGCGTTTTCTCGTTGATTGGCGAGTAAGTAGTAAGGTACTTCCGAAACCCAAGTTCAATCTCACAATAATTTCTCCCCAGGAGAGCATTGGGCCAACGTCTGCTCCAACATTGGGTGTTGGCCGACACGAGTGGGTTTGTTTAATAGCAAACACAGGCCCGCCGCCCGCGTAAACATCGGCCACATCAAAGCGATCGGAGGCATGCGCTCGCGCACCTACTTGATCGTTTTACACACGTTTCAGGAGCGGGAAGTTCAGTGTACATTATTTTGTTAAAGATTTCTTTGTAGGCAATCGTTGCATTTTCAACTCAGTGCTTTTTGTCTGAGAAAGAAATCTTTATTGTGATCGAACACTAGCTGTTGTAAGTTGCTCGAAATGATTTCGTTACCAGCGTCAATATTAAGTTTTCCGCTTCTTGCAGTGACGGGATCTGCAGTCTTAAAAGCTGTCCCAACGGTAACAGAAAAATGAAACTAATCTTATTTGACATAATCCCAAAACTAAATGAGTCTATTAACCACTAAGTTTATCAGCGACGCGACATCTTTAATATCCGTTGAATCATAATGATAATGCGATATGACGTAATCAGCCGGATCAAAAGCGAAATGACCAAGATCATCCGCGCGCACTCCCGCGCACATCGGCGGATTGATCACAACCGCTTTGATCTCACAGATCACGCGCCCTTTACTTATATTACTTACATTTTTACTAGCGACTAATCGTATGATAACACCTCCTTCTATTGTATTACCAACCTTAACATCAACTATACAAGATTCAAATTCAGTCTCACTTACACAAAACCTAATACTGTTTAGAATAAACTAATTTACATCACATTCATTTTCAATACATCTCAACTCTCAAATTGCAGTCATTCAATTCTCAACTATAACCTCAACAGTTTCAACTTCAATTTGGGCTGGTATATTCTAGTAGTACTTACGTCATCTGGTGGATGTAGGTAGTCCGTGTGATGTGTCAAAACCGTGATGAGTAGCAGGCGCTGGGAGTAAACACATGCACGTGGTGGTCTCGTCTGGATTACCTAGAAGCACTCGGATTGACCTGGAAACTCATTATTTGACATGGATCAAGATCAGAGTAGCGGTGTGGGTAAATGGCGATGGTGACGACTGATGAATGAGTGTGTTTGGGAAGAATATGATGAATCAACAGCGCTATGTAATAGTGGCGGCCTTGTGGTGCCTTCCGGTCAGCAAAGGTTGCCAATAAAAGGAAAAGAATTGGAATGCAGAATGCTAACTGGAGAGAAATATTATCCATGATCTTATAAGTGAGTAATCTTCGAGGTTTCCATCAATCTGTATCGATGCTTCTCTTTTAGCTAGCTGGATGACTCCAATGCTAGAAACTTAAGCTAGATTTCCCCAGGTACCAAGATACAAAAACTGCTGCAAACTCAAGCTATTACTTATATATCACTCCGCAGAAACGCTGTGCCAAGTGAATTCTATGTTGCGGTAATAAGACACTAGATGACTACCAATTTTGGCCGTACATTCTTGGAAGCTGCCAAATAAAGCTAAACCAATGATTACTGACTAGATGATTGACCGTCTCCTAAAGTAGTCCCTCCTAGATCAGTGGATGTAAACAATAACTTGAACTTCCACCACCCACAAAGTTCAAAAACCCTGTCTCCCACAATTAACGATGTCGTACCCGGGAACCGAAGCAGCGCGCGTGCGGTCCGGTGTAGGCTTACTTGTTACCAGCGAGCCACTTGCTGTAATTAGGACAATTACACTAATTTCCTTGTTAAGTCTTAGAGGAAATGTTTATAAACTGTGTAGGTGAGATTAGATTGGGAGAAAGGACTCGTTACGGCAAGCTCTAGTCGTGGTTTCAAGTTACCGTAAACATTAGGGACACTTCATTCTATTTCTGGGTTAAAATACTTATTTACTCCTTAAACCAACAGTGTTTTGATACACTTGCATTTTCAGACAAGCTTCGTTGTGAGAGTTATATTTCCTAGCCTAGATATTAGTTTAAAATTACATCAATGTACGCAGGATTTCTTGCAAACCTAAGTGACGACGTTGCAGAAAGAAAAATATGGAAAAACGAGTTTCATAATTTTCTGTCGTCTCATCATAACTCTAAAACCTCTTTCGAACAATCTAGTGACAATACATAAAGAACTCATACAAACCTCACCAACTAATTCTAACAATCCTGGGAAAAAGAAAAACGCGTATGAATATACCAACATGACCACAAAATCATAACCGCTCACAAAATAAGTCGGAATCAAGTAAATTGTACACAAACACCCCGCATAATAACGTCGAATGGCCCACACTTTTAATTGTTTGGAAATGTTACTAAATCGGGAATTGACCCGCCACCATTTGTGTCTATTCAGACGATTTCACTGAATATTTTGTGTCAATAGATTTTATTGTGTTAGGGTTGGTACAAACAGATTTCAGTGTTTGACGGAACACAGCATTTCTTGAAGCCTAAATTAGTTCTTCAGTAATTCAACCGAACTATTGTATCAGGGATCTTTAACAGTCGTTATGAATAGACACAAACATCCGAAAGGTTTCCAAGGGGTATCATCTAACCAAATAATTGGGTATACATATACGGGGTATAACCATGTAAAATACTGGAATTCAGCTGCATACGGTAAGACTACAGGCCAACCAATTTAGTTGGACATCAATCATAATTGTTCATCTGCCTAGACTAGTCTACTACTCTACTAGACTAGTCTAGGCAGATGATTTTGATCTATCGAAACCTTAGAGAAAATTATGTATTCATTAACTCGGCAATCCTGCAAAAATAATAATAACGATCACTTAGTCAGTAATATTTACATTGTATTAGTTTATTTGCATTTTTTCCTATTTGCAAATGAAATTTTTGATTGGATTTCAATCAAATTTAAATTTTCACTTATTTCTTGCAAAAGTAATTACTTCTTAAATGTATCTTATCCTCTCATGTGTCCCATCCCTTATCCCCAACCCTAGAGCAACAAAAGTAACAATCAACAGTTCTTCCACATTCTTGTAAAGTGCTCGATGCGGGAGGGCAGAGGTCGGAGGGACATAAATACTAATTATTTTATTGTGTGAATCAACTCCCATCTAATATAAACTAATAGACACAATATTGGTACATTCTTTTTATAATTTTGGGATATTTTTGAGGAATCATATTTCTGTTAAGATGGGGGATAGCTGGCGAAATGTTTGCTATAGGTAGCTACAATTCTGAACACAGGTGTAATGTTATAAAAGTTGTCAATATTGCAGATGTTTTGGAAACATCTGAAGTTAAGATTAATTTAGACGGTGATAAAGCAATAATTATGTTGTTGATGCATAATTATCACTACTAAAACATCGTGAGGAAACCAGCATGCCTGAGAGTTATTTCTCGACGGCATGTAAGGTCAAATCAGAGGTCATGGGCGGAATAGAAACTCTGACACCAGGTTCGGCAAAAAAGCACTCATGGCTTAAGTATACTCAATTTTATCTGGTGTTTGTAGCAAGCAAGACATCTTGTATGTCTTCAAGGGAAGTTTATACTTATGTGAGTTTTCCTTTTAACCAAAAACAAGTCTTCAGCACAGAAGGACCCTTGAATACTGAAGACTAGGTTCCACAGGGATGAGATCAAAGGACATGGGTGTCAAGGACTAACTTCCTGCCACGTCTCCGCGCTTGTCACATCATGAAGTACTTGGTGATACTGAAAACTTCTCTTTGATTTTCGGTACTCAAATCTATGGCGACTCTGAAAAGTTATTTATAAGGCAGACGTGTGTGGAAACAACGGGGAAGAAACGCCTAAACAGGGCACAGATACATTGACCTTATTGTCTCCAGAAAGGTCACTGTATGCGACGTTGTCCAAAAAAGTCAGGCGCGTAGTAATTGCAACCGCCGTGGGTATGGACCTGTTTTCATATTTCTATGCGATGCACGAAGCAAAAGCAAGTATGAAAGGTTCATAGCAGATGGAGTTCTGGAGTTTCAACTTATTCCCATGGTAAAAAGACATGAGAATATTGTATGTGTGTATGTAGGTAAGTATATAAAATCTATCCATCATATCTATCAAACCATTTCTCAACAAACACATCTCAGACACTCAACAAACAACAAGATGTCTCATAGGGGCGCATTGCGGCTCAATTGCCGGCTGGCCGACAATGCGTCCACTGCCATCATTCGCTCACAATACCGCCTTTTGTCCAGTAATTGTAATAAGACCATTAAGCTATTGTATGACAACTGTGCTGGATCAAGTTGGTATATATTTGTTGTGGAGCTTGTTGTAACTTCCCGTTCAGTGTTGTTGCTAATGGTGACGCGAGCGCAGGAATATTCCACGGTATCAATCCGTTAAAAAGTTAGTCTGCATAGTACGGGTCTGTCTATATTTTCAAGCTTGTGAAGGTATAAAGCGTTAATTGTGTATATTATTATTGTGCTGTTGATGACTCATTCAGCCTATTACATAACTTCACATGCTTGTTATGGTAACGCGTCGATAACTTTCGTTCTAGGAACCGAGCATTATCTTTTTGAAGGAGTCAGAAATATCAGTGTTTTCTTCTAATATATGTTACTGCTATTCGTATGTACAAACAGTTACCGCCAGCTATTAGGCAATTAAATTAAAAAATGCTTAAACCTAAAGGAGACGGATACGATTACATACATTCATGGGCCTGGATGTAACGAGATGAAAACGGTATGAATGAATAGATGCACACTTATCAGTACCTCGCTGAAATTCTGTAAGTTTCAACAATCTGAGAGCTGAGTTATTTGAGGTTTAGTGCAAGTGAGGTTATGTTACAGTCTCAATAAAAGAGTACTTATGTATGTTATATTTAGTGGAGACGGTTTGAAAAGTCATATTATGGTTTAATATCAACGACTTGAAGCCATAAATATATAACAGAAATGGATTTATCGAAAAGGCGTCCAGAATAAATAAAAAACACATTTTAATGTAGTACGTACATGCTTTATTCGTCTTAATTCTTTCATGAGAAATTGTGCGGGTAAAAGAATGTGATCTTGGTACCTAGCCCAGCTGGGTTATGGTTATACTAGCTGACCCACGCAACTTTGTCTGCGTCATATAAGAGAGAAAAACGAAAGGAAAAAGAAAAACCCCGTTTTTGCAACATTTTTCATTCCTGCTCCACCCCTAATAATCGTAGCGTGATGTTATATAAAGCCTTCCTCGATAAATGGATTATCTAACACAAAAATATTTTTTCAATTCGAGCCGGTAGTTCCTGAGATTAGCGTGTTCAACCAAACAAACAAACAAACAAACATTCAAACAAACAAACAAACTCTTCTGCTTTATAATATTAGTATAGATTTACTTTCAGAGTTCAAGCCACTGTCGAATCACTGACAGAATTTTTCCACATCCGAGGGTCGTCGGCAGTCAAGAGTTGCAATCCCACAACACAGCGAAACATATTTGTAACAATATTATATCCAATCCAAGCCGGTGGCAAAATCCAAAAACAATTCCAAGTCACACGTATCGTGTGTGTGTGGTCTTCAGTGTGTCCATTGTGGACGTGGAATATGGAAGCAAGTGTCGTAGAAGGTAGGAAGAGTCGGAATCCGTAATAAACAGAGCATCGTCGTTAGCAGGTCATTGAAATGATTAAATAATCGGAAAAGCTCTCGAAACATAACGGAAAACACGAATTGGCAATCAATTCTGTCACAGATTTTTTTTTAAATGCTGTTATTAAAATATAATCACTTAGGTTTTCAGCTGTGAATTGACATTTTCTTTATTAATTAAATGTACTATATATTGTAAACAAGTATTAAAAGTGTGTTTATATACTTTGAGTCCATTACCTTGTGCAAAGTTTTTGTTTTTGTAATTCTGTAATCGATAACTTCGATCGGTATGAAACATGACATAAAAACTATCGTACTTATTTTTCTGCTTTTCCAGATTGAGAATTGAGCTGATTTTTCATTAAAAAAAAAAGAAATTATGACAAATTTTTTAGACCTTGTCTCGACTTATTACATTTTCAACCGACTTCCAAAAAGAGGAGGTTATCAATTCGTCTGTATTTTTTTTTTTTTTTTTTTTTTGTGTTTGTTACCTCAGTACTCTCGACTGGGTGAACCGATTTTGATGGTTCTTTTTTTGTTTGAAAGCTGGTGCTTCCCGTTTGGTCCCATTTTAGTTTGCTGAAGACCTGATGCTGATCTTCAGAGATACACAACGGAACTCTTCAAAAATACACAGCAAATCTGCAGTGATTGCTGCCATCGCTTGTAGGTTCATTGTTTATACTATATTATGACGTAACATCACGCCTGTATGCTCTGAGGGGGTACGCACATGTGTAAAATACACCCGATTTCGAAAATATTTGTTACCTCAGTACTTTCTACTGGGTGAACCGATTTTGATCGTTCTTATTTTATTGGAAAGCTGGTGCTTCCTGTGTGGTCTTATAATCATCAAATCAGTAGCTGATGATGGGATTCTGGAGAAATAGAGAGAATTCTTCACATTTTATAGGCACACTAGAAGCGGTTTGGGTAGTTTTATGAATTGTACTTTCCCGAAGTGATCCCAATTCAATTTGATGAAGATCTGATGAAGAACTTCGGATATGCAACGGAACTCCTCAATAAATGATAGCAAATGTACTGGGATTGCCGAAATCTCATATCTGTCTATTGTTTACACCAGTTCATCACCTAAAATCACGCCGGTACGCTGTGAAGGGGTAAGCACATGTGAACCACTAAAAAGTGAAAAATATAAACTTTTTTACAAAAAATAAAACCGACTTCAGAGAAAACAAAAAAGTGAAAAATAACTTCAGAACAAACGCTTCAGAAGTCGGTGACAAAAAAACTAAATCAATCAAAAAAAGGTCACCGACTTCTGAAGCGTTTGTTCTGAAGTTATTTTTCACTTTTTTGTTTTCTCTGAAGTCGGTTTTATTTTTTGTAAAAAAGTTTTTTGGCCACCATTTTCCAACTCCTTCAAGCAATAATGAAACTTTTGATAAAAAACCTAAGTTAATTGATTTAACGGACCACATTGATACGACATGCTGAAATGTTGATCCTCTAAAGATTATCTTTGTTAATTAAGAACGCAGTAAAATAAAATAAACTCATTTATTTCAGGTCCGAGACTCTTAAAAAGCAATCATAAAAATAGATAGATACAAATAATACAATAAATAAATCGTTATCTGAAAGAGAAGTTGAAATCTTCTCAACTCGGTAATGTCAAAAATCGACCGTTTTAAATTAATAACTAGACCATCAGCAATATATCACCAAAAAAAAACTTTAAAACCAATAATGTAATGTTGATTTATGTGACAAACATAACTTTGATTGTTATTAATTGACGGACAGACACACGGAGCTCCGTGCTGCCTCGTGACCCGCGAGATATAAACCATTTAGCTGAAATACCGTGACTATTGACCCAGAAGAACTAAAGGGGTAACATTGGAGTGTGGTGCAAGTCACGCACCGACGGACGTATAGTATACATGACAAAGACAAGCAGAGGGAAGAGCAACAGCATTCAATTCATGTGAAAAACCACTTTAAAGTTGCGTTTTTATACATAAAACTTATAATGTTACTAGCTGACCCACGCAACTTTGTCTGCGTCACATAAGAGGGAAAAAGCTACCTACTACTACCTACCTACTTACTACCTATTACTACCTAAAAATGTTAGGTGTGGATAGCCCTTATCACTTATGGGTATGAAAAATAGATAGTAGCCGATTCTCAGACCTACTCAATATGCTCACAAAATTTCATGAGAATCGGTCAAGCCGTTTCGGAGGAGTATGGGAACGAAAATTGTGAAACGAGAATTTTATAAATAAGATAGCTACCTATATCTGTATGCTCCTGTTATTTAGCAGAAATAGCTGGGGTGTACTCTACTAACCACCAATCCGCGCTGGGCCCGCGTGGTGGATTATAGGCCATTCCCTCTCATAGAGAGGAGCCCTGTGTCCCAGCAGTGGGAACATTAATAGGCTGGTACGTGAAGATGACTCTACCAAGCTTTCTTTCACTGACGATTGTAAAATTGCCAGGAAACAAAGAAGACTACCTGTAGTTTTAGCTACGAGAGTTTAATGGGGGCTTTCTAAGAACTGGTAAGTTCTAGGAACGCTTTGGTTTAGCCTACAGTACAAGATCATTCATGCTATCTTTTGCAGCTTTGAACGTATCCCGCTAGTACCTCCTAACATGTACCACCGCCTAGCTTAGTGGTGTGATGGTCTGTGAGCAACCCGCGCTTTAAAGCGATTCGTTCCGCTGATGACCGCTGTGGCGAGCGATGTAGGGTTACATACTAGTCGTAAACAACATAAACTACTTGTGATAATGGCGATAATTTAATTTTAAAGCTTCATTTTGTGTAGCTCGTTATTTATGTTCAATTATGGTTTTTAAGGGGTTTAATGTTTGATTGAAGGAATTCAAGCCTAATTCTAGGATTCATAACTAAGCTATGTGCAATTGTGCATAGTTTTATTCGCATAGAAAAGTTATTTTTGCCCGTTGGTTATTGGAGAAAAGAAAAGCAGCAATGTCTTTCTTTTTGCAAATAAATTAAACACAGTTTGGACTGTCATTCAAACCAAACACATAGGTACAATACCTACTGCCAGGAAAACGTTTAGTTGTCAAATAACACAGGAAAACATTTGGAAAACACGCGTAAATGAGTTAGAAGCATCTCCAAGACCTCCTGTAAAACTTATCTTAAAGCAGGGTAACTTTAGCAAGGGCCGAAGCCTGCCGGGGTTGCTGGACTGTTCGAAAGAGACACCGCGGCCCCGGAACATAAAGGGCGAGGAAGGAACATGGATGGGTTTTAGTCAGTAAAAGTCTGACACTCCCTCCCGCTCCGCCCAGAGTGGGAGAGGTTATTTGATGATTTCCCATCCGTAAAAAAAGGATAACTTTAAGCAATCGTGAATTTGTTATATCTTATCTTACTTGAAATAATGATTTGAGTTTGAATTGAGTTTGAGTTTGACTTCTTAGATTCTTCTTACTAATACTAATAATATTGAAATTCGAAAATTTTTGATGATGGATGAATAGATGAATGTTTGTTACTCTTCCACGCAAAAACCGGATCGGATATGGATAAAATTTGGCATAAGTATAGATACTTAGTTTATAAATTTGATTAACATGTAGTATACTTTTTATTAATACGTGGGAAAGTTACCGAACTTCACACATGACATCTCGAAATAATGTGAAGGAGAACTTTATTTAGCATCGAGTCCTCAAGTTCGTGGCTAAATGATAAAAGCCGCTCGAGTCGATCATTAGGTTAAGTCGTGCTTGCCTAGGTTGGTCTGTGGATGGGTGACCCTTACATACCGAGTTTCCTCCGTGCCTCGGAAAGCAGACTAAGTTGTCGGTACCGGCTGTCATTTGTCTACCTTTGACAGTCGCAACAGATAGTCCCAAAAAGTCTGACAACCAGTCTTACCAAGTGGTATCATATTTAACTGGATTGTTTACGTCAGATAGGCAGTCGCTCCATGTAAAATACTGGTATACAGCTGCATCCAGTTAGACTGGAAGCCGACTCCAACATGGTTGGGAATAGGCTAGGCAGATGATGAGTTCTCAAGTTACAAAATCCTAGATACCCACTCTCTCATTTAACGTCGAAGCCGCTTGATTTCTCTCACATAGCGAGGGGTGTCCAACGGGGATGACAAAGCGCGGTGTGGACAGTTCTGTCGGTAATGGCCGCCAAACGGATGGCGTGGCGAGTTATTATAATTGCCGAGTGACTGGGCAACATCATGCGGGCGACTGTCGGTCAAGAAACGGGGTTCACAACATTTCAGATAGGTGTTGCAAATTCTGCATACCAAACGCAAATTAATATTTTCTTGTAAGCGAGGAAACTGTTTTCTAACGTTCTAAAGTCTCTTCTTTGTTTCGTATTTCACTCCGCTTACCAACTGTACTAAAATGCTGAGCAACGCGTATTATTATATTTATCACTTACTTCGGTGAAGGAAAAACATCGTGAGGAAACCAGCATGCTTGGGAGATATTTCTCGATGGCATGTAAAGCCACGTAAGAGGCCCATGAGCGGCATTAAAGCTCTGATACCAGGTTTGTCATAACCACATGATAAAGAAAGCAGACTGAACAACACCACCAGTTCATTCTATTTTCACTTTGCCCTTCAAGCCTATCCTTCAGAATACAGTTGAGGAATAATAACAGCGAGAACGACGACATTGACAACCTAAAAGGTGTTCAATAAGAGCTGCTTTTCGATCTCGTGTATATTTAGCCCAGCTTTTCCCAACTATGTTGGGGTCGGCTTCTTGTCTAACCGGATGGATCTAAAAGCCCAATTTTTTAGATAGAGTGACAGCCTGTCTAACCTCCTCAAGCAAATCACTAGATACTAAGATAACCAAAGAAATAACAAATGTTTCAGATCTCTACTTAAAACGTCCCTACGGTGTTCCATCTCTGGTGTCGCCAACTTTCTACGGAGGGCGACAGAACTAATCGCTATGAGTGCTTTTTGAAATCATTCAATTATGAATATTGACCAACAAAGAAATTCTCGTTTACACTCGTTTACTTCGTGGGGAGATGCGACCATGCCAGTTAAGCGTTGCATAACCTTTATTGGAAAAAAAAGATGTTAAAATTAAGAGTGACGTACATAGTTCGTTATTTTTATTTCAAAACTATTTTATAAGTATGTAGTAATGGATTACAGATTATTTTCAATATCCTTCGGATTGTGATAGAAACAGAAAGTGTGGTTTGGATTGGGGTGCTGATTAAATTGTAAACGAAATGAAAAGTATTATCAAATTCATCATTTTATTATCAGGTAACTAAGGCCCATACATAAAATACACAGAATAATATATTACAACAATAACAAACACACAGCAACAAACAGAACTCCAGATTATCCGAATAGTTTAGACTTCCCAATTGCAACACTAAATAAGCGTAGGTAAGTTTTCTTCACATCGTGAATGAAAAGCAATACTAACCCTACCTACTATAAAAGATTCTTATGTTAAAAGAAACCTTTATAAATTAAAGAAAACTTTAATAAATAACCCTGAAAAACGAGCCGTAATTTATAAAAGCACCGTTAAACAAATACGTCACATTATTGCCTAAGGCATTTTAAGCAGTCAGCCTTAGATGATGCAGATACTTACAAAACATAAGGTGCATATAATACATAGCTTTAAAAACTGTATGCGCAATGAATCTGACTGCTGACTAGATACCCAGACAGTGTGATAGTAAATTGGCCGGCTCATCACGACTCACAATAACAATCAGGCCGGCTAGAGGTCCAATTACAGGAGTTAACCTCAGCGCAGGGGTCACAATATAATTTAATAACCTCGTATTGTTGTGCTCTTGATATGTGTGTGTGTGTGTGTGTGACTGTGGGTGGACGGAATGTTACTGAGGCTGGATGTTTAGCGTGATTTGGATGCCACTGGGGGTGAGCAGGAAGATTACTCTTAGCGCTGTGACTCATTATTATAAGCGAAGATGTTGAGTAAGATACAACAGGTGGAAAGGTAGCAAACTCCTTTCTTACTCCAACTATGACAAACATCCATAGTATAAAACTCCCTTCCAACTGTTTGTTCAATACTACCTGCATATCAATAACAAATTAATTTTATTTTAAAAAATCTTTTAAAATTCACGTGGAGTGACAGACTTTCCAACAAATATCTCTCAAAATAATTTGTGATGAAAATTGTATATGCAGAGTTTCCATGGAGTTTTCCATAGAATTTTCATGGTCATTCACCCTTACCCGTGGTAGGTACTCTCTCTGTATATAAAGACGTCTCTATTTATAGCGATTATATTATCATCAAGTCCATAGATTTACTTACAAGCTCGTAGACACCTACACATATTCGGATCTTGGTGTACAACAAATGACGGAGTTAACCTCGGTGCAGGGGTCACAATATAATTTAATAATCTCCGATTGATACAAGTGTTTGTGAAGATGTGTGTGTCTGTGTGTGTGTGTGTATCGTGTGGGCAGAATACCGGGTAATTGTAGAGAAATGGGAGTTATGTTGGTTGCTCATAATTATACTGTTTGATAAATTATACAATGATGTCATTTGCTTTGTACAAACTAACAAATGAATTAAAATTATAAGCGCAGTTCTCAAAACGTCACAAATGTATCGTCTTTAGGTCCTTAAATACCATATTATATACCTACATGTTTCCGTATTTCGATTGAGTTTAGTTGAAGCGCATTTCATAGGGGCTTCTTATTATATTCTTCCTTACATAGTTTAGTACCTCGATCAGTTATTATTCAAATCACCCATTTACTGTGAAGTAGCAGAACAGCGGTGGCCCAGTGGTCGCGGCCCCAACTTACGTGCAGTGAGCCGTGGGTTCGAACAAAGACAGGCACATTTACTTTGTGTAATTTACTTCATCACCACTGCTCTCAAAAAACGGTGAAGGAAAACATCGTGAGAAAACCGGCATGTCCTAGAACCAAAAATTCGAAGACATGTGACGTGTGGCCCGCGTGGTGGAATATAGCCCATACGCAAAACAAGCGCTTTGACGTGGAGTTGCGGACACCAGCCTGTTGTACAATACTGTGAAGTAATGGTGGTACCCCTCCGGCCGTTTTCGCAACTGCGATTCGCAACCAGTTGCGAATTATGAATTTTTACTCCTTGTTCGCAACCAGTTGCGAATCAAGAAAACTTTTTCCTTAACCGTTGCAGCACGTTGTGTGGTAATCGGTTTTCGTGATATGGAGAGAGATGTGACGCCGATGAACTTTTAGTATGAATGTAGATGACTAATAAGATAGAGGAAGATCAAAGAAACGATGGATGTATTGTGTGAAGAATGGTATAGCTAGAAAGGAGGTGTCTGATGAGATAACGGGTAATAGAGTAGAGGAAGAAGACAGGAAGAGGGCAGGAGAATGTTTTTGATGACTGTGAAATTATTATAATAAGAAGATACCGCAAGGTAATTTTAGAATGTGCAATATTAATGAGAATCTTGGGAATTTGAATTGGCACAATCTAACTACGTATAATGAATATTATAAGGACTATATAAACCACTAGCTGACGCACGCAACTTCGTCTGCGTCACACAAGAGAGACAAAAGCTCACAAAGGGAATATTTTCCCCGTTTTTGCAACATTTTTCATTTATGCTTCGCTCCTATTGGCCTTGGCGTGATGTTATATAGCTAAAAGCCTTCCTCGATAAATGGACTATCCCACACAAAAATATTTTTTCAATTGGAACTAGTAGTTCCTGAGATTAGCGCGTTCAAACAAACAAACTCTTCAGGTTTATAATACGAGTATTAGTATAGATTAAACATACCGAAGCACCCCACTTTAATAATAACGAAGTGAAAGCCCAACTTTCACCTTCAGTTAAAATGAAATCTCTATTTTTTACCACTTTTCCTTACAAACACATTTTTTTCATCCTTCGTAAACCAAAACTAAATAATCTGTAGTTACCCGCCCTCTTTGCAGTAATTACACAAAATAGATGCACAAAATATCGAATTACCCTGCTTTGTTCCGGGTCCAAATATTTGAGCAATACCGTAATACGATATCGATACGATACGATAATTACAGCAAACAATGTCACTATCAGATCGTCTGTTCAAGCGGCAAAGTTCCATCGTTAACGGTCTAGCAGTTTTGGAGGTAAAAGCGATCGGCGCTGGGTATCAATTCCGGATAACATATTTAAACAATAAATTGTAGTATTTACTATTTTGTTTAGGTTTTGCCGTAAATAATAAAATGAAAGAGATTTGAATGCGGTTTTCACATGTAAGTAGTCAATATCGACGTCATTGACCAAAACCATTTGTTAAAAGTGCTTTAATTTATTTTTCATCCCCCCATCTCGGAAAGAGTATTTGGTCATCGATATCTGAGTGCAAAAGCCGTTTTTATCGTCTTGAGGGTAAAGTAAATTTGAATGTAGAACATCGTGTGCACTAAGCATGTGAATTCAAAACATCATTAAAAACTTCTACCTGTCGAATTTATTATATATTTTTTTTTTATTTGTTAAGAACTCGGACTCGGAACCTTCTTTGTATACTTTTTTTTAATATGTTTTGCGCGCGCCATTTCCTTTTCACGTCATATTGTTATTGTTAACACCTTAGGTTAAAAACAAGGAATCCAACTTGAACACAAGTGAAAACCTTAAAATGACCACTCATTATCGAGCGACGAGGAAGTTTATTTTACGCCAACAGAATTAACTGAATTTGTTAATAATGGGCAATTTTTTTTGCTTTTGTTCATTTCCTCGCTGAGGTGGGATGAAAAATTACGTGTTGCCATGAGTGCAAAGATTTTTCACCTCGTGCTCTTTTGATTGCCTCGCTAACGCTCAAGATACTAAGTTTTGAATCACTTGCTGCGCTCGTGACTCAATTTTAGAATCTTTCGCTTGCTCGGCCATCAAAATTGAGCACACGGTTAAAAAACAGCTTTGCACTCTTGTATAACAAATAACTATTCTATAAAATATCTAGATGTCTAGCAATAAACTGTGTAGCACCAGCTACATGTTTATTACTAGGCATATAGATATAGATATAATATTTAAAAAAAAACTATATTTTCGGTAAGACACATACAAAGACACCTAAATGAAATGAAATGAAATTTATTTATTTGCCAGAATATAGCCATGTATATTAAGCCTAAATGTTATATTATTATATTGCTTTTAGTAAGACATTCATTTAAGTATCCACCTATGGTCGAGTGGTTGCAAGCACGACTCCTGAGCGTGAGGTACTGAGATCGATTCCCGAGTCGGACAATGTGTTATTGGGTTTTACCATCGAGATTATTTTTAGTAGCAGCCACGGAGTCTGGATTAGTGCCCGGTTGATGGGAATAAGGTCGCCCCTATTGTCTTAAACATAACTGACGAAATGTGGGGTGTTCTATTAGGTACTTACGCCTCTGCCTAACTTTTCAGTGATTACAGGCGTAATGTTATGTTATGTTATTTAAGTTACATCTAGTGTTAGTGAAAATGGGCACAAAAAGTCTTGTTACTTAATACCTATACATATAAGCCAAAGAAACATTCAAGTAAGACGTTGGTCTTGTTTCTTGATTACCGTTCCAGGGAGTGCCTTGAAACAGCAAACAATAAATGGTAGCCGGAACTTAATTATGAAATCTATTATACCTAATTGATAGTATTGTTATCTATTTAAAGTGAAATCGATTATCACTTAATAAATCACTACTGTAATGAAACACTTCTCGTATTTTTCTTTTTGAGATCTGAACAAAGTTAATATTAATTAAATTAGTCATTAATATCAATAACGTCATTTATACCGTTCATCGTCATTTTATGAGATTTTCCTACCCTGCACTGCCCTCTCCCAGGTAAAAGTCAGGGACGCTTTTGCACTCTTTCCATTTCTCTTTAATATCACTGTAGAGATCCCAAAGATTCTGAGTGATTCATTCCGAAAGTACTTAGGGACATCATAAGAGTTACTTTTGTTTAGTTTTTTATTATAATTAAATACCTGTACAAATAATTTTCAGTTACATTTTTTAACAATTACAACTGAATAAGGATCTTTCAAACACAACTTCTCCCGAAAACCACAACTTTATCACAATCAATACAACAATCACATTCAATATACAGTGAAGTGCTGCCCCTACAATAAAGTGCCTGAAAGTCTGCCTGAGCCGACCTCCCTGCCCACCCCACCGCCTGGCCCCTTGTTAGCAAACTGTTCAGTTTATTTTCAGTGTGGCCAGTCTACAACTCTTCTGAGAATTAACTATTAAAACACCACGTTGTTTGAATGACGTCTTAATTTCATGCGCGCGCGCAGGTGCCTCGCGAACCTTAGGCTGGGTGTAGATGAACTGGATCTTTGTGCGTAATGTAATTTAAATAAATCTAGTAATTATAAAGTAATTGCTAGTAGAATATTTCTAGGGGTACTATCATGGATAGTTTTTTTCGATAAGTTTCTGTGAATTTATTTGAGGCCGGTGCAGCCTGTCTTCTTTTTCATACTGGGTGGACAAATAGTTACAAGAGAGGAGAGTAATTTTCGCGTAGGGTTACTTAGTTTAGAATGCTTGCTTTACGGCTTTGAGAAGGGTCGGTATACAGCTCTGTCTGTTCACAACTTTTGTTACTCGAAAAATCAAAATCTACAGATGAAACCTTTGATAGACTCTCTAATAATACATCAATACTTGGATGTCTAAGTCATCTCACGTCTAAACTAGATAAAAACTGTCTCGGAAACATACTCGTAAGTGGATGAGTCATTCCACTACAAACTTCGACTAATACCTTTCCCAAATAAAAGCGAAGACACTTCTTTTTATTAACTTCCAACAATACAAAAGTAATCGCCTAAATTCAACCAAAGAGTTGTCATATCTACAAATTGATCAGCTAATCTATGAGCACACAAATAGCGATCTTCTTTCGCTACCCACCTTTACGCGGTGATTCCTTTGATCTCGACAATTGTGGCCTTTGATGTAGCCGCCGGTACTGGTTCGTGTTAACTGTTACAAATATTACTGTACACGTCCGATGTTGGTACATTAGTCGGAAACTTGTTGGAAAATTCTGGAAATACAGGCTCGGGAAAAACAAAAAAATGCTTGGGGTAAATTGTTATTGTTAAATAAATGGCCGGATCTCAAGTTCGTATCTCCAGTCTGTCTCTAGTTCTCTACGGCTAGACTCTCGGAAATGTAACTCACTACTGTTTCCTTTCCATCTGTATTCAATGGAAAAAACTATCAGGTTAGCTGTGCCAATGCTTATAAATGTTAACATCATAGAAATCGCTCTCACGTTCTTTACAAAGTCATAATCAACTAATAAAATAACGCTTTGTTGATTTAAGCTTGTCTACTTCTAGAATACCGGCTATCAGAATTAGATATTTTTATTTTAGGGTTATGAAATAGTAGAATAGATTTAAAAGTTTTCACAATACATCATACGATTGTCAAATGTTGACTGTTTTGAAAGTCCTAATTGACTAAAGACTATTAAACAAGAAAATCTCAACTGAAAAGTGATCTAGCTCAAGAAACTTTCGCTCATCAGCGATCTACAAACAAATCTGAATCTCAAGAAGTTCCAAGAACATTCAGACAAAAAACTAATTTGTTATGAAACACTGGGAAGAGTTCATAACGGGTTTGTTTGATAAACAGCCGGTGATTGTGTACGATCACATTAGAGGTGGACCGCTTGATCTCGAAAGCGAACGACTTCAAAAACTTGTATAGTCTAACTCTGAGATGAAATGATAAACAATTATCTCTAGCTTTGAGCTTAGTTAATTGCTTTAGTAGTTGTTATTACTTCAGGTGAACGTCAAAGCAGTTGTTAAAACTGCGTAAGAGTTTGTGAAATGCGGTTGGTACTCATTTTTTAAATTGACCAGTTTTCCAGCCTAATTCATCGTTGATGTTTGTTAAACTTTGCTATCTATGTCCAGTATTCTTTGAAGTTTTGTTTAAAAATTCATCATTATGAAACGCAGATCCTTTATATTTCTACAGATTAATGGTATTATTAGCTCTTTGACTTATCCATAACATTACCTTACTTACGCATAATTGGATACCACCAGTCTCTCTAAATATCTCAGTGCATTGTATATTTCACAGTATAAACTCAACGTTGTGGAACATCATAGAAATAAATTGGCCATCACGATCTTCAGAATTGAGACGATATAAAATAGACTGAATAAATATTAAAGCAATATTATACATTCATCTATTCATGAATCCTGACCATAGAGAAGAGATTATTGCGACCATTTCAAAAGAGCAAAGCGATTATCCAGGATTCGATTCATACACCCCAAAATATTCGGACATATCATGAATGAGGAACGACAATCACAATAATTATAAGTTTTTGTCGAAAAATTCATAAAATCATCCACAAATCCTATTCTGGGGACACGATTTGGCAAGAATAACATCCGTTTGAAAGGGTACAGAGGATTTTAAATATAGCAATGTGTGCAAAACACATATTTTGAATAAATATAATGTGTATAAACAATTTTGACAAAAGAATCGCAAATATGAAAATATCCGGATTGTGCCGATTGTCCGAATAAACCCTTTTTTACAAGATTAGCCGATGACAATGTGGTGAAAGGATTCAACGATACAATTTACGAATTCATGAATGTTCTGTCATGACAATTTTTGTCATACGCTGTCATTATGAATTTAAACACCGTATGACGTGCTATAGTTAAGATTCAGAAGAAGGTTCATCCGTAATGGATTTAATGTATGTAGGTACAGGTGGAAATATTTAAGGAATTATGGCAGTAAAGCCAAACAAATGGCCTGTCTTCTCTTCAACATGTTTAATTTCGATTCCGTTTAAGTATAAACTTCATTAACTGAATATGTTCTTTGGTGTTGAACATTATGGTATCAATATTTAAGATTCATTAAAACATAATTTACGTCTTAGTTATGAAAGGGTAATTAAAAATCTCAAAAATATTTGCGTCAATATGGTTAACGTCACTTTTTCATACTGAAACGGTCATCTTTTTTGGAGTTTACAAAAACAATCCGTATTTAGAGCTCATTTCCCGAAACCGTAGCACGAGAAGACGTTACCATATTTAACTAGAGATTAACACTACCATTTTGGCGGGAAGTCGTCAGTTAGGGAACACAGTCGAACCGAACGCGACGCATAAAACAGCATAAAACGGGTTAATCTCCGCCCAGTAATCCTCTAACATATGTATCTGTCGTTGCGTTTTGACGTAGATTTACAATTATTTACAAGAAATGCTTGCTGCACGCCGGTTGTGTGCGCTCATGATAATCCGCGGATTAACTCGCGTCTTGTTTATGGTGCGCTGTCACCCGCCTAATTGTCTGTGGTCGGGAAAAAGCGCGGGAACGATGGGACAAAATGGCGACCGTGATTTATTTGGGGTTGGTGGTTTTCACAATATTTCTAGAGCAAGATGTTTTGTGTCGAATGAGAGATGGTCCGTGCGGTTGGATTATATCGGTTTCGAGTTACTTGTTTTTGTTGGCAGCGTTTAGCGTGCCTTCGACTGTTAGCTTCGGTACCATTTGATTTGCAGCTCGTAGACGGCAGAATGGCTGTCCGTGGCCGTGCGTCGTCTGTCGACACAATATATTAGTCATTGTCTTGTCGCGTTGATCGTACGTTATTTTAAGATTTATCAGCGTCTAAGAGAATTTGCACAAAATAAAAATGTCAACATCGTATTACCTTGTGAAGTAAACGTGAGTTATCGTGTTGTTATCTCTGTTTACTTGGGAAGGGATAAATTGGTCAGATTAAATTAAGCGTTTAGTCATTATGGCCACTCTGCCAGTATTGGCAGTGCCAGTTACAGTAAATCAGGTTGAAATATTAAAACAGGTTCATAACGTAGGTACTCGTTTAACTCACTGAAAGATGTCTTCGGCTGAATATAGATCTAAATCGCACAAACGATTTATTTATTTTTATAATAGTCTCTGTAAATCTGCTACCTAGCAGCGCTACTAGCTTGCTACTAAGCTCAATTAAAAACCAAACAATTTTAACAATACACTTTTGTAGCTCTCATTCATCGGACGCTCATCTACTGAAAATCAAGACAAAACTCACAAACATTGCGCAGGTCTAATAATCTGTTCATTACCTTTTCATAAGTCATTGACAATTACTAAAAGGATAAGCAACTAGGTATAAAACAACACAAGTCACATTATTATCTAGATCTGTAAACCAGATTAATTTGAAACCACAGGATTGACAATCCCATTCAAAGATAATCACGGCCACAATAAATAACAATAAAATTCCCGGATATTGTTTAATCAACATAACACAAACCGAGCAGGAATAATAAAGTTATTTCGCCGTTATAACTCTGATGACATCAAAGCAACTGACAGATATTTCAAGATGGCGGATTCGGTAGCCATTGACAACGGGAACTGGAAATCTCGTCATTAAACTATCTTTACTGTGACGGGACGGAACTTACAGTGATTATGGATGACGTAATTTGGCGGAATATTAGAAGTTAGGCGGATGACTTGGTTTAACCTGTGGTTTTACTTGTGAAATGTTGATAGAGTATACAAAAAATATTGTTCACCTATCTTCATTTGGCTTTTCTTACAGGGGTTTCTATTTAGTCATTAAAGGTAAATCTGACTTTAATCTAAAATACTAGATGATTCAAAATACAGCTTTCAAAGCAATTTTTTTGTACCCATTTCTAATTGCGTACTAACAGTCCTATACGTTGATAATCTCACAAACTTGTAGATATATAATAACGTGTTTAGTAGGGAGGTCGTGTAGGTGCTATGCATGTGAGGTTACTCAATATCTCTGTTCAAATGATAACAAAGCACTTTAAGAAAATTATTTCAGCGTAAGTAATTGATTATTTTAAATATTTATTTCAGTAATTGTGACTAACATCATAATCTTACACGCAAACTCATGTCGTAATATTCTTCGTAAGTCTTGTTTTCGTAAACAAAAAATGTTTGGACGCAGCACAATTACACAAACTATCATTATCGGACATTACCAACGATTAATATAAGCCACCGTCGCCAATTCGCATAGTTATAAATAAAACTTAAGAAAAACAAACCACAGAGATATTTAATTGTCAAATATTTTCGAGATACTGGTCGTTAGGTAAGATACTTTTTTAAATTAAATGGTGAATTTCTTGGTTTAGTGATCCGTGGAAAATTAAATAGTCATCGTGAGCCGTCTATATAATAACGGAAATAATCATCCTGTTCAGTTTTCAGCCGTATTTCTTCGTCGTTTCCAAAGTATTTGTTATCCAATTCGACAGTCTATCCTTTGAACAAAAACGACTCTGAATTGCATTTAACGTGCGATGCTTAGCGCAACTGCTGCCAAAATATTGCAAGCCAGGATTTGGTTATAACATTGCAAAAACCCCACACTTTTAAAATCTATTAATTTTTTGTATTTTCCTGCATTATCTATAAGTTTCTTTTATATGTTCGTAAATGAATAAGTAATAAGTATAATTTTGCCTAGTAACACGGAGACCTCATAAGACAGCTGCACACAGCCTAGCAACCACTAAGCCATCTCATAACCTGTCATATCTTTATAACATTAACGCGCTCTGCCTATGCTTTTAGTAGTTTTTGATAACTAAACTAACTTAACGGCTTGGCAGTCTTTAAGAGTTTGAACTGAAGGCTATTTTCCCGCATATCAACTATAACTGTATTACTTTACCAACATAACTTGCACCATCAGGGTGGCGCGGCTTGCTTGGAAAAATGTCACCCAACTGTCAAAACCTGTATATTTTAGCGTAGTTCCTACTTCCACCGCGTTTCAAGTTATGTTTGTTAGTTCTTTCTTTGATCTTTACTTATCAGAGTTTCCGCTTCAATAAATAGTATTCTTAAAAGACTGATAATATGTATTTAAATTCGTTACAAAAAAACGTAATTATGAAGTGTTAACTGACATTTAAGGTTTCATATTTTTAGAGTTCTGTAATAGAATTGGCAAAACGAAACAAATGTGACGAGACTGTAGAAACAAACAGGGTGCATTTCATTCCAGGCGTTAACTTCAAGGGCAAATGAAAAAAAACGTTATTACAAAACATTAGATCATAAAACCTCTTTCTACAAGCTTTTTAGATAACTAATTGTGCACGAGTTGCCTTTGACTACTTCATATGGAATAAATAAAGAAAACAAATCCTAACAAGTGGTTCTAGTTATGCAAAGAGATGCAAGCAATCAAGACACGCCCCGAGGCGCGATATCCATAAATATAACATTACATTTTGTTGATAACAATAATCTTGTTTCAAAATTACACGAAGTACCTAAAAATAATATAGGCTGTAAAGAGACTCTTCAAGAAACCCTCAACCAAGTATTCTAAGAAACTGCGCAAAAAAAGAATGTTGGGAAATCATCAATCAATTTTTTGTGGTGAAACACCACGATTTTCGGTAGAACTCAATGTAATGCACTGGAAACATTGTGCTGATGATGGATTGAATTGTTTGTGTTTGTCTGTTTACGATATATGACATATTAAAAAAAACTACTCACTAGATCTCGTTCAAACCAATTTTCGGTCCAGTTTACATGGTTATGTACATCATATATTTTTTTTAGCTTTATTATTCTCGTATTTTAGAAGTTACAGGGGGGGACACTTTTTTCCACTTTGGAAGGGTCTCTCGCTCAAACAATTCAGTTTAGTAAAAGACGATTTTAGAAACGTCAATATCATTTTTGGAGACCTATCCGTAGATACCCCATACGTATGGGCCATATGAAAAAAAAAATGAGTTTCAGTTCTAAGTATGGGGACCCCCAAAATTTACTGTTTTTTGTTCTGTTTGTGTGAAAATATTAATGCGGTTCACAGAATACATCTACTTACCAAATTTCAGCAGCATAGTTCTTATAGTTTGGGAAAAAAGTGGCTGTGACATACGGACGGACAGACAGACAGACAGACAGACAGACAGACATGAAGAATCTATAAGGGTTCCGTTTTTGCCATTTGCCTACGGAACCCTAAAAACGTGAGAAAAAGTTTTGTAGCGTATCCTAACCGTTTTCCTGTCCCATGAGCCACATATGGTTTAGAGCGATTGTTTAACTATTGTTTCTTTTCGTGGACAGTGAATGTGTTAAAAAAATGTGAAAACCAATGATAATGAAAAATGACCGCGGTTCCGCCCGCGTCGAGTTCGATAATTGTCCCACGGGATCCTACACCGGTATAAAAAGTATCCTACGCGTTAATCCAGGGTGTAAGCTGTCTGCATGCTAAATTTTATCCAAATCCGTTTAGTAGATTTTGCGTCAAACATGAAAACTTTTGCATTTATAATATTAGAAGAAGAATGATGTGAAATCATAAAAAGTAACAGCCAAAGAAGCCAGGGAAGCTACGGGGTACCTTTCGTCATAGGGGCTTCTCTATGATGAAAGGTACCAAGGATAGACCAGATGCGGTAGGCCTTCAGGGCGGGTGCTGTGCCGCAGCTTCCATGGGCCATGTGCTGCAGTGCACTGCGATGAGCTGGCTTGATTGCACCGGAGAGTAAACATGGGCATAAACATAAAGAAGTCTATCCATGCCTAACGGTGGGTAATAGAGGAATGACAAACTCTACTGGCTGCCCCACTGTCAGCATTAGAGAAAACCCACGGCCAACAATGGACTGCAATAGACTGATCTGATGGTTGAAACACTTCTATAGCAGTCACTACTGACTGCGTTGTTTGTCTAGTAGTCGCAAGCGCGAGTGCTCAGCATGAAGTCCTGGCACGGCAGTCTCGACAGAGATAACGACAAAATCGCTAACTTTCAATCGTTGATAACTAACGAATAAATTCGATTGCAATTATTATGTTTTCGAGAAACGCATCTAGGATGTAGAGACTTTCATTATTCGCAAGCATCATTATTGCAACCGAATTGATTTGTTAGTAATTAGCAACCGAAAGTTAACGATTTTGTCCTTATCTCTGTCGAGATTGCCAGCCCTTTTTTTTTTTTTTTTTTTAAGGATGGGAAATCATCAAATGACCCCGCCCACTCTGGGCGGAGCGGGAGGGAGTGTCAGACTCTTACTGACTAAAAACCATCCATGTTCCTTCCTCGCCTTTTACGTTCCGGGGCCGCGGTATCTCTTTCGAACAGGCCCGCAACCCCGGCAGGCTTCGGCCCTTGCGGCGGGCCCCTCTCTTTTTGCTGACATCTCTATGAGGCGCGCATGGAACACGAACGCGCCGTCGACACGGCCTGTCGTCGTCGTTAGACGGCCGGACGGCTAGCTAGCCCATAGCCAGCCGTCCACAGGCCCGCATCTACGGTGGCCGGTAGCCACCACGTGGCCCCCGACGCCCGTTGCGTCTCCCGCGGCGGCCGGGAAGAGAGGATCTCTCCCTCTCTCGTTCCGCCACCTCCTTCGCTAGCATCACTGCTTCGCAGAAGGAGGCGACGGCTTCCCATTCCGTCTCGCTCCGGACCATGGATTGAACCAGGGCCGGACGCGAGAGGTCGCCGCCGCCGATCGCCGCCACGAGGACACGGCGGAGCTCCGCCCACGCAAGGCAGACTTCCACCGTGTGCACCACCGTGTCCTCCGGTCGATCCTCGCAGTGGAGACACCCGGGCGATTCTTCACGCCCGATTCGGTGCAGATACCTCCCGCAACATCCGTGTCCGGTGAGGACCTGCGTCAGGCGGAAGGTGAGGACGCCGTGGCGCCTCTCCAGCCACTCCTCAAAGAGGGGACTTACCGCCACTATCGTGGCGTGCCCTAGATTGCCAGCCCTGGGTTCGATTTCCGGGTCGGGCAAAGTGTTATTAGGTTTTTAAATTAGGAATCTTTCAGTAATAGTCACGGGGTGTGGATTTGTCCAATAGGCTATTGTCCCCTATTATATGAGACATGGGAAATAACTGACTCAATGTGGGTGTACAATCACGAGCACCACTATGTAAACACTCAAAAACTTTTAAAAGTGTTTTTCTCCTATTGGTCTGATTACAATTTCATGTTGTTACGTACATAGTATTTTGAAACTCATAAAGTTTCGTAGAAAGATCCTATCTCCTTGTTACCATCGTTATTTCTCGCGAAAATAGCTTTTATATTAAGGAATGTGTATACATATTGGTGCTCGTGACTGTACTATTAGATACACCTTTGTCTAACACTTCGGGGATTTCAAGCGTTATATTATTATTATGTTATGATTCTGCTTTTCAACTACAGTTGCCTGTACCGCTTGCATGGTCGTTTATGCTGATGGAATTTCAAGAGTGTACAAATTGACAACTTTGTCTGCCTCGATGCCCTGGAATAGTAGATAATGAATGTGACAAGTGTCTCCATCTGTGGACCATTTCAGGCCATCTGACTGACAACTAAGTTTCTCTAATAAGAATTTTGGGTATTCTATGACCCAGGTAAGCATTCCACTTCTAGATGAGGTAAACTGGAAAATTTATTATCTCTACATACTTACTGAGGTAGCATTGTAAACAAACCTAATGTACGTTTTTAATAACACCAGGCGGCACCTAAAAGCCGCAGGCTTGTATTTAAAGCGCTTGGATTTCCAACGGTTTGTTCAGCGTTTAAAGTTGAAATTCCAACTTTACAATCATATTAGGCATTGATTTAGATGTTGCATAGTCTTAGTGAATACGGGCACAATTTAAGGTTTTTTTATGATTCCTTCTGATCTTTCATACAAACTTGTGTTGTTACTATTGCTCTTCAAATAATTTCTTTGGCCATTCAAAGAAGTTACTTTACAAGAAGAGCTGTCGGTTGTCATCTTCTATGCGTTTTGGAAAACCAAACAGCAATCAAGAAGTTCGTTAACAGTAGAATAAAAATAATTCGGCTTGCAGCTTGTCTAGTGGCTCCTTAGTGGTAGCAGGCGCTACTAATGGTCTTGGGTTCAAGTCGGGTAGTGTTATTCGGTTTGTGCAGTCAGTAGCGGCTCAGTATAAAGGAGCTCGTGACTAAATAATAACAGCTGCTGGGATCGAACGTTAGGTTAAGCCGTGCTTGCCCTAGGTTGGTCTGTGGATGGGTGACCACCAAGTTTCCTCCGTGCCTCGGAAAGAACGTCAAGCTGTTAGTCCCGGCTGTCATTTGTTCACCTTTGACAGCCTTTACAGGTGTGGAATGAGCGGGATCAATTTACTGAAGAGCCGTGGATGCGCCATATCTGGATTAGCGCCTGGTCAATGAGAATAAGCTCGTCTTCTAATGCAGAAGACACAGTAGGTGTACCATACACCCATACCTAATCCGTTGGGATAACAGCGTGATATTATGTTACAAAATAAAGGTATTCATTTTCTGGAATGAGAAACAAGAACCTGATAAATTAGAGCGAATTATTCTTCTCTATGTTATTTTTCTCTTTAAGTATTTGGTAGTAACTGCATGTACCTATATTCACATTCTTTGACAGTCATTTCGGGTAGTCGCAAGTCCTAAAGACTGATAACCAGCCTCGAGTTATTACCCAGTTTTGGATTGCGGAAATTCGATAGGCTGCATCGCGTCTGCCAGACTGGTAGCCAACTCCAACATGGTCATGAAAAGCTGAATAGGTTATTATGATAGTGGGTTCACAAAATAAACAAATGAATACTGCCTTAAATTATTTGCCAAGGTGAATATCTTCTTATTATCACAGCAGACTTATTCGTGTTCCTTTGCTTTTGGTATACACTTAACTAAGATGGTATGTTCAAGTTTGATCTTTTAGGTATTGACTGTACCATCGTCATTATCATCATCATCACCTACGAGTATCCTTGTCCCATGTTACTACTTGGGGTCGGCGCAGCACGTTTTTGTCTTCCATTTTTCCCTTCTGTGAACCGTCACGTTATCATTTACTCCTTCATCACTCAGTATATATTACTATACTTGTTTAATGAGAATCAAATCAGAATAATTTATGTAAACACATCAATATTTGCACAGTTTAACCTCAAAATGATCCTCAGTAAGTTACTGAGGATCATTTATTACAATTGCTGTGAATGTTCTAATGTTTTAGTAACTTCTAATAGGTAACTCCGCTGTCATTTTAATAAAATACTTTTGACAGCAACCTCACAAATGATATATCTTTAACTTGTCTCATAAAATAATAGCATGCATTAATAACTTAGATCACAAAGTTATTAATCACTGCAATAGCGGTATTATGTTAATGAACTTTGTTAAGTTCAAGCTTAACGTGGACTTAATCATAATCAATAAAACATGAGGTGGTAATGAGTCTTAATTGATTAATCGAAGTTTGTGTGAGACATAATGATCCCGTCAAAAGTTGTTTGACATTTGTAAAAACAGTTCTTTGTAAAAGTATATGATGAAAAAAGCTATAGCTTTTCTCATAATAGGTTACAAAAACTTCAAATCCATTAATTAGTAGTAACAATTTGGTAGGTATGTGTTTTAACATAACCAAAAGAGCTGTTTACAAAAACATATGAGAGCTATAAGTCAGAAGACTTGAATTTAGCAAGAAACCCCGCTACATACTGTAGGCCTAACCATACGAACGATAAAAACATTACACACATCAACAAAATAAATAAAACCCGCATAATAATACTCCTCAATCGTTTTGGAAACATCGTTTATTGCTTCATAACTTAAATTAAGCCTCGTATTAAGTTAAAATTTAAATATAAATCTTAGATTAATAATAAATAGCGTTACCATTACTGTACACTGTCCACATATCACAGTCACTTTGCCTTTACCAAGATATGTACGAATATCTTGCGGAAGGCCTTTCTCTCGCCTCACTAATCAACTGTGTTTCACTAAATGATCTGGTTCTGGGTTGGGGGGGCTCATGGGGGGCCCTATCCCGTGTATCCTCCTGTATAACTGGTGGTATGATGTCGGCGGTGGTGGTGGGAGCCTCAGGAGAGGGCTCGGGAGCGCATACCTTCCATAAACTGACAGCAAAGGGGGGTACAACCCCACTAGCGACGCGTAAGGGTTCCCGAACATGGGGTGCAGGAGTGCTCCTCTCTTAAACGCCGCTAACCTCGACCGTGACGCCGCTGTCGACCTCCTCCTTAACTTCCCCGTAGTGCCCCCAATAAACACGTCATCCGAGGAGGGATCCAACATCCAGTAGTTCCCCTTCCCCGGGTCGTCGTAATGCCGCGGCACCTTCACGAAGCATTTGTTCAGGCTCAGGTTGTGCCGGATAGAGTTCTGCCAGCCCTGTTTGTTCTCCTTGTAGTACGGAAAGTTCTTCATTATGTACTCGTATATGCCGTTGAGTGTCAGTCTTTTTTCAGGGCTGGAGCGGATCGCCATCATGATGAGGGCATTGTAGCTGTACGCTGGCTTCTCGTTTTTCTTTTCTTCAGTGACGGAGGTGCCGGGTGGTGGGGTCTCTGTTCCGGTGACGTCGAGCTCAGTGTCTGAGGGTGAGGGGGAGCGGGACGATGCTTCGGGGAGCAGGTTGCGGATGTTGAAGCTGTGTGGCGCTGTCATAGTGGTGCGACATCTCGCGCGGCCGGCACTCGACTGGCGCGCCGCGAGCCTCGCCGGAGAGCCCCGCCTATCGCGCCTCCCATCGAAGACCCTCCCACCTTTTGTATAGTTCCAACTTCCCACACAATAGCGATCCCAACCATGTTACAATTCCAATAAGGCACATTATCCTTTGAGCGATGTTTCGTAAGCTTCGTTATGCTCAGTAAGGGAATGCCTATAGGGTTGTCGGGGTTAAAACATTATAGAAAATTAAAATGATCCGTCATGGTTTTGTAAACAGTTTTTTTTCTTTAATATTTCACGCGTTGTTTAGCGGTTTATTTAGTGCGGTGTTATTTGTTGTTAACTGTTAATAGTATAGCAGATGTTCGGGTTATATTAATAGTTATTATTTGACAAATTGTTTGTTGCTTCATCTTAATAATGTGTGACAATACGTTTATTAGTTTAATTTATTAAAGTAAAAAGTTAGGGTAATTAATTGTCACCTCTTTGTTCAACATTGAACAATGGATTCATACTTTATTCGGTGAAAGTGAACCTATTAGTAATGACTCGTAATGTCGTAGACTCGTAGCACATGTCTACGCTCGTAGACCCCAGCGTAGCGGGGGAGGTCACGTACCCCGCTACGCCAGCTCATTTCCGCTACGGAACACGACTTTGAAACATTGTTCTAAGCTTCGATATTAATTTGCTTTGCTTTAGGAAGAGGTTATATGGCCGAACACTTAAACGTCACTCAAAATTTAAGTAGCACTTATATTTAACAGATACTAAAAAGTGACGTTTTGCCATACAAAATATAAAGTTTAGGAGCTGCTCAAATAGTATTGGCTAACCTAGTACACTATGTCTGGGTCGGCTTCCAGGCTTCCAAGATCGATTGCCCATTAGATCTCCACAATCCAGTTACTATCTAGGACAATATTCACTATTTTCTGCTGTAAACTACAAGTTGAATGAACAGCCGCAGACAAAATGGCTTCCTCAAATAGGTTTTGTTCTAGATTTAAGGATTAAGCACAAAACCGAGATAATAAACAACGCTAGAATACCTAATTAGGTAACGAATATATCTACCAATAAATTGACTTAATGCACAGCTTCTGGTTGCAACCATCATCATCTGCCTAGCCTTTTCCTAACTACGTATATTGAGGTCGGCTTCCAATCTAACCGGATGCAGCTGAATACCAGTATTTTACATGGAGCGACTGCCTATCTGACCTCCACAACCCAGTTAACACTGGGTAATACGAAACCACTTGGTAAGTCTGGTTATCAGACTCTTTAGGCCACTGACTACCTGTAACGACTGTCAAAGATCTACAAATGACAGCCGGGACCAACAGCTTAACGTGCTTTCAGAGGCACGGAGGAAACTCGGTATGCAAGGGTGGTCACCCGTCCACAGAATAACCTAGTCAAGCACGGCTTAACCTAACGATCGACCCGAGCGGCTGTTATTATTTAGCCACGAGCTCCTTTCTGGTTGCAACCATCATAACGAATTTGATACGAGTTCCTACTTTACAAAATGACGTTTTTTATCCACTGTTGTTCAAAAGGTGACAGGCACGCCTCCTGTCATATGGGATATGTTACCCGACGTGACGGTGTTCAATTCCCCTTTGATTAACCTAACCCTTTTAGAGTTGTTATTATCGGGATTTTCGGATACTGCTGCAGAATATCTGATAGAATTATAAATTAGTGCATTTACAAGTGAAAAAGGCGAGAAATATTTTTACTTGACTGCGGCGAAGCCCAAAACAAGGGTTCTGTGTTTATATGCCGCCTTATTTAGGCGCCATACCAGTCTAGGTACGTTGGCATCTCGGAGATATAAAATAGCGATGAAATATCCCATATTATGCACCTGTAGTAAAACCGGCGCGGTCGAGTTATCGTATCGCAATAGGCTTGTTAACTGAAAAATCTAATTAGTCCGTCACTAAGAAAAAATACGGGTCAAATATTTTTGATAATCTATTATCAAAAAATATTTGACCCGTATTTTTTCTTTTGTCAAATGAATCAAAATTGACGAAGATACGACGCTTTTAAAATTTTCAATACGTCACTGTTTGGTATCATTCTTAGTGAGTTCTGACGTCACGAGCCCCCACTCCCGAGTTTTGAGGCGTTTTATCTTTGTCAATATTCGTGGATTTACAAAAAACAAAAATACGTGTCCATTATTTTCCAATACTCAAACTGACGGACTAAATAGATTTTCAATTTATTGATGGTGGAAACAATCCTATTGGAACAGAACTCCTCCTGGGTTCAATGTTATTCAATCAGGACCTTATCAGGAGCAAATCGGAATCTGGATTTGTGTCTGGTCATTACGCTCGCCCCCTATTTTTTCAGAACTTCAATATTACCGGATTACTGTAGGGTACAGCGTTTCCTAAATCCTTAGGGGATTTCAAGATAATGAATCGACTTGGCAGCTGAAATAGTAAAGTGGTTGCTCTTCTGCAGATGATCTCTAAAGGGTGTAAAAAGACTCGAAGCCGAAAGGCACTTGTTCTTCCCGTCATTCCGTCATTCACACCATACCTGGGAACCTTCTAGTTACGGAAATATTGGGGTCAAAGTTCCAACATTTTGACACTTGTTTTTAAATAGATGTTAGATTTTTCTTTAAACACCTCCACGACCCCCATACTATTTATTAAATCCATCCATCGTTGAGTTCTACGACAAAACATGATTCTTCACCCTAAAAAAAGTCGTTTCCCAGCAATCATCAATATTAGTAGATATGAGCAGTATTTGATGATGATGATGCAGTGTTTTATGATTAGATTATAGTAGCAGTATTTTGTGTGTTCATAAATAAATGAATACATAGTTTAATGTACAGAAGGCTTGGTTGACGGCTTCGTGATGAGGTTATTTTCACCTTGTTGCCTATGGGTATAAGCTATATCATGTTATCAAACATGTCTCGTACCAGACAACATCCATCTCTAACATGAGTACAAATCTCCAACACTTCCCATTCCGAGCACATCACGGTCCTGCACACTCCACGTCCTACAATATCGCGGAGATTTCCCCGGAACATCTCGGCGGCACGGCTCGCCCCGCCCCCGCGCCACGCCCCCTTGTTTGTCTGTGTTTGTTTTGTCGCTCGCCTCCACACGCCGAGGTGTCGGACTATACATCTAGACGTATAGGTACACTGAGTGCTTCTGCACTGAGCTTCATATACCTAGTGTTGCTAGATTTAGGAAGGCTGAACTAATGCTTATGTTTTGTAGATAGATGCAAGTCTGCGATAGACTTACGGAATGTTTCCTGGAAGAAATATATAGCTGTTAAGTAACCTTTGTATGTAAATTCGGTGTTGAGATCGTAGAAGAAATAAGAGATGTGTGCTGAATGTTTATTAAATTGAAATAGCCAAAGAATTGCCATTCATGATTCAATTGAACATTATACGCGAATTGTAATAAGTCAATAATTTGTTTGGTCGCATCCCATTGCATTTCTTTCTCAGAGTCAGTGATAGGTAAAGATACAATAGAGAAAGCTAATGTTTATTTGGCACAAGTACCTACCTCATCCAAGGAACATATTTGAACGAAACCAATGAATGACCAATCAATGTCTATCATCTAGCTCAATTTAATACCAAAGTAACAGTACCGCCCGCCGCCGCCGACGTGTACCAAAAAACATGGATCACAACCACAAGTACTGCTTAGAAATAACATCTAATAAAAATACACTCGCTACCGAACGTGATCACCTATGAGTCAATGTTTTTTATGAACTCCAAAGCCTTGGGCTGTGAGCTCGCGTGGGGTACCACTATGCCATGACGATAGATACAATCGTGTCATTATAAGGGCCTGCGCGGACGACGGACTTATTGTGCGTGACTGACAAAAAGTCTGCGACAAATTTTGCGTGTTTAATTGTGTTTCACTACATTTTGTCCACTATAAGGATGGAAAGGCTCCTACTGATCGCCTTTTAGTCGACAAAAAAGGTCAAATAAGTAGTCAAATAAATGATGGTGGTGTTCGCACATACGTGATTACTGTCGTCCACGACTTTTGCCAATTAAAAACCAACGATAAATTAATCGTCACGACATAGAGGGAACGGGGCCTTAGGGTCCAGATCAGTGATCTCAACCATACCCGAATCAGCTAAAAACTTATGAAGTTTAGGTACGTCATTTCCGTCCGCTTTCGGTATTTAAAAATAAGAAACATTTGAATTTCAGAAACCCATGGTAACAAATCAGGTCTTTCAAACAAAAATGGTCTTTCTGTCTATGAAAACCGTGAAAGGGATGCCATCAAATAACAACATAGCTGTTAGTTCATTTTCACTGTAACCTTTTTTTTTTTTTTTTTTTTAAGGATGGGAAATCATCAAATGACCCCCCCCACTCTGGGCGGAGCGGGAGGGAGTGTCAGACTCTTACTGACTAAAAACCATCCATGTTCCTTCCTCGCCTTTTACGTTCCGGGGCCGCGGTATCTCTTTCGAACAGGCCCGCAACCCCGGCTTTCACTGTAACGTGCACTTCGTTTGCAATAAATTCATAGTAGGTAGGTAATAGGTAAGACCACAAAAAAATTGTCCGTCAATTAGATTAGCTAAGAATATTTGGCTCATACTTTTTCTTTTCTTACATATGACAAAGATACGACGCTTTTAAAATTCTCAATATGTCACGCCTTGGTATAATTTTTAGCGACTTCTGACGTCACGAGCCCTGACTCCCAAGTTTTGAAGCGTTTTATCTTTGTCAATATTCGTTGTTTTACAAAAACGAAAAATACGTGTCCAATATTTTCCAATACTCTAACTGACGGACTAAATAGATTTGGATTTATTTTGTTACTGTCTTCATTCCTATTGTTATGGCATTATCGCGAATGATCGCGTATTGAACTGGCGGCGTGGATACCATGTTTTCACTAGCTCACTCGAGGGTAGTCTAAATTAGCAATGGAAAAAATTCCTCATTAAAAATTCATCAAAACTTTAAAAGCACAAACACAACAGTTATCAAAACTCTTTCTCCAACATCCCTACAGCTACATCAAGTGTAAAACATTTTTTATTTGCAGCTAACAGGCGTCTGCTCTCTCTGTGAGAGGGTGAGCAGAGTGATAGCCGTCGGAGCCTGTAGGACGGCACGCGGCAGGTCGGCGGGACGGGCGCGACCGCGGCGCGTGTTTATAGCTCGATTGAGGCAATTGATACAGATGGGTGGGGGGACTCTGTCGTCTGAGATTGTGGGACACTCGATATTTGTAAGCAGGTGAAAATCGTGAAATGATATCCTGATAAAAACGTTTATATTATGCTGTCAACGTTCAATGATCTTCAGAGAACAATATTTAACAATTTCTGGCATGGCTAATCTTAAGATTAAAGCATAAGTTGAAGCTACTGATTTTGGATTGGGAATGCTATTTCCAAGATTATAAGACGTGAATTCAATAGTTAATTAATATCTCCCTGCTTTGAACAAAACAATCTTTAAGTACCTACCTCGGACTATCTCAAGGAGCCCAGGAACCTCAGCCGTCAGTATCTACCCACCAAATGACAAGTAGACACATAAAATACCCCTTTATCTTCGTAACTCATGGTCACCACAACACATGGTTGTAGAGAGCTCGCACGCTGCCACGCTCAAGTTTAGTGGCGCGCGACAAATATTTAACAATCTACACAATGTAACGCACGTAAACCTACGCAAATATACTGTTATTTACAAGCTTTATAAATCTTTATTCACATACAATAAAATCTGACTAACTGGCAACACAACCATTGGTTTTCTTTTTGAGTATTACATAAAAACATAGTTTCCAAGAACACTGTAGATGGCGTTGAACTGACTACTTTAAATTACTAGGTGCCTAACCCAAAATGTTTGAAAAAAAACATTGCGTCAAGTCACATACGTTCGTTCTCTGACACTTTCGTTTGCTTAGAAAGAGAAAGAAAGAAAGAAAGAAAACATATTTATTCAGCACATGCCATAAGTGCACACAACAAATAAAAATAAAAAAAAGTGAAAACAACATAAAAAACTTAAATGTATTCTGTAAAACTAAAAACTAAAAAAAAAAACTTAAGCTTAAGCTTCCGAATATAAGGCTGGTTTTATAGTCACGCCGCTAGACGCGCCGTTGGGCAGAATTTGTATTGGGGTAGTAGGTAGTAGCGTTTCAAATTCTGTCCAACGGCGCGTCTAGCGGCGTGACTATAAAACCAGCCTAACCATTACATCCAAGTAAAATGATGTGACGTTCCGTTCCTTGCCGTAACTTAAACTTACCAAGTTCAGCGCCATCTATCCAGCGACTAGGGAAGAGTTTAGTTATGTAACTACTTAAGCCCCCGCGCAGGTAGACGAAGTAGCTCTTGAAAGCTATAGTTAGATTCGCTGTGTTGAGAAGCGAAGATTGGTACTGTCTTCAATAAAATGAAAAATAGTTATAAGTTTGTGCAACAATAGTTCATTGCTAACACTGTGGAGGCCTGTAAATGGCTTTTTTGTTGATTGCCTCACTATATAGGCTGGAATTTTTCAATGCTACTTGGAGGGAAATTGCCCGAAATACTGCAGATAGCAAAGCAAACATTGTTTTAGTTTTAAAAAGAAACAAATCTGCATTCCTTGTTTTCGCTTCATTTAATTTATCATGTTTGTTAGAGAGATTTGATCCACATGATGGACGACCTAACTTTAGTCGGTTTGATTCCCGACTGTGACAAACGAATTTTCGAAAATTTGTGAATTCAGAATTGTTTCCTTTTAAAAATAAAACAATGTTTCCTTTGCTATCTGCAGTATTTCGAGTACTTTCCCTCCAGATCATCATCATTCTCTTGCCCTTATCCCAATTTATTTGGGGTCGGCGCAGCATGTCTTCTTCTTCCATACTCCTCTATTTTTCGTCATCTCATCAGACACTTCTTTTCTTACCATATCCGTCTTAAAACAGTCCATCTATCGTTTCTTTCCCTCCAGATGGCATTGGAAAATTCCACCCTGTATATATTATGTTTATTTTGTTACCTGTAAGCCACCCAAACACAATACAATAATTACAAACAGCTAAATTGATCAGTATATTGTACATGGTTTATTTGCGATATCGTCTTAAATAAGGTAGGTAAACTAAAAGTAATATGGAGACCAACAACGGATTGACATTAAAATGTTGCTCTTGGGGTTTGACTTTTGATACCAGCTGATCGTTTTCTGTTCTAATGACACAGCACCAATAAGAGTACTTCCCAAACTTCATTAAAACAAAGTCACGAATCACAATTAAAACAAAAAACAGCCCGCTGCGCCAAATCGACACAAAGCTGCCAAAAAACTGTTCGGAAATGTTTGAAACTCAGAGCAACGGCACTCGTTACTGTTTCCCAGTAAATACTAAGTAAATAAATAAATACGACGAGTCGCGCGTGTTTTTGTCCAGATTGGAGCAATTACCCGTCCCACTGTGCGACGGAGAGAACGTGCGAAACAATGTTTCAAATTGTTGGTTGAATTGTCAAAATCGCTTCCGAATGTTTTTCTGAATGCTTTTCAGATTTAAGTTTTTTGGTATAACTCCTGAGAATAGGTACCTTCTTAGTGTTCTTTGTTTTGTGTCTTTATGTTTTAACTAAGAATAGGCATAAACATTTCTTCATCATCATCATCATCAAACTATTTATGTTGCCGCAGCTGGGACCCTTCTCTTATTACGTAAACGAATTTCGACCGGTATAAAAATATCCACCATCTTCTGCTAGCTGGACAGAAGACAAATCCAAAACTTTACACGTTTATTTTGAGGAGTTCGTGTATTAATATGTTGAAGTTCAGTCACCACATAAAGGTCTAAATATTGGTAAAGTAAAAAATATTTGCATCAGGAAAGTTTCCAATCCTGATAAAACTCTGATTAACGGGAAAATGAAAAAACATAATAATCTCATCATCATCATCATCAGCCTATTAATGTTCCCACTGCTGGGACACAGGCCTCCTCTCTATGAGAGGGAATGGGCTATTATCCGCCACGCGGGCGGTTTTGGTTCTATTTTTTTGTCCAGCGGTGATGAAATAGATTATACAAAGTAATGCACCTGCCGGTTCGAACCCACGACTTACTTCTCGTAAGTCAGGGTCGCCACCACTGGGCCACAGCTGCCTCCAAAAGTCGTATAGGACTATCTGAACTGCTTCACACTTTGTCGTGACGACAGACAATCGTGTAGTCTCAAAAGTCGTGGCTTGTGTGTTTAAATGAAGGTGTTCACATATAGGATGACGCGATTACTGTCTTCCACGACTTTTGCCAACTAAAACCAACGATAAATTAATCGTAACGACGAAATGGGAACGGGGTGTAAGACTGAACAATTACAATAGTACCAGTTCAGCATTAAACTTTAGCCCTCATCAATTAAAAGAGCGTACATAATCGGAATCTCGACCAAAAGGGTGGAATTGCCCCTTCCTAAACAAATACAATTGTTTTTAGAACAGTGCTGGGTGTTTGTCCCTTGTACAGCTTCCAGTGATTGAAGAGATCGCAAGGTTTCCCTCGTGTTCCACAATGTTTATATTGATGGAGTACGGCTTCTTATTGGCCTGCCCTTATAGAACAAATAAATATAGAACAGCATGTTGGTTGACGTAAATAGAGATGACATAGAGTTTTGGTTATATCGTGGAAATAAACTGATAGCGGGTTTGTTTATTATTGGATATTATGTTGAAATGATTTAGGTGTATTCATTTTATGAAAGGGAACCTGATTTTACGATTTTAAATAAATGCAAGATACATCAAGTACGACGCCCGAAAATATGACACTGCACAGCAGACATAGCTCTCTAAGGTCCATGTTCACCAAAAACATGACGGACGATTATCTAAAAACAGCTGTTTAAAACACATTTTTGTATGGGAACATATCACATTGACAGCTGTTTTTAGATAATCCGACTGTTATCTTCTCGGTGAACATGGACCTAATACACGCGGTATAATAATTAAATGTTTGCGTTGAAAAAGTTAAGCTGTTGAACTTGACAGAACTAAGCAACCTGTAAGCTAGTCCATGTGGTTTATCATCAGTGCTTATCTAAAACTATCGATAAACCAGTCTAAGTAAAGATTCCCAGCTTTAAACAGAGTACCTATAGATAGATGTTTTCAAAGCCAAGAGCCACAAATCTACTTACTGCTCATTAAAGTAAAAACAGACCAAAGTCAAAGACAAACAATGGACCACGCCTTTTAACACCCAATCCCTTACTTCTGTCTACCATCATTAGCTTATGCTTAGCCACGAAGCATAAAATCACAGAAGCTCCACATAATCTAGTGAGTGTAATATGCTAATCAGAGCAGACGTTTGCCGGAAACCTGAGAGTATTCAACACAGACTAGCATAGTGGATAATCATACCATTTAAAATCTATTAATATTGCTTTGTTTTTATCTTAGGAATTGTATTAATTAATATTGAATCTACATGACATTATTGACATGGTTTTATTATTTGTTTCAAAGATATTATTTATGGATTTACTTTATTTTAAGTGTTTTAATATTATTGAATTTTTGAGATGATTTCTTCCGATTTTATTCTTTATTATGCTTCTTTGATTTTAATTTAATGATCTAATTTATTTGTGATTTTATGTAGAGGAAAATAGTTAATGATTTTCATTTTTTTTTTTTGCCTCTACGATTTTATAATTAATTTAAATTTTACTTTAACAATATCAGTTTTCAAATTTTAATTTGTTTTGCTGAATTTTTTTGTTGTATACCCACTAAAGGTTAACATGTCTATTTGATGGCTTCCATTAATTATTAATATTTGAGGGGATTGGCGCTGATAACCGAAATACAGGCTTTTGCCTAGTTCGGTTACAGATGGTAAATTCTTTTGTAAATGTATAAAACTAGCCTTAAGAATATATGTAACATTGCAAACTTTTTTATTGAATATTATT
Source organism: Xestia c-nigrum (assembly GCA_916618015.1). Lineage (NCBI taxonomy): Eukaryota > Metazoa > Arthropoda > Insecta > Lepidoptera > Noctuidae > Xestia > Xestia c-nigrum. The sequence continues at coordinate 25,268,092 of OU745252.1, read as the reverse complement.
TTTCTTTTTTTTTATACAATTATTAATGTATGTTCTTCGGTTACATATGCTGACCAAAAAGCTATACAAAGTGGATTACAAACGATTACTTACCGCTGCCGCTGACCCATACATTTGACCGTCTATTGCTCATTTAAAAAAAAAAGCTTTTACCGGTCTCGAGAAGAATATGTCCGTACAAGGTCTTAAGTGTCTAATCTTTGGTGGATATAAGGTACAAGTTTACGTGTCTAAAAGTTTATACCATCAATTATATCGACTGCTAATTGATGTCTGGACGGGTAACGTAAAAACTGTTCATAGACGAGAGTTGTTATGAGTAAACCTTTCTTTTATTCTTATTTTGTGAAGCAATTCAGGTCGTATGCACCCTGGCTTGGCCCAGCCCAGTGCGGGTCTACCGCCCCTGGCGCCCTCTGGTGCGCGAGTGGCGAAGCGCCGCGGGTTGCGCTCGCGCATTCGTGCTCAATTTGTTGAATCGCGTTTTGTTTAAAATTCTATTGTTGTGTGTTGTTTTTTTATTCGAATTTAAGTTGATGGAAGAAAGGGTTGGTTATTGCGTTCTCGAGTGCAGTTGGGCAAATATAGAGGATAAAAGAATCACTCGTTAATGTAACTGCTACTGTGTTGCGCAAAATTGGAAATAAATAACGAGAATAAGTCTAGATGTACTTCGATTTAGAAAGATTGAATAGTTTTGTTGAAGAATTTGTAATGCGGATAAGAGAAAGTAAGGCGAATTGCCTAACAAACCTCCTTAAAAAATTGTTGACTACTAACGAACTCTTCTCAAGCCACCAGATTCAGTGCAGTCCACAAAAGGAGGTGGAAAGTCATGGATTACAAAAAATGTCCAATTTGAAAACCAAGAAATCATCAGACAAAAACGAAATAAAACAACTTGCAAAACACAAAATGACAGATCGGCACAACACGAGCTAAACACGAAATGAAACTCAGCAAAGTAGGTGTCTCATCTTAAGGAGGCGCTCTCCGACGAAGCTAATGTTGTTGAAATATTGATTAATATTGTCGCGGCCATGTTGGATGGCCTCTCCAGCGCGAGCGGAGTGCGGAAGCCAGACCCTCTCGGATAACGTACCGTTCCGGTTTCCAATAGATACTTCCACACCTTTGTTAGTCACAAGCACTCTTCAAAAATATTCCCTTTATTTTTCAAATATTTTATAGCATTTATATTTATAAAGAAATGATGTTAAGGGACGCTCAATTGAGCAACTATTAAAACAATGGCGGAAATTTTAAATGTAATTGAAGTATTGTTCTGTTTTAGGGCGTTTGTTTTCGAAATGCCGATTAATTAAGAGGACGTGTTCCTTTTTACAAAACATGGGCATGTGGAATTCATGTAAGCAGCTTTATACCTTAAAAATACCGAATACGGTTGTTTCTTCTTTGTTATGATTGTACATATTTCTACGAGTTCGAAACTCAAGTGGCTTTTTAAATAACTGAAGTAGGCAACACCTGGACTAGTAAGCGTTTAAAGCGACTGTTTTCAATGTACACTTAAAATAAACAAGCCATGAATTATATATTTACAGTATGTACAGATTGAAAGGGCTGGTAGCACGTAAATAACGAATGCATTTTACAAAAGCAATTGTTAGACCACCACCTTTTCAACATCAAAACACAGAATTCTTACCACCTATTTTACAACGTGAGGTCATGAAAGCCCTACATGACATGAAAAAAGATAAGTCGCCTGGCGAAGATGGAATCACTGCCGAACTGCTACAAGCAGGTGGTGAACCAGTCCAAAAGATCCTCGTGGAACTTTTTAATAGGGTTTTGTGTGATGTCCGTACTCCGGAGCCATGGAAGAACGCTATAGTCACCATCATCCACAGAAAGGGAGACATTTCGAAACTAGCAAACTATCGCCCCATTAGTCTCCTTTCCCAGATCTACAAGCTTTTCATTAGAATCCTTACAACTAGGGTCACTTACGGATCTTAATGATGATGAATGGTTTTTCTTTACGAAGAATCTGATTTTCAATGTTTTAGGCTACAGTTGTGTGTACGTTGAACCTGAAGTTTCAAATACATTACAGTTACCTACAGTATGTAATAATGTTCAAATCAAATCAAATCAAATTATTTATTTTGTGAACATAGGTAAAAGTAGGTGTTAAAATACATAAAATTCAGAAACTAACTATGTTCCGCCGGTAGGCATACAAAATGTTTCATGAAATTAGATTAAATCAAAGCAATTAAATGTAAATTAAATAAAAAAAAATAAAATGAATAAATATAAATAAAATCAAAACAAAAAATCAATAAATCAAAATTAAATCAAAAAAATTAAAATGAATAAATATAAATAAAATCAAAACAATAAAAATCAATAAATCCAAATTAAATCAAAACAATTAGAGTCAATCAATAAAATTACATGAAATAAAATTAAATCGTTATATAACTATATAGTACAAAATGTCAGCAGAATTTAAAATTTTCAAATACATAATTATAACGATACTAAATCAAAAAAACATAATGTCAGCTAGAACAAAAATAAAAATAAATTAACAGGAAAATTAATAAATATATGTCTTACAAAGATTTATCACTAAGGAATTCATCGACAGAGTAATATGCCTTGTCACTCAATAATTTAAAAAGCTGACGTTTGAAATTATTTAAGTTTTTGGCTAAAATAACTTTATCTGGTAATTTATTGTACAGTTTTGGAGCCATTGCATTTATACTTTTATGTTGACTTTCGACAGGCCTATATAAATGCATATTGGTTTTTACGAAAGTGCAGGCTTCATAGATATAAAGTGATGGCACTGTTAATATTTTCAAGCTCTGGAAATGTGGCTTGCATGAATCCGTCCGTTTTATTTTGCACATAGCTCTAATGCATTTTTTCTGTGCTATAAGCACTTGCTCGACTTTAGTTCCATTCCCCCAAAATATTAGGCCATATCGCAACGCGGAAGCAACGTAACCATGATATGCTGCTAAGAGTGCGGTCATGTTTGCAATTTTAACCTAGCATCCTAAGGGCATAGGAAAACTTACTAAGTTTCACACACATATTGTCAATTTGTGTCTTCCAAGACATATCGTTATCAATATGTAGGCCAAGGAATTTTGTTACCTTAGATTCTAGTATTGGATCTGCTTTAAATTTTGTTTGGAATTGTGATTGTATTTTATGTCTAATTTTGAAGTTCATAATTGTAGTTTTGCTAAGATTAATTTTAAGATTATTAGCTTCTAACCATTCAATAATCGTAACCAGACTAGCGTTAATGTCATTTTCTATTTCATGAACACTACCACTATTATATATAACTGCGCTGTCGTCTGCAAATAAAGACATTTGGTGAGTAATTGCTTGGGGAAAGTCGTTTATGTAACAAATGAAAAGCAAAGGCCCCAATATAGAACCCTGCGGAACACCGTAATGGAGTATTCTAGGATCAGACGCATATACAACTTCACTTTTTGTTTTAATATCCACTTGTTTAATGTGGGTAATTTGTTTCCTATCTTCCAAGTAGGATTGCAGTAGATTGAGTACGTTCCCTCTGATGCCAAATTTAGAGAGCTTAGCTAGTAGCACTTTATGGTTAACATAGTCAAAAGCCCTGGTCATGTCCATGTACATTGCCATGACTGGTTTTCTATTGTCCATGTTGTAGTGTATTTTTTCAAGGAAATTATATATGGCCATATTAATGGTTTTATTTTTCCTAAATCCCATCTGTTCCTTACAAAAGATATTATTTTTTTCAAGGTAGCTATAGACACTGCTATAAATGACTTTCTCAACTATTTTAGAGAAAATAGGTATTAATGCTACCGGTCTATAGTTACTGACTTCTGTTTTATCACCTTTTTTATGTAAGGGTTTGATTATGGAAACCTTTAACTTACGTGGAAAAACACCATTTTGGATAATTTTATTTATAATATCACTTAACACGGGTGCTATAAGAGGCGCTACCGATTTAATTACCCTTGTGTCAATATCGTCATATCCTGTACTGTTGGTGTTTTTAAGGTTTTTTATTATTGTAATAACATCATTTGGTATGGTTGGTTGCATAAATATCGATTTACATGATCCTAATGATGTGTCCTTTTTTGTATTATTAATTTTTGGCAAATTATCGGCATTCGATTCGACTGAATCTATAAAATAATCATTAAAATGTCTTGCTATCATTTTAGGATTTGTTATGTTATACATTTGTCATTTACGTTAATTACATTTATAGTATTTTTGGGAATGTTGGATTTCATAGAATTGATTACCTTCCAAGTTGCTTTAGACTTATTAGTGCTAGTTCCTATAAAGTAGCTGTTTTGAGCCTTTTGTGTTAATTTGATCACTTTTTGATATCTCTTTGAGAATGATTTGAAAGCCGCTTTTGTATCACTATTTCGCTTTATTCTGTACTGCCATAATAAAGCTCGCCTCTTTTTACTACAGCTCTTTATTCCCCGAGTTATCCATTTTGGTCTTACGACTGTTGAGATTTTACGTTTGATAATAGGAAAGCATGTTGAAAGCATGTTGAAAGCATGTTGTCCGTGAAATCCAGTCATTGGTCCTCCAATCGCTCCGATCGCAGTTATCCTAGCTTTTTTAAAGATGGTCGACTTATCGAATAGACTAGACTATTCAGTCGGTCCGTACTATTTTATAACATTGTTGCCATAGATGGTTCCCAACAACCTCTCATAAACAAAATTTTTACATAAAGTCAGACGTCATGGCGTGCAAATAGAATTAAACTTTAATGTCGGCCATTTTTTTTTCGTTTCGTAGCACGTGCACAGGTGTTCGAAATGTCGGCAACACGAAGGAAGGCGCCATTGGGAAATTGTTAACAGGAGTAAAAAAAAAAACAACGGAACTATTGGTTTGCGAGCAGATGCTAGGCAAGATATTTCATTATTAAACACTCTTTAGGGTGTCACGTTTTTGTAAATGCCCACTGATTATTTCGTACAATGGCGAACAGTTGCAGTAAAGCTGCGAAAGTTTTCTTCGAATTATTGCGAAGTTGGCATTACTGGTGCCGCACAATAAAAGTTGACGTGTCGCGCCCACTTTGTGTTTTCTTTGACGTCATACGGATCTGTCAACAGAGAATGAAAAAACTATTCGTGTTAAAAATTGGCCACGTGTTTTATGGGTATGTGTTTGACTGGACTTGCAAAGAGTCTAGGCATTTGAAATAGTACATTTTGATACAAGTGGAGAAAGTTTGTTATTGTAGTTCAAGGCGGTATTAACACACGAGCCGTAAGGCGAGGGTGCTTTTGATCCGAGAACTGCAATATAATAACAAATGTCCACGTGTATCAAACGACTTTTGTCAGTACACTTTTGAAGTAATAAAATAAAAGAATGTACTTAAAATATTTGTGTCATGAATTATTACGAGACTATGATTTTTTTTTCGCGCTTTGCTTTCGCCAGGTTGAAGGGGAAGCAAAGGTATGAAGCTATTATACAGCCTCATATAAAAATTAGTTTTTTTAATATAATTATATTTTTGAATTTAGAACAAATAAATGTTAATTTGTTTATAAAAGAAAATATTAGTTTTAAAGAAACATGTTTATCTATGATATGAATTTATAAACACAATTAGAATCTTCAAAAAATGATTACGCCGCCGCCGTAAAGACGTGGATCGCTTATCCGAAATTAAAAAAAAACATTCACCTCTGACTCTATCATCAGGTCATTTTTAAATTATGCATTGACCAGTTTGGACTAAGTATAGGTATAGTTATCTGTGGCAATTTTACTTTCTGCACATGTGTAGAAAAAACATGAAAAACGCACGTGGGTGATATTCACTGCAGTTTGAACCTAATAGTAGTGCGAAAAGAAACGAGGTTCGAGGAAGTGCATTGAAAACTATTTAGCCATTTAAAAAATATCTGTAAAATTAATCCACTAAAATTCAAATCTATTTCAATTCATACTGATTCATTCATCTTGTATAAGAACTTACTAAAGTACTTAGCTTATTTCTATTGAGAAAAATAAATAAATGTATGGTAGGTTTTTTGTATTTTTTCAATCAGAATAAAAAAATATAATCGGATGTAATACAATAAAAACATAGCTAAGGTTAAAAATCCCGCGACAGCTGCCTAGAAAAACATTTTTATATCGCGCGTTATGTTGGTCAACATGGCAACGAATGTAATTGCTTTAGTTTGTGCGAAACACGAACTCTTTTAACGATACCCTCGGAGTGTTGGCCATTTACTTTGACATTATACTCACAATTATTTATGTATTTACTTTACAAGCACGGATTATTTTATAGAAACTTTTGTAAGCACAGAAATGAGAGCAATCAGTTTATATTATAAAGCATCCCATCGTTAAAAACTGCACAAAACTTTAATTTTTGCTAGCTTGCGTCGTGTCTCACTGCTGGACAAAGGCCTCCCCTTTTTCCTTCCATACCTCTCTGTCTTGTGCGATGTCCGGCTATGTTGGCCTGGCAAACGTAATCAGATCGTCACGCCACCTACGACCTACCCTTAAGTTTGGACTTCTGTTGCTCAGTAAGTTACCTACTTTGTGCACCTTAGGTTAGGACGGGCAAGATGCACATGTTGACGAGTTTTCTTTTTAGTGTTAGTGACAGGCTTCCCTTCATTTGTTCCAGAAGGTCTTCCAAGCATTTTGAACTCGTCTTTCGACTTCTTTGTCTTGCCTTTTGAACGACACTATCTGGCCCAAATAGACATACTCGTCGACATATTGCAATGTATGCCCGTCTACCGCGACCCTACGTTTCGTGCTGTTGGTCATAATTTGGGTCTTGGATCTGTTAATTGAAAGTCCAACCCCAAGACTTGCTGTGTTCAGATCTTGAAGCATTTCTTCTAGCTCTGAAGCTGTTGTGGAGAATAGCACGATGTCATCGGCAAAGCGGAGGTTTGTTAGATTTTGGGCGCTAACATTTGTGCCTCGCGACTGTCAAGAGTCGGGCAACTTGTTAAAAACCTCTTGCAGTACGCTTGGGTGATAACGGATCACCCTGTTTAACACCTTTTTCTATGCTGAATTTTGGATCAGAAATGTGCAACTTTATGTTCGCAGAGCTACTTTGATGTACGGTATCAATGAGATCGATGTAGGTATGTGGTACATTTTGAGATTCTAAGGCATTAATAATTGACTGATGGTATATTATACTGTCGAATGTGTTTTTTTTTATTTGAATACCTTGGCATAATCTACAAAGGCCAAGTAAAACGGTTTGTTAAATTCGTTGTATTTCTCGATAACTTGGTTGACAGTCTGTTGTGGAGAAATGTGCTTGAAATACTGCTTGCTCGGTGGTTGGTGAAGGTCAAGTGTCGGAGCGATTACTACAAAGTAATAGAAAACCGAATCGCTGAATCACTGAAAAGTTTATACAAGTGTAAAATGAGGCTTATGGGTCGATAGTTAGAGATGTCTGATTTGTCTCCTTTGTGAAGTAGGATTATATTTTAATGGCACATTTCAAGGGGGATTTGGCCAGTGTGTAATATAGTGTTGAAGAAAGATGTGATGTGTCGGACAAGAACATTTCGTCCTAACTTTAAAACTTCTGGCGTTATTACGTCTATTCCAGGGGTTTTATTAAATATCATACCGCGGAGAGCAAGTTGAACCTCGTAGGGACTGATGGGATGAACAGAGTCAGGGCAACAATAAATTAAGTGTCGGGGCTGTTTCTGTTGATCCTGAAAGGTTGAGATGAAGACAGAGATGTGTGTCGGACCATTTAGTTCCCTTGATAATGGTGCTGATCCATGCGTCATGTTCGTGAAACGGCGCTGTCAGTTGTGACTGGTCATCTCTTAGTTGCCATGGCTTATTTTAATGAATTGTTTTGTTTTACTATGGACACTTTTAACGTGCACATCTTGCTACATTGTTCTCAAATAATTTACCATCTCAACATGAATGATGTAACCAAGATTTTGTAACAATAATTTGATTTAAAAGAGTGTCCATGGAGTTTCTTGCCCGTTCTTCTCCATAGAGATCTACGCTAGGGAATGGGCATCTACAGTACTTTCACACATTTTATGTCTTGTGACTGGGACCGTAGCTACATTTAAATGTCATCTTTGTTTCGACAATTCAAAAGTGCCTGTAATTAGCCTACTTGAAATAAATGCTTTTATTTTGATTTTGATTTGTATAAAACTTTGTTGATATTTCTTTGTTGGAAATCCAGGATTTTCCCTGTGTAATTCCTTATTTGGCATATCTTAAAGAGGTACTGCTCAGTAAAACTGATTTAATCATCTGGATATTGCAATCTCTAACGTATTTTCTTGCTAGTATGTAAATAAACTTGTATTGTCACTTACGGGATATCTTCCGTGATTATTAATTATGTTGAGCTCCCGACAAAGAAAGAGGGTAGACAGATTTGTCTGCTCGTAACAATTTAATTTCCATCTACCCGCATACTCCAGTCAACCCACGATCATGGCGCTTGCAACAGCGTCGAAATATCGGGAGCTCAACATAATTAATAATCACGGAAGATATCCCGTAAGTGACAATACAAGTTTAGTTTTAAACCGTGAAAGTCTAAAACAGTGTTTAGTATGTAAATTTTATTGTATTCTTCTCGATTATTCTTTAACATTTCTCTGTTCTCTTTTAACGAAATTGCTAAATTTATGATAATTATTTCTTTAAATGATTTCTTTAATTCTAAATTGAAATTCTCCATGCTGCTTATTAAGACATCATTGTTGAGTTTCTTTTTTCGGTTTTTAAAAACTGTTTACGGTGTGATTTTACGTTGAGGACAATTTTTGCACCTACTGGTCCGAACTAAATTTAAATTTGTTTAATAACATCTTTTATTAATTATTATCATGGCGGCAAAAGAGTGTAAAGTCAATTTTATTCTTTGTCCTACCATCTGGTGAGATCCAGGTCCATCGGCGTTGTGACTTTCGGGAAAAAACTGTTCAATATCTTGAACCCTTGTCCAAATGCAAACTGTATAAGTGCATTTCCTCGGTCATTTCCGGTTCCTAAACCATGAAGCCCGAGAATGTCTGGGTTATCTAGGTCTTGTCTAACCCCAATTTTGCATTAAAGTCACCAGTAATAACGTTCCAAGAGGAGCTCGTGACTAAATAATAACCGCCGCTTGGATCGATCGTTAGGTTAAGCCGTACTTGCCTAAGTTGGTCTGTGGATGGGTGACCACCATTACATACCGAGTTTCCTCCGTACCTCGGAAAGCATGTTGAGCTGTCGGTACCGGCGGTCTTTTATCCATCTTTGGCAGTCGTTACAGGTAGTCAGTGGCCCAAAAAGTCTGAAAACCAGTCTTACCAAGGGGTATCGTATTACCAAGTATTAACTGGGTTGTGGAGGTCAAATAGGCAGTCGCTCCATGTAAAATACTGGTATTCAGCTGCATCCGGTTAGACTGGAAGCCAATCCCAATATAGTTGGGAAAAGGCTAGGCAGATCAATGACGTTCCATGTGCTACGGTTTTCTTCGCATGATTTGTTAAGTGTTTTATACAATTCCTCTAGTTCGTCATCGCTGTGTGACGATGTAGGTAGGAGCGTAAGCTTGAATAATAGTCAAACTATGTTGGTATGTTATACTTAATTTGAGAACCACTACCCTCTCCGAGTATCCGAGAAATTCTATGATATTGTTCTCTTTTTTAGCTACCATAAAACCTATTCCATATAGGCCTTTGGTAGCTCCAAAATGATAGATTATAGAGTTTTCTCTTTCCTCTGTGTTCTCTCCCATTCTCCTCACTTCTGATTTATCACATCCCATCTTATTTATTTTACGGCAATTTCTAAGACGTCAAGTAAACGTTTATCTTGCATAAGTGTGCGTACATTATACGTTAGGATATGTAAGTTAGTAACCACGAAGTCCATTTTCGTAGTGTTTGGTGTCAACAAAACCAAGCAGCGCAGAGGATCGATCTCGCCCGAGGATTCTTAGCACGCCGTGCCGGTTGACTGCCATCTTTGTCGTGAGGTTCTCCAGAGCTGCCGGATACATGGGGCCTGAGGTTATATAGTGTCATGGTTTTAAAGTCTTCAAGGGGGATTTGGACTATAGTCCACCACGCTATTCCAATGCGGGTTGGTGGACGCTGCGCTAGAGCCTCGTTCGTTGAACAGCAGGGTGCAACACGGGCAGGTGAGGTTGGCTTGAGACTTTTAAGATGGTAATAGGACCCCTTACCCTTCTCAAAAACTAAAAGTTATAAATTGCTAACTTTACATTATTAAGTACTTACTTACCCAATGATTTTCCCTCGAAAACTAACTGCACACAAATCAATACACTGTCTACTAACAAGGAAGGGTAAATTAACCCTCTAAACACACTTAATGGCCGTAATTCCACCCCTTCACTGCTCGATTTCTTCCAATTTGCAAAACAAGCCCTCAAATCGCCATAAACGAGATTGCTACATACCAAACTTTTTTCAACATCTGTCGTAGCGTAGTCCCGTGTCCATTCTGCCAATGTTTTTTTTTTCTTTTTTTACCGCGCTCCTTTTGCAGTTTCGATCGGATTTGTCTCCGGGGGGTCGGGATCGTACCACTAACGATTGCTCACGAGTGCTGTTGAGGTTGTTGCACGTTTTCGCTCTTTGATTGTCCGAATGTGACGGATTTGCGATTTTAACGCTATTCAGGAAATGGCATTTGAGCAAAGCGGATTAGAGAAAAGACCGGCCGACAATAGTCGGTGTGGATTACAAACTTGTGAACAAAAATATTATTGAGAACGTTATGGCCAGTATGGACATCATTCAAGATGCGATTTCATAGTTTTTAGTGTTTTTTACAAGCCATCTGTCTGTCACGCTCAAAATGTTTAAGTGTGGAACACTGACACTTTACTTATCGATTGTAATATAACTGAAATAGATTTATACCTACTTTTCGGCTATAACACACCATTAATCAATGTTATTTCCCAAAGGAATGATTTACTCAACAAGGGAGACTATTTATTTGTTAATAAAATTCTTGTTATGACCGATTTCTCGTGCAAAAGTCACCACGTGAGAATAATATTTGGAAGCTTTCTCAAGAGTAAGCAAAACAAGCCTCCAGAGAGCACCGATGCTGACGGAATCAATTGTTGAATAAATCATCTGCCCACATTCTTACATGTATCCGATTTAATTAAGTCGTTTGACACGTGAGGCTGAATGGGAGCGCGCCTTTGCTTTGTGAGCGACTAGTGTCGCATTGTTGGCAAGCAGTGGGAGGTTGGCCCGGTTTCCGAACGCACCTGTCGACGTCACAAAGGATTCTAAATTCAAATTTAAAATGGGAACGCTAAAGTTGAAATTGGTTTAGTGCAGAAGTGTGAAGCGTGGGTCTTTAGAAGTAAGAGGAAAACATGCTTAGTTTACGTTGTAAAATGAATGTGACGATGTTTCTCCACGTTCACTATTGCTTTAGTACGAAAATTCAAGTCTTCGTTCAATAACGTTACCATGTCTGCTGAAATAAGACACCAGTACCTACAGTACACGTACCCAATTTAACCTAACCCAAACACAATTTATTTAATTAATCATTCCCGTCCCTAAACTACAAGAAAATCGTCTTTATGGAATTTATAATTCTCTGTAGGTAGTCACGATACAAGCTAATTTTTCAGGTAAGCTTTCGACTACCCTTTAGGTTTTGGCGATTCAAAATTTGGTGGGCAACTAAACTGAATCTATCCTCTAGAGCGCCATGACCAATTCTTATGACGTCACATTCTATAACGTATACTAAACACATTTCATCCGTCTCAACACGGCGCGGACGTGTTAAAGTTATTGTAAAAGTGTAACAATCGCGATAATTGATCGTGTCGTCGCATGCAGATGTCGGCGCACCCTTTATTTGTTACACATAAGACAATTTTATTATCTCCTCATGTATAACAAGCAACAACTAACAACTTAACGAGAAGAACAAGATGGCAGTCAGACAATCTTTTGATGTTGCGTTTTTTCAGAGTTCGTGGAAGGTGAGGTGTAATTAAAATAGTGATACAGATGGATTATGGCTTATTATGTTACGTCACAACGTTACAAAATAAGCTTTAAGCTTTTTAAACACTTCACGTTTTATATTGTTAAATAATAAGTTTGTTTAATAGTGCTCGTAGAATAGAGTAGGTACCTATTGTTATATAGCGAATTTGGAGTACCTAGGTAGATTGACCGCTTATTTCATTCAGTAAGTTAGATGCCAAGTTTTTTTCGCAACATAGAATTTGTCAAAAACGAAAAACATTTCAATGTCTGAATAATTCAGGAGTTAACACAGGACATCAAGTTCTCAAAATTGTCACTTACATCCTTTAGATATTGTAGGTACTGATATGGAATTATTTGTTTGCAATCAAACATAAATAAGGACTGACAACAGACTAACTTCACGATCAAAGAAAAGATAAAACCATCATCAAAGTTAACCGATCTATCATAATTCATCTCAATCTTTATAAAAACGTTCTACATTCTCTCCACAACATGCCAACATCCTGATATTGAGTGGTATCTTACAACAGTTTACAACACAATCAGACGAATAACACAAAAGTTGAAGTAACGGTAGCGTTCCCGCCGAGCCATTGACAGACGCAGCCATCTTGATGGATTGTTTTGGGTCTATGGTCTGTCTGTACTCTATGGTACAATAGTAGCATGGCTGTATGGCCAGTCTTCATACTTTACCGTAGCTGGAAAGTATTTTACATATTGTCAATCAGGTTTCTGGTTTTACCATAAAGTTTTGGTAAGGTATGTGGGAAGATATTTGGCTGCCATTTTTGGTAACGTTTGGTTGTTTTGGTAGACATGGAATGTTAACGGCGTTGTTAAGTCATGTTTTGTAATAATTGAACACAAAAAACATACTTACCTACAGTAATTATCAAAGTCGACAAAAACTAACTCTAACGAAAAAAGAATAAGCACCTAAGCAATTGCGTTAACTTAGTTAATTAACAGAACGGTTGCACTTGCTGATAATTCCAGATACAAATAGGTGCTGGTATGCTTTCCCATAAATGTAGAAGATACGGCACATCAGCACTACAGCATTCAAGGAAAATGTTTCATGAATCTAATCCAGTGGCACTTTATACAAAATCTCCACAACATATAAAAATATTTGTATCCGCTCTATATTTACACAACAAGCATACACGGTGGTCGTTCAAAAAATATACAAATCTGGTTACAAAAACAAAATCCACGCAGACAATGGCACTCATCATTATGAAAACATTAACGCACGTCGGCCTGCGGGGCGCCAATTATTTTTACTTGCAACCCCATCACGCGGTGATTATTCGCGCTAGCAACACTTACACTCGTTCATCATCGGTCAGTCGCGTGCAAGCCGGCACGCGACTCCCTGGGAGCTAAGCTTTTTAAAAACACTACATGTTTTATATTGAATTTTGTCTCGTTTATTTGTGTGTCTGTAATAACAAGGTCGTTTGGTAATTGAAGTGTGAACCTCTTCTCCTCGGCCACCATGCTGCGTAGCGATTATTGTAAACTAGCTTCTGCCAGCGGCTTCGCCCGCGTGAAGTTTGAAATTATCCCACGGGATCTTATTACCGGGATAAAAAGTATCCTATGTGTTAATCCAGGTAATAAACTATCTGTGTGCTAAATTTGATCCAAATCCGTTCAGTAGTTTTTGCGTGAAAGAGTAACAAACATCCATACATCCATACTTACAAACTTTCGCATTTATAATATTAGTAGGATAAATGTCCAGACGTGTATGTGATATCTCGTATCATCAGCATAAATGTTGTGCGCAAAGTTTTTCGTTTCTTCTGCTGATCTTCGATATTTCGGATTTTCCGGAGTAGGTACTGCAACGTTTTCAATGACAAATAAATATCTAAGTACATCAGATAGATACTGTTCTCAGATAGCTTCGAGTAGATACCTACCTAGTAGCATACGTCCAAGATACTTTTATCTCAATAGGTACCATTTATGTGGGTACCTCTTCCTTTGAAACTCCACAGCTCGAATTTCAATGTTATTTTTACTAGCTAGCAATATCTACCTACCCTTTGAGTCGAGTCTGTATTCTTTGCTAGTAACTGCAGGTTAAATACGTCTTTAAAAATAACGCTCTTCAAACATGTCCGCATCAAGCGTTTCAAGAAAGTTAGGTACTACAATCTCGCGAGCAATTTACCAGCAGGTACGAAAGCTTTATATTATACCTCTGTTCCCCTTAATGTTAAATTTTCACTGTTCACACTACGCATGTCTAACTTCACAACAGCTCTCAATATTGTGCAGTTAGTTCTTAAGTGCTCTTTAAGCATCCATCGTTTAATAATTCCGACACAGGAACCAAATCTTGCTTCGCCCCAAGCAACGAAACATACGTTAGAGCAATGAAATACAATTCCCACTGCATATTTAAGATCTCGAACCGAATTTCTCATACTTATTAGTCGGACTGCACTCAAAAATCACTGAACTTACAAAAACTTAAGCAATTAATTCGCGACGGATCACCGAAGCGCGCGAACTCGCACAAAGGACGCCATGTTTAACAAATAACCTTAATCTGGAATTCGCGCCATTGTCACACCCTGTTTACGGCGTCCGGCCGATTGAGCACCCAATATTCCCGCCCATTGTGTGCTCGCCAGATTCGCCACTCAATCATAATAAAATTGTGGGAATAAAGTCGTTTTCTGCACTTTTCTAATTGTGAGAACGTATTTTTTACTCATAATTGGTTTTCGACAGATGTTAATGAATTCAATTTTCGAATGTTAATTGATATTGCGTTGGAAGCATTGTTCTGGGTTGGCTATTGCAATTAATCGTAAAGAACCTTTCGCCGAAATAACGGCACACGCTATTATTATAAATTGTGAGATGCTTGTTATATTTCAAGATTTTACAAATTGAAATAAGTAGACAGAATTATGACATGTCATGAGAGAGCTTTGATGAATGGCTGGCGGACGATTTCATCTCTAATTTAACACTTACGATTTTTTCGCTATGACTGCAAAATACTACTATATCAGTCTTCTTTTTGTGCGAATTCGTAATGCAACTCTACGTTTATATGTGTCACCGTAAAATTGTCAAATACGTTATATTGTATATATCTGCTGCTTACAATAAAACGCATTATTTATTGTGAAATGCATGCGAAGGTAGTCAACTCACGCGGTGTGGAGGGAAGGAGGGGTCCCCCTTGCCCAGTGGTACAACTCTCATGAAAAGATACTGTACCATTTCTGAGAAATACCGATTAATATAACCTAACCTTAAAACACTTTATATACCCCTAAAAAGCGTAGTCGACGGAGCCACGCTTCGCGGGGCCCCTATTTCCGAGTGCAGGGTTTAAAGAAACCTAACTAACCTAACGGGGGGGGGGGGGTTATGGTTATGGGGTCAGAGATAATTCCGTATGTTCAGTTTACAATAATTCGAGAGTTTACAATATCGCTAGAGAGAAACACGTTATATTGTAATATAACGTGTTTGACAATTTTACGGTGACATATATACTTAATAGGTTTATCAAGTTGGACAAGGGCGTCGCCAGCATTTGTGTCAGGGGAGGAGGAGCAACAAAACGAAAATATCTGATTTGTAAGGTTAATTTGCGAAAGCAGCTGTAGGTACTTCTTCAAAGAATCCAAGATGAATGAGCGAGTCTCAAAAGTGAAAAGTCCTCGGAATGGTTAGATATTCTTACACATTGCTCATACAGACGAAGTTACCTACAATGCCGTCATGACGACGCCGATAAGTAAGTAATATTTTTTATCAATATGCAAGAGCGAGGGAAGCCAACTCGATTTTAACACCTTGCCGCGAATAAATTTATATAATTGGAGATGTCTCTATGAAGTTAACTTTTTTATCATCATCAAACAGATATTCAAGTTAAATTGGGTATGTTATTCCTATTAGCCTTCAGCTTCTTTACCCTTTTATCTAATACCGCCATAAGCGACGTGCGTTACAAAATTAACGTCGAAATCCTAAACAAACCATCAATTGTTCCGAAATCACTAATCCCTGCATAATACAAAAATAAACTATAGCAAAATACAAAAACATTGCGTTCAAATTAACTTTGTTTGTGCAACGGTATCGCTTACTGAACGCAGCGCCGCCCAAGGGCAGTGCTGCCAACCTCTCGCCGAAAACAATTAAAACTATAAAAGAAAAATGGCGGGTGCCCGCGGCGCGGTTGTGGGAATGCACCCATTGTTTCTGATCTTATTGATGTTCACACGCGGGGCTGGGACAGCCGGTGTCGAACCAAAACAATGCGATGTTGATTCGCGACTCAATCGGCCCTCACATATGGCGTTTTGTTCCATTCCTGATAGATGCTCAGTGAGCTGAGAGTTTTCCACCTCTGGGAGTATGCGCCGCTAATCAGTCGCGGCATGGAATAATAAAACAAAGACATGTATGGGTTCCCAGTGCTATTGAACGACCTGTAATTCTTGAACAAAATCGATAAATTTACCAATTGTGTTCAAACTCAAACACATTATATTTTTCGTATCGACAATCATGTCGGGAGTTCGGGACACTTGTCTTCCAGACTTTGCTTAGACAAAATAATAGTAGTTTGTGTCCTTATGATACCAACAACAAATTAAACAGGATCTTACCATCAACATCTTAACATCCTACACAACCCTAAAACGCCATCCTATCTGCGGGAACGGTTTTCCTACTCTCGTCCCTCTGATGCACCTTGCAGGTCGCATCTTAGGAACCTCCTCAAATCCCCTCCACACTCTACCGACTTCTACTTAGTTTTATATATCATTGCTTCTACTCCTATTCCTTCACTGTCCACGCCGTCCGGTTGTGGAATTCACTTCCACCTGACATTAGAGACTGCCAAACGGTTGCAGTTTTTAAGAGAAGAGTGAAAGATCATTACCTATCCATATCGTCATAATTGCATAAGTATTTGTTATTTTATTGTTTTTATAGTAAGTAAGTTTGTATAGTTAGTATAGTATATTTTAGTATGTATGAGTATGTATTCTTATATTGTATATTAGTACATTATGGTACAAGTGTGTAATGTTGGTGATTACCGCTGAGGCGCCATTGAGACCCGAGCCGTTAGGCGAGGGTCTTAAGAAAGCCGAGGACGGTAATCATCAACACACACGTGTATCATACGACGTTTTTCAACACACTTGAGAATAAAATAATACTAAAATAGATATTTGTCCTTGGAGTTTTCAGGTAGTAAACATTCCATAACGTTAAGGGCTGCACATCTTATATCGGACGGTGTACAAAAATAAATCATTTTCTTCATAACTAGTACTTGTAGACATTTGAATTAATAAATAACTTTAATTTCAACAGTGAAAACGAGTTGTGAATTTTTTTTCGAAATGGCGGGAATAATTAATCAGTTTTTATTTATTTATTTATTTTATGCGCGCGCATCTAACAATGGCGATCGGCCATAGACTAAAAGAATGAGGTTTCTTTTTTTTTGTTTTTCGCGGATAGCGTTTTAGTCACGTACGAAATGCGGAATTCAAAGTTTTATTTAATACAGAGAAAACAAAAGTTACATTTGAATGAAAGTTGTATTTATTAAAAACTTATAAGTTGAAATTATCTATGTAGATACGAAGTTGCATGAAATGAGCAAACAATAGGTACATTAATTTATTTGTATTATTGAACACGATCTTTTTTGTATCGAAACTTTTTTAAGAACAAAGCAATTCAACCAATCAAATAAAAAAAACCCTATAACTCACTTGTGAATAATAGTAATGAAAAAGTCACAGTTTGATTACAGGTGTCATAATGTGCCTAATTGCGGTGAAATTAGAGCCACTTTATGAGCAAGTGTGTTGAAAAATTATTTAATTTGTTTTATGCTGTATGTATTCCATTTTATCTCCTTCTTTTACACACTATGTCTACATCTCTTTTTTTTAGGATCTCCTTTCGCAGGTATGCTGGAAGAGATTTCTTTAGAAATAAGCATCACCTTTGTACTATTTTCTGTTCCTTTCTTATTCTCTATGTTTCGTGTGTACATAAATGGTTAAATAAATAAATCAACATCAACAAAAACTGCACCTTATAATACACTCGAGAGCAATGAATCCGGGTCACTTAAAGAATGTTAAAAATCTCGGAAACTAAAAATGATAGGTTAATGCAATAAATTGTATTTAATAGACTATGTAATACTCCTTAAATGAAAGTAAAAAAAATATGAGTCACCATACATTTTATTAACACAAAATTACATAAAGAAAAAAACTGCTGATCTCTCCTTAAAACAAAAATAGGAAACATGAAATTTTTGAACTTTATTACGATTTTCTTGAATTTTAATACTTCGTATTGCCTCCTCGTGCTTCCATTACTGCGTTTACGCGGTTTGGCATGCTGTACACCAAGTTCCTTATACGATTTTGGGGAATATTCTCCCATTCCTCTGTGAGAGCAATTTTGAGCTCACGAAGCGTGATTGGGGGAGGGTTTCGTTGTTTTACGCATCTGCCTAGCTCGTCCCAAGCATGCTCGATCGGGTTGATATCCGGGCTGCGCGCTGGCCACTCCATACGAGTAATGTTCATCTCTTGAAGGTAGTCATTCACAATCCTACCTGTATGAGGTCGGGCATTGTCATGCATAAATATAGCATCCTCACCTAAATTGACCATAAATGGACCAACGTGATCATTGAGGATTTCTTCCACATATCTTACGCTAGTTAAAGAGCCGTTTTCTATGATCACCAGCTCTGTGCGACTTTCAGAAGAAATTCCGGCCCACACAAGTACAGACCCACCACCGTAGGCTACTTTTTCTTCGATGCATGCTTGCTTGAATCTTTCCCCTGGTCTTCGATACACTCTGTGTCTTCCATCGTGCTTGTAGAGCATAAAGGACAATGTCAGATGTCCATAGTAACTTAGGCTCAATAAAAAAATTTCATGGACAGTGATAATTCTCACGTTTTTTTGTGTAGTTTAATGTCAGAAACTTTTCTGTGTTTTCCACTTTTACATTGAACTTCTCAAAAAGAAATTATTCAGACATTGTAGATTGGAGGTTATTTATTTTTACAGAGTAAATAAAACACATTTAAACCACAATTAATACAACGTAGTTGATGGGACATTGTCTCAAAATGTGTGGTATGGACGGATATAATAACACAATAAATCTTTAAACGTAAACGCAGAGGAATTCGAGAAAAAATCAACCGTACACATAGAAAAACACCAGCAAAAACACAAGATGATTGACTATCTGCCAGTTAGAGCGCACGATGTTGACAGAACCGAACAGGGTTGCCATTACATTACGGTTAAGTTATCGAGCAAAAACTCGATTTCTTGAATTTCGTTTTAAATCCTTTAAAAAATACTAAATGTATTTATAATAAACACGATGAACGTATTATTTAGGTAAAAATAATAATAAAAGACAATTTGAGAAGTGGTAAATAAAAAGTAAAGAGTAAATCGCTTTAATTATTTAGAATAATCGATTACAGTGGCAGAACAAGTAACTACCTGAACCTTTTTAATTATAAAAAGAATAACCTGGAACTTGATAAACAAAATGATTACTTAATATAATGATTTTCTTTTTGAAAAGTTCTAGAAAAAAACCAAATATTTTTTAAGAAGTTAGTATTTCATATTTAAATTGTTGTAGGTAAAAACTTTGTGTCCGTGTGAATTTAGTTTTAAAAGTTGTGTAGGCCGAAACCTGGCATTGTTCTTTTGATTCGTCGGAGAACATAACTTTTGACCAATCTTCAATACTCCAATTTACGTGGCTCTGGGCATATCTTAGTCTTGAAATACGATGCCCACGCTCCAGTTTAGGGCCGTTTGCAGGTCTAAGGGGTTTTAAGTTAGATTCAGCAAGCCGACGTCTTACTGTCCATGCACTTGGGTTACTTCCTCCGAGGCGTCGAAACTGATTTGTGAGTTCAGTTCCTGTGAGAAAGCGATTTCGAAGCATGGTGTTCACCAAGTATCGGTCTTCTCGTGCTGTGGTACACCTGGTTCTGCCCGTTCCTGGTCTGCGTAGGTTAGAACCAGTTTCTTCGTAACGTCGGAGAACTCTTTGTACTGTTGACAGCGACACACCGACAGTCCTGGCTGTATCGCGCTGACTCCGGCCGGTTTCCAGCATTGTAAGTATTCTGGTGCATTCTTCAGGCGTAAGCGACATAATTTCAGCTTGAATAATGAATATAGAGCACTATCAACATGGTTTATGTACCCACATATATGACAGATTACAAACAAAAGCAAAACCAAATGCTGTAATTTCGTAGTTCCATCTTCGAAAGTGGCCCTTTTTCAAATTTGATTTTTTATGATATAACTTTACAATAACTAAGAAGTTTTAATACCTTCAGTTAAGGAGTATTACATTATCTATTAAATACAATTTATTGCATTAACCTAGCATTTTTAGTTTCCGAGATTTTTAGGATTCTTTAAGTGACCCGGATTCATTGCTCTCGAGTGTATTGTCACTTTTTTATATAATAACTACATATAATAAGGAGTACGTGCCTTATCTGATCTAGGCATTGATAACGGTATTAGACCATAAAGCTTTCACTTACACTTTTACAATGTCTGTCTACGTAGGGTGGTATTTGACCTTTCTGTTGTCTGTTGCAAATATTCGCAAAAATTTCCGTCGGAACAAACTTCACCGATGCAGCCTTACGTCTTGCTACGCGGTGCTACGAACTGCGTAGTACCGCGTAGCATAATCACTATCTAGAATCTGCAAAAGTAATTCCTAATTGGTTCCTTAAATTATAACAAGCTAGTACCTAGTATAGACAATAACAATATAAACTTTTAAATACATCTCACCTAGAACAGGCAATTGTTACCTGAAAACGCTCTTAATATAGGAAAACAGGAAACAAAATTTCCATTTCCCTCCGCCCCTTTAGAAAAGACACCCTCTCAATTAGAACCACTAAAACATTATCAACTTGGATCAACAGCCCTCCAACTAGCTCGATTTGCATACAACTGTGGCGGCGAGCCTGATCGCGCGTATCGCACGTAGGCGCGCTGGAGTGGGCCAGCGCGTGCCGAATCGCGCGCGCGCCGCTCTCCAAACATCTTTAACCGTTTAACAAGAGGTTAATTGACGCACGTGTTTAAAAGTCTATTGTTTGTTAGATAAACGTGAAAATAGTGTTGAAGAGTACTTCGATAGTCCTTTGAACTGTCAATCTGTTAAATTTTTGTGGGGTTTTACTATCTACCTTTGGGTTTGTCACCCCTGTGGGGGGGTTTGTGAACTTTTGTCTACGTTTTTGTAATTTCGCTATGAACGCACAATACTATTATATCTATCTTTATACAATTACAAGAATAAAATTAAGCAGTTCACTAAATAAAAGCTTATGAGACGATTATCTAAGTACAACATCAATAATTTATGCCTTTTATTGCAACTACTCTTTGTGCACACCTAATCACCGTGTGTTAATTAACGATCTGTAAGGTGACACAGAAAAAGAGAAGGGAATTGACAAAATATTGACTGGCTCCCGACTTAAAATCAATCTGAGTAGGTGCACCTACCTAGTCCTTGCCAAACAGTCATTAAATTAATTGACATAAAAACTACTACCTATTGTTTCTTGAATATGACAACAATCCTCAAAATAATATGAATCACACAGAAGAAGAATAAAATAAAATAAGGATAAGGGTACCTACATAGTACATACTTTAAATTAACATCACTCAAAAAACAACAGTTATACTGTTGGACTATCCACCACGCTGGTAATTTACTGTACTTTTATAATCTTGCAAGCCATGACAGAAATACATAACTTGCACAAGCAGAAAAGTTTTTAAGAAGAAAGGAGAGGTCTTTAGTCAAGTAGGAGGACACGGTAAAAAAGAAAACAGTTGTTTTTTTTAATTTCTCGAAAAAGTAATATTTTAACTTTCGACTAGTAGCGCCATCTAGGGGTGAGTAGCTAGACTAAAAAGCGTTGTTTTCTGACATAGTTACATGCGTATTTCAACGCTAAACGATTTCTAACTTTTAACATTTTTTTTCTCAGAATCAGACAGAAATAATACGAATGCTCATCATTGTGGAGCCTATTAACGCCATCTATCAAGTTGTAAGTACATTTGAATGCGGACGCAGAAGAAAATTGGTCCAACAAACGTATCCAGCTACCAATAAATCCCTAATATACTTGGTTTTCGCAATATTTTCTTAGAAATGTCACCCGTGAGTCTACAAACAAGCAACATGATCACCCGTAATCTGCAAATGTAAGAAAATTGCTGCTCTAGTTTCAACTTGAACTCACGATACAAACAAAATGATCGGTAGAAGAGCTCTTTTTATACTGGAAGATGACGCGGTCAAGTTACGTATTACGACCGACAGAGGGCCAGCAAATATTTGATGTCGGTAATTGTCATACGAGAAGAAAATATCGTTTTACTGTGTCCCTTGTGTGTAAAAGTTTACTAGCAGTGAAAAAAGATATCTGCCACGGTGTTTTTATATTAGGTGGCGTATTTATGATGTACTTGTCCGCAAGGGAGAGCGTGATTTCAAGGGTTACATAACAGTACTTACCAGGGTTGATTATTTTATAGAGATTTGAGTGTAGTTGTAGAACAATTAATATTATTCATCTTCTAAGAATGACTAGATAACACGAATATGACGTGACTTCAAATTATCTCGTTGGTCACGTCATCACGTCTGCTGAGCATGACATGAGCTCCTGGATCAGTTATCTCGTTGGTCACGTCATCACGTCTGCTGAGCATGACATGAGCTAATGGATCAGTTATCTCGTTGGTCACGTCATCACGTCTGCTGAGCATGACATGAGCTCCTGGATCAGTTATTTCGTTGGTCACGTCATCACGTCTGCTGAGTATGACATGAGCTCCTGGATCAGTTATCTCGTTGGTCACCTCATCACGTCTGCTGAGCATGACATGAGCTCTTGGATCAGTTATCTCGTTGGTCACGTCATCACGTCTGCTGAGCATGACATGAGCTCCTGGATCAGTTATCTAATTGGTCACGTCATCACGTCTGCTGAGCATGACATGAGCCCCTGGATCAGTTATCTCGTTGGTCACGTCATCACGTCTGCTGAGCATGACATGAGCTCCTGGATCAATTATCTCATTGGTTACGTCATCACGTCTGCTGAGCATGACATGAGCTCCTGGATCAGTTATTTCGTTGGTCACGTCATCACGTCTGCTGAGCATGACATGAGATCCTGGATCAGTTATCTCGTTGGTCACGTCATCACGTCTGCTGAGCATGACATGAGCTCCTGGATCAGTTATCTCGTTGGTCACGTCATTACGTCTGCTGAGCATGACATGAGCTCCTGGATCAATTATCTCGTTGGTCACGTCATCACGTCTGCTGAGTATGACATGAGCTCCTGGATCATTTCACAGGTAGCTTTTTCCCTCCTATGGGACGCAGACGAAGTTGCGTGGGTCAGCTAGTTGTAAATAATAATGTAACAGTGCTATGTTTTTGTAAAGGAGATTTTTTTTTGGGCCCACCTGGTCGTTGCATTTATTATTCATAATAACACCAAAAATAGTAACCATTTTACTACGGTATTAAACGAAATATTACGTAGAAATGAAACCGGAATCTTAAAATCATAATAAATAAGTTATGTTATGATATTTTTTAGGGTTCCGTAGTCTGTCTGTCTGTCCGTCCTCGCTTAATCTCTGTGACCGTTAGCACTGAAATTTGGTACCAATATGTGTATCAACCACGCCGACAATAATAATAAATAAAAATTAAAATTGTAGTCCCCCTATGTGTAAAGTGGGAAGTGTTTTTTTTTTAATTTTATCCCTATCGTGTGATATATTGTTGGAAAGGTATTAAAAAATGAATAGGGGTTTACTCGAATATTTTTTTTTAAATGTCAATAATTTTGGAAATAATCGCTCCAAAAGTAAAAATCAATGTGTCCCCTCTAACTTTTGAACCATAAGTTTAGAAAATATGAAAAAAATCTGAAAAGTAGAACTTTATAAGGACTTTCTAGGAAAATCATTTTGAACTTGGAAGGAAACAACAGTTTTTGTCCAAAAAAAAATACAAAAAGTTGTACAAAATAATTTCTGGACTAAGTTTGTAGTATAATCGTATATGCTAGGATGTTTTTATTGTGACGTACGGTAAACTACGGAACCCTACACTGAGCGTGGCCCGACACGCTCTTGGCCGGTTTTTTGCGAGTCAAATCATTCCTGTCAATGTCATTTGACAGCAAATATGTACTTACAAGAATAGGGGCGTTTTTTTCTGAAAAAGTACGGTACCTACCCGTTGGTTATCATATCTGGTATAATTATTATAGGATCAGAAAGAACATAAAAATAAATATTGTTAAACTGTGACCATTTTTAATGCTATTGTGATAGGTTTACTTGTTTCAAGACACTCCCCTTCATCGGAGCATATGCCTGTGCCCAATATAATCGTTACAGGGTGCGCACTGTAATGCTCGGTTCTCCTCACGTTTTGATGATCGATGTACTTAACTGAAACATTTCAAGCGAATGCTCCCCTCCCTCTCACATGAGAGAGCGAGCGAATAGAGTTCATGACTATCAAACTGCGTCTTTTTTGTAGAAGTAGAGAACTGCAGTAGCCAAAAACAAACTGCTCGCAACCCTTCGCAACCATACTGATTTAAAAATAAATCATTAAACTGGGACTGTCAAAAACTGAAACGTCAATTTTCGTTAGCAATAACTTATTTCTTTAAAAACTTGTGAAAATGAATGTCCACAAGCTCTGGGAAAACCAGGAATACATAAACGTAAACGGTATGATGATGACCAATGAATTAATATCCGTACTCCAAAATTCCTTGACTTTGTTGCAAGTTGAGAATCACTTCAAACACATCCAGTATTGGGGGCAGTTGTACGCCGTAGATGCTGATTACCACATCGCCGTGGGCATTGACACCGACGCTATATTCGATCGCAAATATTTTTACACCACAGACTTCAAGTTTTGGGGCCTACTGCCTAAACCGAAAAAGAAGTACAAACAGCTTTCCTTATTGACAACTTTCCCGTTTAGAGGTGATCCGTCTTTAAAAATAAAGGTGTTGGACGAAGCTTTGGATGAAACCCATCCCGAAAGATGCAAGATAATGAAGGAGGAAAGCCGATTGGCTGCCACAATCAGCAACATTTGTGATGAAGCAGAAGTATGCGCACGAGGACAGCTCATCAAGCAGCCGAGCGGGACTGTCGTGCTAAACCACAATTATTACGGTTTGACTGGTTCTGAAGCGAAGTTGTTGAAGTCCTACATGCACATCAGACCAGCCCAACACCGCTGGAATACCAACCTATTAACTAGACCAGATTACAACTACAGTATGGACTTTCTTGATTCTCTCGACCTGGACATTCCAAGTGGTTGTTGGAACCTTTCCCTGGAACAGAACGGGTCATTAGTTTACTTGAGAAGCCTGTACTGGCCCGGAATGATGTACTTCCACAAAGTGAGAACGCCTGAAGCTGGTTTCCTTTACATAGGTCATGGACGTAAAAACTTAGATGTGCCTTTTTTGCTATAATTTATTTTTTATTATAGTTGCAGTTTGATCCTGGGTTCGATTCCCAGCTCGGGCAAATTGTCATTGGCGTATTATAGCCGGTTGATGTCAATAGGCCTGTCCCATTAACCCTAACTTAAACATACTGGCGAAATGTGGGTTCTATATAAGGTACATGCACACACGTAATCCTTTGGGAATCATGGCTGTTATGTATACTTATTGTATAGTTATTAATATATTACATTTTATTGCTGTATTATGATCTATTGCATTTAACAATTACCTGTTAATCAAAATGACACATACACTGAATATTATCTACCTATTTGGTTTTAGTAGACGAAACCCATTACTTTTTTCTCTGTTAGTGAATTTCTAATTCTTTTGAGAAAATAAGTCTCTTTAACCGTAACATTGGCCAGTCGCCGACCATTGAACTAACTGATCTCAAAATGTCGTGTCCCAACCTATAAAGCTATGGATGGGTAGACGACGACGACGACGACGTTATACAATTTAAATCTGCTCTTAGCCCCTGAAAATTCAGGCTTCTAGGTATATCTGTCACCGTATAATATGTAAAATCGTCAAACACGTTAAATTGTAAAATAACTAGAGAGATTGTAAACTCTCGAAAGATTGTCAAACGAACATACTGCTTGCAATTTAACGCATTATTTTTTTCCTTTCAAAATATTGATTTTGGAACATAGATATTACGTAATCCAATCAAAATAAATACGCACACGTTATTTTGGTATTACGTTTGTATGAAAAACGCATGCTCCGCAGGCCTCTTAAAGTTACTTCGAGGCTTCGAGAGTTCGAAGATTACTGTGTTGGTTTTGACAGATTTTCCAACGCTTTTAACACCGTCAATCACGATATTCTCCTGGTCATTATGTCTCAAATAGTGAGTCTCCTCGTCGTCATGTGATTGGTTCATCATATCTTCGTGGTCGCAGCAGGTGGTGCGAGCTGATCAGGATTACTCCGACTGGTGCGACCGGTCTCAAGTAGCAGTTGTCCGCTGTTAACTGGTGTTCCACAAGCAGTATACTCTCTCCTCTCTTATTTTCGTTATTAATAAACTCCATTACTTCTATCCTGGAATGCTCTTACCATCCGTATGCTGATGACTTGCAACTTTACGCTCAATCTGACATTACTAGAATATTTGTCAATGTCGGGTATGCCAGGCCATCTTCATGAGTAGGTCGT
This sequence comes from Xestia c-nigrum, assembly GCA_916618015.1. Lineage (NCBI taxonomy): Eukaryota > Metazoa > Arthropoda > Insecta > Lepidoptera > Noctuidae > Xestia > Xestia c-nigrum. The sequence continues at coordinate 25,241,140 of OU745252.1, read as the reverse complement.
ACTACCGATTTTGACCTTGAAAAACTTTTTTGCAAAAAACCGTCTTCACACAAAAAAGTGAAAAATAACTTTAGCTTAAGAAGTTTTTTTGTCACCGATTTCTGAAGGTAGTTATTTTTCACGTTTTTATGTGAAGCAGTTTTTTTATTATTTGCAACAAAAAAATAGTATATTTTATAACGAGGGACTAAACGAAGCCATTATATACCCGAGGTGGATGACTCCCGAGCTTGCGAGGGAGGCAACGAAAGTCCTCATTTTCGTTGCCTCCCTAACTGACCTGATAGAAGAAAAAACTGACTGCTCAGTTCAGAATTTTTGTTCAGTTTTAAATGACTATTTTTCTCGCACTCGAAGTGAAAAATTCAGTTTGCACCTCGAGACTAAACGCCAATATAATATACCCTCGCTTTCATTGCCTCCCTCGCAAGCTCGGGAGTCAAACCACCTCGGGTATATAACGGCTTCGTTTAGTCCCTCGTTATAAAATATACTATTTTTGTGGTTCACATGATGTGCTTCACAGTCTACCAGTGTAAACAATAGGCAGACATGAGATTTCAGCAGTCCCAGTACATTTGCAATAATTTATTGAGAAGTCCGTTGCCTATCTCCGAAGTTCTTCATCAGATCTTTACCAAGTTGATATGGGATCACTCCCGGCGATTTGGGTAGTTTTAGGGAAAGTATTTTCCTAAAACTATCCAAATCGCTTCTGGTATGCCTATAAAATACGAAGATTTCCCTCTATTTCTCCGGGATCCCATCATCAGGATCCTGACTTCGTGATTATGGGACCACCTGGGAAGTGTACCCTTTCAACCAATAAAAAAATCGATCCAGCCATCTTCGAGTACCTAATCGAGTAATCCGGGGAACATTGAATTAAAAAACTCCTCCTTTTTAACCGACTTCTAAAAAAGGAGGAGGTTCTCAATTCGGATGTTTCTATTTTTTTTTTTTTTTTTTTTATGTTTGTTCGGGCATAACTCCGTCGCTTGCCAACCGATTTGGAAAATTCTTTTTTTGTTGGAAAGGGTATTCTTTCCAAATGGTCCCATAGCCACCAAGTCGGGATCTGATGATGGAATCTTGGCGAAATCGAGGGAACTCTTCAAATTTTATATGAAAACGTGTTGCGATTTTGGTATTTTCTACAACAAGTGAAGCATTTGCGTTCGATAAGAACCATTCTACCATCAGATCTGATGATGAAGCCAAGAGTCACGGAACTCCATAATGAGACAATGTGTCCTAGTCGTGTTTGGGCTTGTTGAAATTGTAACGGTATGCACTTTCCATGTTTATCAAGCACATGTGAACCACTAAAAAGTGAAAAATAAAAACTTTTTTGCAAAAAATAAAACCGACTTCAAAAAAAAAACAAAAAAGTGAAAAATAACTTAAGCTTCTGAAGTCGGTGACAAAAAAACTAAAGCAATCAAACAAAGGTCACCGACTTCAGAAGCTTAAGTTATTTTTCACTTTTTTGTTTTTTTTTTGAAGTCGGTTTTATTTTTTGCAAAAAAGTTTTTTTAACGACGTTATGGTAGGTGACTCAAACATCCGGATAGCTATAATAGATTTGGCCGAGTATCGTTAATTTGCTCCTAAGAATTGAAGAGTTCCGTTACTTTGTTATGGATCCCATAATCAGAACCTAACCAAATACTCATCAAAGTACCTACTCTTGAAGAACATCCTTTCCAATAAATTAAAAAAATAGTACATGTCACGGTAATATTCTTATCCCCAATAAATTGAACTTAACACACCTATGTGTCGATATCTGAGAGTATTGTACACATCTGCGTACCCCCTCAGAGCATACAGGTGAGATGTTCTATCATGATGTTGTATAAACATTAACACAACCACTGCAGATTTGCCGTCTATTTTTGAAGAGTTCCGTTTATATCTCCGAAGATCAACATCAGATCTTAACCAATGAGAGGTTTTCTTTTTGACAATTAAAACAACAAAATAGTTTCCGTGAACTCGATAGATGGCGTTGATCCGACTACGTTACTGGGTGTCAAAGCCAAAACGCTTGAAAAAACACACGTCACATACGCTCGATGACTGACACTTTCGTTTCCATAAGCTTCCGAATATAATCATTAGGTCCAACTGATATTATGTGACTTTCTGTTCCTTGCAGTAACGTGTTCAGACCAACGCCATCTATCCAGCGACTAGGGAAGAGTTGAAATAGAAAATCCCTCATTGAAATGAGACTACACGGGAAGCACCAGCTTTTACATAAAAACATAATCATCAAAATCGGTTCACCCAGTCCAAAGTTCTGAGGTAACAAAGACAAAAAAAAAGTACAGTCGAATTGACAACCGCCTCTTTTTGGAGGTCGGTTGAAGAGCAGTTCCTTTATGAACCCGGAGGATTAAATTGCTGGTTTTGATGCTCATAATTCTGTAACTACTTACGTCTTACAGTCGCGAGCAATATTTTAATCAACCTACAACCTCTGATACAACCTAACAATGGCCTGCAAATTACAAAAAACGTAAGAAAATTTGAATTTCGCGGACTACTTTCCTTAAATAAATAAATTTAAATGGTGGTACTTTGGCTGTGCCTTTGATTGTTTTTGCAGTAGCAGTAGTGCAGTAGGTATTGTTGTTCCTCATTATAGAACATAGGACCATTCACAGCGGACACGATTATCTCGACCTTATTCGTTTGTGGTTGCGGATACAAACCAACAGTATCTCTTTTTTAATGGTTTGTGTTGTTAGTAAGGTTTTCGCTAAGCGGTGGAAAGCGGTTGGCTTTCTGTACGATTCCTTACATTTTCCAATCGCCTGACAGGTGATGGCCTGGCCGAAGTGAAATAGATTGGTATCTAGCGTCCGCGTACACCAAGTTGCATCTACGGAATGGATCACAGAGCATCTTTATTACGGGAAAGAATGGATTTATCTACTCGTATCTTGCATTTGTGCACCGTATACTCAAACAGCGCTCAGGGCAAACCTCGTGTGAGAAGCCAGTTCCATTTAAAGGCGTCGCGAAATTCAAGTTTTTTGCAATTTGCGAGCCAGTGCTGGGTTGCAAGTTGGTGGAAGTACCGTTCGCGGCTGTGGGGCGTATGTGGTTGCAGAATTGTAGTCATCAGAATCATCGCTGCAGCCCTCCAAGTTCATGAAAGTCGAGGAACGAATTTTTCGCGGTCATGTCGTTCCTCGACTTTTATGAACTTTGAGGGTTGTGTTAATCTAGCAGCCGCGGGAGACGCAACGGGCGTCGGGGGCCACGTGGTGGCCACCGGCCACCGTAGACACGGGCCTGTGGACGGTTAGCTATGGGCTAGCTAGCCGTCCGTCCGTCTAATGACGACAGGCCGTGTCGACGGCGCGTTCGTGTTCCACGCTCGCCTCAAAGAGATGTCAGCATAAGGGGAGGGGCCCGCAAGGGCCGAAGCCTGCCGGGGTTGCCGGCCTGTTCGAAAGAGATACCGCGGCCCCGGAACATAAAGGGCGAGGAAGGAACATGGATGGGTTTTAGTCAGTAAAAGTCTGACACTCCCTCCCGCTCCGCCCAGAGTGGGAGAAGTTATTTGATGATTTCCCATCCTAAGAAATAAAATAAAGGGTTGTGTTAATGATTTTATTCCGTGACTGCATATGTCGTGCATCAGCGTACAGTTTGGCACTGCACTACAAATTGCAAAAAAGGTTGGAAAATTTGAATTTTGCGGGCTACCCTGATGCTTAATACGTTTCAAATTATTAACTTTTAAGCTTTTGCATTCGTATCTATTTTTTTAGCTCTTTCTAGCATCTCTTTTGATGGCAAAATTTTCTAAATCTAGCTTCGTTCTATGGTTCTAGCTTATACGACTGCTCTTTTTCAAAAATCAAGGTGGCAACACTGTCAGTGTCAGCCAGAGGCCCGGCTAGCTAAGTACTAATATCTAATCTGTGCAACGGCCCAGCGCCAGCGTTCCGTTTTCCGTTCGCGGCTCGCCCGCCTTCGCCGATCGTTCGTCGTTCGGTTCACCTGTCGAAAAAATCCTTGGCGCCTAATATAACCGGCTTTTCTGATAGTTTTCGTATTATTCTTTCACCTCATTTATAATTCTCAGTTATCTTTTGGAAGTGTAAATATGGCTTCAGACGACGCTAATATCGCCGAAGATGCCGATATGGCAGAATGTGATGGGGACAAGGTAGTAACAATGATGGATGTTTTGCAAGAGCAACAGGACTTCGAAGAAGATGCCAACGCTGTTCTAGGAGCGTCTGACGACAAGAACTGCACTTATTCCAAGGTAGACTAACCTTTCTTTTGTCCTAAACACACTTAGTTTTACAAACATGGCGCAGGGAAATTGACGTTGCATCGCACTTATTTCTCGTAATTACCTACGCCTAAATGTTGTCTGAATACCATTGTGACCAACTTGGTATCCACAAATCTTGCTTCAACTAGACTTGAAACCTTTACATACAGAATACAAACCGAACCACGCACTTTTACTATGGAATATTATATCAATGTATGAAAGCAATATGCTCAAACGTACAAAGGAACACAGGTGTATGATTTACATATAAAGCTGCCCAAATGGGTGTAGTATGGAGTAAATAGGTTTACTATATTATATATGAAGACATAACTGAGTATCATGCATGTATTGGACAAAATATTGTCTTGTAAATTCAAAATTAAATCATAATTACTCCATTAAAATTCAGTCCTATTATTCTACCTGTTGGCAATTTCAGCAACACAATATATCCAGGCCATTTGCCAAGATGCTCAGTTTCAAGAAAATAATTTAACATGTTTTATCAAACTTTATATTGATATAGGTCATGAGATTGAAACTACTTTCTACTTTTACTTGAAGAGGTTATAACAACAAAATGCATGAAGCATTCAATGTTCACTTAGGGCTTTGTACATGTTTTAGTTTAGTTGAAGTTTTCTTGCTTGTTTTAATTATAAAGAAAAAGGTTAAATAGGCCATTGAAGAATAGAATTAATTTTAAAACGGCATTTAAGAAATAATATATTATTATCTTGACACACTTCAATGTAATCCCTTGAAATGATATGTACATGTTTGCTGTTCTTATTTTTTCTGCATTGTTATAAAAATGTCAACCTTGTGACCATTACTAATCAATAAGATGTTCCATTTTTAATAAAAAATGAGTGAAATATTTATTTTCTAAAGAAAAGCTATCAACTAATTAGTTGTTTTTAGATTAGTTTATTTTTCCAACAGATTCATCAATAGCATTTGTTTCTTTACAGGGCTACATCAAAAGACAAGCTCTGTATGCTTGTCTAACATGCTGCACTGAAGCTAAAGTCGATCCAACCAAGAGAGCTGGAGTATGCCTCGCATGCAGTTTGACTTGCCACGAGAACCATGAACTCATCGAGCTGTACACCAAAAGAAACTTCAGATGTGATTGTGGCAACGCCAAGTTCAACTCTCACCCTTGCCAATTCACTCCGGACAAAACAGACCTGAATGATGACAATGTATATAACCAGAACTTTAGTGGACTCTACTGTACGTGCAAACGACCTTACCCAGACCCCGACTCAACAATCGAGGATGATGACATGATCCAATGCATCATCTGTGAGGACTGGCTCCATGCATCTCATCTAGAAGCTGTTGTACCTGCTAATGATCAATATTCAGAAATGGTCTGTAAGAATTGTATGGAGAAGAATGAGTTCCTACATGACTACAGTATGTTTGCAGTTACTGTTGAGCCTGGAGATGTGGATATTGTAACTGTTAATGGTGGTGCTAAGTCTGCTGAAACTAGCCTTTGCAATGGAGATCCAGAGGAGAAATTGGTCAATGGAATAGAACACGAAAATAACATTACCAATGTTACTGTTAATGGAGATGTTAAAATGGATGAGGATAAGGAAAAGAGTGTAGAAGATGAAACAATTGATGAAAGTACTAATATTGAAATAAGTGAGAAAACAAAACTAGATGAGTCTAGTAATAATGAGTCACCAGAATTGAAACCTGAAGAAAAGGAAAAGTCAAACACTGATGATAGTAACATGGATTTAGATTCTGAGAGTAAGATGACAGAGAAAGAAGAACAATCTCCTGAGACTAAAAGAAATGAATCAGACAAAACTGATGCACCAGAAGACTCAACTAAGGATAAAGAGCACAAAGAAACTAATGAAGTCGCTTTAGATCAATCTGATGATAAACTAGATGCAGCAGAAAATACACCTACAGCTGAAAGCACAAAAGAAAATGAGCCAGCAAAAGCAGATGAAACAGAAGAACAGACTGAAACTAAAGAACAAATTAAACAATCAATTAGTGATGAAAGTGGTGACGCCGAAAAACCACAAGAAAATAAAACTGACACTAGTGAACAAACAAAGCCACAACTTCTTGACGACCTTTCTTTAATATCAGCTGATAATAATGATGAAACAGAAGAACAGACTGAAACTAAAGAACCAATCAAACAATCAATTAGTGATGCAAGTGGTGATACCGACAAACCACAAGAAAATAAAACTGACACTAGTGAACAAACAAAGCCACAACTTCTTGACGACCTTTCTTTAATATCAGCTGATAATGCAAATTCAGAAGAAAAAACAGACAAAGCTATAGAAGAAAAACCTGTAGAAAGTATGGAACAATCTGACGAAAATAAGGAAAATGACGAGGCTGAGTCAAATAAGGAAGAGTCAAGTCAAGAAACTGTAAACGACGGTGAAGATAAGTTTGAAGAAAAACCAGTTGTTGAGAATGAAATTGAAACAGGTAACATTGAAGTACCGGACACGTCTCAACCCGAAAAAGATACGGAAGAAAATGCCGCGGAGAAGACTGATTCTGTGATGGATGCTATTGACGAACTGTTACAAACAGCTAATGCGGCGAAAGAAAAAGAGGAAGAAATTAAGGAATCTACAGAAAGTAAGGAAACTACTGATAATGTTGAAACAAAAGAGTCAGATGTTGACATGAGTGCCAGTGACAACAAACTCGATGATGTCCCTGAGAACACAGAAGCCACTGCTGAATGTAATGCTAAAACTATTACCAATACAGAAGATGTTGAAATGAGCGACACTACTACCCAAAATGAACATACAGGTGAGAGTAAAGATGAACCTAAACTAAATGAAAACAAGGTCGAGAATGAATCGGTAGATGCAGAAGATAAATCTCAAGTTATTGACATACCCAATGAAAGTATTAGTCAAGAAAATCTAGCTTTAAATGAAAACGACAATAAGTTAAAAACTTTGAATGAAACCGCCAGTGAATTGAAAACTTGTGACAATAATGATAGCACAATCAAAACGAAACTTTCTGAAGATGAAAGTGCAGTAATTAATGTCGCAGAAAACGCAAAAGAACATAAACGGAAACTCAGCAATGATTTAACAGATGATATCTCTTCAAAAAAAGCCAAGTTACAATGTGTTAGGCCCAAAGAAGTGAAAAGAATTCACAAGGGAGCTACATTTTGGCCTTCCAACTTCCGTCAAAAACTATGTACATGTGGTGAATGTCTTGCAATGTACAAAGATCTGAAAGTACTGTTTCTAACTGACTTGGATGATACTGTATTTGCTTATGAAAGCTTGGGCAAAGAGAATGTTGCTGGAGGAGCTTCACAATATGAGAAAGGCATGCAGGCACTCTCATCTTTAGATCGGATACAGCAAATTAACGCCCTTACAGAGTACAATAGAATGAGGGACAAATTACTTGATTTCCTCAAGAGTTTCAAAGACAGGAAAGAGATTGTCAAGGAGGAAGATATAAGGGCGTTTTTTGCGGAAATGAAACCGCGGCGGGAACCTGACGGTGTCTATTTCTGCAGATAAAATTAGAATTATAAGAGTTATTTTGTATCGTCATTTTCCTGCCCTTCTTCCATGTTACTTGGGGTCAGAGCAACTCGTGTTTTCTTACATTCTCTCCTGCCAAGAGTTGTAAGAGTTATTTTGTATGTCCTTATTAACTTGTGATTCTATGACCGCATTCCCTCTTTAGTACTACTGTTATGGAGATTGATGGTTATTGAGTTCTCAATATGATTATTCAATTTTATGATACTTTGTCTTTTATTTCTCACATGTTTGATCAGAATTGGGTACTTACCGTAAAACGGGGTGAATCGAAACAACTTAGCGGGACTTTAATTCCTATTCTACCAGCAAATCAATTTTGAAAATTATATCTCGAATCCAATCTGTAAGAAGAATGTCAGCTGCATTACCTATTATCGAGTCGCTCATGGCTAAATAATAACGGCCACTCGGGTCGATCTTTAGGTTAAGCCGTGCTTACCTAGGTTGGTCTGTGGATGGGTGACAAGCCAGTTTCCTCCGTGCCTCGGAAAGCACGTTATGCTGTTGGTCCCGGCTGTCATTTGTAGATCTTGGACAGTCGTTAGAGGATGTGCGTGTGAACTGAATGGCCCAAAAAGTCTGACAACCGTACCAACCATGGGGTAACATATTAGGGTCGTAGCACACGTATCAAATCGGAAAGGGCTCGTCACCGTATCAACTCGAGCCGTTCACTATTATTTGTATGAAACTCCCTACTACAACGCACAATCATCGGAATCGTAACGTAATCGCCTCGCCTCGGTACAAGCTCACGAACTGCGGTGCGGTGCGGTGGTCGTCTTGCAGTCCCCGCGCGTACGGTTCTCCGTGCCCTAGCTTACGGCTAGCTCTCCGTACCCTAGCTTACGGCTAGCTCTCCGTACCTTAGCTTACTATAACGTTCGGATTCAAAACGATTGAACTAGTGCCGCCCAGCGGTCGGCGAGCCGTAAGCGCGGCGTCGCCTAGCAGTAGTCGAGTTGACATGCCGGAGCTACTGATCCGCTTACGTTACGTGGACGCCTGTTTGACGCCAAGGGGAAAGGCGAGGCGATGACGAACCCTTTCCGAGGTTGATAAGCGTGGTACGAAGTAAAAAAGGTGGATGTATTTGTATGTATACAAGATGCGAAAGCTTGAGACTTTGGATGTTTGTTACTCCTTCACGTCCACGCAAAAACTACTGAACAGATTTGGATGGAATTTTGTTTTTTTTTTTATCCCGGTAGTAAGATCTTGTGAGACAGTTATCAAATATCACGCAGGCGAAGCCGGCTTCGCCTGTTTATTATTAGCTAGTTTAAAATGTCCGAATTTCACTTTGTAGTCCTGTCAACATGTACCTACTTATAGAGTACATTTCAAATAACAGAAAATCCGACACTTCGAGACCTTGGGCAAACCCAAGGTCTCCGTCAACGTAGTAGAACTAAAGTCCCATCGATCCCATGTGTGCTAAAAAAGTTTTGGATTCTTATCGAAAATATAGTCCAAACAAAAATCGATCTTTATTCGCAGGCTCGTGGAGCCGTCTGGTCCTAAAGCCGGGGCCAGACGGCACTACGAGCCTGCCGGGGCTGCGGGACAAAGAGATAGCGCTCCGCCCAGAGCGGGAGGAGTCATTTGATGATTCATCATCATCATTTCAGCCGAAAAATGTCCACTGCTGGACATAGGCCTCCCCCAAGTGTCGCCACATCTGTCCCTTGCGACTCGCATTCGATTCCCGCAACCTTCACCAGGTCATCGGTCCACCTAGTGGGAGGTCTTCCAACGCATCGTCTTCCAGTTCGCGGTCGCCACTTCAGAACTTTTCGGCCCCATCGGAAATCCTCAAGAGAACCAAGGTCACCAACGTAGCCCGAAGAATTGCCAAACTTAAGTGGCAGTGGGCAGGTCACATTGCTCGCAGAACGGATTTGATGATTACCCATCCATAAATAAAAATGACGGTACTACGAGCGTTACAGGCCCACAGACAAGGCGCGTTTTTCCGTCCCGCGATATTTATTTTACTATAGTACCTACAGGCTACACTATGCACTGGCACGGCTACAAAGTTACACACTGCCGCAATAGAAACAGGGACGCAGAAACGCAAAAACGCGTGTCTGAGGGAGCTTACACATAATGCTCGTAGTGCCGTCCACATCTACACGGAATTCGTGTTACATCGATACATCATTACGCGTAACACGTCTGGACCCGGCTTTAACCTTTTTTCTGACCACCATTCCTATTCGTTCTCGTCGCGACCTACGCTGCATCCGCATCGATTATTGCGGATGGGGACTCAGATGTCCAAATCGATGCGGAGGCTCCGCATTTCTGGTCTGAACAAGGGTTAAATAAAACGTCTGGATACGTAAGATAATTAACTTTATTATCGTAAGATGTAGTAGGGTATGAGGGCGTTGTCACAATCACGCGTACAAGATATCGTAGTGTCCGGGGCGGTACAGCAGATGCACCAGCGGCTTCGAACCCTCGGGGAAGTCGTGTGCTATCACCTGAAAAAGAAACAGTTATTAATATAAGAGTCTGTAGTATTGATGAAGCTAAATATTGAAAGAAAGAAAAACAATATATAAAACAGCAGTATGAAGAATTAAGGCTTGTTGCTTATTTTTTTCAAGATATAATCACTCCTAAAAAGGGGGTTCGTATTATACATATGTTTAAAGGAGGCAGCATTGTGATTGTGATGACTATTAGATGATTTATGCTAAACTAAGCAGAGCTAGAGCTGTTTATAGTGTGTTTCAATTTCAAACTAGAATACAATTTGTTCGTACCATTTCTCTCTCAGGATTCATCTCTGCCTCATACATGCAACAACTTGGGCCCGCCACTGCCTGACACAAGTCAATAATGAAACCTCCACCAAGTTACTTGAGATATAGACATTTACCTTATAGCTTGTTGTTGATGACAGAGCATTATCTCACCTAAGTAGCTTGTATGATAGAATAATATTGTAAAAAAGCATTTTTTTTAAATAAATACCTGGCTTGCCTGACTTCCTTCCCCACGGTCCATGTATTTCACTCTGACACCGACGTTCAGTGCATTGCTCAGTGCTATTATATGAATGTGATCAGACTCCTTGTACATTGGTTCCACTTCCTGGAAACAAAAACAGTCTTAAATCAATCAACATTTTCTAAGACAACTTGTAAGCAACCCTGCATAGTTGTGATTGATAAATGAGAGGCCTATTGCCCAGTCTAGAAGAAGCCAAGAATCCATATGTTATGTATGTATGGACTGTCTATTTCATATTTTGACTCATACAAATGACTCTGGTTATAAGCATCATCTCCATGTGCGAATATGAGCCCTAGTCTAGCCATGCTGTCTTCAGCAAGTTTTACAGAGCAAAGCCATGTATACTTTGTATGATTTCTTAAACTTGATAAAATCACAACATACCTGTCTGCAGAATTCGGTCACAGTGCGTGGTCCCTCAATGAAGTTCTGGTAGAAATCATTCTCCGTCTGCAGTTGTCCAGAGGTGACAAGACGCAGGTACACCACAATGTAGTCAGAGTAGCCCTGCTTGTTGAACTTGTCGTGCAACTCGGCTCTGACTGAGTCTAGGGAGGTAGAGGGGCCTCCAGCCTGCTCACCCACCCGTTGAACCACTTCCATAAACTAGAATTTTAAAAATTATGTTATTAGGAAATTAGTGACAGAGCAAATTTTATACCTATAACAAATTCCAGCAATAACATGGTTGCAATAAGCTAATTTGGTTAAGTAGGTGAAGATAACACATTTTGGAGTATCCCTCTAGTCATCAAGTGCACTCATTTTTTTACACACAATAATATTGTCTTTACTTGTGCTGTTAAATTAGACAAAGTCAAATTGATAGGCAGTAGTAATAATACTATACAAGATTGCTTTTTATGTCACCTTGAAAAGGTAATTTAGAGGTGAAAGACAGACAAGTCTTATAGTAATGGAATGTTTTACTATTCAACCCTATGCCACACAGTTTTGTTGAATATGTATGTATAAATATAACAATTAGGTATAATAATTATAGTTGTGTGCTTTATGCTTTATACAATTGCATGTTTTAAATAATGGCACACAATTTTAGACCACCTACAGTACAGAAGTACTTGCAGTAGATTGATACGCAAATACAGGCCAAATCAATACTGAACTTTAATGTGTACTCACACTCATAATGGTTTTTTTTTCTATTTCAGTAGAAAAAAAACCATGATGGGTGTGAGTTTAGACATTATTTGTTAATGATTTCTTTGTCATGTTGAACTTTGTCATGGCTTTGGCTTTAGAAATACTTTATCAAACATTTCAGCGCAATATTTGATGGTATGAGCTTTTTCAAATGTTGATGTTTCATTGTATTGATAGATACCAAGATTGTAGGCGTAAGAAAACAACAACAGTAGGTAACTGTCTAACCTCGAAAAATAATGAAGAAAAAACTTACCGTCTCGTAAAAGTCTTCTACTGTAAACTGTGAGAACCCTAAAGCGACAAGAATCTCCTTCGAATTCTTCGCTATTTCATAAAATTTATCGAATTCACTTTTATCCGTCAGTAGATGTTCTAAATACGCGTAGGAGAACGCACGGAAGAAACAGTTACCGTCCGGCCGCGTTCTTCTAATATACTTATATTTAGAGGACAAATCTTTTACTTTTAACAGGTACACTGGATCCTCGTTATATTCCTTTTCTAATGACGACAATGCCTCTAGTTCACCCACAAGCGGTATCGTTTCCGATATCTGCAAAACAAACACAACGCAATGTCAAAGTTTAAATAAGATTTTAAGGTAAAATAAGATTATCTCGCACTATAAATGGATCATTTTATCACGCTCACCTCTTTCTCTATCTCACGCTGTTGTTTCATAATCAACTCGTCCTGATTTATTGAGTTATCTATTAAATTGCCGGCGCAGCCGCTACTGCTCGACGCATCGTCCGCCATTTTTAAATAAAATAAAAACTAAATTGACAGCTCACGACAAATGACAATCGAACGCAAAAAAAGCAAATTGAAGTGCGGTGCGTTCCAAGTCCAACATTGCCATATTGCAAAACGTTCAAGAATGCATTCACGATTATACCGTATATTATACCGTACTTATTGATTGTTGTTTCTACTGAAAGAAAAGACGGTATCCAGTTATTTACAGGATTTATTACAATGTAAACGAATCATAAAACGTTTTGTATAAAAATGTATTTATTTCATTTGCAAACAATCATACTTTTTAAAACTAATCGGCGAACATGTCTTCAATCTTCTTTTGTACTTCTTTCTCAGTTTCGGAATTGAGCTTGTCTGGTAAGTTCTTGACAGCTTCTAAATCTGCAGGTTCACCACCTCCCGCACTTGCTTCCCCCTTTGCCTGAAAAAAGACAATAACGGTTTAGAAGACTATTCTTTGGCACTGGATATTGCCCTATTTTCACTCGTAAGGTCAATACCCAGACCTTGAGTCAGGGCCCTTAGCCTAGAAACTAATATGTCCATTTTAACACTAGATGACACCTTGTATTCTTCGAGAAAAACGCGCTGTTGGATTTGCAGCGCTAGAATGCGCGAAAAGTTACGAACATCAATCATTGCATTTAAAGACACACAGACAGCCGTCTACTAAAGGAGATCACCCAGATAGGGTCTTTTTTAACTAAACACCACAGATGTAATCATATTTTTTTATTATTTTACCCAATTACTATTTGTAAAGATTACAATTACACAGCATGCTTATTGAAGAGGTTCCTCTCTGGAGTACTTACCACCGGCACCCTGGAGCTTGTTCCTGATGTGTTCTTGACAAGAACACAAGATTCACATTGCCTTCAACTCCATCAATCGAAGAATTTAACTTAAAGATTATTGCTTACTATAATACAGTAAAACGTGAAATTTACCTTCTGCATCTGTATCTCAAGCTGCATAATGGCGCGCTCGAGCCGGTAGTTGTCCGACACGAGTTGCGCCCACCGCCGCCGCAGCGCTCGTAATCTCGCACCACTTGCCGTTTGTGACCGTTTTCGCTCCCAATTCACTGATGCTATTTGTTTCCTGGTTAATAAGGGAAGAAATTAGGCTCAAAAACTCAACTAAAATATGGTGCGATTTATGCAGATTTTGATTTAATGGACTGTATGAAGGATGATGTGGCTGGAAAGGGATTGTCTGATGAGATGACGAGGGCTATAGAAGTAGAAGACATATACACATATATATTTATATATATGATTATATATGTTTATTTTCTCATCACAAACATTTCATTGAACATGAATTATATAATCTAGCAACACAGGAGACTGGTGCCTGATATAGGTATACAATACCTGTGTTACGGGTGTGTTGCGCCGACACCAAATAAAATGAGATAGGGGCAGTAGGATGATAATGATGAGACAGTGATATTGCCATATAAAAGATATTTTTGTTAGATGAAATGTAGTGTTGTATTGAATCAAGTTCTTCTAACTTATCCTTCCATCAATATATTGATCGAAGAACTTATCAGATAAATGCCACTTCTTCTCAGCTAAACACTAGGAAGTAGCAAAGGGCGAGATTTTGGAGGCAATCTGATGTGGTTTTGATGTTCAAAAAGTGACTGTCAGCCATATTTGTACAAAGTAGGTTAAACATTCTTAATTGAAGCATTAAATCTATTTAATGTAAATTAAATCTATTTTATAGTAATTTTATTTTTCCATACTCATTTGGATATGGTGTCAGCGATGCCAACAATATGGGCACTCTAAGAACAATTGCATGAGACCTTATAGATGTGTGAAATGTGGAGAAGACCACAAAACTTCAGAATGCACAAAGAAAGATAGAACTACACCAGCCAAATGCGCATTATGCTCTTGTGACCACCCAGCCAACTATAAAGGCTGTGAGGTCTATAAAGAGATCTTAACTCGGTGAAACAAAAACCGCACTCCACGAGAAAGGGTGTGTACCCAACCAAACTACCACAAACGACCCGGCCGCTCTAGTTACTACATCTGCCTTCAACATACGAAAAAATTATAGTGAAGTCCTCAAAAACAAACAATCAGATCAATTTTCCAACCCTCAAAACGAGCAAGAAACTTATCACGATTATATAAATTATATAATACAAGAATAGAGGAAATATTTATCAAACAATCTCAAAAAATTGATATCATCTTACAACAAATGAGCAACATGTTAGGGCTCTTGACAAATCTGGTCAATAAACTGTCCACGAGCTAAATAAACTAAAAATAGCCACTTGGAACGCAAATGGTCTAACTCCCAACGAAATTGAGGTTGAAACGTTGTTAAAAATGCATGACCTAGATATATTACTTATATCTGAGACCCATTCTACAACATTTACACAACGAATAGATGGAACTGCACACGGAGGAGCAGGTATCTTAATTCGATCCTCAATACAACACCATGAGCTTGCTCAGTTTCAAACAGATCATATCCAAGCAGCAGTACAAGTACGTAGGAATCGATAGGGCTCTATAAGATAAAAATGACAGTTATTCTCGATAAAATGAGTTTTTATGGAGTCAAAATCTCATTTTATCGATAATGACTGTCAAATTTATCTTATCGTGTCCTATCGATTCCTACGTACTTGTACTGCTGCTACGGTAAATATCCGAGACAGAAATGGGCACTTCAACATCTCATTAGCATACTGCCCCCAAAGCACAGAATAACAGGAACAGATCAATATCCTTACGGACAAGATCACTGGCCATGCTGCAGATTACATCACTATGCTAGCTGCCCATGATCTAAGACAAGGTGTGGACAAGCCTACCAGACAAGGCAATTGCCTTGACCATTTTATGGTCAAAACGCGTAAGCATGTGAAAGAAAACCTTCACATTTGACCCACTGACAGATCATAGTCCTATATTGTTGCACATAGAAGACATTCACTTAAGTAAAAAAACGACTGAGCTCTTTAGAACTATTATTAATTATGAACAATTAGAGACTGATCTAGACAACACCGATTGGGACGATTATTATAACTCGCAAAATGTAGATGTCACCACTGATTTCTGAGTCAATACGCTGCGAGAAATAATCACAAAAAATACAGTAAAAATAAAAACATCAAAAAAAAAGAAACCGCTTAAACCGTGGATTACAGTTGGCATAGTGAGATGTATACAGAAAAGAGACAAAATGCATCAAAAAGTAAAGAAATCGCCAAACGATGAGGAACTTCGACAACAGTACATCAGATATAGAAACACCTGCAATAACTTGACAGAAACGCTAAAGCGCACTTACTACGAAAGGGAATTACTAAACAATGAAAACAACATGAAAAAAACCTGGAATATAATTAAAGACATGTGTAACATCAAGAAAGGATCCAGCAAAGCAACTGAGTTGTTGCAGATCAAATCTAACCCCGCTGACTCTCTAAATGAAGTTAACA
Source organism: Xestia c-nigrum (assembly GCA_916618015.1). Lineage (NCBI taxonomy): Eukaryota > Metazoa > Arthropoda > Insecta > Lepidoptera > Noctuidae > Xestia > Xestia c-nigrum. The sequence goes on along the minus strand of OU745252.1, from coordinate 25,224,798 downwards.
GATACTTCACATCAATTGGTAAAGACTTAGCAAATTCAACTCTAAGTAAACTCAAGCAGAATGAAGAAACGCTGGCAACACAAGCACATAAGTCGGCAGGTTTCCTCCATTCGATGTCATTATCTCCCACGGATGAATACGAAGTTATTCAGGTGATATCTGGCCTTAAAAGTAGCAGTGCCTGTGGTCTAGACAATATTCCCGCAAACATTCTAAAAAAATATAAATTTAAATTAGCTGCAATGTCAGTTTTTCTTGCGGCGTGTTTCCTCAAACTTTTAAGAAGGCGGCCGTCACTCCTGTTTTTAAGGCCGGTGATAAGGGTTTCGTTGGAAACTACCGCCCCATCTCTGTACTTAGCTCATTGTCAAAAATATTGGAAAAGCTAGCAAACAAGAGACTTATAAGATATTTAGAGACAAATAATATACTTTCTTCTAACCAATTCGGTTTTAGAGCCAATCGGTCCACCAATGACACTATTCTAAAGCTAACCGAAAACATGACCAAGTACATAGACAAGGGAGAAAAATGTGTCGGCCTTTTCCTCGACCTTCAGAAAGCATTCGATACTGTTTCGATCCCTATTCTAATAAGCAGATTAGAAAACATCGGAATCAGAGATGTGCCACAGGAATGGCTATTAAATTATTTATCAGGAAGAAGTCAATGCGTTCGCCTTGACAACAAGACTAGCGAGGAAGCTTCCTGTTCATACGGAGTTCCCCAGGGTAGTACAATTGCTCCAACCCTATTCTTGGTTTAAATCAATGAACTGTGCGATACTCCAATCAACAAAGCCGATGTCATAATGTTTGCCGACGACACAGTTCTTCTGTCTGTTCCATGAAAAGTCATGGAAAGATCTTGAAACAGTCTGTGAAATGGGTCTTTCCAAAGTAACAGCTTGACTGGAAGATAGTCTGCTATCATTAAACACCTCTAAGACCAACAAATATCTATGTTTTAGTAAGACTAGAGCAGGAAGCCCGACAACTTCAAAATTAGCACACACACGTTTCCTTGCATTAGGAATAGCAATAACTTTTCCTCCTGCACTTGCCCCAAGCTAGACAGAGTGAACTCCAATAAGTACCTGGGAGTATTCGTTGACGATAATCTTAAATGGACACAACATATCTCAGTTACCGCCAAAAGAGTACGCAAGTTGATCCATATCTTTAAAAGCCTGAGAGTTGTTGCTAATCTAAAACTTCTACTGCAAACATATAAAGCTTTATGCCATTGTGTCTTGGGCTACGCTATTTGCGCATGGGGTGGAGCAGGCAAGACCCATATGATCGAGCTGGAGCGGGCTCAGCGTGCCGTCCTAAAGGTGCTCTTGTCACTAAAATACCGAACGCCTACGACCGAGGTATACGTAAAAGCCAAAGTACTTAGCGTACGAAAGCACTTTTTTTACGAATGCCTGCGAAGATACCACCGATACGCCATCCCGAGTCTTCCTATCTCATCCAAGAGAATAGTCAGGTGCCCAGTTCAAGGTACCAAGAGCGTCTTCGCTAGCAAACACTACCACTATATTGCCCCACGTCTCTACAACAAAATTGGTCAGGAAAAGGGGATACACCAACTCATAAAGCTTAAAAACTTCAAATTTAAAAAAAAAAAACAATTTTTGACTGGCTAGAAAAATACAATTATGACGAATCAGAAAATCTTTTCGACAGTATTACTTGACCCCCATCACTTTCACACTAACCTAACCACAAACATACACACACACTCACACCTACACACACACACACACACACACATCCACATCACTCACAAACACCCCGGTCACATTTATCCACACTTTTCTCAGAACGCATTGAGTGTGACTCAATTTAACTTAATTTTTTAATTTATAAAATTGCATATCCTTTTAATGTACATACTTAATACCACGTAGATACATATGTATTTTTTTATTACTTTTTAATTTTTATGTTTGTAAATACTTCTAATGCATGCCAAATCTATAATAATGTACCTATTTTTTTAGTCTATCGTCTTTTTACATAATTCTCTGTTAATTGAGAGGTCTGGCTCTTGTGATACAGGAACTCCTAGTACAAGAGCCAGGGCTACACTGATGTTTGAGAAATAATTTGTCAATAAAGATTTATTATTATTTATTATTTAGTTCACTGCATACATCAGTAGCCTAGGACCCCGCTTCGTGGCGGGAGGAGACTGGAACTCTAAACATTTGCACTGGGGCTCGAGACTTATTACCACGCGAGGCAGGGAATTTAAAAAATGTGCTGATAAAAACCATCTTACAACGATTGCTACACCTGAGCCTACCCACTGGCCGACTGACCCAAATAAATTGCCCGATGTCTTGGACTTCTTCTTAATGAAGGGGCTATCTAGACTATTTTACCAAACTGACTCTTGCCTAGATGAAACCTCAAACCACATCCCAGTTATACTAACAATCAGTGCCAATGCCTTGAAAAACCAGAGAAAACCTAGACTGTATAATAATCAGACCAACTGGAAGCTCTTTCGTTGCCTTGTTGAGGATTCCTTACAGTTACCAGTTTCCTTAAAGAACGAGGACGAAATCGATGATGCAGTCTTAGCGTTCACAGTCGCGGTCCAAAAAGCTGGCTGGAATAGCACAGAAGAGGTAAATCGTAATAATATAAGACAGACTCATGTACCACAAGAAATCAAATAAATGATCCTGGAGAAAAGGAGACTACGCAGAGTCTGGCACTTAAGCCGGCATCCCCATGATAAAAGGGTGTTAAACAATTACAGTAAAGCTCTGAAACAAGCTATAAAAGAAGCAGAAAATGCCACACTTGAGGCTAAGCTATTATCGCTTACTGCTACTGCAAACTCCGACTACTCCCTCCGGAAGGCATGCAAAAGTATGAACCAGCCAATAAACCCAAAGCTAAGCTCTACAGCTTGAAAGAAACAAGTGGGCCAGAACGAAACAGGAAAAGTCGAATGCTTTCGCTGATCACCTTGCAAAAGTATTTGTTCCTAACGAAGCCAGTCCTGGATCTAATGAAGCTGACATAGACGACGTTCTCCAACAAGACCACCAACTTGATTTGCCCCTAAAAGCAGTTACACCAGGAGAAGTGACAAGAACCATCCGTCATCTAGACAATAAAAAAGCCCCAGGATTTGACCTCATAGACGAAAATATACTATCAGACTTGCCACAAAAAAAACAATAGTATATCTGACTACGTTATTCAATTGTATCTTTAGAACATGTTATTTTCCTGAACTATGGAAGGTCTCACAAGTGATCATGGTCTATAAACCTCGAAAGCCAGCTCATGAATTATCATCTTACAGGCCAATTAGTTTATTGCCTATAATATCTAAGGTTCTAGAGAGGATACTACTCCGACGACTCTCATGTGCTATGTACGAAAACTCCGTAACTCCAGACCACCAATTTGAGTTCAGGCCAGAGCACAGCACCATTGAACAAATACACAGAGTGTGCAGACGTATCAGTGACAGTCTTGAGAGAAAGGAATATTGTTCTTCGGCCTTCCTTGACGTTCAACAGGCCTTTGACCGAGTGTGGCATAAGGGATTACTCTATAAAATTAAGTTACTGCTGCCGCACAGTCTCTATCATATACTGGAATCATATCTCAACAATAGAATATTCCAAGTAAAAGAAGATGACTGCTCGTCGGGTTTTCACGAGATACTTGCTGGTGTGCCACAAGGCTCTGTTCTCGGCCCGGTTTTGTACACCATATACACGTCAGATCTGCCACTAACTCCTGGAGTTACTATTGCTACTTATGCAGATGATACAGCAATATTAGCTTCTGGTAAAGATCCTGCCGAAGCTACTGCGAAACTTCAACAAAGCCTTGATGAAATAAGCGACTGGTTTGACAAATGGCGTATAAAAGTGAGTGCTAATAACTCCGTGCAGGTTACCTTCACACTGCGAAGAGAAACTTGTCACCCTTTATACCTTAGTAGGAGGGAGTTGACCCAGAGTGACACAGCTAAGTACCTCGGACTACACTTGGACTACACTTGGCAGGCGGACATGGCGGAAACACATAGAAACGAAAGCTAATGGGTAGAAACTCAAAACTGTCACTGGACAACAAGCTCCTCATTTACAAGGCTGTCATAAAACCAGTCTGGACCTAGGGGATTCAGTTATGGGGAGCCTGCTGTGATTCCAACATAAATATTATCCGAAGAGCACATAACTACATCCTTAAGCAAATTAGCAGTGAACCCTGGTTCATTAGAAACAGTGAAGTACACAAATACCTGAACATGCCAACATTAAGGGATGAGATAAAGACATTCGCAAGCAAATACAAAACAAGACTGGACAACCATCCTAACCAGCTCGCTGTCCAGCTCACATTACCTGACTGTCTAAATCGCCTGAAACGGCGCAGGACCCTGAATCTCGGCGGCGTTGAATAGGCCAATATACTAATATGGAGGATGTTCCTAGTGGGGTACATCTCCTCATGAATAATAGCCGTTGAACACATCTGCTCATAGTCGGAAGGACTGATTGCAAGAATTAAGATTGAGAAAAAAAAAAAAATTTGGATATGGTTAAAAATTGTACATATATTCTGTTTGAAATTTATGTTTTATAAGATTTTTGTGGGTATTTTAATTTTGACAAAAATAACTTGAAATATTATTTTTTTCATGACGGTTGATCTTGAATTGTCATTGTGAGCGACACCACTTTAAAACTTTAACTTTGTTTTTTTTTGTGTCACTAATGATTAGAAAATATAAAAGATAAATGAAATGATTGAAGACACGAGAAACTACTCTGGTAATTTTGTTTTGGCCATTAATGGGTCAAAATAACAATAATAATATTATAAACTAGCAAAAGAAAAGTCTACAAACCTTAACTGATTATGCACATTCTGTGACCTTGTGACCAATGCCTGCAATGTATTGAGATAGGACCTCCATGCTTCTGACCCGTACTGCAGCTGTAGCTCCAAGTTCAGCACTCTGATGGCTTGGTGCGACAGCTGTGCGTGGGAGTTGTCTACAGACTCTGCCCAGGCTGTAGGCTCTCCGAGCCGGCCCACAGGCGGTGGAGGTAGTTCATATCTATCAGAGAAAGGAGGTAAATATTGCATAAAAGTTTGTCATGCATGAATATCATATTAGTTCTATAACAAGTAATATGTTACTTTGGTTGGTTGGTTATTAGAGAAGTAATTAAGCCCTAAACTTTAAATTTTGAGTGACATTTTAGTATTCCGGGGTACTTGTGCTAACAGCTAAAGTAATTGTTGTTATGTTTTATTTAGTTTGCTGAGCTAAGAAGCAGTATAATTTTTATAAAACCTTTTTACATAGGAACTAATAAGATTACTATGATATGTATTCAATCTATTAATGTTACCCCCAGTCGTCTGAAACACAGGATTACCTAGTTCAGGAACAATCATGGGTGAACTTGAACTTGACTTGATTTAAGAAAAACTGTGCCTGAAATTTAATTTATTTCTCCACTTACCGCTTCATAGATAAAGGCTCCATGGGTAGCCGTTGCTGTACTCTTTCCATCTCTCTCTGTAATGCTGCAGTCTCAAATGCAGTGCTAGGCTCAGGGCCCGCATTTTCTAGATAGTTCTTAGTCGGTCTGTATCGTCGACATTCTTCTTCTACCATAGCCAAGGCCTGAAAGATTCCATGAAATAGTAAATAGGCGTTACACATTATGCGAAAACATTCAGAGGGAGAAATTAACAAACAAAGTCCAGTAGACCAACCGTTAGTATTACATCCTCACAGCTAATGCCATGAAATCAAACAACAATGTATGGGTAAAGATTTAATTAAAGCTAAGATCAAAAGATAGACAAATTAAGAAAGAACTTGAAAAACAGTGTAAGGTTATGTCCAACTACTTACGGCTTCCCGGACTCCTGGGTCATCGTAACCCGTGTCGATGTACGGTAACGCGTCTACTACAACTTCCCCAGACATTTTTCTAATATCTATTCAAATTAGATTAGACAAATAAAATAAAGAATTGATTACGCGACCGAGCTTCGAGCTTGCTTGTAGAGTGATTTTATCACTTTGTTGCTCTTGCTTCTTTCTTGTTGACAAATAATTCTTTTTTTTTTCAGCTCCACTCATAATGACATTTCCACATTTATTAAATTTGGATACTAGCTTATTGAGCTACAGTGTTGAGCTTGAAACGGAAGGAAGAAACTCTAGTCACTCAATAGATCTGGAGATTACCTTTAATGATATTAGTATTTTACTGCCCAGTCTGGAATCCAGTCAGTGCAGATGCAGATTCAGAACCTCCAAGAAAAAAGGATGCGGTCGTATAAGTTGTAATAACTATGGCCAAGTCAAAGTCCGCTTGTCAGCAACCATAACAAAAATGTAGACAGCAACTAATTTTTTTTGTAACCGGTTCAACAGCTGTTCCTCTGAGATTTATCAGCAATAATGGATGATTTGGAGAAGACTATGGCTAAGGTGGACACACTGATATTAGCAGAACCATTTAAGTATTATGCAGAACTAATTTTCACATTTTTGTTTTGGACTCTCTATTGCCTGCTGTCTGACGTGCTGTCAGATTTGTTGATTTCTGTGTCATAATCTGACATGTTGCTGTTTTGTTCAGAGAAATTCATAATTACAGGAGAAATGTGAACAGAGTACATTTTTAGGTGGAAATGTATTTATTAGTTTGATAACTTAATGCTTGCCAAGTGAACTTACTTATTCTACGGTTACCGAATTCTATTGTCGTTGAGTATAAGCAAATTAACGCAAAGCCACGGATTTTCCAAGATACCTCGTAAACACTAGAAGTAATAATGACTCTGGAGGAAACTATGATGAGCCAGGAGCTCGCAAACGTAGATTTAACTAAGGTAAGCCAAGAGTTGCATGATATGCTGTAATTCAATCAATGCACATTCAGAAAAGTTTAACTATGATTTCTGTCTCTCATCATCTCTTCTGCATTCTAGCAGATTTTCTACCCACTCACTTTTTTTACCCACAAATGTAGGCCAGTAGTCTCTACATTGACTACTGATGTACTGGGTTCCTGCCTGTTAAAACAAATGTGAGTGTAAATAAATCTAACAAATACTACTTTACCAACTCCTACCAAGCATTAAGCACCTAAGACGACCCACTGACCAACAGCTCTTCTAACATAGTCCTTTGCTTATTATTAGCAATTATGAGTACATACATATTTTGTTTTTATAATTTCACTAGCTGACCCACGCAACTTCATCTGCGTCAAAAGTACTACCTACCTACTACTTTTTACCGTTTAAACCTTCCCAGGACTTCCACAAATCATTCAAAACCAAAATGAGCCAAATCGGTCCAGCCGTTCTCAAGTTTTAGTGAGACTAACGAACAGCAATTGATTTTCATATATATAGATTAGTCTGTAAGCTTATCTAAAATTAGAAATAAATAAATATCCAGCAATATTTAACATTGTAGGTGGCAGCACTACAACAGAAGCGCACACTAGCATTTGTTAACCACTTTGTACTGACCAATGTGCAGTTCCTGAACAATTTTATGAAAATATGTGAGCAGAAACTGATGGAATTTGACAGGAAATTGGAGAAAGTCAATGCAGCCATGGTCTTGTTGGAGGCAAGGGTATGTTAATACTCCTGCTCAATTATATGCCTGCCCCCAACCAACGTTCATCAGCTAAATTTAAAGCTAGTGTCTACAGCTACACAAAAAATACCTATATTTGTGTAGCTGAAAAGCTTGAAAACTGAATAATGGGCCCTAAATTGCCTTTAGAAAATTTACAGCTTATGCATAATCAGTCTGTAATGGGGACACACTTGTACTCACTGTAAATAGTTTTTTTTCATCGTCTATTCCACAATGAGGGATTTTCTTTTTCAACTCTTCCCTAGTCACTGGATAGATGGCGCTAGTCTGACTACGTTACTGCGAGGAACAGAATGTCACTTATCATTTGGACCTAATGATTTTATTCGGAAGCTGATGCATACGAAACTGTCAGTCAACGAGCGTATGTGACTTGTGACGTGTGTTTTTTCAATCGTTTTGGCTTTGGCACCCAGGAACATAGTCGGATCAACGCCATCTATCGAGTTCATAGAAACAATTTTTTTTTTAAATTGTCAAAATGAAAACCTCTCATTCTGCTTTGAAACAAAATTCATAAATTATCTTCTTCATAATTAACTTCACTGGTTTCTAATCATTTAACTTTTTTACACAGCTGTCATCCATACCAGAATTAAACAGTACAACAGTCACACCAGCTGAAAAACCATCAGAATCCACAGAAGCTTCTCCTACTAAACCTTTACAAGAATCTACTGCACCTGCTACAGAATCTCCCCAAGACACACAGGAACCCGAAGCAGCCAGTCAATCAGCAGATGTGGTTGAAGGCAAGCAAGCCCATCCAGAGTATGACCGGTTTGTGAAGATGGTGCAAGTAGGGGTGCCTGTACAAGCTGTCAAGTTAAAACTGCAATTGGAAGGTCTGGACCCTAAAGTTTTAGATGAAGTTTTGGGCAAATGATCAAGTTACGATAAAAATGTTTGGCCTTTATAAGTATATTATTATATAAAATAAGTATTAGTGTAATGCTAATGTTTCTGAACTGATTTTATTTTCATTTTCTAGAAGATTAAATACAAGTGCAGGTTTACATAGCTTTAAATCTTGTAATCATATATCTACCTGCTTGCAACTTGTGTAACAAAATTATTTCAAATAAAATAAAATGTTTCCATATTATATTGTTTTCTGTACCTACTACCAATACGCCTCAGCTAGGGCAAGAGGCTGTATATAAAAATCTAAATCCAGCAGTTAATACCCCAGGTAAGAAATAATGCTGTATTTTCAATAATTCAAGGTGATGGATATTGATAGATAGCATCAGAATCATGTAGTACCATGCCCAAGCTTTTGATTTGATGTGTGTAGTTTCAAATTTTATAAGCACTATCTATGCCTCCTCAAAAGCAAATGTTAAATAAAATAGAAATACATGCTAAAAGATAGTTTTATTGTAAGCCACCAAACTTCAAAGTGTCAACACCAGAGTTGCCTAGCAACCTAGATAGTCCATAGTTTTTAACTATGTAGGTACTATAAGAAGGTCTGTATACTTCACAGCAAATTCAGCTTGAAAGAATCCTGTATTAAAACTCTAATTATTGCAGATTCATGGTCAAAACCGTAAAATATTTAAACCTGTACTCCCAAAAGGGTAGAGGTGTTTCCTAGTAGTCTTTATAGACTACTAGGAAACACCTAAATACCTAAATACTGTCATTATTGACAGTATTGAAATGATGTAGGTAGTTACAATTAGTTATGAAATCTATTCTCTTTAGATAGCAGTTAGTGAAGGGTACATTTTTGTAACAGTTAAGCCAGTAAGTATTTGTGTCAATTTGGCGCTGGCATTCCGGGAGCGACACGTATCTACGTCATTATTCAGTTGCCACTTTATTGCCACAAAGCACAAAATTATGGAAATATTTTCAGTCACCATTCTGTTAAAAAAATATAAATTGCATTTAAATTGTTGTTTTCGTTTGCTTGACCAAACAAAATAATTCAATTTAGTCATAAACCAATGTTATTGTTAATTAAAACTTCAATGTTTGATCGGATTCGCACAGGAATTATAGGTGGTTAGGGAGTTATTCTTTCACACTACTGGTAACACTGAAACGGGTTGTCTCATTGACATTCTGACAATTCGTCGTGTATCGCTATTCTTTTCTAACATATGTGCCGGTCTCGCTCAGTGCCACTAAAACAGTGATTCCCAATATTATTTTGTGGACTTCCAACAAATTTGTTTTTAATCGACTTCAAAAACGAGAAGGTTAGGTATTCAATTCTATCTTATTTTTTTTTGTCCTATGAGTGTTCTTTGTTTATGAACCGATTTTGATGATTCTTTTTTTGGAAAGGAGATTTCCCAAGGGTTGTCCATCAGAAGATAAGCATCTCAGAGAAATCGAGGGAAACCTTCGAAAATTGCAGTGGCGACTAGTGCGTTCGTTAATATTTTCAGTAGTTTAAAGCACTACTAGTTTAATGAAGGTCTGGAGTGGATCTAATGATGGAGCCGAAAGACAGTCGAGTTAACTCCGCGACGATGTACAGCAATTACCTGGTGTTTGGGCTTGATTTATATTGATGAGAAATTTACTTCTAGGTGGGTTGGGACTGTCATTGGGGGTGTGATGATAAAGAGGAAGGACAGTCAAGGGAACTCCTTAAAGTTTAACAGTAGCTACCTTGTGTTTGGACTTATTAATTTAAATTGTTACACTTTAAAAGTAGCTGTATTTACTCACACGTTAAATTACCGTCTTAGCGGCAAATTAAGGAGCAAGAGTAGGAGTTTTAGTGGGAAGTAATCGAATAGCAAGTGAGACGTTCGTTCGACAGCAGTCCAGTTGGAAGGTTGTCTTGACATACTTTATACAACTGTTCTGTCCTCGATCGAGTGTTAAATTAAAATACTTTCCAGTGTGTGATTTATTTTGGAAAACAAAATTGTGAAAACGATAATTGACGTTGTTATTTAAAGTAGCCTTCCTGAGCGTCCTTTACATCTCAGAAGTGGGATTAATTGGACAAATATACCTGTAAATTGCCCTTCCTGCGCCAAAAAGTAACCTAATAAAACGTAATTTTTTCAGTTTTTATAATTATTTTAGCTAGTTATTGGTTCAATTAATTGTTAATTGTTTTAATTTTCTTTCCCCTTCAAATATTTCATGTAAACCGCATTAATAGAAAAATGTTCTAAATTCTTCCTGCTTCGCGACTGAATTTTAGCAGAAACAGTAATCTTTGCCGTATCTGACCGTGGCACCACTTTGGGCCCTATCAGAATACCAGCGCTGTGATCGTTTCTTTTTCTTTTTTTCTCTTCTGTTCAATTTTTATTTAGTTGTACTGATAATTAAACTGTTTTATTTTGTGTGCGAGCTAATAAATGCCTTTTCTTTCTATATTTTTCTTCAAGAGAATACTATAATAAAAACCTTTTAAGACAAGTCGTATTATTTTTGAGTATTATTTTAGTAATCCCTAGAATCCAATATTAATACAGTGAACTTTAACTTTCCATGCTATATAGTTTTATGACCTTAAGTTGTTAAACCAATAAATCGCTATTAAATTAAATGAAGATATTTTACAGAGGCAGTTGGCAACACCATAAGTTGCATTACGGAAATATTTTTTAAAAAAATATTTAATATTTGGCTTTACTCTACGACGTAGAGTAAAGCCAAGCAGCGGTGGCCTACTGGTGGCAGCCCCGACTTACGAACAGTAAGTCGTGGGTTCGAACCCAGACAGGCGCGTTGCTTTGTGTAGTTTATTTCATCACCACTGCTCTCAAAAACGGTGAATGAAAACATCGTGAGGAAACCGGCATGCCCTAGAGTCAAAAATTCGAAGACATGTGACATCTACCAACACGCACTGGGCCCGTGTGGTGGATTATAGCCCATACGCAAAAATATACGCTTTGACGTGGAGTTGCGGAAACCAGCCCGTTGTACAATACAATACGGTCATACGGTATCATTGTTTTACTAGATTGAATTTCCCCAGATTATAAAGTTTGAGAACCATTGATAGCGGTTATGACGTAGATACGAGTCACCCACGTGACTTCTGTCTCTCGGAATGCTATGCCTGGCGAAGTATATTATTGTACCATGATTTGGCGTACAGGCCATGCGCTTGCTTGTCACGTATATGTGACAATGGCGTCCAAAAGGTTAACAATGTTTGAAAAACCATACATCAAACTATTTGTAGTTTTAGTTATGTTTTCAGTGATTACATCCTAACTAGGGTTTCTCATTTCTCGACCTTTTTTATTTCCCGAAGCACGAGAATTCTCGACGACTATTTCACGAATTCCCGGGTTGACGAGAAATATGTTATTTTTTTAAATATGTTTGATTTAACACTAAAACTACGCTTTTTATGCAATATTCAACAACATTTATCGTTCAGCAACGGTTATTTTTAGTTTCATTCATGTGACTTTAACTTAACTATAGAAAACTTTAATTAAGCGAAAAACAAGCGAGTTCTTTTATCATTATTTCTACAAACAATTTTAAGACTAAATAGTCTTTTTCTTTGAAAAAACAAATACAAATATCTTCTAAAAACAATGTCATCATGTCACTTAAATAATTTACTTTAGTCTCTGTCTGTACTACAAACTTTTCAATTGTTTTGGACGACCCCAATGGTGCAGCGGTAGTGAAGCTGCCTCACGTTCTTAGATGTAGCTCAGGTTGGCTGGACAAAACTTCAAAATAGCTCCCATTTTACTAGGTCAATAGGGCACTTTATGTGACGGCTAAACACCCTTATCTCAGAATTTGTGACGCTACAGAATCTTAGATAATCGATCGAAAACGGGTCCAGCCATCTTGAAAAACCACTTTTCGCTGGTCACTCAATCTCGGTAATGGAAGTGATTTTGACGACTTTTTGCATATCAACGGGCGTCACATAAGTTTGTGACAGGCATCGAGCTAAAAGTTTTGTCATACGTACAGTGGTTTAGTAGAAAAATGCTAAAATCGGTGCCAGCCATCTTGAATTTACGTAAAAAACTTTTGGCTGGCACTTCCGAATCTCAATAACGGTAGCGTTTTCGGATATGGTTCCTTTACTAAAACTTGGTGACGCAATGTGTGACAGTAATAACGTTTGATTTATGGCGTCACATGCAAGGGTTTACGAGAAATCAATAAAAACCTACTGTCCAGCCAACCTGAGTTCAGGCTGGCTGGACACCTGTATCTCCGCTGCCTGATGATCTACGACCTTCAAAATATGTTCAAGATGTTGTGACGGGGACGATAATGATAACCTGAATTTGTGACGGAGAAACTTTGCGTAGTTTCAAAGATATTGATCATTTAAATTTTCCCATACAAACATCCATTAATATTGTGAGGTGACCATATTTTTTACATAAATAAAGGATTTCTTTTTAATATACTAATCGGCCGGTAGCAGCCACGCCTGCTTTGTATTTGATTTCTCCGTAGGAATAAAAGGTTTTCCTGCAATAAAAAGCGTAGTCTTACTTTTTTTTTATGTGCTAATTTAAAATAATAATTGACTACCAGCGCTGCAAAAGAGAGCCCACTTGTATTTCGCGTTTAGTTATCTTAGGTAACGGAAAATGAGAACTAAACTCGACAGTCTGCAGTGTACTTTTCGAAGTGTTATCACTAATCAGAGTAAGACAACTTTTAATATTAATCTGCGGTAAGACACCAAATTTAAAAAGAGAAGATTCGACCAGTTGTCCTAGCAGTACCAACTTTAAGCAATAGATGGCGACACTAACATCAGCTATCAAGGAAATATTACATTCCGTTCACAGATATTTTGTATTGATTTCAAATTTTGAAATCGATATTGTTTATTTAATTATTATTCTGAAGTGCAAATGGAGTTGACCGTCGTCATTTGAAACGCTGTATAAGTACAATTAAATAAATGTGATTTTATTTACAGCAAACATTATTTTTTCATTTAAATACTGTGAGGTGAGCATTAGTTATCCTGACACATTAACTACCTATGTAGTTACCATGAAAAACACCAATACCTACCTACTAATAAGAGTAGATATCTGCACGTAAATAATCAATAACATAAAAAATTACCCCTATTCCAGCTCACTTCTACACTTTTGTCTTTTATTGATTTAAATATCTACAGTTGTTCTTATTAGTAACACCAGTACACGGATTTTCGTCCATTAAAGAAAACACCATAAAATATACTTAGTCCTACAAAAAACCAACAATATTGGTAACCCTACTGCAGTGTTTGTATGGGAAAATTTAAATGATCAATATCTTTGAAACTACGCAAAGTTTCTCCGTCACAAATTCAGGTTATCATTATCGTCCCCGTCACAACATCTTGAACATATTTTGAAGGTCGTAGATCATCAGGCAGCGGAGATACAGGTGTCCAGCCAGCCTGAACTCAGGTTGGCTGGACAGTAGGTTTTTATTGATTTCTCGTAAACCCTTGCATGTGACGCCATAAATCAAACGTTATTACTGTCACACATTGCGTCACCAAGTTTTAGTAAAGGAACCATATCCGAAAACGCTACCGTTATTGAGATTCGGAAGTGCCAGCCAAAAGTTTTTTACGTAAATTCAAGATGGCTGGCACCGATTTTAGCATTTTTCTACTAAACCACTGTACGTATGACAAAACTTTTAGCTCGATGCCTGTCACAAACTTATGTGACGCCCGTTGATATGCAAAAAGTCGTCAAAATCACTTCCATTACCGAGATTGAGTGACCAGCGAAAAGTGGTTTTTCAAGATGGCTGGACTCGTTTTCGATCAATTATCTAAGATTCTGTAGCGTCACAAATTCTGAGATAAGGGTGTTTAGCCGTCACATAAAGTGCCCTATTGACCTAGTAAAATGGGAGCTATTTTGAAGTTTTGTCCAGCCAACCTGAGCTACATGTTCTTAGGGTCCCGGGTTCGAATCCCGGTAGGAGCAAATGTTTGTGCGATGGATGAGCATGAACATTTGTTGGTTTGATGGATGAGCATGAACAAATGGTCCTATGCTTAAATCACGCTATCCATTTATCTGTGTTGGCTACATTTTGCAACAAAAATCATACAAGCGAAGTTGATGTTACTGAACCAACAAATTTTAGCTTTAGAAGAAAACATTTCTGGACAAGACAGTGACAGCGATCTTTCACAGGCGCGTTATTAAGTTTTTAAAATTTTGACTGAATTTCTCGGTTTCTCGACCTCTTTTTTCTCGTCTCGAGTAAGGTTAAATTTCCCGGGAATTCTCGGTTCGAGAACTCTCGAAGAGAAACTCTAATCCTAACTGAATAAACTTCATTGTGTAACTTTAGCAATAGTAGACTCCAGTACAGTGGTTTTTCCGAATGAAAGTCAGTGGGTTTAGAGTTAGCTAGCTAAGGCATCAAAAAATCTTCATGCTAATGTTTAATTTGCAAATAATTATCATTTCACCTTGTTTTAGGTCATCAACTCTAAAATAAAAGACAAAAGGTTAGTTAAACTTATTTATTATCCAGCCTAGAACTGAATCATCTGTCCCTTCCTCTTCTTGTCTCCTCCCAGCTCGAAGTGCTTGCAGCGCTTGAGCGCCACCTGTGACCTCACCTTGCAGTCGGCGCACTCAAGACGGAGTACAATTTTCTTTGTGGTTTTCGCCTGGAATACAATTTTGTTAGGTTAGTTATTGTGGTTGTTCTATTATTTATTGAGATGCTATAGACATCAGCCCTGTACATCACAGAGAGGAGTTTTAATTTATAGACAAACTTGGTCTGCTAGTTATTATTTCCTAATTGTATGTAGGCGGGATGGGCAGATGATATTGTTACTATTGCGGGAATATCCTGGATGAAGGTCAGCACAGAAGAGTAGAGCTTGGCACAAACAAAGAGAGGCCTATACCCAGCAGTAGGTGATGTCAGACTGTGGATGATGATGATGATGACATGTCAAGTACATAATTAATTATATACAATTTATTTATTTACCAAAAATACAGTTAATATCAGCCCAGAATCACCCACTACTGCTGGTATAGGTCTCCCCCCTTCCTTTTGCGTACTTACACCTCACATCCTAGTGTTCCCGCAATTTTGACGAGATATTCCGCCCAACGAGCTTTAGAACTGCCTCGGTTTCTTTGGCCTAATCTTGGCTACCATTTAGTTAAAAACTAGTCATCAATAAACAAATAGTAACTTCTTGAAATATGCAGAAACTACTGTGGCAAACATGTCTATTTAATGGCTACAAATGGTTTGACTCTTTAGACTTACGAATTAACTAAGTTCATAGAGTTAAATCACTCTCACCACAAGCAGTAAACAAAACAAAATATTTGTAGGTTATTGTAATAATATACCCTTAAACTTCACTCAGACTTGATGTTTTAATAATAATTTACAGTGTAACCCCTAAATAACGTCTATTCAAAAACTGATAACAACCCGGTTCATAGGTTATGATCGCTTACCTTCTTCTTGAAGATGGGCTTGGATTGACCACCGTAACCCTGCTGTTTACGGTCATAACGCCTTCTGCCTTGGGCAGCGTGCCTTTCCTTGGACTTTTTGTACTGAGACACCTTGTGGGTCTTGTGGCATTTGCATTTTTTGCAGTAAGTCCTGCGCTGTTTGGGTACGTTCACCTGAAATGTTCAAAGTTCTCCATGAAATACATCCTCCACAAACATCTTGAACACATTCCTAGAGATTTGCACTATTATTTAGTTCGTTTTCGCAAGCGTATTTCATGATTCAAAGAGATAAAATTTGATAAAACACAAACCATTTTGGCGTTCGTTTAGCACGGTATCAACAAACGTCAAAGAAAGAAAGAAAAAGAATAGCTGTCAATTTTGATCTGACAGGCTGGGTGGAAAAACGTTGCCAGGAACTGAAATCCTAAATCGTCGAATCAATTGCATCCTTGCCAGTATAAAATAGTTTTTAGTTAATTTTTGAACTTTCCTTACTCCTTAGTGCTTTGGACCAAAGAGTAAAGTAATATTTTGGACTTGGTTGCTTGCAAATCGAATCATAGTAGGTACATACTTTCTTTTACAAATCTTTCAATCTGCAGAAGGAGCTAGCCAAATAGCACGAAGCTAAGGCATAATTAATTAATTCAATTATTGTTTGTGGACTGTGGAAATGTCAAATATTTAAAAACAAATCAGAAAGTTTTAGCGCCAAAAGTGACAAGCTCGGAACAAGATCGGACTTTCTAATAATTGTTAATATTGTTTTAGAGTGGAAAATTAAAGTGAAAATATGAAGTTCGCTATTCCAGAAATATCGTGGCACAACAGAGATCCCGTACTAAGTGTAGACTTCCAGCCAAAAGCAGATTCAACTGAAACATTACGACTTGCCACTGGAGGGACTGATTCTCATGTTTTGGTATGAATAACCTCGTATTATGTGATTTGAGTATTATTAAACATACTGATAATATATTATTGAATCCGCCCCTAAGACGACCCACTGACCCAATAAACTCAATTTCTAGTTTTATCTTGGTGCTGGCTAAACCAATTTGTAAGCACAAAGATAATAGTCACACTTTAGTTGCACACTTAACTACATCGAAAACTCTCAGAGACAAATTCGTGAACTTCCGTATTCTATTCTAACCTCTTGTCAAATACTTTTCCCATAATTTCTTCCAGATTTGGTATGTTTCAACAACAGACACAGGGTCAGTGAACCTTGAGGTTGCAGCAGATCTCACGCGCCACCAGAAAGCCGTCAATGTGGTGCGGTGGTCTCCCAACGGTCAGTACTTGGCTTCAGGAGATGATGAGTCCATCATATTTATTTGGAAGAAGACTGACAAGGAACCAGCACCAGCCTTAGAACAGATGGAAGAACAGTATAAGGAGTCTTGGGTTATTCATAAGGTGGGGATAAACATCTGAAATATAACTTGGTTCCAGCCTCATGAGTATTAAGTATCATGTTTCTCTGGCCTGAATGAGGTGGTTAATATACCAAGTAGGAAGACATTGCTTTGGTTCATTATGAGTAAAACTAATTAAAACAATCTTTAGTTGTTTATTCCAAAGAAAGCATTAAATTAAAACCAATTTTATCTTTAATTTTATAATTTGCATCTTATTTGTGAATGGTGCAGAATAAACAGCAACTTTCTTCTTTCAGCCACTACACGCTGTGCTTAGAGCTTGTTATTACTGCTTTACTTATTGCTTTACCCCTGAGAACCTGTAACTCTGTTACCTATACAAACATTAACCTGTTTAATCTCCGGTACATAAAAACAAAAACTATAGTCCTGTAAAACACCTAACATTAAATCTTACAGACTCTTCGTGGCCACATGGAAGATGTCCTGGACATCACCTGGAGTGCCAACTCACTCCACCTAGCATCAGGCTCAGTAGATAACAAGCTGCTCATATGGGACTTGAACAAGGGCAAATACAGCAGCATCCTAACTGACCACAAAGGGTTCGTACAGGGGGTGTCCTGGGACCCCAAGGGACAGATGATAGCATCTGCTAGTACTGATAGGTGAGTTAGTGATTGCAATTCAAATATTAAGATAAAACAGTGTATTACTGATCTTTTGAACTACAAAATATTGAATTACTTTGTGAATTGACCTCTGGTGCCCGTATCACTAGTTTAATCTTACAATGGGCACCACTGTCTGCTTGAATTCTGTGTCTTTAATTGAGTGCTTTTAGCAACAGACGTAGGAGAAGCCTCTTATTCCATGATTTTTAATATTCTGTAGCTTATTTACAACATTTAACAGTTTTTGTTTAATAATCTTCAAAGCTTGCTCATCTTCAAATAAGCTTAGAACAATCAAAATAAGATATAGTTTTAACAAATGTCTAACTTCTCATATTTTACCCTGATCAACATCATCTTCCTGCCCTACATAAAATAGAAACACCATTTAATCTACTGCTCCAGGGTTTTCCGCACATTTGATGTGACTACAAAGAAGGTGACATCTCGTAGCAGTAAGGCCATCCTGCCCTTCCCTGCTGAGCATCCACTTCACAACGTCAAAGTGCGCCTGTACCACGATGATACTCTGCAGACTTATTACAGGTTAGATATGTTTAGCAATAAATTCTACACTAATTTCGTCACTACTACCAACCTAATCCTTTACTATTAGTCTAAGATCCCGCTATACAACGACCTTCACCGAGATGCTTATTTAATGAGACGTATTTTTTATGTTATTATATATGCCAATAAATATATCCTATATGGGTTGCCTAACAAATTTCAGTCCAGAGTATTTTTAATTAATAATTTAAAAACATTTTTTTTTAAACATTGCACCGGTGTGATTATTAAATAAATTTGATACCAATCCAAAGTTTGAAGCCCATAGAATATGCAAACGTTAGGTTGCCTATTTTTTTCCGGTCACAACCACGGGTTGCCAGGTGTAAACAGGTAAATCTATAGGTACTAGCATTTTGCAACAGTCTGATTATTGAATCAAACTTAGATAAAATGAAAGATTATTTCATAAGGAACACGGTGGTATAGGGTTGCCTGCGAAAAATCAGTCCCGAATTACGGTTGTCGAATTTTAAATAATAAAATATCGCTGCGAGTGAATGTGTGTGAGAGAGAGGTCCCAGACCAACCATCCCACGCGGTAGAAAAGGACGCAGCTTAGCAGTTGTTTAAAGTCCGCCCATTTAAAGAAGGAGAGTGCGCATGCTATTTGTGCTTGGAAATGAAAAGGATAGCGATAGACTCGAATATGCTGTGCATTATTTTGGAGTCATAAATGGCGAGAAAGCGTGTCGCTAAAAGGGACAAAAAAAAAGTACTTCACTACATTGAGGGTTACCCTGTTAGGAATAATCACACCGGTGCAATGTTTAAAAAAAAAATATTTTTAAATTATTAATTAAAAATACTCTGGACTGAAATTTGTTAGGCAACCCATATAGGATATATTTATTGGCATATTTAATAACATAAAAAATACGTCTCATTAAATAAGCATCTCGGTGAAGGTCGTTGTATAGCGGGATCCTATACTATATCTATACTGTTGTGCATAGGACTAAATTTTGTCACTTGCAAAAACTGCACTTTTGGTTTTTTTTTTTCAGAACGATTTCTTTACATTGGCTTGTGCAAGTGCTGTTTTAGTTTTGAGCACAGATATTATAATACTTCGTACAGATACCCAATCCCATACAAAGAAATGACACCTCCCTAAGTCAGGTTATCGCTCCGGTTATACTCTTTCCTTCATTAAATCAACAGATGGCAGCTCCAGCGTATCGTATAATTGCCACAAATTGGAGTTTTACAACGCCATCTTGGAGTTCACCTCGATACTGGGTTGTTTCGATACTATGTGGCATTTCATTTACTAGATGGCGCTGTTTTATACAGATTCTTACCATCGCCGTGCGTTCAAGGACGAGTAGATAATAACAATACAACAAAAAATGTCGGCGAAACATATTCCTTTGTGTTAGTGAGTTCGCAATATTCACGCTTCATGTGTTTTTGAGTATTTCATTACTTAAGGTGGATGCTCAAGGGTAGCCCGCGAAATTCAAATTTTCTTACGTTTTTGTGCAATATTTGCAGGCCAGTGCTAGTTTGTATGTTGATGAAAATATCGTTCGAGACTGTAAGATATAATGTAAATAAAAAGGCAAAGTTGAAACTCTGCGAACAGCAAATTATACCGCGGCCCCGGAACATAAAGGGCGAGGAAGGAACATGGATGGGTTTTGATTTCCCATCTAAAAATTGTATCAACTGGTCTTGTCATTATCTAGCCCTGTATGGAAGCAGAATTGGAAAGAAATATTGGTTTGGAAGTTATGAGCGTATCATCTTTGGGCGCAAATAAGTAACGTACCTATATAGTATGAAAACGAAAAAAGGGATACCATACCGGGATAGATTAGTTAGGTATTAAAAATTTCAAAATAAATTTCGTTTGAACAGATACATCCAATAGATTATTCATGATTACCAAAGGTCTGCATAGAAAATTTCACGCGCCCGTTTTAATTGTAAATCGCATTGCAATTCGCTGCAAGTTGCCTCCCCGGTCATTGGGGAGGACGAGAGGCACGCAACGCGTGTGTGTGGGTGCACACATCCTTGGTTTTGGCCCGCGCGTGGTTTTGTTTGCTATCGTAGGTACGAGTATGGCTTGAACTATGGAATCCGATATTTCTCTATTGATAGTTCGTGTTGAATTTAGAATTTGTATCTAATTTTACTGAACCTGTCTTTGGACTTTGGATTCCGATTTGATAGTGATTTACGGGCGGCGTTTAAATTTGGACTTGTTGCGTTAGTGAAGTGATCTTCAGCAATTCAAGAAATTATGGGTAAGTGGAATCTTTTATTTTACTTTGTAAAATTCATGAGGGCACATGACGTGACTTTTATCAACAGCAGGTTTGACAAAAAAAAAATTTGTGCGTCAGGTAGTTTTAAAAAATATTTGACCCGTATTTTTCTAGAAGATACGACGCTTTTAACATTCTCAATACGTCACGCCTAGGTATAATTTTTAGCTAGTTCTGACGTCACGAGCTCTCACTCCCGAGTTTTGATGCGTTTTATCTTTGTGAATTGATTAAAAAACAAAAAAATATGTGTCCATTATTTTTTTTAAAACTTGTACTGACGGACTCAATAGATTTGCAATTTTTTGATACTGTCGTCATGCCTATTCAAATGTTTCACGCGCATTTTAGAATTATATAGTACCGACTGCCTACATCTTTATATAAAAAATGACTTCCTTTTGTTTGTGTACAATGCTGAAGCCGGGCCAACTAAAGCTGCTGTAGGTACTTATAATAAAATTTGCGTTAAAACTTTTGTGTAGGACAAAAGTTTGTGGCAGCATGTTTTGATAAAATTTAAAGGAGGTAGTAATTATAACTACCTACTTACTTTTGACGCAATAACATCATGAAAATCTGTACTTCTATACTAATATTATAAAGCAGAAGAGTTTGTTTGTTTGTTTGGTTGAACGCGCTAATCTCAGGAAGTACTGGTTCGAATTGAAAAAATATTTTTGTGTTGGATAGTCCATTTATCGAGGAAGGCTTTAGGCTATATAACATCACGCTACAATTATAAGGAGCGAAGGAGGAATGAAAAATGTTGCAAAAACGGGGATTTTTTTCCTTTCGTTTTTCTCTCTTATGTGACGCAGACAAAGTTGCGCGAGTCAGCTAGTTATATTATAGAGTCCAACTGTTGGACTGCGCGGCGCCATCGCGCCATCGCATTCGTTTCGCTTAGAATGATATTTTCAGTCTCGAGTAATTTTAATTATGTGATAACTTCAACTAAATGATATGCTATAAATGCCATTTTTAATATAAATTCAATTATCAAGGTAATGCACATACTTATATTTTGGATAAGGATTAATACGGAAAACGGTTTGGCAAAGTAGGTCATATTTTTAAGTTAAAAACGGTTAAGTACTTAGAGTTTATCATAGGAGATCAAATCAAAATCAACAAACACACAGGAGATACGAGTATACTTAATATATCTCCTATGGTAAACTCTATGGTGTTATTATACATACATAGATATACTTATTATGTTATTACGGACTTTTCTCTCGCTTTTTATAAGTCTTTTTAACATAATTTTGTAAAATGTAACTAGGGTTAGCCAGTGTACGCCATGAAAGCTCCCGAAAATTTATACTATTGACGACTTGATCACGAAATATTGATTGTGTGTGTGTAAACACCTTCCTCATATCTCACTCTGTCTATTTGTATGCATGAAAATACGTGCCTCAGTTTTTGAGTTAGCCACGGACAGACAGACAAAAAGACATGCGGCGGAGACTTTGTTTTATAAAACGCAGTGATAGTGATCATTTCTAAGTCGGCGTTTTCTATTATGAACGAATAAAAAAGTTTTGGCAATATTTGCGATAGACTCGCTTCCGACACTCACAAACTCGGCCCGACGAGTGGCGGAAGCGACTACGAGTACTACTAAATTAAATTGTAGTTAGTAATTTTGCTACGGCATTGTAGTATATTTTGGATAGATTTGATTTCTTACAGAATAATCTTTTGTGTTACAGAGGCAAATAAGGATAAACGTATGGGCGAAAAGACCAGCCTATGGCCAAGTATCGCTCGCAAAAGCAGGTGCAGAGTAAAAGGAGTTTTTAAATGCTAATAAAGAAAATATTCCTGCAACTAAGACTTTTTCTGAATCGTAATTTGTTTTTCGTGTAAACCTAATTAAACGACGATACGAACGGCGTAGCGGTAGTGAGACTGCCTTACGTTCTTAAAGTCCCAGGGTTCGAATCCCGGTAGGAGCAAATGTTTGTGTGATGAGCATGTACTTACATTATTTTGTTTCCGAGTCATGGATGTTAATATGTACGATAAGTATGTATTTACAAACAAAAAGTATTTGTGTAGTACCTATATCAACTACCTGGTGACCCGCCTAGTCCCTGTGGTTACACAATGTATTGTTGATAACTGTATGCTAAGAGATTATTGTAAACGCTTATCGCACTATTGCCCGCCATTGTAAATAAACAGCCAATAAACAGTTTACAAAATAACACATTTTTTTTATTTGATGAACCAAAACAAGCCTCACAGTCAAATAAAAAAAAAATCGAATCAATGAAATGATTTGTTGATAATAACAATATCTACCTACATTATTCAACGTATAATAATGTTCACACTTTAGCAAGAGAACTCATTGTCACGTAGGCAAAGTCGCAGGTAAGTATTAAGGTAGGAGCTTGACCATTCATAATAACAACTCGGTAAATTGGGTGCATATTTATTACGTTTCACACAGTGATAATCCTAAGTTCTAACACCTATTTGTTTGAATTCATGTTGTCATTCAAACATGAATCACACGACCGCCCGCGCTGTCAATTCTTCAATGAAATCACGCATACATGTATGTCTCACTCAGCGTCAGGACACAGATTAGTGCATATGTGTACACGCACTAGCTCCTTACTGCTCACCACAGCGTCTATCCCTTTCGCTCGTGATGTCGGATGATGAGATGGAGAGTCAAGAATTGTCATTGACAGACAGAGTAACTACCTACTTCTAGATCGTTTCGTGTTATGTAGTTCCGGGTTTAATAAAAATGAGAAAAATTGAAATTATTTAGCTTGGAAATGTTAAAAGATTTTTTAAATTTCTATAAACAGTAATACATTTATGTTGTTTTAAAGTTTAAATTGAATTAAAATGAAACAACTAAACGTAATTCAGTTACGATTGTGGTAATATTGAATGTGACAAATTGAGTAAAACGCCATCTACTGCAAACAGGTCTAAAGAAGATGATCTACAGATGGCTGACTTTTGACAACTTTATCAATCTGCGGGTACGAATTATGTAAAAGGCTTTCTTTGTCTATTTTGTTGAAATATCGTGATAAATGAGCGTAAATAGATAAATTAGCGTTAGACAAGGAACTTTTGATTTTTGCTAATCTTATTTCTTCCAAAATCTACCGTATAACGCATTTTAGTGATTGTTAATTTCATTACTGCTACCTATGCTGCCATCTATTGTTTTTTTTCAAGACTATTTATAATTTGTTCTAGTTGAGACCCCATGGTTTTGAGTAATAGTGGTGTCGATTCTGCTGTGCACAAACTAAACTTAATTTAGTCTATTGCTATCTTTTTATCTCTAATAAAACGAGAAAGAGACAGCCGTAATTTAGAGTTGACAAATTTAACTGAGGCTAATATTTCTATACAAATGAGGGGTGCACGCATGACGAAAACACGGTGAAGCGCAAGGCATAAACTAGTTTGACATCTCTAAGTTAGTTCATAGCAATAGCTTAGTTTGTGCACAACAGAATCGAAACCAGTATTTGTTTTGAGTAAGAAAACAGGCATGTTTCAAATGAATAATTTTCAACAGGAGGCTTCAGTTCAGTCCAGATGGTCTGCTGCTCGCAGTGCCGGCCGGTCGCGTGGAGCCCGAGCAAGGCAAGGTGGACATCAAGCCGATAAACGCAGTGTATATCTACACAAGATACTCTTTGAAAGTGTGAGTATAGTTAGTAGTAGTATAGTTTCAGTGGTGGTAGCAAAACTGAAAAACCAGCATACCTGAGGGATATTTCTTGATAGTGTGTAATGCCAAATCAGAGGCCCACAGTCGGCATTAAAACTGTCAAGCAGGTTAGGCAGTAACCACACGATAAAGAAAGAAGTGGTGGTTTAGTGTGTCATGTGAGTGCTATAAGTTATGTATGTGTAGTCCCGCGTGCATCCTGCCGTGCGGCGAGGCGGCGCTGGTGACGCGCTGGTCGCCGCGCCGGTACGCGCCGCGCGCAGGAGGTCCCGCGCCCGCGCTGTCCGCGCCGCGCCGCATGCTGCTGGCGGTGGGCACGAAGCGCTCCGTCTTGTTGTATGACACGCAGCAGAAGACGCCTATCGCGTTGATTAACAATATACATTACACGAGGTAAGGGGTTTTTATTTGTTTATCACTTAATTTCCTCAAGTTTTTTCATGTAATTTAGGATCTTAAGTGACTCTCCCAGGTTCTGCAGTGTTATCGAATTTTTCAATTAAGAATTACCCAGAAGCAATCTAGGAACTAGATTAAATTGTTTTATTATACTCCAGACTGACAGACCTGACGTGGTCTCCGGACGGGCGCACGCTGGTGGCTTCCAGCACGGACGGCTACTGCTCCGTCATCACCTTCGCAGATGGAGAGCTGGGGGAAGTGCTGCCCGATGAGGTGGATCCTGAACCTACTAGTGTCGCTCCAGGTAATTACAATCATTGCTGGTTTTCTTATTCATGGATCCTCTCAATTTAATATACGAAATCTTTTAACAAAACTTAATTAATTAATTAACTTTTCTTTCCCTCAATGAACTTTTATCTGTAACCATCCAAAAATAAAATCATATCTATTTACAGAGCCCATGGAAGTTGAAGAACAACCAGTGGAGACGCCAAAGGAAGAGCCATCTAAACCCAAAGAAGTAAAAGAACCCAAACCAGTTGGCAAGATGGACTCTTTCATCACATTCAAGGCACCAGAGAAATCCCCAAAGAAGCAGAAAATTGAACCGCAACAGAAAACACCAATAAAAATAGATGTTTTAAATGAAGTAGCGATGCCGTCGTGGTCAGATAACAGCAACACTGACATTATTAAACCTAAGGAAACGGAACCTACAAAAGATTCAGAAATAATGATAATAGATGATAGTGAAGACATAAAATTAGTTTATGAAGATACACAAGGAGCTAAATCCACATCCACATCACCAAATTCTCCTAAAAGCAACACAGTCAAGACTGCAGTTGAGAAAAGTACTGAAAAAAGCTCTCCAAAGACTGCTAAGACTGAAGAAAAAGCTAAACCAGAAGTTGGTACGCCGACAAGTACTAACGCTAAAGTTCTTAGTCAGCCTGGTACTCCAAAAACTACTTTGAGCAATGAACATAACTTCTTCAAGCAGGCTAAAGTGACCGATGTCAAAGATCAGGCCGTTAAGTCTGCGCCAAGCCCGAAGGCGCCCCGGCGGGTCAGTTTCGTTACTTTATCCAGCCCCAAGAATACTAAGAAGAAATAGTTTTGTAAATACTTGAGTTCCTGTATTTTGTAAGGTGGTATGATGTGACTGACGAAGCTTGGTGGATTTACCGTTTTGTTACTAATTAGCGCTATGATTTCGTTTAATTGTGACATTTTGAAAGGTAAAAACGTAGAAAAAATACATAGAAGTAAGGTGACCTTTTACTGTGTCTTGCATGCTTGGAAAGTTTTTAAAGTCTTACTATCTGGAATAGTATTGATCACCATTAGCTTTGTCAGTATCATGTTAATAAGATCAATTTGTTAATTCTGCTGTATTAATCTCTGTATCAGACAATTATTTAATAATACTATAATAGTTTTAAGTATAAAATGTTTTAATTTGTAAATAAAAGACTTATGTAAAAGTAAACATTTATAATAAATATTTACAATTCAATGCATAGTATCACATTCAAAATAAAAGTGAGTATAATATAACAAAATATATCTGCATCAATCGAAAGTGGTACTTACCTACTGACCGGACGATACGCGTCGTGTGTTTGATCATGAATCAAGTTAAGGGCTTACTTATGTTGCATTCTCTTGTAGTGCAGGAACAGTTCACATAATATAAAAGAAATAATAACAAAAAAATCTTATAAATACCTAACACATCTTCCTAGAGATGTTTATCCGTTGTTACTTGTAGTGCGACTTAAAAGTATTTATTTTTAAACATCATACCTGAGTTGTAAACTAATTTATGAAATAACATAATGAACGCTGTACTAGCCTCCCCAAAACTTCCGAAAATGACGTCACTTTGATCAGAACTAAGCAATTCTCTGAAACTATAAGAGAACACAACACGTCACCGAGTCAAATCAGAAGAAAATGCAACAGACAAAAAGAGACTACATGTACTTGTAGAACTCAACGTTATTTATTATTGCTCGAGCGTGCAACCGCACCTACTAACTACACGTTGTGATAACGTGATCTGATAACACTAACCTTAGGTCTGGTGGGGACTGTGGGTACTACGACTAGCAATATTTGCTCCTAGATATACTAGGTTAGTGATAATAAACAAACTTAAGGCTTATCCTCCAGCGTAGCTCGCGAAATTCAACTTACGTTTTTTTACAATTTGCAGGGTAGTACTAGGTTGTATATTGATGAAAACATGATTCGCGACTAAGGGCTTCTTCACACGTACCACAACCATACCACGTGGACGGGCGTATATTTCGTATTGAAATTGAATAGGATTATTCACATGTACACCAAGTAACCGCATCGCAACTACTGGCGACAACGCAACCACATCCACATTTTGTCGCTACCACAACGTAACTACAAAAAGCTGCAGCGACACTACTCGCACGTAACCACTGCTTGACAGTATTTTGTCGTTGCGACGTGGTGTGGTTGTGGTACGTGTGAAGAAGCCCTAAGACGTGTGTAGTTACAGAATTATAATCATCAATACAACCCTCCAAGTTCATAAAGGTCTAGGAAAGACTTTGACCTTGGAAAAAATCATCAATTGCAAAAAAACGTAAGAAAATTTGAATTTCGCGGGCTACCCCGAAGCTCCACACAGTGAGGCAAAACCGACATAACATTCGAGTTGATGAAAGGGACTTACAGGTATTTATGGCAGAGACTAACACTGCAATACAAATATATTTATGTAAAATTGATACGCATACGATTGCGTACTGCAGCATGACTTGACTCTAGAACTTCCTAGGGTAATTTTTTGATGTGTAATAAATATATTTTATGTGACTTTCTGTTAGAAGTAACATTAACTGAGAATTAACATTTGGCTAGATAATATAACATTCAAACTGAAATTTTAAAACTTGCTATAAATACGATAATTATTATTCAGCTACACAGCTGTCTACCTACATTATCTATCTAACTATATTTTCATAGAAGAACTACCTAGGTAATCATTTTATTGTGATTCCGATAATTAACAATTAAGAAATAGGCCCATTGCCATGGGCGAATGCGTACATTCGAACCATAGAAAGGGCGCGAATAAGGGCTGTAAGTCTAGGTAATATTTTTGGGCAATCACAGGCGCGGTCGTCAAATCGTTATAAATCTAAATTGTCCATATTAGTATAAAGTAAACAACCAAAAACGAAACACACAACTTGTCTTTTTAGTAACTAAATAAATTGCCTGTGATTTATATTTGAAAAGGATAGTTGCCTCTTGGCAATAAAAAGAAATCAAATATCAAATATCTGTAAATCCTAATTTTTCCATCACTAGTCGCCACAGACCCAAGGCTTTACAAATAGCTACACTTTAACAGTTATACATAGTTCCGTTTATTCACTTTACTAGTGTAGCTTAGTCTCATTATTTGATAAAACTCAATCAAAATTCACGTTAATTACCACTGAACTAAGGTCTAAAGTGTTGTCACTCAGTCTCAGCCCTATGTGTCGTTTGGTATATAATTTGTTTAGTATATAAATCTGTCGTATCTTATCGGTACAGTCTCGCGAAGTCGCGCAGTAGCCGAGTCATTTCCTTGCATTTTTCTGCCCTGTGAACAAAACGAAACAAATAAGTTGTACCTACTACATTATTATTTGGTAATAATCTAAAGGGGCCTCATTTAGTATGAAAAAGCGACTATAATGATCATAATTATGAAGAGAATCTGGCTGTAAAAATAAGATTTTAGGTATATGAAATAGCTTTATAATGCCTTGCAAAGTCTGTTAAAGAAGCCTGTCAAAAGAGATACAAGGATCAATATCATGTCTTATATTTTGCGTTGTCAGTGACATTCGTAAAATGTTAGCGAAAAACTAAAAACAACACGGCGGCATTACTTTCGGTTCGGGCTAGAACAAGACAGAATGGTCCTGCATGACTCACCTCATAGCATACTGGTGAAACTGCCAGCACTGTTGCTCCGTGGCGACGGCCGGCCGGTCGCGCGGCAGTCGCTGCACCGCGGTCTGCAGCCAGTCCACGGACTTCGCCTTCTGCCACTCCAGCAGCTCCATGAGGACCTCGGCCACTTCAGCCAGCATGTACGAGTGCAGGTGCAGCACGCTGGCTTCTACCAGCCGGTACGTCAGGTCCTCGCCGTACGTTGATAACGCGTTGTCAGCGAGGGCTGGGGAAAATCAATAATACTCATCATTTATTCATCAAAACATTGTAGTACGGTCGAACAAGATATTTGGATTACACCTTTACAACGTAATTTGTTGGTTAAACTGTAAACCAATTAACTTGTTCGACCGTACATGTCACAATTTACAGAATCACTTATATGTAGTGTACACAGACTACAATAAAAGTGATACAAATGAGTAGGTGATCTAATTAGGCAGTATTTTTAAGTAAATTAGTCCATTTTCATTAATCTGATACCCTTATCCCATTTTATTTCCAGTCCCAGTAACATGTCTTCTGCTTCTTCCTTACTTCTCTACTTGTCGTTCTGTATTATTCCACTTTTTAGCTAAATTAGCTATACAAGTTGAAGTCAGAATGTTTTTTTTAAATATTGGGTACAAATTTTGGAGTACCGAAGCTAAAAAAACCTTTATAACTGAACTTAAAATTAAAACCTCTGATTTCATATAAAGTAGTAAAATGTGAAATCGAATGTTAATAAAGTCAGGCTTAACATACAGCTTTTTATACCCCAGGCAATGACAAGTAGAACGAAGGGGTACTGAGTAGTAACGTAAAGAAATTGTTTGTGTGTTGTGTGAAATTCTTTTTATGTTTTAGTAGTTTCAAGTTTAGCGTAAATAAATGTTTCTCCTTCTTTATTTGAACTTACTTTTGATCTGCTGTTTGTCGGCGCGGGTCAAGTTGGCGACCTTGGCGAAGTCGTAGAGGAACTTCATGACGGACGAGTTGGCCTCCCGGTGGTCCAGGCTGCAAGCTAGCGTCGCGCACTGCATCACTGTGGGCAGCGCGCCCGACGACAGGAACTCGAGCGGGATGCGTTGTAGGAACCTGGACAAACAAGAAACGTTATTTGTAGCTCGAATCTTGAACTACAAAACTAACATGGAATTTGTTTCCTGTTTATAATGCATAAACACTTGCACCTATCAAGAGACCTACACCTAATAGAGCTGTGCGGGTGGTACATACTGGTCTACACAATTTGAGTTCATCAACACGTAAAGATGGAGAAAAACGTGAAGTTGATTGAGGGACCGCATTTACTGACGCGGAATCTACCTTAGCAGGAGCGAGGAGGAGCCTTTTGGCCTCGTACAGGACAAGTTTCATTCTTTTAATTTTTAAATAAATATTTGCTTTTTTTTTCTGTGTAATTTTTATAAGTACTGTTAATTTTGATGTGTTTGTCATGTGTGGGCTAATAAATGCTTTTTCTTTCTTTCTTACATTCCTTCGACAATAATTAACATTGTTTTAGGCTTTCACGGTTTAAAACTAAACTTATATTGACACTTACGGGATATCTTCCGTGATTATTTAAAAAAATAAATAATCACGGAAGATATCCCGTAAGTGAAAATATAAGTTTAATAATTGAAATACTTATATATCCTCAAATGTGCATAATTATCAACAAGACATCTGAAGAGCTCATGGCTAAATAATAACAGCCGGACGGGTGGATGGGTGACTAGTGTGACCACCCTTACAGTTGCCGCCGTGCCTCGGAAACCACGTTAAGCAGTCGGTCCCGGCTGTCATTTGTAGATCTTTGACAGTTGTTACAGGTAGTGAGTGGCCCAAACAGTCTGATAACTAGTCATAGCAAAGGGAATCGTATTACCGAGTACTAACTGGGTCGTGGAGGTCAGTCGCTTCATGTAAAATATTTATATTCAGCTGCATCCGGCTAGACTGGAAGCCGACTCTAACATAGTTGGGAAAAGGCTAGGCAGATGACGATGTGAGTAATAGAAGAGATGTTAGTGACCTGATACAAAGCCTGAAGAGATCGTCGACGGTGTCGGGGTTCCCCTTGAGGCCGTGCGGCTGCTGCAGCAGCAGGAAGGCGCGCGGCATGACGTCCTGCAGCAGCTGCACCAGCGGCGCCGCCGCGCCCGCCGAGCCCGCCAGCTCGTCCAGCAGCACGGACGCCAGGTACAGCACGCACGAGTGCGGCTTCACGCGGTACAGCTACACCCGGAATGTTCATTCAATATAATAGCGGTCACTGACCCACCTACATTTATTAAAATTCTTAACTTTCAAAACCAAAAATAGGTCTGTCCAAGTCTTGTATCGTTATCTACAATATTTTCTATAATGAAAACGATACGTGGTACATTTTTTTTGGTTTGTACGAAGAGATTATTAAGGGAGAGTATTAACTGGTAACTCCTCAGTGCTAGAATCAACAGTGGCGATCACCAGAATAGCGCCGAGACAATGAAGCTCGACGTAGTCCCAGAGAATGAATTTAACTGCCTTGGAATCCACAACGCAATGAATCGGAAAAGTACAGCGGAGGAGTAAAAGCGTAATTCCCAGTTACCTGTTGCAGGCGCTCGGCTAGTGCGGGCGCGAGGGCGGAGGCTCGCTTGCCGCCGCAGCGCACTCCGAAGCGCACGCAGCGGCACCAGCGCTCCATCACACGACCGTCCGTCGCGTATCTGTCGACACAACACTCTTCAACGAACGAGCAACTACGAAACATTACTTGCCAACTGATATACATATGACGTAATAAAACCCGACTTCAAAATTTAACAGAGAAATGCTAGTGGTCTGACCCACAAATAACTAAATAAACATTTAACACTTAATTCAATTTCAACTTTATTAAAAATATAATAACGTATGGAAGGAACGGCGGATCTTTGCTGAGTGGGTTAATACAGGTTAAGGAACCCCGCGAAATTATAATTTTCTTACTTTTTTTATAATTTGCAGGGCATTGCCAGATTGTATGTTGATGAAAATTAAGAGAGAAAAAAAGTTCATAAAAGTCGAGGAAAGAATTTTGTCGTTCCTCGACCTTTGTGAACCTGGAGGGTTGTATTGATGATTTTTATGATTATAATTCCGTAACTACATACGTCTTACAGTTGCGAACGATATGTTCATCAACATACAACCTAGCTGCTCTGCAAATTTCAAAAAACGCAAGAAAAGGAGATCACCCAGCCTCCATACATTTTTGGGCTATTTTCAAAAGTCCGCACTTTTGAAAATAGCTTTAACTTGGGTGGCATAGTAACAAATGTTGATAAACTCTATTTAATAATTGCATTTATTTAAGTTGGCTGGCAAAAAAAAATGGATAATATTTTTGTGTTCACCAAAAATCTAAAGGTACATCTATATCTATGTATGCATTTCTAAAATATTGATCTTAAACCCGTTTAATTGTTTTACTATAATTAAACTACTCGGGCAACAAATATGTAACATCAAACAAATTCCAAATTAACACCAAGATATAACACATTTTTATTGTAGTGCGCTGCAAATATTTTATTGTAACAATAACTATTTTATTCTTCCCCGAAAAATACTGATCGTGCACCAAATATTCCTAAAAATGTTTGACACTTAACATTTTGAATTATTATGGTTCATACTGATTAGTATTAAAAAAAAAAAACATTTTTAGTAAGCATTACATAATCTTAAAAAGTACGATCATGTTTCTCATTTTCGCAAAATGCTCAAGTGGCTCCCTATTCGACTTCGCAGGAACTCTCGGATATTGTGTCTGCTATTTAACATCCTACACAACCCTAAAACGCCATCCTATCTGCGGGAACGGTTTTCCTACTCTCGTCCCTCTGATGCACCTTGCAGGTCGCATCTTAGGAACCTCCTCAAATCCCCTCCACACTCCAGCGACTTCTACTCCTATTCCTTCACTGTCCACGCCGTCCGGTTGTGGAATTCACTTCCACCTGACATTAGAGACTGCCAAACGGTTGCAGTTTTTAAGAGAAGAGTGAAAGATCATTACCTATCCATATCGTCATAATTGCATAAGTACCTATTTATTGTTTGTTATTTTATTGTTTTTATAGTAAGTAAGTAAGTAGTAAGTTTGTATAGTTAGTATAGTATATTTATAGTATGTATGAGTATGTATATTGTATATATTTAATTAGTTTTATGCTGTATGTATTCCATTTTCTCTCCTTCTTTTACACACTATGTCTACATCTCTTTTTTTAGTATCTCCTATCGCAGGTATGCTGGAAGAGATTTCTTTAGAAATAAGCATCACCTTTGTACTATTTTCTGTTCCTTTCTTCTTCTCTATATTTAGTGTGTACATAAATTGTTAAATAAATAAATAAATAAATAAATACATTTTATAATGTGTTCATTTTTTATTAATAAAGCTACATTGGACATTAATTGGTGTTTGATTCAAATACATTTTGCAGTGCATTATCTGAAGTAAAACTAAAAAAATAAATGCTTGTTTTTAAAATTAGGTGTATTACTATTTTTAGAAATTTGCAACAGTTGTTAAATAGATGCTCGTTATGACATATTTTAATGAACATATTTTGGTGCACATTCAGTATATTTGGTGGAACACAGGCAAAAATAGGTAAATGAAATGGGAATAAATTGAAGTACTTTTAAATACCATCCAAAAAAAATTACCCCAATCTTTGTGACCTCCGATATTTTGTGGTTGAATAACTTTTTGGTGAATTGACTTACCGACTTAGGTGTCATAATAAAAAATGTTTATTTTGTTATGCTATATCCAAATAATAAGTTTATTTTGGTTGGCCGGTTTTGAAAATAGCCCAATCTGGGTGATGTCCTTTGAATTTCGCGGGCCACCCTGACACTTTCACCTTGACAAAAAAAAAACAAGACACCAAAATTGACAAGTTGTTTCTGCAATTACCTTTGGATCACCCACCATATACCTTAAAGCCACATTCCCACTATAAGTTCGCCTTTGTACAGTTTTAATTGTGCATAAAGTTTTAATAAATAAAAATATATCGTGGCGATTCATTTACCGTTGGTTTTTAGTTGGCAAAAGTCATGGACGACAGTTATTATGTTGTCCTAGATGTGAACACCTCCATTCAAATACACAAGTCACAAAACAATACGATTATCAGTCGTCACGACATAGTGGGAACGGGGCCTAACGGTTGACATATGAGCACCTGGGCAGTGGGCAGTGGGCACAATACTAACTTGTCGAGCACATCCTGCAGCACAGGCCAGGCGTCGCTGAGCGCGGGGACGCAGGGATGTGAGTCGGTGGGCAGTGGGCAGTGGGCACAATACTAACTTGTCGAGCACATCCTGCAGCACAGGCCAGGCGTCGCTGAGCGCGGGGACGCAGGGATGTGAGTCGGTGAGCTGTGCGCTGGCGACGTCGACGTCGCGGAACAGCGCCGCGATACGATCCAACCACAGCGTGGGGTCCGACGACGTGCCCTTCTCAATCTCAACGTTAGACTTCATGAGGTCAGACAGACCTCCGATCTGAACGGCGACGGCCTCGCGCATAGCGACTGTTAGCTAGAAGTAGATATGATATGTAGACGGTTTAGCTATGGGAACAAAACAAATTAACCAGTCAATTTTTTTTGTTAGATTTTTGCTGTACGCGTTTTGTTGTAAACAATGGAGTCAAACCATATTGGTAGGGTAGACTTGTGTCAAAAAAACCACTTTGGTTCTCATTCGCGCAACGCTAATATTGCTTCAAATCTCACACACCAATATGGCTTGACTTCAAACACCTTAATTATTTAAAATAAGAATAAGAACTAAAGACCAATTTACATTTATTTAAATTCAATGAATTAGATTGTTGAAGTCTCAGTGCTTCACAAAAATATCAGTTTGCT
This sequence comes from Xestia c-nigrum, assembly GCA_916618015.1. NCBI lineage: Eukaryota > Metazoa > Arthropoda > Insecta > Lepidoptera > Noctuidae > Xestia > Xestia c-nigrum. The sequence goes on along the minus strand of OU745252.1, from coordinate 25,189,726 downwards.
TTGTCATGGCAAAATAATTAAGAAATGGAGTGCATAGACATCTGTACAAATACTGAATAATTATACTATGTCGGAATATGCATATCACCGATTTATTTTTATACCCACTCCGTTATAAAAAACTATGGTTCAAGATCAATAGAGGTCACAAACCGAATGTCTAACAAACAAACTAGTCCGCTAGGGAATAGGCAACTACAGTTCTTTCAGTCTTCTGATTGGGACTGTAGCTATACATTTAATGTTCATCTTTGTTTCGACAATTCAAAAGTGCCTGTAACCTTGACATCAATGCTTAGATTTTGAGTGAAGGGGTGTTAACTTACCTGATCATTGGGCAGTCTGCCGATAGCGGAAGCCAGTGCCCTCATGACGGAGGAGGAGGCGTGAGGAGTGAGGGCGAGCTGGTCGCAGGCCGCGGCCGCGCGCAGCAAGGTGGACACGTGGCACGACGCCTGGGCGCGGCAGGCGCGGCAGATGTTCTGTACGATAACATGAGAACAGTGTCTATTTAGAACTCGACTAAGGGCTATAGTACCTTTCTTTTATGAAGGTTGTACATGTACAATAACGGTAAAAGTAGCCGGGAATAACTTTTCTGTCATTGAACTGAATGTGTAGTAATGGATTTGTGAAGGTTCTTTTTAGGCCCCGTATGAGGATCAAAACGTTTAAATTAATTAAATACTGCCGAAACTCCAATAGAAAAGTTCTGTTCTTTTTTAACTATGTATGGTTTTAAACCGTGTCCATCGGATAATTGTGTTTTTGTAGAATATTTTAAAGAAGTTAGAGTTATATTAATTATTTTTATGTGGATGATGGATTACTATTGGCCAAAAGTAAAGTGGTTTTGTCTGATATACTAAATGATCTTAAACAGAAAGAAGTTAATTTATAAACTCTAATTCATTTATTGGTATGTAAATATATAGAGAAAAAGATTGCATAATGATAAGTCAAAAACAGTATATTAAGACAATCCTACTAATATTATAAATGCGAAAGTTTGTGAGGATGGATGTATGTTTGTTACTCTTTCACGCAAAAACTACTGAACGGATTTGGATGAAATTTTGCACACAGATGGTTTACAACCTGGATTAACACATAGGATACTTTTTATCCCGGTAGTAAGATCCCATGGGACAATTTTGAAACTTCACGCGGGCGAAGCCGCTGGCAAAAGCTAGTAGTAAATAAATTTATTTTTTCTTATGCTAAAAGAGTACACAGTACTCCTGCTGATGTAAATGTACATTTGTCCAAGAACACAAGTAAAGTGTCTGTTAATTTCCCGTATAGACAAGCAGTGGGAGCATTGTTATTCTTGTCATCTGTATCTAAACCTGACATAGCATATGCTGTGAATGTTGCTAGCAGGTATGTAAAACTATATTAAACGTGTCCTTATGAAAAAAGCATATTACAAAATCAAGGACTATGTTGATGACAAAGAAGTTTGGCTATGATTCCTTCTGCGCATGCGGCTTCCCTGGTAGCTCATAAACGGCACAGATTTGTGGATGTCTCTAACTATTCTCAATCTCATTGTTCTTTTTCTTTTGATTCAGATTATTACAGTAGTTTTCAAATCATTTTTTCTCATATTTTGCTCAGAATAGTTACAGCACTGATGACAATATTTGTGTCACTTGTTTAATTTAGTTCTTTAATTAAATATTCTATTTTTTTTTATTTTTTTATTTACTTACCTTTGTATAGATGCTTTTTTTTTTTTTTTTTTTTTTTTTCTTATTTATTTGCAAACATGCGATCGGTTCCTGAACCATAAGCAGTTGTTTTTGAAGAGTATTTGACATGTTAGGCTTGCCCTCCCATTGTTGGGCTGCCTTTGGATATTACTTTACTCAAGTATATTATCCCAAGTGTGCAGTCTTTTAAGACGTCTTGTTGCCAGCGATTCACTTAGAGCCTGAGCGAGTCTGTTTTCGTGATTTAATATCCTCTCTCTGTAAGCTTTTGTCGTAATTCTGATTTCCTCTTTGATTGTGTGAATTTTTAGATATTCATGGATTTCATCCATTCTTGTGTACCATGGGGCATTCACTATAGCTTTAAGCACGCCGTTTTGAAATCGCTGGAGTATTTCCGTGTTGGAGGTTTTTGCTGATCCCCACAGCTGTATGCCGTAAGTCCAGACTGGTTTTATGACTGCTTTGTAAATCAAAACTTTATTGTTGACAGAGAGTCGAGATTTCCTTCCCAATAACCACTCCAGTGTTCTCCATCTGTGATTAAGTTCATTGCGCTTTGTTTGGATGTGAGTCTTCCACGTTTGTTTACGATCAAGGTAGAATCCAAGGTGCTTTACTACAGTGTTGTGTGGTAGCTGCTCATTACCCAGTTTTACAGCAGGGCAGTCTCCTTGTTTAAGGGTAAATGTGATGTGGTTGGATTTAGCAGCACTAGCCTTGATGCGCCAGCTCTTCATTCAGGTATAGACCTTATCCAAGTGCGACTGTAGCTTACCGGACGCTACTTCTGGGTTGGCGTCAGATGTCAGCACTGCAGTATCATCGGCAAAAGTTGCTGTCATTACATTTTCCGATTCAGGAACATCTGCTGTGTATACCAGGTACAGGAGGGGTCCTGTGGAGTCCCACAAGGCACTGGCCTTGTGGGACTCCAGCTCTTATGTCGTAAAATTCTGAGGCGGCATCATTTATTTTTACAAAGAAGATACGGTTTTCCAGGTAAGATTTTAATATCAGGAACAGGTTGTATGGTAATGCTCTTTTCAGTTTATACAGCAGCCCAGGGTGCCAAACCTTATCAAAAGCTTGCTGTACGTCGAGGAACACCCCTGAGCAGTATTTTTTACTTTCGAGAGTATTTCTAATATGTTCACACACTCTATGGACTTGTTCTATGGTCGCATGTCTTCTTCGAAATCCGAACTGGTGCTCTGGGATACTAGCGTTTTCGTAGAGGTATTTACTAAGCCGTGTGGAGATTATTTTTTCAAAGACCTTCGACAGTACAGGGAGCAGGCTTATTGGTCTGTATGAAGATGTAAGGTGCGGTGGCTTTCCTAGTTTGGGGATCATAGTTATTTGAGAAACTTTCCAGATGTTGGGGTAGTACGAAGTTCTCAGAATAGCGTTAAATAGCGAGGTGATGAACATTATTCCTTTTTTCGGCAAGTTTTGCAATATTTCCGCTGTCACAAGGTCAAATCCTGGAGCTTTTTTTAGTTCCAGATCAAGGATAGTGCGACGTACTTCTGCAGGCGTGCAGCATTGGAGAGGGGGGCTCAATTGAAGGTCACTCTCATCTCGTCAAGATGCTTTTTTACCTATTATTTGTGAATGAGTGAACATTGAAGGCCTTTTAGATTCCCGGATGCTGTTTAACTTTTGTTGAATATTCCTTTTGTTTTACATTTTTTGTATAGCAAGCAACGACCTATTGTCGGGCCTACGCTGTCCCCCCATACTTTAGTACTAATGCTGTAATGAAACAATAATATTGTAATGAGTTTAGGCTTCAATGAGGTCGGCAGATCTCCCTTGATTAGCGTCTTCATCGACCCGTAGTATTAATATTAGAGTAATCATTATTATTTATTTAAAACTTGGGTATAGAACTAGTGTGGCATAATAAAAAAATGTTTATATCCATAAGATCTCTTTTTAATTTTAGTTTGCTGGCAAAAAAAAATACTCCAATATTTTGTGGTTGAATAACTTCTTAGTGAATAGACTTACGACTTAGGTGTAATAATCAAAAAATTTTTGTTTTGTTATCATCTATCCAAATAGTAAGTCTACTTTGGTTTTTAAAATAGCCCATAAATGTATGGACTAGGCTGGGTGATCTCCTTTATAACATAGACATAACAATTCACTATGTAATACTTTCTTAATTATAACATAGCCTTTTTTGCCAGCAAACTAAAATTAAAAAGAGATCTTATGGATATAAACATTTTTTATTATGCCACACTAGTTCTATACCCAAGTTTTAAATAAATAATAATGATTACTCTAATATTAATACTACGGGTCGATGAAGACGCTAATCAAGGGAGATCTGCCGATCTCATTGAAGCCTAAACTCATTCATGTGTTTTTCCTGCCCGTTTTAAGCAACGGTGCAGTCACTTTACTAATTGCAAACGTTCCGCGCTGGGTTCTGCCGAAGAGCTACGGAACGCAGCACCCAGAACGAACCATTAGGTACCTGTTTCTAGGCCTTGGCTTCGCCGCCAATCCTCAGGCTGATGATCGGGACGCGTTAGGCATTTGTTTTGTATAGATTTTATACTTTTTTTTAGTAATCTTGAATGTCCCATTGCTGGGTAAAAGCCTTCTCCTGCGCCACCTTGAAACATTACCTTCGTGACGCGCTTTCAGATCATCACGTCACCTCTTTCTAGGCCGGTCTCGGCAGCGCCGTCTATCCTCAGGCATCCATCGCGTTGAGACCCAGCGGTCGTTATGTATGCGGCTCACGTGACCTGCCAGATCCCATTTGAGGCTGGCAGCGTTGTTATTTTGAGCGCACCACTGTGTTCCGTATTTTATCTTTACACCCAGAATGCTGCGCTAAGACCCCAAGGCGAAACTTTTCCAATAAGTTGAGTGACAAGGTCTGAGCTCCGTTGTTTAGGGTGGGCAGGAAAAACATATTAATGCATTTGGGCTTCAAGGAGGTCGGCAGATCTCCATTTATGCTCGTCTTCATCGACCAGTAGGATTTATATTACAGTAATCATTGTTTATTTATTTATTTATGTACACAAAATACTTATTATTATATAACATAATATGTTATATAATAATAAGTATTATATCCTAATATGTTATATAATAATAAGTATTTTGTGTTGTTTTTGTTAAAATAAACATTTTTATTATGGCACCCAAGATTCAAATAAATAAAATACGTATAATATACGTATTTTATTTATTTGAATCTTGGGTGCCATAATAAAAATGTTTATTTCTATAAGCTCTATTTAATTATTGCGTTTATTTTAGACAGCCAGGAAAAAAAAACCCCAATGTGGGTGATCTTAGATATTTTGTCGTTGGATAATTTCTCGGTGAATTGACTTACAACAAGGGTGTAATATAAAAAATGTTTATAATGTTATGCTCTATCCAAATAGTAAGTTTATTTTGGTTGGAACTTTTGAAAATAGCCCAGTCTGGGTTATCCATTAAGTGGGAGTGTTGGAGAAGTAAACTTTACAGATGATTATAGACACTGCTGGTTCCTTTTTCTGACACTGGTGGCTCTCTTGTCTTCTCTTTGGTTTTTACAAACGTCATGTAATTTGTATGTATTATAATATATTGTGTTTCTAGAAATCTAATGCGAGTTTTATTGAAATACTGCCGAAACTCCAATACTACGAAAGTTTTAAATACGTTTTAATGTTGTGGCTGTTGTCCTATACCACCATTGTTGTCATAAATATCATAATATTACCCACCTGCAGTGCCGTAGCGGCGGCATACGCAAGCTGCTTGTCATGCAGCGCCCTTATGAGGAATTGCAGACAGGGCTCCAGGCACTCGGAATGCCGCTCGATCCACTCGCACAGCTCTCCTAGCAGCAGGATGCAAGTCTTCCGGACCGCGAGGTGCGCGCCCTCGGGCATCGACAGTATCGCTTCCACTACCTTCGGGACGTATTCGTATTCTTCACTGTGAAAGAAAAGTTACATAGTCACTAAAGTAAGTAAAGTATCTCTTGTTAATAATTATGCACATTAGTCTTTGATCACTAATAAAGATCAGTCTAAGAATTAGATCTCAGCCATTGTCACCCCATCACCCAGTGATACAATAGGATACCTTTTCTGATCAGGTTAGTCCAGTCTAATTATGGTGGAATCATTGTTGAAATGCATGAACTTCATTGTGAGACAAGAGGTCAAGTTACATAAGTGTCTAAAAGGCAAAGGTTTTATTTCCTGACGTTTTATTTTAATTACATATACAGGAAGATGTCATCCTTTACATGCCATCCACAGAAATGACAACATTTAGCTTTAAACTTCTGCTACCACTATAGCTTAGCAATCTTAATGTTTCTCCTACTCACGGCAGAATGTTCTTGGCGACAGATTGCATGACAAAGAGGGCAGCTTCTGTCTGCTCCCAGGAGATGTCGGCGTGAAGCACGGCGAACATCTGGCGGAACACGGAGCTGGAGCCCACGATGAACACCACGTCCTTGATCAGACCCATCACCTTGCCGCGGAACTCCTGCAAAGGAAGGTGGAATTTGAAATTATGCAGTCCCTAGAGTGATAGAAAGCTCCGTCGAAAAATCCAACAACTGTTCATCACTGAGTATGAAAACTGCATGTAGACCGAGGTTGTTATTAAATAAAAAGGCAGAAACTACACTTATACACGTGAGTATAAAGGACGTCATTCGCCTTGTTCAGTTAGAATGGTCCACAAGTAACGAAGTGTTTATTGGCATGTAAATAAAGTTCTATCTTGCAGATTCCTTGTAAATAAGTCACTTCGTAATCATCTTAATCACTTACATAGAACTCATCCCCTTCATCCGGCAGGGATGTATGATCAGGCTCACACTGGCAGTGGCGGGCCAGAGCCTCGATCAGTCGCTCTATGTGAGGCTTGAAGGTGTCCGTCAAAGGCTGGTAGTCACGTTGGTAGACTTCTTCTGATAGTCGGTACCACAAGTTAAACGTTATCTCAGCTACCTGGTGGTGGAAGATAGTTTGTATGTTTAGATCATAGTTTGTCCAAACGTCATAGAGTGCTGCTTGTGTAGAATTTAGAAGTCATGGAAGTATGTGAATGCAAGTTAATCAATTAAGAGCAGCTGCACCTATATTTTAACACCAAAGACATGTCAAGTTTTTGTGTTTGAAACTTTTCAAGCATTTCTGTTTTTCTTATTTACATATACATGCATGGAATAACAAAACATTCATAAACATTGGTTGTGATAAAAATCAGAGAAGTTACTCAGATGTTCTGTCAATTGTGGTTTATCCTACAAAAAAAATCCCATAGAATAAATTGCAAGAGTCATAATAATGTTTTCTTCTTTTTTAATACACATAAAACTAGTTGTGCATCTGTTAAACATCAAAATAACATGTAAATAGAGGTAAAGTTACAAATAAATACATAAATAAAAGTAATGACCACTCCCATAGTGGGATGATTCATTGTTTTTAAATTACTTTAAGTCATTACAAGTAATTACTAATGCCACAACAAAATGACGAATAAGGTTAACTAGCTTTCCATTTCCAGAAAAAATAACACAAGCTATTCATACAACTTGCATACATTATACTAAAATCAAACCAGTTTCTTAGGCATATGAATAGTGCATAATATTAAACCAGCTTATGATATACTAAAATGAGTTGAAATAAATCAAACTACAATCATTAAGCAGTTTTAGATAAAAGCTATTTACAGACATCATTGTCTCCAAAATATTAATACCTACACTTTTGATTGCAGAAATAGATTTTTGGTTGAATTATCCTGTTATGATATTGTTTGTTGTTGTATCCAGCTTACCTCATAATCATGATGTCCAACACACACCAAAGCCAGCTCCAGTGACCTCAGCGCAAAGTGAGAGGTTCCTCCAGACATTGACACAATAACCTTCTCCAGAAAAGTCTCCCCTAACTCAGTAAACACTCTCGCATAGTTTGTGGCCTTCTCATCTTCCTCGTGAGCCACTGCCATGTGGTAGCTCTCCTCCAAAGCTGACACACTCTCAAATAACAGTCTCTCTATATTTTCATTATTATTATTTTCTTCTAAACAGTGCAACAACGCAGTAATGCAGTCAGATGCTGCATCATGTAGTGTATTTATTGAATTATGATCCCGTAACACCTGTAAACTGAACCCTATAACAGCATTCTGAGGAACTTCCTGGATATTTATAGCTCTGACCTGTATCCAAGATGTCATACATTTTATGATTTTTAACGCAACATGTGAATTCTGAGAATTCGTGATACTTTCTTTTAGGAACAAAGTAACTATATGAGCATTTGACCTTAACTCAGACTTTATGTCTTCCCTCCTATTTTCACCAAGTTTTAAGCTAGACGAATCTATTTCCTGAGGTAACACAGTCAAAACTTCTAGAAGAGCAAAATCATTTTTGTTTGAAAATGATTTAATTAGGTCACCAATACAGTTCTGCCATGAAGGCATTTGTAGGGCTAGGTCTGCCAGTGCCAGGGACAGCTGTGTGAGCACTGAAGCACTTGTTTCTGGCGAGGTGCTTTCCAAGTGTGCCACCAGGGAATCTCTGAGTGACACAAGGGCCTCAGGAGGCAGCTCAGACAGGTTGTGTTGCACTTTCGATCTCATAGTCTGAGCAGCGAAGTAACATGAGTTCATGTCTTTTTTCTGCTGTAAAAGCTCGTCGGCTATCTTCCACGAATGTATCTGTAAATAAGGTTATAAATTGAACATCTGTTTGTATGTCTGTCGTTGGAATGTTAATGTCATCAAGATTTTAAGAAATACTTACGGATTTTTGCATATCTCCCAGCCATTGCGAGGCCTTTTCTTTTTCGCTAGCATTGGGGTTATCATATAAGGCGCTTATGGCCTGGTAAATTGTGTCAATAGTTGGGGTATCCATGTTGATAGACCGGTAGTACACTTATTAATATCAGCGCCACTCTATCGTAACACTTATATCACACACTGTCATATCTAAAAACGTGGAAAACGACCTAAAAAACTCAAATAATTAACAAACAAGCAAAAGTCGTAGGAATGCTTGACTGAAAGCGAACCATAGACAATTAATGTTGCTACGTCATAACCAACTGTTCCCTGTTAATAAAAAAGGAGTCCCATAAACGTCATTTGGATATTCTGCAAAAATTATCTGTCAATCAAATTCTTTAGTGTTTGATCATGTGAAGAAAGCTTTAAGCATTTTCCTTCAATATTCACCTACTCCCAAATTAACTAAAAAAAACATTCAAGGCATTAGTTTTTCCAAATCATTTAAATTTACCTTAATTTTTGGAACTGTTTCTTCCTAGCAACATTTACCTGTGGACGTCGAATCAAAGACAAGATAGACACAGGACGGCTTTCGTTCGGAAAGTATTTTTTTTTATATTTTTACTTTTTCTTCTCAATAATATTGCTTATATCCGAATAATATCAGTTAAAAATAAATTACACTGTGTAGAACTTTAGGAGGTTAATCAAGAATAAGCTACTAAAAGATTAGTTCATAAAATAAAATAAATAGCGAACGAAAGTTAACTGTCAAAGTCACATTCGCGTAGAGGTCAGAGAATTTATCATCTGTTGGCTGAAAGGATCGATATAACAAAGATAATAAAAAATACATAACCCACTACAAATGTTTCTCACCGGGTCGTCAATTATTCGTATAACTTCATCGACAAGGCGAGCGGTTGGTCGAGCGCTACACACTTCGTATTTAGCCATGGCACCCATAAAGGTAATTATTTTGTTGGAAATGTTTTGAAATTATATAATAACCGGCTTATGGGAGTAATGTGTCTTCCTGTGCCCTTAGGTTGGTGACTCTCTGCCGGCAACTGATTTGTTTGAAGATTCTCCGGCTAACAAAGTTAATATCTGTGAATTGACGGCGGGAAAGACAGTGGTGTTGTTCGCGGTTCCCGGGGCCTTCACTCCTGGGTGTTCGAAGACCCACCTGCCGGGGTATGTGAAGAGTGCTGACCAGCTGAAGAGTGAGGGGGTAAACGAGATCGTATGCGTGTCCGTCAACGATCCCTACGTGATGGCGGCCTGGGGGGCTGAGCATAACACTAAAGGAAAGGTAGGAATCACAATGACTACTTTGATATTCTGAATCTTTGGCATTTATTTTTTATTTGTGTCGACTTCTATTTTATTTAAATATTTAGTCAACTTTCATGCAGCAGAAAAAAATATATTGAAATGGACATGCAAGAAGAATGTGTTGTAAAAACTTCATTATTTGGATAGGATTTTCCTAGAGTTACAAAGATTTTAAAAACAAATTGTGGTTTTAAATAAATCAGGTAGGTCTGCACAAAACAAATTAATTATTCAATGTTTCTTTCAAAGTTGTTATTTTGACCTTTTGAATATACTGTAATGATTATGGTACAGGAATTGTATATACGAGTATATACTTGCAAACAAAATGTCAGGGGTCAAGTAGTTGCTACCAGTAACTGTTTGTAGATAGTGAAATTCTATAACTATATTATTATGTATGAATATAGATTATTTGTAGTACTACACAATTTATACTGCACTCTACTGCTAAATAAGTTATGTTTTTTTTATAACATTGTGCCTGTTATTTCAAAAAGGTTATGTAGAGCTGTACCTATAATGTAATGTACCCACTCACTACTTCTTATGTTGTTGTTGATTTAAGTCCCATTGAATTTAATTGAGATGAGTGTACATTTCAAAAGACAATCGGCCAAACAAACAAGTGAATCTTTAGATTACACCCTTTAGGGACAGATTCTAGAGTAGGAATAAACAATTCTGCTCTTAATCTTAAATCACATGACAATTTAAACATTTATTACTTAAATACAACTTTGGTCATACTCAATTTCAATACTTAAACATTTCTGAGTTCAACTCACTTGTCAATTAGTTAGATAAATACTTTATTTTCATGTTATTATCACTCTGTATTTCATCATCAAGGCTGGATGGTAACATTGTTTTCTACAATCCAAGTGAAGCACCTCTCAAACTCTCAAATCAAGTGCTTACTTCACTTGAGATTTCTTTGGATCTCAGCCAATGTGATCCTGACTGAAAACTTTCATCAAATCTTTGAAATGTAGATGGATAAAATATTTTGCAATTTTCTTAAAACTGCCACGGGCCCTCCCGTGGCAGTTTTAAGAAAATCAAATCTTTGAAATGTAGATGGATAAAATATTTTGCAATTTTCTTAAAACTGCCACGGGAGGGCCCTGGTGACTTGTAATACAGGTTTCTATAGAGACCTAGTTCAAGTATCAGTCTTTCACAAAGTTATTCCTTGCTCATGCTCTACTGTACCATTAGCATTAAGTAACTTGTGTAGAGAAAATAAATCGATATTTCATTTATTTTTATTTAAAACTTATGATGGTTTTACCACTAAAGTAGCATTTCGCCCGCGACTTTGTCCGCGAAAATTGTGATAGCGCGGTTAATTTGAACGGTATCAACATAATTTAGCATATAGCTTACTAGCTTCTGCCAGCGGCTTCGCCCGCGTGAGGTTCGAAATTCCATTGATTGATGGGATCTTATTACCGGAATAAAAAGTATCCTATGTGTTAATCCAGGTTATAAACTATCTATGTGCTAAATTTGATCCAAATCTGTTCAGTAGTTTTTGGGTGAAAAAGTAACAAACATCCATATAAACATCCATACATACTCACAAACTTTCGCATTTATAATATTAGTAGGATGTTACTCAGTCAAGATGTACCTTTCTAATGATGAAATATTTTTTTAAATCGGTTGAATAGTTCTTGAGTTAAATCATAGCAAACAAAAAATGAAATGGAGAAGAGGAAAGCATCTTTATAATATAACTTTAAATAAAATATAATATTCTAATCTGAATATTTTAATCTTTGAAATAAAAAGGCAGTATAAAAAATAGGTACTGGAAATAAAAACCGCATATCATCCTATAAAAGCCATTAAGGTCAATAAAGAAAATGTCTGCTAAATAATTCAGCAAGGTCAGGGCTGCCATATTTTCTCACGGTTAGATTTAACAATTATAGATATTTCAGACTTAATAGGTGTGGGAAGAGAAACCACCTGGTTCATGGAGAAAAATTTAAACCTATTATTTAAACTTATTTAGATTACAAGTATACTAGCTGATTATCTTTTTTAAACTTTCACGATCAGAACACATTATAAAACATATGAAGACGGGTATTTATCGCGAATTTACCTTTACTTTAAGCCCGACGTTTCGACCGGATTGCACCAGCCGTGGTCGCGGGGAGACTGTACTATAAGAGAATGGTTCGGGAAGCGATTGAGATCAAGAAGTACCCTTATTTCAATCGCGAAGACGGCTTCAAACTCTCTTCAGCTTGGAATCCAGTGATCACTAAGTGTACTCGTCAAGTGAAATCGCCTCAATATACGAACACGGTTAGTGTAGTGTGCTGTCCTAGTGTGAACCGGCCCTAATTAACATTTATGAAGATCAAGTGAGGGTAGTTGAATAAACGCCTTCTCTTTGCTGTGGCGGTACCTCCAACACTTCAGTCTCCCCGCGACCACGGCTGGTGCAATCCGGTCGAAACGTCGGGCTTAAATTAAAGGTAAATTCGCGATAAATACCCGTCTTCATATGTTTTATAATATACTAGCTGATGCCGGCGGCTTCGCCCGCGTACAAATTATATACTAAAACCCTCGAAAATTACTCTAGCCATTGGTGAAAATCACATGAAATTCGGTGCATCGGTAGCTTTTGAAATTATCGCGAACAGATAGATAGACAGACGCAGCAGAGGACTTTGTTTTACGATATGATGTCGTGACAATGAAGTGTTAAGTGTTTCAGTATAAGTTTAAATTAAATTAGGTTCTTTGACGTCCTAGCCTATGAGAATAACAATGAACCTAGTTAACGCAATATTAATTTATTTGCTATTAAATCCAAGCCTTATTTTCTGCTAGCTTTAATGACAATGGTGTCAAGATATTATAGAAAACCAAACAGTTTATTTTTAAATCAAACCCTGATGAGTGTCGCGATAAGACAGCGTCGCGTGTGACCTATGGTTTGCGTGCCATGGGTTTGTTAACCCTGCTAGTACCTAATTACTGGCTTGCAATTGCCATTATGCAATTTATTTTGATTCTAAACGTTAAATAATATTGCATCATAATTAATGTCCCTTTGGTGTCAGCAAATAAAACCCAAAGCCTTTTATTCACTGCTCTTTGCAGTAAAAGTTGACTCGATTATATTTCGCTTCCTGTATACCAGACAAAGCAATCATCTTTTGTGATCATTGGATAGCGAATTTCATAATGAGCACATTTCCCATTACGCTAAAAGGCCGGTCATCATACTCATCATGATTGCAAAACAGCCCATTCCTGCCCCAATGATTATAACTCCAAAGAATGCTGACATCACCCAACATTTCCTTTGATTCCCCTAAAACGGGAGGGAATCTAATTAAACGGGCGCGCAAACATTAACTGTTTACACTCAATTTGTCAATAAACCTAATGGCCGGGAAAATGGCAAAAAAATGTAGATGTTTAGTTATAATGGTCGGTAAAAGCGGCCGGCTCGGCGACCAGCTATCAGGCCCAACAGAACTCATTATGAAATCAATACGCCCCACTTGCCGCGACCTCCGGCCTTTTGATTACTAAATTATTCAAGTTTAAGTGCGGTTCACAGTTGTGTTGAGTACTGAGGACCTGGAACAACAACAGCGACCATTCATTACCCTAGAAACTTAATAATAGCTTGAATATCGTACCTATCACCGATTTCTGCCGCCTTGAAGTAGGTATTTCTTCGCAATAGAATTGCCGAATTCATGATTATTGATTCTATTTGCCTGTTGTTTCGTGTTACATGACTCTTGAATTGCCGCAGTTCTGCGGTTTTCGTTTGGACTTGAACGAGATCAATACGATTGCTGTTTATTACAGTCAAATGACGAGAAGAAGGCTTGGTTTGGGTCAAACCAATCGTTCTAGATCAATGGTTCCCAACATATGGTCCGCAGACCACTGGAGGTCCGCAGTAGCTTCAAATATGGTCCGCGAAAGGTTAAAATGTTATACGTACTTTTAAACTTGCACAGAAGATGCAAGCTCAAACTAACCTAATTGAACCTATCAGAGGCTTGTTGCAATTTTTTATTGAGAATCTACTAACTTATTTCGTTTGAGCTCACTTTGATCGCTTTTGTATCCATCACTATCTTAATTCTAAAGGTTTTTATCCCGTTTAGCATTGTGCGAGATAAAGATTCATCCCCTAGATACAGTCCTGTTAGTGTAGGTACATGTTTATTTAGGACCTTATGGCCCCTGCTAACAATAAAGACGCCAAGTGGTCCCTGGTCCAAGAAAGGTTTGGAACCAGTGTTCTAGTTAGTTTGGCTACCCGTCACCTCTTCTTAGTGTTATTTCTACCTGGGAAGAAGTGGCACATCAAACGCTTCCTCATTACACCTGGCTGCTTCCTTGTTTCTTAATTCAGCCCTTATGGCTATAATTATGACGAGAACAACAGTCCGCGACAATAACTTCTTGGGTTTTTCTACCATTTATTACGTACGTAGATCGTCGTCTAACTTACTAACCAAACCGATTATTTGGTTTTCCCGAGAATGGTGTGAATTAAATATCAGTAAGTAATTGATCGAAACTGGTAGGTATTGGTTAAGTACAGTGTACAGTGCCTAGACACGATTCTGTTTAGTCATGCAAGTAGTAACCGATAGCCTTGATTTTTATGTTCCTTTATAATGATGATGACTTGCTTGAAGTTTTTGTTAGGTATGACTGACAATCCAAATATGACGACATTTCATGATGAAATTATTTTATGCTTAGGCATATAATTAAACCCATATGGTGCTATGGTCTGCAATTATGGAGTACAGCGGCACATACACCCAAAGCAAAGATTTCAATCTTAAATGCCACGCATGATAGCAAACGAACCTTGGTACATAAAATGATAGACTACACCACGACAAGGAAAGGATGACTAAATACAAAACAAGTATCACACACCACCCTAATGTCCTTGCAAAGGATCTAATGAACGAAGTACAAAAACCTACAAGATCTATTATTGTGAAGCTGTAGATCGCATAATGATGATTGATAATACAAAATTGATGAACAATCTTGCCAAGCCTGCAAATATCAACCTAATGCTGAATATCGCCAGATAGGTTGCATTATAAAGAAATAAAAAAATATAATAAGTATGGTTGAAACTATCCAATTCGGACGTGAACTTCAATAAATCAAAAAATAAATATTTCTAACTTTCGAAAACAATGCAGCACCTACATAGGTCAAAACTTGCACAATAATTTCAGAACCAGACTTATCTCACGAGCTAGCTTCATTACTTTTATAAAACCTTGTTACACAGTTCTCCGTGCAAAGTATGCAAGATCAGATTGCCCCGTAAAAATGCCCCGAAGCTCCCGGGTGTTCGTTAATTTGTGAGATCAAAGGCTTTTCATACATTTGGAGGGTAGCCGCGCGTAAGCCCGGCTTTATATAAAACGCTTGACTTTGGAATTTCAATGTCACAGAATAACTAAGGTCCCCTTTCTGTTGGTCCCTTGCTTTATTAGTAGTACCTACAAAAGGCCGACTTGCGGAATTTCTTTCATTTATTTCTACGAAATAGTTCTCTTTAAACGAAAGTTGACGTGTCACATCCGACACGGAGGTTTTGTACTGGGTTTCCTTTTTCCGGTGCTGCATTCCGATGCTATCGCTTCGCTTCGTACATTTTTTTAGATTAAAATAAGCAGCTTTCCGGTAACAATTCGCCAACTGCCAAATGCCACTTTGTGGTTAGTATAAAAGAAGTAAGTACTGTGGATTTCAACTTGGGAATTCGCTTTGCAAAATATGTTTTAGTTAGTCTAGCAAAACGGATTCGAATTCGATGAAAACTTCAACACGAGATTGACCCCGAGTTAAAAGGGGTCAATCTGGCCTTGTCTGGGTGTGAGTTTACTCAATAGTGTATAAACAATATATTGGAGTAAAGCTTTGAACTGCGCCGGCTATTGTGGTTCTGAATGTTTAATGTGGGCTGTATCGATTGGAACACTGTGCGGACTTCATTTAGGCCGCACCGAGCTGCACTATGCAGATAATAACTTATAGTCTATTTATGGTATCCATTCTAGCTCAATTATGACCAATGTTATAGATGACTGTCTCCTTAAAATCAAAATCAATCAAATCAGATCATTTAAGGGGGAAGCGTCAGCGATTCAAATTTTCTTACGTTTTTCGCAATTTGCAGGCCAGTGGTAGATTGTATTAAGTTAAAAATATAGTTCGCGACTGTAAAACGTATGTAGTTGTAGAATTATAATAATAAAATCATCAATACAACCCTAAGTTCATATAAGTCGAGGAACGATAGTCGTTCCTTAGTCAAGGGTCGACTATCGTAAGAAAATTTGAATTTCGCAAGAAACTTGTAAGCTTTTGACGCGTTACTAAATAATAAACATAATTATTTAACCTGAGTGTTGTATTGCGTGGACCTCAATGACGTCCAGTCACAAACATTTGTAGTAAAACATTACTGAAGTGACGCTTTGAAAGGCGGAAACTTAATTAAATCCACTTCGTCACGTTATTGTACATTTAATTATGCGAACGGTGAAAACCTTCAATTTCGAGTTAACCTCCCTTTCAGTTGAATCTGTATATAACTTTATTATTTCCTTTTTAACTATATTCCGTCCGTTATGTTGGGCTGGTTGCGAATAGGTATGTTTATATTTCGTAATACAAGTTTTCTGATCAAGTCGTCGTTTAGTACATCTCATTGCTACAAAATTTTATGTTCGAATGTCACTTGCACGTTTAAAATGACGAAGTTTAAAGTAATAAGATTGGATTGTTTCAACCATAAAGAAGTTTCGGTTGAATAAGAATTGTGGTCAAATAATATAGTGAAGCAATGAATGTCAAGGACATCTTACAGTCGGTGCAGTAATCATTATATTTTACTGGATTCAGCTGAATACCAGTTTTAACCTGGGGCTACTGCCTGTCTGACTCTGACCTCCACTACCCATTCGGTACAGTAATCATTGACATAAAATACAGTAATTACACTACTAGGAAGATCGCTTAATCCGCGCGTTCTCCAAATTCTGGAGGCCTAGTAATGGTCATATACCAAACTGTTTGGAGTCCAGATACTAGCCGCCTTCGACAAGTGTGTTTTTGTTGGCTCAATGCCGGTCCTGCTCCACAAGGACAGGGGCGCATAAATGGATAGCATTAAATGGTATTGTTGGAGCTGCTGAAGATTGTACAACTATCTTTGCATTGTATAAATTCAATATCTTTAGTATTATATAACCTCATATCCCATATTGTGTGAGTGCCATGTACTAGAATGCTATCATTCGCTGGAAACCTACGTTTTTATTTTTTGACTTGAATGTGCCCTGGCGGTTAAGAGTATGTCATGCTCACTCAAATGTCCCGCTGATGGTGGCGCGTGTGTCGGGTCATTTAGTTCCCTTCAAAATGGTTGAGTTGAATGGTGCTGATACATGCGTCATGTTCGTGAACGGGCGCTGTCGGTTGGGACTGGTCAGCTCTTGGTTGCCACGGCTTTTGTTTTTATTTTTTAAATTATTTTTTTTTATTTTGAATTGTTTTTGTTAGTTTTAACTATGGACACTTTTATCGTGCACATCTTGCTACATTGTTCTCACATAATGCACCATCTCAACAGGAATGATGTAACCAAGATTTTGTAACAACATTATGATTTAAAAGAGTGTCCATGGAGTTTCTTGCCCTTTCTTCTCCATAGAGATCTACGCTAGGGAATGGGCAACTACAGTACTTTCACAGTTTTTATGTCTTGTGACTGGGACTGTAGCTACATTTAATTATCATCTTTGTTTCGACAATTCAAAAGCGCCTGTAACTGGCCCACTTGAAATAGATGCTTTGATTTTGATGATTGATTTTGATTTTGTTAAAGCAATTTCATTTACACTTTCCTCTCTATTGTGGTTTCGGACTTATGACGTAATAAAACAACTTTAAAACAAGTCCTTTAAATATCCTCAATCTCATTTACAGGTCCGCATGCTGGCTGACCCGACTGGCGCGTTCATTAAGGCCTTGGATCTGGGTGTGAACCTACCCCCCCTAGGAGGCTACCGCTCCAAGCGTTTCTCCATGGTCATCGTGGACAGCAAGGTCGACAAGCTTAACGTAGAGCCTGATGGCACTGGCCTCTCATGCTCCTTGGCTGATAAGCTTAAAATCAAGGGATAAATACTTATGACAAGGTTGAGGACCATTCCAATCAATGGTGAGGCTACTGCACGTGTAATAGAAGATTCACAAACATCTGTCTTTGCTTTGCTAAGGAAGCGTTGCAAAAGAGTATGAATGCAATTTTTATTAGATTAAAGTTCATATTCTTATGAAACACTTGCTCACGTACATGAATACGTATTTGAACACTGCATAATCTACATAAGAACTAGGAAAGCACAGTTCGTGAATCTTGTCTTTGGAAAAAGTACGCATTTTTAATTATAATGGGCACCACACTCTATCTCAACTATCTACTAAGTCCTGCCAGTGCGGCCCTAGCATTTAAGCGTGAAGAATTGAGAATCGAAAACTTCTGCGTGAGTTTGGCTTTGTCAGGAATGGCCCTTTACCTTCTAATTTTATAAGGCGCCTTACGCACCATCGTCATGCCCAGGTTAGCAAAAAATAGACCACAATTTCTGTCCTATGTTTTTATTTTCTTGCCCGATTTACTTGGGCCCTGGTGCTTACGATCGTATGAAAGCTAGCCCTCGGCCACAATTTAATATTTTAGCATTCCTATTCCAACGGCCGCATGCCGAATTTAAACTATACTTTTTCTAACTTACATCAACAATTTTGTTTAAAAAAAATGTGACGTGATCTATTTCCTAGTTGTTTTATTGTTTTTAATGATGTACCTAGACGCCAGCACAGGCTACTACAATCTGTCAAATTTCTTAAAAAGATTTTTAACTTTATCCCTGAGGAATTAGGTGTGAGGTTGATTGAGACAATTTGGCAGTTTCGGGTAGCTGATTTTGTTTACTGTGATGATGTTATATATTTTTTGTTATTTTTATTTGAATTTTCGATGTATGTCTTTACTACTGTTAGCTACTGTTTCGATGATTCTCAGTTTATATCCAGTAACTTATTGGATGTTTGCACGATGGACATAATACCTAATGATGTGCGCAAGGCCCTTTTATTACTCTTTAGATTTAAGCTCCCTTTCGTAATTCGTGATCTAACACACCTAGCTTTATGCAGCTCATAGACTGTACGAGCACTCCTTGTGATATTGAAAACAAATCAATTTATATAAATAGATTAATACTAGTAGGTACCTAATGTGTTGTTTCATTTATTTGTTTTTTTTTTTCTCCCAATAGGCCCCCTGACTATATACATTATAATAATGAGCAAAGCTGCAAGACAGAGAGACTTTTTGACATCTATTTGCAAAATAAAAACCCAATTTAGGGCGCTTTCAATTTAGACGTTACGTGTCGCGCCGAAGTGCGTTTGTTGAAACGTCTAAATTGAGAGCGCCCTTAGAAGTTAAACAAAATAATGATGTAGTCATAGTAGTGGTGGTGGCCTGCGCTAACGGCCCCGATAGACAAAAAAAAACGGATTATGGAAGAAAAAAATGGAAAAACGATTCCTGCTGGGGTAACGTTTTTCCAGTAGAAAACGATTAAAGTAACGTTTTGCAGAATCGTGTATGTGGAATAAACATACACGAGAAGCTCTTTATTAGTGCGTATAAGGCTACCTACTGACCGCAGGATTCCTTTTTACCAAAACGATAAAATGCACCGATTTTTAAAGTGATTCAAAAAAAAGTAATTCATTGACCTTTTAACTCACTCAAAGAAGCAAAAATAAGGAAAAAATAACTCGTGGGCAAGCGATTTTTGGCATAGTTGTAGGGTATGGTGTCTGAAGCAACATATTCAAAGTAATGATGGATGGGGTGTAGCTAAGGGGTGGGGGGGGGGGCGTTTGGTCCCCTTTTAAAGTTTTATAAATCGTAAACGGTGGCTCAATAGCATTAAAAAAAATCTTTTACTCTTGCTTGAGTATCTTCTAAATCTAACATAATATCATCATCAACATCGGTGGTGTTTTCAATTGGGGCTCCGTTAGTGCATGAGCCGGAGCATACACCGCAAACACCGGAGTCATCAGTACTTTGAGTATGTTGCTTCAGACACCATCCCCTAAAACTGTGCCAAAAATTGTTTGTACTTTTTGGCAGTATTTGGTCTTCGTTGATTGAGTTATTTATGAACTTGATTTGGTGATTATCTGTAACTAAATTCATACGTCTTACAGCTGCGAATCATATTTTCATCATCATATAACCTAGCACTGGCGTACTAATTGCATAATACGTGAGACAATTTGAATTTCGCGGGCTACTCTGGAGCAGGTTTAAAAGTAAACTTCTAACTGTCACATCCGGGATATCTTCCGTGATAGTTCATTGTTTTGATGGATTTTCTTGCCCGTTCTTCTCCATAGAGATCTACGCTAGGGAATGGGCAACTACAGTACTTTCACAGTTTTTATGTCTTGCGACTGGGACTATAGCTACATTTAAATGTCATCTTTGTTTCGACAATTCAAAAGTGCCTGTAATTGGCCTACTTGAAATAAATGCTTTGATTTTGAGCTCCTGATATTTCGACACTGTTACAAGCGACTTGATCGTGGGTTGACTGGAGAATGCGGGTGGATGGAAAATAAATTGTAAGGAGCAGACAAATCTGTCTACCCTACCTTCTTTCTTTGTTATTAAATTTCAATCGAGGGTATGTCTTCAAGTCTTCAAATCGTCTGGTAGGTACGTGGAATCCAGTTTTGAGTATGCTCAAAAGTAGCAGCCGGCATCATAATGACTCCACAAAACCTAAGTGATTTGTCGTAACTTAGTGTCGAGTTCCAATAGTGCGCGTCACAAAAGACAAAGAGAGTAGAGATTTTCACAATCACACACAGAAGATATCCCGTAAGTGACAGTAGAAGTTTGGTGCAGGAATGGTTAGGAAACACCTTACAACAAATTGAAACAAAAATTCATAGACGTGTGACATCCAGTATCCATTCAACCCGCACTTGCATTAGTCCGCCCGGACGTGGTGGATTGCAGCCCTCTCACAAAGAGGAGGCCTGTATTCACGGAATTAATACTATTGCGAGGTTCCAGCAGTGGGAATGCAGGCTGATTAGCTGATTACATTAATAGTCAGTTGAAAAAAGGTTGCTGAATCGCTATTCGGCACCCTTTTTTCAACTGCGACACCAGTCTAGTGAATGGTGGTATTAAACTATTGCTGTTAATTACTTTAATTTATGTGATCGTTTGTGTATCAGTTGCTTTGGTTTAATTTCCATACCTACCGATCTAAGAGTCAGTCTGTGCAGTCTGGGCACACTTGAGTACTGGGTTGGTGGAGAATAAAACCACTGGTTGCTTCTTTCTTCTACTTCTTCTTTATTAGGAGAGTGTTCCTAAGACTGGCTTGCCGACGACTGTACCGAACCACAAAAAAGCCTCGTCTTTTATACAAAAAATGTTAAGCGATTAACCAATCAGAATCTAGTTAGAATTTACAAAAAATGCGGGAAAAACTAAAATCCAATCAGAACAAGGCAAAAAACCGCGAAAACATTGTGCACATTACCTTAAGTATCGCGACACGTTACCGTAACGAGGACCGCGTAACAATATTTACGTTTTTAGCTAACTTTTTCTATATAAACGTATATAAAACTATGTATTTATGAGATCTATGTATCACGAACTATCATATAAAAATATAAAATCAACAAAAACATAACATAATAAAACTTATATATCCTAACACTAAGTCTACTAAGTACGTGAAAACAAACTATCAAACTAAGTTAATATACAACTTTTCACTGTAAATAAGTGTCTATGTATCACTATCCTACTATGTACTGTCTTATTAGAATCTATGTAACACTTTACATTATGTACTGTCCTATCAGATTCTATTTAGCACTTGCACTATTCTCATTGTCACGCACATCACTCCCGCCGTGCGACCGCGTCGCATCAGCTGCCGGTGCGGGCTCGACGTCCGTAGACAGGGGCAGGATCACCAGCTTCCTCACAGGCCGGCGCAGGATACCTCCTCTGGTCAGCACGTCCACAGTTCGCACGATGTCGTCGGGGCCTGGATACGTAGCGACGACTCTTCCTCGGATCCACGTGTTGCGAGGCAGGTTGGGGTCGACGATCTGTACGAGGTCATTGACCTGTACTGCTTGACCTCGTCCGTGGGGCTCCCGCCGGTGTTGGAGTTCAGGGAGATACTCCTTGACCCAGCGTAGCCAGAAGACATCAGCGAGCCTTTGTGCTGCTCGCCAGCTGGATCGTGAGATGGTGTCTTCCTCGGTGAAGGTGCCTAGTTGCGGCACTCGCCCTGGTCCCCCCAACAGGAAGTGGTTAGGGGTGAGGGCTTCCGGATCTTCTGGGCTGACTGAGACATGAGTCAACGGACGACTATTTACGGTGTACTCTACTTCTGCGAGTAGAGTCGTGAGAACTTCTTCAGCTGGATGACGTTCATGTAACGTCGCGGTGAGCGCTGTCTTGACTGAGCGAACCATTCGCTCCCAAGCTCCGCCCATGAATGGAGCTCCAGGCGGAATGTAGCGCCAGGAGATGGTTCTCTTCGCCGCTTCCTCTGCAGTCGCTGTGTCGATTGCTTGTCGTAGTTCCTTGTCGGCAGCCTTTAGGTTGGTGCCGTTGTCCGACCAGATTTCAGTCGGGCAGCCTCGTCGTGCGATCAGCCTTCTGACCGCCATTACCGCAGAGTCGGCGCTGAGCGAGCCGGCGACTTCTAGGTGTATAGCTCGCGTCGTGAGACATGTGAAGATGGCTACATATCTCTTCTGTCGAGTTCGTCCGACGGTCACGGAGAGGGGTCCGAAGTAGTCAACTCCGGTGAAGGTGAATGGTCGCTTGTGATGAGCTAAGCGACATGCTGGTAGGTCCCCAGTTCTCGGATGCGGTGGTACTTTTGCGTCTTCATTCTGCAGAACAGGCATCGCCGTAGTAGCGCGCGTGTGATAGGGCGTAATCTTAATACCCAATACTGTTGTCTGCACTCGTTCACCGTGGCTTCTACGCCTGAGTGATGTAGCTGTCGATGAATACCCAGTATCCAGAGCTTGACTGTAGGATGATCACCGTCGATTACCAGCGGGTTCTTGAACTCTTCCTTCATATCTTTGACCGCTTGAATACGACTTCTTAATCTGATGGCGCCGTTTACGGACACAATGCTGAGTAGGTGAAGGCGGCTTTCTTTGTCGGTGGGCTTCCCGTTGTTTAGGCTTTTTATCTCCTCTGTAAATGACTCCTCTTGAGAGGATCGCATCAGGAGTTCTTCAGCTGTTTTGAGCAGCTCTGCTGTGACCGGTAGTAGCTTCCTTTTTTCTTGTGACGACTTCTTCGCCGTCGCGGGCGCCTGCCTTTTTACTGTAGTCTTGTTCTTTTTCCAAGCTGGATCGGCTTCTTTATTTTTCCTTGTTCTTCTGAAGTTGACACTCTGTTTGGTAATTCTACAGAGTTGAATGAACTGTAGAACACGTGCTGTCGAGTACCGGAGTCGGTCCCAGCTGGAGAACTTGGATGGGTCAGGCAGACCCTCTGCAAGCTTCGGTCTTCCTTTGTCGCTCATGTGATGAGTCTTCTCCTCTTCGTAAGATTCTTCTGTTGTTGTTCTTGTGGTTTCTCTCGGCCATGACTCTTCTGTCAGGTATAAGAAGTCAGGCCCTTTGAACCACCGATGATCTCTGTTGAATGTTGCGGGTACGTCTCGTGTGGCGTCGTCTGCCACGTTCAGCTTCGTCGGAACCCAGCGCCAGTCGTTGACCTTGGAACTTTCTTCTATCGCTGCTAGACGATGAGCCACGTATGGTTTGTAGGAACGTGACCCTGTCCTTATCCAGGTTAGGACAGTCTTGCTGTCTGTCCAAAACACTTTACGGTCGGGCTTTCTCTCATGCTCTTCGACCACTGTCTCGGCGAGTCTGGTGCCCATGACTGCTGCCTGTAGCTCCAACCTGGGTATCGATGTCAGCTTCAACGGTGCCACCTTCGCTTTGGCCATGATAAGAGATAGGGCCACCTCGCTGTCCGTTGTCACTGTTCTCCAGAAGAGGACCGTAGAGTAGGCAGACTCGCTGGCGTCGCTGAAGACGTGAAGTTCTAATGAGGCGGTGTCACTGTAGTGTAAGTATTGCCGTGGGATTGCTACATCATGGAGGCCTTTTAGGTGTGCCATCCAGGTTTCCCACTGTTCCGCGAGATCTTCATCTATCTTGTCGTCCCATGCTGTTCCTCGGCGCCAGACTTCTTGAAGGAGTTGCTTCGCCCTGATTGTGACAGGTGAGGCGAATCCAAGCGGGTCGAAGAGCGACATAACTATTCGTAGAGCTTCTCTCTTCGTTGGCTGTTTACCCTCTATGAGTGTCGACGGTATTCTTGCTAAGTTGAGGTTGAAGGTGAGCTCGTCGGAGTTGATCTTCCATATGACGCCCAGGACTCGTTCAGTTTTCTCTTCTGTTCTGTAGAGTTCTATGTCTTCTGCCTGACTGTCTTCTCCGAGTGTTTCTAGGAGCGACGTTGAGTTTGACTTCCATTGTTTTAACTCGAAGCTGGCTTTCATGTGTACTTCTCGTACACTCTTCGTGATGCGCACGGCGTCTTCAAAGCTTCTGAAGCTGTCTAAGTAGTCGTCGACGTAATGCTTCTGTATGATGGCGGCGGCGGCTTCGGGATGAGATTCTTCATGCTGTTTTGCGTTCAAGTTCTTGACATAGATCGCTGTTGATGGAGAACTCGATGCCCCAAAGATTAATGACGTCATTCGGAATTCTTCAGGGGGTTGGCCATCTCGTCGGTCACCACGCCATAGGTATCGCAGCGCATCTCTATCTTCTGTTTTTAGCTTGACCTGCATGAACATCTCCTTGATGTCCGCTGTGACTGCGACCATGTGTTGTCGGAACCGCATGACGACGCCTGGCAGCGACTGTAGTAGATCAGGGCCTTTGAGCAGCATGTCATTGAGTGCCACGCCCTTTGTTTTGGCTGCAGCGTCGTGTACTACCCGAAGTTTGTCCGGCTTCATTGGGTTGATTACGGCGAAGTGAGGCAGGTACCAGGTCTTGTCAGCTGTCTTCTGTTTCGGGGCAGGTTCAGCATACCCCTTTGCGATGAGAGCGTCCATCTGTTCGACGTATTTTTCCTTCAATGTAGGGTCACGATCGATCTTCTTCTCAATGCTGAAGAGCCTCTTCAGTGAGTTTTCATAGTTGTCTGGGAACTTGACGTTTTCTTTGCGCCAGAGAAGACCGGTCTGGAATCTTGCTTCTTCTATTTTAGTTGTGGTCTTCTCCAAAATACGAAGCGCTTGTTCTTCTGGGTCAGTCTTTGGTCTCTTGGGGTTGATGCAGAGTGCGTCCATCTCGAAGTATTGCTTCACGAGATCTTCTATGTTGTCTTCTGGATCTTCTGTGACGTGTGACACGAAGTCGATCTTCTGGCCGAAGGTTCGTGTCTGACTGCCGTGGAGTACCCAACCTAGTGGCGTGAGAGATGCCACTGGGTGGTTTTTATCCCCTCTTCTTGTTTCTGAGGTCAGCAGAAGGTGCCAGTTGTCTTGCCCGATGAGTACTCGTGGTTTCGCATTCGCATATGTGAGGTGCCTTCGGAGGTCGCACAAGTGTTGACACCCTTCCACCAGTTCTTGTGGAACCCGTTGAGATGAGACTTGTAGGTTCTTCACTGTGCGTGCTTGTATTTGCTCTTCGTGATCGTTGAGCCCCTTCAGGTTGATGGTGACTCTTCTTGATGTTGATTCCGATGCCTTCATGTCGTTGATGGTTTCTATCTTCAATGGATCTATGGGTCCTGTTGCTCCGATGCTCGCCACTATGCTGTCGTCGACGAGCGTGACTGTTGACCCGTCGTCCATCAACGCGAAGGTGTCGATGGCCCCCTTTGGTCCCTTCACCTGGACCGGTAGGATCTTCAAGTAGGACTGCTTCTTGACTGTCCATGTTGAATTGATGACTTCTGTTTTTTCTTTATCTTCTGATGCTTCTGTTTTTTCAGTCTTCTTTTCGTAGTGCAGCATCTTGTTATGAGAGTACTTGCAGCTGTTGACACCACACGGCTTGGGTTTGCAGTGGTGTGTCTTGCTTCTGTAGCGAAGACATCTGAAGCAGAGGCGTTTGGACTTTGCCATGTCCCATCTTGCGTTGGCGTCCAATTTTTCAAATTGTTCACATTCTGTTGCGTTGCTGTGCCCCGTGTTGTCACATACGGCGCACTTCGATGTATGTGTCTTCTCAGTCACGTTGTTGACCCGTTGCGTCTTCTTTTGTTGTGCGGTCGAAGTAGGTGCTGCCATCTGTTCAGGCAGCGCGTAAGGTCCGCATAACTCTGCTTCCCTCTTGAAAAACTTCTCTATTTTGATGAGGCAAGGATCTTCGTGCGGCTGCGTGGCTGAGAAGTCGTAGTATCTGTAGCGTAGAGTCGGCGTCAGCTTGTCCACCAGTGTCTTCGCGAGTTCCGGGTTGTACATGTAGTTGAAACAACCCAAAGTTTTCAGTGTGGCCACGACGTTGGATACTTTCGTGGCGAATATGCAGATTTCCCTCGGCGACTCGGTGAGGCGGGGTAAGTTTCGAAGTGTTTCCATCTCCAGCATGGCTATTGACTCTGGTCTTCCAAATCTTGACTCCAAAGTCTTCATTACTTCAGCTGGATGCGCGTTGGTTATAAGTAGACCTTCGACCGCTTCTCTGGCCTTTCCCTTCAAGTTTCTTCTAAGTCGATTCGTATTTTCAACTGGGGTGAATATTGCTTCTGTCGCGTAGTAGGCGGCGCGAAAGGGTAGCCACTCTTGATGAGACCCACTGAAGAACGGTAACTCGACGAACTTGGGTCGCTGGGTGGCGCCGATAGCCCGGGTGATGGCTTCGGCTAGTAGGGCTAGGTCGGTTTGACCTCCCGCCGGTAGCTGACGTGTTTCTTCATGCCTCGCTGGCCTTGTTTCTTCAATATGGACGACGGTCGGTTCTTCTGGAGGGTTGTGAGGTTTGTCGGCGATCGCTAACACCGGGCGAGTCACTTGATGCTCCAACCAATTGTCCACTCTTGCATTAACTTCTGACGTCGAGTAGAGAGTGACGTCATCTTCTTCATCCTCGGAGTCTTCTTTCTCTAGGGCAGCTAGACGCGCTGCGGCTAATTCCACTTGAAGGCGAAGTAAATCTTCTTTCGCCTTCGCAAGCTTGAGTTGCTTCGTTTTACTGTGTGTTGATCCGCCCCCTACCCCTTTCTTGCTAGGGGGGGGGAGGTCCTGATGATCGGTCGTCTTCGGAGGACCGATGTTGCTTCTCGAAACTTGCTTCACTGTAGCGGTTTCTGTTTGACGAATGTTGACAGTCGGCGGCTTCATCAGCTGCTTGGCTTTCGTTCCCGCAGTTAGCGTCGTCGTAGCGGAGGGGGTTACGGACGGGGCGACGGTGCCAGAGGGGTGCGACGGGGGGGGGGCGCTTGCGGCTGAGGCGGCGGTTGTAGCAGTAGCTTCGGTGACGGAGGTCCCGTTGGATGGATCAGTCGCCGCGGAGGTGTCTGTTTGTTCCGATGTCTCCGTGGCAGTCGTCCCTGTTGCTGTAGATTCTTCCGTACTGGCTTCTGCACTGGTACCAGTCGCCGAGTTTGTGTTCTCGGACGATGAAGGCTTCTGTTCCACCGGCGGCTTACGGCCCCTTCCCTCGGAGCGTGTGACGGGCATGTTGGCAGCTGATGAATGTCTTCGGAACACTCTTCCCTAATCTTCCCAATGAAACTTGTAGCACGAAGTCTTCCCGTAGAAGTTTCTTCCCTAGTAACTGTAGCACTGGCGGCGTCCTCACTGTAGCACGACGTCTTCAATTGGAGAAATCTTCTAGCTGGTGAAGTCTTCAGGTCTGTTCCCCACGATATCCGGCGATCGAAGGACCATTAAATGTGCAGTCTGGGCACACTTGAGTACTGGGTTGGTGGAGAATAAAACCACTGGTTGCTTCTTTCTTCTACTTCTTCTTTATTAGGAGAGTGTTCCTAAGACTGGCTTGCCGACGACTGTACCGAACCACAAAATTGCCTCGTCTTTTATACAAAAAATGTTAAGCGATTAACCAATCAGAATCTAGTTAGAATTTACAAAAAATGCGGGAAAAACTAAAATCCAATCAGAACAAGGCAAAAAACCGCGAAAACATTGTGCACATTACCTTAAGTATCGCGACACGTTACCGTAACGAGGACCGCGTAACAATATTTACGTTTTTAGCTAACTTTTTCTATATAAACGTATATAAAACTATGTATTTATGAGATCTATGTATCACGAACTATCATATAAAAATATAAAATCAACAAAAACATAACATAATAAAACTTATATATCCTAACACTAAGTCTACTAAGTACGTGAAAACAAACTATCAAACTAAGTTAATATACAACTTTTCACTGTAAATAAGTGTCTATGTATCACTATCCTACTATGTACTGTCTTATTAGAATCTATGTAACACTTTACATTATGTACTGTCCTATCAGATTCTATTTAGCACTTGCACTATTCTCATTGTCACGCACACAGTCAGAAACATTGAAATTTGTCCCAGAAGTTAAATACCTATTTATGCCGCCAAGAAATTTATAAAACGTTGAAGATACCTACGAAGGCAAAAAGAAATTCACAAGAACGGGATAATTCATTTGAAAGGCAGAACATTTTTGAATTAAATAGACATGGAAAGTAGTTGCATGGGAAGGAACCTGAAAGAACAGCCCCCTTATTCACAAACGCTTGGAATTAATTTCAATTCGACAAGGCGTAGGTATGTCCTTTTTTAGCATAACGAAAACGAGCGGAATAAACATACCTACGACTTACAAATCAATATCGATTCGAAGCGTTGTGAATGTGGGGTCAGATCCAAGTTAGAACCTACTTTCGAGACGTGTAGAAGTTGAGGATTCTTCGTTTTGAAGTGAGTTCCAAATGACCTGCATAAATAAAATCCGCCCGACGTCGTCTACTTTGCGGTACATTTAGATTAACAGTTAAACAAACTTTGGAAAATGCTGTCATGCCTATTAGCCAATGCTTAACATTATGCCAATCTGACCAGCAATGGAATGAAAAATAACCTAGGTACAAAAAAAGTCAATAATGAAAACGTTCAAGGTTAACTGAAAAAGGGAAATAACAATTTTTTCTTTACGGTCAACGTACTAATAGACTACATTTTTACAGCTGCTCAAGCTGCAAAAATGTAACGTTTTGTCAATTTGTTGCAAATTAACTACTACGAGGGAATACAAATTAACTACTTTAGTTTAATTATACTTGCTTACATTTTTTTTATTGGATTTTCCTTTATTTTACATTTTTCTCTGATTAATGCCATGCTCAAAATACTGTTGCGTTGTATTTGGAATGGGTCAAATAACAACGTCAAACGTCAAACTCACAAAAATTGACATTGACAATCAAAACAAATTGTGAGGCCGTCCTCATTTTACTAATGTTTATTTTTATAATTAAATATAGCTTAAAATGGCATTATGACCAAGAACTTTAAACATGTATAAACGGGTACATTACTGTGGCACAATATTGTTTCTGTGTTCGCTTATATATTTAGTTAGAGTTGTATTTACCGAGATTTTTGACGATGAAAGTGCTTTGGTCGACGAATGGCTGGATCAGAACGATCTTAGTGATTATAAGAAGCTCTTCAGAGAATATGGTAAGTTTTTGGGCTTAGCCACTCTAATCCTCTTAGAAAAATAATGTAAATAATCATAGAAATGTTGAATGGCTGAGCGCGTTCCAGGTGACTGCTATAACTGCATTCGTTGCACCGATTCTGTCGTTGGACAAGTTTCGATGCCCGGGAAATCTAAAATTATCAAAAAAATGTTGTATTTTTACGTATGTATGTCCGAGACGTAAATGAAACATAAATTCCAGTGATTACACTGTTCCATAATTTTCTTCTACTTGATGAACATTTTTTTCTTTTGGCATATTTCTTTAATAAAGTTTCATGTTTACTGGAGTCTACTGGAGCGCATGGTTAGGTGTTATGTAAAAAAAAAAACAAATTGTACTGAAAAAGACTTTCTACATATTTTACTGCATTTAATACAGAATATGAAATTGTTACTGTTAATAGGTATATCTCCCTATTGTCCCCATTTGTTACATTGTGAAAATTGTTACACAGTGCTCAGTGCTCAGTGCTCTTCTATCGTTAATGTAATGTCCTATGGAGTATTTTGTGTGTACATAAATAAATAAATAAATTGTGTTTCATAGCAACATGCAAATATTATCCGATTCTCTTAATGAAGATTATCTTTGTGCTATGACCGATACACCTTTCAGAATATATTTTACCAGAATCTTCTTCTTGCCCAATATTATCTTTTGGCACATTCAATCTTATCTGGGATGGCTTAGTGTTAAATATAACTAATTTACAATGTTAGATAAAGTTATGACAAGTAGGTAAATGCAGTTTACAATGTAAGTTTAAATAGCAGTAATAAATTTAAAAAATACCATGTTGTACTCATGTTGTCTCCTTACCGGATCCTTATATTTAACACTTTGTGTTTGATAAAAACTGGAAATACTACAAGAATTTGTGTGATGGAATGGAAAGTTTATGAAAATAATAGTAAAGTAAAACGAAAAACTGTTAATTTTCATGGATCCATAATATCCATATCCATATATAATAATCCATAGATTAAATATGTTTCATTATGCTAACAATTTCATCATTCCAACAAACCCGTAGTAACTAAGTAGTTTTAAAAAGAAACAAGTAGATTTAAGTTTTCACTTGGACAAGATAGCAAAGATGATAATAAAGAATAAAGTTCAAGAATCCAACACAACACATTCAGAGATAACAACAATAGTTTTAAACTTTCAATTATCAAAAACACTAAAATTAATGCTGTTTGTTATCGCTAACTATATTCATAATTCTTGAGTTCACCTAAAGTTCAGTGACCTCTTTATCTCAATTCGTTTACAAACAAGTTTAATATACAAAAAAATCTTGTTACAAAAATTACTTTTAAGCTTTGTATGGCAAGATTATAATCATAATCCTATTAACGTGATGAAAGCGAGAATGCCGCGGTGGAAAAATGATAGCAGTATCTGTACAGATCCCGCGGGTGTGAGGGGTGGCTGTGACGTAGCCACCCGCCACCCCATTGGCCACCCCCACCCTGCCGGCAAACAAATACAAAGACCGCTCGCTCTCTTAGTCGCGTCGCACCCTCCGTGCCGTGCGGACGTCGCTACACCCATGCATATCACCACACATCACTTAATATGATCGTTTTAAATAAAATTGTGATAAAATACAAAGTCGGTATCAATTAAAAAATATTTACCTATCAATCTTTTAAGCCTTATTTTAATTTCGAGTCGAAGTGATTTTCCTTTGTTTGAGTATTGTCTGTGGTGGCGGTTAATTCGGTTTGGATTGTTAATGTCAATTGAATTCTGAAGTACACCATGTGGCAATTCGAGGATTCGGAGATATACTCCATAGGAATGATCCATCCTTCTCACAGCCGGCACTCGGGGCTGTCCATGCTGTCTGGAGTTTCCCAGTTCTCAGGTAGGTTCTGCAAGCTTGTTGATGTTCTTTTGCAGGCAGAAACTATCGCTTTGGCGCACAGCAAAGCTAGGATTATTTAAGGATTTGTTTTTGCCGTTAATTACAGAGCTTTTCTCCAAAATGACATCGAGTAAATCATCGTTGCTATCATTAAAAGTAAATTGTAAGTAATCAAATTCATTTTGGCGACAGTATTCATGACAACAATACTAATAACTTCACCGGGTTCCCAGCAGTAACATTAATAGCCTGTTACAAACAAACGATCCTGTTATTTAAAACGGGACCTTACGTTTTTGATTTAAAGTCGATATTTGCAACAAGTTCCGTGTAACAAGGTTTCGCTGTACCATTGTCTGGCTAATCCCTTCAGCGTTTCAGCGCTGGATTGTATCGTGCATTGCGTTATCTACTGTGGAGGATTTGGATTTCAGAGCACGTATACCCATTTACTTTTGCGTGGATTTGAGAATGGAATGAAAAAGGTAGATGGTATCGGCGCCTTCTTATTGGGTAATATGAACAGATGTTAAATGATGTCTGAGAGCAATTGTTTTAGTGCATTAACCTTATGAACTTCGCTATTTGACTATAAGAGTAGAGGAAGATCAAAGAAGCAATGGATGGACTGCGTGAAAAATTATATGGCTAGAAAGAAGGTGACTGTTGAGATAACGAGAAATAAAGAAGTATGGAAGAAGAAGAACTGAAGACATGCTGCTGCGCCGAGCCCAAATACATTAGGATAGTAGGGTATTATTGGGGGTTCTGCATCACTTGCTCTCGCTTCTCGCTCGAGCGCGTTATGCAGAACGCCCCAATAACACATATGTATTTTTATCCACTACGGTTTTAAACTGATGAGCGAATGTTGCTGCCGGTTCGTTGTAATTTCCTCCACAGCAGTTCACATGTCTTTTTATCCACTACGGTTTTTAAACTGATGAGCGAATGTTGTTAGGTATTGGTCTACAATACAGTTCTAGATTGAATATTCTGAGTCCTCAGTCTACAACACACCTGTTGATTAAATATTGTATTGATATCAGTCTTGTTCTCGTTTTGTTCGAACTGCATGATACAGAGGCTTCAATTATTTTTACCGACTCGTGACAAATAAAGAAACATTGAAGAAATCGTATAGCATCCAATAAATTGTAAATCATCAATCAACATTCATAAGCAAACAGTTTATCGAGTATTCAGTATATCAAAGTATTCAGGTATCACGTATTCAGTTTATCAAGCAGCGGTCCGCAGATAGTGTGAAATGACATCATCCGCTTTGCGCATCACTCGATGCATGTAGCGCATAGCACTCCATACATTAGCAACCGTACAAGTTAATGTTATCGGTGCCTTGAATACGGATAGAAATCCAAAAAAAGGATTGGACCCAAGATCTATTACTTAAATGTATTATGCAGATAGAGTAATTGATTATAATATAAAAGAATGTAAAAAATCATAAAAACCAAACTGGAACAAAATATGCAATTGTTCTGTGCGGGAATCGAACCCGCAAAAAACACCTTTGATGCATTCGTTAAGGCATCTATTAAACCTAATATTTACATTGTGATGTAGCGCTCTTAACCAATGCACCAAATGTGTCTTTAAAGATGTGACAAAATATTGGACCACTTTGTCCTATGGTTACCAAACTTAATATTTAATTTATTAAGTTTTTGGAAGTAAGTACAAACTGTAACACAAGAATTTTCTAATTCCAGTTGCAACCAAAACTTATAGCTAAGACCTTTTTCGCACTTCAATAGTTCCAGTTGTTCTAAAATAGATCTAATTTTTGCGTGATTAAAGTTCATAATGCTTTCAGTAGAAATAATGCGATTGAATTTTATGCTCTCCTGTTATTTTATTGGTTTTCATTAGTGTTCTAATGTGATTTAGTTACAAGCATGAAAACTATTTTTTGGTACCTAAGTACCTATTAAAACAGCCATAGTAATGTTAATTTGTATAAAAATAGAAAAATAATCGCCTTATTTATCCAGATTTATTATTTTCTCTGTTCACGATTACTTTTCAAATTTCCAAATATGAATGTTTCTAAATTTTTATTAATATCGCTGTCGTAATATGAAAGTCAATTTATAACGGCAATTAATTAAGTTGGTACTACAAACCATTTTAAATAAAGCTGCTTCGAGCATTTAGTATTACTTGCGAGTACATATCATTACCTTATAAAAATTTCGTCTCGAATTTCAGCGACAGAGCGTCGTCGAGATAGTATTGCTCCCAAATTGGTCTGGTAAGACTATGTTTATATTGAAGTGTCTGATTTTAACATACGATCATTAAAACTAAGCCCTATGCGAGATGGTTATAGAGCTTAATTTAAAACAAATAAATTTCATCGTCCTAGCTTGAAAATTATAATTAATATAAAAAGTAATACTCTGATCGTGACTTTATAATCTCGGTCTATAAATATAGGTG
The DNA here is from genome assembly GCA_916618015.1 of Xestia c-nigrum. Classification (NCBI taxonomy): domain Eukaryota; kingdom Metazoa; phylum Arthropoda; class Insecta; order Lepidoptera; family Noctuidae; genus Xestia; species Xestia c-nigrum. The sequence goes on along the minus strand of OU745252.1, from coordinate 25,155,656 downwards.
CTTGAGGTGTTTTGCAACACATCATAGACTTCATTTTTAGTGTGCAGATTTACGAGGATATCGCCCGCAACAAGTATGTATGTATCACATATTTTTTTTTACAACTTAAGTACTACCCTTACAATTTGATGGTAAATTGCAGTAATCGAAAGTTAAGTCTAGGGCTCGATTCCCAATTTTAAATATTGTTTATTTACGGGTTTTATTACTTACTAATAACTCGGTGACGTAAAATCTTCGGTTCGACTCCGAGATAATATAATTTAATGTGTTAACTGTTTTTACTTCGTAAGTTCCCTGTAGCCCCGTCGACATCAGTGTAACTGTCGAATACAAAGTTTTGGCTTCGATTCCCCCAGATGTAATTAAAATGCATTATTGAGTTATTTTACTTGCTTCTCCTCGTACAGTGGTTTAATAATCGTTACTACTATTGCAAAACATGAAGTATTAACGACGACTCGTCATCGACATCGTTCTAGACCCGAATAACGACTTATTCAATTAACGTTTTCTATAGCTCAGTCGACATTAGCATCACTGTAGAAAGCAAAGTTTTGGGATCGATTCCAGATCTAATAAAAACATATTATGGAGTTATTTTACTTGCTACGCTACTAATAATGCACAACATGAAACATTAACATCACATCACATTGTGTCCACGACACAAGCTTTGCTTAGTGTGGCACTAGGTGGCGCTGTGTGTTAATGTCCAGCGATATTTATTATTATTTATTATTAATCAAATTTTATAAGCATTGATAATAATTCAAGGATCGATTTCTAGATACAGAAAATTGTTTTATAGGTTCTTCTATTTCTTTGTCTATCATTTTAGGAATCGTTCATTTTATAACTTCTTACCTACTATTTATTTTCATTTTAGGTCGACATTTGTGAATCCATTTGAATCCGATGTAGAGTCGCATCCCAACAGGCCCTCTACATCGTTTAAACCAAAGAAAAATATATCTTCAAAGCCAAAAATCAAAGTGGCTAAAGGCAAATCGAAGAAAGTAGCTGTTCCACCTGTAAAAGAGTTATTTAGTAGTGACTCGGATTCCGAAACAAATACTTCACCAAAGGGACCTAAAAAATTGAAGCGCATGCGCATGGCTGATTCCTCGGTAAGTTAAAAAAAGTATACACGCACACACACACACACACACACACACGCACGCGCATACGCACGCACACACGCGGACACGCATACGGGTTTGGTCCTAGGACATGCCGGTTTCCTCACAATGTTTTCCCTCATCGTTTTAAGAGCAGTGGCAATGAAATAATTTACACAAAGTAAAGCACCAGCCTGGGTTCGAAACAGCGACCTGCAACTTGTAAGTCGCGACCATTACCACGGGGCCGCCGCCGCTCTCCTCTCCTCTCAAATATGTTTATCTAATGTTATTTAATGAAATAATTTACAAAAAGTAAAGCGCATGCGCCTGGGTTCGAACCCCATGACCTACAACTTGTAAGTCGCAGCCGTTACCATGGGACCACTGCTGCTCTCCTTGCCTCCTCTCAAATATGTTTTTCTAATATTATTTTATAACAATGTTTACAGGAGGAAGAGGGAGATCTTCAACCGGTGAGGGCAGCTGCACTGCGATCATCCCTGTCCAGAAGAACAGCTTCTGGAAACTCCTACCAGCAGGACTTAACACGGGGCGGCGATTATTATATCGAGCTTCGTATTTATAACCATAGGGACGCTGAAAAATTCGGAAAGGACCGATGGAAGCAAGCGCTCCTCGCGTATAAGGCCTCTGTATACTCCGATTCGTCGACTTGGAGGGCCATTAATAATCTTGTATCTGCAGCGAAAGCAGAATTTAAGCATGTGCAGCCTGTTCTATATCCAAATAATGTTATTTGACGGAATAAAATAATATTATTGGGATACCTATTTTACTCTTATACTCTTCTTTTTACTTTCATTTAAATATTACTTAATATCAAATGTAATCCATAATAATATTATGATATACTCGTAGGTACTTATTAAATATTATTTTCATTATATTAACTTGTGATTTACTTACAGGAAGCTTAAATATATGAAATACTAAGAAAACTCGATACTAAGAATACTCGATACTAAGAAAACTCGATACTAAGAAAACTCGATACTAAGAAAACTCGATACTATGAATACTCGATACTAAGAATACTCAATACTAAGAAAAACTCGATACTAAGAATACTCGATTCTGAGAAAATTCAACACTGATAATACTCGATACTATTTTAATAATAATAATATTCGACATATCGGTCATAATTCGTTTACATTTCCTTATTAAATAATTTTCATTATATTAACTTGTGATTTACTTACAGGAAGCTTAAATATATGAAATACTAAGAAAACTCGATACTAAGAATACTCGATACTAAGAAAACTCGATACTAAGAAAACTCGATACTAAGAATACTCGATACTAAGAATACTCGATACTAAGAATGCTCGATTCTGAGAAAATTCAACACTAATAATACTCGATACTATTTTAATAATAATAATATTCAACATATCGGTCATAATTCGTTTACATTTCATCCATTTTAAAATCGAATTTAATAATAAATTTACAGGAAATTAATATCAGAAATCTGGAATATTTAGATACTTTAAGGTCGTTTTTTGTAATTATAAATATCTTAATATGTTTTTCTGTGAAGTCTGTAACGTTTCAGTACCGAAATATTCTACACACAAAAAAACTAACATACACAAATCGAATTGCTTATTACAGACACGTTTTGATAATGTTTATTTAATAGCAACGGCTTTTAGAAATCGGATTATTAGTTATAGAGTGAATCCTAGAATAGCTAACATTTCACTTGAATTATTTTTAACGCAAATTTCTGAAACGGTTTGCTACCTTATCAACGACCAGGTGAAAAAACATAAGTCGATAAAAGTTAATTTTGAACTATTTGTTTGGTATATATTACCAAAAAATTATGAAAAATCTTTAAAGTCATTTAACACAAAGTATAATATAGTATTGCAAAACACAGATATTTTGTCCCTATATAAATCATTTTGTGATAAACTTATTTGTAAATGTTCCGAATTTGAACTGTCCGAGTCAGGCTGGACAATTGGGGTCATTCCCGTTCGTCCACACCCCGTCGTCCACACTGCGGACGACTGGGAATGTTGCGTTCTGTTCGTCTACACTGTGGACGAACAGAACGCATTATTCCCAGTCGTCCACACCCCGTCATCTTACGTCTAGTATAAGAGTGTTGTAAAAATGGTTATGTTTAAATTATTGTAAATTAAGTTGAACTGTGATACAAATTGCTCTGTTGTTGCCCTTAATTATTGTAAAATAAGATGATCGGGAACCCGCACCTCGTTTCATGTCTAGTTTAAGAGTCAGTGTAAAGAAATTTTAAATTAAATAAATGATTTAACGGTTTAATTAATTTAATAACTATTAAGTTTTTTTTATTTATAATCATCAATGTTAAAATAATTAACAACAATTCTAGTTTTCATCACAGATCAACATAATTTACAATAATTAAAAGGCAATATTGTATCTAATATTTTTTTTGGCATTATATAAACATTTTTAAAGTATATAACCTCTTTAATAACAACATAATATGTACTAAGTAGTGTTTAAATTCAACAGTGTTTTTCATCACAGATCATTTTATTTTACAATAATTAAGGGCAACAACAGAGCAATTTGTACCACAGATTAACTTAATTTACAATCATTTAAACATAACCATTTTTACAACACTCTTATACTAGACGTAAGATGACGGGGTGTGGACGACTGGGAATAATGCGTTCTGTTCGTCCACAGTGTAGACGAACAGAACGCAACATTCCCAGTCGTCCGCAGTGTGGACGACGGGGTGTGGACGAACGGGAATGACCCGACAATTGAGTCTATCAGTCATTTAGAAATTAACATCGTAAAATATAATCCTTTGCGAGGTGGTTCTTATTTACCATTGCCTAAACGTATTGTCAATTCTAAATCATGCCTAAACATACAAAATGAAGACCAGCATTGTTTTCTTTGGTGTATTGTAGCTGATATGTTTCCGGCAAAGACCAATCCAAACAGAACTTCTTCATATCCGCATTATTCCGACTTATTTGATATTTCTGACATGAGTTTTCCTCCCAGTTTCAATGACATTAAGCGCTTTGAAATAAACAATTCTAATATCAGCATTAATATATACGGTTTAGATAATAACGGTGCAGTTACAGGCCCATTATATAAAACAACATCACGTCGTTTATACCATGCCAATTTGCTTTACATTACCAACAATAGAAAGAGTCATTTCTGTTTAATTAAAAGCTTTGAAAAACTTGTGCACAACCAATTGACTCAACATAAAAATAAAATATTTTTATGTGATGAATGTTTTATTTACTTTCACACTGAAGAGAAATTGTCTTGTCACGAATGTGCTAGAATACAAACCATATTACCAGAGAGGGGTACTAAAATTAGTTTCATAAACTATGAAAGAACTCAAACAGTACCAATAGTGATATATGGTGATTTTGAAAGTTTATTGCGTGAATATTCTGACAAACATAAATCAACATATGTGGAAAATATTCAAGTTCATGAGGCTACCTGTTTTGCATACTATATTTGTTGTAATTCAAATCCCGAATTAAATGATTTTGTATCTTACCGAGGGCCTGATTGTTCCAAGAAATTTGTCAAATCTTTGACTAATGATGTAAAACGATTATCTGAAGTATTATTAGAGAGTAAAAATATGATCCCACTAACTGAGGATGAGCAAATATCTTTTATTAACAGTACTGAGTGCCATATTTGTAAAAATACGTTTTCGCGTAATGATAATATTGTTAAAGACCATGATCACTTTACTGGAAAATACAGAGGACCTGCGCATGACACATGCAATTTAAATGCAAAGCAATGCACTTTTATACCAATAGTGTTTCATAACTTGTCCGGTTATGACAGTCATTTATTTATAAATGAACTTTCAAAGATAAACGGTCGAATTCATCTCATACCGAGAACTAAAGAGAAATATATTTCATTCACTAAATTCATAAACATCAATGCAACAAAAGTTATACAATTGAAATTTATTGACTCGTTTAATTTTTTAAGCTCAAGTATGGACAAATTGGTTAAGACTATGAACCCCGGAGATTTCAAACATTTAAAATCTTTTTATAACAATAATACTTTATTTGAAATTGTTCGAAGAAAAGGCATATATTGTTACGATTATATAGATTCCTGGGCACGATATGATGAGGATAAATTACCAGAACCAACAAAATTTTTTAACAAACTTACATCTGTATCTATATCTGATGAAGACTATAAGCATGCTTTAAATGTTTGGAAAACTTTTGGTATAAAAAATTTGGGTGAATATACCGATTTGTATCTTAAATGCGATGTTTTACTTCTATGTGATGTTTTTGAAAAATTTAGGAAAATGAGTTTAAATAACTATGGTCTGGATCCTTGCTATTACGTTTCATCACCATCCTTAAGTTGGGATGCCATGTTATTGTATACTAAAATCAAGTTAGAACTAGTGTCTGACGTAGAAATATATCAAATGATAGAAAAGGGTATAAGAGGAGGACTTGCTCAATGTTCACTCAGATATGCTAAGGCAAATAATGAATATCTTACCGACTATAATAGTGAAGAACCTGATAGTTTTCTAATTTACCTTGATTGTGTTAATTTATATGGATATGCTATGATGCAAAAGCTTCCAGTAGGAGGATTTAGGTTTCTCCTTGAGAATGAAATATTAAATTTTGATGTTATGAGCCTATCATCTGACTCTGATATTGGATTTATATTAGAAGTAGATCTTCATTACCCTGACAACTTACATGATAGCCATGCCGATTTACCATTTGCGCCTGAAAAATTTGTCCCGTTCTGTAGTCGAAATGCTAAACTTATTGCTAGTCTTTTCGATAAACATAGATATGTTATTCACTATATTCATTTAAAGGAATGCTTAAATAATGGTTTACAACTGTTAAAAATATATCGAATATTAGCATTTAACCAAAATAATTTCTTAAAATCATATATTTCCTTAAATACTAGGCTGAGGCAAAATGCAATTTCTGATTTTGAAAGAGATTTTTTTAAAAAGCAAAATAATTCTATATTTGGAAAAACCATAGAAAATAAAAGAAAACAAGTTGATGTTAAGCTCGTAAATATATGGAGAGACAATTCTAATCGAACTAAAAAGTTTTACGGGGCTGAAAAATATGTTAGTGCGCCTAATTTCAATAACTTTTCTGTTATTTCAGAATCTCTCGCGTCAATTCAAATGAATCAAACAAAAATTGTTTTAGATCGTCCAATCTATGTCGGATTCAGTATTTTAGAAATTGCAAAATGTCACTTATATAAATTCCACTATTCAGTAATGAAAAAAAAATATGAAAATAAATTAAAGCTTTGTTATACAGACACTGACAGTCTGTTATATTTAATACAGACAAAGGATTTTTACGAAGACTTAAAAGCACATTTAAAATATTTTGATACAAGCAACTTTGAAAAAAATAGTATATTTAATATACCACAGGTAAATGCTAAAAAACCTGGCTACTTCAAAGATGAGATGGGTGGTGAAATTATTTCAGAATTTGTAGGCTTAGGAGCAAAATTATACTGTATAGATTCGAAAATTTCCACGTTAAAGAAAGCTAAAGGTGTTAAGAAATGCATTACCAAAAAACTGAATATAGAAAAATATAAAAAGGTTTTACTGAACAATGAAATACTCAGAGATGATATGTGTATTATCAGGTCTAAGCATCATAGAATATTTACTCAAAAGATAAATAAAGTAATTTTGTCAAACAGAGATGATAAACGACAAATAATGGATGATAAGATAACAACTTTACCATGGGGTCATTATAAAACAATATTTTAAATAAAAACAAATTATTGATTTTTAAGGATACTATTTATCGCATATATTTGAGCATCTTGTTATAATTTTATGTTCCTAACTTGAATTGCTAGTTTGTAGTTCTTTATAATTATATACCTAATTATTGTATTTACTACTTACTTAAGTGAAATAAATAATTGTTGTAGGTACTAATAAATTATAATAAATAAATATAATTATAGAAATAATGTTTGTTTAACTTTACCCTTACCCATTACGAATCGCAGTCAAAAGGTCCAGACGCCCCCCCACATCAAGCTATCCAAAACAGTCAAATTTTCCCAATCAACCTTGGACCTAATGCTTTAGCAATAGAGTTGAAAATCTATTAAAGAAAATTGACAGATTGCAGTAGCTTGATATGGTAACGTCTGTGCCTATACCCCAAAAAGGAAAAGTAATAAAACAGCTATATTGATATTATTAAGTTTGTTTTTTTTATTTTTTTTAAACATTTCCGCATCATTTTAAATTACTACAATTTTTAACTTAAATATTTACAAAAAATAATTAATGCAATATTCTAAGTATTATAATTACATATTAAAAAATATTTAACTAATAAACACACACTTCCATGTTCACAATTTCAAAACAAACTATTCTTAATACACATTAATTACTGCTTATTACTAATTTTTTTCACTATTTTACCGACTAGATGCTCAGTTTCATCTAAAATATCATCATAATCATCATTCACAAGGTACTGGATGCTTACGTCGGCGCTATCAACAACATCATTGTCAATTTCACAATTTTGTTTAGTGTCTTTAACACATCTGGTTAGATCATATATTTGTATTTTTATTAAATGATGAGGTTTTCCTGTCTCTTTCCGAATGACGTAAGATGAAGGCAGTGTATGAGACTTTCTTATGGTCTTCCTATTGATATTACATTTCTTTCTTTTAATGTCTTTAGTTTCCACTTTCTCCTCTTCCTTTTTTTATTTAAATACTCCTGATGTACTAGTTCTGCTTCAGTGGTGTAAAAAGTTTCCCTGTCTTGCGCATAAAGAAATGGATTTCCAAGAGCGTAGGTGTCGTCTGAACAAAGATTATTCGTTTCCTGTAATAAAATAAAATTATTATAACATACAGTAAATTAAAGATGCTTTAAATAACGATAAATTAAAATGGATGCACACCGCAAAAAAAACATTCTCCACAGGACTGTACGATGGGGAGGCAGACATAATTCTGTAAAAAGGAAAAAGAAAGGTTAATACATAAATTCTAATCACTAAGTATCGTCAAAATTATAAGAATACCTACTTACATTGAAAATATAATTAAATTGTAATTCAGTTGTATAGGTCCTACTTATTGGAACAATAGTAGTAAACTGAACTATGCGCTTGTTTCGGCTGAAGTCGTGGGTGAAATGCTAGTTAAACATACAAAAATTATTAAATGCGCGATGTGTAACACGAGTCATTACCTAGTTCATTTTTATACATACCTATCTTTAGTCTCCTGCGGTGACAAGTTTAGACTTGTCACTGCAGGAACGTTTAGGATAGCTCAAGATAAAGTATACAATATGCATAAATGTTATGTAATAATTAAATTTACTTATTGCAAATCTACTCAAAAAAAATATTTTAATCAATTTACTATCTGATTTTAGGCGTACCTATCACCTCTTGTTTCACTTGCTGGCGTCTATAAAAGGATCTGAACTATACAGTTAACGATAGTGGTAGACTAGGAGCCAATCTGGCTGTTTGGTTGGTCCCGATCTACCACTGATAAATCTTATTATGCCTCAATATATATTATATATATATATATATTTAGAAGGATAGTAGTTTTTGGAAGTAGTAGGCAAGATGAAGTTGATCAAGCAACCCATATCCCTGAATGTGAAAAATATAAATTTTAATGAGTCTAGTTGTCAGATCAGACACAGCGTTTTATTGCCTAATACGATTCGCTGCATAATATGTGGACCCTCGAACTGTGGTAAAACAAATGTTATTATCAGTTTACTGCTGCATGAAAATGGACTTAAATTTAAAAATCTCTATCTTTACTCGAAAACTACTTTCCAGCCAAAATATCGTTTTTTAAGGGAAGTATTAAGAAGAGTACCTCAGATAAAGTTCAATGAGTTTAATGACGACAAAGATGTTATAGCTCCGAATGAAGCTTTAACAAATTCTGTATTTATTTTTGATGATGTTGTGTGTGAAAAGCAAATAAACATTCGTAATTATTTCTCTATGGGAAGACATAAGCAAATTGACTGCTTTTACTTATCGCAAACCTACTCAAAAATTCCGAAACAGTTGCTGCGTGATAACGCTAATTTTCTTATAATATTTAAACAAGATGATGTGAACTTAAAGCATATCTATGACGAACATGTAAATTCTGATCTACTATGGAATCAGTTTAAAGACATTTGTAAAACTGTTTGGAGTAACCCTTATAATTTTCTACTTATTAACAAAGAGTCGCCATTAAACAATGGAAGGTATAGGCAGAATTTTGATATTTTTTTAAACTTTGAATGAAGGTTTTACTTAAATATGAATTACACACATAAATGCCGTCAGTATTACTTCTTTCATAGCTGAATACAGCTGATATTTTTATTAAAAGATGGAAAAAAATATTAAAATAGAATTAGTGAAGTCTGTCGACTCCATAAAGAATAAAATAAAACAAATGAAAAATCAGGAACATACAATAAACTTGTCACTTGATAAAATGTTAAAACCTGTCACAGATCCTCTCAAAACTCTAGTTGATTCTAATAGATTTGCAGATAAAATGAATAAAATTGAAAATACAACTCTAAATAGCTCTGAAGAAATCGAGTCCGATAAAAATAATACAAGTTCATCTACAAAGATCGATGACTATTACGATGCAAATCTAAATTCTATCCAATTCGTTGAAGAAAATGCTAAAAAGGAATCAATAGATCATTCAGAAATGTCATTAGAGGGTGATGATATCTTTGGTATTTATGACGGTGTTAGTATACCATTTGGAATTAGAAGTGAAAACAAAACTTTATTGATGGGTAATTCGCCGGTATCATTTTCTAAAATTGATAGTTTGAATAACGATACTATCATTTTAATTAAAATCGGCGACAAAGCTTACAATTTAACGGCGGGGCTAAAAGAACTTTTACTTCGAAGAAAACCTGATTTAAAGTTAATATCGAGCGAAGATAAACTTGTCTATAAGGATATGTTACATTATACAAATGCGCATAAAAGAGATTTTAATTCGAAAGGTCAAATAAAAGGTGACAAAGGTATAAAATATTGTAAAATAATTAAACCCCTATTTTCTGAATCGTTATACGATGATAAACTTTCTCACGCTAAACTTGGTGGAAACTTACCAACGCTAAAAAAATACAAAAACAACACCGACCTGGTATATTGGGATGATCCTAACGAATTAGTCGAGAGATTGAAACTATTAGTAGCTTCAAGAGATGCTGGCAATACAAACCATGATAATGAAATTTTATCGATAATTGAAGAATTAAAAGAAGCTGGAATAATTAAAGAATAAATAGTCGTAATAATAAGCTCTACATTCAGTATTATACATGAATTCAAGACAAATTAACTGAATTCTGAACATGAGCAAAGCCGACGTGGTAAACGAAATTCATAAAAATGCAAGGGTAAACTTTCCCCGAAGACATGTTATTATGAAAGACATAGACGACCTGTGGCAAGCAGATTTAATTGATATGCAATCAATTTCAAAAGAAAATAAAAATTGTAGATTTATTCTTGCTGTTATTGATACATTTTCAAAGTACGCTTGGGCCTTTCCTCTAAAAACTAAAACCAAAGATGATGTGTGTAACTGTTTCAAAATTGTCCTAGCTAATGGGCGTGTTCCTAAAAATCTGCAAACAGATAATGGAGCAGAGTTTTATAATAATAAATTCCAAAAGCTTATGAAGTCTTATCAAATTAACCACTATTCAACCTTCTCAACAAAAAAGGCTTCGATAGTTGAACGATTTATCAGAACATTGAAGTCTAAACTTTATAAGGAATTTAGTTTAAAAGGAAACTACAATTGGGTAAATAATACCCTTAATGATGTTATTCACAAATACAATCACACTTACCATCGGACAATTGATGAAATCCCCGCTAACGTGGATAACATTAATAAAAAACGAATATTAGAAAGATACTTAAGGTTGGTAAAAAATTATAGTAATAGAAGCAAGTTTAAAGTAGGTGATTATGTGCGTATCAGTAAGTACAAAGGAACATTTGAAAAAGGATATACCCCTAACTGGTCATCAGAAATATTTAAAATTCGAAAAATACAAAATACAACTCCTATCACCTACTTAATTGAAGATACAATCAGAGGTCAGCCTATTTTAGGAGCATTTTATGTGCAAGAGCTTCAAAAGACAAAACATTGCAATGTATATCTAGTCGAGAAAGTTCTTAGAAGAAAAGGAAACAGAGTTTTAGTAAAATGGTTAGGTTTGTCGTCTACTGAAAACAGCTGGATTGATAAATCGAATATAGTATTATAAACAAAAAAATAAAATGAACTCAAAAGTTGATAATTGATGAAGCGTGTACGTATTTATTTTAGCGCTCGATTCAGATTCCTTAGTCTTATGATGTGTATTGGAGAGAGCAGTCTTCTCAATTGGTTAATAAACAATTTACCATTCGAATTACACTTACCCGGATACAATTATTGTGGACCTGGTACAAAATTAATTAAAAGGCTTGCAAATAGAGATAAAGGAATTAATAAATTAGACGAATATTGCAAAGAACACGATATTGCCTATCACAAATCGTCAAAGTTAAAGGATCGTCACAAAGCTGATTTGATTTTGTTAAAAAGGGCAAAAGAGCGAGCAGTCGCCTCGGATGCGAGTGTATGCGAAAAAATCATGTCACGTTTAGTAAGCAAGACAATGTCTGCAAAAATTAAAACCGGCTCTGGCCAAAAAAAAAGCAGCAAAAAGCGCTCTCGGAAAATTACATCGGGAAAAGGGTTAAAAAATAAGTTTAAAAATATTATTAGTAAAACGAAAAGACGCTTTAAAAAATTAAAGCCAAGATGCAATAAAGTGGCGATAGAATTAGCTATGGCGGCAGCCAGAGAATTAGCTGACGATTCATCTATTAAACTTCCTCGGTTTATTCCTATACCGAAAAGCGGTGGTGTATTACCTTTGATTCCTATTTTTGCTGGATTATCAGCGGTGGGAGCGTTAGCAGGCGGTGCAGCTGGTATTGCCAAAACTATAAATGAATTCAAGATAGCTAAAAAGCAATTGGCTGAATCGAAGAGACACAATGAAAAAATGGAAGCTCTTTGCATTGGAAAAGGTTTACACCTTAAACCGCATAAACATGGCCTTGGAATTTTTATATCAAAAGAAAAAAACTAAAATATCGGCTACCCAAACGAGCCTTAACTAACTTTGACATTTTGAAGTATGGAAATAATATTCCTTATTTTCGAGGTGTATTTATGAGAGATGAGCTCCCTAAACAACCTTTTAAAAAAGAGTGCGGAGTTGTAAATTTAGATAGTTCTAAAAATCCAGGTTCTCATTGGGTAGCCTATGCAAAATACAATGATTATATTGAATATTTTGATAGTTATGGAAATCTTAAACCACCAAAGGAGTTGATAAGATACTTAGGTGCTAAAGTACACTATAATTATGATAATATACAACGCGACCACCCTTACAATTGCGGACACCTATGTTTACATTTTTTAAGGAATTTTTGGGGTAGTTTAGGAATAAATTGAACAGGATCTTCTAAAAGTGTTCAGTCTACAAGCATGTCCATAACGGTAACCATCTCTGGAAATAAATCAGAATTAGATACATTTTTTCAACCACCTCTATATTTATCTGGTCAATTTGAGTGTGGTTTGTTATACTTTTCAGTATTAAATTCAATACCAAATGCACGTATTAATAACAACATTATTCCTGTGATCAGAATCGAATGTGATCTTGTACACGGTTCATACTCTAACGGGTTACCAACTCATATAATTCATGAATTTGTATCTAATACTGCTACAGGTCAGCAAATCATAGAAATACCGCGAAACCCTATTTACTTTCCAGTGAACAAAAACACTATTACATCAATATCTATTAAGATAGTTGATCAATTTGGGTTCTGTATTAACTTTAGAGAAGAACATAAAAATATTGAACTACGCCTTCATATAAGAAAAATAAAATGATATCATATTATAAAACCCATGTAGTTACCAAAAAGCGTCCTATTTCTTGTACAACCATTAAGGTGCAAAGACGTAAGAAAAAAGTTATAAAATTAACTAAAGCAAATAAAGATTTTCTTAAAGCCCTAGGTATAAAAGTATGAATATGCTACAGATTACTGAATTACCACACTTCGATACTTCGATCGAAAGTAATGAAGTCCATTCGTACAATCCCTACAACAACAGTTTTAGAGAAAACGATGAAATCAGAATTCCCATACACCAGCAAGACGTATATGTGTTACCATCAGCCAGCTCAATTTACGTCGAAGGGCAAGCAAAGTTCTTCGGTAAAGATGGAAATCCTATTAAGAAAGCTATTACGTTCAGTAACAACCCTGTTATGTTTTTGTTTCAAGATATCAGATACGAAATAAATGGTATAGAAATAGATCGCATTAAAAATTCTGGAATAACATCAACAATAAAGTCATACGTTTCAATGAATGATGGAGAAAATAAAGTCGCTGCCTTGTGGGGTTGGAACATGGATGGATTTAAAAGCGACGGTTATTTCAGTGCTATTGTTCCTCTTAATAAGATTTTAGGATTTGCTGAGGATTACAATAAAATTGTAATAAATTGTAAACATGAACTTATTCTGAATAGAAGTAACTCCAACTTAAACAGTGTTATAGTAACTGACGATGTTACACATTTTCAAATAGATATGCAAAAAGTGCAATGGCGGGTGCCACATATAAAAGTATCAGATCGGGAACGACTGACGCTTCTTAAACATTTAGAAAGAGATAAACCTATTCAGATAGCCTTTAGAAATTGGGATTTATACGAGTATCCTTTGCTCCCTAAAACTACAAAACATTGCTGGTCTGTTAAGACTGCCTCACAATTAGAGAAACCTCGGTATGTAATTTTTTGCTTGCAAACCAGTAGAAAAAATAGTAAAATCAAAGACAGTTCTCTTTTCGATCACTGTGGGGTTACTAACGTAACTTTGTTTTTGAATTCACAATATTATCCTTACGAGCCTTTATGCTTAAATTTTTCCGAGAACAAATACAGTATATTATATGAAATGTATGTGAAATTTCGTCAGTCGTATTACAACTGTCCTGCAGACCCCTTGCTTGACTTAATCGGTTTCAAGGAGAAGGCTCCTCTATTTATCATAGACTGTTCAAGGCAAAACGATAGTTTGAAAACAGGTCCCGTAGATGTGCGTTTGGAGATTGAATGTTCAGCACCAATACCAGATAACACAACTGGATATTGTTTAATTCTTAACGACCGACTTGTGGAATACAAACCTTTGAGTAACATAGTGCGTAGGTTATCATGACCGCCATTGTAGATGTTCAAGGTTTCAAAACAGAATCAAATTATTTTATCATTAAAGAAATTGCTATACTATGTAATAATAAAATTCAGGTGTTTTTAATTACACCACCGTTTCCATATCGCGGTTTGTCGGAGCCAGAAAAACGACAAGTTGGTTGGATTGAACGTAATAGGAAGATATACTGGGGTGAAGGATTTGTGCCTTTCGTAAATTATCTGAACTTGGTTGAAGGTATTTTAAAAGATAAATGTGTTTACACCAAAGGTAGAGAAAAAGTATTATGGTTGAAAGAAATTTCAAATAATAATAATGTAAATAATTTAGAAGATAAAGATTGCCCTAGTTTGATAAGCTTGTACAAAATATATGAAGATTGTCATGATTTGTATAGTTGTATTTATCATGATTCAATATGTGCTTTAAAAAATGTTTTATGTTTAAATAAATGGTGTATAGATAATAAAATTTTGATATAAATATTTTCTTGTTTAATTTTTACGATTACAGTTTCCTATCCCTCCCAAACTCCTAAATGTTAATCTTTATAAGTTGCTAGCAACAACTATACAGCTCCATTATGCTTTTAGAATTATTTGCAGCAAGAAGTAGAGAGCGAGTAAACAGAACATGTCTCAAAACAAATACAGTCCGCGCTATGACATGTATAACACGTATAAAATGCGTGAATTTTCATTTAATCATTATTGGGCAACTATTGATTCGAGGAGAAGGTTAGTGATGGAAATGGCTGACGCTGGATTTTTTTATTGTGGAAATGGTGTAAATGATAAAGCAGCTTGTTTCTCATGTGGAGGTGTTATAGAAGATTGGGAGATTTACGATGATCCTTGGCTGCAGCATGTTCAAAACTTTGCGGATTGCTTTTATTTAAATGCTGTGAAAGGAAAACATTATGTTGACAAGTCAAGATGTCTATTCAAGTATATATAAAGAAACAAAAATATAAAACTATTCGTTAAAATTGATACATCTATAAAAAACAAAAAAGAATAAAAAAAAGAGACTCGTGAAGGATTTGAACCTCCGACCTCCATTTCTCCGAACGTAATCGGGGCGCTCTTACCAAACTGAGCTAACGAGTCTCAACGATACTCCTCTAAAACAATGACCACTATCATCAATACGACGTCATGATTATTCACCCTTTGAACTTTTTCTAAAACCCATATTTGAGAGTGAGGAAGGAGAGCGGTGGTGGTCCAGTTGTAACGGCTGCGACTTACAAGTTGTAGGTCGTGGGTTCGAACCTAGGCTAGCGCTTTACTTTGAGTAAATTATTTCATCACCACAGTTCTCTGTGAGAGGAGACCTTTGTGCCAGTAGTGGAAAAAAAAACAAATTGAAATCTTAAATCGTGACTACTTTGTCCGTATCATAGTATTCATTGTCTACTTTGCTCCTGTTTCTGTTGCGTATACAATCGAAGCAAACAGACATCGCGCATCTGTGTCGCGATCTTAATCACATTTTTTATGACGAATTGACGGTTCTTTTATAGTCTTAAGACGCTGAAAACTTTGCTTGTGCGATGTAGGATTTAATGTTTTTAGTTCATACGACGTGTCATAGATGGTGCTGTAGTACTTTTTACAGAATGCGAACGAATGTGCTTGAATTTTATTAATAGGTGTCTAAAACCGTTACTCTATTGAATTCAGAATATTCAATCTAGAACTGTATTGTAGACCAATACCTAACAACATTCGCTCATCAGTTTAAAAACCGTAGTGGATAAAAAGACATGTGAACTGCTGTGGAGGAAATTACAACGAACCGACAGCAACATTCGCTCATCAGTTTAAAACCGTAGTGGATAAAAATACATATGTGTTATTGGGGCGTTCTGCATAACGCGCTCGAGCGAGAAGCGAGAGCAAGTGATGCAGAACCCCCAATAATACCCTACTTAGGATAAGGGCAGAAGAATGATGATGATGATTGGGACAATGACCGGCTGCCCAAAAGTTTGACCAGAGGCGGCCGTGACCATTAAGTATTCATGTCATACGCAAGAGTCTTTTTCCCAACTGAGATAGCAGTATTTTACACTGCGCAACTGCCCTTCTAACCTGTACAACTTACTGGGTAACAATAACTCTTGGTAACACTGGTTGGCTGACGACTTTCGGTATTATTGCCAAATTTTAACATATAAAACAACCTAAAACATTTAAAAATGTGTCCGTCAGGTGAAATATGGGGGTAGCGGGAAAAGTGTTTTCCACTCCATTTATCCCCAAGGGTGTAGTAAGGGTGATGGAGAGCTTAATTCAAGAGGACAACTTGCGGAATCCTCTTTAGTGTTATGGACAATTATAATGCGCCCACTAATGGCGATATCATTGCAAATTCGTTACAGACGTTCTTTTAGACGTCTTTTACATACTTAATATAAATTCATCTCTTTTTCCTTCGGGGTATGCCGAAAATTTAGTTTACTTTCCCAGGCCCATCTTTGTCTGTGGAACTTAATAAAATAATAGCACTACGCAGTAAAGTTAGCCATTTTTCGACTACCTACATAACTTATCATTAATAACTTAGCTTCAAGTTTCTGCAATAAATTGTAATATTGTAAAACCGTTCTTTAGTTTCAGCCAAACCCGAAAAAGGCTTGAGTTCGTATGTAAAATATATCTGAAATTATTTCGCCAAAGGGAATAATTTAATTGGATAATTCGGCTCTAAAGACACTGTAAATCGTATGTTTGTGTCGTGCAGCCCCTAATTGGATGCTTAGACTGTCTGTGCACTCCTTAAATGGTGATTACGGCATTTATGATACCTTGAATTGGATAATTAGTTGAAATACTGTATAGAATTAGTTCAATTTCATAAGCTCCCTCAAGAGACCTCGCTTGAGGGAGCTTTCGAAATTGTCGGGCTTAATATAAACAGTGACTTGATTTTTGGGGTAATTTTAATCTGTTCTAGAACATAAAAATAAAAGAAACCGCCATTTGCTTATTTTTGTGCCGTTTGTCGACCTATGTTCCAAATGTGCAATGTGCAGGAAATCATCCCTAATACATCCATACTAGAGGAACGTGTAACTAAAATGCGACCTTCCTCGGAGACATCATCTGCCTAGCCTTTTCCCAACTATGTTGGGGTCCAGGGGGCTGCTTCCAGTCTAACCGGATGCAGCTGAATACCGATTTCGAAATGTTCACAAAAAATCTGTTATGTAATCATAACACAAATTGCCCGGAATAGTGAATAAAACAGCGCTGGGATTAATCTCAATGTTGTAGGCACAATGATTTATTACGTGAACAATAAAATATGCAAAAGCAAAAAGCCGGCCACTGCAACTAATTGCCAGCACTCGTGATTAAGCAACCTTAATGAGTGGTCCAAGTTATAGCGGACCTACAGCTTCTTGAGTACGTAAAAAGGAGTTCTTAATTGATTAACGCTTTAAAAAAGTCCTGCCATTCAAAGTTTCATAGTTTTCATGAATAGCTTGCTTTAGCTGAGCATACAGAACATTACAACGTGATTATATTAAATCAAAACATTTACTCGCATGGGGCATGCCAAAATTACATTGCTTTAGTGAAGCTTTCAATAGGCTGCCCACAGCCTATTCAAATTCATAAGCACTGATAGCATCTTTTTTACGCCTTATTGATACTTTTGTTATCTTTAAGACGACCCATAGTTATTATGACCATCGAGCCACGCAGCTTGGAAAATCAAGACCCTTCTTTATTTACTTACGTTTATGGGCTATAAAATCTAGTCCCGCCCCTGAAAAACTCCATAAAACTTACTTGGAAGTAAATAGGCCTCGCCCGCAATTAAAAATAACGTGGTTCGTTAGCCCAGTGTCGTAAAATTATCGTGTTTTTAATTAGATCGCAAACTTTCTAGTGGAACTGAAGTTTACGAGCCGACCCGTTGATTAGAGTTTAGTAGGGACCTCGGGGTGTACGCCGGATGGTATGCGGTGGCCAGACAATAGAATAGGATCCAAGTTGGTTTTAACTGCTGCTTACCTGTGCTAGTAAGACATTATATTGGTTCTAAAAATCTTAAGCAACAGTCAAAAAATAAAAAAATATATAATAAAACTTTTACGACTTCGTACTTCAGAAAAAAGTGGCAACTGCTTGGACCCCTTCAATTACAATATAAGTTTGTCCGACCTCTCGTTCTTAACCGTCATCATAATTATAATTTAGCGATGGATTTTTGGACGATGGCCAATAATTCGGTGACCGGAAAGTTTAATCTTTGCGTGATACAAGTACTTGACTGGGGATTATTGAAGAAGGAAACTTGCGGATACTTTAATTTAACACAAGCAGCTGCTTGAACAAAGCTGAGAAACATGTCAAAAAATTGTCCAGAAAATATTAGAATGATGTAGACTAAATAGAGCTGTCACTTATGGAGCTAGCCAAGTTGTATATGAAAATAGCATATACAACTTGGCAAATATGGGATGATAGACCCATCCGACACATAATAGAGTGTGCTGCTGTCCAGAACATAAAAATAGCATTAGTGTAATGCTGCTGTTGACGTGGCCACCTACGAAACGAAGAAGAAATTTAAGCCTGGATCAAGTTACCTCTGCTTGTCCCCTGCACCGTTTAAATGCAGCACTCGCAGCGAGCACCACTTGGAACTAATTCAAAAAGGCGACCGCTCACCGGACCTGAACTTATGTTAGTCTTGTCTGGTTTGGCGCTCGTTTTGTTTGGGGACCGCACTCTGTGTGGTGGACATTATTGTATTGTATTTTAGTACTAGCTGCTTGCCAAGTGCTGAGCTTTTGCATAAAGTAACTGACCATAACCTTTGTCGGGAGGTATTTAGTGGCATTGACAATAACGATGCAGTCGCCAAATTTACTCTGGCCCGAGACCAAAAGTTTGCGGATGTAGCAAATCCTCTTTTTTCGTAAGACTCAAGAGTTACTGCTAAGTATGAAGTCCTGGGTTTGTCGGGCTAAGTGGTTTTGGGGTTTCTCCATCAGAAGTATGTCATTAAAAACCTGAAGCTTTGACTTGCGCCTGGTTGAGTGCAATAGGCTGACCCCCTATTCAAAGGTACATAAATATAACTGGCGACATCTGGGTGAACTATAAGTACACCACTGCCTTATCCCTCGGGTATACCCAGCTCTGGTATTCATCAATGGTAGATGAATACAGAAACTAGAAGAAAATAAATTGTTCGTATGACTCCAGAAAATGACAATGTGGGCGATCCAATTAATTTCCGAGAGAAAAGAAGACACCGCAGCAAAATATGATCAATCAGTTTCAAAGGATATATTCAATATTTTTTCAGCAGAAAACAGCCATGACGTATCACGTAACATAAAAACTGTAAAGTAAAACAATGGTTTGGTGCATAAAAAGCTGCGTGGTCGCGGAGCCTGCGCTGCAGTGACCCACTTCTCCCAGTTTGTTTTTAATACCCGCGGCGATGTGCATTTAAATACAATTTACGCGTATCCGATACATAAATTGTTATATGAACAGAGATAAAAGCCATCTCGTTGGATAACGAATGCAATTAAAAAGTTCATTTAAGTTTTCAATTCCACGCAGTGTCGTTATTAGTTACAAAAAAGTAATTTAATCTGTACCATTCCGCGCTTTTAAAGTCTGTTTAACTGATTGTACACAATGTGCTATTCGACTTCAAAATACAATAAATGTATCGTATCCATGGCACCCTTCTCCAATCCATTTGACAGAGAAGATGAATCTACAACATTGACAGACAGAATAAATCATAATAGATGGGAATCATATGGGGTGGATGGACTTAGGGAAGCTATTAAGCAGTCCACTATAGATAAAGATCAATACAACAGCGGAAATAAAACAGGACTTCAGCTTGAACCAAGACTCTCTTGCAATCTTTTAACTTAATGTGTAACCCAGTGACGCACACTTAGTTCTCAAGTATGCCTCTCTGACCTAGACTGAAGTTTAAAAGCTTCTTTGATGCAAAAGATATCCAAGATCCCCAGATAAGAATAAGATAGATTAAACATCAAGTTGGAAACTGCTAAGAAATGAACTCGGCAGCTCTGCTGTATCGTAACATGTTTTATGAGCAATATTTTCTGCTCGCAGTCTGTTTAGTATTCCGCTGTAGAGTTGTCCGGATCAAAAATTCCGATCCGGACAGAATAGTGTGTTGGATGCATTATGTATGTAGGCCGGTAGCAGGTTTTGATTCATTTTTCTGTAATAGAAAATTGTATAGTATACTCCATTATATTTCTGGTCCCTTAACTTTAGACGTGGTGTGGGTTACAATCTCTTTGTGAAATTCCTTCTAATATTCAAGTTTTTACTGAAGTTTCATAAGCTTTTATGAAAGTGGTATCTCTAATAAAATAAGAAAGACCATTTTCATAATGAAACGAGTGCGATGTTGCTGGCATTTTTACTTTGAACATCCCTCAATGTAATTATTTCTCGATGATTAAAGTCTTATGTTTTACAAAATACTTTTTAATAATTCACCTTTATTTCATCTAACTATTCTTTTGAACAACGAAGTTAATCCTTACTTTATAATACTGCAACATTTTAATTAAGTCTGGTTTAAACTTGGGGTAAACTTGACATCTGAGGTAAATCCGTTGACATTCGGTAATCTACCGTAGCCTGTCACAGTTATATCAAGAACAGTGACATTAATAAGAATTCCAGTTGATTCACTACGTACTGATGAAACACTCTCGGGATCTAATTACCGTGGCTGGCCAACTTTGGGATGCGAGAGTGCAAGTTTACGTAAAACGTCCATCTGCAATAGCGCGTTGGAATCACGCCAACGCGTCCTGTCTTTCAGCAATATGTAACAAAATGATGAAACAAAACGAAAAATCCACTCTGCCGCCAATTTTCTTTCTAAAATGCACCGAACGCCACGTCCATCAGTGACCTGGCACAAATTGACCTTTCAGCGTAGGTCCTCGTCCTGTCCGGAACAAACTCGGTTACATATCAATTTGTACTGATTCTGCTTCAATTAGATAATCTCGTTTCGTATTTCCCAAGTAATGTTATTGCATTATGGTAATGACTAAAACGCGCCTTTGTGTCGGTTTGGGAGTCAGACGAAAATGCTCGGATTCAAAAGCCAAATCATATTAGAGCGAGTGCAATTTGGTACACTTCTAATTATCTACTAAATTCAAGATTGATAATTTGATATTCAACCGCAGCTGGTTAGACTGAAAGGCTTGGTTAGTTAGATTCTATTGTAATTTCGAAGATAAGATTATATTTATGTTATTTTCCATTTTTTTGGATGAATTCGGTATTTACCTTTATAAGTATTCAATACCAATTATCAAACAATTTGTAATTCCTTGAAAATATTCTCCAACTTATCAAAATAGCGTCAGCACACATCGACCACACCCAAGCGTTCCACCAGATAGAAGTGCATTGCCCTTAGAATGGGGATGGGATGCATCTGTATTTACAGGTCCACCTGTAGCCGGGAATGGCCGGGTCGCGGGTCACCGGCCCAGTTCCGCGTCCTACTTCCCGGCAACCCGGCTGCGCAACAAGTGACGTGTCATTATGTAATGTCGAACGGTGTACTGAGATGATATTGTCGTCACACACGTCGATGGCTCTTAATCAATGCGTTCGCTGATTAAGACGATGGGTTAGTGAATTGATTTGGCTTTGATGATACAGGTTTGTTTGTGCGTTTGAGGTGGAGATGGTAATGAATAGATATCTATTCAATGGTTTTCTGCTACTCACAGCTAAAAGGAAAATACTACATCTTAAATTCTTAAGAGTGTTTGAAGGTAATGGCCTCAGCTTCGTTTACGATTTTGAGAAACTGTTATTCTGATACTTTCTAAAGAACTTCTAACTTAACTTAACCAAAAAAAAAACTTCAGTGGACGTCAAGTAATATACAGGGTGTATTTCACCTCATCACAAAGCCGTTAACCAAGCATTCTGTATATCAAACTAAGTAACTTTCCGCAAAAAAAATTGCTGGGAAACCACTTTTTTTTTTGAGGTTATAAATCATGTGTTGTGGTATAACTCAATGTAACGCACTCAAAATATTGTGCGGATGGATGGATTGAATAGTACGGAGGTCGTAGAGATATTTAAAGTAAAAATCATGCCATAAAAAGTGGTATTTAAAAAAAACCTTGTAATAATCTTGTAACTTTGACCCCCTATATCTCCGTAACTAGGAGGTTCCCAGGTATAGTGTAGAACTAAAAAATGATCAGAATGACGAGGAGAACAAGTGCCTTTCGTATTCGTTAAGAGGTGTTTTACACCCTTTATAACCCAATTGAATTAAAAAACCTAACGCAGTCAAAACTCGAAATGTAGTAGGTATTTGATACATTCATAAAGCTCTAATTTTTTACGCCTTTGTGAATCTTTTTTGTTTCACAAAGTGTGACATGGGTCTCGCGGTCCACGGAGCAATCTTTTGAAAGGAGATTATAACAAACGAGCGTTCCTCGTGGATTATCGTGCTCTATTTATTTAACATAATTAGGGCTATCGTTGAGAGAGAATAATGTACTGAAAATAAAGTAATGCCACCATTTAACGTCGTCATTAACATAAATAAGACTGCTCAGAATTTATATTTCATCGTTAGTGTCGAAAAATATTACGAGGCTGCCGTACTGCTGTGCTGAGCTATTACACCGATAGATGTATAGGCTTTTATCGATTCATCGAAGCGTTGCGCGAATCGTTTAGTGAAACTACGTACCTATACTGAGTATCTACCAACACAACCTTTTAAAAGAAATAACTGTTACATAACAGCCTTTTAAAAGAAGAGCTTTTACATTTCATCATTTCAGTCGCCATACCATTACCTCGCCACTTGGCACTACATTAACTGATCGACACCTGAGTCAGCGAAAACAATTGATGGCCTAAAGTCAAGGTCAAAGCTTTTAACTCCATGATATCAAAGGCTATAAAGGGCTACCCAACTTAGTGAATGGGATGCGATCAGGCCCCTAGCAGACCCTGAAACAATTTAAAGGGCTACGGACGGGAACCAATATTTGCTCAGCGAGATTGGTAGATTTGCCGCGTTTGATATTTGCTGCAAATAAACTTGGTGTGAAATTGTCTGGTTTGGGGTTTTGCAATTTCGTGTTTTTTCAGAACTTGTTGCTAGCTTTTTTTCGGGGCGTTCTTTAAAATCAATAATATGTACAATTTATAAAATTGAGTTAACGAAGTCTTGTCTTTTTGAGCTGCTGTCTCCTTGTCCTGGAAGCTTTTGATATATATTCTTCTGAAAAAGAAAAATAAAGTAACATGTGGAATTATTGCTAGCAATAACAGGGATAAACGGTTCATAAATCTCGTGAAGCTGTTATTACTTATCAGTTTGCCAAATCTATAGGACATACATATTAACTTAATGGCAATAATGTACACTGGAGTTTCAATGTTGGATGTTGGCACAGGTTCTTATGTAGATGGATTCTGACATCTGGAGAGAGAATTAAGTTTGGGCAACAACAAAATTTTTGCTTCCAAGAACGTGTGTGGCTAAAATCTGAAATTCCTTCTTCAAAACAAAATCGTATCAGTTGTTTTCTTTGCACAAGAGCAATTCTGTCGACCTTCGCCTCGAGTTCAGAAAGTGGTAATAAATGTGCGGTAGTCGTAAAAAAACTTTGTCATCGTATATTAAAAGGACGTCGATTTTATTGTAAGTCGAGTTCGTGACTCAGTTTTTTGATCGGGGACTTAGGTTTAGTTAAACTTAGGCTGAAACGTAGCCTATTTGCATAATTTTTAAATATCCAGTTTAATCTCTTTTTTTGGAATAAGTATCGGTTTTTTGTTACTGTTTCTTGTTTGCATGTTTGTGCATGAAATATGTATATCTCCATTCCACATGCGCTGCAAAACATCAAATTCCAAGTTCCACATATTGGAGTGACCTAAATGGCCAAACACCTGCAGAGTGCAGACAACTTTCTTTAGCATTAAAGATAGCTGGGAGTAAAGGAACAAGGTTCAGGGGTGAGAAACAATTGAAGAACCTTTGGCAAAGCCAGGTATGAACTAGTACAGTCAAATAGACGTGTAACCTATAATAACTACGTTATAGTGATCATCCTAAGTGCCATCCAAGTACAAGTTACCAAAAGCACTTACAATAATTTTGGAATTGGTTCCAGACGAAGGAATCCCAAAGAAACTTCTGTGTTGTTTGCTTCGTACTCAAGTTCTGAATATTGGAAAGTTAGGACTGATCTCACTTCTTATTTGGTCTTTGAATAATTCATTGTTGGTTGGAACGATTTGTATGTGTTTGTTTGTTTTACAGAAATTTTTGCAGGTAAGTAAGTATGTTCGTTTGAAACAAAGGCGCTGGAATTAAAACTGTTATATTATAGGTTTCTATTTCTACTCAATCTACTTCGCAAAATTGATCGTCCTTATTGGCTTACGTAAGACAAGTTGTAAATCATCTAACCTTTATTGAGGAGGTCAGTAAGAAAACTTGACGTACACCCTAATTGATTCCTGTCTTGATTTACGCCACTCAGTAACAAGCAACGTTCTTACGAAACAACCAATTTCTAACTTGTTTGTTGTTCACGAAGTACTCACAAGTCTTTGATGATTTTGTAGAAATATTTGTAGGCTTTGTTGAAAAGATAGAACTCGATAGTTGTTTATCTGAAACTTTCTTCGGTAAGTTGTTTTTAACCGGCTTCTAAAAAAGGAGGAGGTTCTCAATTCGGATGTTTCTTTTTCTTTATTGTTGTAAACGCATAACTCCGTCGCTTACCAACCGATTTGAAAAATTCTTTTTTTTGTTGGAATGGATTAGTCACTAAACTATGGGACCATTCGGAAAGTATATGGTGGAATCTTGGTGAAATCGAGGGAACTCTTCAAATTTTATAGGATAACGTACAGCGATTTTGGTATTTTCTGCAACAAGTGAAGCATTTGCGTTCAATAAGAACCATTTTACCATCAGATCTGATGATGAAGCCAAGAGTCGGGCACCGGAACTCCATAATGAAACAATGTATCCTAGTCGTGTTTGGGCTTGTTGTAATTGTAACGGTATGCACTTTCCATGTGTACACTTGAGTATTT
Organism: Xestia c-nigrum; assembly: GCA_916618015.1. Classification (NCBI taxonomy): domain Eukaryota; kingdom Metazoa; phylum Arthropoda; class Insecta; order Lepidoptera; family Noctuidae; genus Xestia; species Xestia c-nigrum. Next base: position 25,129,938 of record OU745252.1, on the reverse strand, counting down.
AAAAAAAAATAGAAAACTTTTTCTTTTTAACCGACTTCCTTTCTTCTTTTCAATTCGTCGGAGCCTTTTTTGATGTTCCCCGATTACTCGAAGATGGCTAGACCGATTTGGATTATTTTTATTTTGTTTGAAAGGGTACACTTCACAGGTAGTCCCAAAATCATCAAATCAGGATCTGATGATGGGATTCTGGAGAAATAGAGAGAACTTTTCTTTTATAGGCCCTATAAAGCGGTTTGGGTAGTTTTCGAAAGAAAACTTGCTCGGAGTGGTCCCACTTCAATTTGGTGAAGATCTGATGAAGAAATTCGGAGATAGGCAACGGAACTCCGCAAAAAAATAATGATAGCAAATGAAATATCATGCCTATCTATATTTTACACCGGTTCATAATATAACATTTTTTAAAAGATAGGGAACAAATAGTTGAAATTGAATATTTTGATAAAAACAGTAATGAAATAATCAAAATAAGATCGGACAGGAAAACAGTTAACGCATCTATTCCACAGGGTAGCGTAATAGGTTGCCTTTTGTTTCTTATTTACATTAACGACCTCCCTAAATCTATTAACGAGCCTTGTGTATTATTTGCCGACGACATCTCTCTCCTTACCTCATGCCGAACCGACGAAAATATAAACGCCAAATTAAATTCTCTTCTTTCTACAGCTGCAAAATGGATGGATGATCATAATCTAGAAATCAATTTCACAAAAACCAAACTAATCACGTTTCATCCACATCAGAAATCCCCTTTAAAACTAAATTTTATGTTCAATAACCAAAAACTAGAACAGGTGAATGAATTTACTCTTCTCGGTTTGTCTATAGATACCCACATAAATTGGAAATCCCATATACAAAAAATACGGGCAAAATTATCAAAATTTTCATACGCCTTGCGCGAAATTAAAAAAACCACTAACCTGCAAACTGCACTTGTTACCTACTATGCATATGCCCAAGCATGGCTCAGCTATGGGGTCATGCTCTGGGGTAACAGTACAGACTCACAAACCATATTTATTTTACAAAAGAAGTTAATTCGAATAATTACAAACATAGAACAAACAGATAGCTGCAAACCGCACTTCCTAAAACATAAAATACTCACACTTCCCTGTTTATATATTTTAGAATTATGTAAATTCGTCAAAAACCATCAAGACTTCTACACTACTTGCGAAGAGACACAAAATAGATACATCTTTAGACACAACAAAAACAAAATAAATAAACCTCAGTCCCGAATCAAAATGCACTCAACCAGCCCTTTAATTATGTCCATCAAAATTTACAACAAATTACCCAATAATATTAGAGAAGAAAACAAAACAAATGTATTTATTAATAAATTGAAAAGATTTCTAGAATCAAAGGCATACTACACCGTAAAGGAGTTTTTAGATGATAAAATTTAAAAATAAAAATAAAATACCCTTTCTAATTATTATAAAATAAAATATTTACATAAGATATTAAATTAAATATTGGTTATAATTTCATAATTTATTAAAATAAGAATAATAATTTTTAATTAAAAATTTCATAATTCTATGTATACAATTCAATTAAATTACATACTAAATGAAAGGCATAATATATAATGAATATTATTTGATTAAATCGTAACTCAGCCCCCTTCCTCTCTCCTAATCTTTGCGTGCCCGACAGGGTCCATATTTGATCTTGTACCATTTAAATTTTTACCATTTATGTAACATATGGAATGCAATAAAGAATTGAGTATTGAGTATTGAGTATTGAACATCACGCCTGTACGCTGTGTAGGGGTAAGTGCATGTGAACCACTTATCAGTGAAACATAAAAACTTTTTGCAAAAAATAAAACCGACTTCTCAAAACGCAAAAAAGTGAAAAATAACTTTAGCTTCAGAAGTCGGTGGACTTTTTTGTGTTTTAAGAAGTCGGTTTTATTTTTTGCAATTTTTTTTTACCATTTCTTTTTCAAAAGAGCCATTTTCTTCAGATGAGACCTTTTTTTAATACTGTAGAAAAAGCGCTTGTTGCACTTCAGAAGGTTACGAACATAGTTCCTGAAAATTCCACAGATCATTTTGATTGCGTTCATTGATGCCACAGCACATCTGCATCGGCGTTTCGGATAGAGTCACGTATGATAATAAGTGTAACGTGTCTATAGTAGCGACATTGAATAATGAGGCTCTGATAACCGACAAATATTATATACCCAGTATTCTAGCCTATACTCAACTTCACGAGCCAGGATTTTCAGTCCGACTGAAAGTATAAATTCCTTTTTTGAATAGGGTAAATGCACAATATTATATTGTAAGCGACCAAAGACAAGCATTTCTAGCACGATACTTCTTGTTACCTAACTAATTTGTAAGAAATGAAGTACCAGCAGTCCAGCAACAATTTTTCTTATCGCAAAGCAACGTCAGTATAGCGTGTTACCTGCTTTTCGTGTTTAACCTCCAGATACTATCCAAGCTAGTCTCTGGTTTACAACTTAGATTAAAACCTCGCGTGCCACATGTAAGCTGGCAGTTTAAAGTTTCCCCGCCCTTTTATCAAGTTTTTGAATGGCGTTTTCTGGGTGTTGCCTTCTTTGAAAATGTAATTTATTGCTGTGGAAGTTCGGGCTCATTGTTGATGAAGTTTTGTGTGTAGGTGTTTAAGCGTCAGCTGAGCTGAGTTTAACACTGTTTTTTTATAAAGGTTTATTAATCAGCGTCCAATTTGAAAGTTTTAAGAGATTAATAGGCAAGTTGACTAAATTAGAACAATTTGATTAAAGAACACCGGTCACAAGGCGAACAAATTTTTGTTGAAATTTTATTTTAGCGTCTGCCCATGAAAATTATGTAAAAGTATAGAGTTTGAATTCCTGAAGAGTTTTGTCTTAAGTCATATTTTTCTAGGAAGTCAGGAAATAAAGATATTTCAGTTTGAAGTTTTAGAGGTTATATCTTGTTAACAACAGATTATTCGAAAAATAAATCTAAAAATACCTACTTATCACTTTAAATATCATTAATATAAATGCAATTATTCACAACTAGCTGCGCCACGCGAAGTTTAGAAGAATATAAGTTTAAGGACTCCGTATTCAGAATATTAAGTCCAACAGACGTCCGTAGGTCTGCCACATGACTCACATGGTCACATGAGACATAATTAGGTACTTTACCTACTTAAATAAATGATCAGAAGAATATTTATTTAATTACCTTAGTCAACTATCTACAGGGCAGTTGGTTAGAGATATATTTTGATAAATAAGTCGCCAACCCGTCTTGAGCAAGCGTGGAGATCAATGTTCGTGCCTTCTCTGTTGAGAAAAGGCCTTTGCCCTGCAGTGGGACAGTAATAGGCTGGTATTATTATTATTATTTTTCATGGTGAATACTAAACTTACTTTTAAAATCAATTCTGTGAAAGTAGAGAGAAAATGGGATATGTGTTATGCTTAGTCATTTAAAAAATAAAACAATTCTGTTAAAACCATAAAGTAATTTATTCTGTCAATTCTTATTATTGCCTACCCTAGCTCTAAATCACAGCCTGCATTCGATTCTTCATTAATCTGATCAGGTTTTTGACGGTGCCTTGAGGAATTCTGTCCCACCCGTCTGTTAACGCGGCCTTCAATGCTTTTATTAATCAATCATTTCATTTTCAGGCATCTTAAGGCCCATAGATAAGATACACAACATTACATTCCAACTTAGAAATATACTAATACATATAAAATATAACTTATAAACTATGAACACATGAAGTGACGGCGTCGTGTCACGTAGCCTGCCGCGAAAACGTCGGTAGACAACAACCTTCGGCCAAAACTCTTCCTTGAGAAACTTGTCGAGAAATTGTGTCGGAACTCGCAAACGACTTGAAGTTGGTGTTGTGACGCGACTCCAACTTCTCGACCCTCAAGGTCCAGCAGGTCTTCATCTTCATGTACTCTACGACCTACTCAACCTTCGTGGAGTGATGCAGTCGGGACACATAAAGCAACGTCGTAGTTGGTATTGCTGGACGCAGCAGCATATTTGGTACTGACAGTCCAGTACCGCTTTGATTGCGACAAGTAGGCTTTTTCTTCTTCTTCTGAACTAAGGTGAAGCCGTCCTCATCACACTTCTGCTTGGCTGGACAGCGCTGTACCGGATTCCTCGGAAGGGTATCACAGCAACGGTTCTACTTTCCCCCTTTCTGCTGCTTAGATTGTTTTGCAGCTGAATCTTTTTATGGTTGAAGGGACTGAATTTCTGCCCAGGACCCTTCTCTTGAGCTCGTCCCATAAGCGTTCGATATCAGTCCATATCTGGACTCGACCAGTCCATCGCCCGTATGTATATTCACTTCATTCAGGAACTTTCAAATGATACGCGCCGTGTGACATCTTCGGCCCCTTCAGGCGCGAAAGCAAGCGTGGTTTTTTCCTCTAAAGAGATACCAGCCCATTATACTACGTACAATACAATACACACTTTATTATTATTCTATGTACCTATTATTGAAAAGACAATTCGTGACACAATACAATGATGTATGTGATGGAAGGCCATAACTCTATTTAAGGCTTTTCACGGCCGATAAGGCCTCAAATGAAGATGCGGATTTCAACAAGTATGCAAACTATTCATAGAAAACATCGTTTTTGAAGCCAAACGCCCTTCTATCTAAGTGTATCTGGTGGCTACGGGCGACTTATACAGAATTTCTTGCTGAATTCGAATCAATGTTTAACTGAGATTTGGCAAAAATGTTAGTTACGGCCTTTCACCGTATGACGGTACAGCGCATGTCATTAAGCAGGTTGACAAATAAAATGTCATGTTTTTTTTTTGTTGGAGATGACATTAAAGGTGGACACACACTTTTCAATAATAAAATAAAAAAAACAAGAAATGTTTTTTCTCATACGTATGACGTCATCTATTCGTACGATTCGACGCGGTTAAGTGTGCTAGGTTTTATAATATTTCATACAAGTTATTCTAAAATTCGATTCTTTCGGCGCGGTCGATTGTTTCGACGCGAATAAGTGTGCGTTCACCTTAAAAGTATATCTTAGCCAAAAGCCATGAAGTCAATCCAGGAAGAAAAAAAGTAAGTCATGATTATTTTTCTCATTCATCATTATTCTAGTCAATTGAGCTCATAATAATGAGGAATTTTTTAGAGACTTCGTTAGACCTTAAGTTTGATTTGATAAATCTTAGTAAATTATTTCGTAGGTATCTACTCGTATCACGGTGACATACGTAGACGCTCAATAATTTCATCAACAATTGTCTCGCCCGGGTTCTTTATACCTGCAAATGAATTTTATTTTAATCAATTAAATATCATAAAAAAACGAACATTTACGTACTTAATGTATTTTACGTTTTAAAATATATAAAATTCTATATATTCTATATACATATCACGACAGAGAATCACTGGTGAGGAGCAGTCCTCAAATATTGGCGCCATTCGCCGCCATACTTAATGTCTTGCAGTCTATAACCATCACATCGCCGTGCGATGTGATTCTTCATTGTTGGTAGATAGGTAGATGGGTAGTTGAAATCACACACCACATTTTACTCAAACTCCAAACGTTTATTTCTAAGAAACCATTTAGGTACAGGCACAATAAACATTCTGAGTCAAGCAGCCCGTTCGCATATTGTTAATAAGGAGAAGAACGGACAAAGAAACTCCTTACACATTGTTCAACCAATATTACATTTCTCATTTACACCAGCTTGTAATGTTCACTTGAATAGCCATTATTCTTTTCTTAATAATTCAATTGTTTTACTCAACGAGACACTGAGTCTTCAACGCGTCTTTTAGAGTGACCGGAAGTTGCTCACTCACTCAGTACAGTAATTCATTACATCGTAAGGTCATTAAAACTTACAAACAATATCAGAATACTTCACACTTAATTATTGTAATAATTAAACAATACTAATATTCACAAATGCAAAGGTATTATTAAGTTTAAGCTTAATTACTAGCTCAATTCCTTTTTACACTTGTTATTAAACCATTTCCGACAAAACGGAAGACACGTCAAATTAATACAAAGAATAAGTCTTCCACTAATAGATTGCTTTGTAAATAATCTTGTTACTTATTTTGGTTTGTAGCTAGTTTCAGTAAAACTGATTTAGTTATAGTTTAGAATTATAAATTGACTTATTGACCATTAAAATTGTACTTAGCGCGTTTGTATGGCGACATCCACCACATGGTGAGTGTTGCCATACAATCAAAGAAACCGTAGTCCACGAACGAGCTATGACAAATTGATAAAATCCCAATAGTTATAAAATATTAGCTATCTTAATTTTAACTGTAGTTCTAGCTAAACTTGTTTAATTAATCTCTTAAATTGTCACTCGAAGATCTATTTAAGTCTTAGTTAATACAAATGCCAATAGATGGCGCTTAACCCTTCTGTCAATCGAATAATGATTTTTGTAAATAATTGTTAATGCCAACTGCCAAAGCAGAGATGGCAGGTTCATCAATATTACAATGGAATAAATCTTAGCAGATAGAGACTCCTGCGGTGACATATAAAACCACAATAAACGTTTGTTTTGGCGTCTTCAATGACGTCACCCCGTGGCACATGACAACAAAATTAATATCATCAAATTAATACCACACAATCTTCTGTGTGACATCTGTTGCTTTATTGCCGTCGGCTTTGCTAAATTCTGATTCCATAGCGATGTGTGTTATCAAAAATAGCTTAAAAGAGAATAAAAGCTCTCTTGAATCCATATGTCAACAACGATGAACAATGGCGTCATAGGGCTACCAGCTCCCAAAAATATTTTCCCCTGAAGTTAAAGTAAAATCGCCACAGTAACTTGCGAATTCTCCTAAAAAAAAAATCTTAATGTTTTGTTTGTTTCGTTATTCGTTATGGAAGTATAAATAATTTAAATTAAATTGAAGAGCCCCTAAAAATCCCAACGCTCTTATTTACTACCCACGTTTTGGAGGAATACTAAAAGTTGAATGGCGTTTGCCACCGCGTGCGTGATGTAATACTTTCTGCCTGGTGTCTTGCGACAGTTTCGACTGTATGCCTAATTTTGGTGAATAAGTTTTTATAATAAAAAAAATAGTGAGTTTTTTGTTATCTCCATATCATGATCCATAACTAAAATTAAACTCAATTCGATTTATTTGTAGTGGACACAAGCCTATTGTACGTTGTTTCTAATCGAAATAACGGTTAGAAACTAGAATTGATAAATAATTCAAGGCTGAAAACATCCAGGTTTTTTAAGCCTGAAATATTATACACTAAATTAAAACCTGAAAGCTATTAGAAGCCTGAATTATGTATCACTTAATTCTAGTTCTAAAAGTTCTTCCATTGACCTAATCCATGAAATATAGAAATGTGTTTCAGAACCGGAATATACGGTTACCATGGCGTGTTTGTCTTTTTGCCATGGATGTGGCGTGACTCACAGCTTTGAAGGTCATGGTCGAAACTGCCTCAATATTCTGCGTTATAACTGTCTAAATATTATTTGAAAGATGGCATTCAATTGTAAATTATATTTTTTTGTGAAAGTTCCTAAACTACTTTAATATCAAATTGTAAGCTATAAAAAGATCACGATGTCGTCATTAAATCTTTGCCATTCTTTTGAATTGAAATCCCGACTTATGAGTGTTGCGTAATACAACTGTTTGTTTAATATCTGAAACAAATCCTGCGCCAAAATATGTCTTAAATATTATCCCGCAATGGCACTGTAGGGAGTCACTTGCTTGAATACAAATTATGAATTCATATTTTAGTGACATTTGCCTATCCATCACTCTGCGGTTTTCTATTAAATTATGGATAATACCGTGAACGTCCAAACGATTATAGCTTAATTGGCAATTATCAATTATTCACGCAGGCAGTCAGAGACAGTCTTGTAATTACGTAAGACTATGTATTATGTCGCACATATTCTATATTGTTAGTGCGTATTATGTCACAAAATAACAGCACAAGCAAACATACTTTTGGACATAATAGCTAGCACCAACTTTCTTGTCGTAACACAGGCTACCATTAGTCCCAAGGTCAAGGTCGCGCCGTTTCCAGGCAACGTACTGACAACAAAGCTTTTCTCACTGTAATTTAATATTATTAATGGTTGTTCAACATGGATTTGGCATTAAAATGTTATTAGGTGTAGTAATCGCTCGTTTAATGTAAATAACTAAGAAAGAGGGGTATTGTTGGGTGTCCCATGCTGGGCGCCATTAAGAATTCTGTTTTTCTGATTATTGTTATCGGAAATGTTGCAATTGGACTTTATTCGCGTAATTATTGAAACATTAGTGTAATTATCACTGTGTAAAGTGAGATTGTCCATGATACAGCGGAGTTGTTTGTAGTCCCACGGTGGGTGCCATTAGGCGTTTACACGGTTATTGTTTCTGATAATGTCTAAATGAATTATGCAAAAGCTCCGCGCAGATTTAGACTGATTTACATGTTGGAATTTTATGAATGTTTCATCTTGTTTACCACGTTTATGAAACTGAAAACAAGGTGATATTGTTGTTATTATAAATATTATTATAATTTTGAGTACAATGACAGACTAGGCCATCATTATGAACGGTATATCTTTCCTTTTTCCTAGGAATCTCCACGCTGTCCGGATGTGGGTCCCCAGACCAGCTGGACCGGCTGCCGGAGCTGCCGGCGGCGGAGGAGAAGAGGCTACGTCGCGCCGCTCAGGTGCTGCAGCAAAGGCTGGTGCTGCGCCAGTGGCTGGCCACACATAGGCTGCAGCACACGTATACCAAGTACGTAAGAGTAGTTTAATAGGTGAAGAGGATGAATTACTGTCATGGGTTAATTCCCTAGTCTCTGCGTTACATTGTACCCCAAACCTTACAACTTAAGTGCAATTTTCTGGGGCACCAACCACCATCATGCATTCTCGTTGGAGTCGGCTTTCAGTTTAACGAAATGTAGCTGAATGCCAGTATTTTACATAGATTGACTGTTTTTCAGGCTTCCGACTACCCCTTACTACCCCTTACGAATCTTTTTACCACTGCACGAGCTAATATTTCTATGTAAAGTGCAGTCACAAAAGATGAACCTTTTTCTACAAATTGTAGTCCTGACAGACATTGCTGTAAGAAAAAGGTAATAAGAATTCCAGAGATAGTAGGAAATAAAATAACGGAAGAAAAGTACGTAATTAAATCACTGTCTAACAGCTGAAGTCCTTAAACTTCGTAGTTTCAAGAATTCTATTAGGAAAGTTCTATTCCAAAGGAAATTAACTTTTCGACTAGTCGCACCTTCCGTAGAACATTTAGGAAATTGGCTTTCAATGGGGTGCGGCGTAAAATCCTAGAACATCATAAATATTCGCGGGCATTTGGACCGGTATAAACCGAGTAATAGAAATAGTGAATTTCGGCTCGATGTCTGCGAATTTAAATTAACGTAGAATCGTAAATGGCCGATTCGGCAAATTCAGCAAAGCTTGAAATAACTATAATAGTGGCTCAATTATTCATTATAATAATTCTAAGAGCAGTAAATCTAAGTTCTTGGTCGTTAGTTTGAAATATGTTACACGTGTAGTAGAAAGTGGAAAATGAGGGCAAGCGGGGATCAGGTTGTAGTTATTAGAGGTGGTTGGAGCAGGAAACTAGATACGGTGGGATCATACTGACACTAGCTTAGGATAGTCAAGATGAACTACCACGACTCACGTAGGTAATGGTTATAATATAGAACCATAAGTAAACACTAGAAACTAGAGCTTACTCTAAAAAACAGCCATTTAGAAGAACTGCATTGCTAGAAATGAATTGGACCGTTTGAAGTAATCTTTTTGGCGATAAATCTGTGAGAGAGCACGTGTCGGACTTTTGCCAACAATCCAAACAGTGGATACTCGTGACCTTGGCATTTCCTCTTGACTTCTTAAGGAAAAAGGGGCGAGTTCGAACAAACACTTGCGGGCGGCTCGCAGAACTTTCGAGTGACTCATTTTGGTAATCCTAAGTAGTATTACAAATGTGAAAATGAGTTTGCTTGTCACGCCTTCACAGCTGAAGGAATTTCAATTCAATTGACACGCTGGTAGACCATTACCTGAGTTAGGACATAGAATTCTTTTTCTGATCGCCATTTCTATCGAAAGCAAGATATGTATATGTCACCGTAAAATTGTCAAACACGTTATATTGTAATCTCTCTAGCGATATTGTAAACTCTCGGAATATTGTAAAAACAAACATACTGCTTACAATAATACGCATTATTTTTCGTGAAATGCATGCGATGGTCAACTCACGCGGTGTGGAGGGAAGGAGGGGTCCCCCTTGCCCAATGGTACCACTCTCACTCTCTTGAGAAATACCGATTAATATAACCTAACCTTAAAACATATATTCCCCTAAAAAGCGTAGTCCTCTAGGTCCGAGTGGACTTAAACAAACCTAACGGGGGGGGGGGGGGTGCCTCGTAGTCCCGATCATGGGGGCAGAGATATACAATATTTTAGAATCACTAACGGCTTAAGTGAGTTTCAAGTCTATGTCTCGAAGATGATCAGCTGTTTAAAAAACATTTGAATAAATAAATGCAACATGCTCACAATAATGCTATAATGTGGGTGTACTATTAGGTACACGTCTGGCCTACTCTTCGGGATTACAGGCGTGATGTTTTGTTAACGTTGTGAATAAAAATCTTTGAAAATACTAATGAGTATAAAGCTTTGTTAAAAAGTTTTCACTATGCACCAGATTTATCGTATACAGGTCAGGCAGAAAATTCAATAACCCCCAACATTATCTGCAAAGTGAATATTCAAACTATGAGCTTGTGTATCTGAATTGAGAGCCGACGGGCCGTCACTCCGTCAGCCCACCTTTTGTTGAAAGTGTGTCAATTTTGATACAAGCGCTGCCCTTTGTTTGGAGCTGTCGGCGGTGGTGACAATACCTTCGTCGACTCATTCAGTCAAGCTTCCACTGGGACAGGGGGCACTTTGAAAACTGTAGATTGTTCTTTCGAAAAGATATTTTTAGCTTTGATGCTGAAGTGGATTGAGCTGCAAATAAAACAAATTGGAATTATTTAGAGGTTTGATAGAAAAATTGGACATAGAAAAGTCCGAGTTTCTGCTGAAAATAGTTTGGTTGTCCACAAATGGTCTATTTTCCCGGTTACTATTATGTAAGCCACAGAGATAGCACCACGACAATGCTCGTAGATGGAAATCGAAAACGAGAACAACAAAGCAAAGAATACGATACGGAATACATGAACTGATAATAAAAGACACGTATGCACAACCCGGAACCAAATCCGAGCCGGCTTAACCGCAGCTTTCCACCATATTTTACTGCACTGCAAACTGAGAACATTTTGCAAAAATTTGAATTCATTCGGTATTCAGCTCCTTAGCTTGCATTTTGCGGTAACTCTGTCCCATGTTCTCAACAAGTCTACAACATTTGTGGTGCATCTGTATGCGTACACTTCCCCTCAGGAGAAATGCGGCAATCCGCTTAAACTTCTTCTGCAAACTTTGAACAAAGGAATCGTAGAAAAATAAGTCTGAATTCCAGTCGTGTTTTGTTTGACCTTTGTAAAATTGAGTTTGTGACCCTCCATGAATACAGTACGCCTATAAAAATGCGCGTCACTGAGCCACGGATCATGACTGCTTTATTTGGACCCAGAATGATGTCATTTAGAACCAGGAAAAAGGACCTTTTCATGAAAATTAAAAAACGGCAATCATCCGAACATCTGATTGGCGCTTCGGATTATTACATTTAAAATGTACAGTACAAACGCAATCTGGACCCAATGCTCTTTAACGATCCAACGCGTTTTCATATTCATTGCTCGCGCCGTCCTCTTTCTGACTACAAAAGGGTATTGAAATTTTTATCTTCGGGATCCAGTCACTTAATATTGGAGGGAAATTCTTAAATTCTCTGAGCGGACTTCTCTTTTGTGTTTGTGGGGTAAAGCGCTGGATTGTGCACAAATGAACTGAAATCTTTTTGTAGATTCGATGTTAGGCTTCAGCGCTGCACGCGAGCAAATTGGACGCGATGGCTGCTATCAATAAATCCCCACCTGTCTCTGCAGAGCATTGTTCGCTGCAAGTAGGTCAACAGCCACGTACCTTTACAAGCCCACTTATAGTCTCTTCTGTATACTCTAACATGCATTCAGAATATTCAGGCGTTTTTTATTTTTCAGTTTCATCATGCTACAGTAATTCCTCCGTTTATGAATGGACCTCGTTTGCGTTACAGGGTTGAATATTTACTTCGTGGTTATGGTCCTAGAGATGAATTTGCCTCTTTGCAGTTTTCCAAGTTCTTACAAAGTTAATCTTGGCGCTTTTCACGAAGTTTTTCACAAAATTAGTATACCGAGGCACTGAGGTTGTGCACAGTAGAAAATTGCTGTTACTCAACAAAGTCTAGACTTTTATGTGAATTAAAGCAGTAATTTTTCCGAGGTAAGATTTGAAATTCTTAGTTTAATAAATAGTCAATTTTATATATGTTCACACATCTACATTAACATAACGTTGTAAATGTATATGGCAGAGACTGTCAGGTTTCCAACACTTTGCACAACATAAATAACCCTTTTCATCCCGAATCATTCCTGTCAAAGTCGTAAAATTCATTCTAGTCTGAAAACGGTAGAAATAGATTGCATCCACAACTTATTTTTGGCAACTTGCATAACAGATATAGAATGAAACTAGATTAAATATTCTGGGACTGCGGAGTTTGAAAGCGTTTCTACCTGTGCAATCTTCAGCACGTCAGCCAGGGTTGGATTCAATTTTAGAATATGCTGAGGCCGTTTGCAAATAGCTGGTCATTTACAACCGTATGTTTTTTTAAGAAGCTCAAATAATGTTATTGTGTCAAAACAAGCGTGAAAATTAAACATTAAACCCAAATCAAACCTTAAAGGCCAAGGCCAAATAAATCCTCAACTCATCCCGATATCATGAGGGCATTATGAAAAAAGGTCCAAGATTTATCCTCATTTTCACTTAGACCGGAGGAGGCCGGGATCCTATCGCCCCACATCCCTTACTTGATGTATGACAATCTTTCGCGCTCCATTGAATTCCTGGCAACTGCCAAAAGGCGGTTTTCACATGTGAAGTATTTTGATTCACTAAGAGGACATAAATTTTTCGGTCCCATCTGTGGAATTTGCTTACAGGACTATTTTTGGCGCGAACTCGGGTTCGGTGTTCTTTTCGGGAGGTTGAATTCAAAAATGTGTTGCATTATCTGTGCATGGCTCGTGTTCAAAGTGTTCGAACTGTCTAACGACAATTTAAGCTCAAATTAAGTGTTCAGCAGGCTTGTTCAGTTCTATTTTAAGAATAATTTATTTAAAAAAGTTTAAGAATCGTTCTATAAAACAATGTTGTAGACAACTGATTAAATACTGCAGTGTTATCCGCAAAATGCTGAAAAACACAACGATAAAGTATCGTAAAACATAGTGCAGAGAACAAGAGCACAATGAGCTCAAATGCGGTCGAAGTCAAACTATAACCACTTACCACCCTATAACGACAATTTTCCTTACTGGAGCACATTAAGTCCAGTTAAACCGATTAACTGGAACATTATTAAACCACGTATGGGCCTGATATACACTCATTGGTGATTCGACATTAGATAGAACACATACTTAAATCAATACTGCTATAATATTCTAGTAGCGATTCTTGCTTCGATTTAGTGTGACCGATCACGAACCCCGTTTGTTACAAGATGTCATAAAGTTGGGTTAACCTTTGATGATAATAGAAATCCTATTAACCTCATGGTGTGGACGTGACGAAAGTTTTTTGAGTATTAATGCGGATAGACAACAAAGTAGGAATAAAACCAAAACTGATGGATGGATGGGTTAAAGATGGTGGCTAGAAAGAGGATGGCGACTTAAAGAAAAGTATGGAAGAAGAAGGCATGCGTCATCGATTCGAAATAAATTAGGATAATGACTGATGATATTGATGCTGATACAACTATGAGACAAATTCTGGCTGCACATTTGGGTTGCAATAAAGAAAAAGATGCAGAGACAGGTAGTTTGCATAACAGACTGATATTTTTCGACATTGCCGAATTTGGCATCCCGTCATACTTTGCAGTGGTGCCAAAGCACCTGACATTTGTACGCAAGGCACACATGGAAGGTATAAAAGATACATATCTCCAAATTGACTCAATTTGCACGGGAAAATACGCAGCTGATACCAGTAATTTGGTCCCAATTCACTGAAGAAATATCAAAGGTCTCGAGATCACGGTTATGGTAGAAACAGACTGTCTAGTTTTGGTTTCACTGCATGGTTATAAATATTTGGTAACCTAACTGTAGGATTTGTTAAGCTACTCAAGTCACATAAAATGTTATGTACCTGTAGGTATATATCATCATCATCAGCCGACTCGTTTCCCTACTAAACTAGGGTCGGCTCCCAGCCTTACCGAATGAAGCAATACCAGTGCGATGGCCTGTCTAACCTCTAAAACTCTTATAATTAGACTTTAAAGGGGTCGGCACCCCTACGTAGTTGAGAAAAGGCTAGGCAGGTGATGATTATCAACAATGAACAATTTTGCTACTGTAGAAATCCGTGTAGTTTCACACACGAACTGTGTCCCAAGATTCAAACAATCAACTTGTAACATATTGTCATGTGTTTGTTTCGGATCCTGCTTGTTTAGAACCCTTGTTTATGGCTCTCCAAGGAATGCTAATACGGATTGTAATGTATCGGTTCAATTTCAAAGGATTCAGGATATATTGAAGTATTGGCGATTGGGAGATAACTTAGAATTGGAAATTAAGGGCGACTGTGATAAGTTGTGCAGTTAATTACTTTATGTTAATGTAACTTTACTGATCTTATACTAAGGTCCATGTTCACCGAAAATATAACGGTTTGATTATCTAAAAACAACTGTCACTGTGACATGTTCCCATACAAAATGTGTTTTAAACAGCTGTTTTAGATAATCAAACCGTTATCTTTTCGGTGAACATGGAACTCAGTTACTATGTGGAATCGGTATCAACTATTTCAGGACACCTTGAGGATAATGTAAACTATTAAACGTTTTTGTTGAAATAGATTAAATTGTGTTAAATTATATTTTACCGCGTGCGAATAAAACTGCGTTCAAGATTTGTCACGAAATATTGACTTGCTGATCCTGTTAGCTTCCCTGGTTAAATTCGCCCTTGAAATAAACACTTTGTATAGGTTATGTTATGATTAAATCAATAGTCCTGGAGTACTACTCTTATTATCGTGAGAACAGCCGTAGGAAGTAGCAGCTTTCACAGTTTGCGAGACCGTGGCAATCTTTCTTCGAAGGACTGTCAGCTATATCTGGGGCAGTCTGGTGTAATCAGCAATATTTATAGCTCTATTCATAACGGCTCACATAAAGGTTCTTGGTTCAAATCTTATGAATATTAATTTCTTATAACTAGCCGTTTCCTTCAATGAAAAGATTTTCTAGTGATTCAGTTCTATTTTGGTCGAGTTGAGCTCTCTTGATTTTTTCATTTCTTTTTTTCTACAGCATTTCATGATGGTATTATGGTAAGTAAATAAGGCACTGCTTGTTGACTTCTTTTTAAATACAATGGTTATAATACGGACAAATAGCGGACTGGCTGCGGACACCGGTCACTGAAGAGGAGTCCGTGTCCGGAATCGCTTCCACTTTAGGTACATCCTTACCAGCTTTATTGAACTTTGATTTATCTGTAATAGCCTCTGTTTTTAATAGCTATGCCCATGTTTTGTTGTAATTACTTAGACTGATTTAACCTAGGTTAAAAGTTTATTTGACAAATAAATGATACCCTAAAAAAATATTAAATAAATCACGATTAAATATAAATTTTGGAACTCGCTACCAGGAGAAAACCAGCAATTATACCACGTATCGTTTCTAAAACAATAACACGTTTCCAACATTGGGTAACAATGCCCCAACTGCTCAACTCGGGGAGTTGGGGTCAGCTCCAACACCGTGACAGCCACGTGATTAATATTTCGTGTATCTGACTGCTTTGTTACCCGGGTTAGCTAGACAAGTTTTATTTACAGTTTCAGGCTGGATTCTGTTAACTGGGGTGTTGCTTTTTTATCTGAATTACAATTAATTGTTTTACGAGAAGATGAATGGTGAATCGGATATAAAGTTTTCTAGACTTTCTATCCTCACAAATAATCATCATCTGCCTAGCCTTTTGTCAGCTATTTTAGCGTCGGCTTCCAGTCTAACCAGATGCAGCTTAATATCAGTTTTATACATGGAGCGACGGTCTATCTGACTTCCACAACCCAGTTAATACTGTGCAATACGATACCACTTGGTAAGACTGGTTAACAGACTATTTGGGCCACTGACTACCTGTAACGACTGCCAAAGATAGACAAAAGACAGCCAGGACCAACAGCTTAACGTGCTTTCCGAGGCGCGGAGGAAACTCGGTATGTATGTAAGGGTGTGGTCACCCATTCACAAACCAACCTAGTCAAGCACGGCTTAACCTAAAGATCGACCCGAGCGGCTGATATTATTTAGGCACGTGTTCACACATAATGAAGAGTCTAATAAATATAACATCACGCCTTTAATCTTTTAAGGGTTCGGCAATGGTGTCATGTAGCAAAGTGTGAGCCTAAATCCATCAACCAGGCAAAACATTCTGACTGCGGGCTGCATGCTGCTACTGAGAAACTCCTGATGGATAATCCCAATAACACTCTGTCCACCTGGAAATAATGATAAGCCTGATCTTCAGCAACGATTTGTGCCGAGTATTAGATCCTGTGATCATATGTCACGTTACGCAGAGGGTAGTGGGAGAGATATTCCATCAAGAATTTACCAGTAAAGTCGGAGTTTATTTTATTTATTTATTTAAACTTTATGCACTTAATGTACAAATGCGGACTTAATGCCTTGGGCATTTTCTACCAGTATACCTTGGTGATGCAGAGATTAAACTGTAGGTGCAAGAGTAAAGAAAATTATGAAGACTATAAAATTACAATAAATACACCACCACACACATATATGTCACCGTAAAATTGTCAAACACGTTATATTACAATATAACGTGTTTTTTCTCGCGATATTGTAATGTCTCGAATTATTGTCAAATGAATATACGGAAGTATCTCTGCCCCCATAATCGGGATTTGGGGCACCCCCCCGTTAGGTTAGTTAGGTTCCTTTAAACCCTGCACTCGGAAATAGGGGCCCCGCGAAGCGGGGCTCCGTCGACTACGCTTTTTAGGGGGAATATAAAGTGTTTTAAGGTTATGTTATATTAATCGGTATTTCTCAGGAATGGTGAATCTTTTCATGAGAATTGTGCCACTGGGCAAGGGGGACCCCTCCTTCCCTCCACACCGCGTAAGTTGACTACCATCGCATGCATTTCACGAAAAATAATGCGTTTTGTTGTAAGCAGTATATTTGTTACTGTAAAAGCCCGAAGGGCAGTAAATCTTAAGATTTCCCAGTAAATCCTAAGTTTTACCAGCTTCAGTGGTAAATGTCCGAAATGTTCTATGATCATCGTTAATTTCGGACATGTACCAACATACACTCGGTAAATCTTAAGATTTACCCCAGAGAAGCGGTAAATGTTAAAAAAATTACAAATCGAAACGTGCCAGATAACTGTGGCGTACTCGCGAGCAGTCTGCAGCCCCCCTCAAAAGCGCGCTCGCCTCCGCGCGTTTCTTTCGATCATTTTGCTCGTTTAAATACGAAATTGAATATAATAAAAGAAGAAAATGGTGAAAAGTTTGCATTACCTACATTTGTTACGAAGACTTGTTTAACGTTCTCGAAGAAATACACATTACTGTTGGACACGGTGGGAGGACAAGGATGATAATGGAATCTTACCGCAAGTATAAAAATGTAACAAGACCTATTATACGAGACTTTGCCAACGTTGCCTAAAGAAACAGAAGTCAAATTATAATGATGCGACTGATTATTAATAATAAATAAATGGTTAAGAAATACTCACATGATAATAAAAGTAATAAAAAATAATAACATTAAAACTGTATCATCATAATTATAATTAAAACAATGTAAAGCTTTGACTGACCGATAATTAAAATAAACGATTAAGAAATAGTCATTATTTTATTCCCATAACCAACATTAACCAACCATCATTGGTAAATCTTGTCATTTCCCAAACTCTGCTGGTAAAAGCCCGAAATATTGTCTCTTTTTTATAAAATTCGGACATTTACCAACTCATGCTGGTAAATCTTAGGATTTACTGGGAAATCTTAAGATTTACCGCACTTCGGGCTTCTACAGTAACATATTCATTTGACAATAATTCGAGACTTTACAATATCGCTAGAGATATTACAATATAACGTTTTTGACAATTTTACGGTGACATATACATACATACAATAAATTATAAAAAAAGTGAGGAAAGACAAAAAAGAGAGAAGAAGAGTTTATGCCCGTTTGAAGTCAATAGTTCCGCTCCTAGAACATGTTACTTGTATAGCGTGCAAAATATGGGTGTAATTATATAAATTTCTGCCTAGCAAAGTTGTGATAAGAAAATCATGGCAGTTATTGAAATCACGTCGATCGATTTTTCAAGGGGATGCTCTTAAAAATAAATCTGTCACCGCACTTCTGAAACGTATAAATAAATAACTACTGCGTACAATCTAAACGACATGAGCATCCCTTAACATTCGCTCGTAAACGATCCTCGTAACTCGTGCCAAGGGCTTTATGCCCTTATAACTGCTCAAGTTGCGTTATATTGGAAGCCGTTTGATTTAGATGTTTTTTTTTTTGCTATAAATGTACAGAGGCCTGCCGAGTATTTTGGTGCGCTTTCTAACTGTTAATTTCCTGTCATTATTGCTGGGCATGTCTTCCATACTTCTCAATTAGTCGTCATCTCAGAACTCACTCCATACTTGCCTTATCAAGTTATCATCCTGCATACAGTCCATCCTTCATTTCTTCTCTTGTCTTCCGTTACTTATATAGCCACTAGCTGACCCACGCAACTTTGTCTGCGTCACATAAGAGAGAAAAACGAAAGGAAATAAACGTCCCCGTTTTTGCAACATTTTTCATTCCTGCTCCGCTCCTTATGATTGTAGCGTGATGTTATATAGCCTAAAGCCTTCCTCGATAAATGGACTAACCAACACAAAAATTTTTTTTCAATTCGACCCGGTAGTTCCTGAGATTAGCGCGTTCAACCAAACAAACAAACAAACTCTTCTGCTTTATAATATTAGTAAAGAGTATTGTTAAGTGGATGTAGAAAACTTTCCTAAAATTGATCTGATGCTTTCGGTAGAAAACCGCAGTCCTTGTCAAACTTGTTTTCCGAAGTATATGGAGTTCATGATGGAAATTAGACCGCATTGGTCCCAATAAAGGGTTGAATACGATCTTATAATGAAGTCGGAAACTTTCTCCAATAGGCTATAGAAACACCAACATTGGAGGAGGTTTGGAGCACCCTCAACCTTCATAAACAATGAACTTATGTCATATCCGGCCTTCGCCATTTTATGACTGCTTAACTCTTGTCAAATCAGTAGGACCCTTCGTAAATTCAATACTGATATTTATGGACAAACATAAAACCCATGGGTTATAGTATGGTATCCGCGAATAAGGAAATAAAGAATTGAAAAATAAAGAATACATTGTAATCTGAACCAGCAGTCAAGCAATCTTTGATTACCGATTGTGTTACGAGTCTAATCCTAGCGGATTAGACTCGTAACACAATCGTGCGGTTCAAGTCATACAAACATGATGGATTCAGTCCAGGTTTATTAATTCACTGCAGGGATAATAAGGCCTACTTTTCTGTTACCTCTTCCACCGCACGCCTGTCTCTTGTTGAAACTTCCTTATCAATACCATTTAATTATATTGTAAATACAAAACTAGCTCTGTCTGTACGTCGTTCTATTAACTTTTCACAACTTAAAAGTTGAAAGAATTTGGGCGCAAACTGTCGCACGCTTAAACCAAAGGACATTGAATCTTTTTATCCAAGTTGAACATTTCCGTGCCTTGGAATCATTTCTGACCTCGTGGTATACTTCAACCTGCCATAGATAATTACAGAGTGAACTTCTAGGCCTGCTAATCATGCTCCGGAGCTGCGGGACTGTACGAAAGAGATAACGTGGCCTCAGAACATAAATGGTGAGGAAGGAAGTCTGACACTTCCTCCCGCTCCGCCCAAAGCGGGAGGAGTCATTTGATGCTAATCATCACAACACGAGCCAGGTTCTCCAAGTGTGAATTTTCCAACATTTTTGTATCAAAATCACTCGATACTAGATACTATAAATGCAGGTTGCATTACACGCAAGGTCGGAGGGGACGAAACTCTGCTTTATGATTTATGACGGATCCTCTTGCGCGGAAAATTGCAAACTCACTGAGCTTTGATTGAGTAACAAAGAATGATGAAGGTTTAATGGTATTCATTTTATATTGTAGCTTTCCGTTGTTGGTTCCTGTTTCATTTCAACGATGTGATTTATTTCTGTGTAATTATGATTAATCTGTGGATTTCGGGAACTTGAAAATGGTTTATATTTATGAATGAAGTTAAATAAGTTTAAGGATATACGAGTACGAGTACAGGTTTAGGACCAAAAAAAAAAACATGAAAGCAATTTATTTTTGTTTTATCGTGTTTATTATCGATATTCGTCACGTCTCCGGGGTTTCGCCAGCTTATTATGTTGGACCTTATAAATACATTTAAGAATATCATCAACTTAAATAAAAATAAATTCCGTCTAAAATTTCGCATATTTTTGCCTACATTCTGAGCCTATGGCGCATATTTGCATTATGCAGTGAAAATCACACCACCCTCCCCACGAGCCCAACGTGTCCGGAAGGCACGCCAGTATGAGTAATGTCCCTCCAGCTCTTTATTCATGTCCAGCCCGCTAATCTGGCCAGCCGCGTGGAACACACCGATAGCACGCCAACTGTACACTCACTAATACAAATTCGCACTTAGCTGAATTCAAAAGCTATTAACTTTTTGAATAAAACTAAGAATAGTATGAGTAGAATGCATATCGCAAATCCTCAAAAAAACTTTCATAACACAAGAATATTATGTTTTTAGATATTAAGTACCCCACTTGACTCCAATAATAAATCTTTGCTCTATAATTAAAAAAAAAATCCGGGCAGTTTCGGGGACTGCAGATAGAAGTAAAAACGAATAGATATCAGCTACGGGTTTAGCCCCGCGCACGCCGTAGCGGATCGGCTACGAGTGCTACGAAGCGTTAGGTGACGATCACGCGACTTCGATGGTTTTTGTTTACCCGAAAAGCTCAACGCGCCTAAAGAAGCTTTCCCTTAAAAAAAAAACTTAAATCGCCGTAAGTGTATTACTAAAATAACCATGGCACAAACGAATTTTGTGACGCATAGCATCGTTTAGGACACACAAAATTATAATGCGTCTCAAAACTGCTATTTTTGTGTAGTTTAGATCTCATATACGAGTATTGCACCCGATATAGAAATATACTGTAAGAGAAAATCACCTTTTATAAACACTAGGAGAAAATGACTTGTAAAAGTTGCTAAGTCAATATTAAATACATGTTACTGCTAGAGACTGTACGTATGCTCAACGGCACGTACTCGATAACAATTTCACTTTGACAGCAACTCCGCTTCCTTGCGGTAATTACGGTATCGTAGTTCACATGTTACTTGAGCGTGTGGTTGACCGTACTATGTTATACCAGGGTCGGTTTCCTGTGAGCCAGGTGATTGCATGTCTGATAGTGATACGGTTAAACTTGTATCGTGTGCCTTGTGAAGTCTTATTTAAATTAGGTACAAGAACCACGCTGCGTGCACGTTTTTTTTCAGGACTTTAAAGCGTCGGTAACGTTGAATGTTGTAGTTTTATTTCGGGATTCTGCATCCATCTTGTCCCAACTTTCTTGTCTATACAGGGTGTATTTCACCTCATCACAAAGCCGTTAACCAAGCATTCTGTATATCAAACTAAGTAACTTTACGCAAAAATTATTGCTGGGAAACAAACTTTTTTTTTTGAGGTTATAAATCATGTTTTGTGGTATAACTCAATGTAACACACTCAAAACATTGTGCGGATGGATGGATTGAATAGTACGGGGGTCGTTGAGATATTAAAAGTAAAAATTATGCGATAAAAAGTGGTATTTAAAAAAAAGCTTGTCAAAATCTTGCAACTTTGACCCCCAATATCTCCGTAACTAGAAGGTTCCCAGGTATAGTGTAGAACAAAAAAATGATCAGAATGACGAGTAGAACAAGTCCCTTTCGTATTCGTTAAGAGGTATTTTACACCCTATAGAATGTTAGTTGTACCAAGTTAGTTTATACCATAACATCATGACTGTAATCTGCGAAGGGTCAGACAGAGGTAACCTAATGGTATATGCACATTTTGCTAGTTATGTTTAAGTTCCATGTAATAGGAGAGAGCCTATTGTTACTCCAAGCTCCGTGGCTGCTACTGGGAAATTCCTGATGGCACAACCCAAGATAATTGCCCTAACTGAGGAATCAAAGCCAGGTCCTTCTGCCCAGCAGCGGCGCTTGCGATCAATACACTAACGAGTCCATATTTGTAGGTTTATTCACCTAGAAGAGTCATGGACATTTTATTTCAGGTCAGGACTCCATTGATCAGTAAGTTCTTGCCACCTGACACACTCAGTGTTTGCCGTCATGGCAGAACCTAGAAACCCTGACAGCTTCTGCCTGAAAACGTTTAACATTGTTATAAGGTTCTACGTTGCGCGGCAACCTCCAATTATGCATAAACATAATGAATATTGTATTACACGACACACTGTATTGCATGCCAGTGAAGGTTATATTCTTTAACTAAAAGTCTGTGTTTTATCGTACATAGTTTACTGTTTTCATAAACTTTTGTATTGCCATCGTTTTCTTGCTGTTATGCCAATTTATTATGGGTCTTCACAGCGTCTTCTCTTCTTCTATGTTTCCCTATTAGTCGACATCTCAGTGAGTCTGTGGTTTTCCTTACAAACCATAATGTTTAACACAGACCCTCCATCGTTTTTTGGTCTTGCCCTAGTATTATAGCCATAGCCATAGCATACATTCATACTCCGACCTCTCCTCATGACATTTTCCCTATTCCACTTTCACCTAATAAGTATTGACGTCACAATGAACTTTGTCAATACGACAGTCTTCCTCGAGAAAACATCTGCGATTTTCTTATAACTCGGAGATTCTTTTATTTCCTTCTCGTTAAACTCATCTCTTAACGACTCCCGCAAGCCGTTTCTTTAACAGCTTCACGTCGTCGCTGCAAAATAAAATGTCTCTAAAATTGGCATACGGAAAATTCTTCATCAAAGAGCGAAAATCTTTTTATAGAGCCGTGGGTTCGTTGAAATGAGCTAACGAAGTAACATGTGATCGGGAACGTCCCGCGTCCCCAATTGGAGCCGACTGTGGACTGACGTCGACCTGATTGAATTAAAGCTCCCCACTCACGGCACGACAATCCGCTAATGTGATCACCTGTCGCACGGCAGCCTGTTCATGTAGCGACACTTGACGGATTTGCACGACGGGTATTGTTGCCATGATTATGGAGATTGGCATAAGCTTAGTCTTGTGTTTAGCGCAGATGTTGACATTGTAAGAGCTGTGTTCTTTGAAAGCTGGCTCAATCATGCCTGTTGACGAATTCTTGTGATGGTTTTTTGATGTTATTTGGTCACGCAAACAGAAAAGGTTCGTCTTCTGAGAGGAGGTTGTGTCTGGGAACATTATGGGATGTTTATACCAAAAATACAACAGGTATCATATGGTAAGATTGATAAGTCTAGTCTAGCACAGACGAGGCATATGATCTTTCTGCCTTACAAACAATATTCATAGTCCCTTTGTCTGTGCTGGATGTGAAACAAACTAATTTAACCTAATCATAAAGGTTTCACAATATTATTTCTGCCAAATCGACTTACCAAAAACAAAATACCAAATATCCTCAAGCGATCTAACAAAAACATAGCTATCAAATCAAAACATAAACAATTCTTTCAACAACATACATAATCGTGTCGGTTACCCTTTATCTGGCCGTTGTCGGGTAGTTTATCACTCACATCGGGTCTCGGGTCCCTAACCCCTGAGGCCCAGTGCCCATCTAACATGATCAGTCGCACCCTACATCCGCCCCATGGGCCTCCGGCAAAGGGGTAATGTGCCGTTTGAACGAAAGCGGTCTTTCGCAAATTGATTGCAGTTTTCCGAAAGTTTAGATAGAGATAATATGGGTTAGGATTGATAGTCCGGCTTTATGCTTGGTTTGCGGTGAATATTTCTAATGTCAACGGCAGATCGGTACAAAGTTGGCTGTTTTGTTGTGGCTCAAGTCTTGTAACACATTTAGGTCGAGTCGAGTTCTTTGACTTGACAAGTTCTCTTCATTGTGTTGTATTTATTGTAGTTTGACAGTGAAGTGTTAAGTACCTTTTAATTGACGACTCGATTGGCGTAGTGGTAGTGACGCTGCCTTACGTTCTTAGGGTCCTGGGTTCGAATCCCGGTAGGAGCAAATGTTTTTGTGATGAGCACGGACATTTGTTTCCGAGTCATGGATGTTTATATGTATAATAAGTATGTATTTACAAACAAAAAAGTATATATGTAGTATATCAACTATCTAGTGTCCACGACACAAGCTTTGCTTAGTGTGGCACTAGGTGGCGCTGTGTGTTAATGTCCTGCGATATTTATTTTTATTAATTTTGGGCTGACCTTAAGCTTACCGTTACTGAAAACTTTTCGCGTTTAGTTATCAAATCTCATGAAATGCTTCGTGAGTCTCCTCTACACACGTGCTCGCATGCAAGTTATCTGAACAGGGTACTTAAGGTAGGGCTTAGATAATGCAATTTAGTAATAGATACTCTACATAAAATAACTGAGCCATTGTTATGATTCGAAAGATAAACTTTATCGTATTCAGAGAGCCATTCAGTGAGTGTAAGAAGACATTAACTGAATGGCTCTTCACACTTAATTATGATGCCGTTGAAGACATTTTGGCGACTCTGTGTTGAGCGTTATGCATACTGACACACACACACACCAACCAATGCTGAAACTAATAAAAAAGTTTTGATTAAATCGTCGACGACGACCACGGTGCAATTGAGCCTCCGTTCTGTTGTAAAAAATACATTTTTGAAATAATATTGCACTTATTAAATTAAAAGTCCAATCAGTACGGACAAGTTCGTACGGATCGGTACCGAATATTAGTACGGGTGAAATAGTTCCATACCTTCTAAATCCGATCGCATATAAAGAAACAGGTGCATAAAAACAATAAAAAAGATACAGGTTTCCCGGTACCGACAAATCGGAACCGGATAACTTGCATGTTTGTGCAAGTGCTTTTAGTTGTGAAAGACATTTTCTGATACGATGACACTTATAGCAATGCATTATCTGGACAACAGTCTTAGATAACGCACTTCACAAATTAACTGCGCGTCAAATCACACGTCTACATTTCGTTTGTCCCTAGACTTCTCAGCCTCGATGTATCCTCCTTGGAGGACGTTTACTGGCTGGAGGACAGCACCGCGCGCCACGTGCTGGACCCCAAGGACTTCGGGGCCTGGTCCGCGGCCCGCCAGAGTCTACCCACCGGCAAGGAGGCGCTGCAGACCCTGAAGGCAGACCTTTGGAGCGCTGTGGTCAAAAACAGCAAGCATCAGGACGCTTGGACTTGGGGTATGGATCTGTTGTGCTTCATTAGTGTGTTAAATGTTAAACTTAGTATCATCGTCGTTGAAAAACAGTAAAGTTATGTGGAACAGCATATTTCTCTTCCCATTCTCTGCACACTCATTTATTACGCAATTTAACAACTCAACGTCTTAATAATAACAAAGTTTGTCTATCTGCATCACACTTGTGTCATAGACTTAAAAAAAACTGAAAATGGAAAGTTGTATGACTCATTACCGGATTCTCACCATCATACACATTGATCGGGAATCGCTATAGTATTAATTTCTCTTCGCATCAGGGTTGGGATCTAACCTATCCATATAAAATTACATATTAGTTATAGCTTGCTAACGTAACAAGTGTCATTGGTTAAGGTTTCATGACGATCTGATCTCCAGTGGTAGACTTGTCCCTTCGAAGTTTTCTTGTGGTCGATCTTCTGGTGTATTTGCTTATAAGGGGGATCTACAATATTTCCCATGGAGGTAGGCTAAAACGGATTGCGCTCTAGAAAGCCATCTGCATCCTTTCATCCTCGTCTTGCTTCGTCTATGGTCATACGACTCTAACAAACTGGATTTTTCTGAAGAACTTCACCAAAAAGGGACATCTAACAACCTAACGCAGTAATATCATAGCTACATAACGTAACCCAGGTGGCATGCTGGTGGTATCAGTGTCGGTCTGCGGGCTGGTGACCCTGGCGGCCATGACACAGCCCTCGCTGGCTCCCGAAGCGAAGCACTCCCTGCTGCAATATGTCACCGGGAAATATCTGCACCCTCCTAGTTGTAAGGTATGTTTGTGATAGTTACACGCATGTGTTTAATTATTCAGATTAAAAATACTTGCCAAAAATACTAAATGTGGCTTACTAAACAACTAAGTGGGCGAATGAGTGTGGGTGACTACAACTAGGATGTAGCTCGTTTGGTCACGGTTCTAACCTAACCTAACCCATTTTGCCGGAATACCCTAGCTTAGTTAGTAGTATCTCAGTTTAGTATAACACTATGTCAACAACAACAGTTCCTGGATTGTTTTTAATCGCGACATTTATTATATCCCACTCTTTTTTTGTAAACGAGTTTTGAGATTGATAGAATTCCCGCGTAACCGAAAGAAACCTTATACGGTTGTTTATTATTTTCCACTTTATAAATAGATGCCCTTTATAAACACGTGTCGCGTATAGTTGATTCTATGTGTGGGCGGGCAGTGCGTACTTAATGTTACGTTGAACTTTTATTAAACTGTTCCTTAGTAATAATACGAAATAAGAAGTAAAAAGTAAAAGGATTAATAATTCGATATGCATCATTACCACTAATGTTGCTTACGTAGCTTCAAATACTTTTAATGGCTTGGCAAAGTCGAATGTTGCTGTTATTAGTTCAGTCAATAGTGCAACGAACGCGTAAGCTTCTGACTTCAAAATAAAATCAAAATCAAAATCAAAATCAAAGCATTTATTTCAAGTAGGCCAATAACAGGCACTTTTGAATTGTCGAAACAAAGATGAACATTTAAAGTAGCTACAGTCCCAGTCACAAGACATAAAAACTGTGAAAGTACTGTAGTTGCCCATTCCCTAGCGTAGATCTCTATGGAGAAGAACGGGCAAGAAACTCCATGGACACTCTTTTAAATCAAAATATTGTCACAAAATCTTGGTTACATCATTCATTTTGAGATGGTAGATTATGTGAGAACAATGTAGCAAGATGTGCATGTTAAAAGTGTCCATAGTAAAAACAAAATAATTCATTCAAATAAGCCATGGCAACTAAGAGATGACCAGTCACAACTGACAGCACCCGTTCACGAACATGACGCATGGATCAGCACCATTCAGCTCAACCACTTTGAAGGGAGCTAAATGATCCGACACACGCGCCACCATCAGCGAGACATTTGAGTGAGCATGACATACTCTCAACCGCCAGGGCACATTCAAGTCAAAACTAAAGTAGGTTTCCAGTGAATGATAGCTTTCTAGTACATAGTACTCACACAATATGGGCTATGCTATTATATAATACTAACATTGAATCTATACAATGCAAAGATAGATGTACAATCTTCAGCAGCTCCAACAATACCATTTAATGCTATCAAGTTTTGCGCCCCTGTCCTTGTGGAGCAGGACCAGCATTGAGCCAAGCATTTTTATCAGCGATATAATCGCTCAACTTGTAATATGCTTGCTTACATAATGTGCGTTTAATACATGTTTTAAATTTCGTCTCATTCAGTTCAAGAATACTTTGTGGAATTTTATTATAGCATCTCAAACAGTACCCCATGAAAGATGAGTCTACTTTAGCGAGTCTAAAGCCTGGCTGAACTAGTTGGTCCCTATTTCTAGTACTGTAATTGTGTCTGTCGCCTCTTTTACCGAAAAGATGCAGATTTTTTCTGACGTACATTATGTTTTCGTAGATGTATTGGCAATGAACCGTCATGATGCCAATATCCTTAAATAGTTCCCTTAGAGAATCGCGCCTACGAAGATTGTATATGGCTCTGATGGCTCTTTTCTGCAGAATAAATATAGACTCAATATCAGCAGCCCGTCCCCATAGCAAAATACCGTAAGACATTATACTATGGAAGTAACTAAAATAGACCAGTCTAGCGGTATCCACATCAGTGAATTGACGGATTTTTCTAATGGCATATGCTGCTGAACTTAAGCGCCCCGCAAGAGATGTTAAATGAGAACCCCATTGTAGCCTTGAATCAAACGTAAGCCCCAGGAAAACCGTTTTATCTACGAATTCGAGTTTCTCTTTACTCAATATTATCTCACAATCACTACTTTTAACATTCGGTAATGAAAATCTTATGCATTTCGTTTTTTTTTCATTTAATACCAATTTGTTTGCTGTGAACCAATTTTGGACCTGAAGTAGGGCATCATTCACGTCATCTAGATTGTTGGCCCGTCTATTTATCTTAAAAATTAGAGAAGTGTCATCAGCAAACAACACCATATTTTGAGATTGGTGTTTCAACAAATAGGGTAGATCATTTATATAGACTAGAAAAAGGAAAGGACCCAATATTGAGCCTTGCGGAACCCCCATTTTTACATTCAAACCCTTTGAATTAACACCGTTTATTTGAACATGTTGTTTTCTATCGCTCAAATAAGATTTTAGCAGGCTAAGTGCAAGTTTACCCAGTCCGTAATGCTCCAGTTTCAAAAGCAATGTGTCGTGATTTACGCAATCGAAAGCTTTGGAGAGGTCACAGAAAATTCCTAATGCGTCTTGGGACTCTTCCCACGCAGCAAATATGTGCTTTAATAGGGTTACACCGGCGTCAGTTGTACAACGTCCCTTGGTGAAACCATACTGTTGATCATGGAAGATTCTGTTGGTGTTAAAATGATAGAGCATTTGATTAAGCATTACTTTTTCAAAAACCTTGCTAAAAACTGGTAACACAGATACAGGTCTATAATTATTGGCATCTTTACTGTCCCCGGATTTGAAAAGAGGTATGACTTTACTGTATTTCATTAAATCAGGGAAAACTCCTTGGTCTACACATAAATTAAAAATTAAAGCTAAGTACGGGGCTATGGTCTCAAGTATAGATGTGCAAACTTTGATAGACATTCCCCATAAATCTTCAGTCAGTTTGATTTTAATTTGCCGGAAAGCTTTAATAACTGTCATGGGGTTAATGTGTTTAAATTTAAATTCAGCCAGGCAGCCAGACACATTCGCCTTTAATAAGCCAATTGAGGCTTCAGGTGAGGAATTAAGAGCCTCCGTAGTTTTTATTGGTATTTCGGTAAAAAAATTAACAAATTCTTGAGCTACTTCCTGATTAGAGCTTTTAAGACCACATGCTGTATCTAATGTAAAAGTATTATTACGTATTTTCTTTCTGTTGGTCTCGTTATTTATAACTTTCCAAACGGTCTTTATTTTATTTTCCGCTGTTTTGATCTTGTTGCTAATGTGCAGGGCTTTAGCAACCTTGCAAGTATTTCTAAAAATCTTTGAATACGTAGCAACATACTTGCTAAAAGTTTCAGTGTTTATAAAAGGCTTAAGGCTGTAAAGCTCAAATAGCCTTTCCCTACTTTTTCTGATACCTCTAGTTGCCCAATCACTAAATATAAACATAGGGCAAATACTCTTTGTCTTCTTTTCAAAAGTTTTGTTGAATTCCGTGTGAACTAATGAAAAGAAACGATCATACAATTGATTTATATTAATATCCTCTTGGCTCATTACACTTAACTTGTTCTGTAGGGAAGTATTATACCTCTTTAATTTGCAAGAAGTTATAGGTCTAAATTTAATCTGAACTTTTTGCATTGGAGTTTTACACCTAAAAGTTACAGTTTGTCCGCTATGGTCAGACGGCAAACAATTTATTATGGCTTTATCTAAGTAATCACAATCGCAGAAAACATTATCTATACAAGTAGCAGAAGAAGTTGTGATTCTAGTGGGTTCAATAAACACGTTAGTCAAGTCAAATGACTTAAAAAGATTTAATAACCGACTGCTATTTGAATTTTCTTCTAAAATATTGATATTGAAATCACCACAAATTATTTTATATTTATTACTGGCTGCAAGTTTTGCCAGGACATCTTCCATTATAGATTCAAATATGGAAAAGTTTTGATAGTTTGGGGGTCTGTACACACACACAATTATATGCTTATCTAGCTCAACACAGGACAGTTCGACACAATGTTCAACCGAGAGACCTACTATGTCATTACGTTGCTTATATTTAAAACTATTTTTTATTAATATTAGGGAACCTCCACGAAGCATAGTTTTACGGTTAAAGCAGCTACCCACCATATAGTTTTCATAATTAATAAGCATTTGGTAATCCTTTAGCCAATGTTCAGTAAAACAAATAATGTCAAACTTACTATTTTCTAAAAACAATTCAATTTCTAATAATTTGGAAGAAATGCCTTGGATATTTTGGTGGAATAATTTTAAGGTGTTCTGCTGAGGCCCTTTTTTACTAACTAATGGAGTGCAAGAAGATACCTTGCTGTTGGTAGGATTAACAAAAATATTGTTAATGGTACCTTCTGTTGTCTCACTTACTAGTTTAAATTCATATTAAAATTTGGAGTGAGGCCGGAGACACCCGTGCCATCCTCAGACAACAAGACCCTATCACTAATAAACCCTAATTGAGAATTTTCCATGGTGACAGATGGATCCTCCCCAGTAAAATGTGTGTAAACATTTATAGCACTAGTGCTATATACATTTGTGCCAGTCACCTGTACATTAGTAGAATTACTAATTGTCGCAGTGTTAATAATATAACTAAACTTAGACATACTATTTATGTCTGTGTGAATACTATAAGCTAATAGCCGAGCTATTTTGTGTCTACATACAATAGGTAGATACACCTTACCCCGTGATGACTTAAGATTACCAACTATAGTGTTGATATCCAGATACATAAGCCTGTCACTATAGTGACCTACTAAAAAATGTACATGTTTATTCAACATATGTATATAATCGTTTTTCCTACTACTTAAATTTTCAAAATATGGAAAAGCACACAATATGATTTTATTACAACTTAACTTAAGCAACTCAGAAACACAGTCGGTGATATCTTCCTTTTTTACATTAAAACTATTACCAACACATAGAGTAATGGTAGTGTTAAGATAACAATCATTTTTTACTACTGATGCCATTACTTGTTTGTAGCTTGAGCCTGGCATGCAATAATTTTGGGTACAGTAACTCAGGTTATTACTGATCAATTTACCTAGCCCTCTACCCATACTATCAGAAAACATAACTGAATGATGACAATCATTACAATCAGGTGATACAAAATGACTAATCTCAGGCTGTACTACTTGTGAATCAAGGTTTTGATGGATGATGAAGTTCTGAGCACTCACAGCTTGGGACGGGTCCTCCGTTGCCTCAGGCTGGAGGGCATCAAGACTGGGTTCACTCCGACAAGTACAATGAGTGTTGCTGAGAGTCAGCAAGTCTACTTTGTCAACCAACTCATTTGTGACAAGAATATGCTCCTTAATTTGTTTCTTAGAGCTTTCATATTTATTATATAAAGATTTTAGTGACTCATTCAGTGCCTCAATTTCAGATTGTAAGCGCTGAGTGTCTATTTCATAAATACTTGTACTGTCTTCTAACTTAATTTGATAGTTATTTAATCTATTAACAAGAGAAACACGTTCTTTCCTTAATTGAATATTTTTGGAATAGTGTTTTTGTTGTTTCTTGTGTTTATTAATTTTTTTAATGATTTTATTCAATCTTACATATTTTTTTATTTTATTTTTACTTACTTTATGGTATGAATTATGTTTCAGTAAGGAGTCCTCTGTAAGGTCTATTGTTATGAGGGAATGAGGGTTACAATTTGTATTTACTAGTTCGTTATACAAATGATCAGTTTCCATAACCTGAGTACGATCCTGTTCCTTTTTTAAATTTAAAAGTTTAACATTAGCATGGACTAATTCCTCCTCTAGGTCCCTAATTTTACACAAAGCCTCCTCATATAAGTTGCTGCAGCTGTGGAACCCATCCGTGACCACCCTTAAGTGATCCCACTCATTGACAACATTCAAGTAATCCTGATGAAGGTCTACTAGCTCCCGTTTTAAGCTGGAGTTTTTGCTGTTAATATTAATGACCTCCTCCTCACTGTCTTCTCTCTCCTGCAATAGCTGTTGGCATGGGAGTTTTGAGTCCTTAAGTTCTTGGAGGGCCGTTCTCAATTTTAGCTCCATATCCTGAGCAGTAGCCTTACGGGTCATCACAGGCATGGTTTCCGGATTGGTTTCTGAAAATTGGAAATAAGGAAACGGTGAGAACTAATAGGATAGACCAATTAAGAAAATTTAGAGATGAAAGGGAGAAAAAACAGGGAAAAAAAATAAAATAAAAAAGTTTACTTTACTAAAAGAAATGAGGTAGGCTGCTGTATTAGCTAACAGGATTGATATTAGCCGACTGAATTATCATTTAATTGCATTAAGTAATAAGAAGTTTACTATCTTATGATTTTACTTTTTCCTGACGTGGGTAGATTGTTTAGATTATAAAACTTATGATATTTAAATATTACTATAAAATTAGAGGGACGATTGTGTGCATAGGTAATAAGGACATTATGTGTGAAGTAGGGTTTGTAGTAAATGTTTTTGTCTGGGCAAGTGTTTTCGTCCTCGATTTTGCTTCCACAATTGTCAAGCAAAATGAGACATAAACGTAGCCGGTGTGTGTACGGGATGTTGCTCAGAGCTCTGAGCAGTGTATAAGTGATGTTTAGTATGCAAATAATACACCAATAATAGGTAAATTAAAACGGAATACTCCCCCGGTTCGAAGAATTCAAATCCACAGTCCAGTAGTTGACAGCCGGTACTTGATTTATCGAATTATCGATTGTTGCGAGTTATCACTATATAAACAGGTCACAAACACTACGTGTGTCACTTTGTACATTGATTCTATTATAAAGAATTGATTTAAAACAAACTAAACACAAAAAATCAATTATTTTAAAATAAATTAACTACGAGGCCGTTTTTTCACGACCTGTCGCCAGGGTTGCCAGCGCAAAAAAAAAAAAAAAAAAAAAAAAACTAATATCCATTTGGCAATAAAAACAAGCAACACGCATATACGACAACAATCCGGAAAAATGAATGAGCTTTGCGACGCGACGTTACCCACGCGAGGGAAACAAGCAATGCATCGTACAGCACCTCGAAATCATCATTCTTGCCCAGGTGGAATGGGGCTGGACAGAACCCCAAGCCGTGGGTGAGACGATGTGCTTCACAGTCCACTGTTACCAGCGCAACGGACACCCGTACCCCATCTGCGACACGGACGAGCTGTCAGTAGCCATCTGTCACGGAACTAGGAAGGTAAGAGGAGGTTGGATATTACCACTGCTTCAGTAACACCCGGTTTTTGAAAGGTTACGAAAAATGGCAACTTCTGAGTTCGCTCGTTCCCATTATAAAACATAATTATGAAAACGGGTATTTATCGCGCTCGCTCGTTCCATCATAGACCTCATCTATCGCTTTCCATCAGGCGTAATCGAGGTCAAGAGCAGGCCCATTATGATGTAATAATAAATATAATAATAAAAAAAACATGCGGGGCAGTCAGTCTTTGGGGACTACCGATAGAAGTGAAAACTAAGTAAATTGTGAATATGCTTGTTAACTGAAAAAATATAATTAGTCCGTCACTTAGATTATCAAAATATATTTGACCCGTATTTTTTCTTTTGTCACATAAACCAAAATTGACGAAGATACGACGCTTTTAAAATTCCCAATGCGTTACTGTTTGGTATCATTCTTAGTTCCACGAACCCATCCAAACTCGGGAGTAGAGCTTCCGAGTTTGAATGCGTTTTATCTTTGTCAATATTCGTTGATTTACAAAAACAAAAATACGTGTACATTATTTTACAATACTCTGACGAACTAAATAGAATTGCAATTTATTGATGGTGGAACCTAGCCTATTGTATCGTCGAGCGTGTGTTAATTTTTTGTTTTAAATTTACGTGTTCATTTTCTATTACCCCTCTCCCCTCTCCCCTCTCCTCCCTCAGGCCCCGCCCTGGTCGTAGCACTGCTACGGGCTGTGCCCTGCGCACGCCTGTGTGGTGCCACGCCGTAGCGGATCGGCTTCGAGCGCTACAAAAAGCGTACGTGACGATCACGCGAGTTTTCACTTCAAAAATGTTGACTGTCACTTTGCTGTGATTTGTTGAATGACATTGGACATAATTATCCTAAGATGTTCCCACTGTTGAGACACAGGATTTTTACTACCTCTCAAAGGGAGCGGGTTGTAAGAAGGAGTAAAGTGACTGTGATGGGTCTTATAACTTCATCTTTTTGTTTTTGACTCTCCGATCCCTAGACAAATCAAGTGTCCAATTTCTATAACTAGGTTTATTTAAATAATTTATATTTTGAGTACGAGTTTAATCTGCCTTGCAGAATTTTGCGACCTGAAATATCATCGGCGAATCATATCAGTGAGCGTCATCTTCGTGAGCCTTTTACAAGCCGGGTGTATTTATTGTCGGTGGTAGCTACTATTGTATCAGTCGAGACAGGTGTGAGATCGTCGCGCTATGAACTCTATTGCAGGTGACGGCGGTGATAGAGCTGGGCTCGGGCGACCCCGCGCACGCGAACACGGCGCGCGTCAAGTTCACCGTGCGCACCGCCGGCGTCTACATCGTGTCCATCAGTATCGGTGAGACCTGCCGCATCATGTGCCCATGATATACAACTGTCACTCATCATCATTCTCCTGCCCTTGCCCCGATTTATTTGGGGCGGCACAGCATGTCTCCATGTTTCATACGGCCTTTATTACACTTCTTCTCAGCAGTCACATTCTTTGTAGTTATTCGATTAGCTATTGGATGGACTGTGTGGTAATCCCACACGGTCCATCCATGGTTCGTTTAATTTTCCTCTTCTCATTTCAATTTCATACTTTCCTTCCATTTCGTGGATCAAGGGATTATGTTTCGTTAGTCTGGCTATTATATTTCGGCTAGTTATGCTAAAGCGGTTCATCTCTTCAGGGCTGGTGTCGATCAGCGGCAGTCCGTACCGCAAGTGGTTCACTGC
The DNA here is from genome assembly GCA_916618015.1 of Xestia c-nigrum. Classification (NCBI taxonomy): domain Eukaryota; kingdom Metazoa; phylum Arthropoda; class Insecta; order Lepidoptera; family Noctuidae; genus Xestia; species Xestia c-nigrum. Next base: position 25,094,312 of record OU745252.1, on the reverse strand, counting down.
GGGGCGGGTGGAGGCGCGGCGCTCACGTGTGGGACGTGCGCACCACGCGCTCGTGTGGGCCGCGGGACATGCGCGCCAGCTGCACATACACCCCCGGGACCAGTACGACAACCCCGCGCCGCTCACTGACCAGGAGCCGCCGCAGGTAAGTGTGGCGCCAGCTGCACATACACCCCCGGGACCAGTACGACAACCCCGCGCCGCTCACTGACCAGGAGCCGCCGCAGGTAAGTGTGGCGCCAGCTGCACATACACCCCCGGGACCAGTACGACAACCCCGCGCCGCTCACTGACCAGGAGCCGCCGCAGGTAAGTGTGGCGCCAGCTGCACATACACCCCCGGGACCAGTACGACAACCCCGCGCCGCTCACTGACCAGGAGCCGCCGCAGGTAAGTGTGGCGCCAGCTGCACATACACCCCCGGGACCAGTACGACAACCCCGCGCCGCTCACTGACCAGGAGCCGCCGCAGGTAAGTGTGGCGCCAGCTGCACATACACCCCCGGGACCAGTACGACAACCCCGCGCCGCTCACTGACCAGGAGCCGCCGCAGGTAAGTGTGGCGCCAGCTGCACATACACCCCCGGGACCAGTACGACAACCCCGCGCCGCTCACTGACCAGGAGCCGCCGCAGGTAAGTGTGGCGCCAGCTGCACATACACCCCCGGGACCAGTACGACAACCCCGCGCCGCTCACTGACCAGGAGCCGCCGCAGGTAAGTGTGGCGCCAGCTGCACATACACCCCCGGGACCAGTACGACAACCCCGCGCCGCTCACTGACCAGGAGCCGCCGCAGGTAAGTGTGGCGCCAGCTGCACATACACCCCCGGGACCAGTACGACAACCCCGCGCCGCTCACTGACCAGGAGCCGCCGCAGGTAAGTGTGGCGCCAGCTGCACATACACCCCCGGGACCAGTACGACAACCCCGCGCCGCTCACTGACCAGGAGCCGCCGCAGGTTTTTACCACGTTTTAGGAAATATCATCGTCATCATCAGCTACAGCCTGACTTCATTCACCACTATTGGCTATAGGCTTGGTTCTTTGCTTGTATTATCTCCACATTCCTTAGCTAATCTCATCGAAAAGGAGAATGCCCGCTTTTGGGCCGTTACAGTCAACTGTTTTATTGCAAAATTACCGTCATTTTATCATATTACAAGAACACGAAAAAAAATCAATTAACAATTGAAAAACTGAAAAAATGCATTATTGCATAATGAAATACCAGCGCCTCTGTCTTCTCGAGCGCCAACTTCAGTCCCAGTGCCTCGAACCGCCCTCGCTTTCGACGGTAGAGACTGGCGCTTCTTCGTAGCTCCCTCACCGGGCCGTGACTAGAGTGTAGAGTGCCGTGACGGCAAAACTTAACCTAACCACCGAAAATAACCTAACCTAACTACCTAACCCTTTTTTTTTAACCTAAGCCAACCTAACAGAACTAAAATTGCCAATGTAATTGAAATTAAGTCAGATTATGCCTGATGAATTTCTCTAAAAAAGACACCAATTTTATGACTGTAACGGAAAGTAACGTTATGCCCAAAGCTGTAGGGATAATGAGCTTTCTCCTTTACCCGCGATGCGATGGCAAAAATATTGTTTGCCCATTTCTCCGCCGGATAATCAGCACTTCGTTTTGCAGTATTTTGACGCCTCTCAGTCACAAATTGCTCCACCAGCCATCTTCATACTAGCTTTCCAGCCTGTCTTTGTTTTAGTTCCATAACTCGATTTCTAATTCATAAGACCTGTATGTAGATGTATGTTCATTTTGATCATTTCGACTTAATCTAACCTTTCATCCCCAGGGCTTCTCCATCAAGATAAACCCTCTAGGCGGCGAGGTAGACGAGCAGCTGTCCTCGTCAGCTACGTTCGCTTACGACGCGGTGAACCAGCGCGTCACCATGTCGCTGTGCTTCGAGCGCGCCGGCGTCTACCGCGCTCAGGTCTTGTACGAAGGTGTACTGCTACATAACGGGGAGTTCGACTGCATCGTGCTTACTGGTGAGTTATACTAATCTTTTAATACTAATTATAATAATCTAGGACCCTTTTGATCAACACAAGAACAATGGCCACTTTCTACTAGGAAAAATTAGAAATTGGTCGCAAGCACTTGTTCTCCCGGTCATTGCGATCATTTTTTGTTCTACACCTGAACCTTTCACGGAGAAATTGTGGGTCATTTCTATTTGAGTTTTTTTTAATACAATTTTTTATGCAAGATTTTTACTTTCAGCACCTCTACGACCCCCATACTTTCAATGGTTTTGTGTACAGAATTTGAAGGCTTCGTGATGAGGTTGTTTTAACCCCGGGGTCAAGAAAGGGTTGGACTAATCACTGTATTTTTCTCTTTCCAGTGAGCATGGTCAGTTTCATACAGATAATGCTCAGTCCATTCTCTATGTGTATGACGTAACCACAATGCCACAAATTATTAAAATTTAGAACATAAGTACGGAAAACTTATTTCATAATTACTTGATTCTTCGACCTTTTAAAAATACGAGTATATTGTCGGCCGTTCATGTATGCATGTTTCATCAAGTTACGTTTATTAGATTTTACTAGCCCAAGCATGTTAGCGAAGTGGCCATTGTTCTTTAGGAATTTTTGTCGTTTTTCTAACATTACTAAATTTTTACACCTTCATTGCGGTACTAAATTCACCAAAACGCACTTGGTCCGCGTGATAATCACTAATAGCCAAGAGAGGACCCTTTTTTTTTTTTTTTAAGGATGGGAAATCATCAAATGACCCCCCCCACTCTGGGCGGAGCGGGAGGGAGTGTCAGACTCTTACTGACTAAAAACCATCCATGTTCCTTCCTCGCCTTTTACGTTCCGGGGCCGCGGTATCTCTTTCGAACAGGCCCGCAACCCCGGCAGGCTTCGGCCCTTGCGGGCCCCTCTCCTTTTGCTGACATCTCTTTGAGGCGCGCGTGGAACACGAACGCGCCGTCGACACGGCCTGTCGTCGTCGTTAGACGGCCGGACGGCTAGCTAGCCCATAGCCAGCCGTCCACAGGCCCGCATCTACGGTGGCCGGTAGCCACCACGTGGCCCCCGACGCCCGTTGCGTCTCCCGCGGCGGCCGGGAAGAGAGGATCTCTCCCTCTCTCGTTCCGCCACCTCCTTCGCTAGCATGACTGCTTCGCAGGAGGCGACGGCTTCCCATTCCGTCTCGCTCCGGACCATGGATTGAACCAGGGCCGGACGCGAGAGGTCGCCGCCGCCGATCGCCGCCACGAGGACACGGCGGAGCTCCGCCCACGCAGGGCAGACTTCCACCGTGTGTGAGACCGTGTCCTCCGGTCGATCCTCGCAGTGGAGACACCCGGGCGTCTCCTCCCGCCCGATTCGGTGCAGGTACCTCCCGAAACATCCGTGTCCGGTGAGGACCTGCGTCAGGCGGAAGGTGAGGACGCCGTGGCGCTGACCCAGCCACTCCTCAAAGAGGGGACTTACCGCCACTATCGTGGCGTGCCCTAAGAGAGGACCCTCCAAGCAAAATTCTCGTTACTGTTATGCCTCACTTTTAAAAAAATACCTTGCCTCATGGCTTCCAGTTCTTTCCATACAGGACCAATATGGATCACTGATTGGTTGAGTGCAGCTAGTCCCGCCATCTTGCTATAATCGTGTAATATGTCCGCAGCGAGCGACACAGCGACAGTGCAGCGCAACATCTCGTCCAAGCGCCACAACATCAGCTACGAGGCGCGCTTGGTGTCGGGCAAGCCGCGCCGGGTGCTGTGCTGCATCTCGCCCAAGCAGCTCACGCTCAAGGACTACATCCTCAAGTTCATCCCCAAGAGGATCACCAGCTTCCGTCTGTGTCCCTCCACCAAGGTGAGCAGCGCCTATCATATTAAGGTTATCAACTCGGAAAGGGATCGTCACCTTTCCCCTTGGCGTCAAACAGGCGTCCACGTAACGTAAGCGGATCAGTAGCTCCGGCATGTCGACTCGGCTACTGCTAGGCGACGCCAGGCTTACGACTCGCCGACCGCTGTTTGACGGCTGGGCGGCGCTAGTTCAATCTTTTTGAATCCGCACGTTAACATACTCGTAAGTTAGGGTACGGAGAGCCGTAAGCTAGGATTAACTTGCCAGTTCTACTTTAACGTCCAATATGCTCTGATGTTAAATAGGTCCGTTCCTTTTCAGTTAATCCTCAAACCAACGCCAGTGGGATCAGGTCCCGGCGGCGAGTTCACGCTGGAGGACGGCGTGCAGCCGCAGCTGGAGCTCGTGTCTGCTGAGCGAGACCTCATCGCCGCCACCTTCACACAGCTGCTCATAGCTAACTGCGGCGGGGAGGATACCTTCAAGGTGAGTGTGTCTGCTGAGCGAGACCTCATCGCCGCCACCTTCACACAGCTGCTCATAGCTAACTGCGGCGGGGAGGATACCTTCAAGGTGAGTGTGTCTGCTGAGCGAGACCTCATCGCCGCCACCTTCACACAGCTGCTCATAGCTAACTGCGGCGGGGAGGATACCTTCAAGGTGAGTGTGTCTGCTGAGCGAGACCTCATCGCCGCCACCTTCACACAGCTGCTCATAGCTAACTGCGGCGGGGAGGATACCTTCAAGGTGAGTGTGTCTGCTGAGCGAGACCTCATCGCCGCCACCTTCACACAGCTGCTCATAGCTAACTGCGGCGGGGAGGATACCTTCAAGGTGAGTGTGTCTGCTGAGCGAGACCTCATCGCCGCCACCTTCACACAGCTGCTCATAGCTAACTGCGGCGGGGAGGATACCTTCAAGGTGAGTGTGTCTGCTGAGCGAGACCTCATCGCCGCCACCTTCACACAGCTGCTCATAGCTAACTGCGGCGGGGAGGATACCTTCAAGGTGAGTGTGTCTGCTGAGCGAGACCTCATCGCCGCCACCTTCACACAGCTGCTCATAGCTAACTGCGGCGGGGAGGATACCTTCAAGGTGAGTGTGCTGGATGAAACTGATGATGACTTACACAATGTTGACCTTGTTTGTGGTATTACTTACGGCCTGAAATAAAGATAATAATAATACACCGTGTATCACAAATGTCGGGTTAATTATGACGTTGTTCTTCCACACTTTTAGTCAAAAATGTACGAATTGTTCTTGAAGTGCTGTCCTGTCACATGCAAAATTTTAATACCAACTGCGAAGCGAAATGTATGGAAGAGCTGATTATATGATTTTAGATATTTAAGCAGTCATGGTGCAGTGGTAATAGTCCCATCGGCATCGTTAGGTAGTACCATAAAATGGCATATTTCAAGTGTATTTTCTTCATTTTGTTTCCAGAACAAACAAGACTTCTTCTACAGCGAGATCCGCAAGGCTCACTCGCGGCACCCGCACGAGAAGCTCGCCATCCGAGTTCTGCGCTCCGAGCTGCTGCGGACCAGCCTCAAGGCAACTCGTCACTTCACCGTGCAGGACTGGTGCAAGAACTTCGACGTCAGCTTCCAGGGCGAGCAGGGTATGTGTCACTACAGAATGTAGCAGAGCCAGGTGCTGAGTGTTGAGTGCTGGCTCACACTCGGTACGTAGCTGCTTTATGTTCTCCAAGTGTTCGCAGCGAGAGCGGGGAAGCAGAATGAGAATCTTTATTTGTTAAACATATTTATTTAGTATTACATATAGGTGACATTTTTGAGCGCTATGATTTGCCGCGAAAGCATACCAATTTAAAAAAAAAATGTCATTATAAAAACAAAAATAAAATACTTAAAAAACTAACTATAACAAAGCAATGAAACAAAACGAAGCATAAACTAAAAATATTAAAAATTGAAATGTATAAAATGTGGAACAGTATAATAACGTTACATCGGACCTACTAGAACATTCGAGAAAGCCAGTGATTACATTGTGTGTACGTTAGAAGTTCGAGAGCATTCTATTATTATTAGTTTTAAAGTTAGGTAGGTACAAACTCGCGACCTATTTATACAAAGACATTAGAATTTCGACCGTACGCCTAGGGCATACGGTTCATATTTGTTTGTACAAGTAGCTAGTAATAATAATTACCTACCTACCTATCTACTTGCTGACTGTACCTACCGTTCTATTGTGGTTTTTTATGACCCTCTAGAATATTCGTGAATATTCTGGTGTGTCTGTTGGCGAGTATAAATAGAGCGCTCAGGGCCGCGACCGTCAGTCTTGTTTTGGCTACACAACGAAGCGAATCGAAGTGAACTTAAAGTGCGATATCTAAGCGAATAGTGAATAGTAGTGTATTATAGTGTACTTGTGATTGAGTTTAAAGTGTTTTGTGATTAATAAATTTATTGTGTTGTTTAATCGGTAGTAATTAATTTATCTCATACCCAGCTCGTAACAATAACATTTTTCTATTAATAGAGAGAATAGGAGATGAAAGTAGTTTGAGTTGGTCGCACAGTCAGCGCACTCACTGCGGACACACTAACACACTAACACACTACCGCGATACCGCGCGACTCGCGACACAACACTGAAGCGCAGCTCTTACTGAACTGAGTACAGTCCCGTCTAATAATATGTAAACACTTGAGATTTTTTTTAAATTCTGTTTCTCCTAATGTACTGATTAAAATTTTATGTTATTACGAACATAGTATTGTTAAATAAATAAAAATAGTTTATTTACACCTTCAAGTAAAAATGTTGTTTACAATACAATTAGGCCTTAAGGTATATTTAAAGTAGTATGTTTAAGTTTAGCCAACACCTAAGCTAAGACAACTTAATGTCTTGTAATTATGGGTATCAGCGCCCACCCTCGATATAACAGCCAATGCCAATTGTGTCCAGTTTAACCAGTTAAATAAACAAACAATAAACACAAAAATAAAAAGGTTACATCGGACCTACTAGAACATTCGAGAAAGCACGTGATTACAGTGTGTGTACGTTGTAATTTCGAGTGCATTCCGTTATTATTACTTTTAACGTTAGGTAGTTATAAATTCGACCTATTTATAAAAAGACATTAGAATTTCGACCGTACGCCTAGGGTATACGGTTCATATTTGTTTGTTTTGTACAAGTAGCTTATACCTACTACTTGTGTTACCTACTTACCTACCTACTATTCTTTTGTTAGTGTTTTTTATGACCCTCTAGAATATTCGTGGTTATTCTGGTGTGTTTGTTGGCCAGTATAAATACACCGCTCAGGCCCGCGACCGTCAGTCTTGTTTTGGCTACACAACGAGTGTATCGAAGTGAACTAGAAGTGCGATATCTAAGCGAATAGTGATCAGTAGTGTATTTGTGATTAAGTTTAAATTGTTTTGTGATAATAAAGTTATTGTGTTGTTTAATCGGTAGTAATTAATTTATCTCATACCCAGCTCGGAACAGTATTCTTAAACTCATATTTTCATGAAAAAGATCCAATCTCCTAGTTACAATCGTTATTTCTCACGAAAATAGCTATAATATTAAAGAAAGTGTATACATGTTATTTGACGTGACTGTACACGTTCTTCCGTGATAATGAATTCGCGTTTACGTTCAATATTAACGCAGTTGTGATACACAATATTATCTTAATTATTTTTATTATTAATTTCAAAGCTACTATACTACTCATAGATATAATAAAGGAGATATGGCGTGGAGTTCAAAATGTATAGAAAACCGATGAAGCCACACTTGCCCCTCCATAACGCTAATATTGCACACACAGTTGTATCAAAACAATACTACGAACAAGTGCACACACGCGCCATCGATAACTCTGTCATTTAAATATAAACCTTATTTTTTAATGCTTAGCGTACTTTTTCCGTATAATTTACTCACACTAAAACAATTATCATTGTGTGTTGTCGGGACACGGGGGCGGATACGACACAGTGCTTGACTGAATCGAAGAGTTATCGATAAATATGTCGATACGTTTTGACGTGACAACGTCTTATAAATTGGTTTGCCGGGTGACACTTCAAGAAACTGCGTTACGCTCCGCTCACGTTATGCGCTCACAATGAGAGCGAGTGAGAGGCACGCGTCCCTTCCACTCGGGCATGGTTAGCCCGCCTAAGAGCGAGAGAGACAGACATAAAAAGTGAAAGGCACGCGTCCCTTCCACTCGAGCACAGTTAGCCCGCCTAAGAGCGAGAGAGACAGAGCGAGAGAGAGAGAGTGAGAGAGATAGGTATGTATGTGTAAAGGTAAAAATAAAATTTTGTTAATATGAAATTCAGTGCGAGATTCTTTGTATAAATTAATGTTTTAAATATAATTCTTTGTATAAATAAATGTTTTAAATTGTTACTATTATTTCATCCTTCTTCCTACTATACGAATGAATATTCACATTAAAATTATTTTACCACTCAAAGTCGTTGTCACGTAAAACTTTCGCCCGTAGGTACCGACTTTACAGGCAACCAATTTTTTTTATAAAGGATTTGGAAATAAAGTAAATACAACAATATGAAACCTACAAAACATTATTTAATTCATAATAATAATTTAAAAACAATTACAAATGAAATGACACAGTTACGCGTAGTTCTAAATCAAAATCAAAGCATTTATTTCAATTAGGCCAGTTACAGGCTCTTTTGAACTGTCAAAAACAAAAAAAATAAGTTTAGAACCACATCGGCCTTCCAACCGGATTACAAGAGTTAACAAATTGAAGAAAAATCTGAAATAGTAATATAACAATTCGTAGTCCACTTTCTTGTCGATAGACTTTGTCAAACCTCCACGAGCACATCACTAGCTCGCGCTCAAATACGGCGGACCGGAGCAGCGGCTGCACCATGCGACATTACGGTTTAATGATGTTTCGTTATGTCAGCTGTACATTGCCTTTTCAGTCACTCAGTGACAGACTGAGGTGGTTGTAAAAGAGCAATGTATTTAATGCAAACATAATACAGTCGAAATAATACAAGAAAACAAAAATAAAGCAGTACAAGTCAGATATATTTTAGGGATTGTGGTTTTTCGTGATTTTTAAGACAAATATTGTAAAATACTTGAACTTACCTGTTGTAACTGATGCCATGACTTCTAAAGTTTTTGTCTTGGCTTCTACAATGTTGTGTTCACTTAGAGCACTTGGTACACTTTTGAGGTTTAGATTAAAACCACACAATTTACAGTAAGTAGTGTGCAACTCGAAGGGACCGTCTAGTCGCCAGAGGGGCTAGTTCAGGACTACTCTACGACGTAACCGTCGAGCTGCTTGCTACGTTTATTTGTTTATATCAATACATATTTTTGCACGAAACCACCGAACAAGACGGCATTATCGTTTTTTTTTACGAACGCGGTTGACAACACACTAACTCGCGGTAACGGCCATTTTTTCAATAGCTGCCCGACGCGCTCAGCTCCACGTGGTCACCGACACGCCCCCTGGACACTTCTCCTGTTATTAATATTTCTATGATACTACTACATCACCTTAAAACAAACTTAGTATTAAAAACGTTAAATTATATGACAGCATAACCTTTATGACTTTAGAGCTTCATCTCTAAATAAAAATAAAATAAAATAGCCTTTATTCCCTATAATTAACAATAAAATAAACTATCCTAATAACTTTATTAATAACTTAAACTATTAAGGGGTCATCCATCTCTGGCCCATTCTATCCCAGCCAGTGCAACGATTTCGTCTCGCCATCGTTGCAATGGTCTGCCTCGGCGTCTGTTTCCGTTTCGTGGATACCGGTGCAGGACGCGCTCGCTCTACCTGATGGTCCTCGCGATGCGGCCTGCCCAATTTCACTTCAGTTTCTCGGCCATATACAAAGCATCAGTGACTTTGGTCTTCGCTCTGATGTCGCTGCTCTTTATACAGTCGCTTATTTTTAGGGCAAGCATGCTCCTTTCTGCAGCTCTTTGAAATTACCTTAATTTCAATTTCATGATTTCTGTCGTAGCCCATGTTTTTGGCATCCGTATAAAAGAGTTGGAGTTTCAGTCAAATAGCTTCCTTTTGATGTCGTTTGAGAAATTTCCTTTGAATATTTTTTTAAGTGACCAATATTTCCTCCAAGCAATGGTTATCCTTCGTTTGATTTCTTTCATAGTCCTATCGGTGAAACATATATTTTGTCCCAAGTATACGTAGTTGTCTACGTATTCGATGTGTTGGTTATCAACGATTAGAGGTATTTGTTCTCCGTTGGTCATTGCTTTCGTTTTTTCATAATTCATTTTCAGTCCACATTTCATACTTTCTATATTGAGGTCCTTGATCATTTCTTGTAATTCTGAATAGCTTTCTGAAAGTATAATTATGTCGTCTGCGAATCGTAAATGTGACAGATATTCACCGTTTATGTTGATACGACGTTTGTCCCATGTTAGTTTTTTAAATATGTGTTCCAGTAGAGCTATGAATATTTTGGGCGATATAGTGTCACCTTGTCTTACACCTTTCTCTATATAGAATACCTCACCTTCATTTCCTAATTAGAAGGAGTGTCCAAACACTCCTTCTTATTTTATTTCACATCTAACTGGGGGGTGATCCGATGGGTATGTGGTATTTATAACTGAAACATCTTTCACAATTCTCATATATTTTGCCAGAATATAATCAATTTCGATTTTAGTTCTGCCGTTAGGAGATTGCCAGGTCCATTTGTTGCTTGGGTGTTTTTTTAAATTTTGTGTTGGTTATTATGAGTTTATGTTCACGACAAAAATCTATTAATTTTTGCCCTCTATCGTTTCTCGTTCCATACCCATAGTAATCCAAGACTAAGTCTTCATGTTTTTGAGGTATACCAATTTTAGCGTTAAAATCGCCAATAATTAATGTGTTTCTACATGTGTTTTGTACAGCTTGTCTTAGGTTGTTGTAGAATGATTATATTTCCTGTTGGGAATCGCACCCAACAGACACGCAGACAACACGCGCAGGCGCCGTGACCGACCTACGTAGCAAGCGAGCGGAGGTGTGGCGCGGGGAGCCTGCCCAGCCGGCGGCGGCACTCGCTTTCTCGGAGCCCACCGCGACGGACGATACTCTTAAACCGATTATTAATATACTTATATGTTTGTCCGGGACAGTTACTGTTGTAGAATCTAGTCGGCAATATACCAAGCCTTTTATACAGTCCATTACTATTTTATTTACCCCAACGAGCAAGTCGAACATTTCCTGTAGGTCTGCTTTTTCAGTAAAAGCGTAGGCTTGAATTATTATTAATTGATGGTTGTTAAAGTTCATGTCTAATCGTACAACTCTATCTGTGTAGGTAATGAAATTATGTATATTATTTTTTAAATGTTCTTCACCATGAATCCAACAGCATTCCTTCCACTTTTTTCCCATTAAAGAGTAGTATGTATTCCATATTTTCTTCTATATTCTGACCAGGTTTTTTAATTTCTGCTAATCCGATGATATCCCACTTTATTTCCCTTAGACTGTGTTCTAACTGTATCATTCTAGTACTGTCTATAAGTGATCGGACGTTGTACGTTAATATATATACACTTTGTGTTTTGTTTTGGTTTCTTACTGTAGGTAGATGCGAGGGTTGTGGTCTCTTTCTCCCATGGCGACCACCCGTCATGGGAGAGCGGTTTTTATCTTATTTTGTGCTTATTTAAAAATAAAGGGGCCTTTATTTTTCATGTTTCTGTGGTGCGTGTAATATAAGCTGTCATTGTGTTTTTATGCGCCTTGTACTTTTTATTTGCCTGGTTGTTTCGCCAGGTATCTGTATTTTGAGAAGCATTGGTATTTTCATGTACAATACTTATTTGGTTTGAAGTAGGAGTTGTTTGCTGTCGTGGTGACTGCGATAGGGTTCTTTTATGGTTGTTGCTGTGGTAATTTGCTTTTTCTTAAATTATTATCGTTTTTTTATGTAGGCAATATTCCCCTTTTCTTTTTCTTGTTGTAGTTGGGTTTTTAGATCTTTTCTTATTTTCAAAATATTTTCTTTAAATAGCATCTCTACTACAGTAAAAATGTTGTATTGCAGGCGTGGACTGGGGCGGAGTGCGTCGCGAGTGGTTCTCTCTGCTGTGCGGTCAGCTGTTCGACTCCAAGTTCGGGCTGTTCGTGTCCTTCCACGACTCGCCCACCGGCCTCGTGCACCCCAACCCCGACAGGCCGCCGCATCTTAAGGTAACGTCACTCTAACGAACCTAACCTTAACATTCCGACCACTGGCCCTGCCCTGTAGCGGAGCTTAAACAAATCATTTTAATTGTTTGTGTTAAATAAGTTATGTGCTCGATAGTGTTAAAATAAAAGTTGAATCGATGACCGTTGGGTAGACGTGTACGGTCGAACAAGCTATTTGGTTTACACTTTACAATCGTAATTTGTGGGTTGAACTGTAAACCAAATAACTTGTTCGACTGGAGACCGCGAGTCGTAAGGACGACGCTCTCAGAAGAGCGTGGAGTGACCATCCTCGCAAATCGCAGGGTGGCTGGTAGCAATTAAATAAGTTTTCGAGACTCAAAGTTAATTGGCGTTCAATCGAGGAGGCTTACGTCCAGCAGTGGACTGCTGAAGAATGACGATGATGATACTGTTACATCGGACCTACTAGAACATTCGAGAAAGCACGTGATTACAGTGTGTGTACGTTAGCAGTTCGAGTGCATTCTATTATTATTAAGTTTAAAGTTAGGTAGGTACAAACTCGCGACCTATTTCGACCATACGTTTAGGCGGCTCTTATTTGTTTGTTTGTACAAGTAGCTTATACCTACTCCTTTTATTACCTACTTACCTACCTACTATTCTTTTGTTAGTGTTTTATATGACCCTCTAGAATATTTGTGGTTATTCTGGTGTGTCTGTTGGCCAGTATAAATACACCGCTCAGGCCCGCGACCGTCAGTCTTGTTTTGGCTACACCACGAAGCGAATCGAAGTGAACTAAAAGTGCGATATCTAAGCGAATAGTGAATCGTAGTGTATTTGTGATTAAGTTTAAACTGTTTTGTGATTAATACAGTTATTGTGTTGTTTAATCGGTAGTAATTATTTTATCTCATACCCAGCTCGTAACAATACAGTAATTAATAAGAACGCGTGCTATTTCTCAAGTATGATGGTCTTTAAAATTCGTGACATTTAGCCGCTATCCTCAGCTGTTCCATGTTGTTTCAGCTGAAGCACTTCGAGCTGGCTGGCAAGCTGGTGGGCAAGTGTCTGTACGAGAGCGCGCTGGGCGGCTCGTACCGACAGCTCGTGCGCGCCAGGCTCACCAGGAGCTTCCTCGCGCAGATCATCGGACTGAGAGTGCACTACAAGGTAACAGAGATGTACGAGAGTGCACTACAAGGTAACAGAGATGTACGAGAGTGCACTACAAGGTAACATAGATGTACGAGAGCGCGCTGGGCGGCTCGTACCGACAGCTCGTGCGCGCCAGGCTCACCAGGAGCTTCCTCGCGCAGATCATCGGACTGAGAGTGCACTACAAGGTAACAGAGATGTACGAGAGTGCACTACAAGGTAACATAGATGTACGAGAGCGCGCTGGGCGGCTCGTACCGACAGCTCGTGCGCGCCAGGCTCACCAGGAGCTTCCTCGCGCAGATCATCGGACTGAGAGTGCACTACAAGGTAACAGAGATGTACGAGAGTGCACTACAAGGTAACAGAGATGTACGAGAGTGCACTACAAGGTAACATAGATGTACGAGAGCGCGCTGGGCGGCTCGTACCGACAGCTCGTGCGCGCCAGGCTCACCAGGAGCTTCCTCGCGCAGATCATCGGACTGAGAGTGCACTACAAGGTAACAGAGATGTACGAGAGTGCACTACAAGGTAACAGAGATGTACGAGAGTGCACTACAAGGTAACAGAGATGTACAATGTTGCCACTTATAATCCCCGTCATGATCACCATATATTTCTCCCTTTCTTTTTTTTCTCTTTTGATATCTCTGTTTTGTCGTGGTGCTGAACCGAACGAAAGAAAAAACATTATTGAATCGTTTCGTCCTTTCTTTCGTTAGTACTTCGAGCAAGACGACCCGGAGCTGTACCTGTCGAAGATCAAGTACGTGCTGGAGACGGACCTGGACGCCGGCGAGTCCGTGCCCGAGCTGTACTTCAGCGACGACGTGTACGACTCGCAGGGTCGCCTGCTGGAGACACACGACCTGCTGCCGCACGGCTCCAGTATCCGCGTGCGCAACAGTACCAAGATAGCGTACCTGGACGCGCTGGCACAGTGGCGGCTGGCGGCGCGCGTGCGACACGAGACGGACGCCTTCCTGCGCGGCCTCACGCTCCTCGTGCCCGACAACCTGCTCGCCATCTTCGACGAGAACGAGCTGGAGGTATGTGGAGATGGACTTTTAATCTTTAGCCAACCACGTGACTTGTGCCTACATTTTCCTGTAAATCGTTGTGGTGTGGGGCATCCGAACCGGTAAATAGAAAGACGAGTGCGGCAATAATGTGTACTAATTTACAGGCCCGAAGGCACATAAGAAGCCCATTCCTACCGGCTTCCCTTGGGGAGCGAGGCACTCTACACGTTATATCAAAAACTTTACACAATATAAAAAATATGTTTAAAAGAAAGCAACAGGTAGCGCCAAATAAGCCGGTGCTCGGGTGTCAATTCGGAACTTAAATCGTATGGACGCGCACACGTGACTTCACGGCTGGCTGTGCCGTTTTGTAAAATAAGATTCTTTATTTATCTAAACATTGTATATGTCACTGTAACATTGTCAAACACGTTAGATTGTAAAATAAGATTACAAACTCTCAAAATACTGCTTACAATAAAACGCATTATTTTTCGTGAAATGCATGCAATGGTAGTCAACTCACGCGGTGTGGAGGGAAGGAGGGGTTCCCCTTGCCCAGTGGTACAACTCTCATGAAAAGGTACTGTACCATTCCTGAGAAATACCGATTAATATAACCTAACCTTAATAGTAGTTTATGCAACTGTGCATAATGAAGGGCATTACAACACGAGTGTGGGTTATAATAATAATAGCATGAGTGTGGGTTTAAGAAACGAGCCGAAGGCGAGTTTCTTAATAGCATCACACGAGTGTTGTAATGCCTAATTATGTATAGTTGCATACACTACTTTATCTACCCAAATATCATAAGGGCTCTATGATGGGTTCAGGAACCATAGGGAAATGACCAGCATTACCAACCTGCAGAAATAAACGGAACTCTAATGAACTCATAATGCAACTAAAAACAGTAGGTTATGAGTTTTAAATTTGGAACAGGTGTCAAATTCAAGTGAGTGTGCTATTCTAGTACCACCTACATTAAATCAGATATCGATAAAAAAAAAAAAAGCCCAATTCAGTATGATTTTAATTATAAATCGCACGACATTTTGATCTCGAGTGACACAAGAATAGTTTAGTTTTTTTCGTTTGCCTATGATTTAAAAAAAAATGACAGATATCCGAAACGCCGCCATTTCGAGCTGTCATTTGTTCGTTAGCTTTTTATTTCCAGTAATCCAGTTACGAGTAGACAAATTTTCTGATAAGTTCTTTATTTCTGTCGAAAATGAGTGATAGTGACTCAGAAATTGACATGAATACTCCGCCAGATATCGTAAATGCAGCGACGAATGCAACTAATCACCTGTTGGCACAAAAATCAAGGGCCAAGTAACAATGCAGGTCATTTCCCTATGGTTCCTGAACCCATCATAGAGCCCTTATGATATTTGGGTAGATAAAGTAGTGTATGCAACTATACATAATTAGGCATTACAACACTCGTGTGATGCTATTAAGAAACTCGCCTTCGGCTCGTTTCTTAAACCCACACTCGTGTTGTAATGCCCTTCATTATGCACAGTTGCATAAACTACTATTATATTCTCCTAAAACGCATAATCGACGGAGCCCCTATTTCCGAGTGCAGGGTTTAGAGGAACCTAATTAACCTAACGGGGGGGTGCTCCAAGTCCCGATTATGGGGGCAGAGATACTTCCGTATGTTCACTTGACAATATTTCGAGAGTTTACAACCTCGCTAGAGAGATTACAATCTAACGTGTTTGACAATTTTACGGTGAAATATACACACAAGATATTGCAGGGACCTAGGTAAGCCGAAGATTATCGAGTTACGGCAGGGGGAGAAAAAGAAAGTATGTGTGGTAGAACGAGTTAGAATGACTAATGGTCGGTATCGTATTTGGTACCAAATTACCAACTACATATTAAGTTTTTTTTTTGTTTTTGTAATTCCTCTGTATTTTATAAATTTTTGGGGTCGCTACTTATGAAGATTAATTAGGTCTAAATGAAAATCTAAAAGGGCGCTGACGAAAATTTTACGACCGATCCATAGTCACACGAAATTGTTACACCA
Organism: Xestia c-nigrum; assembly: GCA_916618015.1. Taxonomy (NCBI): domain Eukaryota; kingdom Metazoa; phylum Arthropoda; class Insecta; order Lepidoptera; family Noctuidae; genus Xestia; species Xestia c-nigrum. Next base: position 25,077,982 of record OU745252.1, on the reverse strand, counting down.
GTGTGACAAAGGTTAGGGCACGCCACGATAGTGGCGGTAAATCCCCTCTTTGAAGAGTGGCTGGGTCGGCGCCACGGCGTCCTCACCTTCCGCCTGACGCAGGTCCTCACCGGACACGGATGTTTCGGGAGGTACCTGCACCGAATCGGGCGGGAGGAGACGCCCGGGTGTCTCCACTGCGAGGATCGACCGGAGGACACGGTCTCACACACGGTGGAAGTCTGCCCTGCGTGGGCGGAGCTCCGCCGTGTCCTCGTGGCGGCGATCGGCGGCGGCGACCTCTCGCGTCCGGCCCTGGTTCAATCCATGGTCCGGTAAGAGACGGAATGGGAAGCCGTCACCTCCGCGCTGCGAAGCAGTCATGCTAGCGAAGGAGGTGGCGGAACAAGAGAGGGAGAGATCCTCTCTTCCTGGCCGCCGCGGGAGACGCACCGGGCGTCGGGGACCACGTGGTGGCTACCGGCCACCGTAGATGTGGGCCTGTGGACGGTTGGCTATGGGCTAGCTAGCCGTCCGTCCGTCTAACGACGACGACCGACCGTGTCGACGGCGCGTTCGTGTTCCACGCGCGCCTCAAAGAGATGTCAGCAAAAGGAGAGGGGCCCGCAAGGTCCGAAGCCTGCCGGGGTTGCGGGCCTATTGGAAAGAGATACCGCGGCCCCGGAACATAAAGGGCGAGTAACGAACATGGATGGGGTTTAGTCAGTAAGAGTCTGACACTCCCTCCATCTCCGCCCAGAGAAAAAAAAAAAGTGTGACAAAAGTTAATTATATTCGAATCTGTTCCGTTTCTCTTTCTCGCACTCAACTGCAGACGTGCGCGTGAGAGACGGATAGATCCGAATAAGCGGTCGAAGCGTTAGGGAGTAGGGCCTCAGCTCTATAGTCACTGACCCAATTTGTATCTTTTATTGGGGTTGCTTTTCTTTTTTTTCCCCGTACCGGTATTATTTCTTTTATTATTTAAACTGATAATGGAGTTTGCAACCTATACCTAATAAATATTTACTAACAAAAGAGGTTTTAATCTCAAGTCGCTAGGTCTAATGTCAATGAAGTATACAAGGTAGATACAGTAAACGGGGCAATAAGGGGAAGTACCTTGTAAATGTCAGAAGTTGGTTGCAAACTCCCGTCCCTGTCAAAGCGAAAATAAAAAATGGCGCCGACAATTTTTTTTGTTTTTCTTCATGGGTGTCGTTGTCGTTGTTTTGGGGATCGATTGCTGATAATGAAAATGAGGTCAAAAAGAAAATCCAAAATGGCGCCGAAGAAACTTTTTAAGTTTTTTCGTCATAGGTGTCATTTTATGCATCGCGTAAGTTGAAGTTAATTTTAACGTGATCGAGAATTTGTTTTGGGTCAGGTCTCCATTTATCTTGTATTTGTTTGATTGTCAGCAAGAACAATTCCAGACCGTTAAGCTAGTTCCCTAGGGCTGCATCGGCGACTACCCGTGTTTATCTTGTTATGATCTGGGAGCGCCTGCTGAGCTGGTTCTAGTACCCTGGGTCTGCTTAGCTGACTATAGTATCTCTCTAGTTGCTGGTGTGCGGCACGGGCGAGGTGTCGGTGTCGGACTGGCGCGCGCACGCGCTGGTGTCAGGGTCAGGGCGCGACTGGGAGCGCCTGCTGAGCTGGTTCTAGTACCCTGGGTCTGCTTAGCTGACTATAGTATCTCTCTAGTTGCTGGTGTGCGGCACGGGCGAGGTGTCGGTGTCGGACTGGCGCGCGCACGCGCTGGTGTCAGGGTCAGGGCGCGACTGGGAGCGCCTGCTGAGCTGGTTCTAGTACCCTGGGTCTGCTTAGCTGACTATAGTATCTCTCTAGTTGCTGGTGTGCGGCACGGGCGAGGTGTCGGTGTCGGACTGGCGCGCGCACGCGCTGGTGTCAGGGTCAGGGCGCGACTGGGAGCGCCTGCTGAGCTGGTTCTAGTACCCTGGGTCTGCTTAGCTGACTATAGTATCTCTCTAGTTGCTGGTGTGCGGCACGGGCGAGGTGTCGGTGTCGGACTGGCGCGCGCACGCGCTGGTGTCAGGGTCAGGGCGCGACTGGGAGCGCCTGCTGAGCTGGTTCTAGTACCCTGGGTCTGCTTAGCTGACTATAGTATCTCTCTAGTTGCTGGTGTGCGGCACGGGCGAGGTGTCGGTGTCGGACTGGCGCGCGCACGCGCTGGTGTCAGGGTCAGGGCGCGACTGGGAGCGCCTGCTGAGCTGGTTCTAGTACCCTGGGTCTGCTTAGCTGACTATAGTATCTCTCTAGTTGCTGGTGTGCGGCACGGGCGAGGTGTCGGTGTCGGACTGGCGCGCGCACGCGCTGATGTCAGGGTCAGGGCGCGACTGGGAGCGCCTGCTGAGCTGGTTCTAGTACCCTGGGTCTGCTTAGCTGACTATAGTATCTCTCTAGTTGCTGGTGTGCGGCACGGGCGAGGTGTCGGTGTCGGACTGGCGCGCGCACGCGCTGGTGTCAGGGTCAGGGCGCGACTGGGAGCGCCTGCTGAGCTGGTTCTAGTACCCTGGGTCTGCTTAGCTGACTATAGTATCTCTCTAGTTGCTGGTGTGCGGCACGGGCGAGGTGTCGGTGTCGGACTGGCGCGCGCACGCGCTGGTGTCAGGGTCAGGGCGCGACTGGGAGCGCCTGCTGAGCTGGTTCTAGTACCCTGGGTCTGCTTAGCTGACTATAGTATCTCTCTAGTTGCTGGTGTGCGGCACGGGCGAGGTGTCGGTGTCGGACTGGCGCGCGCACGCGCTGGTGTCAGGGTCAGGGCGCGACTGGGAGCGCCTGCTGAGCTGGTTCTAGTACCCTGGGTCTGCTTAGCTGACTATAGTATCTCTCTAGTTGCTGGTGTGCGGCACGGGCGAGGTGTCGGTGTCGGACTGGCGCGCGCACGCGCTGGTGTCAGGGTCAGGGCGCGACTGGGAGCGCCTGCTGAGCTGGTTCTAGTACCCTGGGTCTGCTTAGCTGACTATAGTATCTCTCTAGTTGCTGGTGTGCGGCACGGGCGAGGTGTCGGTGTCGGACTGGCGCGCGCACGCGCTGGTGTCAGGGTCAGGGCGCGACTGGGAGCGCCTGCTGAGCTGGTTCTAGTACCCTGGGTCTGCTTAGCTGACTATAGTATCTCTCTAGTTGCTGGTGTGCGGCACGGGCGAGGTGTCGGTGTCGGACTGGCGCGCGCACGCGCTGGTGTCAGGGTCAGGGCGCGACTGGGAGCGCCTGCTGAGCTGGTTCTAGTACCCTGGGTCTGCTTAGCTGACTATAGTATCTCTCTAGTTGCTGGTGTGCGGCACGGGCGAGGTGTCGGTGTCGGACTGGCGCGCGCACGCGCTGGTGTCAGGGTCAGGGCGCGACTGGGAGCGCCTGCTGAGCTGGTTCTAGTACCCTGGGTCTGCTTAGCTGAATATAGTATCTCTCTAGTTGCTGGTGTGCGGCACGGGCGAGGTGTCGGTGTCGGACTGGCGCGCGCACGCGCTGGTGTCAGGGTCAGGGCGCGACTGGGAGCGCCTGCTGAGCTGGTTCTAGTACCCTGGGTCTGCTTAGCTGACTATAGTATCTCTCTAGTTGCTGGTGTGCGGCACGGGCGAGGTGTCGGTGTCGGACTGGCGCGCGCACGCGCTGGTGTCAGGGTCAGGGCGCGACTGGGAGCGCCTGCTGAGCTGGTTCTAGTACCCTGGGTCTGCTTAGCTGACTATAGTATCTCTCTAGTTGCTGGTGTGCGGCACGGGCGAGGTGTCGGTGTCGGACTGGCGCGCGCACGCGCTGGTGTCAGGGTCAGGGCGCGACTGGGAGCGCCTGCTGAGCTGGTTCTAGTACCCTGGGTCTGCTTAGCTGACTATAGTATCTCTCTAGTTGCTGGTGTGCGGCACGGGCGAGGTGTCGGTGTCGGACTGGCGCGCGCACGCGCTGGTGTCAGGGTCAGGGCGCGACTGGGAGCGCCTGCTGAGCTGGTTCTAGTACCCTGGGTCTGCTTAGCTGACTATAGTATCTCTCTAGTTGCTGGTGTGCGGCACGGGCGAGGTGTCGGTGTCGGACTGGCGCGCGCACGCGCTGGTGTCAGGGTCAGGGCGCGACTGGGAGCGCCTGCTGAGCTGGTTCTAGTACCCTGGGTCTGCTTAGCTGACTATAGTATCTCTCTAGTTGCTGGTGTGCGGCACGGGCGAGGTGTCGGTGTCGGACTGGCGCGCGCACGCGCTGGTGTCAGGGTCAGGGCGCGACTGGGAGCGCCTGCTGAGCTGGTTCTAGTACCCTGGGTCTGCTTAGCTGACTATAGTATCTCTCTAGTTGCTGGTGTGCGGCACGGGCGAGGTGTCGGTGTCGGACTGGCGCGCGCACGCGCTGGTGTCAGGGTCAGGGCGCGACTGGGAGCGCCTGCTGAGCTGGTTCTAGTACCCTGGGTCTGCTTAGCTGACTATAGTATCTCTCTAGTTGCTGGTGTGCGGCACGGGCGAGGTGTCGGTGTCGGACTGGCGCGCGCACGCGCTGGTGTCAGGGTCAGGGCGCGACTGGGAGCGCCTGCTGAGCTGGTTCTGGGCGGCGCTCGCTAACTTCAGCACGGAGGAGCGCGCCAGGCTGCTGCAGTTCACTACGGGCTGCTCACAGCTGCCTTCCGGGGGGTTCCAGGTGGGTTAGATAAGATAGTCAAATAGGCTTTTCAACTGAAAAAAACTAATTAGTCCGTAAAAATATTTAACCCGTATTTTTCTTTTGTTACGTAATCCAAAATTGACGAAGATACGACGCTTTTTAAATCCTCAAAACGTCACGCCGTGGTATATTTTTTAATGCATTCTGACGTTACTCCGAGTTTTGATGCGTTTTATCTTTGCCAAAATTAATTGATTTACAAAAACAAAAAACACGTGTCCATTATTGACGACCCGAATGGCGCAGTGGCAGTGAGGCTGCCTTACGTTCTTAGGGTCCCGGGTTCGAATCCCGGTAGCAAATGTTTGTGTGATGAGCACGAACATTTTTTTCCGAGTCATGGATGTTTATATGTTTAATAAGTATGTATTTACAAACAAAAAGTGTATATATGTAGTCTTCAATCAATAATAGTTCTATTATTGATCGAAGCATGTAGTATATCAACTGTCTGGTGACCACGATACAAGCCTTGCTTAGTGTGGCACTAGATGGTCCTGTGTTTACACACAGCACCATGTAGTGCCACACTTATTATAAACAGTATACGCTTTTATAACAAGTTGCCAAACTCAGTTATAGAACTGACCGATGGAAAGTTCAAGAACTATATTAAACGTGTCCTTATGAAAAAAGCATATTACAAAATCAAGGACTACGTTGATGACAAAGAAGTTTGGCTATGATTCCTTCTGCGCATGCGGCTTCCCTGGTAGCTCTTAAACGGCACAGATTTGTGGATGTCTCTAACTATTCTCAATCTCATTATTATTTTTCTTTTGATTCAGATTATTACAGTAGTTTTCAAATCATTTTTTCTCATATTTTGCTCAGAATAGTTACAGCACTGATGACAATATTTGTGTCACTTGTATAATTTAGTTCTTTAATTAAATATTCTTTTTATTTTTTTTATTTACTTACCTTTGTATAGATGCTTTTTTACCTATTATTTGTGAATGAGTGAACATTGAAGGCCTTTTAGATTCCCGGATGCTGTTTAACTTTTGTTATTCCTTTTGTTTTACATTTTTTGTATAGCAAGCAACGACCTATTGTCGGGCCTACGCTGTCCCCCCATACTTTAGTACTAATGCTGTAATGAAACAATATTGTAATACCAAATGATTTGAAAAGAGTAACCATGGAGTTTCTTGCCGGTTCTTCTCCATGGAATCGACCAACGCGAACCGTGCACCTTTTTCGACGTTTTATAAGTGCCCATCCAGGCCTATGTGAAATAAAATATTTTGATTTTGATTTTTGATTTTGACACTAAGCAAGGCTAAATAATAAATATTTATTATTTTCCAATACTCTAGCTGACAGTCTAAATATATTTGCAATTTATTGATGGTGGAAATTTGCCTATTTATGGTTGTGTGGGGAAAAGGTTCATGCCAATATTGTTGAAATTTACTAGAAATAGGCATTAGATTGATATCCAATCAAATGGCGGTAGTAGTGCATCGCCTTAGCTTAGATCATTACATTACCCTACACTTTCAAGTTTTGCTTTAGTTAAAATATTGACATTCGGCAAAAAATTAATGTTTCTTATACTTATACATTTCTAAGAAATTACAACTTTTATATTTTCTGAAATAGTTGTCCATAAATAGACTTGCATTTACCAAAATTTCATCTGGTGTAATCCTGTTGACTCCTCCCCCAGGAGCTGAACCCTCGCTTCCAGATCACGGCAGCTCCTAACTTCGGCGCGCTGCCGACTGCCCACACGTGCTTCAACCAGCTGTGCCTTCCGGACTACGACAGCTACGAGCAGCTCGTGCACGCGCTGCTGTGGGCCATCAACGAGGGCGGCGAGGGGTTCGGCATGATATAAGTACCCACTACCCACTACCCAGTACCGACTGCACACGACTACGCATGAGAGACTTGCTCGATGTTTTGGGAGGATATGATAAAGTTGAGTAGAAATACTAATTTTTCTTTTAAAATTTCTATTGATTTCTTTTAGCTTGTTTAATGGAAGTAATGGTGTATTTGCCAATGTCCACAGTTATAATGAGGGCTCGAAACTTGTAACTAAACTCAAGCCCGACTCAAAGCGATTTGGCTCAATTGATTATAAGCGTAACACGGTGGTTCATCTTTGAAAACCGATGTCCGAGTACGTTTAAATGTAAAGCCTGAAAAGACGAGTAGTCTTCCAGGCTAGTTGTATTTTGTATACGTACGGTATTGTTTGTTAATATTGCATAATCAATCATATCGAGCATGTTTCTTCATGTGCAATACTTTGACGTTATTTCACGATGTCGCATGAATCGTTTCAATTTGAACCTTAAGAAATGTTTTATCGTTTCAAAAACTATTTATTTTAAGTTACAATTGAAATTTTATAATTATAACAGGAACAGAGAAACTGTTCCTTTATTTATTAAAGCCTTTCTTGAGTCCCATTGCTGGACAAAGGCATAGTTAAATTTTAGCATTTTAATCGTGGGATCGAAACAGAGCAATTGGAATATAAATTAAAGTAAGCGAGCGGATCAGTCGCAACTAGTCATAATTCTACGTCAGATTGTTGTACGCGCGTATCGTACGGTTGCGGCTCGCACCGTGGCCCATGTTGGCACACACTTTTATTGTACACGGAGGCAAATATTGGAAAGATGGATGCTTTCTGAGTAGCTTTTGGGACGTTAGCAAACGGTTTCTGAAATAATATTCAACAAAAGATTGAAATCTTGAGATTTGCCGTCATCACACTAAATGGCGAGCGTTTTTGGATACGGTGGTAGAGCAAATCGGAAAACATTTAAATTCTAGACAAAAAAAATGCTAACTGCAAACTTTGTCAAGTGATTTGATTGACTGTTGTTACTTCACTAAATTCTCTTCAGCCAGCAGTGCGGGTTCATGGTTTTCAGAAACCGGATGTTAACCATGTGTTAACCACTCCAAAATATTCTCTAAATTAATGCTTTGTATGTAAAATAACTAACATGGGTCCATGAGCCTTTAAATTATAATGGAATCCTGCCAAAGACGAAGTCCATCTGAATGGAATTGATAAACGTATGACAATAACGAATTAAGGAAACATCTATGTTTATTGTCAATGTTATATTTAAGTAAGTCAGCAGCTTACAAGAAAAACTAAATTAATTAAACAAAATATAATTGACAAAAAAATAAATTATAAAATTTTGAAAATTGTGACGTTTTCGAGCAGAATGCGAAAAGAAAAGACATTTTATTCATAAAACTGATATATAAACTTGAATATAAAGCAAATCAAATGCTTTTTGTAAGAAATTAATAACTATAAATTTCATGATACACTTTGTAAAATAAACTAATAGAAAACGTTGGTTACAAAGCGTCTTATCAGCATTTACTTTTAATCACTTCTTATAATTACTTACCGCAAAGATTCCTGCACTTTATTTATAAGATAAAATTATTTCATAGCTGACACATAGCGATGATTTCTTCATTTGAGCAGAACCGGAAGCGGAATTATTTCCTTAAAAGTAGGCAGAAAATTAATTTATGTCCATGTCGTTGCCTCAGTCAAATAACTGCAACATTTTCTAGTATTTATTTTTACGAGATCTTGAAATGTACCGCCAACAAAAGAGATTCATTACCAATAAAGAATTATTTGTGGGTAATGCTTCGGCAAAGTTTACTATTGTTTTGTGTAAAACATTTTATAAGAAAATGGTCAAACATTTGCTATGATTTTTTCTAAACGAATTTATACCCCCATTCGTCCCCAGTATTAACCAACGCTCGGTTCGAGATTTCCATTCAGAAATCTATCTATTTTTTAGCTTTAGCATAACGAAAGCGACCTCAAGACATAAGTTTACCGAATCGAAGGATACCGGGACTGGTAATGTCTGTTATGTTAACTGTACACGAGGCTTACGATGTTAGTAAACTTTTGCTCACGGCGAGAAGTACATATATATTATGTAGTTTACTATTTAAATTCATAAAGAGTAGTTTTATTTAGATCTGAGTGATTATTGAAATTATATTTATTTTTGTGTACTTAAGTAGTTAGATAAAAAAGATTGATAAAAAATAGGTACTACCAATATTATTTACAGAGAAAATATTTCAAGTATTTTGCGGTATTCTTCTTAATAATTTATGTTTATTTAACATAATATTTAGTTTATTTAACCACTCATCAAAACTTTTACAGTATTTATAAAACTGTACGGTAGCTACAAAAGATAAACATATTGAATTAGGTTTCAGGTTATTCAATATTTTATTATTTACCTATAAAAAAAACCCAATGTTTTAAAATATTACTTATAAGTATTGAAAAAAATTGTTTTTTTTATGTTAGTAGGAACCCTTGCATTATTATGACGTCTTTTTTGGTAACGTTATATCCGAAGTAATTATTACTATCGCATCATAGAACCTCAAATCTTATTCAAAAATAAATCAATCTTCATTTTTAGTAAAAACTATATGTTGGCCTAAACTGTTCTTTATATGACTCCAATCTAAACTCCAAAGTTGCATTTAATATAAATAATTTGTAATAATAATTATTAATTTAATATAGTAATAAATCCAATGAATGTATACTTCTGTGTGAGATTGTCTTTGATTGTTCGCGGTGTTACGGTAAAAGTTGTGAGTAGCGTTATTTGAGGAACTGTCTAAATTATTGTAAATACTGGAATCTAAATAGATGATTTATTGAGATTTGAATGTTTCCCATCCATAGCGAATACAATACTGCCTTCGAAGTTCTGGTATCCAAGCTTTGTAAAAACTTTTCGCAGAATATCACAACACAACCAATTCATCTATCATACCTGTTCTGTTGGTTTACACACGGTTCAGCTTCCGAATATTACGCTAAAGATTCAAAAGAGGTGTGGAAATAACAATTAGGGACGTACCTAATTGTTTTGAGGCCCTTTCTTAAATAACGCCACTTTACAACTTTCAATAAGCTGTTCTTAGTATAAAGCAATGATGTTAGTGTTCAATCAAAGTTAAATTGATTAAATTCAATTATTATAATTACTTTATTTTAATTTTAGTGACTTCAACATTGTTATTATGGTTCTAGTCATAATATTATTGATACTCTTAGATTTCGCAATTTGATTGCATTTTATTTTGTTTTGGGGAGAAGGCACTTTATATTACAGAAATGGTGTAATGTGTAGCTTGAGTAAGGGCAGGACAATGATGATTATAATGATGATACCAATTACCAATTATTATATTATATATTTAAAAAAATAAAAAAAAAACTTAACCCAATCAAGACAACTAGTTGATGATAAGATTTGTGACGAGACCAAACACAATTCGTTTGGGGTGGACGCGTCATGTCATCTTTCATACTGAGATATCAACCAGCTTAAAAATCCATATTTAAAATACGTTTTGGTTGTGACAACCAAATATTAGCAAACCACAACAAATCAAGGTATACATCATCATCATTATCTGCCTAGCTTTTTCCCAACTATGTTGTGGTAGACTTCCATTCTAACCGAATGCAGCTGAACACCAGTATTTTACGTATTAATAAAAAACTTAAAAATAACGTGTCTCCTCTCCAAACATCCGCACAGTTTTAATGCTAGTAATTAGCTATTTATTATTTGATTAGTATTTTTCCAAATAACGCCATATTTGCTTCTTAGTTTATATACCTAGTTATTTTTTACAAAAATAAGTAACTATTGTGAAAAGTTTCATAATATTATGAAAACTAATTTGTTTGTTTCATTTGTTGCAAGTATGGCGTTATCTTAACCTTATTATTAATTAATGGAAGAGTAAATTGAAATCATACTTATTTATATGTAAATTATTAATAGCTGACATCTTGTAAATATCTATTTAAAAATTAACAGTTTGGGCTAGTGGAAAGGAGATAAGTAGCGAGGTTAACATAACGACCAATTATTATCTATTATTTTAGTTTTAGACGATCGTGGACATATGAACACACAAGTTTCGGTAACACAGAACCTTCTTGTTTTAAATTTTGTAAAAAACAGGTAGGTAACCTTGTAGGAATTGCTCTATGATGCCTGCGGAGCATACAAACGTAATACCAAAATAATATGTAAATTAAACATATTCCTAAGGTAGTGTGTATTTATTTCGATTGAATTACAAAATATCTTGGTTCCCAAATATACATTTTGATTGGACACTGATTTTAACAAGAGTTATAAGAAAAATAAGTTTTCTATAGTTTAAATTCCTCATATCTAAATAAATACACATTATCTTAAGAATATTTTTGATTTACAAATTATTTTGGTATTACGTTTGTATGAAATGCGCATGCTCCGTCGGCCTCTTAATGAAATCCATCGTAGTGACATACATCTAATTCGAATCGTCAGTGAAGGTATAAGTGAACTTCATAACTTACATTTCTTAGATCAGCTACTTATCTCTGAGCCACTGGCTCAAACGTCTTCATCTTAATGTTTACGTAGAAAGGGGGCGAGCAGAGCTGTAGGCCTAATCGAAATAGTTGAATGTTAGCTGTAAACACGACTAGTCTTATTCATTACCTATGATTTTAGTACTGCTCCAGATATGTACTTATGCTTAATCAATTTGTATTAATAACAGGTTAATAAACAGTATTGTTTAGTATTCCCCATTTTGTTGCATTTATTTATGAAAGATATTTGTTTTGTCAACCGTGTAACTCAGTTAATTATATATTTTATAGGATATTGCCACATAATAATATAAAGTTTCGCAATACGGATATAATTTTCAATGTTTTATGAAAAGATGTCATCCATATAGCGGTAAGCAACGTACTATGTAACTGCAAGCTCGCCCCCCCCCCCCCCCCTGATAGGAGCCATTCCAAATGTTGATATTTTGTAGTTGAAACATTGTTGATTAGAAATGTAAGACTGAAATAAATTGATGACGTCAAAATTTACTGTTTTATTCGTGGATCTTTAATTTTATGAACAGCAATAATTGTGTTTTGTTGGCGAGGTAGCGAGAGAGATATGCATGAAACTAACAAATCCAAAGTTGGCTTAGCTCAAGGTGTGACAAGTGTTATTTTTTATTTTAGTTTGCTACACAACCCTCGTTCTCAAATCTTCGATCTCCGTTGCCAACACAGCCTAAACCGTGTGCCTGTTTACCTAAGGGCCTGCGCAGACGACGGCGTGACTGACAAAAAGTCTGCGACAAATTTTGCGTGTTTAGTGTTTCACTACGTTTTGTCCACTATAAGGACCAACTGATGGAAAAGCTCCTACTGATCGCCTTTTAGTCGACAAAAAAGGTCAAAGAAGTAGTCAAATACATTGAATCACGCAAAATTGGTCGCAGACTTTTTGTCCGTCACGCACAATAAGTCCGTCGTATGCGCAGGCCCTTAAACATCGGGGAAAAAATCTGCCCCAGCAAAATTCAATAATAAAAAAAGAAACTACTTCAAGTTTATGGTACTCCGAAGAAAGGAATAAAAGAAGAAACTTTTTGTAAAACATTTTATTATACCAAACTAAACAACAACAATCACTTAAAAATACTGAAAACGCTCAATCGTAATTTTAGAACATTGACATTCTTATAAAAATAAAATACTTACCAAACTTACCTTGTAAACGTTTATACTAAAATATCTTTACTGAACCGTTCTTATAAATTATTGTCCCTATATTTTATTGTTGGCAACACTGATATTATCCTAATCTTCCTAAAATTGTATAGTTGGTAACATTGACATTATCCTAATCTTGCCAAAATATTATTTTCCAAGGGAGAAGTTATACAAAGCGGACAGGGCGCGCGCCCAGGCTCTTTGTATAACTTTTCCCTTAGAACTAATTCCTCTGTCGTCGTTGTCTATGGAATGCCGTGTCTGGCTGGTATGAGGGTCCACAGGAGAGCTTTAGGAACTGCCTTCGGGTCATGGAACCATGACCGCGCTGCACCCAACATCCTGTTATCAAAAATAATCCTTTTAAAATACAACCAAAATATAAAATGCTTGAGGTTGGTAAATCAAAGGGTTGGGTAACCAAAGGGGTTTTTATGAAATCTTATTAATGTTTCATTTATTTTAACTTTGTAACTAGAATAAATATCACTGATTTTGACAGAATAGTTTAGGTAGACTTGTCAGTGGTCTAATAACTGGGAAAAGACTATTTTTCAGACTAAACTACGAGTACCTATACACCGTGTTTCCTATTGTATCCGTATAGTTCTACCGTTCTGTTGTACCGGTAGGATTAAACGGAGAAAAAAAACGAATCGAAATAAACGTTTTCTTTTCTCCAGTTAGTCCTACTAGTAGATCTGAATGGTAGAACTATACGGATACAATGGTGTTTCCGGACGATATACATAAACTTCTTCGGTCGAAGTTCGGAAACTCGGTGTTTGCTAACTGTAAACTATCACGACTTGCCCCCCTGCTTACTATACCAGCCCGCAAATGATTATGGTAGAATCTCGTTTTTTGTTCCTCTCCCGACTTGGGTTTAAGACTTACTTGGTGAGTGGTTTGGGCCACCAGCCCAGCTGCTCCCTGGTGAGCGTGAGTTCTTCCTGCATGCGCGTGAGCATGTCTCGCATCTCGTCGAGCTCGTCGCGGAGCGCGCTGGTCTCCACCGCCGCGGCCGACACGCGACTGTTCAGAGATGCGCACTCGCGGGAACAGCGCTCGCGAGCCCTGGGAGGGAGGTAAGTGAACATATTATAAGAGAACCAGAAAGAGCAGAAAAGTATCACTGATTCAGTGATCCCGAAGTTGTGGGAAGTTTATCAGAATGCATTGATCACCAAATCGTGCATGACCGTTTTAATAAATGAAGGAACAATAAATTGTAATTGTCTTTTTTAAACTTTCACGATCAGAACACATTATAAAACATGAAAACGGGTATTTATCGCGAATTTACCTTTAATTTAAGCCCGACATTTCGACCGGATTGCACCAGCCGTGGTCGCGGGGAGACTGAAGTGTTGGAGGTACCCGTTGGGTAATTTCGCGATAAATACCCGTTTTTATATATTTTATAATAAACTAGCTGACCCAAGCAACTTCATCTGCGTCACATAAGAGAGAAAAACGAAAGGAAAAAAAACGTCCCCGTTTTTGCAACATTTTTCATTCCTGCTCCGCTCCTAATGATTGTAGCGTGATGATATATAGCCTAAAGCCTTCCTCGATAAATGGACTATCCAACACAATAGTTATTTGTTACGATACAAGAGTGCAAAGTTGTTTTTTAACCGCGTGCTCAATTTTGATGACCAAGCAAGCGAAAGATTCTAAAATTGAGTCACGAGCGAAGCGAGTGATTCAAAACTTAGAATCTTGAGCGTTAGCGAGGGAATCAAAAGAGCACGAGGTAAAAATCTTTGCACTCGAGTGCAACACGTAACTTTTCATCCCACCTCAGCGAGGAAATGGATAAACGCAAAAAAAATGCGCATTGTTAACAAATTCAGTTAATTCTTTTGGCGTCAAATAAACTTCCTCGTCGGTAGATAATGAGTGGTCATTTTAGGTTTTTCACTTGTTTAGAGTTGGATTCCTTGTTTTTAACCTAAGGTGTTAACAATATGACGCGAAAAGAAAATGGCGCGCGCAAAACATATTAAAAAAAAAAGTACACCAAGAAGGTTCCGAGTCTGAGTTCTTAACAAATTAAAAAAAAATTGTTAGATAAATTCGGCACCATAGAGGTAGAAGTAAATAGGTTTAATGATTTTTTGAATTCACATAGGTACTTAGTGTACACGATTTTCTAAAATGATGACATGCTTAGTGCACACGATGTTCTAAATTCAAATTTACTTTACCCTCATGACGATAAAAACGGCTTTTGCACTCAGATATCGAAGAACAAAAATACTCTTTCCGAGATGGGGGGATGAAAAAATATTTTTTCATCCCCCCCATCGTGTGCACTAAGCATGTGAATTCAAAACATCATTAAACCTATTTACTTCTACCTCTATGGTGCCGAATTTATCATACAATTTTTTTAAAATTTGTTTAGAACTCAGACTCGGGGAACCTTCTTGGTGTACTTTTTTAATAGGTATGTTTTGCGCGCGCCATTTTCTTTTCGCGTCATATTGTTAACACTTTAGGTTGAAAACAAGGAATCCAACTTGAAAACAAGTGAAAAACTTAAAATGACCACTCATTATCAAGTGACGAGGAAGTTTATTTGACGCTAACAGAATTAACTGAATTTGTTTAAAATGCGCATTTTTTTTTGCGTTTATCCATTTCCTCGCTGAGGTGGGATGAAAAGTTACGTGTTGCACTCGAGTGCAAAGATTTTTCACCTCGTGCTCTTTTGATTCCCTCGCTCACGCTCAAGATTCTAAGTTTTGAATCACTCGCTTCGCTCGTGACTCAATTTTAGAATCTTTCGCTTGCTCAGTCATCAAAATTGAGCACGCGGTTAAAAATCAACTTTGCACTCTTGTATAACAAATAACTATTTCAATTCTAACCGGTAGTTCGAGATTAGCGCGTTCAACCAAACAAACAAACTCTTCTGCTTTATAATATTAGTATAGATTGTAAGTCAGAAAGTTTTTTTGTTTCTGGCTTCGCACGGTTTACGCATTTAACCAATGTCATATATTTAGATTTGAGAATAAATGTGAGACAAAGGTAGGCGCTTTTCAACAAACCCTTTAACCATAGAAAGGGTTATAACTATAATAGACGAACAGCTAGCTTACTAAAAACTGATGGCGACGGTCAAGCACCACTTTTGATAGTTACTAAGTTGCCACTGTCGAGCAGTCTTACAGCTAGAATTGCTGTTGGAAACCTGACAATAGAGTAAGTCCACTCACTCCTCCTCCTGACTGAGCCGCTCGCTGGTGATCTCCAGCTGCCTCTGCCTGTCGTCGGTCTCGCGCCGCAGCGCCTCCACCTCGGCCTCCGCTGACGACAACAGGTCCTCGTGTTGCGCCAGGTCCTCCTCTAGCATCGCCAGCTAAACAGAAAACTTCCATTGAAAATTTTTAACTTGAATCAATTGGCATAAATCAAAGTTTTGAGAGTTTTTTAGCCCGTTGTCTGCAATTCCAAAGTCACTGGGGGCTACCCTTCAATGTTGGATGTTTGTGGGTGTCAAAGGTTCGTTATTGCTGACAAAATAAACACATTTTGCGAAGAAATTCTTCAACATCTTCGAAGCTATAGGTAATTCTGTTGCTGTATCTTACACACCATGTATCTGTCAGTGTCACATTGTAAAAACTGTCAGATTGTAATTTAACTAGCGAGATTGTAAACTTCCGAAAGATTGTCAAACTAACATGTAGGTATGTTCGCTACGCGGGTCTCCTATTTCTGTCTGCAGGGTTTAAAGGAACCTAACTTACCCAACGTCGGGGTGGCACCCCGACGTTGGGTAAGTAAGAACCAAGTTCCGATTATGGGGGCAGAGATACTTCTGTCGCATACATCTCACAATATTACGGTTTCACTTCGATAGGTTGTAATTTACCGAAAAATAATGCGTTAATTGTAAGCAGTATGTTCGTTTGACAATCTTTCGAGTGTTTACAATCTCGCTAGATGTGAGTTTTACAATTTTACGATCCATAACGAAAAGAGTAAGCCAATCCTGCGGCGATAAATGTAGTCATTCTCTAATTTTCATGTTTCTACCTTATTCCCTAAGCGTCATTATCATTTAGATGGCGACCCGCGCACTCACCCTGTCGTAGGCCTCGTCCCTCGAGTTGAGAGTGTCGCGGTGCGCCGCCTTCTCTAGCGCCAGCGCGTGCTCGCTGACGGCGCAGGCCGCGCGCACTCCGTCCAGCTCGTTGCGACAGTTACGCCAACCTGAAACAAGAGGCAAGCTTACGAAGGCTATCCCAGAAACAAACATAAAATCAGTATTTTACGTAATTGTATCAGATATAACAAGTACTAAGCTTGCTCAAAATATTTTTCATTCGGTTGAGACAGATGAGACCATCGTCACAGCGTGTTCTCTGACGATTGTCTCATCTTTTAGCGAGTGCGTGTTCACTATGTTCGCAAGCTCTCGACCTAGATATAAGATACCGACTCAGTAAGTCGGGGCCATCGCCACTGGGCCACTATTGCTCTCAAGATAAGAATATTAACATTAAAATCACTCACCGATACTCATCTCTGAAGCACGATCTTCTGCAGCGCATACATCGTCTTCTAAAGCCAATTTCTCCTATAAAATGTATAAGCGAGTCTTGAGTTGATTCTGTTTTCTTTTTAGAAATTAACAAGTCAGCTTTTTTTTGTTAAAAAACATTACGAATTGAGGACCGGCTCTTGCCCAAAAAACAATGCCCGAAAAAGGTTTGGAAATAAGCCACCCGAGCATATGTACTCCTAAGTACATTTCATTTTCTTTTTGTTTTATTTATCTTTATCCTCGTCAATAAACAGAACTTCGTCAGGTCTCACTCACTCGTTCCAGCACGGTCTTCTCCAGCTCCTTATCCTTGAGCAGCTGCTTCAATCGCTCCAGCTCCCTCATCGCCAGACGCACCTTGGAGTTGTCGGAGTCCAGCAGAGACTTCAGCGCCGAGATCTGGATACGCAGGCGCTCCGAGTACGACACCTAAATGAGATAGATGGGTTGATATGATAACACTTTAGCAAAAATGTTCTTCGAGTCGCTGTCAACGATTAGGATGAATATAAATTCGACTTTTGCTTCTTATGAATAATTTTCTAACTTTTCTAGTAACTATTCACATAACGGCTTTTCAGCTTGAGGGTAGGCAGAACAAGCTACGAAACGTCTGCTACGATGTTACAAACGGCTTTTGTTTTATCCACGTCCATGAAAAAAATCGTTAGATCGTTTCTAGAACTAAGCCATACAAAATTTTGTTTGTATTTTGAGTTTGGCTGGTACATAGCAATTAATGCGAGATTGCAATAGTCACGGGCTACGTTAGAGAAATGACAAATACAAGCTTCGGATATTGATAAGAATTGCGTAAACTCTACCTGAGTCTCCAAAGTCTTGCGGAGACACCGCACGTCTTCACGCCGCTTCCTCCAGGCGGCTATGATCATGAACCTGCAAATCTTGCTGGCTGCTAGCTCCTCGGCGGACCCAAGAGGCCCAGGCGATTCTACCATGGGGAGACCGTTGTTCCTAAAGAAATTCCACAGGTTTATGAACTGATTTTGAAAAGGTAAAAGTTATAAAGACGATGACAAATGTAGCACAGTGTTACTTAGAATGGTAAAAAAGTCTTATCACATGTCATAGGATTATCACATTAAAATCGGCGGCTGTAAAAATCTCAACGTTCTATTTAAACAATACGCTTCAATTCGCTTAATAAACCACAAGGGAATTTCAGTTTCGTTACTCAATCACATTAATTATGGCGAAACCAAACAAGCAGGAAAACAGGACATATAGGTCACATGGAATAACAAGCTACACAAATCATAAGACAAACCTGACAATTTTAATCCGTTTGGTAGGCGTCAGGTCCTCCATAGAAGCTGCCTTGGTCTTGGCAACTGGTCGGCTGATGGGTGTGTCCTTGGCGAATGCGTCCAGGCAGGACCGGATCCTGACTAGGTTGGGGCTGGGGGCGCACCACTTGGCTGTGAACTTGTTCACTGGCGGTGCCGAGAACAGCTGTTTTTTCGGATGAACTGGTTGTAGGCGGCTGTAGGTACGTGGAAATGGTTTTAATTATTTTTTTTTAAATTCAAAGCTTTTGGCTCAAATAAGTCAGTTACAGGCTCTTTTATAGCAATCCAACAGTTACGTAAGGTAACTGTTATGGAAGGAAGGATCAATTTGATTTTGACAGAGATGATAATTATGTGAGGCGTTATAACTGAAAGGACAGTCGTTAAAACTGATCTATCCCAATTTTTAAATTCTGCTACCTAAACGTTTAAAGAAGTAGATCCTCGATAGTGTGTACGGATGAATTAAAGATTTAGGTTTTACCAGGGTGTGTCGTGAATTTAGAATTAATCGAAACAGTTGGTACTGAATTACTGTCACTTTTAGGATCGGTAACTAGTAGTAGTCGGTTTCAGATTAGCGTAGCTACGGCGCGTTCGAAGAGTGTGTAGGCGCGTATAACGAGCTTTTCGCCGCACTCGAAAATCGTACACGGTAAGCGCGAGATGCAATGCAAGAGACGCCTATCTCCCCGCACGAACACGCCGCGCCGCGCCAGAGTGTAAATGCGTGTACGCCCGTTCTATTTTTTTTATAGTAGCAAAATGTAAGCGAATACAAGGTTTTATACTAATATTATAAACGCGCTTATAATACATTATAAACGCGCTTATAATACATTATAAACGCGCAAAAATAGGTATACGCTAGTGTGAAACAGCTCTAATCATGTAAACTATACAAAGTGAAGCAGTGATCTTCAGTGATGTAATACTTATTTGCTTCGCTTAGCTTAACAGTTAATGGAAACGTCACACAAATCATGGACTTTTTCATACGTCACGACACGTCATAATTATTTCATAGTTTTCCAAACTGACTAACAGTAACTATTTTAAGGAAAACGTGAATATTATTTACATTTTACATAAGGCCGTATTTTCCCACATTCAGTAACGTAACGTGGTGATACAAAATTATCTTTAGCGTCATCGTGTGTCATTCGAAAGGAAATTGTTATTGACAAATAGACCAAGAGCTCGGTACGTCTATTAGGTTAACCGCACAAGTGGTCTTGTCTTCCTTATAATGTTTCGTAAAATCGTAACATTATGACTTTTCCTCTTTCTTTATGATTTAACAAAATAAGATATAAAGCTACCTATAATAAAATCAATGTACCTATACCTTACTAAGATAAAGAGTAAAGATTTTATCAAGGGAGTGTTTCGAAATGAAGCCGAACTCTGTTTGATAAACGTATGCCTGAATGGTTAAATGTTGCAAACAGCTGATTTTATTTCGCGATTTCAAGGTTCGTCCCATAGCAAAAGTTGTTCAAAATGATGAGTACAATGACCCCTTTTCGAGTTTAGTGTAAACAAAAAATGATGTTGTATACAGGGTTATTTTTTGTTTCATTACATTTATACGAGTTATGCGAACATAAATGTAGGGAAAAGCTGATTTAAAATAAAAAAAAAATTTCAAACAAAAAAACAACATACTAATATGCATGCGATCATTCTGCCCACCCTATTTAAAATGTATTTTACGATATACGAGTAGGTTTCTATCAGCATCAGTACAGAAGCAAAGGGACTTCTGTTTAGTTTCTAGTTGAGTCATGTTTGTTTTGGTGAGCTAATATATTATGATCAAGTAGACAGCGCGGCGGTCGTTTTATCTTACTGTTACTGACATAACGTAAGTAGTTAACACAATCACAATCTGTGATGGGTTGAACTTTATAGGCCAAGGGCGTCGCGTAGGTATTGGGGATTTGTTTGTGCTTGTAATTTGTCTATTGTTTAATAATTGATTTAAAACTGTAGTAAAGATATATGCGATATATGATCGTAGGGTGGCGTGGCGTTCTGTTGTTTTTGACTACACCAATGGGAAAAGGCGTGAGTTTATATAATTATGAATATGTGTTTATGTAAAGAATTATGTAACTATACATTGCACTACATTGTACTATGAATCGTCAAATCCGACTCGGCTGGGCAGCGTTCGGGAAGCTGCGCGGTATCTTCTGCCGCAGTGACTCAAGACGAAAGTCTATGACCAGTGTGTGTTGCCAGTGATTACATACGGGACCGAGACGTGGTCGCTCACAATGGGCCTTATCAAAAAGGGTTAAAGGGCAATGAAGAGAGCTATGCTCGGAATTTCCTTGCGTGATCGAATCAGAAATGAAGACATCCGCAAGAGAACCAAGGTCACCCACGTAGCCCGAAGATTGCTAAACTTAATTGGCAGTGGGCAGGTCACATTGCTTCCGGAACGTATGGCCGATGGGGCTGAAAAGTTCTGGAGTGGCGACCGCGAACCGGAAGACGATGTGTTGGAAGACCTCCCACTAGGTGGACCGATGACCTGGTGAAGGTTGCGGGAATCTGTTGGATGCGAGTCCCAAGGGACCGGTCAATGTGGTGATACTTGGGGGAGACCTATGTCCAGCAGTGGACGTCTTTCAGCTGAAATGATGATGATGATACATTGCACAGAAAAGAACCACGGGTGTCTTGTGAACATTCGGGATTTTTACCTTAACAGAGTTGAGAATAGGCTAGACAGGCGAGGGAACCTACAAGCCAACACCAAATAAGTTTCTTATACTTTTCTACTTCATATAACTTAATTACTTTTATCATGATGATGCATGACTACTAACTAATTCCGTAGCCGTAGCTCGTAGCAGGCTCGTAGCGACTTTGTAGCAGGTTGCTACGAAAGCTCTTACATTTTGTTGGAACTTGTAAAAATGTTTCATATCAGATATTCGATATTAGTTAAATCTAGTATGGTACTTTCTACCTGTTCAATGAAATAATAGGGTATACGTGTGATGTAGACACAAAATATTTGTTATTTTTTTCTGTTGACTACGACTATTACGATTTATTTATTTAAATAACATGGGAGACTTACAGCTAAAACAAACAGATCAAGGACAGTACAATAGTCTGAAAGCCAATTACAGGTCTCCACTTATAAAATACAGAGAAAAAAAAAACTAAATTCTACGGACATTCTCGCTAAATTCCTGTGTATATGCTACAGCATAATTATAATGTTACTCACACTGCCTATCAACCAGCATAACAAAAGCAACTACATGAAGAAGGTTTGACTCAAGCACTTCCTGGCTGACGACACAGTAGTTTGGAATGGATCTATATCGTACTGTTTACAAAGTTTGTTTAAATTTCTGCTTGCACGCACAATGAACGAATTCTGCCTATAATTAGTTGAAGCAAATGGCACACATAAAGGTGGATTGTAACGTTTAGACTTCAAGGGAACGTTGAAAAAAAAATTATAAGTTTAGATCATATAAGAGTATTACTCTAGGTAGATGACAAAGGTACCATTCTTACCTACCTAGTAGGTAACCGAATTGTGGACGGCAGATGGGCAGTCGCCGTGTAAAGCTATACATCCTTAGCCTAGCTTATCCTCAGCTGTAGACTAAAGTCGTCAACGTTTACCAGACGGATGTTGCCGTTGACTGATGACGTCATCGTGGCAATTGACCATCAGGGCAACTCTTCAAATCCTCCCTGCACTAGACCTAGCAATAAATATATAAACAAAAACAAAGACAGACTCACGCAGGTGGAGTGGTCTGCAAGTTATGCCGTTCTCGGGACAATTCCCGTTCCGATATGTCTCCGGCGCCGGCGCGGGCGACCGGCGACACGCTGCGAGGCACCTTAATCGGTTGGAGTGGCTGTTCCGGCATTATACTTCACTTGGTAATATCCCCTTTTATTATATTTCTTAGTATTTGTAGGCACTTTTTGTACGGCAAGGGTGGGTTGAAAAGCGATTCTGAATTGACAGTTCGTTGACATAGATTTGAGAATGTTTTTGAATATTTTTGTTGTTTTTTTAATTGAGTTAATGTTTGTTTTGTGTTAGTAAATTAGAAAAAAGTCGTGCTACGAGGAGCGAGACTTATTCCCCGTTTTAAGTGTCGTGTTCACATATAGGACGACACGATCAACTGTCGTCTACAACTTTTTATTTTGCGGAGACAACAGATTGTCGTAGGGACAAATAGTCGTTGTAATGGGAACAGCTGTCGTTCGACGACAAATTAATCGTCACGACATAGTGGTAACAGGGCTTTAAGCTGGTTCTACCAGGTTGTAACTTTACGCTACTATAGTGCTACGCGACTACGCAGCTTTTATTGTTTCCAAACTTGCTGTCGAAATTAATACCAGTTTGTGTCGTTAATACAGTAATCAGGTTTGGAATTTAAAAAACCAGCAGTGTGCAAGTTGGACTCGCGTACGAAGGGTTCCATCATCCAATTTTTAATTAATTTTGATTAGCGGCAACAGAAACACAGATTTTGAAAAAATAAAACGTCTAGCTATTACGGATCACGAGTTACAGCAGACGGACGGACAGTGGAAGCCTAAAAGTGGGTCTCGTTGGGTCACCATTTGGGAACGAAGCCTCAAAAAAGGAAACGTTTGAAATAAACGAATACTGACTAATAGCACTATTTATTGTTTTAACGAAAAAAAAGATCATCTTGATTTTAATAGCCTGGTGGAGGCAGCACTGGCGACCAATCAGATCTATGTAGTTGAAAATCACGTCAGTAAGTTCCCGCCGTAATTTTCAATGGCGACACACAACAATCGTCACGTCAATCGTCGCTATACTTACGTAGATACAAATTAAGTTGGTAGCCTTCCTTACTACCATTTTCAATAACAGCGGTTGATCCATGACCGTCGCCTCCCATATTCATTTTACACAAAGTTTTACACCCAATTACTACTATAATGCTAGCTTGTCGACTAACATTCATTCAGTTTAGCTACAAGGCTATTAAAAAGGTCAAATTATGGAGTACATGTCCCCTAGTGTACAGTCAACGGCAAAAGTAGCTTTCAAAAATTAAAAGATATCCGCTGTCGTGCACTACGACAAAATTGGTTTTGTCTGCAGTATTTGTTGTAGTATGTTCCATTTTCATTTTTTTTTTCGTAGTGTGCGAAAATGCTAAATTACTCATTCACAAAGGCTCAGGACATTCTATGCGTTTTTAAACAGTAACAAATTTTTAGATCTGCGTAGCTTTTCGAGGAATATACAGAATTTGTTTTTTATCCAATCCGTAATACATTATCAGGTACACCGTCTATGTAAAATGAGTTTAAATGAGATATCGTAATTGCATTAAAATATTATCAACACGGCAACACCTGGTAGTTACATAGATAGAGTTGTTTCTAGTGAGCCATGAATTAGACATAGCGTCTGTTATCTTGGTGAAATAGACTGCTCACAAATGTATCTCAGTAGTCGCCTTTCTGTCCAAATCAACATTCGATTTCGATTATGTCGTCCGCGTCACAGTCCAAATACTTTAGGGCTTGCCTGTACTCCTAGCTTATCATAGCGTGTGGCGTCGATCCGCCATCGCGCCACTATCGGCGCGGCGCGCGGCGTCGCATGGCCCGCGGTGTGGCGTCGCGGCGCCAGGCCTTGTGTCGCCTCCCGAGCCCTGCGATTCCTGCGTGACGCACGGGGCAAGGAACTACAGGTGCCATTGGTTTTATGACTCCTTTGGTTAGACTATCAGGTAGCTGGTTAATCTTGCCTACTAATAAAGAGTATGAGTAAATGTGTTTAATGGATTGGTTAAGACTTGAGAAAGAATAAGAAGGACTGGAGATGGAATGTGCTACCCAACTGTTTCATCTTACGAAGTCTAGACGGAGATTTGCAGAGCTAACTGCTAATGTTTATTTTTGCTAGTTATAGAAACATCTCAGAAATAGTCTGGTGGTAATCTTGTAAAAAAGATCTGAATTTCAGCCAATAAGTTTTCTTCTTTCGTATCGGATCGAACCGATATGACTCACTAGCCATCATATTAGCCAGTCAGTAAGGACTAAGGTGATAGTGGAACTGACTGCTGCTATACTCGCTGTTCTGTTTTACATAAGACTATATCTAATTCCATTATTCCATAGGTGAAAATTAGAACGCATAACAATCTGTTTAACCATAAAAATGTTAATTCCTTCCTGGTATTAAACTTGACTTGTTTCTTTCTATTGAACTATTAACGCCAAGGATTTTCAAGACGTAGTATCTCAAGTTTTTTAAGTCTCAATTACGTATTATAATAAAGAGTTTACATGCACGCACGCAATTCAACGTGCGACAAAAAAGGCATCCCTCATCGAATTGCGTAAATATTAAATAATCCAAGTTACAGGGGTCACAAAGGGAGGGTCGGGCTAATTTAGCGTTTGGCTGGCAGGCTCGGCGGCGTCGACGAGGGCGGTGCGAGGCGCCTCACGCAACGTAGCCAGGCGCGTCAGCCCGCCGCCGCCGCTGACTCATAACTGAATGTTTTTGAATAACTTTACTCGTGTAGTCGTGTAATAAGGGATGGGGTAGGCCGTAGGTGGCAGGA
Source organism: Xestia c-nigrum (assembly GCA_916618015.1). Lineage (NCBI taxonomy): Eukaryota > Metazoa > Arthropoda > Insecta > Lepidoptera > Noctuidae > Xestia > Xestia c-nigrum. Next base: position 25,053,235 of record OU745252.1, on the reverse strand, counting down.
TGAAAATAGAACTCCTGTGGGTGTTTTGTAATTTGGCCGGGAATTCATACTCGTTTCAGCTGCTGCTCAAAACCTTCTAAAATAAGAATGAAATTGGCTTATTTTGAAAACAAACATTTTCTCCATTATTTTGGGGCTTTCATTTAAGAGTTTCTCTGCGTTTTTCTTGTTTCTGTCTTATTGTTCAGTCTTATCATTAGAGTAGGTACGTAAAAAACATAAAAAACAAGATAACGCGCGTCGCCGCGTCGCCCGTAGGGCAGTAGACGCTACGCCGTAGTCGTGCTACGATATCGCGTAGGCGTCAAGGTTTTGAAACATTTGACACCAAAAAACTGGTGTAGATAATTTAGACATGCTGATAGATTTAATTACGAGTAAGTATTTTGACCCCCGAATGGCGTAGTGGTACTCGTAGTGAGGCTGCCTCACGTTCTTAGGGTCCTGGGTTCGAATCCCGGTAGGAGCAAATGTGTGTGTGATGAGCTTGGACATTTGTTTCCGAGTCATGAATGTTTATATTTATGTAAAAAAATAATGTATTTACAAACAAAAAAGGTATATATGTAGTACACCAACTATCTGGTGTCCACGACACAAGCCTTGCTTATTGGGGCACTAGATGGCGTGTTAATGTCTAGCGATATTTATTTATTTATTATTTATTTATAACAATCAAAATGAAATTATGTTATTATTTAAATATCATATTTACTTTTATAAACAAATTAACATTTATCAAACAGCATCTAAATTTAAAAATATATAAAAAAAGCTTTTTGTTTGTATTAGGCTGTTTAGCGGCTTCATACATTTGCCCCTCCTTGAACCTGGCGAAAGAAAAGTGCGGAAAAACAGTATATTTTATAACGAGGGACGAAGCCATTATATACCCGAGGTGGTTTGACTCCCGAGCTTGCGAGGGAGGCAATGAAAGCGAGGGTATATTATATTGGCGTTTAGTCTCGAGGTGCAAACTGTGCTTTTCACATTGAGTGCGAGAAAAATAGTCATTTAAAACTGAACAAATTTACACTCGACAAAAATTCTGAACTGAGCGGTCAGTTTTTTCTTCTATCAGGTCAGTCACAGATTAACAATTTAAAACACAACACAAACTCTCAACATTTTCGCAATGAAGATGATCCACACTCCACAGATAATTAGTACTTACCTACAAGTCCGACACACACGCCACCATCAGCGACACATTTGAGAGAGCATCACATACTCTCAACCGCCAGGGCACATTCAAGTCAAAAAATGCCGTAGGTTTGGAATCATAGCTTACTAATTCTTATGATTAGGTATTTAAAACGAATATTTACTAGTTTTCTAATGTGGATGGGTATTTGAGTAGAGGAAGACCAAAGAAACGATGGATGGACTGTGTTAAGAAGGATATGGTAAGGAAAGAAGTGTCTGATGAGATGACGAAAAATAGAGGATTATGGAAGAAGAAGACATGCTGCGCCGACCCCAAATAAATTGGGATAAGGGCAAGAGAATGATGATTTACTAGTTTTCTAAATACAAAAATCGGCTTCATACTTTTGCTTCTCTTCAACCTGGCGAAAGCAAAGCCCGGAAAAATAAAGAAAGTTAAAATCATAGTTTCAAATTTTTTCATGACTACAATCTTGTTAGGTAATTCTTTTATTTTATTTCTTCAAAAGGGTATTGAAAACGTCGTTTGATATACGAGGACATTTGTTATTGCAATTCTCGGCATAACAAACTCGCCTACGACTATCCCGCCCCGACTACAATAACAACCTTTCCCCACTTGTATCAAAATGTATTAATCCCACCAATAATTTTTTCATCCCCCCATCTCGGAAAGAGTATTTTTGCTCTTCGATATCTGAGTGCAAAAGCCGTTTTTATCGTCATGAGGGTAAAGTAAATTTGAATTTAGAACATCGTGTGCACTAAGCATGTGAATTCAAAACATCATTAAACCTATTTAGTTCTACCTCTATGGTGCCGAATTTATCATATTTTTCACTCGCTGCGCTCGTGACTCAATTTCAGAATCTTTCGCTTGCTCGATCATCAAAATTGAGCACGCGGTTAAAAAACAACTTTGCACTCTTGTATAACAAATAACTATTGCGTTAAGTTACTTAGCTTGATGTACAAAATGATTGGCCGATGGCTCCGTGATGAGGTGGTTTACACCTTGTTCATTCAAGACACTTTTACCCGTCAAATTGTTTCTATAAATGTATGCGTGTTTACAAAACAATTCATAAAAGTGCCTAATTCCAAAGGCTTATTACCTTAGTCACCCTTTCTATTTACGAAAACCCTTGAATGAAACAGCATTCATTCAAAATTTTACGACTCCCGTACGAACCCCCAAAAGTCGTATATTCTTTAGATACTAGTATGCGTAACGCACCCGCTGGGTGGTGAGTCATCGGTACAATTTACTGAAACATCATAAAACTGAGCCGCATTACCCCACCTCCACGGTATTATTCAGACCTTTGGTGAGTCATACTTGTGGTCTGAAGAAAATTGAACTCGCAGTCGCTAGTCGTATCTTTTCAGTAGATATACTGGCTGACTCATCTTCAAAAAGGCATAAAGCAAAAGGCGTAGGTTCAAGCTTCTGTTGGCTACTCAGTAGTCGAAGCAAAGTGGTATGAAGGAAGCATACATGCATGCATGTGTTATTTTACCATTTTTTTATTTTTTTTTATTTTATGTTTTGTCCTGTCGGGCTAATAAATGCTTTTTCTTTCTTTCTTTTCTTTCTTTCTTTCTTTATTTGTTGATTCCATAAAATGAATGGCAGAGACCATGCTTTGTTTTTTATTTTTTTTTCAAATGATGCCAAATTATTTATAGGGTAGGGTAGGGAATATTACAATAAACGTGCAGAGGTATCAGATACAATAAGTATAATAACGTCCACGAACACAGATACTTCTGATAACCTCGTAAGGCAGTAACAACTTCGCTATAGATAAATACTAAGGCACGGTCTCTCTCATGGTTCTGTTTTGTACCATCTTCTAAGTCGGACTGATAGGTATTTATTGTTAAATTATTCATACCTATCCTTCCTTAATTGAAACGATTGAAACAGAAATTAATTTCAGCATTCAGTCTAAAATATTGTTTTAATTTTGGCGGGAATTACTTGGTCACCTTATCTGTCAGTGACGAGTGAACAGTACGACCGCTATCCCTCTCCCGCTCTCACTCGCGAAATAAAGTTTATAATTCACCATACGCATGCGCCATGTCCGCGTACGTCACACGGCCGCCATGTGACAGTTGGCGGCCAATCGCCGGTAGTCGTTGCTAGTGTGCTGTTGGGTGTTCACGCACACACCTAATATTTATCATTAGAGTTTTTGAGTTTGACGTTCACTAACCGGAGTAGTGTTACTTCACTACCATACGTTCGTTACCTGAATATTTTTTTCTAAATTAATAAACCGTAGTTATCAAAAATTAGTGCCGCGCGTTAACAATACAGTGTTAGAGTTCACGACATAATCTGTGACAATTCTTGGAAGTGCTCAGCGTCGAGACGAGAGACCTTGATAACTAGTTCCTTGGCCGAGCGAGAGCGAAGAAACAGTTCACAGTTATTATTATAGGATCATTCATGCTGGAGGTACGTCTATAGTTTACAATTTGTGAAGTACATCGTGTGTGTTTGCGAATCAGTTGATCGGTATTCAGTTAAAAAGTGAGGTTTAGTGCGTTCAAAGTTCATGAAAGTACACTCTGAAAGTGGGAAGTGTTATGTTTTAAAACGAAACGAGTTATGACGAAGTTAATGTAAATGTGCGTTTTGATATTGTCGCGTGCGGAAGGACCGCTGTGAGGTGTCCGGCCCGCGGCCTATTCGTACCGTGCCATGGACATCGGCGGAGGTAAACTGTACGACATGCATGTAATATGCCATACATTTTTGTTTCTGGCGATCCGCATCCGTCATTGCACTTAGTTGTTTGCACTTACAAGTTTTAAAAGCAAAGGAAACGGATCATTCAGCCTAGTCTGGTCGATTTTGGTGCATTTTCAGCCAGTACTTGTGTAGCTTCTCAATGTTCTAGTTAGTTGGGTGGTTGAGTGTAATGTTCTATTTATATCCTAAAACCTGGCCGCACACTGTGGAAATATATAAAATCTGCTTTCGATGTACGTTTAGTTATTTCCATGCTGTTCAATTCATTCATTATTCACATTCTAATCTCTTCCTTGCATCTTCGCACTGCCTTTAAATCTTTTGTCAACATTTTTTCTGTTCCTTGATCTATTTTTAGCGCCTAGTTTCGTTGACTCGTACAAAGATATCCATACTCACTCACTGTGCACATATTTATTTACATTTCTATTATCTGTGGTCATAATCTCAGAAGCAGAACGTAGACACTAAATACCTACCACTTTATCAGAAGTAATTTCATTTGCGAATGTGTTATTGTATGCTTCTTTTTTCTGTAAATAAAGTCAAGTTACATAATATTTTTTCAATATTATGAATGTTGTTTTCTAATAATGTCAAAGTTTGACATGTTACAATTTTGACAGGCCGAAAGTTCTTTTTTTTTTAATCTGTGTAAAAAAAATATAATAGGTAGAAAAACAATAGCAAAAATTTTAATCCTACCCTCTTTTGGAAATTCTTTGGTTAATCATTCAATTTACATGGCTGTTGAGCTTTTTAAAACCAAATTCATTGATGAAGTCTCAGATAAAGTACTCAATATTGTGGTGAACAAGTTTAGTTTATTTATCTGTTACTTAATGCCTAATTTAAAACTTGAAATAACATTCATGAAGATCACAGTTTTAGGTAGGGTTGCCATACGTCCTGTAGATACGGGACTGTCACCGTATTTGATCAGCCCGTCCTGTATTACTACTTGTCCCGTATTTCGACAAAATACGAATATAGCCAGCCCACAATGCAAATGTCGAAATAATATTTTCATTGATGACAGCTTAATGTACGGACAACGGAACAGGTTGTCGGTAGACCTTTGAATCCATATTGATTTGTCATATCAATTTAAAAATGACATGCGCCCAGTTCTATGATTATATAAAAAAAGAAAAAGAAGTTATTGCAAAAGTAAAATCAACTTCAAAATATGACTGGGCAAAAAAATAAATACCTGAGTAATTTTATGTTAATAAAAAAAAAAGTCTACTTAAGACTGAATAAAAAGTATGATTCAATAATTTTTGTTTAATTTATTTTACACTTTTGATAAGTTTGGAATCTGTTAGAAAATACATTAGTTTGTTTCTTCTTGCTATGTAGGAAGGTACACATGCGTGCTATGTTATGTAGGTATGGTGTAGTTCAAAAGCCCCGTGTCAGTGTTGAATGTGTTAGAAATATGTACGATTATGAGTTTTGGGTATTGGAAGAAAAAATGTCCCGTATTGGTTCGCAGAAGTTATGGTAACGCTAGTTTTAGGGTCAATCATGCAATTACTTAAACCACTTTTATCAACATAATGATTTTGCATAGTTTAACCTAGTGGAAGAATACTGTGTAAGTCTTACCGTGAAAACCACACTGGATGATCCTGTGACTACATTTAAATTTGAAAAGGTCAACATCATTTGTTTAAACATAATATTATTGTGATGAATTGATGACACACAAGTTGCTCCGAGTGTAAAAAATATATTTTGAACATTATCCTCATGAACTTTACAATTCTTTGCAAAACCTCAATGTAAAACTTTTAATAATAAAAATAAAATTGATGAAGTCTTGAAACCTTTTCTTTTGCATCCACGTTATTGTTTCTGTAATGTCATGAAGTATTAAACACATTTAATATGTGAGAGCAATACATTTTCACACTGGTGGCATGACCTCATTCATCGGAAATGACGTACCCACATTGCATTTCATGCATAATTTTTCAAATATGTACTGTATATTGGTGGAATGTTTGTAGTGACATTAAGCCTGTCTACCATCTTTGTTGGTAATAGATTCCGCTTTCCCTTTCATAGACCTATACAACGTGTAACGGAAAGGGTATATCCATCCTTAACCACTAAAGATAACAGCTGGTATAGAATCACTATACGAAGTTTCAGCTCAAAATAAGATACTCAAAAAATTGATACCAAAATTTTGGTATCGTAAGATTCTGAAGTTCAAATCATAACAAACGTGTCACTTCACCACGTAGGTCAATAACTTTGCACGTTACTTGCACACATCACTCTCTCTCTCTCTCTAATAAAGAAATAAATAAATCTCTTCCGTAATCCTGCGCGCCTAGTACCGTCAAGTAGCCTAGAAGAAGGCGGTGTTCTTTGTCGGCGCGCACTGACGAGATCACAAGGGCCGCCGCGCGGCGGCCCCTTTTAGCAAAAGTGCGCGGTGCCTCAGAATAGAAAACTTACCTACTTTACCGTGATATAAAAATTATTAATGCGTAATTATTGATTTACTTATTTACAGTTTACTCGTTAATTTCAAGCAAGTAATTTCACGTAAAAACTGAGATAGGTAAGCTAGTTTTATCCTATTATTTATTACCGAGTAAACAGTAAAATCTTAAAGCTTCGTTTTATCAAATTGACTTACATTTTAAAGATGGGGTTCGATATCGTGACCTTGGTATTGTATGCACAAGGCCGCTCGCTTGTTCATGGATTCTTGGACATTCTGTAGCATTTGTGGTGTTACCGTCGTGAAAGCGGCCTCAATGCGCACTTTCATTTGATCCACTGTATCACACGGCACTGCGTACACTACGTTTTTAATGTACCCCCACAAAAAAAAGTCCAACGGCGTATGGTCTGGGGACCGCGGAGGCCCAGTTTGGTGCAGACGATGTACCATCCGACTAAAGCACGCCAACGAAGGCAGCTGTCGACGCTCAGCATCTGGTCTACCCTAGATAAAGCGTTCCTGGTACAGTTCTCGGGCAGCACGCAAATTACTATGTTCTGCTCCGACACACAGTATCATTTCGTAATATTCGGTATTACTAAATGAAATTTTGCAAACCCAACAATAACAAGCACAACAACAAAAAAAACACAACAAAAACGATAACTTAACAACAATAACAACGAAACCAAAGTCAATTTTTAAATTCAAGGTAGCCGTACTGAAATGATGCGCGAATCACAAGTATGGAAACGGTATGCACCACACGCGGAACACTTGACGACTGACGAGCAAACAATGCAAAAAAAACCTCCTATTCCCTACTATCCTGCTAATAGGGTAGCTGTCCCATTTAGTGTTTACCACTATTAAAAATTATTGTTTTACATCCTAATAAAAATTTCAACTAAACACCAATAATTAGAAATGTCCGCAAAAATAAAATAAGAGTTAACTACATAAATCAAATTCAAAATTGAAAAATCATGAATTTCAATCAATTAGACATGATAATAAACATGAAGATCTGTGGTACGTTTTTTTATTTCAGAATCTGAACCCCGGAGCTTTTATTTCAAAATAACATAAATACTTAATAATCTTTGATCAAAATAAAAACATTATCCGAGTTATTCTGAATCTGATCAGAAGTATTATTTACCAGGAGTAAGGAGTAATTTAAACTGCAGGGACTGCAATTGGTTCACATACCCTAAATCGTATGATAGTGTGTCTAACGTCTGTCTATGTGTGTCTAACGTCGAAATTAGGGTTATGTGAGGGAAAGATTTTCAATTCGCAATAACAATATTCTCGTTACTCATGCGGTCCTAGTACTTTTATTAATTTCTTTCCGCAGCTAGATACAGTTTTGCGCATTTTTTTATTGACTTTGATATAAAAACTGCGCTTGGGCAGTAAAAAAGACTTATCAAAGTAGCTCGTAGAAAATGTATTAACTTCTTGTTAATAGTTTTCGTAACCTTATTTTTAAAATTATGAACGGAACCCACTGTGATTTTATTTGTACTAGGAATTGCATAAGTTGCATAGAGGTGGTGTTTTGGGTTCAGTTGGACAAATTACTGTTACTAAATCCTTTTTCTATTCTTAGTTCTAATAATGACTAACAATAATGTTTATTTAATAAATTAATTCCTGTTAGGATGCATGTAACGATTTTTGTGATCAATTCAATCAATGGCGCAAGATGACGTTTTTTCGAATCGATTCGCTTTAATCTGATCTTCAAGCAAATTGATTCAATAGTAAGGTTAATCAGATCTCCTGGATCTTATGTGTAAAAAATATTATGAAAAACTACGTAAAAATAAACAAGTGTGTAAATGATACGACGTGACAATGAAAGCACGTATTAAATATTGTTACGTTAAATTTAGATAATTAGACAAATTAATTTTAGCTTGTTCTCGAACATAATCTAAGTTTAAGAAAAGTCATTCAAATTATTTTGTTAGAAAAAAATAAACATGCGGAACCCTCGTTTCAAAAGTATCAGGAGTAAGAGGTTTATTCTTACTTGCAAATAGTTCGCTGACACCGATCAGCTGATTTAGTGCTAGTGATGTGTTTATTGCAATTTGAAAAGTTTGGTTTCTGGTATCAATGTATTTAAAAAATTCATAACTTCCGAACATGTAGAGATAGGGTTAAAAAACCCTTGCCTTATCGTTTGTTACCATCCAAGGAAGCCGTGCCTTTCGTATGTATATACCCTTTCCGTTACAGGTTGTATAAGTACTTACTTATTTGTGGCTTTACTCTGTATTTTTTTAGTTGCAGTTAAGCGGGTGCTTTCTCATGTTATTAAAGAACTGTTTATTTTAGAAAATAATACTAAGTTGAAGTTGTGGCATGTCATGCAAATGTGTATGTTTTCTTAGATTTCTCGTTATTGATATTTCTTAGAAATACTTAAGTAGGTAATTTATTTATTTAAAAAATGGTACATAAGCTCTAAACCCATAATTTATTACAAGTTCCTTGAATCTATGAAATATGTATTACAAGTTACCTTGTAGTAGATAAACTGTCAATAAAATAGGTATCTCGGGCATTTATGTCTCTCAGTGTGGGTGGCAATACTAAGGGCATTTACTTATTTAGTTCACCTATGGAATTGTGAAATAAATATACCCGATATTTCTGGACTTAATAGACATGAAATAGAAAATTAATGTATTGTATAATCTAGATAATCATTTAAGATAGTCACCAGTACCAGTACTAAATGAATTAATTGCTGTAAAATTCTTGGCCTTTTCATACTTTTTCTATGTGGAGTTCCTCTGAAATCTAAAAATTTTGGGTGAACTTGGATATGATATGATATAAAACATGGTATCTAAAAAATGCATTTGTTGTTGACAGATTGGCATTACACCAGTTACATTTAGTTAGGTTACATACAATTAACCTTCGATCTACTAATAACAGACAGGTCAAGAGAATCTCCTTGCTTGGTGATGAGTTCTAGAATGAATGGTAATAATTAAGTTTTTAGCTCATAACGGTGCAATACTAATTAAAAAGTCATGTCTTATTTTTATTATAAAACAATAAATTATGAAGATAAACTTTCAACCTGGCTTAAACTCTTATGTAAGGTCACTATTAAACTAGTAAATCACATGTACACAAAACAGTAGTGGTGGAAAGCCTGGACCAATCAAATCGGTATAAAAAACTCACACATCAACTATTGTTTATTGAAATTTTCGGATTTCCCTATTTTTGTTTTGATAACGGCCCATGTGTGGGTGTCTTATCACTATTTACTTGTGTTAGGATCCGACATCTGACCTGACTATTTAGTGGGAGAAGTAACAACAGTCAGTGTCCGGTTGCAGTCCCGTCAATACCGAGTGGTACCTAGTCAGAAATATTAATTAAAAAAGTTAAAGCAGGGAGGTGTGATCTGTTAAGTTAAAAATGGTTTTGGACGAAATTACAGAGAAGATAAGAAAAATTGTTTTGTATTTAGGTATGTTTTGTTTCATTTAAAAATATTTGATTGAATCTAAAAGACTAAATTGGTTTGCTGGATAGTGCAGAGACTAATACTATAATTAAATATTGGGAAACATGTTTCTTCTCCATGTACAATAGAAGAATAAACAAGATTTTTTTGAATACCAATCAATCTACTGGTTTCATACCAAAGTACTCTGCCACTTTTAAGGTTCATTTGTTTTGCAAATGTTCTATTTTAAATTAAATAAATAGTGCAGTAATGGCAATTGATGTAATTTTTTTATGTAGGTACGTTTATTTTTGATGCATTACTTAAAACAAAAACAAGAAGTGATTTAAAGCAATAGTGTTCAATTTAGTTGATAAATCTGTTTTTTCAATTTCTCTTTAAGAAGTTATAAGCAGACATAACATTGTATTATAAAATCAACGATAAAGTAACTATTTCTTCCTAGAAAAATATTTTCGTTGTTGTTTGGTAAGATTTATGATGTGTGACATTAAGCTTATGTTATAATAAATTACTTGCTTCTTAGGTTTTGTAAAACAAATTTTTGTTTTTACGGAAAATTTTGGGTAGGCAGGTCCATGCTGTACATTTACACTGGAATATGAGTCAGCTAGATAATTATTTAACACTCACTTTTATATTGTATTATTTAAACTTAAATTTATACCTGCGTACCACCATAACTCACTTTACATTGTTATTCCTTAGTTATTCATTTGACTGTGGAAAACACAATTCAAATTTTTAATTTTAGAAAGCACCCTTTCCATTTACTAAAAATAGGGTTACAAACCCTAGCTAACAATATTAAAATCATTTATTTTTAATGGCCTGAACATGCGAGTAGAAAATTACTACTCACCAAGTTAAAAGCCATTTCAAGGGCGTTTAAATTATGCAAAGGGAGAAACCCTAAGTTCCATTTGAACCCTAAAATACTTGGTAGGTACTTGCAACCTACCCGTGCCTTGCTAAAAATATAAATTTTTGTTTGTAGTACATATTTGTAACTGTTAACCAAGCTGTTTTTACCTGTAATGGTTGTTTACTCTATCATCTTTGTTACTAACTTGAGTAATGCATATATTTTCCTCTTCTTAATAAGTGTTTGTCATTGATCTCGGGAGCCAGAATGGAGGAGATTGGTGGAGGCCTTTGCCCACCTGGCAAACGGACACGCAAAAGTGGAACAAAATGAAAATCTACGAAAAATAAAGAAATAATGTTATGTCCGAAAAGAGGCTATAAATAAATAAATAAAATTGATCTCTGGTCGTGGCCAGTGGAGTAGGATTCGCCTTCAGGTGATTTTTGTTTAAATTTTGCTAGAGCTGTAATCTTCTTGACTTCATTGACTGGCGAATGCGGTCAGCTCATGTTTCGATACAGATAAAGTGAGTCATCTCTACAGTTGGCTCCAGTCAAACGGTCTGTACCAACGAACAGACGTCGGGTGCAGTGAGGCAGCGCCAAGAGCTACATTAAACTGCTAGCGCAAACTGCAGTAACGCAGTTTGGTAACTGGCGTAGCATAAGCCTATAAAAAGTTCATTGCTGGCACATAGACCTGCTCTCGAGGCAGTTGTTGTTGTTGGCTGTCACATGACTTCGAATTTTTTTATTCCAGGATAATTACGATGTTTTCTTTAACCCTTTTTGAGAGCAATCTAACTGCAGCAACTAACTACCATAGCGCAGTTTGATAACTCAAACACAGTTTTGTAAACTCTGCGCGAGTGTCGGGTACCTACATCGACTCATCGAATCGCCTCTTATCCATGTGCCACCAACTCTCCACCATAAATTAAGGTCGTTGGCAACATTATCATGTCATAAATCCTTGTAGCACACAACAAAGTATAGCGGGTAGGCTTAAATTAAACAACTCATCATACAACCATACAATGTGCCGCTTATAAACTCAGAATTGTGAGTAAAACTAATAACCTGGGTCATTTGTATGCAGTTGGAGTGCTAGGAGGCATCCACTGTGCATTGTAATAAGGGCTCTTTTCTAGCGCATGCTTATGTACTGCTATCTTTTATTGTTACCACTTAAGGGAACCGTCTAATATTTATGTCGTTATTGAATCATTCCTATGATCAAAATACATTGTTCAATAATTGGGATGAGAAATAGAGGTCCTTGAAGGTCAAAAGTTACAAATACGGTCCCCCTAAAACGCCCACTCTTCATTTACCACCCTCTAGTGTTTATGTTGGAAAGAAGTGACGCAACAAACTCCCCAGCAATAACTCTGTCTGTTTAGTTTAAGAACTTTATCATGCCTCCCCCGTTTTCAATCTTCTTTATTTTCATAATCTTAGCTTGAATCCAACATCCAATGAGGATCCTCCGTGAAAACGAATTATCATTTTCAGTATTTTTCCGGAAGTCTTTCGGGTTTTGTCACAGTGGACATTTTGTCGCTTACGTAATAGTTTTTTTGTCTCTTTATCTGAACTACTAGCTTATGTATAGAGTTCGGTTTGTCCCATGAGATTGTAATACCGGGATAAAAGTATCCTATGTGTCCAGGTTATAAACTGACTCTGCCAAATTTCATCCAGTTACGTTCAGCGGTTCTGGCTTGATTGATTATGTATCAAATTGCCAGATTGGACTATTGTTGCGAAATATAAGGAGCTATCAATCCCAGTATTAGGTTTGCTTTATTAACGGCCCAGTCCTAGGCAAATCATACCCTGAACTTCCTTATAACATTTTTTTTTATTATCCGTCATTTAAATTTTCAAATGAAGACTGTCCGCAATGCTTAAATCTGTTGCTCTCCTGTCGTCTATTTATTTAGGCAGACATGATAGCCTATCCAGCCTAGTCGCCAGATACAATTACAGCTCAGTAATTCAATAGGAATCAGTCTATGTAACTTCCTTTCCTTACAGGAATTCTGCTGACACCATATTGTGATACAAATACTATAAAACAGATTCCTCAAACCTGTTCTTGCTCTTATTTTCTTGTTTTGTTTTGTAGCTTACGTTTTGTTTGCTGAGAAACAAATGGTGAAAAGAACATGCTTGAATTATCTAGATTCCTCTTCCATCAATAATAGATTCCTAAAGATTTGCTTACGTTTAGTTTAGGCGTTATTCTTATTCTTTATCGTGTGGTTAGTACGTAACCGGGTATCAGAGTTTTTACGCCAGCCTTACACTTGGTTTCGCATGCCGCAAGCCGTCGAGAAATATCTCGGGCATGCTGGCGCTTAGGTGTTATTGAAAATGGCCAATAAACTTTGGGTTATGTAGAAAATAAACTGGTTACTAAACCCGATTAACTTGAACTTGAGTTAAGAGGCCTTTCCATAGTCCTATTAATAACTGAAATTTATTTTTGTTCGTCAACTTATTTCAATTTCGAGCTGACTTGAATTGTAACCGGTTTTGAAGAAATAATCTATAAATAAGTCTGTAGTTGGTAGAATGGGACGTTTTATGGATCTTTATTCACTGTTTGCGGATTATGATCTCTGACATTTTATTTTCTACCTTTCCTAGTACTTGAACTATTTTCGTTTGCCCTTTCCTTCCACGCAAAGTACTCTCCTTGTTTGTCAGACTTTCTGAGAACTATCTCTGCTGTCTTACAAGTAACAATACTTAGCTTTTCCACTTTTTACGGGATCGAAATTGGAAATATGACAACTGCTCGCATTAGTTCGTATCTTGATTATTTTGGTACCTACTACAAAAAATAAAGCCTATAAGGGCCTCGCAGAAGATGGTGGGACGAGCTGCACAAAACCAGTGGGCTTCATTGGCCCTAGATCGAGTTGCCCAGCAGTGGGATGATACAGGCTAGCAGTAACAGCAAAAGGGTAGGCGATTGGCCAGTCTCCATAGAAAAAGTTCAACGCATTTAATACCAAAAATATGTTGCAATTGGGATTTTTGATTCGCAAGTCTTTTGATAAACTGATGTAGATCCAATGTTGAATGCTGCTCATAGATAGAATCGTTTAGCACACGCCCCTCCCCCAGACTCGCGAAGTAGATATTACGTACTATAATCTACTATCGCTGTTGTATAATCTCAAAGCCATGGCCATTGAGGAAGTATTATTGTTAGCAGAGAAACGATAAAACGAATTAATCAGACGTTAAGCCGAGTCGAGTAAACAGGTGTTTACTTTGTCATCATTAGTATTTATTTATTTATTTAACACTTCATGCACATACCTAGTACAGAGGCGGACTTAATGTCATAGGTATTCTCTACCGTCAAGCTTTGGGTGACGCAGAGACAAGCAGTGGTAGTAGGTGTTGATGTTACTTTTTAGGGTTCCGTTGCCAAATGGCAAATAACGGAACCCTTATAGATTCGTCATGACTGTCTGTCTATCTGTCCGTCCATATATCACAGCCATTTTTTTCCGAAACTATAAGAACTATGCTGTTGAAACTTGGTAAGTACATGTATTCTGTGAACCGCATTAAGATTTTCACATAAAAAAAGAAAAAATACAATAAATTTAGGTGCTTCCCCATACATAGAATTGAAACTCAAATTTCTTTTTTCATCAAACCCATACGTGTGGAGTATCTATGGATAGGTCTTTAAAAATGATATCAAGAGGTTTCTAACATAATTTTTTTCTAAACTGCGCGAAAGACACTTCCAAAGTGGTAAAATGGGTGTCCCCCTCCCTGTAACTTCTAAAATAAGAGAATGATAAAACAAAATAAAATATATGATGTACATTACCAATTTACCATGTAAACTACCACCCAAAATTGGTTTGAACGAAATCTAGTAAGTGGTTTTTTTTAATCTATATATATAAAAATGAAACCCGTTTTTCGTTGTCACGACATAGCATGAAAACGGGTTGACCGATTTGGCTGATTCTTTTTTTGTTGTGTTTGTTATTGTCAGGAGAAGGTTCTTATGAAAAAAAAATGTAGTAGGTAGGTAGGTAGTAGTAGTGGGTAGGTAGTAGTAGTAGGTAGGTAGTAGTAGGTAGGTAGGTAGTAGTAGGTAGGTAGGTAGTAGTAGGTAGGTAGGAAGTAGTAGGTAGGTAGTAGTAGGTAGGTAGTAGTAGGTAGTAGTAGGTAGTAGTAGGTAGTAGTAGGTAGTAGTAGGTAGTAGTAGATAGTAGTAGGTAGTAGTAGGTAGTAGTAGGTAGTAATAGGTAGGTAGTAGTAGGTAGGTAGTAGTAGGTAGGTAGTAGAAGGTAGTAGTAGGTAGTAGTAGGTAGTGGTAGGTAGGGAGTAGTAGGTAGGTAGTAGTAGGTAGCTTTTTCCCTCTTATGTGACGCAGACGAAGTTGCGTGGGTCAGCTAGTACGTTATAAATGGTAAACCGCAATTTACCTTTCATTTACAACGAACTGCAAGAACTTGTATACTATGTTACTTGCTGTTACAGAACCCTTCATGGGCGAGTCCGACTCGCACTTGTTTAATGTTCGAGTACTAAAAAATCTATTTAGGTATTTACAAGACATAACTTTATTCCTCGACTTTGTCCACGTTATGATAAGAGATGAAACGGATATCCATAACTATCCGGTATCCGGCCTATCCGGCGGCCTTAATACTATCCGGCCGAATACCGGATAACTAACTACTATTCGGCCGAATTAAAAAAATCTGGATAAAAACATATATTTTTAAGTAATTATTTGCTTTATTCTCTAGATGTGGTCTTTGACTAATTTTCTTAAAACTTATTCTACAAAAAAATAATACTTTGAACGAAATATACAGGGTGTAAACCACCTCATCACAAAGCCGTCAACCAAGCATTCTGTACATCAAACCTAAGTAACTTTACGCAAAAATTATTGCTGGGAAACCACTTTTTTTTTGAGGTTATAAATCTTGTTTTGTGCTAAAACTCAGTGTAATGCACTCAAAACATTGTGCTGATGAATAGTACGGGGATCGTGGAGGTGTTAAAAGTTAAAATCTTGTCAAAAAGTTATAACTTTGGCCCCCATATCTCCGTAACTAGAAGGTTCCCAGGTATGGTGTAAAAATATCGCAATGATGGGGTGAACTGTGTGAGTGGCTTTCGGCTTCGTGAAGAGGTGTTCTACACCCTTCATACAGGCGTGATGTTTGTAACTTGTCCGCCAAAAACGGCTCCAGAAAAAGTTATCAGACGATATTCTAAAAACAAAATTCTGCCGATAGCAACAAGCTTTTATTAATATTTTTTTAAATAGCTTCCAATATTCCTCAACAGGAGCCATTACAGTTTTTGCCGTAGTTTTAATTTAATTATGGGCATTCCGATCTCCATAATCTTGAATCAATAAGGGCCGGGATCGTTAACAAGCGCCTTTGACGTCATCGGGAGATGCGTGACGTACGCCCAGACCGGTTCGTCTGAAGCTCTCTATTGCTGACGTCACTAGACGATCGTAGGCGTCTCATTCCCCTGTAATTTTAGCAATTCTTTATTGAACGATTTCTCATTCACTGCTTATTCATTGATATTCTGAACTAATCTGCTAATCTAGTGGCACTAAGATTGTTATCTCTGAAATTGAGATGTTTAACATTCTACGCTTGTAACGGTCAAGCGAGGGTAAAGGAATCTTGACTAAGAGCATTGCCTACTTTGTGGCAAAAATAGTAGTTTTGGCAATTAACAGACACCTAAATGATCAGAAGATCATCCTGATCATTCTGCTCTTGTACCATGTTACATCGGTCGGCATCCCTTTTTTTCTTAAATTTTGTCTTGTCATTAGTGATCATTGACACCATTTTCTTTCACATCATTCCTCACACAATGCATCCATCGTTTCCTTGGTATTCTTCTCCATCCATCAACATGTATTCCTATTCATCACTCTTAAGATCAACGATATAAAACAATAAGTACTTTACCAACAGAAGTCATTGTCGTTATGGAATCGTTTACAGCAGGTACTGTGAAAAAATCATCTAAAAATTATTACTTACGCCGTGAATTGTTTACAAATGAAACGATAATTATCTACAGGAGTTATGTCTACATTGTATAAAATACAACGATAAGCTCAGTGTAAAGGTCAACAGCGCATAAATTGCAACAGATTGCCATGTCTGAGACTTACAAGTAATTGAATTGACCATAAAATACTTAGACAGTGTCGTCTTCCATCAATAATTAATTGAATAATTTAACATTGTTGATAGGTTCTTCATGATTAGTTTCTTCGACATTAATATTGCTTATTTGGGCATTTCTTCTTACCTCCTTAGTTGTCCTTTATGTGTTGCATGAACCTCATACCGCTATTTTATTGCTATCTGATAAAAGTATATCCATCTTCCATAGTAGGTACAGACAAGTCTTGACCATCTTTGATTTAATCTTAGCTAGATTTGCTTCACCGTCGTCCAATCTACTGCGTCAATTTAGACTGTGTGTTATGCTGATGGCAATTTAGATCAATCTTGGTATTCGCACTGCTTGAATACTATAATGCTTTGCTATTCGTTGTTCTTCATGTGCGTTGAATACTGTATTGGTTCGTTTTATAGAGATATATCTTATTCAATATTATTGTAGCCCGGAAGTCATTTTATGCAAGATCTCGGTAGATTGGACATAATGTTCGTCGGTGTAAATTACTTTTGATGAATCACCGTCGCTCGATAAACCGGTGTCCGTAGATAATAAGTGAACGCCACCGTAATAATCATCTTTCTTTTGACATTCTGATTGATTCCCCAAGATCGAAACTGGACCGTCAACCAGTAAAGAGGCCAGTGCAATAATTTTTGGGCTATATATATCTATGGCTATTTCTGGTTTTGGTGTCATCTCTTGAATCTGATTCTTCATGTTTTAAATAACATTATTGAAAGATCCAGTTTGGTCTCTTAAATCATTTAACATTCAATAAGTGCTGACTTTTCGACCCTATTTGAATACATTACTCTTGATCAGAAAGTAAATGATAGAATAAATCAATTCGGATTTTATACTGACTGGCTAGACGCATCTTTCCTGACTTCTTAGATAATTCTGGCCATACGAACTGCGCATAGGCTTTAAAGAGTTTTTAAAGAAAGTTCTCAGGACGTAAAAGTGATTTAAAAACAATGACTGCCGAAAATTCAGATAGGTATTAATGATTCAAGGTGATAATGGCACAAGCACGATGAAATCAGGTTTTTCATTTTTCACAACTAATAGGATTAAAAGATAAATAAAAAAAGTATAATTGCGCTATCGGTTTGTCTTATAATTTGTAACCCTGTGATTACATGTAGGGAAATGCGAAGACGCGTTTCGGTTCCATATTAAAACCCGGTTCTTTCGGGTTGCTGCATACCCAAATTATAAGCGGGACTTATACAAAAACGTGATTATATTGGCTTTTTTCTGCTCTGTGGTACGGTACGGAGCCCTTCGTGTGAAAGTCCGACTCGCACTTTGCCGGTTTTTTTACTGATCAAATAAGAGTTATCTGTACTCACAGCCGGTTTGCTACTTTGATAAAAGATCTAAACACTTTACTCATTGTCAAGTGGCGTTTAAGATCTTGCTCTATAGGTACACCCAACCGAGTGACTAATAGAACTGTAATAAGTAACTTATACCTAAATTAATAAAGTTGAAAACTGGTCAACCGCGAACTTTGCTGGCTGTGCTACAAAATCATTATAATCCTGCCCTCATCCCATTTATTTGGGGTCCGCATCATGGGAAACTATACGAAGTGCGAAAGACCAAGACCATTAATAGGATAACACTCGTTGCGTTATATTTATATCGCCCGATGCTCCTACGCATTGTTATCACAATTCCCTTGAACGTTTCAAGTGCAATTCAGTGCAAATGCACTAACTTATTGAGCTGAAGTCATCACCATGTGCCTAGCAAACTCAAACTCAAACTCAAAACTCAAAGCATTTATTTCAACTAGACCATTACGGCACTTTTGAATGTCAAATTACAAATTAAATCAAAGCTACAGTCACAGTCACAAGGCATAATAACTTGAGAAAGTACTGTAGTTGCCCATTCCCTAGCGTAGATCTCTATGGAGAAGAACGGGCAAGAAACTCCATGGACACTCTTTTTAAATCAATATATTGTTACAAAATCTTGGTTACATCATTCATGTGTGATTATACATATATGTGAGAACGATGTAGAAAGACGTGCACATTAAGAGCGTCCAAAGAAAAGATTAAATCAACAGTGTAAAAAAAAAAGAAATTAAAATTAACCATGGCAGCTAAGAGATGACCAGTCCCAACTGACAGCGCCCGTTCACGAACATGACGCATGTATCGGCGCCATTCAACTCGACCATATTGAAGGGAGCTAAATGACCCGACACACCCGCCACCATCAGCGAGACATTTGAGTGAGCATGACAATCTCTCAGCCGCCAAGGCATATTCAAGTCAAAAAAAAGAAAAAGATAACTAAATGTAAATGGTGGCTTTACAGTACATAGAACTCACACAAATGTGCTATGCAGTTATATAATACTACGAGATGGAATCTATACAATGCAAGGATATTTTACAATCTTCTGCAGCTTCCACAATAACGTAACCTGGGAATCAGTTAGTTTGCCTATGGTTGTGGAGCAGGACCAGCATTGAGCCAAGCATTTTTATCATTAATGTAATCCCCCAAATTATAATATGCTTGCCTACATAGTGTGCGTTTTATACAAGATTTAAATTTCGTCTCATTCAGTTGTAGAATGTGAGGAGGTATTTTATTGTAACATTTTAAACAGTACCCCATGAAAGATGAATCTACTTTAGCAAGCCTGAAACCTGGCTGAACGAGTTGGTCCCTATTTCTAGTATTATAGTGGTGTCTGTCACCTCTTTTACTGAATAAATGCAGATTTTTCCTAACGTACATGATGTTTTCATAGATGTATTGGCAAGGTACTGTCAAGATGTTAATTTCCTTAAACAGTTCTCTCAGAGAGTCGCGTCTACGTAATTCGTATATGGCTCTGATTGCTCTTTTCTGCAGAATGAATATAGACTCGATGTCTGCCGCACGTCCCCACAGTAAAATACCGTATGACATAATACTATGAAAATAACTGAAATAGACTAGCCTCGCGGTATCAATATCAGTAAATTGACGGATCTTTCTAACAGCATATGCAGCTGAGCTCAGCCGTCCTGCAAGAGATGTTAAATGAGGACCCCATTGTAGCTTTGAATCGAGCGTGATTCCCAAGAAAACTGTTTTATCGACGAATTCTAGTTTCTCTTGATTCAACATTATGTCACAATCACTACTTTTGACATTTGGTAGGGCAAATCGAATGCACTTAGTTTTTTTCCCATTGAGTACTAAATTGTTAGCGGTAAACCAGTTATGGACCTGCAGTAGGGCATTATTTAAATCGTCAAAATTAGTGGCACGTCTGTTTATCCTAAATATTAACGAAGTATCGTCAGCAAACAACACCATATGCGGGTGGATGTTAAATAAATTCGGTAGGTCATTAATATAAACTAAAAAGAGGAAGGGACCCAGAATCGAACCTTGTGGTACACCCATTTTTACTTTTAAACCCGTAGAATTGACACCATTTATTTGTACTTGCTGATGTCTATCATTCAAATACGACTTTACTAAACTAAGCGCAAGTTTACCTAAACCGTAATGCTTAAGTTTCAAAATCAGGGTTTCGTGATTTACGCAATCAAATGCCTTCGAAAGGTCACAAAAGATTCCTATGGCATCTTGTGCCTCTTCCCACGCAGTAAATATGTGTTTTAATAAAGTAACACCGGCGTCAGTTGTACAACGTCCCTTGGTGAAACCATACTGTTGTTCGTGTAATATTTTATTGGTGTTAAAATGGCAAAGCATTTGATTGAGCATTATCTTTTCAAACACCTTGCTGAAAACAGGCAACACGGATACTGGCCTATAGTTATTGGTGTCTTTACTGTCCCCGGATTTAAAAAGCGGTATTACCTTACTGAATTTCATTAGATCCGGGAAGACTCCTTGATCCACGCACAAATTAAATATTGAGGCTAAATACGGTGCTACAGTTTCAATAATTGAGGTACAAGCTTTAATAGACATACCCCATAGGTCTTCGGTTAATTTGATCTTGATTTGTTTAAAAGCTTTTATGACTGTCGTGGGGTTTATATGCTGAAATTTAAATTCATTTGGACAGGCTGAAACGTTTGCTTTTAATAAATCAATAGAGAGCAACGGAGAGGAATTTAAGGTTTCAGTAGTTTTAAGTGGGATACTGGTAAAGAAGTTTACAAATTCTTGAGCAACTTCATTATTGGAGCTGACAAGGCCACCTGAAGTCTCTAGTGTGAAGTCATTACTATGTTTTATATTTCTGTTTGTTTCACTGCCTTATCCCAACTATGTTGGGCTCGGCTTCCAGTCTAACCGGATGCAGTATATGAATGTCAGTATTTTACATAGAGCGACTGCCTATCTGACCTCCACAACCCAGGTAATACGAGCTAAAGTATTTGCGTCAATATCCAGTAACCTGCCATGGGCCCGCGTGGTGAACTACGGCCCACGTCGTCTTACTGTTTCTGTGGTACCTACTGGCCTTTACTTACGCTATGCAAAGCATACGTCGATTCAACGGCCCCAAATAAATTCCTCATATTGTTTTGTCGATCCATATAAGGCCAAGAGCTGGTAGATAATCCAAAAATTTGGCCTGGTCGGTAGTTAAGTCTTAGCGTATATGGCAATATGTCTGCTAACCTGTGCATTCCAAACCAAAATATCAATTACATAAATGAACCTAATACTTAAAACTAGTTCGAAATAGCCGTAACTTATCCTCGTTACGAATATGAGGAAAATAAACACATCCCGTAAGCGAGTCACAGATATTTTGCTAAGTTTTGAACTGACTCCCAAACTGATAGTATCGTGGACGATATAAATTATGGTGATGTTGAGAGAACTGATAAATGGCGTATGTATGAGGACCTGACTTAATGCCAGATAGCAGATGAAGATTGGAAGAATACTAAAGGCACCGGAGACGAACGGAGCGGAGAGACGTGCGGAATCGACTTTGGTTGAAATCCACATCGCGTCCTAAAAGATCTTCACTGGCTTGGGTCTTTGCAGAATTCATTTTCAAACGCTTTTAAGTAAATAGTGACTCATTGGGATTTTCCTCTAGTATCAAATGAATATTTATTGAAAATCTAAATATCACTAACCACAAAGTTTTTCTTCAGAAACCGTTATTTTCTCGCACTATCGTATCATCTAGTTCCCTTGCATGTGTGTTAACCGATGTATGTAAATGTGTGAATCATCTTTTTGATTGATAGTTGAACTTTTGAATCAGACTTGTCAATCAATTTGTTAAGATTGTCTGGGCACGGTGACAGGTGCTACTTCATCTGGTTCAAGTAGCTGACTAACGTAACAAAATCCGGCCTGCACATTATCAAGCAGTTCGATTATTTTCATGACTTTTGGGTTCTTAATGCATATAGGTACTATGTTTTATGGAATGGAGGTAATGTTGTTTTTATTATAAAGGCCTACCCATCCCATTTGAAAGAAAGAAAGAAAGAAGAAAGAAAAAGCATTTATTAGCCCACACAGGACAAACACATCAAAATTAAAAGTACTTATAAAAATGACACAGAAAAAAAAACAAATATTTATTATTATTCATTTCGAGGCAAAGTTCTTATTTCTCCATTTGCACTCGTTTGTTCTTTCTGTTCTGGGCTAACGACGAAGTCTTTTCCTGATTCTTGCCTATAGCTAACTCTATCGTTTAGGAATTAGGACCTAATCCTACTACTTAACTGATTTGAAACATTGACATCTGTAAGGACACTTTTGTCAGTCAAAAAAACTTCTGTAATACATGGTCTACTGACAAGTTTACGTTCCATGAAATTATTTGTAGGTGTTGAGGTGATTGCTGATATATAATAGATCCGTGCATTTGTTATTATTATAACTTTTGTTAGCAGATATCTGCACATTGCACAATGTATTCGGTTCTAGGAATCTCAACACGTGTTAATATCACTGGTATAATAATATCACATTTGATTGGCTTTTTGATTTTATCCTGCGCATATCCAATAGTACGACAGAAACGTTTTTCCGTTGATCTTCAACAAATATTCATAGGAATTTTTCCCCTTTTATATCGCCCAAGACCAGAAGTTCCGATTTCTTTAGTTTTTCCTTCCGTATCGTTATTGTGTTTAATACATTTCTTCAATGCTGTGACTGTGCGAAAGCCATCGTGTTCTTCATGATCTAAGCGAACTAGCCGAATGTAAGTCACGAATTAGCGCTAGAAAATTAGCATCATTGAATTTCTGTTCTAAATAGGCAGCATCGAGTTTGACTGGGATGTTTTTGTTGTCTGGGAGCGTTACTAAAAAATAAGTTTTCCGTAAAACGGTTTTGCTGAGTGTGCTCAAGTCCTTAATACGCGAATCGCAATGACAGCACCGAGACACGCGATTTTAGAACACCCGGTAATTTATACATAGTTGACACGATAATTCCCATGGATAAGCTCTACGACCTCCTAAAATGCTTCCTAGCACTTCAAACAAACAGTCAAAGTTATGAACGTGTTTATTTATGTGTCAATACATACAAAAATACAAATAGCAGGTTCTTAACCTTTGGTCTACACGTGCCGAAGTTTTTGCGCGGCAATACTGGCCTAAAATCATTAAAGTGTACAATTTACATAAACATTGGGAGTGTTTGATACTAAGTTCTGTGGTGAGGTGGTTTTTTTCTCTTGTTCATTGTATGGTTGTTGGCTGAATGGTCGGTCATATAGACAGGTTCTACGTAGATAAGGCTCTTTTTAGTATTCTACTATCCCGTTTACCAATGATTGGTTACTATCTATCTACATACAGTATATATCGTATTATCGTCTATGGCAATATAAAGAACAGGGTGCAATTGTTTTATCCCTCAAACGAGAAGGGAGGATCCTTCGACCAGACGGCTGTTGTGTGTGGTGCGCTACCGCCCGACGACAGTTGTTGTCGGGTTCTTTCTATATTTATTGTCGTAATACAGATAACTACGTCTATTTAACCTCTAACCTGGTTAGTACTGAGTAAAACGAAGCACTTTTATAAGACTGCTTGTCAGACTTTCGAGCCATCGACTACCTGTAATGACTGTCAAATGACAGCCGGAACTAACGACTACCGTGCTTTCCGAGGCATAGAGGAAAAACGGTATGAGTGTTCACCCATCCAGGGACCAACCCAGGCAAGCTTGGTTTATATCGAAGATCGCCCGACCGGCTGTAATTTTATCGCTTCTTCCTATTGCTTATTTGTAGAACCCATGGGTATCCCAGCCATAGCGATTATATAGCCCATAAGCAAATAAGGAAAACTTGTGCATCGCGAAAAACCTAATTCTTATAAAATAACCCAATGGTGAACTTAATTTATGATGGTAAACCCAGAGGAAGTGGTGGACGCCTGTTGGAATTTTGTACGTGATACTATGATTGCTTGAAGATAATAATCTACACTCACAGGCACAATTAACCGCCCACCTATAACATTCGTCACCCTGTTTGTTTACGTTAACTATGGCTTATCAACTGTTTTGTTTTTTGTTAAGTGGGTACTCTAGCAATAAATTAAACTCTTATACCCTTATTTCGTTTTCTAAATTTGTGTCACCGAAGGGTTTTTGGAATTTAGTCGTCGTTTGACATTGATGCAGTTGTGTTACCGTGTTAAAATTTCCTGTTCTGTTCTGCCATAGAGTGTGAATATTGTTTATTTTGAGATTGTAGTGTTTGCTCATTGATTGTGACCGTAAAAAATGCCACTGGATGCAACTGGTGCAGCTAGGGCAGTGGCTTTAGCTGACGCTGGGTACAGCCAACGTCGCATCGCTCGCACACTCGGTGTACCTCGAACTACGGTACGAGATGCCATCAGACGATTTCGGGAGACAGGCTTATACACCCGCAGGCCAGGTCAAGGCCGACAACGATGCACTTCAGCTCGAGATGACCGCTTCGTTGTCAGCAACGTGTTGAGAAATCGCTTTTCGACCGCTACTGAAGCTCGTACGCGTCTTTTTGAGGTGAGAAATGTCAGTGTAAGTGAACGTACCATTAGAAGAAGACTGGCAGAAAGAAATCTGAGGGCTTTTCGTCCAGCTCGCGCCCCACAACTGCTCCCACAACATCGTAGAGCTAGACTTGGTTTTGCGCGAGAATATGCTGACTGGACTGTAGAGGAATGGAAGGACGTACTGTTCTCAGATGAGAGCAGAATAGCCTTAAGAGGTCCAGATGGACGTCAACGTGTCTACAGGCGTCAAAATGAAAGGTTTGCTCCATGCGCTATAACCGAAACAGTGGGGTACCAAGGAGGGTCCATAATGGTTTGGGGAGGTATCTCTTACGAGGCTCGTACTGATCTTGTTGTATTCGATAGAGGCAGTGTGAACGCTCAAAGGTATGTGGAAGAAGTTCTTCAAGACCATGTCATACCTTTCGCACCGTTCATTGGTGAAAACTTTCGATTAATGCATGACAATGCGCGTTGCCATACCGCAAGATCCGTCAGTGAGTACCTTAATGAGGTCGGGATTCAAGTTTTATCATGGCCGGCACGCAGTCCCGATCTTAACCCAATTGAACACATTTGGGACAACCTCAAAAGACGTGTCCGAGCAAGAGTATCAGCCCCTACGACCTTAGGAGAGCTCGAAAAGGGCTGCGGTAGAGGAGTAGCACAATATCCCCCAATCGGATATCCAAGATATCATGGATGGATTGCCAAACCGGCTCCAAGAAGTCATAAGAGCCAGAGGCGGCAACACCCATTATTCATTTTTATTTTTTCTTGTAATTGGACCACTATTTATGAAATCAAAACTTTTAAATTTTCATCGAAGATTTTCAGAAAATCGATTTTTAGTAAGCATACTTTAATAAACAACGTTTTTTTCCAAAACTTTTGTTGTTTCTTTTTCCTTAAAGGTAGTTGTTAACATACCTCTCCTAAAAAGTGGCCTAAGTTTGTCAATTTTTGCAAATTGAAAGAAATACAAGGTGGGCGGTTAATTGTGCCTGTGAGTGTACATATTATACTCGAACATACATACTAGCGAGCCACCCTGGTTCATGCATGTCTGTGTGACCTTTTAAACTCCACACCGGATGCGGTTTCCATCTTTAAGATAATTTATTCCAGAAGGTGCAAAAACAACGGTTTTGTCAAGTAGCAATAACTACCAATGACAAACAGGTATAGGTAGTCAGTGGTCCAAAAAAGTCTGACAAACAATCTTACCAAGGAGTATCGTATTACTCAGTACTAGGTTTTAGGTTGAGGAAGTCAGATAGGCAGTCGCTCCATGTTACATACATACTGCATCCGGTTAGACTGAAAGCCGATCTCAACATAGTTGGGAATGGCTTAGCAGATGATGAACAGTACGAAGCATGGTCAGGTCGTTAGTGATGTTAAAATAAGTGACAAAAGATAATGATGTATCAATTACCAACCAATTAGAAAAATTGACGGTTTTGTAATGTTGATAGTATATCATCAAGGTCGCTTTGAACGGAACGTCCGAACAGGTCTGATATTAATCACCTAGATAGAGATTTCTTTGATTTGTTTTAACACTGAGTCAAATGACTTCTCCCACTCTGGGCGGAGCGCGAAACCCATCCATGTTCCTTCCTCGCCGTTTATGTTCCGGGGCCGCGGTATCTCTTTCGAACAGGCCCGCAACCCCGGCAGGCTTCGGCCCTTGCGAGAGCCCGCACTCCAATTACGTAACTTACAATCAGAAACAAAATACAAAAACCGTATACGGTATAATATTTGGAAAAATTGTCTCGAAATCAACATAAATGTAGACGGCTATACGAGTAGAGGAAGAACCTAAGAAACGGTAAATGGACTCTGTGAAGACTGCTTGGAAGGAGATTATTACTGAGAAGTCTGGAAGAAGTCATGCTGCTGCGGCGACTCCAAATAAATTGAGATAAGGGAACATGATAAATCTCGCCAACACAAACAAAATTGTTGATTTTGTTAAAAATAATTGCTTTTACGCTAAAAGGCAGCAAGCGATTTCCTTTCAGAAGTAATTTTCATCGGTTCCCCTATTGTCGAGTATCTAAATACAACAGAACGCCACGTGCTACAAATTTGTGCTTCGTCGTTAGTAAATAATACCTAACGTTGATGATGATGACAATAGTAATTAGTATCTGAAAGTCATTAAGTAACTATTAGATCATGTACTTAAAGGGCATTAACTAATAAACACCTTATCAAAAATTCCAATCGGCAGAATTTGATTAGTAAGTACTATAGACATTATCATTCAAATTCTGACATATTCGACTTTCGTGAGAGACGAATGAGGATAGCTGGATAGGGAAGACCAAAAAAACTTTGACTGGACTGTGTGAAAAATGATATAGCTAGAAAGTTGATGACTACTGTGATGACGTGTAATAAAGCAGTATGTACGAAGAACAAATCCGGCGTCGACCCAAAATAAATTATGATGAGATCAAGAGAATAATATGACCTAAGTAATTTTGAAACGTTGTTAGGCAATATCTCTATAAATTCACCTGTCCCGAAAATCACTCGACAACGTGCAACGCAATTATCACTAATTGTGCGAGTGGCGACTAAAATATGAATAGCGTATGATATTAGCGGAAGATATGCGCAAGCGCACGCGTCGTCGCCTAGACTGCGTCTGATAATGACGCGGCGCGGCGGCGCGTGGGCAGTATATGGAATTATAGTCATAATCATGAAGTACATTTTAAGAATTTTCAATTTTTAACGTGATTCATATTATGTTCTGCAAAAGCGGACATTTTTGGCCCGCAGATCATTGGCTTCTGGCGACTGACGGCCATTTCTAACTAGCATCATCTTTTCAGCAGGAGTTCTTTAGGAGATATTGAGCGTTTCAATCACATTCACCGTTGAACACGTCGTTGTATGTCATATTGATGGCGCAGACCATATATTATTGTACCATGGCGCGGACATATTTGTTTTTGTTTGTCATTTTTTTTGTGAGTGTATTGTGCGTCAGCCCACCATTTTTCTCTAAAGTGGAACTTCTGCAAATTCTGTTGTCCTTGTTGCGTTATTTCTGATTTTACATAGATGTTGCGAACAGTTGACTGTAATATTATTGTTGTTTCTTTTATTAGTCCATGTGACGTGCGAGTAGCGGTTCTTAAAACTTTTTCTCGATATTTTATTCAAATATATAAATACGTCTAGGTTTATTTTATGAACCATTTCTTTGTTTCTGAAAATGTTTAGCGGAAACCATTATTTATCTAGAGACATTACTTTTTGTCCTAAAATTTTAACAACATGGAAAAGACAAAAAAAAAATTTATGACTTACTTTAAAAACAGCATCACATCTGGTCCTCGATTCTGCTATTACAATAGTGTCACAATGGTCTATCATTGATCTCATAATTGTTCATTTTGACAAGTTTGGTGATCTACTAACATAATGGCGTCATTATGACTTTCCAATGTTCAACCATTGACAGTCAATTGAAAGGAGTGGCAATTGTGACACTATTGCAATATATCAGAATCTGGGCCCTGTTATCTCTGAACAGTAAGATGGACTTATACATAGTATACCCACATTTCGCTAGTATTGTTTAAATCCCTTGTGTTGTGATAGGGGCGGGCCTATTTCCACCAACCGGGCACGGTACTCGACTCCAAGCTGCTACTACTAAAATCGTGACGGTATCATGGTATAACCCTATAAAACTTCCGACTGGGCGGTAGTCTCGCTAGAGATAACGACAAAATCGCTAACTTTCTATCGCTGATTACTAACGAATAAATTCGGTTGCAATATTATGCTTACGAGAAACGTATCTAGGACTAGCTGACCCACGCAACTTCGTCTGCGTCACATAAGAGAGAAAAAGGGAAGGAAAAAAAAATCCCCGTTTTTGCAACATTTTACATTCCTGCTCCGCTCGTAATGGTTGTAGCGTTATGTTATATAACCTAAAGCCTTCCTCGATAAATGCACTATCCAACACAAAAATATTTTTTCAATTTGAACCAGTAGTTCCTGAGATTAGCGCATTCAACCAAACAAACAAACAAACAAACTCTTCTGCTTTATAATATTAGTAAAGATGTAGAGACTTTCATTATTCGCAAGCATTATTATTGTAACCGAATTTATTCGTTAGTAATCAGCGATCGAAAGTTAGCAATTTGTCGTTATGTCTGTCGAGACTGCAGGGCCCTGGGGATTAAACCCAAGACCTCATGCCTAGCAGTGGCGCTTGCTATTACTAGACTAACGACACTTATTTTCCTTCTGATCAAATAGTGTACTCACATCCACGTATTTTATTCATATGCACTCGGTAGCGGTTTACCTCAATTACTGCGCCCGCGCCGCCCCGCGCGCCGCCGTGTTAAAGACTATAATAAAACATTTTCTCAGCGCACTTATTACCTTTTATTGCTATATAATGGTGGAGTTGCTTTATTATCATTTTATATGTACAGTCATTAGCACCTATATGTATAAACTTAACTTAATTCACAACTGATAGCGATAGTTGAATAACGATTGCAACTATAAGATAGGACCTATTTCATAGTAATAGGGGTCCAAAATAGTATGTTCGCAACAACAACATGAAATTGTAATCAATACAGTAGGAGAAAATCAAAAAAGATAAGTTAAGTGTGCATATGTGTGCTCCTGACTGTACTGGGCACTTGCACCGTGCACGTATTGCTTCGCTTGTTAATGTTGTTTGAATTATTTGTTTCTTCCAAGTATCTGAAACGATGTTTTACAATTAATTACAAACTTGTTTACACATTATACAGGGTGTAAACCACCTCATCACAAAGCCGTTAACCAAGCATTCTGTACATCAAACTAAGTAACTTTACGCAAAAAATATTGCAAAAAATATTGGGAAACAACATTTTTTTTTTGAGGTTATAAATCATATTTTGTGGTAGAACTCAATGTAACGCACTTAAAACATTGTGCTGGTGGATGGATCGAATAGTACGGGGGTCGTGAAGGTGTTAAAAGTGAAAATCTTACCGAAAAAAACATGTATTTAAAAAAAAAAACTTGTCAAAAAGTTGTAACTTTGACCCCCCATATCTCTGTAACTAGAAGGTTCTCAGGTATGTTGTAGAACAAAAAAATGATCGCAATGATGGGGAGAACAAGTACATTTTGGCTTCGTTAAGAGGTGTTTTACACCATTTATACCGCATTAAATATTTTAATGATTTCTCAAGAAAGTATTTGCATAAGTACAGTCGACAAAACAGTTTGGTATGCAGGCATGATATTGAAATAATATGATGTTATGCAGGCTTTATATATGCGATTTATTACGATCTGCATCTTCAGAAATAGTAAGCATTGTCTCAATGTGAAGCAATTTTAGTGCAACGCTACTTACGTACCTACTTAATCTTTTGACTTCATGACTAAAAGTACTGTAAAAATGTTTTTTTTTCTTTTTGCATGTCTTTGTCAAGCCTTGTAATTTACCTGGACTTTGAAAAGTCCGGGCATTACAGGATTTTTGCAAAAAAAAAAAAATATTACTGAAATATAAATGCACACTACGCGCGACGCGCAGTCGAGTAAATTTACATCAATTTTTGTTAACCACTCTGTAACTCAGATGATTAAAACAAGTTGATAATTAGTAGTGTCCGACCGATGCTTCGGCTTCGGCTTCGGCCACCTTCGGCCAAGACAAGCACCTTCGGCCAAACCTTCGGCTTCGGCCAAAAATTAGCCGAAGCTTTGGCCGAAGCCGAAGGTTTGCAAGTTGTCAAAATTTGAAATTTACTGAACAATGCTAGAGCGAGACGGAGAGTGCGCAGAGCAGCGTTTCGCCGCACCACCGCGCCGCGCCGGCCCGAACGCATCGAATAATTTATTACCTACTTATATATGTTGGTCACTCGGCTCGTAATTGGGCTAAATCTCTCAGAATATGTAGTATATTCTGAGATTATAATAACTATCGCATTTCTCAAGGTTATCCATCACCTTCGGCTTCGGCTTCGGCTTCGGCCGAAGGTTTTGGTGAACACCGATTAATCGGCTTCGGCTTCGGCCAGAATTGCACCTTCGGTCGGACACTAATAATTAGTACTAGTTTCATACTTTTATACATCAACATACATTTATGTATTAGGTATTAAAGTAGCTTTTCATAATATAATATTATAATTGGTTCGATTCAGCTGTACAAAATTATTATTTTAATTAGTATTGGTTCTAGTATCAGCGAATTATAAAGCTTTAATTGGTAAAATAGTCCTGTTCAATTTAAATGGGCTTTTAATTAATATATGTCAGCACTAAAACTTACATATTTGTTAATGTCACAATTTGAACTTCCCTATTTTTAAGATTTTGATGTTGTTGATGTTCATAGTTTTTCATTGTCCCTGAAAATTACATATAACAGTATTAAATAATTACCATTATTGGCATACCTACATAATTGTCTTTGTATAGTAAATAAAATAACCTAATATTTGTATTAATGTGTCACGACTTGTAAAGTGTACATTTTTTACTGTTGTGGTGTGTCTATGATTCTGCTTTGTGTAGTATTTTTTGAAGTATTGGTTAACTATAAATGTATAATTAGTCAAGTCTATTTTTTTTCTCATCTTCCCTATTAAATGTTTTCACTTTTTATAATTGAAGTTCATTGTAGTTAAGTACATAATTGGTTTTGTTTAGTGACGTCAGACATGTTTTTATATTCGCTCTTTTCTCTTTTTTGCAGAAGGCATCTGTATAGGCGGTCCCCACAATGACGAACAGTTGAATATTAGTGATGTTTGTAAGTATCGTTTGTATAAAAATCTAAAATGATAAAGTTGAAATAAAGTTAAAGTTAAGTTAAAGCGAAAATATTAAATTTTAGGCAATAATAATTAGATTAATATTGATTAAATTAGATCCAGGAATAGATGCAGAATATAGTACCGCCCTCCCGCCCGCAAAAAATATGCAGATTCAGGAAATCAGAGAATTAGCATGCTACTTGAAAGTGCAACCAAACCTACATAACTTGACACGTTTCTGCTCCACGTGGCATCCTCGGTTTAAGTGAAATTAAAACGAAATATTATTGCATAACATTTTAATTAGATGCCACCACACTCGCGCGACACAGAGGTATACTCTACGCCACTTCCTAATACTTTAGCTGAAGTGAAGAAGTGACGGGTCAAATTAAAAAAAAAAACAATGACAGTCATAAATATAATGCTTGTGTTCTTAGTTTATTAACCTATATAAAATAACACAACAGTGCAATGTCACAAATATAGTAGCAAATCAAACCCCTTAAATTCAAAACAATTAATAACACCGAGCTAAAGTGGTCCAAAAACTAGTTTATTTTAATAAAACAACGTCTCCGCAATAAATATTATAATATAATGTGCTAAGTGGTTCCGTCTCACACAGTCACTATTAAAGTAAATGTTTTGTTTTTCATTTCGTATTATTTTTTTATTCATTGAGTAACTCGTGTAATCGTATTTTATATCCTTAGAACCTGCTATGGTAATTATTATGGTATTGTTTACCATGTAAATTAAATTGTTTTGTGACTTTCTAGATTTTAGTTTATCGTTAACTATGCTTTTGTTTTAATTTTAAAGTGATCAAAGGGGCGAGACCTTTATAAAAAGGTGCAGAATGCAAAAGAAGTTTATAAAACTGTTGCATATCAGGTCTATTACAACACCAGTGCGTTTAAGAACATTTATTAATTATTATAAATCTTAGAAATATGTATATCCATGTTTCCACATCCATATTTTGCGTGACTAATGACAGTTAATATAAGGCTGTGATCACCTGAACACATTAACAAATAGCGGTGATCGTTTGCTCGTTGGCGCCAAACCACGCGATTAAGGAAACTTATAAATTTCAACGGACTGGTGTAATCTGTAATATGATGATGAATTGAAGATTGATGTTGTAATTAACGTTTCCATCACCCTTATATCTAAGCTTTTCGATGAGATATATTCTTGCAATTACGTAGGATGCTTTTACTGAGTGGTGACTGAGTGGAGAGTGGGACATAGTTGGACGCACAGGTTGGACGTAATGCCCCAAGGCATTCTCCACCAGTCAACCTATGGGTCAAGTAGGACAGCTAATGGGCAACTAAACAGAGTTTCTATCGCTTAATCCTATTTATTGTTATGAAGAACGTTTTAATACTACTTTTTCTTTTAAGTTTAGAGGGTCAACCCCAGGCTTATTCAGCTCAAAGCTAACCACAAAGTATACATAGTCTGGCCACTTCTTCTGTACATTTTAATGGTTCGTGTAATTTATTTCATCACCACTGCTCTCAAAAACGGTGAAAGAAAACATCGTGAGGAAACCGGCATGTCCTAGAACCAAAAATTCGAAGACATCTACCAACCCGCACTGGACCCGCCGCGTGGTGGATTATAGCCCATACGCAAAATACGCGCTTTGACGTGGAGTTGCGGACACCAGCCCGTTTACAATACAATACAGTGGTTCGTGTATTCCAAATGTAATACAAAACCATCTATTGGCAATCACATCACATCATCAGCCTATAATGTTCCCACTGCTGGGACACGGCCTCCTATCAATGACAGGGAATGAGTTATAATCCACCACGCAGGCCCAGTAGGGTCTGGTAGATGTCACATGTCTACGAATTTTTGGTTCTGGGACATGCCGGTTTCCTCACGATTTCCACCATCGGCATCGTTTTGAGAGCAGTGTTGATAAAATAGATAACACAAAGTAACGTGCCTGTCTGGGTTCGAACCCACGACTTATTGTTCGTAAGTCGAGGCTGCCACCGCCCAGTGGTGGCAGCCTCGACTTAGCTCGACGCAGCTGCTCTCATCTCTTTCTCTCTTTATTGGCAATAATTTTTGACGTATGCCTTCTGAGCGGTGGACAAAAATAGCCCCATTACAACCCTCATGGGACCTCAACCCCAACTGAAATAAATGAGGGGAGGCGTTTTCCCTGCAGTAGGATACCTCAGGTTAACAGTTACCAGTATAATGATGACTGACGTTGTACTCTTTGTCCACAGTTGAGGCGATCACATTGGCGGACCCGTCGTTCGGCGTGGGCGCAGGCGCCGTAGACGAGAGCATGGCGCGCCGCGACCAGCCCTACGTAGAGATCGTTGAGCAGCCGGCCAGTAAGGCGCTCAGGTAACTACTATCTGTCAACATAAAAAAAAAATACTTGCTTGACACTTTCCTTTCTAAAGTATAAATACATATTTTAGAAAAGGAACTGTCAAGCAAGTGTTTTACCGACTGTACCTAAGGGTGCATAGTGAATACAGATTAGTTTCATATTATCATCATCATCATCGTCATCATCATCGTCATCATCATCATCTGCCGCCTCACGTATGGTTGTACGCCTGTCTGTCTGTCTCCAGATGAAAAGATTCCAAATGCGCATTCACGTTCGAGGAAGTTCATTGATGCGTCAACTCGTGTAAATATGTTATTATTCAAAACGATATTTGGTAAATTGTACCTATTAAGGGGACTACGGGAGCTAAATTAGCAACTCTCATAGCTATTTGTGGTGATTCAAACTTCGATTGAAATACTGTTAGAATAAAGTTCTAATCAACTTGCACTACAGAGTGGGTGTTACGTCAGTCACTGCGGGCCGAATAGTTCGAAATGAGTGGTTTCGATCGATTTACAAAAAATCGATTGATTGTACCAAAAAAAAAAAATCATTGTCATGCTAATATGTTGCTTGTAGAATTACTTGCCAAAAAAACAGAACGATCGCATGTATGTATATTTTTATGGTTTTTACTCGTCAAAAGATTATTTTTGAGATAAGTCGTGATTTTTTTAATCAAGTAAAATTAGGTAATTGTATTATGTTTTCGAAACACTGTCATACTAGCATATATCCTGAAGAATGTCAAATATTTTCCAGGTTTTGTTTATTACAGTGAATCATATACTTTTAGGCATTATAAAACTCGCGTTTAGTTCCTGTAGTCGCCTTAAGCTCAATTGATAAACACTTGACCGCAGAGATCGAAAGTTACTTCGAAAATTTTTCCTAAGCCGGAAATGGTAACCACTATACACGTGGTTTCGTAGACGTAAACAATTTTTTAATAGGCTAGTGTCCATCATCAATAAATTGCAAATCTATTTAGTCCCTCAGTTAGAGTATTGGAAAATAATGGACAGTACCTACTCACTAAAAATGATGCCAAACAGTGTTATTGAGAATTTTAAAAGCGTCGTATCTTCGTCAATTTTGGTTTATGTAACAAGAGAAAAAATACGGTTCAAATATTTTTTTATAATCTAAGTGACGGACTAATTCGATTTTTTAGTTGACAAGCCTATTAGGTTACTTTTAGGGTATTACCTATTAGCATATTTTTTGTGCTTTGTAATAAAAACATGTTTTGTACATCAAATCACATAAATTATATCTACAAATAGGTCAAAGCTATAAATAGGAGATGTATTGGGGAAAATACGCATCCGGTTTCATGAATTAGGTTATTTCAATACTCAAATAGTTATTAGTATAAAACAGGAAAGAAAAAATTAAAACATCGTGAGGATTCTTGGTTCTAGGAGCATGGTAGATTATAATAGCCCATATACCCAAAAAACGCGCTTTGACGTGGAGTTGCGGACACCAGCCCGTTGTACAATACAATACAAATAGTATAAAACAGGTGTCCTCTATAGAATTGTTGATTGATACTGTAGCAAAAGTTTATCAAGCCGTGGTTAGTACTTCAGAAGTAGACTGTATGTATAAATAGTATAGTGTAGTATTTACCATCTATCTATTCTATACTTATAATAAATCTGTAGAGAGGTCAATTCTGTACATGAAATATATTTACAAAATAACTATCGGGGGGTGATTAGTGATCGATACTGATGCCAAAAATGCAATCAGTAAAATTTTTGTCTGTCTGTCTGTCTGTCTGTCTGTCTGTCTGTATGTTATTTATAGAAAAAAAAACTACTCGACGGATTTTAACGAAACTTGGTACAATTATTCTACATACTCCTGAGCAGGTAATAGTATACTTTTCATCACGCTACCATTAATAGGAGCAGAGCAGTGAAAGGAAATGTTGGGAAAACGGGAGAAGTTACTTGGTTTTTTTAGCTTCCGTCGCGTGTGCAGCCTTAATGGTTAAAGCTACATAGAAATCATGTATAACGGAAATATTCCACATAAAATTATATAAAAAATATCCCAAGACAGCATATGTCTATCTTTTATAGTTGACTCACAATAACACGTGTAACTCCCGATAGCTTAGCAGTTCGGAGATTTGTTATTATTATATTTGTTTACTCTTACGTTTATATCATCACGCTATGACCCACATAAAACATAGGATACATTTTATTCCGGTAGTAAGATCCCATGGGACAATAATCAAACTTCACGCGGGCGAAGCCGCTGGCAGAAGCTAGTGTATAATAAACGTGGGATTAGTAACGTCATGTTTATTAGTAATCGCGCAATACAACTGTACTTGTTCAGTAATCGTAACTGTCCAGTCAAAGTTTATCGCACGGAACTAAACTCATGAACCTGATACGAGTAATGTTATCAGCTTGTTAACATAGGACCAACCTTGATGGTCTCCTGCGTGGCCACGAAATATTTAGTTTAGTCAGCACCACCATCAGACAGTGTTTAACCTTTTGACCGCCATAGTCACATACAGGGATACAGCCTCGTCACGAAGCCCTCAACCAAGCATCCTGTACATCAAACTAAGTAACTTTAAGCAAAAAATATTGCTGGGAAAGTACTTTTTTTGAGGGGTGAAAAATCATGTTTTGTGGTAGAACTCAATGTAAAGCTATCAAAATATTGTGCTGGTGGTAATAGTACGGGGATCGTTAAAAACTAGTATTTATAAAAAAAAATGTCAAAACGTTGTGATTTTGACCCCCAATATCTCCGTAACTAAAAGGTTCCCGGGATAACGGCTATGGTGTACAACAAAAATAATATCGCAATAACGGGGAGAACAAGTGCCTTTCGGCTTCGTTAAGAGGTTTTTTACACCCTTTATAGGTAACAAAAAAAGGGCGTGCCCTGTACGTCAAACGTCACAAATATGTGACAAAATGGTGGGTGATATTGTGGTTTGAAGTGATGGGCACGCGCGTGCGTACTGCTCTGGAGAAGGCTAAAAATTGCTAAAGAGTACTAGTGTCTCAGCTGAAAGATGGGCGGATGGCTTGCGGATTCGCTAGTGCATGTATAATATTAGGACAGTGGCTTCACATGGCCATGCTAATGTCGTTTTATGTTTCAAAATTGCTTGAGCTCCTTGTTCAGGTTGGGATTATGGTCCACTTACTATGAGCTTTGGAAAACCTTTCCCATTGGTAGTACCTATATCCATCAATCAATGCTAAGACCTTGAACGACTAGAACGAACAATTTCATGGACGCTATTTAAAACATTTGACCGGATCAAATAAACAAGGAAAATACTATTATGAATCTCAAAATATCATTAAAATTAGACATATTGTGAGCTTTTGTTTCAAAAACATGTGTGCTGCATACATAAATATATATCATCATCAAATTATGTATCTTTTACATCTAGATATGCCACTTAGCAACTATTTAAAACAAGTTGGCAGCGTACAGTCGAGGGGCGTTCTCTCGCGACTGGCGCATGGCTTGTTGATTCTGTGCGAATTTTATTAGGTCAGCCACCTCGTCTCTATCTACTATGGGTGAGGTCGCTTCTCCATATTTATATCAGTGGTCACATTCACCTTATAAAATTCCATAGTAAACACATGAGTACAAGAATTCACGCCTTTAAAAAATTTAGAAAATTGTCCTAGTTGGCATTTAACTTCTCCGTCTCTTCTTCATTCAGTTGTTTTTCTGTGTGTCCTCTAATAAACTTAACTACTTGCTTGATGATGTTATTAATAATGTTACGCAATGTTCGCAATGTGTCATTATTTGTTACGTCCGGTTGTAGAACGTATCATTTGCATAATATTTCTTCCATCCAGATTTCCGATAAGGCTTGATTATTATCGTTAATTAGATAAGATTATGTGACAGCACTCTTTAATAGGCGAATGATAAAGCCGATGACCCTGATTTACATAACAAGTACAGTCGAATTCGTAATTGCTTCGCAGTTGTTTCGTAGTTGAGGGTCGTAATTCGCAATGACTGCATGGTTGTCGCAGTGACTGAGCGATTGGCCGCTGCGATGCGTGTTGCGGGACTTGCAGGACTTGAATCCCTGCACTGAACAAACATGTGTATGCCCTACAGGGTCTGGTTGTTTATATATGAGTTAAACCTTTTGGACGCCATTGTCATATATACGTGACAAGTAAGCGCGTGCCCTGTGCCCCAAACGACATAAATATGTGACAAAATTGTAGATGAAATTGTGGCTTGGCGTGGAGGGCACGCGCGTGCGTTTATGCTCTGGCGGTCAAATGGTTAAATGTTTGTTAACACCCACGATACAGGAGCAATTTCTAGTGAAATACATTGAGGTAAACTACTGACAGCTGGCTAAGTTCTTTGCCATCTCAGACTCTCAGTATAGATTGTGAAGGACACGTTAAGAAGCAGAAATACTGCTTTATCATCCTAAGGTTAAATGGCATTAGTTCATCACTCAACGATAAGGTCTGACACTATGTTGAAGCTAGCTAGGCGACCTTATTCAAGTTTAAATTGTCTTCCAAACATTGTTTCTAATTTCATATAGTTTACATTTTTCTTCTGGTAGGAACCTCTCATTACAAATTTTTTAATAAAACCCTCAATTACGTGGCATTCAAAATTTACGGTCGCTCGGTTGTCACTAGTACAATAGAGTGTAGTTTACTCAATTCGTATGCCAAGCCGAAAGAAATATCATTGTGTCCAAGCCCGGGTAAAGGAAAACGATATTACAAGTCCATTCATCTATTTTTAGTAGAGCCTGATGAATCACTGGAATTTATATTTTTACGCAAGCGTGGATGTCGAATCAATATTAGTCGCAGGCGGTGACGCTAGGGCTGCCAAGAGACATAACGGTAGAAGATCTATAAATAACTTTATTATGCGAAGGTAGCTAGATACAGAGGAAACAAATTAACAGGCCTGTTGATGTTGATCTATTTACTTCTACGGATCTACGACAGGGACAACTTCAAGAATCAATTAAGTCAAAGGTAATGATCACACCTTTGTTACTCCTGGTATTGCAGGTATCCATAGGCGGCGGTGGCTACTTATGTGTACTTGATGATAAGTAGCCGCCAGTTTGTTTGTCTTTGCATGAAATAAGAAAATCTAGACTATAGAAACACGGTGAGGCTATCGAAAATGGTGTGATGCGATGTAGGCCATTCTACCAAATTGCCCAACTT
The DNA here is from genome assembly GCA_916618015.1 of Xestia c-nigrum. Taxonomy (NCBI): domain Eukaryota; kingdom Metazoa; phylum Arthropoda; class Insecta; order Lepidoptera; family Noctuidae; genus Xestia; species Xestia c-nigrum. Next base: position 25,013,832 of record OU745252.1, on the reverse strand, counting down.
GTCGGATTGTCCAGTAACATGTTGTTCCGCAATGCCTAGATTCTTCCCTAGAATTGACGTCAGAGTTTGCCTGCGAATGACTTATTTATTAACCTTATCGAACCAGTATTCCTAAATGGGATGAGGATAACCATAAACCCATGCTTATCAGGCGACCGCGATAATTATTTTCGCAGGCAAATTGTCGTACTATTATTCCTGCAGATTGTGTTAGAGCCTATTCCTAAATTGCCCTACCTTAACAACGAAACTCCTGACCTGTTTGAAAGAAAGAAAGAAAGAAAGAAAAAGCATTTATTAGCCCGACAGGACAACACATAAAAAAAAATTAAAAATGGTGAATTGTGATTATAACATATAATATTTTTGTAGTGCGTGTGGTGTTAACGGACGGCGCTGTTGGCGCTGTTGGCCAACATTTATTGAAATAGTTTGCCATGGACCGTGTAAAGGATGATACGGCTGGAAATGAGGGAACTCCTGAGATGTCGAGTAAGAGAGATGTATGGAAGAGATGATGAAGACATGCAAAAGCAAATAAATTGGGATAACGGTAGGAAAAGTGATATGTATTGAAGAAAAAAACGGGATGGCGGAGGAAAAGTTAGTCACTCAACAACAGAAACTCAGTCAAATAAGAAAAGAGGCCAAACTAGTACAGACGGTGTGGAACATGATGTTGATGGGGTGTTGCAGAGGCAAAAGTGAACAGCTGATTGAGAAACGATTTGTGTTTGTCAAAAAAACTGCAGCGAACACAATCCAACAATAACCTTGCATTGAGAGCAGATAGATTAGGATTATGTGCTCACCCTATAGATTAGCTTCCGGTACAACCTTTAATAGAAGAAAGAAAGGAAATAATAATGTTTATTTACGTCTAATAAGAAATATTACTGTCTTAGTCTAAAATAAGATATCCGTCCGGTCAAATAAAGAAAGGGACTATCTTAACACAGAAGATACTTCCGTTACGAAAAAAGCTAATATTAATAAAGAAACTCATGATAAAAGAAAAACTATTTTTAACTTCGATAGAAACAGTAGAATCATGTCTCTAACATACAAGGGTAAACAAGACATGATTCACTCGTTGAAGTATAATTTTTACATACATATAGCAATCGCCTAGAAGTAATTTGTTATGTAAACATAGATTTTCTTGGAACTCATCAGTAGTCCTACAGATGCTAGTTGAGGTAAATCAAGATAAGAAATAGTTTCTTACAAGTTTGTGTCCAAGGTGTGAAGGATTCTTCATCATCGGTAAGACGTTTCGTTGGATAGCGTCCTACTAGATGGACCGATGACCTGGTGAAGGTGGGGATCCGCTGGATGCGCGATGCATATTGCTGATCAATGTGGCAAGAATGTACTCTTGAGATCTTAAACATTCCATAGAAGTTGTTCGAATAATTTAATTACATATGACTGCCTCTGCTACATAGCAGAGGCAATCATACGAGGCTCTTGATGAAATCGTCATCATCCTCCTGCATCATACTATTACTTTGCTAAGGCCTCGGTATGATGTCTTCTTCTTTTTCCATTCATCTTTATCGACCTACCGACATCTCAATATTGTACATCCGCTCTTCCAAGAGCATCGTTCACATAATCAATTCGTCGTTTCTTTGTTCCGCCACTTTGAAAGCCATCCACAAGCATACTTTAAATCTTTGGAATGTTATTTTTAAAGATTTTAAGTATGCGTGTGTATGACACCTGGATCAGGGACGCACAGAACCAGGAAGTGTGGCGGAAGAATGGGGAGGCCTTTACCCAACAGTGGGTGATTCCGGGCTGGGATGATGATGTATGAAAAAAGTATTGGTGCTCGCAAGAAGTTTTTACCATCAACATGATCAAGTATATAAAGTATTTTGCTAACTATACCATCTTACAAGGAAGGGCCCAATTGTTTATGTAAATGTAAACTGGATTCTACAGTGTACCAAGGCTGCAACTGACCTTCCCCATCAAGCTAAGAATATGATGCACAGTTATTTACATTACCAGTTAAACTCATGTTTACTTACTGGGTCAGTGTAAATCAAAACGCTGAATTGATTTGGACAAATGCCATGCTACAGATAGATAATGTGCAGTCTCAAATTGAATATTGCTGATTTAAAATCAATAAAGGGGTCGTTAAGATTAAGAGTAGTTAAGAAGTAGATCATGTTTAAATTCTTCGGTTTCTCCATAACCTTATTTCGTTATCATCATCAGTTCAGCTAAACACGTCGACTGCTGAACATTCAACATAGGCGTCCCCCAAGGGTCACTTTGACTGGTCTCGTGCGGATCCCCTCAAGCTTCATCAGGTCATCGGTCTACCTAGGGAAAGACCTAATTTTGCAGAGTCAATTATGTCAGTCATCGCCAATTTGGCTACTTGTAGTCAGCACTTAGCGTCTTTGATGAACAGACGTTCCAACCCGTCCATGTTATCTGTTAAACGAATCCTGAGTGTATTAAAATAATTTAGCCAAAGCTTTCGTCAAATCAGTTTCCATCGACCATCATCTCCGTCCACCGTCTATTAGCTCTGCCTACGTCACGTCACATATTGGGACTGATGATCGTGCATTACAATACAGAGCCGTTCGGCTTTTGTTCGGCCAGTACGCCGCTAATTCTGATGGTGACGCGCTGGGCTATTTCAGGGTTCAAGTGTTCGGGAGGCAGCTGGTGCTGTTCCAATATGTAGCAATATTAAACGGTTGAGTTGGTATGGAAATTAAAAGTTAATCTGGCATGGAGGGGAGCTGCTCTCGAGAAACGAATAATTAATGTAAAGAGGATATTTATAGCATTCTCAGAGAACATCAAAAGGTTTTCTATTTTAACTTCAGTGGTTTAATCGTTGGGTTCTTTCTAAAATATGGAAACTAAAAAATAACCGAATGTTTTTCAAATAAGGAAGCATTTCCCGAAAGGGTCCTTAGGCTCAGACCCAATACTCAGCAGTGCGTGTAACAAGGCTGCATACGATGATGATGATTTTAAATAAAATTGTGAATCAAAATAGTTTTTAACCATTTCATCTCCACTTTTCGCGAATCATCCACATCATCACGTAAGTAGTTTTTTAATCCAAAAGCCGGCCCAGCAACATGAGAGGAAGTGGAATAATTAAAGAGCACAATGCGGCGGGGATTTACCTACTGAACTCAGGTACAATAACATCCTTGAAGGTGATACCGAAAACGAGAACTGTGACGCATACCCGGCGCCCATGCTTGTAGTGTTATTGCTGTTTTTATTAATACTAACTTTTTATTCAAATGCGTGGCTTGAAAATTGTTCTTTTTGCTTACTGGCATAAGGTGCTTTCTTTGAAATGAGACTAGGAGCAAGCTTGACTTTGGATTTCGTCTAGTGCAGGGGTTCAAGTAAGCAGGTTGGACCCCTAAGGTCCATGTTCACCGAAAAGATAACGGTCTGATTATCTAGAAACAGCTGTTTAAAATGTGTTTTAAACTGCTGTTTTTAGATAATCAGACCGTCATCTTTTTGGTGAAACTGGACCTGAGATTCTAGAATACATCAGTTGGACGCAAAAAGGGACATACAAGATGCATAGGCCACATGGCATATTGGCGGCAAAACAATCACACAAACAGACATGATATCAAGTAATTTGTTTGTTGATTAGACCTCTGACATGACATCACAGCATCTGTAATTACTGAGTAAGGACGAGTTGTACCCACATCCCGCCAGCTATCTTTGAGTCCCATGTAGAATTGAGCCAGCCTATTGTCTGGCACATACCCAGACTCCGGGCTACTCAAAAACTGGGAGCCGAACCCGAATCGTCATACTCAGCAGTTATGCTTGAGACCAGTAGATCAACGAGGCAACTTTTTCAATACACTTTTTTACACCTTCAAAATTCAAAATATGATTTCGCGACAGAGGGTAACGCGCCTGTCAGAATTGTCGGACAATTCTACAAATATATGTCAACATGTCACGACAATTTTCTGTTTAATAAAGCAGATTTGACAAGTTTTTCGCGACAAATTGTCACCTGTCAGCTGTCGCATATAAAGTTTTATAGAACAGAAAAATGTCAAGAAAAAAAGAGTCCGACATATTTGTGAATTTTCCACCATGACAATTTTGTCGCCTGTAAGTTTTATTAAACAGAAAAATTGTCGAGTTGTCACTTTTTGACATATGTCGGACTTGTCGGATTGTCAGCTTTATTGGATAGGGCCCGACACTGGAACTTGGTTTTCTAAAGCTACTTGTTCTGTGCCATGGACATTGAACGTTCGGCCAATAACGTTGCATGGTCATCGAATGAGTTGCGTAAACCGCGCTCCGCTTGGTTACATAACAATTTTCCTCAGTATTCGCACTTTGTCAAGAAAGTCTGCCTACAATCTACAATACAGAATTATTATTGAAACAAGGAAAAAATAGGTTTTCCTGTTATTTTCCTTATCGATTTGTTGAGAATTTTACCTGTGGGCCAGAAACGTGGGCGTGTTAATTTTGGATAATCTATCTTGATAAGTGTTATATAAGATCTTATTTACCTTATTATGAAACTAGACGAAATGTAAACTTGTGTTATTTTAATGTTGGTGATGATCAAAGTAAGTCGCTTCATGTAAAATACTGCTATTCAGATACATCCGGTTAGACTGGAAGCTGACCCCAATACAGTTGGGAAAAGGCTACATAGATTATGTTGAATTTGTAGACCATTTCTGACTTCAACTTCTAATTGATAATTTTCCTTTTTCATGATATTATATTCTACCGCTTTATGTATAAGCCCTTGACCCAGGTTTTGTTGGTAATTTAAAACGGTGTTTATTTTTTAAATCTGCTAGTGCAAGGGCACGAACACAGGCGACTATTTTTAGTCTATGGTTAAAAATGAACAGACTACAATGTGTTTTGCTTTTCCGTCGACGACATTACATCATACATTATTTAAAATTATAACATCATTGAAAGCCGTTGACTTCAGCTCTTCAGCATTAGACTAAGACTTTTAAATACACTAGACGAGACAAAACAAAAATCGTATTGTCGTAATCCATGTAATAAGTAACTGTAATCTGGTTGTTTTCGGTAAAAGTGTAACGTGTCAAACTTAATTACTAGTTTACTACCTATGTACGCTGAAAACTGCTGTACACTGAAAAGTACGACCATAGTGTTTTGTCTATACCATATGTCTTCTGAAAGCTTCTTTATCCTTGTCTATAGACAAACTTCGTCGAACGTAATTTTGCGATGCTCAAAATTTGCCACATTTTCTAAATTCAACATAATTTCAGGGACTCTGCGGCTGAATAACTAAATGAGATTTTTTACCAATTTAGTATATTCACGGTTAACTCAATAAATTTAGCCACATTCAGCAATATCAATAGTTCCAATGTCGTGTCTTCTGCCCACAAATCACCACAGGAAAACAATGACAGTAGAGATAGCAGTAGGTATACAGTCAACCTTATGTCTATAGAAACCATTCGACGCGATTCGCTTTTATTTACTCATTGCATTAGGGCGATATTCGCAACGCAAGTATAGCCCCTGAAGGTATATCGTGCTTACATACAATTTCAATGTAACTATAGGTAATTGCACCTACCTATTAGTACGGCATTTTTTCTATACATTTTGTTTGTTGATATTTACTTCCCTCTGTTTTCCTGTAGTGGCAGACTACATTAATATCAAATGCTTTGTAAGATAATTATGTGGTCGATCATATCTGTTTTGATTATTGTTACATGTGTCATTTCCAGTTTATATCGATCAACAATGGCTGTTTTTAGTAACACTAGCTGAACACGTTTCTAGTAGCGGCAAAACAGCCGACTGGTAAACATGAGGTCCTGGGATCAATTTCCAGGTGAGGCGTAGTTTTCCATAAGGAAACTCTTAATAGCAGCCACAGAGTTTGGATTTGTGGCCGATTGATGGCAATTTAGCTCGCCCCTATTAAATGGGACTTAAACATAGCTGGCGATATGTGGGTGTAGGTAGAGTGTAGTAAGCCACACCTCTGCCTAAGCTTTTGGCGATCACTGGCGTTATGTTATGTAGGTGAACATATATGTCTAAATTTCGGCGCACATTTGCATTTTCAATAAGTACTCCGGTCAGCGCCGAGAGATGCAATTCCAACAGTACAGTTATATTTAGGCAATTATTTAGGGGCGTAGTAAAACGGACGTTATGTGCTGTGAATTGAGTCTGAGAAATTATAACTGTTAATTTGTCAGATAACACAATCTTCAGCAGTATTAAGCAACTACTAAAAGGTATTATAAAGTTATTATATCAAGGCCTCGCCAAGTTCGAAGAATGCCCCGTAATTATGACACATCGCACATAACCACAAAATCTAAATAAATTTGCAGTTAGGTAGTGGCTCCACTAAAATGTTCGTGAATGCAAAATGTTATCCGGACTGTCAATACTTCCATGTATTTGCTGTCATACATATTCGTTACTTATTCATCATCATGAGGCATCCGTCACGTCAACTTATAAGTACACTAGCCGACCCACGCAACTTCGTCTGCGTCACTTAAGAGAGAAAGAGCTCACAAAGGGAATAAAATTTCCCCCGTTTTTGCCACATTTCTTATTGCTGCTCCGCTCCTTTTAGTCATAGCGTGATGACATATAGCCTATAACCTTCCCGGATAAATGGACTATCCAACACAAAAAGATTTTTTCAATTCCAACCAGTAGTTCCTGAGATTAGCGCGCTCAAACAAACAAACAAACAAACTCTTCAGCTTTATAATATTAGTATAGATTTAGAAAACAAAGTCGCATTTCATGTCTTTTTGTAAAACCACATAGATCTAATAAACTATACAACGGATTTTAATGCGGTTTTTGTGAAAACCGCATTAAAATCCATTGTGTATAATAATTTAGTGCATTTGTGAGTAATAGTTGAAAGACACTAATAAACATCAACAACATCGAACAACATAACATCGTTTTAGACTTATCACAGAACGATGTGTTATGTATGACAAAAATGTCATAATTATGGCGGTTGCCATTGCTTCTACCGAAAATCACCAGTATGTCAGCCTGCTGGAGTTCAGTAACTGTCATACGATTCGTACCATAGCTGCATAGTGATGAAAAGTATCCTATGTGTTAATCCAGATGACAAACTAATCTGAATGCGTAATACTTCATCGAAATCCGTACTTCTGTAGTTTTTTACTGTAGTAGCCACAGGTAGTAGCAAACTCTCACCCATCCAGGCATGCATTCTCATAAATTTTGGCATTCGTAAGACAAAATACTTACTCGTCTAGCGCCACATCACATGACTGTCGTGAATCTTTGAAGAAATCGCACAAATAGAGTAGGATGTTTATTTTTGAAATTACTAATTTGAAGATACTTTCAAAGAATTTACCAATGAAAGCATACAATTTATTTACAAATAGCCAATACTTGATAGCAAAGAGTAGGCACAAATAAACCCCGCAAATTATCGCAATGTCAAATACCCAAGTTATGAGGTAAACGTAGAGGTCTACAAATAGCTTTAGGATATCCCACTAGTCCACTACACTCATACATTCGACTGATAGCAACAAAAAACCCAAGCTATGCTCGTACGACAATGTCAATATTTATTTGTAATAAACAGAAGTTTTTACTGTAATAGTCATAATAACATTACCCTTATGACAAAACGTTTTCTGTGATTTGTAATACGAGGAAAAAGGTCCAAAAACTTAATGAAATGCGTTAATAGAGAATTTAGGAAAAACACTGGTTGTACCGCTGTATTCAGTAATGAGGGTGTGTAAGGATATAGTACTGTTAATAATTAAACAGAGGCTGTTGACGAAACTGATTGAACCTGGCAAACACATTTTCTTTTACCATTCATGTCTATCACCCGTCATCTCACTGCAACAGAATCAATTGACATTAAGACTGCTGTGCTCATCACGCATACGTAAAACGTTCCTCATGTAGGCATAGATGAATATTAGTTACCTAACTACACCTCAAGAGCCGCCTACACAGCTAGTTCTGTGGCTCAGTTACACCGAATGCTTAGCGTTCCATACACATAACTGGGGTCTAAACTATTCTACAACAAAATGGAACAGAAGTTTGACTCCAATCATCCGGCGAAAATGAACACACAAATAGACACGCGTCTTCGCGAGTACACTTGCACTCTCGAAGACACGTCTCTAGTTGTCTGTTACTTTTGTGACGCTACTGGCGTTTGTTTTATATCGCGGCGCATTGGACGTGCTGTAAAATTTTCCACTTTCGTTGCCAATTCTAAAGTTGTAAATCCAACAGCACGCTCAATGTATCTTGGCGCGACAGGCATTTTTTTCTGATGACCGTGCAGTCAGCTCCATGGCATAACTTGACCCATCTTCCCGGACGCTTTCGCTTCGTAAGACAGGTCATGCAGAGTACTGGACCCTGAACTATGCGTCTAAATCGAAGATGGAATTCAAATGCCGTAAGGGAACCGTGCCGCTGGAATCCGTTGGATATTCAACTTTCTGTTGTGAACTTGTGAGTCAAACGTTACAAATCAAGCAGCGCGTGCATGTTCCTTACTACATCTGCTGTTTGCCTTATTTCTTTCCGACGTCTTTGTATCTATGAGTGCGCCTGCACTGGCTCGGTTGTACCGGGCCTTCTTTGACCATCTACATCGCGGTCAGTTCAAGTGCCAGGTCGTTTTATGTTAGTATGCACCGCTCACGCTGCGTTGTTATGTCAGAAGCATCGTGTCCACGCACGTGACCAGACGCGATGCTCGCGGAACATCATTAGCACTGCTAATAGACGCGTAGTACGGTGATAATGTGTTGAGTTATGGATTCTAAGATTGTCCTCGTATTATGTACTGCTCCATTTCATTTTCTCGCTATTTTTACTTGGATGGTGGGATAAGCTTTTTTTTACTTAAATACAAGTTGTTATAGTAAGATTTTGACTTTAAAGACCTCTACGACCCCATTACTATTCAAGCCATCCATCAGCACAATGTTTTAAGTGCGTAACATTGAGTTCTACCAAGAAACATGATTATTCACCCGCAAAATAAAAGTCGTTTCCCAGCAATAATTTTTGCGTCAATTTACTTAGTTTGATGCACAGAATGCTTGGTTGACGGCTTCGTGATGAGGTGGTTTACACCCTGTATATGCAAGATTTGTGGTAATAGCATTAAATGATAAATGATAAATGATCTTTATTTTGTAAGTAGGTTTTCACAAACACTTTTACACGTCAATTTTTTTTTTTTTAAACTAGATGGGTCGGTGTTTCGTACCTGACTACTCTGAGAAGAAACATCCGAAACAAACTCAGAGGTCATAGTCTCTTTTGAAGTCCAGACATAATCTTGCTCAATTCACATGAGGATCATGTAGATGTTAGTGTCTGAAATGGTCTTTTGAAGAAATAACCATACAGATTTGAGTAAACCTGTCCAGTCAGTGCAAGCATTTGTCAGTTATCGTGTAGCTCGACTTATAACACAAGGAGCTCAACGAAACGACGAACAATACCAAAGAAAGGACATTTGGGTAGGTCGCTTATAGAACTCAAACTGCCAGACGGTTGGGGGGTAAAAAAAATAAAATAAAATAAAATGAAATGTAACCCACATGGTCCTCACATTCACAAAAGCGCAAAAAATAAAATAAAATAAATAATAATTTACAAAATGTATGTCAATAAAAATACGACATGTCAAATACACACACATAAAACAATAAAAAATAACTAAAAATGTAAAAAATAATAAAATACTGAACTAAGTATTCATGTCAAGTCATTAAATGTCAAAAAAAAAAACCACAAGTAAATATTCATGTCAAATACACACACACACACAAAATAATAAACAATAAAGTAAAAAAATAATAATATGCATTCATGTCAAAGTGTATAAAAGAAAGGAATCAATAATAAACAAGCGAAGTCCGAAATTTCTATATTCGCAGAGCAAATTTCGTTGGAGCAGCTTAATCCCAAGCCTTTTTATCATCGAGGTAGTGACTAACATGATAGTAGGCTTTCAGGCATAGCTTCCGTTTTATAAACGATTTGAATTTATTTAGACTAAGTGCTTGAATATGGCTCGGAAGTTTATTGTAAAAGCGTATACATTGGCATCTGAACGTTCCCCCTATTTTCTTGAGCCTCGTAGCAGGAATAACAAATTTGTGTTTGTTTCTCGTATTTATGATGTGGATATCACTGTATTTTTTAAACAAATTAATATTTTTGTGTGCGTACAAAAGATTTTCATAAATATATTGAGAGGGCATAGTAAGAATATTAATCTCTTTAAATTTTTCTCTGAGGGAGTATCGGGGACTTAATTTATAAATTGAACGAATTGCCCTTTTTTGCAATACAAATATAGTCTGAATATCGGCGGCATTGCCCCACAAGAGGATACCGTACGACATCACGCTGTGGAAATAACTAAAATAAACTAAACGGGCTGTTTCCAAATCAGTTAAATCACGAATTTTTCTAACGGCGTATGCTGCAGAGCTAAGTTTTTTTGACAATTTGTGTATATGCGGGCCCCACTGAAGCTTGGCATCCAAAGTTATGCCTAAGAACACTGTGCTGTCTTCCGGTTTCAACTCTTCATCCTTGATTACTACACTAGTTTCCACTTGTCTTACATGGGGTATCGTAAACTTAATACATTTGGTTTTTTTCTCATTCAGGAGTAGATTGTTAACATTAAACCAATTAACGACTTTTGCCAGGGCGCTATTAACCTCATCCGTAACTAACTGCTGACGTTTAAGTTTAAATAAAAGAGAAGTGTCGTCTGCAAACAATACTATATCATGATTATCCTTTATGAGGTAAGGCAAGTCATTTATATAAATGAGAAACAAAAATGGACCAAGAATTGAGCCCTGGGGTACCCCCATTCTTACTACGGATCCGGGAGATCTTTTCCCGTTAACATCAACTCTCTGAATCCTATCACTCAAATATGAAGTAAGAAGATCCAGAGAGGCGTTACGGACTCCGTAATGGTGTAGTTTCCTGATTAAAGTTTCATGAAGAACGCAATCGAAAGCCTTGGATAAATCGCAAAAAAATCCCAAAGCATCGAATTTGTCCTCCCAAGCATTATAAATGTGTCCTAAATGTTCAACACCGGCATCAGTAGTTGAACGACCCCTTGTAAAACCGAACTGTTTTTTATGCAATAACTTATGTTTATTAAAAAAACTTTGCATTTGTTCCAAAATTAATTTTTCAAAAATTTTACTAAATGTTGGTAGTACTGAAATAGGTCTATAATTTGTGGGGTCTGATGTACTACCCGATTTAAATAATGGTATTATTTTACTATATTTCATTAGATCAGGAAACTCACCACGGTCAATACAATCGTTAAATATTACTGCTAAAGACGGAGCTACAATGTTTATAATAGATTTAGCCACGTCCACAGAATGACCCCATAGATCGGCGGTCTTTTTAACATTTAAGGTGTGAAAGATTTTAATTATATCTTTACTGGTTACATAATGAAAGTTAAATTCGGAATCAGAGACTGAAACGTTTTCCTTAAGTAAAGACTCGGCAGCAGCAGGTGACGAGTTTAGCGATTTAGTAGTCGATACGGGAATATCTGCAAAGAAATTTTCAAAGGCCGTAGCAACTTGATTGTCTGCATTTAAAACATTATCGCCAATAGCCAGGCTGATGTCACTACTTCGGTTGCAAGACCTTCCCGTTTCGCTATTAATAACGTTCCATGTCATTTTAATTACATTACTACTATTTTTAATTTTTGAACTCAAATAACGCGACTTTGCTATAAAACAAACTTTTTTAAATAATTTAGAATAATTCTTAACATACAAATTAAATTCTACAGTGTTTACATATGTCCGCTCTTCATACAGCTCATACAGTCGTTTTCGACTCTTATGAATACCAACGGTGGCCCAGTCATTGAAAGAAGCGTTACTATTAACCGAGATTGTCTTAGGGACAAATGTGGTTTCAAATTGTGTGCAATACATACTAAAAAAGTCGTTATAGTGTTGATTGGGATCACCATTGGTTGAGACAGAGATATCCCGACTAGACACAGCTTCACGATTTAGATTTAATATTTATTGATTTTATGACAGTATTTTGTTTAGACTAAACCAACAAACACAAATCACAAGCTCTCATTATTGGTGGCTGATACTTCGTCAATTTACTTAATCATCAGCCCCTCCCTCCTGTTATGTACGATGGTATTGCCATAGCCTACTCCAAGAAAGTAAAGGACCTAGGTGTATTCTTGGACTGCAACCTATCTTGGCACGGTCACATTGCTGAAGTAAGCAGGAGAATTTTTTGTTCGTATCGGTCTCTTAAGCGTCTTCAAAAATTCCTGCCATTTCAAACTAAAATTACTCTTGCCCAGTCTCTTCTTCTACCTCTTCTAGACTATGCTGATATCTGTTTTCTTGATGCGACTGAGGAACTTCTGAATAAACTCGAACGTCTGCAGAATCTGTGTATCCGCTTCATTTTCGGGCTTCGTAAGTACGACCATGTGTCGGAATTTCGGAAGCAGCTGAAGTGGCTACCTATTCGTCAGCGTCGAGATTGTCACATTCTTTCTTTTCTCTTTTCCATTCTTCATAATTCTAAGGCTCCTTCCTATCTTCGTGAACGCTTTCAGTATCTCGTACCTAGAGGTAAACCTTGTCGCTCATCATCATCTCTTCTCCTTCGTTTTCCTCCCCACTCCTCAAGTCGGTATGATGGATCATTCACTGTTCGTGCTGTGCGCCTTTGGAATTCACTTCCACACTCCTTGCGGGATAGCCCGTCGTTAGAGGTGTTCAAGAAGGGAATAAAGGACCATTTCCTGTCTACTTGATCAATATGTATGTATATAAGTATCGGATTTTATAGGTATGTATAATATATATCTATGCTGTATGTATTACATATATTTTATTGTATGAATGTAGTTTTTTTTTTAAGTTTATTTAGAATGTAATGTTAATGCACATACGTAAGTATATCCTCTTTTGCAAATCTCGCTTTCAAAAATTAGGTTTGCTGTAAGAAAACCCAACTCTGGGTTAAGCTCGCCTTTGTACATAAGCTATATTATTGCAAGTTATATGTATATTTGATGTTTTTTTTTGTGTGCAATAAAGAATAAGAACATAAGAACATTCAGTCATTCAGTGAAAAGTAAAAATAACACATCCTTTGCAAGAACCACCCTACTCTTCAATTTCACAAGAGTTCGTGCAATTTTCTCCATCAATCTTGAAAACAATAATTGAAGGTCATCATACTAATTTCCTTTTTAAATGGTGTGCACTGCAGATGTGTCTTGTCCTGGTAGATAACCAATAGATTGACCTGCAAAATAGGTACCTATAAATCCGAGCGCCGCGCCGGCGCAGTACGCTTTCTGGTGCCTGTAGCCAATAAATAGGAAATAGGAATATGTTAGATCACACCAAGACTTACATATTATATCCTATACATTGTAATGATACAAAACAGAATGGCCGTCTTCCAAAAATAGACTCCTAAGTGTAGTGACCTATTTAACAATGCATTCTGCGCTCTGGGCAGCAATCGCCGGTTCATTTGTAGCTGCGTCTGCACATTCTTTAGCGGAACCGGCTGGTCCAATGTAAACATATTAAATTAACGTAGTTTATTTATGAAGTTGTTAGTTCGCAGTTTCTACTTAAAAGACTGCTGTGTCGTTTCCTGTATGTGAAAAACAAAAAAACCATCTGTATACACTTTTTAAACGAGGCCGAAATGCACTTGTTCTCCCCGTCAACATTGCGATCATTTTTTGTTCTACATCATACCTGACAACCTTCTAGTTAGTTAGTTACGGAGATATTGGGGGTCAAAGCTCCAACTTTTTGACAACTGTTTTTACAATAAATAAGATTATAAGATTATACTAAATAAAACGTCTATTCGACGTCGTAAATGTTTGTTGGGTGACTACCTGTAACGACTTTCAAAGATCTACAAATAACAGCCGGGACCAACGGCTTAGCGTGCTTTCCGAGGCACGGAGGAGAATCAGTATGTATTGTGTGGACACATCCACAGATCAACCAAGGCAAGCACGGCTTAACCAATAAACTCCTCGGCTGTGAAACATAACGGGCAAAATGTACTATACGTAAACCCTAGCTTAAGTTCCCAACAAATCCGAATGTTGTTTATAGTTTCTAATCACCATATTTTGTCCACAGATTTCGTTATGAGTGTGAAGGGCGGTCAGCGGGTTCGATTCCCGGCGTGAACAGCACTTCTGACAACAAGACTTACCCTACTATTAAGATATGCGGCTACACAGGACAGGTGGTGATCGTAGTGTCGTGCGTCACCAAAGATGAACCTTACAAGTAAGTTCTGATTGCCGATCTAGGATCGATGAAACTGAACGCGATCAGCAGCCTAAATACTGCTTTCGAGAACTTTCACTGTCTTCTGTCATCATTGCTATGGAATATTGGGTCAGGTCAGGAACGCGGTTTAGTCGTGCTGATCGCGTTCAATTTCATATGTGCCAATATTTTCAGTTTACACAACAACTTCAATACTTTATGGCCTCCTAGAATTAACTTGTAAGTATTTGTGAAAATAAACAAGAATTAAATACTCTACATTATGGAAAGGATCATTATCATTTAATCTCATTTATCATCCGAATGACGTCCATTGGGACATAGGTCTCCCCCAAGTGTCGTGTGATGGTGCGACTCGCATCCAGCGGATTCCCGCAGCCTTCATCTGTCCACCTGGTGGGAAGCCTTCCAACGTAAAGTTCTGGAGTCAACTCCCGAACTTTTCGGCCCCGTCGGCCATTCGTAATGTATCCTGCCCGTTGCCACTTAAGTTTGGCAATTCTTCGGGCTACGTGCAACTTTGGTTCTCTTGCGGATCTCTTCATTTCTGATTCGATCACGCAAGGAAACTCCGAGCATAGCCCTCTTCATTGCGTTTTGGGTGCCTTCTGATGAGGCCCATTGTGAACGACCACGTTTCGGTTCAAAGTTCGTTTCGGTGGAAAGGACATTCTGAACCCTCCACATTGTAAGGAATACGTGGTAAACATTTGTGCTTCGGTGTTCCTTCCACTCATATATAACGTCTGCCTATGAGCAAGAGTGAACAGGCATCTTCTGAACAGGCTCGTTCCATCATAGACCTCATACCTATATCTTTTTCCATCATGTGTGATCGAGGCCCAATTTGCAATAATAATAAAAAAGGTTTTTCATTCCATCACGATTTCGTCATCAGCAATCATAGGTTTAAACCCATTTAACTGGTTGAATTGAGCTTTTAGCACAGTTTAAAGAGAATTGTCCTGTGATACGAGCCTACATCTTCAATGTAAGTTTGAGTTCCTCTAACTTCGACACGCTCTGAACGAATGTATTTGTTTATGTTCCATAGGCAGCTGCTACATACCTAATTACCTCGTATGTATATTCATGATCAACTATTTACGGCACAAGTAGTATTCACCAGCATTGTGTTGACTTAGCGGTCTCCGCCATTAAACTCTACCGCAGACATTGTACAGACATTGTTTGACTTGTTTTATGTATTGTAGTAATATTTAAACGCGGTTTAAAATATACTGTGGGCCTTGGACCAGAGCGCTGAGCAAAGGTAACGTAAATTCGAAAGAGTTTAACGTTTCTGATAGCTATAAGAGTAGGGGAAGGCAAATGAAACGATGGATGGCCTTTCAAAATAAAAAAATAAAAATGTTTTATTCAGAATCAGAAATAGTTAAAAATATTAAACAAATCAATGCAGGCAATTCATCATCTCCTTGTACAAGCATCTTACAATGGTTAAATGCTTGTACTAGGAGATGATGACTAACCGTGAAGAATGGAAGATGATAACATTTATTCTTTGCCTACCCACAAAAATTGGGGTAAGGCAGACGAAATAAATTGTTCTTATATGGTAAGAATTTTTATTTGTATGTTATGTTGCGTCGAGTCATCACACTAGTGGCAGACGGTCACTGACCGTTGGCAATTTGTTATTTAGTGATCCAAAACTCGATTTAAACTCGAAACTTTTCCGTGTCACGGACCTACAAAACCTCCAGGACTTGAATGAGGTAAAATAAATGACGGTGTCAAGGCCACATAAAATCTGAGTCATTGATTCGAAAGAAGAACAAATAAAGCTAACAAAATGGCCTAGAATAACACATATTTTCCCTCCCCAGGGCACACCCCCACAACCTGGTGGGTCGAGAGCGCTGCGAGAGGGGCGTGTGCACGATCCCTCTCCGCGTCACGGAGGAAACTAGCGAGTACCAGTTCAAGAACCTCGGCATCCAGTGCGTCAAGCGGCGGGACATCGCCGAACACCTCACAGTCCGGGAGAAGCTGAGGGTCGACCCTTTTAGAAGTAAGTGGATTCTATTAACGTTGGTGTAAGCTCTTGTGATAGCCTCTCATATAAAACTACAGCCATAACATTAATTATTTAACGAGTGGTCAAATCTACCACAAAGTAAGATTCAATCGACCCACAAAAAGCCCGCAAAAAGTTAAAATGTTATTCGTACTTTTTAACTTGTATAGAAGAAGATGCAAGCTCAACCCAACATTATTATTTAACGGTACTAAAATTTTGGAGAATCTACTGATTTATTCCTCTTTCCGTATGAATGATTATATCCTTCACTATCTTAATTCTAAAGGTTTTCATCCTATTTTCCAATTTTTTTCATTTTGTAAGTAATATTCACCCCCCCTAGATATAATCCTATCGGTGACCATGTGTATAATTAGGACCTTATGGCCCCTGCTAACAATAAAGACACCAAAGCGGTCCATGGTCCAAGAAAAGTTCGGAACTAATGAGCTAGAATAACGATGATAGAATAAAATGTATTTTCAATACAGTTCCTGGAAAACTGGTTCTTTTCGCACCACGATTAGGTTCAAAATGCAGTGTATTTCACACGCGTGTGTTTTTCATGTTTTTTCCACACATGTGCAGAAAGCAAAATTGCCATAGATAACTATATATATATTTAGTCCAAATTGGTTCATTGCATAATTAAAAAAAAACATTCACCTCTGACTATAGAGTCAGAGGTGAATGTGTTTTTTTTTTAATTTGGGAAAAGTGATCTACGTCTTTCTTTGTAAATATTTTTTGAATATTCAAATTGTGTTAATAAATTCAATATTGTATATAAATATGACTATTTAAAAGTAATATATACTTTTACAAGTATAAACAAATTAACATTTATATGCGTTCTAAATTTAAAAAAAAATATATATATAATTATATATTAGGTTGTATAACTGCTTCATACCTTTGCCTCTCCTTCGACCTGGCGAAAGCAAAGCGCGGAAAATAATAAAATATAAATCATAGTCTCGTGACATTCATGACAAAAATATTTTACATTATTTTATTTTATTTCTTCAAAAGTGTATTGAAAAACGTCGTTTGATACACGTGAACATTTATTATTGCAGTTCTCGGCTCAAAAACACCCTCGCCTTACGGCTCGTGTGTTAATACCGCCTTGAACTACAATAACAAACTTTCTCCACTTGTATCAAAATGTACTATGAATTGACTGAAGCTCCCGAAAAGTTATTGCGTGTCTCGGTCAATTAGTATAGCACGATGGACACTGATTGACTTTTCTCCGGTTCTTGAAATCTCAATAGTCCGGGTCAGTGGATCATCTAACTAAAAAAATGAAGCATGTACTATGCTATGGACCTGGGCTGCATAGTTCAAGCTCCTCAAAAAAAAAGTTAAGTTCTAAATACAAAAACTGTCTTTAGTTCCGAGTATGAGTTGAATGTTCTTCAATCGTTTGTTCAATTGAACCATTCATCTACGTGACATGCTAATCCACAAGTACGTGCAGTGTGAGACAATGCAACTCCAAATGCAGAAATGAACGTGCGCTTGGAAAAGTAGCATTCATACTTACTTACTAATACTGAAGTAACACTCTCTGTCTTTCTGCCCGTTACAAGATCGATTTACATGAAACATGGCACACACAGGTAGATTGATTTGGGCTAAGACAAAAAATACTACTTTATAATAGTTCGGGCCCATAGGACAATATCCGACCACTACACGGCGGTCAAAACCTAGTTGTAATTACGATTGATAGGTAAAAACTTTCTTTCCAAGTAATACAGACAACCCAATGTCTATTTAATTGCATCTCGGTGAATAAGAGGCTGTTTCACTTGAATGGCATGCGCCAATGTCACTCCATGACGTAATTGTCGAGTTGACGTCAGACCGACACCAATAACACTTACTTCGAACGAAATTTCAGTATAATGTCTTGTAAAAGGGTACATTAAAATATCACAGTCGAGTATTGCAGATATTTCACGCATCAGTAACATCGGTAGACATCGCAAAGCTTGGTAATAAGCCAAGATTTTAAACAGAGACATCCTAAAAGATCAAATAACTGCACCACAGTTATAAGTTGTCTTTTGTTTCTTTTGATTTATCATCTGCAGCATCTATTAAATTCCTTTTTTTTGTCAATCTATCACGTGGACACTAATGAAATTTCAGAAGATGCAAGGTTGCAATTTATTGATGGTTCCTATTGTATGGAGAAGCACGCAGTCGTCTACAATGTTGACATATTAGTGTTAGATATGAGAGGGCAGAGTAGCCTGAAGGCCAGGCCTATAGCAATCCACTCTTGGAAGTGGGTCTTGTCTTTCTAGTAGTCCACATCGAAGTTTTTCCTTATTCTTTAGTTAGCCATCCAAGAACAGCCACTTTGCGGAGATATTCGCCATCCCTCCGCTTTCTTGACTGAAGAAAATATAGTAAACTATTTATTTTCTATTCTTCTTCTCGAGTCAATGAGTCAGATTTTGTCCGAGCAGAACGTAGCAACCTGGACAGGTCTGTCGTTTGCCTCAAAATAAAAAATCAAAATCATAATATTTTATTTCACATAGGCCTAGTTGGGCACTTATAAAACGCGTTGGTCGATTCCATGGAGAGAAACCGGCAAGAAACTCCATTGTTACTCTTTTCAAAACATTTGGTATTACAATATTATTATGTTACAGCATTAGTACTAAAGTATGGGGGACAGCGTAGGCCCGACAATAGTTCGTTGCTTACTATACAAAAAATGTAAAACAAAATGAATATTTAACAAAAGTTAAACAGCATCTAGGAATCTACAATCAATCTCTGGGACTCATTGAAGTCCTGGAAGTTGCAATTAGTTGTACACGACAGGCAGGAGAGAAGGCACACCTACCACCACACCTATATGCCACAGCATATATCCTGTGTTGGAGTTCCACACTCGCATTGTGTGCCAGATGTGTCGATTATAGGTACTCCATCTAGCCAACTTCAACGTGCGTAATTAAAATTCCCACTTTGCAAAGAACAACTCCAAAACACTTTTTGTTCTTAGCTGGCTCGCGAAACCTACTTTACATGTTGATCTTGATTTGGTCAGCCTTCAGCCGTTCATCACAACACAGCATCGAGCTCAAATGTCGCATAATTACCCGTTAAACCAGTCTCCAAGGTCGGTCGACGACCCCTCCTTTGTCTCAGACCTTCACTATTCACATGTCTGCTAACCGTGTGCTAGTTTCTTTGTTTTGTTGAAGAAAGTCGTTTCCATGAACTTAGATCCTTCACTTAAGTCGCAAGATTGTGAACTGTGTTCCGGTTTGAGATGCTGAGGTTCTTCGGCTGGTTGGTACTTTACAATGATGCGTGTCTTCGATTTCTGGTTGTTTGACAGTGCACTGCACTGACTATCCAGCTGTTCATCTTCATTCTTCTTTTTTGATGCCACCACCCATCAGCTTTGTGAAACAAACTGTTCTTAGCCAAGTAGAAAATATGTTCAGTGTTTTCGTTTACAGTCTTCTATCGAATATTCTTTAGATAGCAGTAATGCTGTGGTTATTGTTCCGTCTCTTCGGCTCATCAGATACTATACCTACTAGAAAGTAATTTGGCGTTCATAAAGTGAATTTTAATTTCGAGATAACTACTTTCTTCTGCGAATAGGTGGTTTCCATACTGCAATCAATCTCCACCAGGAAGACCGTTGCCCTTGCACAAACATCAAAACTTTACACGGTTTGAAGCTCTGACGAATAGGCAGCTTAGCCTCGGATATCGAACGTTCAGTGTTTCGAAATAGTTTTAAATAGACTTGATATCGGTAGCATGATCGAAAGATTAAGGAAAATTGTGTTAACAAATTATTTGTAGTTAGGATACGATACCGCCTGGCCAGTGCTCACGCGCATTGTGACAAATGAAGTACGAATTTCCTAAGAGCATTTCTCGAGTCATCGAGGAGCTTGTAGTCAAATAATCACACCCGAAAAGGTCGATATTCAAGATAAAGCCGCTGCCTAGGTCTTTCCGTGAATGGGTGAACATGAACATCCATTTCAGACCGAGTTTTCTCTGTGCCTCGGAAAGCCAAGCTGTCATGCCAATCAAAGCCAAGCTGTCGTTTGTAGATCTTTGGTAGTCGCTACCGGTAGTCAGGGATCCGAAAGTCTCACAAACTAATCTTACAAAAGAGTATCGTCGTACCCAGTATCAACAGCATTGTAAAGGCCAGATAGATAGTCGCTCCATGTAAAATGCTGGTATTCAGCTGCGTCCGGTTAGACTGGAAGCCGACGTAGCCCAAGGTAGTTGGGACATCGACATCCATCGACGCCATGATACTAACGTGAAGCAAGGGAAGTACGCGTCATACCGTCGCGTCAGGCGCTCTACAGTGCAGACGCCAAAATCTACGTAAAGTAAACATCAATTTAAAAGGCATTGAAGTGTTTATTTATCAACTTAACATTGAGGTAAAAACCAAAACTTCATCAATAAAATGACAAAATATTGTTATTTGTTCAATTACGTATGATGATACGCCAAATTGGTAACACCAGCCAACAACCAATGGTCCACAATCTTCGTAATTATCTTCTAAGGAGATAGCTTATCATATCGGTACTATCTCCACTATGATAACAACATTGTCACGATCATTGACATTAACATCATTGGTGACTAAATTGTTTACATTCAAATTATAATCCTTAATTTAGGTATAAGTAATTATAAGCCATTTCGTACATTGCCACAGTTTCATGGGGAAAGCCTATCTTCAGTATTAGACTTGGGCTTTCCCAACTACGCGCTGATAACGGAAAGAAAAGGCGATCTGATAAGCTAGCGTGGGAATACCTACTGGCATGAATCAGATTATAAATGATAATGGTATTAAAACAATGATGTTAGTGAACCGTCTGGTCAAAACTGCTTAATTGGACTTTCCATAAAGCAGTAGGTAATCAAAATATGAGTGTGAAAGTAATTACCTAAAGCACCTGAACCAGGCTATTCTTGGGGGCTATGCCAGCAGTAATCGCTTTAAAAGTGTTTCGCATTTTCACCAACGACTCTCATGTCTCAACAGGCTTGACAGAAGTTTATCGGTAGTTTTTTTAAGTACGAAATAAGCTTGCGATACTGTAGCCTAGGGTGTAGCATGCTTGCATGCTCCTAGAAATACCGATTCACTCGAGCTGACCAGGGAACAGAGAAGTCGGCAGTGTATTCCACGAGTCACAGACTGGCGATTCGCACAACAAATGTAGAAGCAAAGCGCTTTGTTCAGGTCCGTGGAACTTCAACCATATAACGGTGACGCTTCGTCGCATCTCTGATTCGTGATAGAATGGAGATTTTAAAATTAGATTGTGGCAATTCAATTCGTTTGACTTCCCCTCATTGTAGGATTTGGTATCTAATTCTACCATAGTCAGATCTCTCTCAGATAGAAATTTGATTAGGCGCGGCCATATAAAGTGCAAGACATAGGTGCTGACTATCCGCTGAATGCTAATCTAACAATGTCTTGTATACAAGCTTGCAATTTATTAATAGCACATTATTTAACATCGATCATTAACTCACTAATAAACGATACGCGTGTTCCTTGTCTCAGATTTACGAGCTCAATAAACAACGTGTTCAAACAAATCCGAGTAGATTTATTTACTTCCTGCCATTGAGTGCATAATATTGTGACTGAGATTCTACTCTTCTGTAAATAGCATACCTAACATCGGTATGCTATTTTGATAGCATTTCGATTTTAAGATTGGTGAGAGGCGAAATGAAAACTAAAAATATTATAAGAGAATGTTTTGACCAAATCAGATTTAGTCATTACTGGAACTATAATATTGGTAAAGGAGCTAGAGAAACGATGGATGGACTGTCTGAACCATGATATGGCTAGAGAGCAGTCGTCTGATAAGATGACAAGTAATGGAGAAGTATAAAAGAAGAAGACGTGCCGCGCCAGCCCAAATAAAACTGGATAATAGCAGGAGAATAATGACGATAAAACAACTAGAGAAATACTTTCTCCGAAGATTCTTAACTAGAGAAAGATTATCCGTGTTCTTATAATCATTTCCCAATTACTCTGCAGGATCACCCACCAGCATTTGGATTCATCCATTGCCCGAGCAATTAAACTAATGATAGCCATACACGCCTGGTTGAAAACTGCGGCTATATTTGGAGCAGCTATGAACTCGAGCCGGAACTAGCCGTGTTACAGACTGGCGGCTTACCTAACCGCTTTCTAGTGGTAGGGTCTGCTATGTTACCTGTATCATCTTATGGACGTTAGTCAGATTGGTCGCTGTGGTTTTGTATGACTAGCTCGACTGTTGAATGGAAGGTGTTTTAAGTTGATTCGGATTGTCATTAGTTTTCAAGCCCTTACAATCAAAAGGCTGTGGGAATCCACTGGATGCGAGTCGCATGAGACCGGTCATTATGGCGACACTTGGGATAAGCCTATGTCCAGCAGTTTACGTCTTTCGGCTGAAATGATGATGATAAAGTTGATTATACATTTAGATTCAAATGGATCGTTGTGAGGAATTGAAATTGACAGCCGAGGAAAAATCTTAGAGAAAGACAAAGTTCACACATATTTCCGCAGTTTTTTAATTAAATTATTTAATTTGATTCACAGCCCTGCTGTATCCTTATAATCGAGTGTGCGTTGAAAGCATTCATTTATAAATTCACAAGGCGTGAAGTAGTAAATATTAATATAGTGAATGAGAAAGTATAACGAACGAGGTGTAAGGATAGCGTTTGTAGTTTTTAGATCTGCCTACAACAACATGGCGTGATTAAATAGTTCTTTGGGAAACGGGTTGACGGCCCGTTCATAGAAAGCGTTTCTAAGCAGATATCTGCATCTGGAACAGTTTTTCATATCTTAGAGGAAAGTCTGGTCAGATATTAATATATTTTATAACGAGGGACTAAACGAAGCCATAATATACCCGAGGTGGTTTGACTCCCGAGCTTCGAGCGAGGGAGTCAATGAAAGCGAGGGTATATTAAATTGGCGTTTAGTCTCGAGGTGCAATCTATACTTTTCACTTCGATTGCGAGATAAATAGTAATTTAAAACCGAACAAATTCACACTCGACAAAAATTCTGAACTATGCGGTCTCTTTTTTCTTCAATCAGGTCAGTCGCTGATTAACAATTTAAAACACAACACAAACTCTCAACATTTTCGCAATGAAGATGATCCACACTCCACAGATAATTAGTACCGACCTTACTGCAGCGGCTAGCAACAGAGGCATTGCACATACTTTTCAAAATTAATGATGCACCAAACAACAATAATATTTTTCGCTTTGAAGAGTTCATTTGGTTTTTATTTTTCAATAAACCGCTTTCTATTTGCAAGCCAATTCGAAATTTAAATAAAACCTTTGATAAGTTACCCTTTTGTTACCATGTTTCAGAGTAAAAGATTGTTCCATTTTTAAATTACTTTTCACTCCCTAGGGAATAAATGGTCACTTTAATCTCGCTTCGTAGGGCTTTAGAAGTGAAAACATTGTTTAGAGATTGAACTAATCGCGTTCAGTTTTATTAACGAAATTCTCCCTAAAATACTCTTACATCAGCGATCATTACGGAAAGATTCAACAATAAAACGTATTCAGGTGGCGAGCGAACCACATCTATCGGATCGCATTATGCGACTGACTGGAACAGCTGCTCACAATACAAACACGACTTTAAATGTAACGTGTTAAGGTTGGAAGTTCGTCAAATGCTCCGTTAGCCGTGGATTCAGAAATAGCTGAGCGCCCAGAAATATCCATAAACCGCGGCCGGCCTGTTTCAGCGGCCTATTAACCCGCTAAACATTTACTTGTTGACTGCTATTCCAGTCTAAATTGTCTCATTAGGAAGCTTGAGAGCTATTTTTGAGTCCAGAAATGTTTGGAAGAATTTGGATTGAATATCTGTTTGGCCCGGAGTGTAAAAAAAAGATAGAGAATAGCATCAAGATTTTTCATTGGAATGTGCTGTTTGGTGAGATTTTTTAATGTAATTCAACTCTACTGTCCTCATAACATAGAATGTCTTATGCAATAATAGTTAACAGGATAAACGTTTCGAAAATTCTAGAATTAACTCAAAAATCAAATCCGATCTAGCGGAACTAAGACAAAAAAAAAACATTAATAACACATAGCAATATCTTATTCTTCTAATTTTGAATGCAAATACAACAGGAAAACTTCAAATAAAATACGGTAAAACTAGTTGGCGGGAAAGCGTTGTCCTTTATGATTGGGCGCGTGCACGCTACCGAACCTTTGATTACGATTCACGAATCGTAACTATTGTCCGCGACAAACATTATTGTAGCAATCTTTTATTTATGGCATTAATTCGTAATTAGACGTCTCTTGCGGTAATGGTACTGTGGAGTAATTACAGATTTAAATAGATGAATTAGCGCAATTGCGTCAAAAAATCATTAGGTACCTTTATTTTTCTTGACAATAGTATTCTCTCGATTACTCATGCTGAACACTCTAGCTTTCGTTCCGTGCAAGATGAGCGTGCTATCGAATTAAATATTTGTTACTAGCCAATAGTTTCTTAAGCGCATATTTTATTTCGTCCAAAACACTTGCGAAAAATTAAACGTAATTTTTCCTTATATTTACGGATCCAAAAACGACTAAATGTTTTCCTCTTCCAAAAATACAAAAAGAAAATTATTGATTTTTATTTCTGTCCTCTCAAAATACCAAGCGGAACTGAATCATATTCAATAGAGGCGTCTAGAATTGCAATCTGTGTTGGGGGCAACACAAAAACCTCCCTCCTACCACTCCGCTACGCAGTGCAGTGTTTGGCCAAACTCAAAGAGAGTATAGCATTCAACAAACCAACCTTTATCTTAACTACGGTAAATGGTGCAAGCCACAATGACGATGCCCAGTGAATATAAACAAAAATAAGAATGGCGGGCTCAATGCCAAATGTACCGACGACCTGATGAAGGTAGCTAGGTTAACACTCTAAATGCGGAAGGCGGAGGATCGGGAGTTGTTGCCAACTGATCACACGGAGATAACACAATTGTCTATGATATAGTCGGGAATCGCTTTCCAATAGGCGAGCAAAGCTGTGTAGACGCTGATTGGTCAGTTTCACAGACACATCTCTAGTGTTGACGCAGCCTAAATCTACAAACTAAAGAGCAGGTTATGGACGAAGATCAATCATAGCTTTAAAAGAATGGATCGCATTTCTGTTTAATTGATAATGACATTTAAGTATATAGTATTGTCTTGTTCACCCAAATGCCAAGAAAGGAGGTGTCTGATGAGATGACGAATAATAGACAAGTATGGAAGAAGACATGCTGAGACATCATCCCAAACGAGTTTGAGGATGATGATGTCTCCCTCATTGATATTTCTATCATTCACTAACCGAATGATTATTAGAAAGATGAAAGAGGCTTAAGCTTCAGGGCTCCCTAGTGGCTATCAAACTAGTTTTTTTTTTTTTTTTTTTTTTTTGTTTGGGCAGGAGTGGGAAATCCCCGCGGACACCTCGACTATCCCACAGGAATTTCTCTTGTGAGACAGTCGAGGTAGTGCCGGACTCGAACCGGCTAAAAACCACTCCTGCCTAGCCAGTGTCCCTCTGACATGGGGATCAGAGCCCTTTTTATCTAGGTTCTTCGCTTGTTTTGCAACTGATTGGTAGGAGGCCGAGGAGACCATACTCTTCCACTTTTTTTGTTATCTAAAGTGTAATTTCTATTTATTTTTATAATAATTTTGAATAGTTGCTTTGTTTTTGTTACTTAACGCTATATTTACTATAAACTATTTAAAAAAATAAAGATTTTATTTTTATCAATTTAAAATATTGTCCATTTTCTTAACAGTTTTTCTATGTTATGTATCGTCAACCCTTATTTGTATGCCCTTTTAATTTATAATCTGCGCTTATGTTTAATTGCTTCTTTAACTATATTTATTTATTCTTCCTGTTTAATAATATCTTAGACATATAATTATTATATGTGATATTATTTACCTATAACTTCTGAAACTATTTTGAAGCCTAAATGAAATGTTATTATTTAAAAAAAAGAAAAATATTACCAACAATTTTTCGAAACGACGGCAGAATTCGTCGCCCAGTCTGACACAGCTTGACGATTCCACTAGAGTTGACTTACGGTCCAGTATAATTCCAGCCACTTTCTTATGAAAGTGACTCCAATTAACGTTCTCCATTAAGCCAACCCCAGTGGTTCGCTCAATGCGTCTGCTATCTGGTTGTGTCAGACCGGTCATCGCTATGTACGTGGAAGTGGGCGCATCGACAACTTTAGCAATATGCTATAGATGCTCGTGCGAATGCGTCCCACTTCCTACGTATCGGGCATACATCGCTGAACGCATTGTGCGAGTGTTCCCCCAGTTTGGCTCTGGTGCAGTTTACGCACACCGCTGCTTCGACCCTGTGCTTCTCTGGGCAGTCCACTCTAAGGTGTGGACCGCCGCAGTGGCTGCACAGGTCGGCCGTCTCCGTGCACAGGCGTTTGCCGTGGCCGTACGATAGACAGCGGGTGCACTGCACCAGAGGCGTCTGATCCTCGACGCGCACTCTCTGGAGGTCAATACGGAGCTTGCCTCCTTCGAGTGCCCTTCTCCAGATAACTGGGGTAACACTCAGCACAATGCTGCTCACGTGCGGGTTACGCGACTTCTTCCTAAACTTGATGGACATATGCTGTTCCTCGTCACCGAGGCCGTGAAAGATCTCCCGGTTCTGGTTCTTAAGGGCTCTAATCACTTCTTCGTCACTGTGTACTAAAAGCACGTCCCTAAGAACCAGAAGCGGGTTTCGATTTTTCACTTCCTCGACGACGAGGTTCTCCCCGGCCTTCTCCAGTCGCGTTTTTAATTTTCGCCTCTCCTCCGTCGTTGCGCACCCCATGATGACCTTCTGGTCCTTGGCCTTGCGGACCCTTTCGACACGCACCCATCCCTCCTTCGCGTCCACTGCTTTCCTCACTCTTTCGAGGATTTCGTCCCCCGTATCCATCTCCTCAGTGGAGGAGACAACCACGGAGTGCAGCGTCGTTCGCTCCGGAGCCTGGGCCCCGGTGTAGCTGTTACTGACGGCTGCTTTGCTCGCGTAGGTTGTCTCCTCCACCCTATCCTTGCTGGCCAGACTGTCTCGGAGTGCATCGAGTTTCTGTGAGTTCTCTCTTAACTCCGAGATGTGCTCTTTTAAGCTGTTAAGGAGCTCAGTATGGCCAGCAAAAACCTCAGGGGAAATGGGATGGGGACTACGGTCAGCAGTGGGCGCGGGTTCTGGAATGGCGACAGGTGCGGAAGGGCCCTTATCTCGTTCGGACTCCTTGACCAGCTCATAAAGTCTGTTTATAGCTTCAAGCACCGCAGTCTTGATCTCGGCCTTGAGGTTGCGAGAGTTGCCTAAATTAAGCTTGGCCTTATTCAGGCAAGCTCTCGCCTCCTCAGTGCGACTGCGGCACTTCGCCTCAGGCTTTATGAGCGGTCTTGAGGCATCGATAGCAGCTCGGCGCGTCCCCGGAGTGGCAGCGCCTGCCTGCGACGCAGAAGGAGTCTCGTCTCCGAAGGAGATTCTCCTCCTCGCGACCACAGGCGAAGGCATAGCTTTCTCCGCCGATCGCGGCGAGCCACTAGAGCCTGGAGCCCTCACGGTGCTGGATGGGGTGCGGAACATTGTACAACTTTTGGGAGCAGGTATTGCTAGAGTCGAACCCTGTAAAGAGGGGAACTAAACAACAATATCTGCTCGAGAGGAGAGGTTCAGAGGGAACACTGGTACTTATGTGACCCTGTAAAGGGGGGAACACAATAAGTTAATATTAAATAATCAAATTAAAATCGAAATAAAAGAATGTCAAATAATTAAGGTCGTCTTAGGAACGACTGTCACAACAAATAACTTAATAATTAGAATTTTAAAATTTCTTGATAAAAATATTTACAACTGGTCAGAATATTTAAAAAAAACGAGTTATCCCTAGAAATTCCCTATCTACAGGCCAGAAATGAAGTAGTGAAGTAAAATTTGAAATTAAAAATTTTGCCGAAATTCCCACGTCTACCTTCCTATAGACCAGAGGGCGGGTGGGTGGGCAAAATTTTTTCGAGCTAGGGGCGCGTGCGAGGTGTCCAGAGACGCGTCTCCGCGCGGGCTAGCGAATTATGGAATAAAACTTGTTATGTGCCGAACAAAAATTTTGACTTTTGTCGAAAGAAAAAATTTGGAATTTCACCCCACTACCTGGAGACCGGGACACGGAACGCGGACCAGAATTCAGGGAAGAAGGGTGAGCACTATTGCAACTATAATCTAAATTGAAATGTGAAGGAAAATTTTGAAAAACAATTAATTTTAAGGAATTTCTCCGAAAATAAGGGATGGAGTCCAGACGCGCGTGTAAAGTGCGCGCGATATGGTCAGAACACAGGCGGACGCCTAGTTTGGTCTAAAAAAGCCGAAAACAGCTTCAAAATGGCACGTCTAGAATAGAAGATATCAACGTTTTCGTTTTTGACTCGTTCCCTTAGGTGGATTTTGGTACTTATAGAAATGTATGAAAATAACTATTTTTTGGAAAAATGTATGTTTTATTCGGGCTAGGGGCGCGGGCGAGGTGTCCAGAGACGCGTCTCCGCGCGGGCTAGCGAATTATGGAATAAAACTTGTTATGTGCCGAACAAAAATTTTGACTTTTGGTCAAAAAACCAGTTTTCGAAAGAAAAAATTTGGAATTTCACCCCACTACCTGGAGACCGGGACACGGAACGCGGACCAGAATTCAGGGAAGAAGGGTGAGCACTATTGCAACTATAATCTAAATTGAAATGTGAAGGAAAATTTTGAAAAACAATTAATTTTAAGGAATTTCTCCGAAAATAAGGGATGGAGTCCAGACGCGCGTGTAAAGTGCGCGCGATATGGTCAGAACACAGGCGGACGCCTAGTTTGGTCTAAAAAAGCCGAAAACAGCTTCAAAATCGCACGTCTAGAATAGAAGATATCAACTTATCAAACTAGTTTACGCCACACCGGACGTTAGTACTTTCGCCTAGCTGACTAAACCTGGGTGTGGACGTCACATACCACACTATGGCGCTCGGGAATAAAAATAGCAAGAAATTATTTTCATCTGTATTCGTCTACCTCAATTCTATTGCAGTCCACTGCTGGACATGGGTTCCCCCACGCTACAGCACCCTCTTCCAGTTTCTTCTAACTGGGAGGCGTTTCTACGCTTTCTGGAACGCTGTATCCACTCCAAGAATCAGTGTTCTTGTACCAACTACGTCTCTTACTTTTATCATGTGCAAAAACAATAATCTTATAGCAATATTTTAAACCAAACAATAACTTGATTGAGAGACCGTTTTTCAATAGAAACTGTATTATCATCTGATTTGTTTGTATCCGACTACCAAACAGCCTCGGGCGTTGTCTGGCGATGTAGTATTTGTAATTGCGACCACGATTTCCGCATCAGATCAAATATTAGCATAAGGCGCAAAATATTTGTTCGCCAATGTATTATGTGTATGAGATTATCATGCCGTTTACTCGTAGACGTAATGCTTAAGCTACTGTGAGGCTAAAAGTGGGATTGTTTTTGTTACGTTTCATCATCTGTCTAGCCTTTTCCCAACTATGTTGAGGTCGGCTTCCAATCGAACCGGATGCAGCAACCGAATACTAGTATTTTAAATGGAGCGACTGCCTACGATACGATACCAGATACCAATGGTGTACTGACTGGTTGTCAAACTTTCGGACCACTGACTGCGACAAATGCAGCCGGGACCGATGGCTTAATGTGCTTTCCGAGGCACGTTCTTCGGATATTTGTAACGGTTGTGGTCTTTAAAAAAGAATGAACCAATAGTAATTTTATCTTTCTGCCCTTAACCCAGATTAGTTGGGTGCTGTATTAGTAGTAGTTCGTAGTACCTCTACTAACAGGAATAGGTCCGGTCGTGTAGGATACGACGCCGCCTATTGGACTATGAGAGTGATGGAAGAGAGAGTGTATCTTGGTCTGCGCGCGAACACATTGTGCTGTACATATAATAACTCCAATACCGATGGTTATCCCGCTGCGCTGTGATTATCCGCTATGGCCGGAATTGCCATTGGTCAGGAGGACTATTACCTCGACTCACCCTCTTTCTAACTTACTATCTTCAGACTCCTGATTCGAACCATAAAATATTTGGACGGTAGTCGTAAACTAAGTCACAGCTATGGGAGAAAACCCTACTTCTTAAACAAGTAAAGATGACATTCCAAAACTTTAACACCCACAGTAAAATGTGCCTCGAAAATACCGACGTCATAGCAACGCGTCTATTTGTTTATTTTATAACTGCGCCGTATAATATGGCCGCCATTGCTACAGGTGACTGTAGGTTAGTGTCAATTCATCGGTCATCGTTACTGTTATGGCGACCGTGTGCTGAGTGAAAGTGGCCCGGGATTCCCCGCCCTGACGTCAATGAGACGATAATGGAATTTTGATTAACGGCTTGTTTTGAAATTAGAAGCCTAGTTATTTGTTATAAGAGATGCGTTCTTTTTGTGAAGGTTAATATAATAATATATTCGCAATTGCTGGGAATTCCAGTATTATGAAAGTTTGGCCTTACACTTTCTAATGCCGATGGGAATTTGGTAGATCCTTGACGCACTTGCAAAATGCTAAACGAAAACATCGTGCGTCGGTGAAAATGAAAAACTAAAGCATTTATTTCAAGCAGGCCAGTTACAGGCACTTTTGAATTGTCAAAACAAAGATGAAAATTAAATGTAGCTACAGTCCAAGTCACAAGTCATAAAAACTGAAAGTACTGTAGTGCCCAGTCCCTAACGTAGATCTCTGTGGAGAAGAACAGGCAAGAAAGTCCTCTAGCACAGGCTGATTGTCAGCATGTCCTAGAACAAAGATTTAGAAGACATGTGATGTAGGTAATATCCACCAACTCGAACTGGACCGGCGTGGAGGATAACGGCGTTCTATCTCTCATAGAGAGCAGGGAAAAATTTACCTTATTCATCATTCAATTGATTTATCTATTTCGTCTTACCTTTTGTCTAGTGCACATTTTCCTGTTGTATATTTTATTTTATAATAAATACGTTTCCATATTTGTTTTTTACCTGTTCTCATAATTCCATGGAATAGCTTAAGTACCCGGTACCAGGAAAAGGTACAATTAACAGTAAATATGGTGATATTTTTTTTCCAAAGAGTAACCAGAGGTCTGCTAGTTCTTCCTCAATTAGATTAAGATTATTTATTCGTTTAAGTCGCTTTGGAGTATGAGTCGTCTAGCATTCGGAACCGGTTTTCCGTCTCATAGTTACTCAGTTTCGCATGCCCTTGTTTTAACTGCATTATCATCTTCATCAGCCTATAACATGCTGGTCTCCTCGCGATGTTTTCCTACACCGTTTTGCGAGCAATGGGGATGAAATAAATCACACAAAGTAATGCACCCAATTTGGGTTCGAACCCACGACTTAATTTTCGTAAGTCGGGGCCGCCACCACTGGGTCAACGCCGCTGCTCGTAACTGTATCAGACCCGGATAAATCTAAATCAACACCCTTCACAAAAACTTTAGAAATCCCCAAACATTTTATCCAAGCTATACTGGAATAGTGACAGCATCCAACACATCCTGTTGGGTTTATTCACAAGATAAGTAAGGGTGTACTTCCAATGATTAACCTACTCCAAATAACAAACAATTTTTTTTCATCTCTCTCCAGAAAACTTCGATCACAAGAACCATCCCCAAAGTATAGACCTGAACGCGGTGAGGCTATGCTTCCAAGTGTTCCTCCCGGACGAGTCGGGGCGGCTGCGACGCCCGCTGACGCCGGTGGTCTCCGACGTCATCTACGACAAGAAGGCCATGAGCGACTTGCTCATCATGCGCTCCAGCCACTGCTCCGGCACCGCTAGGGGCGGCACGCAAGTCATCCTGCTGTGTGAGAAGGTGAGATTCCGCTGCTTTATAGAGATGTTTCCTGACTAAAAAATATATTATTCTGTTTAGTCCGTCAGTTGGATTATCGAAAAATATTGGATACGTGCTTTTTTGTTTTATCAGATTAATAAAAATTGACGAAGATAAAGCGCGTTAAAGATTACGAGTAGGGACTTGTGGCGTCACTTTCCGGTGAAAGATGTACTCGAATGTGACGTCACACGAGTTTTCGACGCACTGTATTGTCTTAATTTTTTGTTTACGTAAAAAAAAATTGAAATACGTGTCCAAAATTTTTTGGAAATCTATCCGGCAGTCTGATTAGTTTTTTTTTTCATAGGAAAACTGTAGAAGTACTGATTTTATCAAAACTAGTCCTTTTGCAACAATACGTAATACTCCGGCTTTTACCGTCCCATTGAACTTCTGACAACTTCGACAAACAAAGGCGTTCTTCCCATCCGTTCTTTCCTAGCTTAAACATCTTTACCCAATTCCAGGTAACCCGAGAAGACATCGAGGTAGTGTTCTACCAGGAGGAGAACGGCCACGTGGTGTGGGAGGAGATGGCGATCCGCATCCTCGTGCACAAGCAGGTGGCCATCGCCTTCGAGACGCCTGCCTACAAGTTCCCTCATACCACTGACCATGTCAATGTGAGTACATCGTATCCCTCAGATCATCATCTGCCTAGCCTTTTCCCAAATATGTTAGATCGGCTTCCAGTCTAACCAGATGCAACTGAGTACCAGTATTTTACATGGAGCAACTGCCTTTCTAACCTCCACAACCCAGTCAGTTCTCCGGTTCTTCGATAAAACATTATTATAACTTACACGCCAAACCTTTTAGTCCGCCACAGGGTCTTTTTCACACCAAATTGGAGCTATAAAAAAGAACCTCAAAACGTTTCTATGAAACAATGATCCGAGAAAATAAAAGTAATGACGTGACCATTTAACCCTCGGTTTGGCAGACACAAACTAATATATTAAACCTACTCGTATATTATGTTATATAAGGACCTGATTTTCGTCTCCTTTCCAAGAGAGCGCCACTGAATGGTTTTTCTTCTTTTCCAGGTCCACTTCCAACTGAAGAGGTTATCAGACAACGCGCGCAGCAACTCGCTTCCCTTCGAGTACATCCCCGAGTACACAGGTACCGCGCGCAAGCCTCTCCCCGACCTCTCCCTCTTCTCCCTCCTCCGAGACAAACGCACCGACACCAACAACAACAAACAAGACAAGACCGAGCTCGTCAGCTCCACAACCGACTCCGTCAGCGTTAACGTTTCCGACGAAACTGATTCTGCGACCGTTACCGACGTAAACGGTAACGTCGAAGTCACGGACGTCGAAATCATTGATACTAATGAAAAGAGCCTTAACGAACTTCTTGATCAGGTCGCGGAACTAGATGAGATTTACTCAGAGAACCGCACGCGTTTAGAAAACATTTCCACTACTTTGTCCAACGATAATGAGGAAATTGAGGACTTTAATGACGCGGGAACTTATACTAGCTTGCAACTTGCTTTCAAAAACCCGGTGGAAATCTCCGAACCTGACCCGATGTCTTACGAAGACGTCCAAGTCCAAACTTACCGCGGTCCTATCATCGAGTTCAGTCCGTTAAAACGCGACACAGATGACGAGCGCGCCCCTCCACTTCCCCCCAAACGCGTACGTAAAGCAGCTTCAACTGAACCTTTTAAAACTAGTCAGACTTCTGTCGACAGTATCTTGAAGCCCGGTCGTCAGATCCCGGTTACCCGTAACCCAGATAACTTGAAAATCAACTCGCAAATGACTGTAGCTAAAAGCGAGCCTGCGTTACCTCCCGTTAAGAAACGTTCGTTTTTTTCCCGCTTGTTCAGACGAAAGGAGAAATCTCCAGCTCCCAGCGTGAAGTCTGAGGGTAGGAAAGATGCGAAGAGTAAGCCTGTAGGTCGTTCGGTCAGCAGTATCTCTGGTATGCGTCCTTCAAAGTTCAAATCGTCAGTGTCTCACACATCTTTGAAAGACAATGCGTCTGGTACTGGCTTGAGTTATGCTGATAGTATTACTCATATTTCGTTGCATGGGGACGATAATGAGAAGACAGCTTCTCAGTCATCTTTGCGTCGTCCAGCCAGTTTAGCTCCGATGCCACCGACAGATGGCGGCACTATACTTGTGGCTGAAAGCGTGTTAGCTCTAGACGCTTCTCAGTTCAAGAAGCTACAAGACGATCTAGATCTTACTGATGCTGAGCATTACGCGTTGTACATGGCAGTAGCTCCCCATGCTACAGTTTCGGAGTTCGATGAGACTAGTTGCTATTACTCGCCGGTAGATGGCAGTAAGTTTCAAAATAATTAATAGTCGGGATTGATTGACGAGTTTTTGAATTTATTTGTCTAGTCTATTACGCGTTTGTAAGGCGTTTTAAGATCAATGGACCTAAAATCATACAAATGGAGTTTTCTATCTTTAGGTATTTTGGAGACAAAATCTTCTAATCATAAAAGTATTAAAGTACCGTATTATAAAAGATTTTGCGACGGTATCAGTCTTTTTATACACTGTATTTTCCCGCCCATAATGCCAAATTTACTTACTTTTGTACAGGTTTTCGAAGTGTTTACATTTTTTTACCGTGCATTGTTTTGTAAAAGACTTGAAGTATAACAACCACGCTAGAAAAAAATGCCAGTTTTTCTAACTATCCCAGTATTATTTACGTAAGGATAAACGGATTTTATGACAACTGTACTGACACTACCACATCCCACACAATGTTTTTGAGTAGGTAAACTAGATAATAAATAAAATAGTATAAATATACTGTATTGTATTGTATAACGGGCTGGTGTCCGTTATACAATACAATACAATATAAATAAAAAACATTAAAAAAATAAATAGTATAAATATAAACCCAACCCCTATGCGGGTATGGGCGATGTGGCCAACGGGAATCACAATATAAATTAATCTCAAGAAACTTTTACTATGGACACTTTTATCGTGCACATCTTGCTACATTGTTCTCACATAATGCACCATCTCAACATGAATGATGTAACCAAGATTTTGAAACAACATTATGATTTAAATAAAAGAGTGTCCATGGAGTTTCTTACGCGTTCTTCTCCATAGAGATCTACGTTAGGTAATGGGCAACTACAGTACTGTCACAGTTTTTATGTCTTGTGACTGGGGCTGTAGCTAAATTTAATTGTCATCTTTGTTTTGACAATTCAAAAGCGCCTGTAACTGGCCTACTTGAAATAAATGCTTTGATTTTGATTTTTCTGCTTTACTATACAAAATAATCATACAATTGGTCAACAGGATCAGTTGACCAATTCCAAAATTCATTGGGTCGACTGATCCCGCGTAGACACCTGTGTGGGATCAGTTTGTCAAAGAGCCTGCATTATCTTGTATTTTCAATATCTTGGAAAATTAATAAATAAAATAAATAATTTCTTAATTCTAGCGTTGTTATATAAAGTCATAATTGTAAGAACTGTGTAATAACAATACAAACTTGAATGTTCTAGATAATATGAGTAATAAGCGGCGGAAGGTCGTAAGCGACTTGTTGAGAAACTACGAACTTGAAAGTAAGTTCCGGTTTATTTTATCTATGTTTGTATACAGGGTGTATTTTCAACTAACCTCACAATATTACGACGGTTTAATAATCTGTGGAATAGTTTTATAATAACAAAACCGATGTATTTGTCTATCAGATAATATAAGGTCCCATTAAAATAGATAGACCAACTTTAAAGAATCATTCAGGCTACCAAAATAAGGACACTGGTAAAATAATACGAAAAATGCATTACTAACATACTTACAAGAAAAATAAATCAGGTAACGAAACTACACTAAAAATGTTGGTTACTCAATGCATAAACACATCCATGTCTTTGTGTCTTTTTTTTGCTTGAATATCTTTGGTTAAGCGTACTGAACGCTGTGTTAAAATTTCTCCATCTATTTAAATGGGACCTTAAATATTGGACTTTTAAATTTTGACAGTCAAATATATCGGGCTACTTTTGTAAATCACAATTTTGAATGTGAGTTAGTTTCGTTATACACCTTGATTACTATTTTGTCTTGGATTTAAAGATGGTTTGGTGATGGGAAATGTTCTAATGTGGTGTCTATTGATAAACCAAACTCATCAAATAGAATATTGGTTATTCATATTTTAAAGTTATTTTAACCTTTTGACCGCCACAGCATAAACGCAAGCGCGTGCCCTCCACGCCAAGCCACAATTTCATCTACTATTTTGTCACATATTTGTGTCGTTTGGCGTACAGGGCACGCGCGTGCTTGTCACGTATATGTCAATGGTGTCCAAAAGGTTAACTCTGAATTAGCATCACATCTAGTTACATAATCTGGTGGCTTTTGGGATGCTGCTCTCAGATTTAAAATAACTGGGCCATGGGGTCAATGGGACATGTCATATATTGTCGTCTATGGCTAAACCATAGACTATTGTGTCTATTTTTTCTAGGCTATGCGTCATGGCACAGATTAAATAAGTTAATGTTGTGTAACAAAAAAAAATATATACTTGTTTTGATAATGTCCGTATCCGTAGGTTAGAAATGATTGGTTTTGACGAAAAGTGGTGGTTTTACTAATACAACTTTAGTTATTAAGTAGTCAAAGTATTGATATTATTAACATCGATGTTATTTATTTATGAACAATGTATGATGTGGGTATAGTCAACCTGGCTATTGGTTTATCATCTTAAGAGAGGTTTTAGGAGTCAAACTGAGAGTATTGTGATATTTATTTAGAACACGAGAGAAATAATCAAGGTTTCCAGGGAACATTAAAAAAAGAAATTGACCACATCTAAACCATAATTACAAATCAATACTAAGAATTTAGATGTGTTACTAGGGTTTAGATATGGCCAAAAAATATAATATGCCCGAGAAAGCTTGATTATTTCTCTCTGGAGTGTTCTAAATAAATATCATTTTTTTTAGTATAAGTAGAGTGTTAGACTCATAAAACACTCAAATACACCGCCACAGCATAAACGCTCGCGCGTGCCCTCCACGCCAAGCCAAAATTTCATCTACTATTTTGTCATATATTTGTGACGTTTGGCGTACAGGGCACGCGCTTGCTTGTCACGTATATGTGACAATGGCGTCCAAAAGGTTAAAGTTGCGTTACAAAAGGACAAGGTGTATTTCGCCTCCTATTACACTGGACTTAAACATAACTGGCAAAATGTAGGTGTACTATTCTGTAGTCCTCAACTTACCCCTTTGGGTATTACAGGTGTAAAGCTTTGTTATGTTACAGAGTTTCTATTCTTAGGTAGACTATACCGTGTACTATATTAATAAGTACCTTTTGGTCACTGTGGCGACCTATGCGTTGAATTATAACAATATTAATAAATAAATATGTATTTATTTGTATTTACATAATTACATATTCATTACTAACTTGATAACAAACTGTCTTAGTTCATGTAGGTATTAAAATATCGTAATATAAGAACAAGAGATAATGGTGATGTTGGTGTTTCTAATCCGGTGCGGACACGTTGTGGACGTTGGTCTGGACACTTGGCTTTTACAGATAATGTATTGAAGATTCAAGTATAGCATGTCTGAAGTCAGTCCGCACCGCTTGGCTGACCTTTAAAAGCGTATTAATTAGCATCAAAGTTATTTAAAATACTTAGCATTACTTTTTGCCTCCTAAGAGTTTCTAGTCGTCTTTTTTGAAGTTTTTGTTAATTTTTATTTTAGTTACTTATTTATTATTTTGTTAATGTTTCGAATATCTACTGGACGTTTTACTTATTTTGTTACATCATTTATTTGTAAAAAAACTAGATAAATATACAGGGTTGATTGGCGTAAGAAAATATATTCTTATTTATATTAATAATTCCTGGATTAAAATATACAAAACCCTGTATACAGAAATGATAGGGGCAAATATTATGAATTGGAAATGAAAATGCAGCTATGGCCATAATAGCATGCAACTTTCAACCAAAGCGCTATCAG
The DNA here is from genome assembly GCA_916618015.1 of Xestia c-nigrum. Taxonomy (NCBI): domain Eukaryota; kingdom Metazoa; phylum Arthropoda; class Insecta; order Lepidoptera; family Noctuidae; genus Xestia; species Xestia c-nigrum. The sequence goes on along the minus strand of OU745252.1, from coordinate 24,975,236 downwards.
TACAAAGTTTATTTTCTCATAACAGCGAGCTAATGTGGATATGTGTGTGAGAGGAGAATCTAATAGTATTAATAACAAGCTAAATATTGTTCAGAAAGAAAGGACATTCGAACCGAATTGTTTGGGCGATTTTGAACCTTGTGGTCACTGTACAAGATAGGTTATTGTGTGTTTAATGTCGAAATTCGGTTATTTTCGATTGTTGTTTTGGCTAAATCGGTTATTTTATAATACTGTGCTATTTTACAGGGTGTTTTCATCATTACTTTAAAATACATGAAGCTTAGGAAACTTTAAAATTAAATATTAATTCAGTTTACAATGAAAACACCCTTTAAACGTAAGTATTGATACATGCTTTGAGTAATATAAGGTACAAACATATCTTTGAAAGTGTATGTCAGATATTAGATAAAGTTTTAGATGAATTTACAAATTAATAACAGTGTTTCTTTGGTTTGTAGCGGCTGAGCCGAAAGCGTTGTCAAAATTGTCTGTTTTAATTTAGTCAGAGGCCTAAATTTCTTTTATGCAGCCAAGCTGTTGGCCAGACTGGCCCCATAGTATATAACTATCAATATCATCCTTGCATTTGTAATAATTTATTTAAAAATAAACTGTTTTTTAACAATTTTGTAAATGATAAGAGTTGAATAGCGAAGCTTGATTGATGCGAAATTCTATATTAATATGCTAATAAAATTACATGGGTTTTATTTACTGTTCACGGAACCTTAAACCCCGAACGACGCTAGAGGTACGAATACTTTCATGTGGCATGATTTTGATGTTTTTTTCTTTTTTCGTTTACTTTAAGCTTGTTCTTTTGTTTATATTTTTTAATTTTTATTTTCACACATATTCATGTTAGCTTTACGTTGATTTAGTTGTAGGCATAATTTAAACGCATGGTTTTTTATCGTATTCTATAATCTGTACAAAGGAACTTATTTGAGTGCGAATTTCTTGACTTCTCTTGAACGCAGCTTAACTGGGCTGATCGCGTTCAATTTTCTTGAAGAAATTCGCCCTTAAAGAGTTGTATAAGATATAATCGGCACAATAGACAACAAAAAAAAATGCAATAGGACTGACCCCTTGATTCATTGTTATAGCCTCATTTTCAAGTTCCACTAGGAAGATATTATTTGAATTACATTAACTCTTTACGGTATACGTTTTTAATTAATTTTCTACATTTAATTTTAGAAATGTGAATTTCTAAGTTAGAACACAAGAGTTCCAATAATATTTTTCTTAAACTTACAAATGGAACTATGTAGTGTGGCTTAACTATTCTATTAGCTATTATAATGTTGTTTTTGAGAATAAGACTGACCATACTTAGCGAAGCGGCCTCGAAACGAAGTGAATTACGTCTTTTTTACTTTTTATTACACTAATCAGCTCAAGTAGATTCCACTTCGAAAAGTGTGGTTATTCCCTTATAATTAAGGTTGCATGTTTTGTGTTGGTGTTATTTGTTAAATGGTAGTTAAAAGTAGTAAATTATGTACAAAGCGAACATAAAACTAATCTTGTTGAACGTTTCCAGGGATCTACTCGCCAGAGCATCAAATCAAGTCGGAGCCTCGAGGTGAGCATATTTCACATGTCTTACTAAGCAGTCGTTCACACGGCGCGGCGCTGTCCTGCACGATATTTTATAGGAAAATGTTTAATCACACGTCAATCACCCACGATCTATAAATGGTGCTAAAGATGTCGCGTGTCATAGCTTAGGGGTGCCTTCAGTATACTATAAAGAAGACCGTAAAAAAAACATAAAATATTGCACGATCACCGTAACTTAGTACCTACGAACTTAATACAGCAATCGTTTAGAATTAAAACTATTGTATTTGTTTAAACGAACGCGTTGTCATTTTGTCCTTCACTTCTCGCGTCTGAAAATTTTCGGTTTTTGAGGTTTTTATTCTAACTTTTTTAAAGGTATTTTGTTTATTTTTACGGGTTCCTTTATCGATACTGAACTCACCCCCCTAAGCTATGTCACGCGACTTCTTTAACACCCTGTATAGTCAAAAACAAATGCATTAAGAAAATTCCATCATCATAATCTGAGGTAGAATGCATTAAGTCCGCCTTTGTGCAGTTTTTAATTGTGCATGAAGTTTTGATAAATAAATAAATGATCATCATTTTCTTGCCCTTATCCCAATTTATCGGTCGGCGCAGCATGTTTTCTAGTAAGAAAATTCCATGTGGTCCAAAATTTTACTGATAAAATATCTTACAGATTAACTCCGTATGAACAGGATCTAACAATTTTTACAACATTGTTGAAATTATTGGCATTCGCCAATCATTTTAATTTGAGACTAACCTTACTTTAATGTGCGTAAGTCACAAAGACGTGCATTCGTGATTCTTGAGATCCCTCACACCAGCAGCAGCATTAAAATTACTTGTAATGAAGGGTTTATAAATATGAATAGTGTGTGAAATAAGGGGTTTCAGCCAGCTTTTGTGTTTTTAGCATTTCTATATGTTGCAAATATGACTGCGATATACAGGGTGATTGGTTATAAAGTACGACGGCAATAAAGTAAAGTAACTATGAGGTTTCTTCCCGGTTCGTCTCTATGGAATCGACCAACGCGAACCGTGCTTCTTTTTCGACGTTTTATAAGTTACTTTAGTATGGGACTTACTTTGAAATAGGAAAAAAACCTTAATAATTTCGAGTCATATGGATAAATGTTAGAAGCATCTGATTTTTTTTCCGATTTTATGCTTGGTCCCATAGTAAAGTCGATACACCATTAACCACGTTTAATCATGCAGCCCTGTATTTCACCATCACCTTTATTTCCATGATATTTTTATTGTATATTATATTAATATCTTGCTCGCTTGTGTTCTGTTGCTTATTGTGCTAATTGCAATATACGTGTCGTTACAGACCGGACTCCACCCCACCATAACATAAGCAGTCCGCCGCTTCATACCTACGCCCCACAGTACGAACAGGTACACAACTAATTACAACTATTCAATTATTAAACATAAGAAGAAACTTCGTCAAATTCATCAGCTGAAGTCTTACCAACCCATTTCCAAGTAGAGATCGTGACAGAAAAAAAGCTTTATTGTTTAAGAGAGCCTTACTCAAGTTGAAATATCACTAGCCTCCACACTAGGATTCCCTCTGTCGTGGAGACTAGTGTCCTTCGTCTTACAAAAAATGTATGGTGCCTGCAAAGCTCATTGCTCAGTTCGGACCGAGTTAAATCACATGTCATGATGCTTGTGTATCGTGTATAGAGGTCCTGCTTCGACTTATTTGTAAAATATCTGATACCATAACACAGCCAGGTACTTTACAAATGGTTTCCTTCCAGAACTGGACGCCCATAGACAACATGCACGGCGGGAGTCACGTGAGCCCGGGCGGCGCTGTGAGCCACAACAACCCGTTCGCTCCGCAGGAGATGTGGCTGCAGCCGCCCTACGCGCAGGCCTCGCCCGTCCACCTGCAGGCGCTGCAGCCGCTGCAGGCCGCGTCGCCGCACGCGCAGGCCATGTCGCCGCACAACCCGGGCATGTCGCCGCACGCGCAGCCCATGTCGCCGAGCATGGCGGCGACGTACGAGCGCATGTCGCCCGGCAGCGCGCTGTCGCCGCACGCACACAACGCGCACAGCATGTCGCCCATGGGCCGCGTGTCGCCCAACATGGGACACATCTCGCCCAACATGTTGCAGCATCAGCAGCCTACCTACGTGCAGGTTAGTCAAACTCGGCGTCTGTCTTGACTCTGTTCAATCACGTTTTCTAAAATCATATTTTTCACTTCTCATGCCCTAAAAGTACGTGATCACTTATATCTCTAGAGGGTAAATAGTAAATTGTTTGAAAAGGGAGCAAAATAATATTTTTACGGCGAGGGCGCTATTTTGAATCCAGAGCGAAGTGACGGATTCTAGAATAGAATCCTGACCATAGCGAGGAAATCTACAGTAGAATCCTGAGTGTAGCGAGGGAATTAAAATACATCGCCTGAGGGAAAAATATTTTACTCTCGAGTTATATACTCTACTTTTCGTCCCCTTCTATAAGAAAATAAGTAAAAGACACTTAAGTATTACATGAATGAGATTAATTAAAAAAATGAAATAAATGTGAAAACCAAAACCTTTTTTGCAAAAAGGTCAATTACATATATTATTTATAATTAAAGAGCGAATACGAGACATTTTCGGAAATTTCGCCAGTACAGTGACACACTTTCCGAAAATGTCTTTGCTCTTTTTCTATTTTCCCATAGTATGAAATTGTCGTAGGCCTTAATATTTCTCCCGGGATTGCGCTGGTAAGTACTAAGTTTTATAAGACGTTATTAGCTTCATTTTTATAACTTTCAGAATTCGACGTAGAACATTTTTTTTTTGCAATTAGAATCCGTACCGATTACAAGAAGAGGGAAGTAATAAATCGCGCTCTTTTGTTTTTTTTTAGTTACCGCGCCTCCCCGCATCGTTCAACCAACACTTACAGCCAGTAATAATGTGCGTTCGATTTCAATGAACTATTCATGTTCCAATTGCAAAACTCATTACTGCTCGTTAAAAAGTCAAGTGGAGAAAAGAGCTACTTTGCTCCCGCTTATAGAGGAACAAAACGACACTTTTCGAATAGAAGGGATGAAATTGTATATTTTATATCGAAGGACTATACGAAGCCATAATATACCAGAAGTGGTTTCAATCAAAACAAGTAATTTTATAAAATAATCAAAACACCCGACTGCCAATTATATTATATACACACCTACACTCGAGAGCAATGAATCCGGGTCACTTAAAGAATCCTAAAAATCTCGGAAACTAAAAATGCTAGGTTAATGCAATAAATTGTATTTAATAGACAATGTAATACTCCTTAAATGAAGGTATTAAAACTTCTTAGTTATTGTAAAGTTATATCATAAAAAATCAAATTTGAAAAAGGGCCACTTTCGAAGATGGAACTACGAAATTACAGCATTTGGTTTTGCTTTTGTTTGTAATCTGTCATATATGTGGGTACATAAACCATGTTGATAGTGCTCTATATTCATTATTCAAGCTGAAATTATGTCGCTTACGCCTGAAGAATGCACCAGAATACTTACAATGCTGGAAACCGGCCGGAGTCAGCGCGATACAGCCAGGACTGTCGGTGTGTCGCTGTCAACAGGACAAAGAGTTCTCCGACGTTACGAAGAAACTGGTTCTAACCTACGCAGACCAGGAACGGGCAGAACCAGGTGTACCACAGCACGAGAAGACCGATACTTGGTGAACACCATGCTTCGAAATCGCTTTCTCACAGGAACTGAACTCACAAATCAGTTTCGACGCCTCGGAGGAAGTAACCCAAGGGCATGGACAGTAAGACGTCGGCTTGCTGAATCTAACTTAAAACCCCTTAGACCTGCAAACGGCCCTAAACTGGAGCGTGGGCATCGTATTTCAAGACTAAGATATGCCCAGAGCCACGTAAATTGGAGTATTGAAGATTGGGCAAAAGTTATGTTCTCCGACGAATCAAAATTTATGCTCTACAAGCACGATGGAAGACACAGTGTATCGAAGACCAGGGGAAAGATTCAAGCAAGCATGCATCGAAGAAAAAGTAGCCTACGGTGGTGGGTCTGTACTTGTGTGGGCCGGAATTTCTTCTGAAAGTCGCACAGAGCTGGTGATCATAGAAAACGGCTCTTTAACTAGCGTAAGATATGTGGAAGAAATCCTCAATGATCACGTTGGTCCATTTATGGTCAATTTAGGTGAGGATGCTATATTTATGCATGACAATGCCCGACCTCATACAGGTAGGATTGTGAATGACTACCTTCAAGAGATGAACATTACTCGTATGGAGTGGCCAGCGCGCAGCCCGGATATCAACCCGATCGAGCATGCTTGGGACGAGCTAGGCAGATGCGTAAAACAACGAAACCCTCCCCCAATCACGCTTCGTGAGCTCAAAATTGCTCTCACAGAGGAATGGGAGAATATTCCCCAAAATCGTATAAGGAACTTGGTGTACAGCATGCCAAACCGCGTAAACGCAGTAATGGAAGCACGAGGAGGCAATACGAAGTATTAAAATTCAAGAAAATCGTAATAAAGTTCAAAAATTTCATGTTTCCTATTTTTGTTTTAAGGAGAGATCAGCAGTTTTTTTCTTTATGTAATTTTGTGTTAATAAAATGTATGGTGACTCATATTTTTTTTACTTTCATTTAAGGAGTATTACATAGTCTATTAAATACAATTTATTGCATTAACCTATCATTTTTAGTTTCCGAGATTTTTAACATTCTTTAAGTGACCCTTATTCATTGCTCTCGAGTGTATATTAAACACAGGGAAATACAGGGAGATTTTTTTAGGCTTTTATCCCGTAGGTTGTGTCTGATAAATTAAAAGGGTTGCTTATGTTAATGACATTGTCATTTAGCACTTCAGACAGCTTTATCATTTTTGCTGAGCGATGCGGTGGTTTACCATTATAAGCTGGTGGGGAACTTGATTGGCTACCTGGCCCTGGTTTGCAGATGGTGGAGAGCGTTTTTGGTTCTTGTGGGTCATATTCTATTTCTGTGACTAGTGACATTCATTTATTTCTGTGGCCATCGCTTACTGCACGCATACTCGTAAGTTGTTCACCGAGTTCTAGTGTTTCTTCAGAATACTGCTCTGTATTGAATGACTTTTCATAATCTGTATGCAAATACTTACTAGTAATCAACGAAACATCTAACGAAATCACTATTGGCGCCAACTTACTCGCTGTTCTTGGAATCGGTACGGACTTTATGTATTTTGCAAAAAAAATTGTTCTATGTTGAGTTCTGAAAGGACATCTTGCATTAACTCCTGAAACAATAAAACTAATAAGTTCATATAAAACATAATACCTACGACATCCTGGGAGATTCTTTTTCTCATAGAAGACGATGAAGAGTAGAGTATATGACTCGAGAGCAAAATAAATGTTTCCTTCAGGCGATGTACTTTAGATCTCTTTCTTTTTTTCGGATGGAAAATCATCATACGACTACACTACCCTGCACGTGGTTGCGACAGTTGCTCTCTCCATGTCGCTTTTGAATCCCCTACGCTCAAGATTCAGATAGTGCCCTCGCCTTTGCTCCCTTGTCATTCAATCTATTATTTTTGTACTGCTAAATAATCAGTATTTATTTGATCATTACAGCAGCAGCAAGCGCAGGCCGCAGCACAGGCGCAGGCTGCACAAGCACAAGCTGCAGCTGCCCAACTGATGGAGACTGAGGGTCACAGCGCGGCGTCACTCAGCAACCTGCTGCTGGGCGGCGCCGAGCACTCGCTGCTGCTGAACTCCTCCGAACTGTCCGGGCTCTCCGCGCTGCTGGGCGACCGACCCGAGCCGCAGACCCTGGACTACTGAACCATACCACCACATACCCACATACTCACCTGTGAGGACCGGAGCATTCGCCTAAAATCTAATAATCCAACATTCGATTTTGTACAAAAACGAGACGCCGTCATCCGCCCAGCTTTTCCAAACTATGGAGTCGGATTCCAGTCTAACCGGATGCTGAATACCAGTATTTTACATGGAGGGACACAACCCTGCTCTGTTCTCCTCACTCATTGATGTACTGCTCGGTACTGAACTGTTGCATTACAGACGAATGATCCCGGTGATGACTTGAGACCCCTGTCGACTTCCGGCGAGTGACAGGAAGTCAGTAAGTGTAGTGCGGGCGGTGACCGGACAATACTTTTGTGTGTGTGTACCGCGCAGGAGACGCCTACACCTACGTCTGTCGCTCACAACAGTCTTGTTCTCCGATGTCCCTAAGCCAGGCTCGGTACTCTTATATAAGTTTAGAATAATAACTAGTTCTTGCTATGAAAATGTTTGACATAACATGCTTTTGTTAAAGGAGATTAATTTAATGTTAAAAATAAGTTTCCTGGGACTGCTACAGTGGCGCACTCTATGTTTAACTTACGAATTTAATTCACAGACTTAAAAGTTACGGATAATAAGTGAAAGAATCCCGTTATCGATAAGCGGGATTGCTTTGTGTGTAATCTATGACTTTTTGTGTAGGTGTTAGTTACGTTAAATAGTTATATATTTACCGATCTGGGATTTTATGATAAGTAATTCACAAACGAGTGCTAAAATTGAAGCAGCTTCATCAGAATTTGTAATGTTTCAGTAGTATAATGATATTTTAGATTTCATTGCTGACAGTAACTGTTAAAACCATTTTTGATATGATTATTTATATTAACTGGCATCGCACATTTTTTTTTTTTTGTAAGTTTTTTCTTATCACATAAGTAAGTAAACGGAACAGAGGATAAGCTTCTTAACAACGTGCAAAATTGTTACCTATTTTGGTAGGGTTGTCACAATATGTGAAGACAAATTAATCAAATATTTACTTACCTGTTGTACTCCTTGGGATAGTTAAAGTATGTTTTTTTTTCTAGTACTATTCATACACACGGTACAATAAACAACCATTATTAATAAATACCAAGTTTTTACATTATAATATTCTAACTTGTCACAAAACAAACAGCGTGTGTTACAGTTGCCCTGACAACCCTGAGATTGTCAACTGGCTCTGACAGCGTAAACCGGTTTTGTCCACTGTCGCCACGTTTGCGACAAGCGGCCAGTGGACACGCACGTGGTGCAACTGATTCGCGCGGTTGTATGAAGCTTATACTCTGTCCGCTTAATTACTTATGTCGTTCATATCTTGAATGCTTATAAATAAATACATGCACGAAACTAATAGTACTAACACTCATGTCTTCCAGATCCCTAAATATTGTTGTTTATTTTTATATACGGTTGATCTCCAAAAGGTTTACTTTGCATTTTATTACTTGGTGCTTTACTAACTACTTTTCTCCCAATTATGTTTTTTTTTACAATATTTCAACCTCAAAACGGTCTTTATTCCACCAGAAAATAATCGAAAAGAAATAAAAATAATCTACATATATTATAATTCTAATTTATTAAACATCAAATTGTAATTAATTTAATTAGAATTTAATGTAAATATCAGATTACTTTAAATTGCATCTACATTATTTTCTGCGTTAAATATTATAAAATACGAACAATTCAGAGATTATGTACTTTGATATTAATGTCGAGTTTTTACCCAATACCGTTTCTACTAGATAGAAATGACTATCTGGGAAACAGATTGTTAGAAATTCTTAGAGCATGTGAATTAGAAACAACTAAAACTGAAATAAAAGTGCGCTGTTGTATTATCAGCTTTCTGTGCTGAGCCGAAAACTGAAAACCAGACGGCACGCTTTTAATAAGGTATTAATTTGAGTATCGCGTAGTTGGTGGAAACGGACACATGCTATACTTGCTGATACCCATATTTCCTGGCAAAGAATGCTCCAAGTTTTCAGTAAATCTATTCAAATGATGAGGGGAATCCATTATTGCTCGATAAAGCAAAATGTTATTGCACGTGATAAATGTCTGCAAAACATTAGAGATTGAAAATTGCATGAAATGGTTGTATTATGAGGGAAAATGTTCTTGAAAAAATTTGTCTAGAATATTATTTTGGTCTTGAAATGATTTATGTATCTTCCATTACTTTTTTCTAGCCACTGAAAAGCGCGGGATAATTATGTCGAAAACAAATTAATTATATTTTCCCTTTACGTTATAATGAGATTTTATAAATCTTGATTTTAATAAAAAATAGTTTTATTTAAAGATTTCTTCTCATTTAAGATTTAGTTTTTATGATTAAATTCTTATTTTGGTTATGATTTGTTACCAAATAGTTTGTAAATATTTTCTAAAAGAGAAAAAAAAACAATAATTTTGTCTGTAGTATTTCGGAATCAATTAAAGTTACTGGCAACTCGCTTCAACCCATTCTGGGCTCAAAAAATATAAATTTTCATTCTATTTGAAATTGTTGTTAATACACAATCCACGGTAAAAGTACATATAAATGTTGTTAAAGTGTTAATTAATGGATAAAAACATACGCACAACAATTATTATCAAGCTATGTGTTTTCAGTGTAAGCTAACTTGTCATAGGAAGTCATACATGCGGTGGGCAGAAAGTTCCCTTCCAATGTTTCAACTATTCGTTATTATTGCATACATGACTTTTCTGGCCGACTTAGGGACTACTCGTACTTACACTTGTTCAGCTCTATTCAGCTTATGCCCATACAAAACAACGATTTGTATGAGACGCGTACGTATCTGTTCAGCTGAATGCGCGCGTACCCGTATCATACAAAATCGTTGTTTTCTATGGGCATAAGCTGAATGGAGCTTAATAGGTGTGAGTAGACCCTTAAGGAATCTGCCCACTACACCGTACCATATAGCCACGTATGATGACAGTACTAAACACGTTGCAAACGGGTTTTAGACGCTAATAATACAGTCTAGTGCGTGTCATATTGCTTTCCGTGCGTGATGCGTTCCTACTACGGTCGGTAAAGAAAGTGGGCCTACCGATTCCGCGTCGAAAAGTGCGCCTGCTCCCTAAACTGGAAATGTGTAGTTTGATATTAAATTGTGTACTGTAAGGATCACAGAACAGATAAAAGAGGTTACAACGGCCTTGTGGGCGGGGCAGGCGCGCCGCTCATAAGTGAACGCATATTTATGTCAATCGACCAACAGTCGCGCTCTTATTGTGACAACTTACGAAGCGTGTGTGAGTACACGTCAAGCACAAGTCAATCTATTTCCTTTCTAACCTCTATATATCTGTTCTGTGGAAATCATCGTGAGAGAGACACACAAAATGTTTCAAGCTAATGTTAGAACGTAGTATATAATAATCATTACGACCTCCTCGTTTTAGGTATTCTAGTGTAAGACCAGACATCACAAGGTTATACAGTTATGATCGAATGTGCAATGATATGAACGCATTGAAAATGCCAGTTTTGTTATATTTTTGAGAAAAAAAAATACAATAAAAGTATATTATTTGATATTTGTAGTTTTTATTTTTTTACTTGATGAAATAAGTGACCCTATATTATTAGGCTTATGTGGTGTTCACTAATAACACTAGTTAGGGTTTAGAATAAAACCACCAAATTATCAGTAAGTAGATGAACTACTTTAGGGGTATGTGTGCTCGCTGCCCGAGATAAGTGGGGACTAGTCGACACACGGAACCACAAAATTAGTTTTGCTGTTAAGTGTAAATTAACCTATTCAACAACCATCCATACATCCATGTTGCATATATAACAGATTCTTTTACACCCTGTTTACATTTCTTAGCTTGCGATTGTAGGTAGATAGTTATTGAATGAGGCTTTCATGTCTTTCAGTTTTCCTGTTCCAAAAAACAGCAACATACAAGTAATTGCAAATTTCAATCACAATATGTTCAGTTCTTATCGACATGTTAGGTTCACAAGTTCAATCAAAAGATTTAAGGTTAGCAAGGTCAGTTTTTAAGTGTTTAAATGAAAACAATAACATGTTTTTGTTAATATCAAAAATGACGACGAAAAAGGTACCTAACCATTTTAATAAAAACACTTATACTTTTATGGAATGTCCCTTTAAATAAAATGCTTCCGGGATCGAAAAATATCCAATGACTGAAATATGTCAAGGTCTATCTATCCTTAATTACTTATTACAGACATAACAATGCATTCAACTTTCTCACCGTGAGAGCGTGACAAACAAAGTTACTTTCATATTTTAGGATATGTACGATGCAGCGTAGCGCGTAGCAGTTACGAACTTCGTAGCACTGACTTCAGTTTGCCTTTCGTAACCGTCGTAGCTCGTAGGCAGTGCGCAATAGATGCGTGTAACTGCAATTTTACATCACGCTGGTTTTCTAAAACATAATTACAGTAGTAAAGGCTATGGACAGGGTGGAAGCCTGCTCTGCGTGGCTGGAGCACCGCCGTGTCCTCGTAGCGGCGACCTCTCGCGTCCGGCCCTGGTTCAATCCATGGTCCGGAGCGAGACGAAATGAAAAGCCGTCAACTCCGCGCTGCGAAGCAGTCATGCTAGCAAAGGAGGTGGCGGAACGAGACAGGGAGAGAGCCTCTCTTCCCGGCCGCCGCGGGAGACGCACCGGGCGTCGGGGGAGACGCACCGGGCGTCGGGGGCCACGTGGTGGCTTCCGACCACCGTAGATGCGGGCCTGTGGACGGTTCGCTATGGGCTAGCTAGCCGTCCGTCCGTCTAACGACGACGACAGGCCGTGTCGACGGCGCGGTAGTGTTCCACGCGCGCCTCAAGGAGATGTCAGCATAAGGGGAGGGGCCCGCAAGGGCCGAAGCCTGCCGGGGTTGCGGGCCTGTTCGAAAGAGATACCGCGGCCCCGGAACATAAAGGGCGTGGAAGGAACATGCATGGGTTTTAGTCAGTAAGAGTCTGACACTCCCTCCCGCTCCGCCCAGAGTGGGAGAAGTCATTTGATGATTTCCCATCTCAAAAAAAAAAATATATAAAAAGGGCTATAGAGAGGGCTATGCTCAGAGTTTCCTTGCGTGATCGGATCAGAAATGAAGACATCCGCAAGAGAACCAAGGTCACCGACGTAGCCCGAAGAATTTCTAAACTTAAGTGGCAATGGGCAGGTCACATTGCTCGCAGAACGGATGGCCGATGGGGCCGAAAAGTTCTGGAGTGGCGACCGCGAACCGGAAGACGATGCATTGGAAGACCTCCCACTTGGTGGACCGATGACCTGGTGAAGGTTGCGGGAATCCGGTGGATGCGAGTCGCAAGGGACCGTTCAATGTGGCGACACTTGGGGGAGGCCTATGTCCAGCAGTGACGAAATGATGGTGATGATGACGACAGTAGTAATTAAAACCTTATCACAAAATCAAATGCATAGATTTATACCATACAGTAGAATGACACAGTCCACTTGCAATACAAGTTTTTGTTTATTATTGGCCGTAAACTACCTCTTATAATACATATACCCCAGCTTTAGAGGTAGAGTATCATTCTTGGACAGAATTTGCAACTTAAACAATACAATGTTTTTGTAAACCAAATATTAACTGTATTTCAAACTCTGTATGTTTTTCGGATAAATATTATTATTATTATAGAGTAACGATACTTAAACACGTGATTGTACGCAAGATGACAAACAATTTTTAATATGGGACCAAACTTGAAATCGCGAAAAAAAATCTGCTCAGTAAGTATATTTTGAACAGTCAGGCAAACATGCATACATGTACAACGGCCCCATACAAAATTCCAATACTTAGGTGCATGTTCACCAAAAAGATGACAGTCTGATTTCCTAAAACTGCTGTTTAAAACGCATTTTTGTATGGGCACATGTCACATTGACAGCTGTTTTTAGATAAGCAGAGATCTTTTCGGTGAACATGGACCTTACTCGACCAAATGTATGAGAGAGACAGCTAATTATCTTTTCGCGATTACAATGGAGAAGGTAGTTCAGTTTGATGGTCGCACACCCTTTCTTATGACTATACCCTTTCTGTTACACGATGTATACTAAGCTGCACAGAACTGGACTCACGCAGTGGATTACAGCCCAAACCCAGAGAGAGGAAGTTAGTTTCCCAGCAGTGGAAACATTATAGGGTAATATATTATGCTATGGCGTCATAATTATGCTCATCCCATATTCCATGGGACATAAACATGATTGAAGAAGAGACTTGGGCGTTTGTACGGTCGACCAAGCTATTTGGTTTACATTTAACAATGTAATTTGCAATGTAAAATGAAAATCATATAGCTTTGTCGATCGTACACATATGGTTCACCTCAGCCTAACCTTTCAGATAGCCAAACGTTATGTTCAGCCTGACCATAAACAAAGAATCGCCAGAACACTCTTATCGCAAAAATAAAATTAAACTTTAAAACTCTCGCACCGAGGGTTCAGTCAGTTCCGTTCCGCACATTTATATTTGGAATGTAAAAGATAATCTGGACTAAATAATTACGTACTACCTATACATATACTTACATTACAGGACTAAATTGAGGTCAAGAGCAGGCCCATTTCAAATATGAATGTAGGTCACAGTATATAAAAAGGCTATCTTCGTTTTTCCTTTGTATTTGTAAACTGAAGTTGTTCCAAATAAACTTTTTATTTATTTATTTAAATTCTCCAACTGCAAAGGTTTTTTTTACTACCCAAGCAATCTATATGTTATGGACCAGATGATTAATGCGGGCATTATATATAATGTACGAGCATTATGAATAATGTCCAGCCCTATCGGGCTAAGTGATTAAAACTATCTTAACCACATTATTTATCACATTGCACGGTCATTATTATATTGCTACATGATAATTGGACAATTTGATAATAAAGCTAAATTTGACGCGGTGTGAGGGCGGGAGGGAGGCACTCATGGCGTGGCACGCTTTGACCAATGAGAGACCGCCATTCAGCGTGCGACTCGTGCGGCGGACTTCAAGCGCTATTGTTTTTATTTAGTTTTGCATTGTAAGCGATTACGGACGGACGCAGGTAGGTTTTACATTCGTAACTCAGTGTTAACGCAAAAACTAGAAGATTCTTAATGTAGAAAACCTTGATAATTAATCCAAATAATGAGCCCTATTATTTAAATGGTTTAATATTTAGTTTTTTTTAAGTTAAATGACATTACCAATAAAAAAATTGTAATTAAATATGTTTGTATTACTCTGCCCAAAAGGTGATGGAGAATATGTATAATGCCCGATCAATTTGATTATTTGAATAATTCTTATCAAATTGCACTCTCATATTGGGTATTTTTCATAATGACCGGGCATTGTGTATAGTGCCCAATTTATCACTTGGTCCATAACATATATACTATATAATATTATAAAGCAGAAGAGTTTGTTTGTTTTTTTGGTTGAACGCGCTAATATTGGGAACTACCGGCTCGAATTGAAAAATTCGTGCCGGTAGTTTTTGTGTTGGATAGTCCATTTATCGAGGAAGGCTTTAAGCTACATAACATCACGCTACGATTATAAGGAGCGGAGCAGGAATGAAAAATGTTGCTAAAACGGGGTTTTTTTTTTCTCTTTCGTTTTCTCTCTTATGTGACGCAGACGAAGTTGCGTGGGTCAGCTAGTAAATAATAACAGCCGCTCGGGTCCACATTAAGGTTAAGCCGTGCTTGCCTAGGTTGGTCTGCGGATGGCTCACTGACCACCTTTACATACCAAGTTTACACCGCCGCGTGCCTCGGAAAACACGTTAAGCTGTTTGTCACGGCTGTCATTTGTAGATCTTTGACAGTTACAGGTAGTCAGTTGCCCAAAAAGTCTGACAACCAGTCTTACCAAGGGGTATCGTATTACCCAGTACTAACTGGGTTGTGGAGGTCAGATAGGCAGTCGCTTCATGTAAAATACAGTTGCATCCGGTTAGACAGGAAGCCGACCCCAACATGATTGGGCAAAGGCTAGGCAGATGATGATGCTAATAATTAAACAGGTATTTACGAATGAAGTATTAAATCTGAAGAAACGGATTCGGATTCCGTTTTTTCTTTTAAGTTACGGAACCCTAAAAAAAAGTTATATTTATTGGTCTATACGAGGGATTTTTTTATATGTTGTAGCAGAAACTGTGCGCTGAGCTTGATAGCTTGACACAGTACACACACAGTACAGTGCGCACAGTCCTATTGGTCGTACTGGACCTAAACCTATCCACGGGCCGCAGCTACACTGGCAACTGTGTACGGTGCAGTAACAAATTACTGTTCGAATATTTCCATCTCCAGTAATTAACTAAAAAATATTGAGTGTTAGTGTTTGGGACAGAACGTAGCGCGCAGTTGGTACGTACGATATTTGTCTTTTTTTTATTTACCGCTTTAATTTACGAATACTTTAATATCGTCAATTGCATGGATGTCTACTATTTCAGGACAGGGTCAGCGGGTCGTTTCTTTCTATACAGAATATACAGTTAGGCTCGCTCTATAAGCGCCAGAGTAGCCGCTAAATTGAAATTTTCTTTATCATGAAATGTTATTTATTAAATAATGAGAGTTGCATTGATGATTTTAATCTTTATATTTTTGCAACTATATAGTAATACCTAGGTGTTACGTATTACTTGCGCGATTCATATTTTCATCAAAATACAACCTTACCTGAAAATTTAAATTTTCTTACGTAGGTACTGTGCAATACCTTGAACTAAATAGGCAACAGCAAAATACGTAAGAAAATTTAAATTTAGCGGGCTACTCTGGCACTTATAGAGCGAGCCTATATTGCCCCTAACCGAACTGTATATTCTTGAAAGAAACGACCCGCTGACCCTGTCCTGAAATAGCAGATATCCAAGCAATTGACGATATTATACCACACACATTTCGACAGTTACATTGTGTAGTATATAAGTCTATATAAGTATACACCGCTGCTCAACCCTGCAGGAACTAGGTACAGGCGTTATGTTATGATTATGCCAGACTTTTAAAACCACTGAATCATCTTTTTAAAGTACCTACCTAGATATTCTGATTGACGTCATTTTTATCGTTCGTTTTTATGTGGGTCTGTTGTAGATAAGTACTGATTATTTTAAATGATTAGTATTTAATTGTCTGCCCACGCCTAATTTATGTATTTTTATCTGAAACATTGAATTGCTGCTTTTTGACATATTCTTTTGATGATATAATATTACACAAATGATCATGACGACGATAGGTAACTTTAGGATTTTGTAATTTCTGACTTTTTAAAATTCGATCCGTTAGACTCGTTTTTTGGTCCGATTCAAGTTTTTGATCAAATAAGTACCAACATTATTTTTTGTTTACACTAAACTCGAAAAGGGGTCATTGTACTCATCCTTTTAAACAACTTTTTCTATGGGACGAACCTTGAAATCGCGAAAAAAAAATCAGCTGTTCCCTACATTTTGACGAGTTATGCGAACATAAATGTAGGGAACAGCTGATTTTTTTTTCGCGATTTCAAGGTTCGTCCCATAGAAAAAATTGTTCAAAATGATGAGTACAATGACCCCTTTTCGGGTTTAGTGCAAACAAAAAATAATGTTGTAGAAGACTTAATTTAAATAAAAGCTTTGAATGTGAAAATGTCCAGCATCACACGACTTCAGAACACCTGGCTCCCAGCAGTGAACTACCACTGAAGTTCACTGCTGGGAGCCAGGTGTATTTGGGAAGCTCTGAATCGATTACGTACCCAAGTAGGTCGCTGCAAACATAACCTGGCAAAATGAGGTATTATTGGTTTTTCCAACACCGAGTGCGAGTGCGGCGCTCCGGACCCAAAAATGCCCTACCTGCCGTAGTGTCCCAGGTGTCCTTTTACCTGCACTCTTGACGACTTGTATAGTGTCTCTACTGCTGCAATAAACCTGCGAGGCCCATACTGTGTAATTTGAAGGAGCAGGACAGAAGATGAAGAAGGTGAAATACACAACAAATTCTGATCGCTTGGCGTTTTTTGTCCAAAATCAGAACTTTGATTCCATGTATTGTATATCGTAGCAAAACGTTATTTGGAAAATTTCCGCACTCAACAAATTCTACGGAAATCATAAAATGAAATACAGAATGTAAAAAGAATGAATTCATCATGAAGCCATCAAACAAGATTGATGGCTTCGTGATTAAATTATTCTGTTCATTCTGAATCTGATCAAACTAAGTAATTTTACACAAAAATTATTGCTGGAAAACCATTTATTGGGCTGAAAAATTATGTTTTGTAGTTGAGTAGATTTCAATGTTACGCACTCAAAACATTGTGCTATATAGATAGTTTGATTAGTACGGGGGTCGTGGAGGTGTTTAAAAAGTAAAAAATCTCACAATAAAACCTTGTATTATAAAAAAAACGTGTCAAAAAGTTGTAACTATAGAATATCACAATTGCTCCGTAACTAGAAGGTTCCCAAGCATATCGTAATGTCTGTAGCACATCATAATGTAGAACAAAAAAATTATCGTAATGACGTGACAGGGACAAAAAAATGCTTCAGCTTCGTTATGGGTTTTTTTTACATCCTTAATAAACTTGCTTTCCCAGGAACATGGAACACAGGCCCTGCAGTTACGTAAGTGAGGTAGATGCCCGCGCGGGCGCCGTCGGTACGATTCTGAATCCCAGCACCCAACCTTACCAAGTGATGGTTGGGAAACCTGTTAGCCCCAAAAGGTAAGCAAGGCTGCTGGGGCTTGGGATGGGGCTGAACTGGGGAGGCTGGCCATAGTGGCCTTATATCTTAAAACCAGCTCTAAAAACCTCAAACTGATACAGTCAAGTTACTCTGTACCAATTACTTGCAGAAACTCACGGTTCGACGACAATGCTACCCCAAACTACATTTACCAAGGAAAACTAAAATACAAACTTTTTTTCAGCAATGCACTAGAGGCTTTGAAAAATGGCATCAGCGCAAGAACCAGTTGTGTTTCGTACCAATCTAACATGAACCTTCATCTGAAGACCTCTAAGATACCTGAGAACCGCAGAAGGTACCTATATGTATAGTAAACTAATAATGTAAACGATTCTCGTAAAATACTACTAACACCGGTGGTGGTAGACGGAAAGTATCACGAAGCCGTTGATCCACCTTGGGTGAATCACCTTAAATATGTGATCAAGGGACACGTGGATATACCTGGTGTTGTTCAAGGCTGTGCTACAGATCATCAAAATAAACAACTTTCTCCATGGGACCGCCATCGTAAACGTAAAAAATAATCAGCTGTCTCATACATTGGGTCGAGTAGGTATCAGAGGTAGGAGGAGGTACCGCCCCGTTACTATAATCGGCGACATATCCACATACGCAATCTCAGAGACGGAAATGATACGAGTCGTAGTACTGGGTGGTAGTACCTAATGTATAATGATCATAATATTATTTTTGCCACATTTGCCTCTTATCACTGTCACCGTAAAATTGTCAAATACGGTATATTGTAATATCTCTAGCGATATTGTAAAGTCTCGAATTATTGTCAAATGAACATACTGCTTACAACAAGACGCATTATTGTTCGTGAAATGCATGCGATGGTAGTCAACTTACGCGGTGTGGAGGGAAGGAGGGGTCCCCCTTGCCCAGTGACACAACTCTCATGAAAAGATAATGCACCATTCCTGAGAAATACCGATTAATATAACATAACCTTAAAACACTTTATATTCCCCCTAAAAAGCGTAGTCGACGGAGCCCCGCTACGCGGGGCCCCTATTTCCGAGTGCAGGGTTTAAAGGAACCTAACTAACCTAACGGGGGGGTGCCCCAAGTCCCGATTATGGGGGCAGAGATACTTCCGTATGTTCAGTTGACAATAATTCGAGACATTACAATATCGCGAGAAAAAACACGTTATATTGTAATATAACGTGTTTGACAATTTTACGGTGACATCATTCTGTCATACCGGGTACGGTATACTATCTCAGAGTCCGATGTCCGGTGTCACGAACCGCGGCTGCACTTTGTCCGCACTGGTTTGGGAAGGTCCTGAAGCACAACCTGTGCGGAAAATTAAACAGAATTAATGACTAAACTTTATTTCAGTGATATGGTTACACCGGTCGCTTCGACGAGCAATGGCTGCGCGGGCGCCGGTAGAGCGTTACGAAGCATCAGAGAGCCTTATGTGGAAATCGTTGAACAACCTAAACCGAGCAGGAGGTTAGTGAAACTATATCATACCTCGCCTCCTCTCCGTAGGGTAAGCAGAAAAGAACGCCACCTGCTTCGACCACCATATAATTATTTTGCTTTATCCACGTTCATAGACATCTGGTCACAGACTTTAGACCTTTTTGAAGAAAAGATAAGAATAGGTAAGATCCGAGTGTCCTTCTAGCTAGAGCGTCCCTTTCCGATGTTTTCACTTCAGTTATTCGCTTTAAAATTACTTAAATAAACTTAATTGACTCTCATCACTTTGAAGCTGTTACTTTAGTACGTCTACATGTATTTATTACATCATCTTTCATCATATTGCCACGAAAATCGGGGGAATCCCCCCAATTCCCAATTTCTTATTTTTATAATTATTATTATCTTTTTTCGTCTATTTTCCTTATGTCCAATACGTGTATCTGAATATTCATAAAGAAATCGGAAGCTTACATACTCGAATTAAAAAAATAAACATTAGGTAGTCAGTCTCGTGGTTGACACCCTGACCCCGCGCGCAGCTGCAGTGATACAAGCACATTTTGAGTTCAAAACAATTATAATTAATAACAAACAGCAGTGGCCATTTATAAACTGAAAACAAACGTCACGTGTTCTCACACTCTGTTTGGGCTTTCCTGGAATGAGTAAAATGTCGTAAGGAAAATGTTGAGAATGAATTTGGATGGGTAGGTATATGAGTAGAGGAAAACCAAAGAAACGATGGATGGACTGTGTTAAAAATGATATGGCAGGAAAAGAAGTCAAAAATCAAAGCATTTATTTCAAGTAGACCAATAACAGGCACTTTTGAATTGTCGAAACAAAGATGAAAATTAAATGTAGCTACAGTCTCAGTTACAAGACATAAAAACTGTGAAAGTACTGTAGTTGCCCATTCCCTAACGTAGATCTCTATGGAGAAGAACGGGCAAGAAACTCCATGGACACTCTTTTTAAATCAAATTATTGTTACAAAATCTTGGTTACATCATTCATGTTGAGATGGTAAATTATGTGAGTTCAATGTAGCAAGATGTGCACGTTAAAAGTGGCCATAGTAAAAGAAAATAATTCATTCAAATACGCCATGGCAACTAAGAGATGACCAGTCACAACTGACAGTGCCCGTTCACGAGCATGACGCATGGATCAGCACCATTCAGCTCAACCATTTTGAAGGGAACTAAATGGTCCGACACACGCGCCATCGTCAGCGAGACATTTGAGTGAGCATGAGATACTCTCAACCGCCAGGGCATATTCAAGTGAAAAACTAAAGTAGGTTTCCAGTGAATGATGAGATGACGAAAAATAGAGAAGTGTGGAATAAGAAGACATGCTGGGCATTTAATAAGCATAATCAGCTTATTTCAGGCCTCCCAACCTCTTTAAGAGGGAATAGTCTATAATAATCCACCACGCGGGCCCAGTGCGGATTGATAGATGTCACATGTCATTATAATTAACTTATGTAACCTTAATGAGTATCGTAAAAATTAATTCATGATATCATAATTTCATTCATAATAATTTGGTCTGCAAACACATTTGTAATAAACGTTTCAACAGTTTGCGAATAAGGGTTATCTAGTTTAGATAATTGTAGCAGCTGTTGCCGAGTGCGGTCAAATTCATCATAGTAACAAAATTGTTGATGAATTAATTTAAGGGAAAACATTTTTAGTAACGTTAGTCATGTAGGATTGTACACCAATCCTTGTTATTTAATAATTAAATTAACACTTGTTTCAAGATACATCTCATTTTATTTTTAAAATTTCTTCTGTTCGCAGGGCCGGATTTAGGGGTCCAGAGGCCTCGGGGCAACAAAGGAATGGAGGCCCCCTTGCCCCAAATTATTTTTCAAATAAAATGAACAATTTTTTTCAGTCGAGTTTTTCAATAAATAATTTATTGTGAAACCAAGTAGATTCGTCTTAGTATTTAACGAACACATATAAATATAATCGGAAACAAGAATTATTTGAAATTAAATTTTAGTGTTAACGAACGGAACCTTTCGAGCTTTTTTTGCCGAAAAATCGTTGATGATTTCGCTGAAATCCAGTTCTCGGAGTAAATCGCTTTCAATGCTCAGGAGAGAAAGCTTTGATAGACGGTTTTGTCCCATCGTGGTACGAAGCCTATTTTTTATAATTTTCATTTTTGAAAATGAGCGCTCTCCAGTGCAATTTGATACCATCAAAACCAAATACATTCTCAATGCAATTTCGAGGTTTGGGAATGTAGCTCTGAAATTTTGATCTTCGAGAATTTGGTAGTAAAATAGTTCCGGCGATTGATCTTTTCCATAGTCCTTTTTGTATGAATCAATCAAAGTCACAAATTGAACCAACTCATTACCAAGACTAGGCTCTAAATCATCCGTATACACTTTCACCAATGCCTCTGCTGCAGCGTGCAAATTTTCAGCATCCATCTTCTCGATGTGATTCAGAAATCCAAATCTCGAATTTTTTGCAATTTCTTGCATATGCAGTAAAGTTCGTGAATAATAATTGATGGCATTTAATTGTGTCACAATAATAATTATTTGCCTATCAAACTGCATACCTTGCTGCATAAAAAAATATGAAAAAAAAAATTACCAATTAGTCAATAATAATTGATTTGTTTTCATTTAAGAATTGAAGAACACCAATTGTTCACATACTGCAATTAATTTATATGTATATATATATATATGTATAATTATGTAATTTTTTTTTTCCGAAGTCTCTATTGTGGAGGCCCCCTGCTTGTGGAGGCCCCGGGGCTTTCGCCCCGGTTGCCCCCCCCTAAATCCGGCCCTGTCTGTTCGTTTGTGGAAGCCGATCCCAACATAGCTAGGAAAAGCGTTATAGCGCTACGCTGCATGTTGTTCGTCCGGCAGTGAGTTGGGCAGCTGACATTCCTGCCATTATTGCAGATACTTATCATGGGTGGGTTTAGCACAGGAACGCGATCCTTAGCATAAGCTGAAAGAGTACCTACTACGTTTTTGTCACCAGATTTCGCTACGACACCGAGATCGCTTCAGCCGGGGCGATCCATGGAGTGGAGTGCAAGAACAACAAGTCGTTCCCTAAAATCAAGATAGGGACCTACACAGGACCTGCCAAGATCACTGTGTCTTTAGTCTGTAAAGAAAAACCCTATAGGTAAGAGAAAAATGATATCTAAGTGAACGTTAGCTTGCATGAACTTCCTGTATATATGTCACCGTAAAATTGTCAAATCCGTTATATTGTAATATCTCTAGCGATATTGTAAAGTCTCGAATTATTGTCAAATGAACATACTGCTTACAACAAAACGTATTATTTTTCGTGAAATGCATGCGATGGTAGTCAATATATACGACATCATTATATCTAAGCTTACGTTAGCTTGCACTTGACTTCCTGTATATGTACGTCATCATTATCTTACCTCATACATACATCCCTTTCCTGTATACGTGTTGTCATTTAAATAATATCAAAATGTTCCAACAAACACTGCTTTGACTTCCTGTTAACATTAGCGTTTTAAATATAGGTAAATGATCTGTGATAAATATTGAAGTGCTGATTTCCGGTTCAGAAGCAGACCTTCAGGAGTGCTCTGGTTTAAGTATTCTACTCCTTGGTAGGTACTATCGGCTGGACATTTTGTATTATAATATGGCTGGGCGACTGGCCGCTGCGTTGCGCGTCACGGGTTCGATTCCCGCACGGAACATATATAATTGTATAATGTATATGTATGGCCTACAGGTAGAGTTCCGAGTCTAGCTGTTTGTGTATGTAAGGTTATATGTCTGTGAACATGCCCAAAATAAAAAGAATTTCCTAGTGTTTCTATAAAAATGGTTCAGTACATGTGCAGTCTATGGGTTCGATATACGCAGAGGGCATACAACGCCCCCAGAGTTCAGTATAATATACTTTCAGGATGTTGTTGGGGCTCCCACGTTACTGTAGTGAGTCAGGAATGTTTGCGGAAGCACGTACTGACGGTTTTAGAACCATATTACTTACGTAAGAAGACTGCTTCTATGATGCGCAGTGAGGGGGAGCGGCAATGATATTCTAAAGGTCATTATATCACTAACGCTGCATTGTGCTGCACCATTATGGCGCATTGGGTACCTACGTACATGTACATACACCCGGTGCATCTGGTGAGTGCAGC
This sequence comes from Xestia c-nigrum, assembly GCA_916618015.1. Classification (NCBI taxonomy): domain Eukaryota; kingdom Metazoa; phylum Arthropoda; class Insecta; order Lepidoptera; family Noctuidae; genus Xestia; species Xestia c-nigrum. The sequence continues at coordinate 24,951,329 of OU745252.1, read as the reverse complement.
AGATATATATATGTACAAACAGTACGTGAAAACACCACCAAAGCCACCGAAATTGAAGCTACCAATATTGGAACCAGGCTAAAAAATATCTTAAAAAATTACCTAATATCACTGATTTATGCGTTACCCAAATTGCTACCTACAACGCGGCAACGTGTAGTTTACTATTCAAACACGTTAAAATCAAAAGCAAATCGATCCACCGGTATTTACGTTTTTGGCGGATAATCTCAGCAGTAATCGCACACCTGTTACAATCAAACCCACCCCACCACTGAGAGTTGTGCACACTTACGAAACTTCATGTTATAAGTTGAAAAAGTGCCTCCAAAATTGTGTGTTTCGCTTGGACAATCTTTAATCGAGTGTCCTGTGTTAATAAATATGGTTTATTGTTTTTAGAAAAATTGTCAAACACGTTATATTGTAATCTCTCTAGCGATATTGTAAACTCTCGAATTATTGTCAAATGAACATACTGCTAACAATAAAACGCATTATTTTTCGTGAATTGCATGCGATGGTAGTCTACTCACGCAGTGTGGAGGGAAGCAGGGGTCCCCCTTGCCCAGTGGTACCACTCTCATGAAAAGATACTATACCATTCCTGAGAAATATCGATTAATATAACCTAACCTTAAAACCCTTTATATTCCCCTAAAAGCCTAGTAGACGGAGCCTCGCTTCGCGGGCCCCTATTTCCGAGTGCTGGGTTTATAGGAACCTAACTAACCTAACAGGGGTTGCCCCAAGTCCCGATTATGGAGGCAGAGATCTGATACTTCCGCATGTTCAGTTGACAATAATTCGAGAGTTTACAATATCGCTAGAGAGAAACAATTTTACGGTGACATAATATATACTAAGGAAACTGTTCATTTTTAATAGTGCCTTAAATTGTTAGTTTGGTGAATGGAATAACATGGAACTGGGACAAGCCGCCAAACTTGAACTTTAAAGGCGATTTTTATTTCATAATTAAACAAACACTTACGTAGTTTACAATAAATAAAAACTTTTTTACAAAAAACAAAACCGACTTCAGAGCAAACAAAAAAGTGAAAAATAACTTAAGGAAAAACGCTCCAGAAGTCGTTGACCTTTGTTTGATTGATTTAGTTTTTTTGTCACCGACTTCTGAAGCGTTTTTCCTGAAGTTATTTTTCACTTTTTTGTTTGCTCTGAAGTCGGTTTTGTTTTTTGTAAAAAAGTTTTTATTTTTCACTTTTTAGTAGTTCACATGTGCTTACCCCTTCACAGCGTACCGGCGTGATTTTCTGTTATGAACTGGTATAAGCAATAGACAGATATGAGATTTCAGCAATCCCAGTACATTTGCTATCATTTATTGAGGAGTTCCGATGCATATCTCCGAAGTTCTTCATCAGATCTTCATCAAATTAAAATGGGATCACTTCGAGAAAGTACACTTCCTAAAACTACCCAAATCCCTTCTAGTGTGCCTATAAAATGTGAAGAGTTCTCTCTATTTCTCCAGAATCCCATCATCAGATACTGATTTGATGATTATGAGACCACACAGGAAGCACCAGCTTTCAAATAAAAAAAGAACCATCATGAAAATCGGTCAAAAATTGACTGAGAATACATACAGTCGAACATAGACTTACTTCTGTCGGTTTTATTTTTTGCAAAAAAGTTTTTTTATTTTTCAATTCTTTTTATTAGTTGTAATATCCTATACAAATATTTGCTATGCATTTATTTTACATTGTTATTATTAACAATATTTTTCATGGTAATAGGCTTATCCCCAATATAATGGAACTTAACATACCTAACTGTCGAGATATGGGTATACTGTACACATCTGCGTACCCCCTCAGAGCATACAGGCGTGATGTTATGTTATGATGTTGTGTAAACAATAAACATCCAAGCGATTGCAGCAATCACGACAGATTTGCTGTCTATTATTGAAGAGTTCCGTTCCATATCTCCGAAGTTCGTGATCAGATCATGACAATATTTCTATGGGACCAACTTGGAAGTATACCCTTTCAAACAAAAAAAGAATTTTTAAAATCGGTTCAGGCGTCTTCGAGTAATCGGTGAACATACATAAAAAAAAAATACATATAGTCGAATAGAAAACCTCCTCCTTTTTGGAAGTCGGTTAAAAACAGCTCAGTTGTTGTTTTTAAAATACAACTTGCCGTTTATAAAATTCCAGTATTAATAATAATTTACCACTTAACTAGTTTATATGTCACCGTAAAATTGTCAAACACGTTATATTACAATATAACGTGTTTTTCTCGCGATATTGTAATGTCTCGAATTATTGTCAACTGAACATACGGAAGTATCTCTGCCCCCATAATCGGGACTTGGGGCACCTTCCGTTAGGTTAGTTAGGTTCCTTTAAACCCTGCACTCGGAAATAGGGGCCCCGCGAAGCGGGGCTCCGTCTACTACGCTTTTTAGGGAGAATATAAAGTGTTTTAAGGTTATGTTATATTAATCGGTATTTCTCAGGAATGGTGCATTATCTTTTCATGAGAGTTGTGCCACTGGGCAAGGGGGACCCCTCCTTCCCTCCACACCGCGTAAGTTGACTACCATCCCATGCATTTCACGAAAAATAATGCGTTTTGTTGTAAGCAGTATGTTCATTTGACAATAATTCGAGACTTTACAATATCGCTAGAGATATTACAATATAACGTATTTGACAATTTTACGGTGACATATATATTGATTGATTTTTAATTGATTGGTTTTCTTCATTAAAAAGTTACAGAATTATTAAAATATATCTTTTACTAAAATTTGATCGAAGAAAATATTATATTTACCTTAAAATGTACAAAATTCAGTAGGTACTAAAAAAAAAAACCTAAGATCAGCATCAGCATCAGCATCAGCTGATGTCAATTACAAAAAATCAGCATCAGCATCCGCTGATGTGAAAAAATCCTGCATCAGCAACAACCCTGGTTCCTAGTGGGGTACATCTCCTCATGAATAATAGCCGTTGAACACATCTGCTCATAGTCGGAAGGACTGATTGCTAGAATTAAGATTGAGAAAAAAAACCCTTCCCCTAAAAGACCCTTCTTTTATGTTATGAACTGGTATAAGCAATAGACAGATATGAGATTTCAGCAATCCCAGTACATTTGCTATCATTTATTGAGGAGTTCCGATGCATATCTCCGAAGTTCTTCATCAGATCTTCATCAAATTAAAATGGGATCACTTCGAGAAAGTACACTTCCTAAAACTACCCAAATCACTTCTTGTGTGCCTATAAAATGTGAAGAGTTCTCTCTATTTCTCCAGAATCCCATCATCAGATCCTGATTTGATGATTATGAGACCACACGAGAAGCACCAGCTTTCAAATAAAAAAGAACCATCATAATCGGTTCACCCAGTTGAAAGTTCTGAGGTAACAAACACTTTCGAAATCTGGGTGTATTTTACACATCTGCGTACCCCCTCAGAGCATACAGGCGTGATGTTACGTCATGATATAGTGTAAACAATGAACCTACAAGCGGTAACAGCAATCACTGCAGATTTGCCGTACATTTTTGGAGAGTTCCAGTTTGTATCTCCAAAGATCAGCATCAGATCTTCAGAAAATTAAAATGGGACCACACGGGAAGCACCAGCTTTCAAACAAAAAAAGAATCATCCAAATCGGTTCACCCAGTCGAAAGTTCTGAGGTAACAAACACAAAAAAAAAAACAAAAAAACACAGACGAATTGATAACCTCCTCTTTTTGGAAGTCGGTTGAAAAATAAGAAACATCGTACCATTTTACACCTTAATTCTCAGCGTGGACTCGCAAAATTTGCTGCTTTGATATTCACCCAATTAAATCTTGTTTTTCGTTTGTTACTAACATAGCTTATAAGTACCTATAGTGTATTCACGGAGACGAGTTAGTAGAGCGCTATCTCACTCTCACAATTTTTTAACTGCAATTGGTCAGTGATAAATGCTAAGGCGGTGTACACAGTACGAGTACTTTTTAGTCTACTCATACTTCCCGTATTGTGCAGACGTGCTCTTACTTGTGACTGTGCGCTCAACTTGTGAACCGGCTGGTGTATTGAATTTTATGATTGATTGCTTTGATTGATTTAATGGCGGATATCGAACAACCTGCTGAGAAAAGAAAACGGCGGGCTTTTTTGTCTACCGAGAAGACTATGATTTTAAATATGTACCACGCAATGAGAAATGCAGACTCTTCGGCCTCCAAGGGTGACATTCTGAAAGCTGTTGCATCTTCCTTAGGTGTTCACTGGGCTTCTGTTCATAGAATTGTAAAAGAGAAGAATGATAGTGGTGAGCTAAAATCTCCGAAGAAATTGAAGCAACGTTTGTCAATTGTTGATACGATTGATAACTTTACAAAATGTGCCATCAGAAATATAGTCCACAATTTCTTCGCGCAGAATGAAATACCTACTCTAGATAAGATTTTAAAGAAAATCAGTGATGGCACTTTGGGCATTATAAAGAGAACGACGCTACATAAAATATTGAAAAAAATTGGTTTTAAATTCTGTAAGAGAAGCAGAAATAGCTTATTGCTGGATCGCGATGACATATTTTTTTGGAGAAGAAATTATCTGCGAGCTATCAAAAATGCACGAAATAATCATCAAAAAATCTACTATTTAGATGAAACTTGGGTGAATGAAGGTCACACTACCTCAAAAGCTTGGGTCGATACCACAGTGAAAAGCAGGCGAGACGCTTTTATTAATGGACTAACGACTGGCTTGAAAACACCTTCAGGTGTGTATTTTTATTTATATAATGGTCAATGATAATTTTTAAGCGGCGCAGGTGTGCTAATGACCCGTTTATTGTTCTTTTGTCATAAATGAGCATTATCATAATAAAATACTTTTTCCCAATTTTTGTATAGTAAACTGGCCCAGGTGCGCTACATGCATTGTTATTATTATCATTAAGTTATAGTTATATTCTCATTGTTGAAACACGTGTTTTATTACATGTTTTATATTCTCGTTACAGGAAAAGGCAAAAGACTAATTATTACTCATATCGGGAGTGAGGATGGATTCGTCGAAGGTGGTCTAAATATGTTTGAGTCGAAGAAACAAGGCGATTATCACAAGGAAATGAATGCAGAAGAATTTGAAAATTGGTTTAGAGAAGTTTTAAATAAGCTAGATGATAATTCTGTGATAGTCATGGATAACGCTTCCTATCACTCTAGGAAAATGGAGCGAATCCCAACGGCCCAATCTAAAAAACAGGATATATTTAATTGGTTACGCCAAAAAAATATTAGCTGTAACGCTGAAATGTTGAAACGTGAATTATTAAACATTGTTAAAAACCATAGACAGCGATACGACGCTTGTATTATAGACGAAATGGCAAAATCACAAAAAAAAACTGTACTGAGACTGCCGCCGTATCATTGCGAATTAAATCCAATTGAGCTAGTGTGGGCTCAAGTTAAAGGAAATGTAGCTTCACACATGAAAACACACAAAATGGCAGAATTAAAAATTGTATTGAATGAATCAATTCAAAATATTGACGCAGAGAAATGGAAAAAATGTATAAAGCATGTCATAGAAATTGTTGAGCCCAAAATGGATGCCATGGATAGAAATGTGGAGGCAATGACTGAAAGATTAATAATAAATGTAGGAAACGACAGTAGTGATAGTACGGAGAGTGATGGTGATGATGATATGTTATGAAAATGTTTAGGTAGATATTACAATTTAATAAAGAAAATATAATCATTAACTCTCGATTTTATTTCTTTTGCTTCATATCCATCAGTTAAATAAAAAGTAGGTAACAATAAACAAATTATATCACAATGTCTCTCAATTAATACGACAGACGAAGCCGCAGGAATAAACTAAGCGTACTTTTAAGAAGCGCAGTGTGAACGCACATTTACATTTCTAAGGTATTGTTAACGCCCACTGACCCTAAAAAAGTATTTTTTGTCTTTGTCATTTGTATGATAATGTGCGATAGAGAAGGCGCTATACTAACTCGTCTCCGTGAATACACTATAGTGTGTATTACTAACATCATATGAATCAAGGTCCGAAATAAAGTTTTTTTAATTTTAATAATGTGCTTATGATTTGATTTCGAAGATAACCTGGTGAATAAAGTAAGAAAAGACCGAGGGAATTCACTGTATGCGAAAAACTCAAGACTATTTTGACAGTTAGGGGAGGCCGATGTCCAGTATGGACGTTTTACGGTTGATGAAATAATAAGTTTGAACAATAAACGACTATTTTTCCGTCACAGGGTGCACCCTAATGGCATTGTGGGCAAGAAAAAATTGTTAGATGAAGACTTCACTTACATTTACGTCAAAAGGGTTCTGGTCACAAGGGACAACTGCGTTATTCAGTTCGATGACCTTGGCATTCGGATCGTGAAACCAAATCAGATCAAACAGGCACTCCGGCTTAGACAAGCTCAAGGAATCGATCCGTTTGAACGTGAGTACACTCATCATCATCATTATTTCAACCGAAAGACGTTCACTGCTGGACTCAAGGAGGCCTCCCTCAAATGTCGCCACATTGATTGGTCCCGTGCGACTCGCATCCTGCGGATTTTCTGCAACCTTTCCTAGGTCATTGGTCCATCTAGCTAGTGGAAGGCCTTCCCACGCAATGTTTCCAGCTCGCGGAACTTTTCGGCCCCATCGACCATCGGGGTTCTAAAATGGCCGCTTTAGCAGAATCTTAAATGCATCACGTTTATCAAATTAAATTCTTAAAATCGTCTTTGTAACCATTACCGTAAAGTCCATTAAATTTTGTGTCATTAAAATGAATCACGAAAATAAAAAATTCTTAAAATGAACTTTATGGTCCATTTTTCCATTTTTTGATGGTTACAAAGACCATTTTAAGAATTTTAATTTCACTCTATACCTACTTCGTCTAATAACGGCTTTGTCTAACATGTCTCCGTAGTCACTGTGCGAGCGGTGTTGACGAGGGTCGCGCGAGTAGCTCGGGGCGATTTTAGAGCCAATAAAATGACCACCATTTTAACCATAGTATTATATTTTATCGACATTCAAAAGTGCCGTAGGTAATGGCCTAGTTGAAATAAATGATTTGAGTTTGAGTTTGTGTTTGAGTTTGAGTACTGGTGCCTGTCTCAGTCTTTCGGGGATTATCGATTATGCTATCCAGTTCTGGTCCAAATGTTAGAATTATATTGAAACGACAGCAGGAATTCTATCAAACTGATTTTCTATTTGACGTTCTCAGAGGGCTACCAGTTTTCGCCGGAAAGCGACGACCTGCAAGCTGTACGTCTTTGTTTCCATGTGTCGTTGGTGACGCACCAGCTGGCCCCCGTGGTGTCTGCTGTCATCTACCACTCGAAGAAGTTAGGCTGCTTGAACATAAGAAGGATGTCTGGGTGCCGTGGATACAAGAGCGGTGGACCAGATATTATTTTCTTGAGTAAGGAGGTGAGGTGGTCTATTATTTCTCTAAGTGTTCTTTTGTATATTGTATGAAATTCCTTCCGTACGAATATCTAAGAAATTATTTCAGTAAGCGTGTAAAGATACGCCTTATAGGTACCATTACCTATAAGGCGTATCTTTACACCAGAGATATCCATATATCTCTTGTGATTTGTTTTAAGTCCTGAGAAGTTATATAATATTACTGTAATATTTGATAACTTTTACTATTTTCAGCTGAACCCAAATGATCTAGAAGTTGTTTTCTACGAGGAATTTAACGGATATACCGTGTGGCAGGACTGTGGCAGGATATTTGAAGTCTATGGACGTTCGGCCATCGTGTGCGCAGTCCCTGCCTACACCCGCCCTGGGGTCCCCTGCGATGCAGAAGTTACAGTGAGTCTAACAATTCTATCTTCACCTCACATTTATAGTAACACGAAATCCAAAGACTCAACTCTAAAAATATACATAAGTAAGTATCTTTGGTTATTGACGACAGGATTTATTTTGACATGCATAAAGCTGAACAACCGTCTCTAAATTGGCCAATATATCGTAATGCAAGCGCATCAAGACCAATCCGTAAGTGGTGCAAGATTTCAGTGTTAATCCCTCAAATTATAGAGGTCCCCACTTCCTCCCCCCTGGTAAAGGCCTAAGCTTCAAGCTTTGCACTGCATAGACAGCATGTTGCAGATGTAGTTCAGATTATGGTCACGTCAGGTACAGTTGGTTGCAGGTGAGCGTCGCGCTGAGGAGGCGCTCGGACGGCGAGCGCGGCGACCCCCGCCCCTTCACGTACTCCGCAGACTACGCAGGTATGTCGAGTACTCACCACACATTACACCCACAGCGGGCCGCAGCTAGAGGATCGATGTAGTGATCCCGAATCATAGCCATATCATATACAGTCCCGATTAGTAGGGTTTAAAATGTCAAATAACCGGAGTTTTCCTTCTTGCTTCCTTTTCTGCCGAGAAATCCTCGTATATCTACTTACAGACAGTAGCACCCTATGGTGTTTGTCCAGCAAGAACGTAGACACCATTGATCATCATAACGAAATAGTCAGTCACTACGTTGTGTTGGGTTTATCGTATAAAACTATTTCGAATGTTTCAGAAGTTTTCATGAAGAAAAGGAAGGTGATAAGGGACGTAATTCAGAAAATTCCGGAAAGTGAGTATAATATTTAAGTCACTGTTATTTGGTCGAGGTTCCATGGATCTGAACAAAAGGCTAATATGCTTCCGTGAATTAGTGAATTCCGCAAAATTGTGAAATTTACTGCCGGCTTCTCTGTTTCCCGATCCTATATATTCTGGAGCGCTCCTCTAGGCAAGTGTGCTCTTCACATCATTCAAGCGATTTGTGACTAAAACGTATGACTGTTTATTATGAAAAAAAAACAACGTGTTTGCATCGATCTGTACACCAAGAAGGATCTAGGAAGAGATCAAGAAAGGTTCTGTTTCTCAATGAAAGAGAGGGGGGTGCAAAACCTTGCGTCGATAGGACCCCGTCTACGACCTTACGCGTTGCGTCTTCCGCTGTTGCGACACTTACGCACGCTTGGTATTCCCGTTTCATCGCTAGTTGTGTCGAGGCGATTACCAACCTCTTTACACTTACTCTTCACTAATTCACTCACTTCACTTACTCTTTTCTCTTTTTAGTTCAGTTCAGTTCAATTGCGACTTGCGAGTGAATTGCGTCCATTGTTTGTTACAGATTGGATTCCACCCGATTCACTGCTGCCAGGCAACGGTTCTCAGAATGATCAGGTAAATATACCACAACAAACGTAATCATTTTGCCATTTTTTTGTAGGCTCCCACTTAAATATCTTTCTAAAATGGTATTGTAAAATCAAAATAATTTATATCTGCACCAAGGCAACAATGGAAAATTAAGCATCTAACCATTAACTTTTTCAGGATTGGCAAAACTTGCCACTGCCGTTCGACTTCAACCCGGCCATGCCAGAACCGAGCTATGCCAATCCAGCTATGCCAGAACCGAACTCCGTCAATCCAGGACTGATCGACTCTAACCCAGTCATACCAGGATCGAACTCCACTAATTCAGCAATACTAGAACCGATCTTCGTCACCCCAGCCGTCTCTGGACCAAACCACATCACAGAACCAGCCGAACCAGAGCTGAGCTCCATCAACGCATTTTTGCCAGGACCAAGCCAGTTCCAACCTTTGTCACCGGACATAGATACTATGTCATTTTCCGAAGATGAAGGTGTTCATAATCCGGATTGGTATCTAGACAAAGATGGCGGAATTCCTAGCGTAGACACGGTACTAGCAGACGCATGTGCAAATCTTTTAGATTCTTGAAAATATATTTACCACCGCATCTACAGCATGCTAGCACGGCGTGCTGAGCTGGGGCGGATGCTGAAAACCTCAAATGGTGCATTTAATAGAGACAATAGGTAACCTTAAAGGTAGATAAGTATGTATTTATGCCGTTTGGGGTTGAAACACTAGGGCCATGGGGACCAATAAGTGCCCATCTAGTAGTCCTAGTTCGTGACATTGCCAAGTGATTGGTCGACTAACCTGTTATTTTTTCCAAAGAATCAGCATTTACTAATAACCAACGTGGCAATTTTTTTAACTTTTTGATTTGTTAGCCTTTTTTTGGTTTTTATTTTTTGTATATAATGTGTATAATAACTAGGTAATAGTAAATCGAAACTGTCTGTACATTATAAGATCTCTGTACCCTAGAATTGTTTGTAATAACTAGTAGGTACCTAGGTACTCTAATCAAGCGCGTATCGTATTACCCAGTACTAACTAGTTTACATGGAGCGACTGCCTATCTGACCTCCAGATATTCTCTAGGTATTCAGCTGCATCCAACTAGACTGGAAGCCGACCCCAACATTGTTTGGGAAAAGGCTAGCTATACATATATGAAGACTTAAGTACCTACTACTGAATCTTATTAAGTATCATAAGTAATAAGATTCGAGTCCTTGTCAAGTAGTAGTCATCAGTATCTTAATAATATAAAACTTTTATTGAGTTTTGTGAAAGTAATTGATATGTTTCTAGAAATATTACAACAACTATGTATGTTATGTTTTTTGTTAGGTTTAATTTGTTTCTTTTGAAGATTGTATTGTTTACGTATGTCGTTTTTTATTTTTTTATAATCTACTGCATAATTATTTTTCTTCGCAGCCCACCTGTATCTCGATAGGCATAAGTATAATACACATACGTACCTACTACCTACCTCAATCCTTCATAGGAAATATTATATTTTATAAATGGGTTCAATATTTTATTATGACAAGGGGCTGTTCAACTATGTTTAATTTTAAATAAATGATTACAAAAAATGTAAGTATTTTTTTCTTTGCTTTATTTTATTTACCTACTTATCTACTTAAATAAAATCACGATTTTCTCTTTGTATCTTTTGTGTGCAGAAACTACAGAACGAACGCCACTTTCACGACCCTATATTTTTTGTTCAATGTGGTTGTAGTAATACCTACACGGCACCTGTGCCTAATCCTTCGGGGATTGCAGGCGTGATGTTAGGTTGTTCAGTTATAATTTTAAATGTTTTTTTTTTGTAGTTCATATTTTAATATCAAGAATGAGTAGAAAGGACAAAATAAATAGGAAATTAGTTCAAGTCCAAAACAGCTCTTGAGTAAAATGCTCGTAAAATGAACCAAGAATTTAACGAAGCAAAACCAAAACACCTTTTATTTTGTGACAGTGACACCCACCCACTGACAAATGACAATACTGACATTGACGTATTGAATGTTTGTAAAAAAAGTAAACAAAAATCAATATAACGAAAACACGAAAGACGAAATACCTAAATGGCTTCTCTGTTAGCGTAATTAAATCACATTGTTTTCATAAAACGTTTTTCAGAATGAATGAATTAAATACAAGTGTGCCTGAGCCTAAGAAAGTGGGCGTATGGGCTGAAGGCACTCATATCGAAGCCAAGTAAGTGTTGTTTTTTCTGAATTTACATTTTTGCATGATTTTTGTATGACATCGTTTATCCAACCACTTTTATTGTATTAAGTTATATCTGTCAAATTAAGTGAATTGGTGCATGGTCAAATAAAATGGCGAAGTATATTATTGTACCATGAATTGGGGTATTCAAAAGGATTTGTAGGTAAGTAATTGAAACACAGCTTTAATTTTACAATTGGTATTTTCAGGGAATTCATGATACCCCAGAAGTCACCAGACTCTAGCGATGATATACCAACGATACCAGATCTAGATGACCTACAAGATATATTGGAGAAAGAAATATCAATGCCAGCAGCGTAAGTTAGCATCTATATTTAGAATTTTACTGTCAATTGTTGACAAATGACAATAATTCAGTCTTCAGTAAACTTCGTTCTGGGGACAGCAACTATTTCTCCCTCACATCTCCAGCAATCATCTTTTAACATGGTGCTTCTTTTCTAAACATTTATGTAAAATCTTCATTTCTGTTGATACTCAAATTCCCATATTTGTTTTACAGATCTGATCACAAGGACACAGAAACAGTGAATGCCCTCTCTGAAGTAGGTGGAGGTATATCTGGTACAGCGGACAGCATCGAGGCAGTGCTAGAAGTACTGAACTCCTACATACCCCAAGAGGAACAGGATTCAGCTGACACCGTGTGGACTGTGGACTCCTTGTTGCAGGAGCTGGCTGAAGGGAGCCAGGAATAGGATTTGAAGGATGTCTTTTTATAATGTGATCAGATTTCATACTGGTTGGTTGTAAAGAAGATCATCAACATCTGCCTAGCATTTTCCAAATTGGGGTGGGATTCCAATACTGGATGCAGTTTTACATGAAGCTACTGCCTATCTGACCGATAATCCTTGCCAGTTGATACACTAAGAAGTAGCAGATGGTGGGCACTCTTGACATTCAAAAAGTGCTGATTGTTAGGCTCAACACACACCGAAAGAGTGGCGAAGGGCAACGAAACATCGCAGTTTCAGTGTCATATGATTTTTAACTTTATTTCCATTACCATAATACTTATTATCGCATGAGAAACTCGACGAGTCGTGCGGATGCCCGCGGCGCCGCAGGAATTCCGGGGAATTCCATAAACGAAGCCATGCGACTGCGTGGGAAGTCGCGGGAATTCCCGAGAAAGTTCGAGCATTCGCGAGCGGCCGCTGACAATACAATTAAACCATAGATTTTTTATTTATTTACTCACCTGAGGCAGACTGATAGTCTTTCTTCAGCAGAAATAGCCAATCTATAATTGGTATTTTGTTTTTGAATATGTGGCCTGAGAATTTCCAACAAACTTTCAAATTTGTCATAGTTCATTTTATAATAGTCATAATTAATGCTAGGATACAGATGTAAATTTGTGCAAAATGTTTGAAATTGGCCAAACAAACGTCTTTTCTTCCACAGGTCGTATACCCAAAAGTTTTTTTTTCTTTTAAATCTTTCACTCCTTTTCTCTTCAGCCTCTTCCTCTTCTTCTTCAATTATATGTGCAATAATAATTAAATCCAAAATACCCATGATATTCACTGCTTAAACACAAGCTTCCTCAAGTTTTGTTGAAACTGAACTGCGCATAGGAGAGCGACCCATGAATTCGCGGGTGGGCTCAGGAAGGCGCGCGCATTCCTGCGACTGCTCGAGAAGTCGCTGGAATGCTCGAGAAGGCGCGTGACTTCGTGGCTCTGCCCTTCGCCGCTCTTTCGGTGTGTGTTGAGCCTTAGCCTAATATGAATAAATAATTCTTGCTTTTATTTCGACATCCACAAACTAACTTGGTAATTTTATATCCTATAACAAGACTGGGAGTCAACTTAGATTTATCCATGATCGGACCTTCATGCTGCAGCAGGTTCGAGCCAGCCCTTTCATCCAGCTGCTGCCTTGCCGGCAACTGTTGCACAACCACGGTTGTTTGAACCACACCCAGATGAACAGGACATGAGGCAAAATAGTGCTAATTAATTATTCACAAGGTTCCACACTACGACTGAATGACTGGAATCAACAGAGTTGGCGCCGAAACACTGCGTTTCGAAGCGACCCTTCCGTCAAATCAGGGGCTGCCCCTGAAGTGGCCTATGCTTAGTTCTAACTCGTTGATTCAGGATCAGGCCATTCCAGCCTTATAAATAGTACGCCTCCATATGATGCCAACAGGGGCTTACGTTTCAAAAACTGTTGTTTATCTAGTCTAATTGCATTGTAATGAATGTATAGTACAACTAGAAGAATAAAACTATGCTGTCGAAAACCAAGTTTCCTTTTTACTTAAAACCTTCTGTGATAAGTTGATAACTCATCATCATTCTACTGTAATCCATTGCCGGACATAGACCTCTTCAAATGCAGTCGATTGTCATCTCTCGGCCAGTTGCTACCCTGCAGAATCGTCGTTCCAGCTTACGCTTGCCGATTCGTGATCTCCACTCAAAAAAATATCAGTCATTGGTTCTACGGGTAATATGGCCGGCCCTTAGCCACTTCAGCTGTCGCTAACTTTTGTTCTCCTTTGCTGTTTGATAAAATGATCAGAAACGAACCCTCACAGTGACTCCTATCATAACCTGGTTCGTTCCATAGCTCGCTGAGCGTAAGCGACATTGAATTAACAGTCTAGCTGCCGTACTGTATGTACCTTATACCTACCACATACCTGATAAAAACTGAAATCCTTAATAAATACATACCCCATGAGAAAACTAATCAGGCTCACACAATGGCACGTTGTTAACAATTAAATTAATTACAAACTACCTATATTTGCTCATTAATTTAATTGACGACCCGAATGGCGTAGCGGTAATGGGGCTGCCATACGTTGTCAGGGTCCCAGGTTCGAATCCCCGTAAGAGCAAATGTATGATGAGAATAGATATTTGTTTCAGAGTTATAATAGTTTGTATTTACAAATAAAAAAGTATCACAAGCCTCGTTGCTTAGTGTGGTACTAGATGGCACTGTGTGTAATGTCCAGCGATATTTGTTTATTTAATTATATGCGGGTAGTTTTCAATCGATGCCGAAAGCTGTGATTGTAGCCAGTGAAAAGAAAGCTATTACGTGTCTGCTCTGTGGTGACATTGAGTACAGGTAACACTAAGCTCCGAGACTGAGAAAACACCTGCCGAGAGCTATGCGTTTCTTATTATTTATTACAAATATAAGTACATATTAATTGCAATAATATGGCTTATGTACAAAGGCGAGCTTAACCCAGAGTTAGGTTTTCTTACAGCAAACCTAATTTTGAAAGCGAGATTTGCAAAAGAGGATATACTTACTTATGTGCATTTACATTACATCCTAAATTAATTAAACTTATGAACTAAACTACATACATACAATAAAATATATGTAATACATACACCTTAGATAAATACATACCTATAAAATCCTATATACGAGTAATGTATTATGCGTCATCTTACTGCTGGACAAAGGCTCTCCCTATAACTTCCAAGCTAATGTAGATCACTGGTCGTTGGTTTTGTCCAGCTCGTCCCGCCTCCTACGACATCTGCTGATTAAATATGGGATCATAATACTTTTGTATGTGCACAGTAGGTACAAAGTAAAAAACATGAATTCCGTCATAATTTTTATTTGTAGAAAACTTTTTTATTTATATATAAATACTGCATTAGAACAGTTCGTTATTGTAACACATTCTCCATCCAATTATTAATAGACTAAGATAAGGAATGATAGTTCTCACTTATAATAATAAATAATTGTAATTCGATATTATTGTGGTTATTCAGTTTTAATATTTTATGAGTAGGTAGTTTTTAATCTGCAGTTTTAAACTATGTTACATTCACTTTTTCAATACTTATTAGTTAAGGTAGGTTTATTTTGTGAGCTTTATAACAATGATAGTGAAATAACACTATTTTACAATAATCATAGTAAGTATATTGATACGTTTCAATCGATTTAATATTTCATAAGGCATAGTCTACGCTAAAACTTGCATTGCAAACTCGCGGTCGCTCTTTACGGTCAATCCCCACTAAAAGAGCAGCGGCGCGCAGCGGCCGTAAGAGCAAGTGACAGAGCGCGGCTCCGCGCGGGGCAGTGTGGCGCCGCGAGAGGCAGTGCGGCGCCGCGCGGGGCAGTGCGGCGCCGCGAGAGGCAGCGCGGCATCCCGAGGCGCCGCAATGAGCCTCCGCGTGGTAGCTTTGAAAACTAGTGTGCGATCTACTGGTCTAAATCGCGAGTCTGTCAGCTGCACCGCGGTCGGCCGCACGTCAGCTAGCTGCGCCGCGATCAGCCGCGCGGCGCCTCTTTTGACTAGTCGGTAGAAGGCTCGTGCAGCCTCGCGACGCCACGCTACCCCTCCTTTGCCTTCAAATGACTATGAACTTTTTAATCACGTAGATAAGATTCAAAATAGTTTGTAATATTTTGCCTCAAAAAGACGCTGCCGGCCGCTGCTCTTTCAGTGGGAATTGACCCTTACTGCGAGTTTTAGCGTAGTACACCCTTAGAATTAACACAGCTAGTAGATCTCGCCCGATACCGATTAAACTAGGTGTATGTTTCGTGGGGTAACAATACCTAATTGTCTCATCTGTTATCCATCCTTCAAGACAAGCTACAAATCTATGCTGTACAGGACCTACAATATCACAAGCTGGACTTGGGTTTTGAAGCTCACAAGATTCTGCCAATCGGTATAAGTCAGTAGGTATATATTCTTTCATAGATTACAATTATTGTAGTTACTTGGCAATTTCCTTTTAATCATGAACAGAATTCATTTGAGAGAGACAAGTTTATATTTGAACAGCGTGGAAGAACAATTAGCAGCATGTGTGAATTCCACTTGTAAGTCTATGAACAAAATCAAATGTATTGACCATCAAAAACAATGCTAATTTCATGCTAATCATACAATTCAAATTAACATACAAATAATCTGTACACAAGCATTACAAACATTCTGCAATAAACCTCGAAAATCCAAGAATTTCCCATTACACATAACAACAATTGCTCTGCATTACATCTCTACGTCAAAATAATAGAAATGTGACCTATTTATATCTAGTTAGTTGTCTTCACAAACCTCTAGAACATCTCTAATTTGACATTTTTCTAGCTACACTCGTATAACTTGAAATAATTTGACCTAACTAGAAAAGGAATCTGTTATGTATTATTTTATGAAGTTTGAGGAACAACAAGTTGTCCTGGCATCCTAATTAATTTTACGTTCTGGTTGCTGAAGCTGAATAATATTCTAAATGCACCTGTCAAAGAAAACAATCCCTGTATTGCATTGAGAAACGTCAGCACAAAATCTAATAAATTCATTGAGATTTATTCCAAATCAACAATTTAATTCTATGATCTAGAGGAAATACTTTGAATAAAGCTCCTAGTTGAACCACCAGCTGTTCTGAAAGCGATGTAAGCTGTGATACCTAAAACAATATATGACGGCAAGATTGTCGCTGCATACAATTCTTGACTATTTAACAAACTGAGTCCGGAGACAAAGAAATGTGAAATTATGACCCATCCTACTTTGATGTAGTTTTTGTCGTCAAATCCACTGAAGAAGATTACGCTCCAGAATGTGTTGAGTAGTATCATGCAAAGTGTCATCGATGCGCTTGTCACGAAGAAATACTCGGTCCCAGTGTGAAGCCCTAAGGTGCCTGGACCGACCTGTAAAACGAAACAGAGAAAACTATTTAAAAGAAATCATTAAATTACTTTTCTTCCAACTATGCTTTAATTTAATCATAATCACACTAAAAACTCAGTACAAAGCGAGTCTTAAATGCTCTAGAGCAATAAAAATCTATGAAATTACATTAATGCACAGTTTATTTTTTAATCGCACCAAAAGGTGCCAATCTCAATGGATTAGCTCCATTCAGCCAGCGGATATCAATACTTTATTTCTTTACGTACATATTATTCGTTTTTATCCTACTTGTTCCAAATTTAAAAAATGATTGCTGCTAACTCTGATTTAAAAATGAAAGAATTTTAAAAATGTGATTTGGCGGGAACTTTGTTTTTGCTTGAGAATATTTTTAGAAACGATAAAGTGTGATACTATCTGATTTTGAGTGCTTCAGCTTCGAATTAAAATGGAATCATCTAGCGACACATTAACTCTGGAAAACATTCTAAATGAAGCCCACAGTGTTATAGAAACTTCTATTTTTACTGTTTGATATGAGTTTCTTTTATCTACTATTCGTAAAGGTAATAGTTGAAAGAAAAGGAGATTATGCACCTCGCCTTAAGTAATTTATATTGCCCTCGTGCCAGTTAGATTAAATCAGGCACTCGGTGCAATGATAAATTACTTTGTGCTCGATGCAATAATCTACTATTGTTAGGATGATGTTTCTGCTTTTATATTTAGTGTTATTGTTTCTATTTTTTTTTGTACTTTAATGGAGTGGTATTCATTGTTTACATTATTATAGGTATAAATGTTACAGTTTTCCTCGTACACCATTGTTGTTTAAAAAGAATTTGAACTGAAACTAATGATCACATTTTACAATCTATGAATTCCTTAAGCCAGTTCTCTTGTTTATATCTTTTGAAGTAGATTTTGTATGCTATTCTCTTTTAAAAAATTCACATCTTGGTCTACTGCAACCATACATCTACCAATATGAAAGCCAGGTATACTGATAGTTTGTATTTTCCTTTGACCATTCATGAGGACACCCATATTTTGCATGATTCAAGGGCTTATCAATCAGAAACTTTCCTCAAAGCTCCATCACACTACCTATGAATACATACAACTAAATTCGACGACTTACCGAATCAGCCAAGACATTTATTAGGGCAAAGGCTCCGCTCATAGTGCCAAAGCCCAACCCTGACACATAAGCCAGCTCTAGCTTATTGCTGCCTATGGTGTGGTTCTCTGATATCTCTTTCAGTCCTGCCTCTGTCTTCCTTAGTAACAAATACATGCCATACCGGACAATTTCCTGAAATGAAATGAAGTATATTTTTAGGCACATTGTAGTGAACAACTAAAAGTTGTAGAAGAAATATATTGCAAGTACTGTGCACTAATTTTGATAATTACTATCAAGTAGATGAATTTGACACAAGAAAATCAGAAAGGCATTAAGACTCGACAATTCCATATCAGCAGAAAGGTATCCAGAATGAAAGCATTCCAGAAGAAAGATAACTTTAAGTATAAGTACTATATGCTGACATTTCTATGTATGATGCATGCATATATTATTTGAATATATTGCTTATATTCCAGTGACATCATAACATGAGATAACAAAGTAGCTTTTATGAACAATTTACAAAAGTGGTACAACTTAAGTTTTTATTATGCTTGAGGCAGCTGCCGCAAGCTAACAGCTGAATAGGATGATTTATGCATTAGAAAGGAGTTTATATCGGTTACTAACCTGGAATATGATAGCAAAGACCATCCCAAACGCTAAATGGGTTCGTAACGGCACCACTGCAAACCACACAATAGACGACAGTAGAAACGATAATAGCCAAGCAAATGCTGCTGCTATCATGATGATGATGCGCACAGGGTCGTTGGCAACTGTGAAAGCAAACATGACCAACGGAGTACCGAAGGCAAGGAGGGAACAACTGAAGAACTCCGCGAGAGTCATCCTACAAGATTTCTATCAATAAATGGACAGTTTACACCTCTCAGCAGCTGCCTAATGCTGTCAACTCTTTAACTTAAATAAATTAAGAGCATTTGGGGATGAACAAATTAAATGTTTTGGTATAAAAAAGGAAATGAAACATGAATCACACAGTAAAAGCAAACGCAACTTTTCAGTAATGTCATGTCTTGTCACTTCAGTTTGACGTTGGATAAGTCGTTCAAAATCCGACCTCACTGTTACGGCTTACTTTTAAAATACTAGCTTGATGGTACAAATTGTTTCAATAAGATTTTGGTAACTGTTTTGGTACTTTAGTAATGCTTGGTTTGGCTGATATTTAAAGGCCCTGCGGGAGGGTGAACAATTAAAATATCGGCCCTGCAAGCATGCACACTAATATCTAATCTATGCCCTGCGGGAAGGGCCCTTCATGCAGTGCTTTGAGTAGGCCCCTTGAATTGTATAAAATGATTGATAAAGGTCGAGGAACGACTTAGATCGACCTTTCGCGTCTGCCAGATCAATGAAATTCAGGAAACAAAACGTATTTCTGCGTTTCGTTGATCCAACAATGTTCAATGTTGTCATTCAACTGTCACTCTCACTAGATTTAAGATTAGTAACCTCACTTTTGGTCTGGTGTGATCAAAATAAACCTGCCTTATAACAACAAGGCATTATTTTTATCTAGACAAAGGAAAAATGCCACCGAAAGGACCAAAGAAAACATTATGGGTGGACTGCGACCGATGCGGCTGCACTATAACTTCAAACGATAAAAATATTCATGTCGAATTGAGTTGCGGGAAAGATCAGGTGAAATGTCCTTACGTTGAAGATGGGAAGCTGTTTACTTGGCTGCAGAGGGTGGGGGCGGCACCTGAGGGGGTTCCGCGGGACGCTGTGCTCGTGCATCCATCAGCGGGATCGCTTATAGGGGCGGTGATAGGGTGTCCCCTACAGTTGAGTAGAGACGGCGCTCCGATAATGGTGAAGCGATTTTGGCCGTCTAAGGCGTCTGCGCCGGCCGCTGTTATAATACCGGCTGCTGGTAAGTGAAACTGCAGTTACTATTTACAATATTATACAATAATACACATTAAAACCATTTCTACTGAGATTTTTTGGCCATGTAGTCTTCTTCAAAAATTCGTAACTGAAAGATTATTGAATCTTATTTGCGAGCAGTAATTTATTAAAATTTTGACCTACCAACAATCTTACTTTTCTTTCTAGAACTATCCAGAGAGTGGAGTAATGACAACAAAAAGGTGACAGTGTCTGTGATCAAGGAGGAAGTACCCAAGGCATCTCGGCTCACAATCAGGATTAAGAACCATAAAACAAAATCAGACATTTGTGATATCTTACAACACCATTTTTACAACAATTTTATTTGTATTGGTAGCATTCTAGTTTACTATTACTTTGGAAGGAAATTAGAAATTGAGGTACTGGACATAAAATCTGAGAAATTAGATCATACGGGTTGGTATGTTTTAAGTGAACATAGCATTTGGACTATGGAGAAGGAAGCTATTGTAAAAACTAAGAAAAAACCACAGGTCCTTGGTGGTGTTGATGATATTTTAGAAGAAATACAGACATTTATCAAGATATCATTTACCACAGGTGGTCTGACTGCTAACTTTCAACCTACAAGAGGCTTGCTACTTTACGGACACTCAGGAATAGGGAAGACAGCAATTTGCAAATACTTAGTCGAAAATCTCAATTCCTTTCACATAGAAATCAATGGCCCAGCCATTTTTAGCAAATACTTTGGTGAAACTGAAGGTACCATGAGAGGTCTATTTGAAAAAGCTATCCAAAACCAACCAAGCATCATTCTGGTTGATGAAATTGAGACTATATGTCCAAGAAGGTCTTCAAGCAGTACAGAACAAGAAAGAAGAATAACTTCAGCATTTGTGAACATGCTGGACAGTTTACATGCAGAGGAAAGCAGGGTTTTTGTATTAGCAACCACAAGAAAGCCAGAAAACATAGACCCAATGCTAAGACGTTTTGGAAGACTAGATAAGGAAATAGAGATCCCTGTGCCAGATAGAATAAGAAGAAAAGAGATTGTATACAGTTTGCTCAAGAACCTGCCAAATAAAATATCTTCAGAGGACATAGAAAATATCTCAGACTTGGCCCATGGTTACGTTGCCGCAGATTTGGTCAATCTCTGCTCACAGGCTACCATGAAATGTATAAAGCGATCCAGTGACTGTATAGAGCGTGATGATTTGATCGCAGCACTGACGATAGTCAGGCCGAGTGCCATGAGGGAGCTACTGATAGAAATACCCAACGTAAGGTGGACGGATATAGGAGGACAGGATGACTTGAAGATGAAGCTGCGTCAAGCAGTAGAATGGCCTTTGAAACATGCTGAGAGCTTCCGAAGGCTAGGAGTCAGTCCTCCGGGAGGCGTCCTTCTCTACGGACCGCCAGGATGTTCCAAAACCATGATAGCCAAAGCTCTAGCAACCGAAAGTGGTCTCAACTTCCTCTCCATAAAAGGACCGGAGTTATTTTCGAAATGGGTCGGCGAATCTGAGCGAGCTGTTAGGGACTTGTTCACGAAAGCGCGTCAGGTCGCGCCTTCTATTATATTCTTTGATGAAATGGATGCCATCGGCGGGGAGAGGGGGGCGGGAGAGCAAGGGGTCCATGAGAGAGTACTAGCTCAACTTCTGACTGAGCTAGATGGAGTAGTGCCACTAAATTCCGTGACTATTTTGGCGGCAACTAACCGCCCGGACAGGATGGACCGAGCGTTACTAAGGCCGGGTCGGTTAGACCGTCTGATCTATGTCCCACTACCAGATTTCGAGACCAGGTTGCAGATAATAGAGTTGAAACTAAGCAAAATGAGCATATGTGATGATGTGAACTCCCATAACTTGGCAACAAGGACTGAAGGGTTCTCTGGAGCAGAGCTACAGGCTCTTTGCCATGAAGCTGCGTTGAGAGCTTTAGAGAAAGACCTGGACTGCAAAGAAGTAACTATGGAGCATTTTGAACATGTTCTGAAGGATTTTAAGCCTAGAACACCTGAATCCCTGCTGAAGGTCTACCAAGAATTCGCTTTAGGACAAAAGTCGGGATAACGACTGTATAACTACCAAGTCGTAACTGCCAGCTTTTTCCGGTATCGCCGCTTTACGTCATACTGTTTGTAAATCTAATGATTTAAAGCACTAGGATGCGCTCTGTTGAATTCCTAACTCTAGGATGAATGATGAGAGTTGAAAATCTTTGCACCGTAAAGAAACGCTTGTGCAAAGTAAGCTAAAAAATATATTTATAAATAGTAATTTATGACTATGTAATAGTTAAATTGTGTGTGCTTCCAATTCCTCTGACTGCCATTATGACCGGAGGGAGTAACTGCAAGGTGTGGTGTGTGCAATCATATAACATTTGTGTAATAATTATAAGTAAAAGTGCCTTACTTTCTAAATCATTTATTTAATAAGAATCCTTACAGCTATTTGTATATAAATTAATATTAAATCTAGTCCTTATTTTAATCACATCAATTTTAATAATACATGTTTTATCTCAACATTAGACACGAGAACAAAAATTACTAATTTCTGGTGTGAAAACATGGATTTCTTATTAAAAGTTTTGAAACAAAAGTGAGATTATTATTTTGCAATCCATATCGTTTTGTGAACAACTTTGAAATACGTCAAATAATTAAATACTTTGAATGCCGATAATTGCTTGATTTTGTGCAGCAAATTGGGCAAATAGAAGTTTTATTGTCACACTTATACCACAAATAAGTGATGTATTTAATAAAGGAACAATTTCGAAAGCAACTGCAAATCGAAGCGGCAAATACACCCACACGCAACGACAGATCGCAGCAAGGATTATTAGGGATGACAGCATCAAACACTTACAACCAACAACTACTTAGGCAGGGTTCCCACTACGCCGGACCGGCAGATCTGCCGCGCCGGTAAATCTGCCGGAAGGGCTAGTGGCTGTACAATTTGTATGAAGCTATTCACATTATCCCGGGTCCGGCATTTTTGCCGAGCGTTTTGTCACTACGAATTGCCGGTAGAACGACCGGCCCCGGAGTAATGTGAACGAGTTTGTACCGGTATCTGTCCCCCGCTCGCCCCGCTCGTGCTTCCTTCGCCCCGCCCGTGTTCCACTCACGTCATTCGGCTCGCATTTTCTGGTAAAAGTAGACGTTTAGCATGGATATTCAAGCAGAAATTCTTTGATTCGTCTCTTCTAAGTTCACCCATTAATGTTTCAAATGTTCCAAGTGAAAATCTTTCCCTTAAAATAGGGTGTACCCAATGTTTTCTTTTATTTTACCTTCTATTAAGAAACCACTACAACACAACAATTTCGTCGTCCATTGTGCGCGCAGGTCCAAATTCAAGTGCTTGACTGTCTGAATTTCTTCCGGGATCCCATGTAATGTGAACACTCTGTCCGGTATCCGGTTTACGGTAGATCTGCCGGTCCGGCGTAGTGGGAACGCTGCCTTAGTCCGCCAGTTGAGTGTTGGAAAATAATGGACACTTATTTATTTTTGTTTGTGTAAATACATGAATATTGACAAAGATAAAACGCATCAAAACTCGAGAGGGGGCTTATGACATCAGTAAGCTCTACGTAACAGAATAAATATGTAACTGACGGACTAATTCGATGTCGTCTACCCTATTATAAATATAAGGCGCCGCGACAAATACAAGAGGTGGCGGAGGGCGGTGGTGTGGCGCGGCCGCAGCGTGGTCGCGGCGCCACTTTAATATTTTATACAAAATGTATAGAAGATGGCGCCGTATGCACGAAGAGAGAACAACACGGCGTAAATGCGTGACAATATAGACTAGAATGCGCCCGCGCCTCGCCTTTCCGACACCGTTAGCGCGCTTGTTCTGCGCTGCGCCGGCGCCACGCCATCACCTCACCCGCGCCGCGCCTACACCCGATGCCTCTCGAATGTGTCCCGAGCCTGAGTGTCTTCGCCATTGCGGTTTTTACCTTTGAAACTGTACCTTAAACGTTCTTGTTTGAATGTAATGCAACGAATATATAAATACACAAACAGTCCTACACACGGGATTGACAACACAACAGTTTTAGTCAGTTCGCTCACACTGGCGTAACCAAATACCTGAAGGTGTTCTTCCGAAGGAGGCTACCGCAAATCGAAGCAGCAGTACTAATCGCTCTTACAGACCGCAACGACGACACTGGTTTCTATGTGCAGTCGACCAAGCTATTTCGTTTACATTTTACCATGCAAATTACATTGTAAAATGTAAACCAAATAGCTTGGTCAACCGTATATAACATTATGCCTATGTTTCGCCAGTTATGAGATTAGTCTTATGTAATAGAGGGCGTGCCTATTGCCATCAAACCAGGCAAAAATCCAGACACCCGTGCCTGCTACTGAGAAATTCCTGATGGAAAACCCCAATAGCACTATGTCCGACCTGGGAACCGCACATAAGACCTTGTGCTCAGCAATAGAGCTTGAGAACACTGTGGAATTACTTCCATAAATGGGGACGTTGCTGCCTATCCAGTCGTGCCGCTGTTGTCTGTTAATACCACTGTGGTTTGTGGTTGCGGTCAACTGCGGATGAACACCTCAGGTATTTTTCTTTTGTTCGTATCCTTTTAGTTTTATGACGGCTTATAGTCTAAGCTTTTAAACAAATTTAAAAGCGCTCGCTCTCCGTAGCATTCGCCTGTAATGTAACAAATCCAAGCTTCGATGTAGTACAGAAACAAGTGGTTGTTACAAAGTGTGTCGTTACAGGTTGCGTTATACTCGAATCTGAACTGTTAGGGTGGATACTGACCGGCGGGCGTAATGTAACGTGTTACACAGCAAGCGTTCGTGCAGTCAATACATTGCGAGCGCCTTGTTTTCCCGTACTGACTGCACGAACGCTCGCTGTGTAACACGTTACATTACGCCCTGTAACGCCGGTCAGTTCCCACTTTAAAGCCGGGTCCAGACGTGTGTATCGTGTAATGTAAGATTACATTTCACGCTACATTACATTACACGTTACACACGTCTGGACCCAACTTTACACTACAAGCGAATGCTCCCGGGCGAGAGAGCCACAATTTCAATAGTACGCCAATGTTGCTGAAACAATCACAATTTAAATGCAAGTTTACACACTATGGTATGTTACACTATTTAATCTAATCAACGTATTGTCTTTGAGGTGTTAGATGCGTATTTTAACAATACGCCGGATATTCTCTACGGGGAAAACTTAGGAATATTGCAATCGCAACTGATAGATATAGGACTTATTATAACTACTTAGAAAAAGTTATTTTTACATATTGTTTTAAAAGTTTTACTTGCTTACAATATCAAGTAAAAACTTAATAAAAATGAGCGTAGCTAGGAGTTACTTTTTGCAAACCGTAATACAGCAATTCTGACCAGTTGATATACGGTGTGAGAAAGTCTCCACATTTGTCGACACGGCTCGGCTAAAACCTATCAAAAGCTTGAATAAAAGCGAATATTCCGACGCAATGTCAACTTGAGTCGCAACCGAAATTTTAAGCAACTTTCTATTTCGCTATTATCGCAATTTTTTTTCTGAAAAGCTCAAACCGATCAGCGTCGACAAGTGTGGTAACTCCCTTTCCTTTATTTCTAGAAAGAACAATTTGTAGCAAAAAGATCTTTTTATATCGGTATTGCTTCCTAGCTACTACATTCACATGATAGCGTATAAAATCTTATAGCTATAAGTACTTTTTTTTTCTATTTTCTAAGACTGCGTCCTAACCAAAGCGATCTGTCGCGCGAATAGGCGCTTGTCACTTATTTGTTTGTAAAACCGAAAGGCGCCCGATTCGACGAACAATGACCGCTTCGATCGCTTTGCTTAGGACACGGCCTAAGAATCTCAGGAATTTTTTGAAACATCAAAATTTAAAAATGTTAATTTTTCCATCAGTCTTTTGATAAAGAGATATCAGATAACATTCAATTAAGTATACTAATTCACGATCTTTATATTTGACAGTCGTTTTGGCAAACGAGTGTCCTTGTTTCCAATTTAAATGTTAGTAATGCAAGTATTGCACATTTTTTTATAGTTAATCCATAATTTTGAGTACCTTCAAAGGCGGCTCCAAAATGCTCATAATTTAGGTCTATCCACTGAGACCCATGTTCTTGTTAGTTTAAATTCCGAACTCGTAAGGCTATGTTCACATCTACACACGCACTGAACGTGTCCTTACCTCAATATACGATCCTTTCGAGTTCAAAAACTTTCACAACTCATATTCCGCGATATACATATCTTCTAATCACATATAAACCGAAGTAGCATCAACATTATAAGCACTAGTTATAAATTGTATACCGCAACTTGCAACGTGCGCGTTTTTCGTGCGTCTGTAGATGTGTACACACTCTAAGGCTAGTCTTATCCGCACTAACTCGAATTGTCGCGATACAGATTGATATTTATGACGTGGGATCAGCTTGGACCGATCACGCATCGCCACAATATTGTCGCGAGTGACTAGTTCTATATATTTCTTTCTGTAGCTCAGAAACATTCATCACTAGAGTCGAAATGACATGCAGTTTCGTGAAAATGCGAGTACGGGCGGATACGTCTTGCTCAGCGTCTATCGGGATTTTAATTATTTAAGGGTACCTTCTAGGTACTAACTGATGTAACCACTAAGTTAATCAGATCATAATGGTTTCTGGTATAAGGCATACATATAAGGGAATTAACAAGATTCTTGGGTTTTTAGTTCTTATACCTCTAAAGCAGTTTTTAGGTGTTGTAACTGCTCAGTTCAACAGGAATTTATCTTCAAATTGAACAATACTCTGGATATTTTGTATTTTCTCATGGGAACAAGGCATGATATTAAAGTGGAAAAAAGAAGATATTTAAGAAATAGTATTAGCATATCAGATGATAAATACTAATATATTTTTGTCAATTACATTATTTTTATTAATTGCGCAAGAACACCAAAGAAAAATTGATTTGAATAAGAAAAGTTAGTAGAGGACTCCCAGTTTATGATTAATTGTACATAATAGTTCTCTTTTCATTATCAACCTGTCTCATATACATTAGGTAACACTCAAAGCTTAAATAAAAACGTACTGTTGGAGTTTAAACACTTAGTCCTACACAGAAAGTTGAAAATCCGACAGCACGTCTTTCTTAGGCATGCATTTAAATGTCATCTATATGAAAATGGGCATCAATCCGAAAAGTTTGAAGAACAGAACAAAGTACACATACCAACACATCAAGCTATACATTACAAGTATAACATAGCCTCGCGATGTATTAATTTCCCATACAATAAGGGCCTGCGCAGACGACGGACTTATTGTGCGTGACGGACAAAAAGTCTGCGACAAATTTTGCGTGATTAATGTATTTGACTACTTATTTGACCTTTTTTGTCGACTAAAAGGCGATCAGTAGGAGCCTTTTCATCAGTAGATCCTTATAGTGGACAAAACGTAGTGAAACACAATTAAACACGCAAAATTTGTCGCAAACTTTTTGTCAGTCACGCACAATAAGTCCGTCGTCTGCGCAGGCCCTGAGAGATTCGCATAAATTCATTTAGTTTAAACAGTGTTAAAAACTTCTTAACGAACCCGAAAGGCACTTGTTCTCGTCGTCATTGCAATTTTTTCTTTGTTCTACACCATACCTAGGAACCTTCTAGTTACGGAGATAGAAAAGCTTGTCACAAAGTTTCAACTTTTAGACAAGTATTTTTTTTTAATACAAGTTTTTATAGTATGATTTTATTTGAAACACCTCCATGACCCCCATACTATTCAAACCATTCATCAGCACAATGTTTTGAGTGCGTTACATTGAGTTCTACCTCAAAAAATGATTTTTCACCCAAAAAAAAGTAGTTTCCCAGCAATATTTTTTGCGTAAAGTTACTTAGTTTGAAGTACAGAGTGCTTGGTTGACGACTTTGTGATGAGGTTGTTTACACCGTGTAGTTTGATGTGTCGTCATGCATACTATTACCGAAGCAGAAAAAAGGACAAAAAACCCAAAAACCCAGCCCCCTATCCAAGCCTTATCTCCCAGAAACCACTACGCAAACAATTCATTCTTATACGCGCAGTATCTCGGTGTGCCTGTTGTAGCAGATAGCGATCCAGTCAGGCTGCGTGGCGCCCCACTGGATCTGGTTGACCTCGCCCTCGGCCGCGGTGTACGCGAGGATGGGGTCCTCGATGGCGCGCGGCATCTGCTGGATGTCCCAGATCAGGGCCTGGTGGTCGTCGCCCGCGGTGCAGATGTGGCACGAACTGAGGGGGGGGGGAAGATATCATCATCATCTGCCTAGCCTTTTGCTTACAGTCTAACCGGAAGCAGCTGAATACCTGTATTTTACATGGAGCGACTTCCTATCTGACCACCTAGTACTGAGTAATACGATACCCTAAGAGTGGTTGTCACTTTTTGGGCCACTGACTGTAAGGACTGTCAAAGATCTACAAATGACAGCCGGGAACAAACGCACTTTCCGAAGCACGGAGGAAACTCGGTGTATAATGGGTGGTCAGGGTCACCCATCCACAGACCATCCTAAGCAAGCACAGCATAACCTAAAGATCGACCCGAGCGGCTGTTATGGGTGAAAAAAAGATATTTATGTAAAACTGAACTGAACTGAAGGATTAGAACTTCTAGAAAGATGTACTACTAAATAGCCGCCAAGCTTCGCTACAATGACCCAACATTAGTTTTTCGCATTCTTCACCTGGTCATCGGTCTAGTTGTGATCTAACCAGGCTTCACCTTCTGGCATGTGGTTGTACCTGCATTAACAAAGGCATCGCTAGACCTGCCTGTATTTATACTGACACACAATGAAGCTCAACGAACTCAGAGAAAGAATTTAACTGACTTTGATCCCGCAACAAAATTAATCAGAAAGTATAGCGGAGGAGTAGGAAAAACCGTAATTTCCACTTCCCTCCATATTAGCTTGAGACAGAACGAAACAAGGCCAATAGGCACAAAGGGACGTTTACAACTGGGATAGGCCCAGTTGCCTAGCACCACGGGTAAATATTAACATTCATGGGTCCTAAGTTGTGAGCTGATATTATTTGATTCCAATAATAGGTATGGCAAAAACAGTCGAACGCACAGAAATTTGTTCTAGTTTCCAGTCCGTATGGTAAATAACACCGGATGTAACCTGTACACTATCCAACATCCCCATAAAATGTGATGTGCCGATTGTTGATATTGGCAGTGAGTTGTGAGTATGGTATGGTACCTGTGCGGGGCCCAAACGATACCGTTGACGCAGGCGCGGTGGTTGTTGAGCGGGATTGTATATAGTGTGGTACCTGTGCGGGGCCCAGGCGATACCGTTGACGCAGGCGCGATGGTTGTTGAGCGGGATTGTATATAGTGTGGTACCTGTGCGGGGCCCAAACGATACCGTTGACGCAGGCGCGGTGGTTGTTGAGCGGGATTGTATATAGTGTGGTACCTGTGCGGGGCCCAGGCGATACCGTTGACGCAGGCGCGATGGTTGTTGAGCGGGATTGTATATAGTGTGGTACCTGTGCGGGGCCCAAACGATACCGTTGACGCAGGCGCGGTGGTTGTTGAGCGGGATTGTATATAGTGTGGTACCTGTGCGGGGCCCAGGCGATACCGTTGACGCAGGCGCGATGGTTGTTGAGCGGGATTGTATATAGTGTGGTACCTGTGCGGGGCCCAGGCGATACCGTTGACGCAGGCGCGGTGGTTGTTGAGCGGGATTGTATATAGTGTGGTACCTGTGCGGGGCCCAGGCGATACCGTTGACGCAGGCGCGAGGGTTGTTGAGCGGGATTGTATATAGTGTGGTACCTGTGCGGGGCCCAGGCGATACCGTTGACGCAGGCGCGATGGTTGTTGAGCGGGATTGTATATAGTGTGGTACCTGTGCGGGGCCCAGGCGATACCGTTGACGCAGGCGCGATGGTTGTTGAGCGGGATTGTATATAGTGTGGTACCTGTGCGGGGCCCAGGCGATACCGTTGACGCAGGCGCGGTGGTTGTTGAGCGGGATTGTATATAGTGTGGTACCTGTGCGGGGCCCAGGCGATACCGTTGACGCAGGCGCGATGGTTGTTGAGCGGGATTGTATATAGTGTGGTACCTGTGCGGGGCCCAGGCGATACCGTTGACGCAGGCGCGATGGTTGTTGAGCGGGATTGTATATAGTGTGGTACCTGTGCGGGGCCCAGGCGATACCGTTGACGCAGGCGCGATGGTTGTTGAGCGGGATTGTATATAGTGTGGTACCTGTGCGGGGCCCAGGCGATACCGTTGACGCAGGCGCGATGGTTGTTGAGCGGGATTGTATATAGTGTGGTACCTGTGCGGGGCCCAGGCGATACCGTTGACGCAGGCGCGATGGTTGTTGAGCGGGATTGTATATAGTGTGGTACCTGTGCGGGGCCCAGGCGATACCGTTGACGCAGGCGCGATGGTTGTTGAGCGGGATTGTATATAGTGTGGTACCTGTGCGGGGCCCAGGCGATACCGTTGACGCAGGCGCGATGGTTGTTGAGCGGGATTGTATATAGTGTGGTACCTGTGCGGGGCCCAGGCGATACCGTTGACGCAGGCGCGATGGTTGTTGAGCGGGATTGTATATAGTGTGGTACCTGTGCGGGGCCCAGGCGATACCGTTGACGCAGGCGCGATGGTTGTTGAGCGGGATTGTATATAGTGTGGTACCTGTGCGGGGCCCAGGCGATACCGTTGACGCAGGCGCGATGGTTGTTGAGCGGGATTGTATATAGTGTGGTACCTGTGCGGGGCCCAGACGATACCGTTGACGCAGGCGCGATGGTTGTTGAGCGGGATTGTATATAGTGTGGTACCTGTGCGGGGCCCAGGCGATACCGTTGACGCAGGCGCGATGGTTGTTGAGCGGGATTGTATATAGTGTGGTACCTGTGCGGGGCCCAGGCGATACCGTTGACGCAGGCGCGATGGTTGTTGAGCGGGATTGTATATAGTGTGGTACCTGTGCGGGGCCCAGGCGATACCGTTGACGCAGGCGCGATGGTTGTTGAGCGGGATTGTATATAGTGTGGTACCTGTGCGGGGCCCAGGCGATACCGTTGACGCAGGCGCGATGGTTGTTGAGCGGGATTGTATATAGTGTGGTACCTGTGCGGGGCCCAGGCGATACCGTTGACGCAGGCGCGATGGTTGTTGAGCGGGATTGTATATAGTGTGGTACCTGTGCGGGGCCCAGGCGATACCGTTGACGCAGGCGCGATGGTTGTTGAGCGGGATTGTATATAGTGTGGTACCTGTGCGGGGCCCAGGCGATACCGTTGACGCAGGCGCGATGGTTGTTGAGCGGGATTGTATATAGTGTGGTACCTGTGCGGGGCCCAGGCGATACCGTTGACGCAGGCGCGATGGTTGTTGAGCGGGATTGTATATAGTGTGGTACCTGTGCGGGGCCCAGGCGATACCGTTGACGCAGGCGCGATGGTTGTTGAGCGGGATTGTATATAGTGTGGTACCTGTGCGGGGCCCAGGCGATACCGTTGACGCAGGCGCGATGGTTGTTGAGCGGGATTGTATATAGTGTGGTACCTGTGCGGGGCCCAGGCGATACCGTTGACGCAGGCGCGATGGTTGTTGAGCGGGATTGTATATAGTGTGGTACCTGTGCGGGGCCCAGACGATACCGTTGACGCAGGCGCGATGGTTGTTGAGCGGGATTGTATATAGTGTGGTACCTGTGCGGGGCCCAGGCGATACCGTTGACGCAGGCGCGATGGTTGTTGAGCGGGATTGTATATAGTGTGGTACCTGTGCGGGGCCCAGGCGATACCGTTGACGCAGGCGCGATGGTTGTTGAGCGGGATTGTATATAGTGTGGTACCTGTGCGGGGCCCAGGCGATACCGTTGACGCAGGCGCGATGGTTGTTGAGCGGGATTGTATATAGTGTGGTACCTGTGCGGGGCCCAGGCGATACCGTTGACGCAGGCGCGATGGTTGTTGAGCGGGATTGTATATAGTGTGGTACCTGTGCGGGGCCCAGGCGATACCGTTGACGCAGGCGCGATGGTTGTTGAGCGGGATTGTATATAGTGTGGTACCTGTGCGGGGCCCAGGCGATACCGTTGACGCAGGCGCGATGGTTGTTGAGCGGGATTGTATATAGTGTGGTACCTGTGCGGGGCCCAGGCGATACCGTTGACGCAGGCGCGATGGTTGTTGAGCGGGATTGTATATAGTGTGGTACCTGTGCGGGGCCCAGGCGATACCGTTGACGCAGGCGCGATGGTTGTTGAGCGGGATTGTATATAGTGTGGTACCTGTGCGGGGCCCAGGCGATACCGTTGACGCAGGCGCGATGGTTGTTGAGCGGGATTGTATATAGTGTGGTACCTGTGCGGGGCCCAGACGATACCGTTGACGCAGGCGCGATGGTTGTTGAGCGGGATTGTATATAGTGTGGTACCTGTGCGGGGCCCAGGCGATACCGTTGACGCAGGCGCGATGGTTGTTGAGCCTGGCGACGGGAGTGCACGGCACACGCACGTCCAGTATGATCACCTCGCAGGCGTCCATCGCGACGGTCGCGAGGTAGTTCGGGTCCTGCTTGTTCCACGCCAGGCGGAGCAGAGGGGTGTGCTGCGGGTCCTGGGGAGGGAGGAAGGTTGATACGTGACAATTCATATAATTTGAAAGCACGAAAAAAATACGACCTCTTGTAAAGGAATTTCTCTGTAACTGTAAATTTACATTACAACTTGCAAAATGTTGATCAATTTTGGTTTACTATTTTACATTACACCTCTGTCGTTCCTTTCGGAAAATACAGGCGTGAAGTGACAAGAACATTTTGTAAGAAAGAAAAATTATAGAAGGCGCTTAGATGTTTTTTTTTATTTTGATTTTATAAACATCCATGACTCGGAAACAAAATATGTCCATGCTCATCACACGAACATTTGCTCTTACCGGGATTCGAACACGGAACTCTAAGAACGAAAGGCATAAGGTCACTACCGCTTCGCCATTCGGGTTTATTTTATATTATATTTATTTGGTTTCGTCATGTTATGAAGTGAATAATAAAATGTTTATAGTTACAAAATATAAGTGACCTCATAGATGATAGTGGAGTGCTCGAGATGGCGCAGGTCGAACATCCTGACGGAGCCGTCCGCGCCCACCGACGCGAACATGTCGCGTCCGCCGCCCGCGCGACTGAACGCTATGTCGTACACCTCCTGTACACAACATTATCAAACGAACATCAATTATAGTAGGGCCAATGTATTACCTCACATTCATCAAAATACTACAACATAACCTTCTAACGCCTGGCATAAAATATTATTTACTTTTTTGAAGTTGAGAACTGCACAATTGCTTAACTTTTATCATTTACGATTACATAATATTAATTGTTAAAATGGCAATAAAAGGTAACCTTGACGTTGAACTGACAGATATCAAATATGATCAATTAAATGACCTATTTTAGGAAGAAATATAACAGAATAAGGTCCATGTTCACCGTAAAGATAACAGTCTGGTTTTCCAAAAACAGCTGTCACTGTGACATGTTCCCATACAAAAATGTTTCTTAAACAGCTGTTTTTAGATAATTAGAGCGTCATATTTTTGGTGAACATGGACCTAAGTAGAAGAAATATTTAAGTAAGAGACGTAAGAGCATTGGAAATTGGACTTCGGTGATGTGTTAGACTTGAGCTTGTTTTAGACAGCAAATTCCGAAGTGTTGTTTAAGCTGTCAATTCCAGGGTGATAACGGACTCTATTACTAAGACAGCACTGTCCGTCTGTTTGTCTGTCACCCCAGGCTGTATGTCATGATCCGTCATTCAATTCTATTTTTTGTTGATGGCAAGCAAAGCCGATGTCGACTATTCTGCCAATGTCTAAAGTGAATTGGAACGGCACACTTGCCGTTTGTTTGTTATTACATTGGACTTATTGTAGATCTGTGCATGGCTGGACAGTTGAATTCTTATTATTATTTTCAAACACCTCCACGACCCCCATACTGAATCCATCCATCAGCACAATGTTTTGAGTGCGTAACATTGAGTTCTACCACAAAACATGACATTTCATCCCAAAAAAAAATCGTTTCCCAGTAAACTTTTTTGCGCAAAGTTAGTTTGATGTACAAAATGCTTGGTTAACGGTTTCGTGATGAGGTTGTTTACACCCTGTATGATACAGTCCATGTAATATCACATTTACCTTATCATGAGCAATAAGCTGCGTCTTCACATGCCCCGATACTTCATTAACCCTTCCCAAGACCTGGCCGGTCTCCAGCCCCCAGATAGTGCAGGTGGTGTCGATGCTGCTGGTCCCGATGAGGTTGGGATCCACCTCGTTCCAGTCGAAGGATGTCAGCGGGGCGCAGAAGTCCGAGTTCTTGTTGTTGTTGAGAACGCACTCGAAGAGGGTGTAGGGCTCACCGGCGCGCCAGATGCGGAGGTAGTCGCCTGGAGGTAGATAGTGGTTAGAGATATATGAAGGTGATGTTACATGAGGTGTTATTTTATCATCATCAGCCTGTATTGTTCCCACGGCTGGGACACACTGACACACGCCTCCTCTCAATGAGAGGATATGGGCTATAAATCTACCACGCGGGCCTAGTGCGGATTGGTAGATGTCACAATCATGTCTTCGAATTTTTGGTTCTAGGATATGGATATGAGTAGACAGTAAGTCGTGGGTTTGAACCCAGACTGGTCTGGTCAGGGCCGCCACCACTGGGCCACTGCTGCTCTTGGTATTATTTTAGTCCGTGTCACTTAGAATCGGAGTCACGGAGCAGACCCACTTGCTGGAGTGTCCAAAGTAGCCCAACATTGGCAGTTTCGAGGACCGCAAGTTGCCTTAAATCAATCAAGTACAATGTATGACATTATTCTTATCGTTCAATTTTAGGTTATTAATTGGAACAGCGGAGGAGCTCGTGGCTAAATAATAACAGGCGCTCTGGTCAATCTATCGGTTAAGCCGTGCTTGCCTAGGTTGGTCTGTGGATGGATGACCACCCTTACGTACCGAGTATCCTTTGTGCCTCGGAAAGCACGTTATGCTGTTGGTCTCGGCTGTCATTTGTAGATCTGACAACCAGTCTCACCAAGTGGTATCGTATTACCCAGTGCTAACTGGGTTGAAGAGGTCAGATATACACTCGCTCCATGTAAAATACAGGTATTAAGCTGCAACCGGTTTTAGAAGACCCAAAAATCTGTTGTTCATCA
Organism: Xestia c-nigrum; assembly: GCA_916618015.1. Classification (NCBI taxonomy): domain Eukaryota; kingdom Metazoa; phylum Arthropoda; class Insecta; order Lepidoptera; family Noctuidae; genus Xestia; species Xestia c-nigrum. Next base: position 24,915,793 of record OU745252.1, on the reverse strand, counting down.
CCAACCCGGTCAAAAGGCTAGGCTGGTGATGAACAACTGATTTTTGTCAATTAATCTTCTGCTAAGGGTTAAGTGTTTTTGATGGTGTGTCCTAAGTTATGTTTGGAAGTTAAATCCAACTTACCACTGGTAGCAAGCAGGTCAGGGTACACTCCCTTGCTGTCAGGGATCCACATGATCTTGGTTGTGGGGTACGGGTGGTCAAAGGTGCTCTTAGCACTGAACTCGCTGGTCTCTTCATCTAGAGATATGATTTGTACCTGGGGATAGACAATCATTATTACATATGATATTCACACAGTATATTAATAAAGAAAGCTATTAAAATGTTGAAAGTGCTGGTAGACGGTGAATCTGCTTATGTCGGCTGTTGGATAGAATATTCTTTAAGAGGTACATGCAAAATAAAGTTCTTTTATTATAGTTATCATCATCTGTTTAGCCTTATCCCAACTATTTTGGGGTCGGCTTCAGTCTAACCAGATGCAACTGAATACCAGTATTATACATGGTGCGACTGCCTATCTGACCTCCACAACCCAGTTAATACTGGGTAATACGATAACACTTAGTAAGACTGGTTGTCAGACTTTTTAGCTAATGACTTTCTGTAACGACTGCCAAAGATGGTTCAATGACAGACGGGACCAACAGCTTAACGTGCTTTCCGAGGCACGGAGGAAACTCGGTATGTACGGGTGGTTACCCATCCACAGACCAACCAAGGCAAGCACGGCTTAACCTAAAGATCGGCCCGAGCGGCTGTTATTATTTAGCCACGAGCTCCTTCTTATATTGTAGTTATATTGATCACATTTTGCCACATCATGCATTGTCATTCATGTCCTCTTGAACTGGGAGTAACTTTTGAATAACATAACTTAACATCACGGTTGTAGTGCACGGAGGATTATGCAGACGTGTATCTAATAGTACACCCACATATCGCCAGTTATTATTTATTTATTCATGTACACACAAAATACATAAAAGGACAATATATTAACATAGAAGAGCACAAAGGTACTGCTTATTTCAAAAGAAATTTCTTCCAGCAGACCTGCGAGAGGAAAGTCTGATAAGAAATGTAGAAAAGTCAAACAAGAAAATTTATAATTTTTAAATTTAAAACTTAAAAACAAAAGCATGTATGTTTAAGTCACATGTAATAATAGCTGGGGGCAGCCAGCAGCCGGAATCTGAACTCCAGATTCCGTGACTGATTAATACCTGATGGAAAAACCCACCAACACACGCTGGGCAGTATGTGTTAGGGAATCAAACCGGCCGCGGTATCGCGGGACGGACGGCTGGCTAGCCCATAGCCACCATGAGGTCCCGCTCATGGTGGCTATGGGCTAGCCAGCCGTCCGTCCCGCGATACCGCGGCCCCGGAACATAAAGGGCGAAGAAGGAACATGGGTGGGTTTTAGTCAGTAAAAGTCTTACAATCCCTCCCACTCCGATGACCTCATGGTTAGCAGTCACGTTTGCAACAACTAAATGAATGCACGAAACTTATGATTTATTAAGGCTGTATACCATAAATTGAGAGAACCTTCCTTACCTTGTTATTGTACTCTTCAACAAAGCTGCCAAGTGCAAGGCGGAACCGCTTGTCTGGTCGCACGGACCAGTTCATTGAGTACAGCGGCCATGGCGCCTGATACCTGAGAACAACACAATGGTATGAAACTGAAGTCAATAATTAATTATGACTATGTAAGAATATTTAAGACGATGCGTTGGAAGACCTCCCACTAGGTGGACCGATGACTTAGTGAAGTTTGCGGGAATCACTTGGATGCGAGTCGCACGGAATCGGTCAACACTTGGGGGAGGCCTATGTCCAGAAGTGGACGTCTTTCGGCTGAAATGATGATGATGATGATGAAGAGTATTTGGCAATTATTCTTCTTGTTTCATAATAGCAAATGATTCTGACTTAGAAAGTGGTATTGCCTCAAGTCGTTTCCCAGCAATATTTTTTGCGTAAAGTTACGTACGGGATGCTTTGGTTGAGGCTTTGTGATGTGTCTGTTTATTTTCTTCACTAAAAACCATTTACAGCCACTTTTGAATTGATGTTGAGAAGAAACTCTGAACATTGACTAATTGATCATCTAGTCAGAAGATGTTAATATAGTTAAAAATACTTGCCTTACAAGACATTATGTGAACTCTGTCAATGATAATATTTTGCATCAAAGCCTCTTCTTTACGCACTCGGTTGAATGCAAACTTTTTTAAACAATCGCGTAGTGCTTAAATGAGCTTAAATTTATCTATCTTATTTTTTCCCCATGTCGTCAATGCCTAAACCAGTGTCTGAGTGTATTTAGTGCTTATTGCTTATTTTTAATACCCTTAATTTGTATTATTATCGTGCTTGCTATTTTGTGATCCTCTACTATTATCTCTGTGTCTACTCGTGAGAACCTGTAATTGGCTCTGTGTCGCTTAATCAATTGTTACTCACTTATTTTAGCTGTTGGTTCTCCTTTTAATAAATAAATAAATAAATAAAAATAAATAATGTGTGTTTTGTTCGAGCACAGTGCGGTAGGGCAGTACTCGAACTTCACGTTCGAATAAAGGAAACGCGTTTAGTGAGAGTGCGACAATTGAGGTAGGTACACATTAAATTATAATATGATCTAGTCGCTCATGGATTTGATTGTAACGGGAACGAAAATACGATTTTATTATTTAAATGGTAGGTATTTCAATGTTATAGCTATTGTAATAAAATAAAAAAAACGTTTGTCAAATATTTACACAATATGGGATAGGTACATATAGTTACATGTTATTGCCTTCGTTACAATTATACGGAATCATATGTTAGGCATTCTGCATTCTCATACGACTCACCTAGTATATAAAATCATGACTGCTGCTGTAGTGGCACTGTCTCGGGCGCACCTACGCGTAGCGCATGTGTTTTACATGTTAGCTATCCTACAACGTACTTTTATAACTTTTTAGCAAGTTACCCACAAGCATTATGTTGCAATAGTATTTTTTTTATTAACTAACCCAAACAGTGATCGTTTGAAGAATAAGCATTGTATTGTAAACTAGCTGATGCCCGCGCACTCTATCCATTAGTGAAAAGTAGTATGAAAATCGGTCCAGGATTTTTGTGTTTATCGCGAACAGACAAACCGATAGACGTGGCGAAGGAATTTGTTTTATAATATTTAGTGATAGTCGTGCGTTGGAGTTAGGTCGCTCCTCCCCGGGAATTTAGATTTTTACTAATTATTATTATTCTACCCACGAGTGGCTCGTTAAGTTCGCTCAGTTTTTGTCTAATCGTACGTTATTTATTATTTTTCTTGGATATACTTTCATTAAAATAAATCTTTTACATTGATGCCCCGAATCGTAAACGTTTACAGAAGTGCCGTGGTTTAAGGATCAAAATTACACATTTCCTACAAAACATTATACATTAATGTAATTGCTATGATATATTTATGAAGTTTAACGGTAACATGGTAACACAGCGGCATTTTTGATGAGGAATTGAGTGAAGACGGTTATGACGTGTTTCGTAAAAACCGTGATTTAGGCGCGAGTGGCAAATCTACAGCCGGCTGTGTCACGATACTCTCGCGACACGAGCTGGGTGCGTGGTGCGTAAAGCACGAGCAGAATGCGATTGCTACGGAATTCGTTATGGAATCTTGTGAAGACTGACCTACCTCATCCATTGACGACTCGAATGGCGTAGTGGTAGTGACGCTGCCTTACGTTCTTAGGGTCCTGGGTTCGAATCCCGGTAGGAGCAAATGTTTGTGTGATGAGCATGGACATTTGTTTCCGAGTCATGGATGTTTATACATATGTATAATAAGTATAAGTACCTATGTATTTACAAACTAAAAAGTATATATATATGTAGTATATCAACTATCTAGTGTCCACGAAACAAGCTTTGCTTAGTGTGGCACTAGGTGGCGTTGTGTGTTTTATTTTATTTATTTATTTATCCAGTAATATTACTACCGAAATATCCCACCTCGCAGATTCTCCGCTCTGCGAGTTGTCCATTCCTAGACATAATAACCGCAAATCTGACTTCGAACTGTTGAATACCTAGTTATTTTTCTGAACTTGATTGGCGCTCAATTTTAGACAGTACATCAACAAATGCTGCCGTAGAAACATTCTATAAAATAATTAAGATGCTGTCGTTCTACGAGGTTACTGTTCCGACTTTATTGAAATCCCTAGCGGTGTTCCCCAGGAATCTCATTTGGGACCTCTTTTATACAACACATATCTATTTGACATCACTAATTCTTTTGAACTACCCTCCAACTCAAACAGAACAAACCTTACAAATAGGTACGTATAACGTGAGATCACTTGCATCAACTGAAAAACAAATCGAGCTAACACACGCTTTGGAAAATATCAAATGGGATGTCTTAGGATTGGCAGAAGTTAGACGAACGGGTTGCAAAATAGAAGAATATCCAGAATACATCTTCTGCTACTTCGGAGAATCAGTAGGACTCAAAGGGGTTGGTTTCCTAATCAAGAAATGGCTAAAACCAAATATCCTAACCTTCACAGGAATTACGGAACGGGTGGCTATATTAAAACTCAATCTCAATGGGAAAGTCATATCGGTAATCCAATGTTACGCTCCAACCTCAGACTCAGATGAAGAAGAAATAGAAAAATTCTACAGCGATATCAAAACAGCCTTAGAGATGAGCGAAGGAACAATACTCGTCATGGGCGACTTTAACGCCAAAGTCGGACAGCCGCTAAGCCACGAAAGCCTAGTAATGGGAAGTTACGGATACGGAGCTCGCAATGATAGAGGCGAAAAATTAGTACAATTTGCTCATGAACAAAGACTGTCAATAATTAACACATACTTCAAGAAAAAACCCAGTCGAAGATGGACGTGGATCTCACCGGATCAGAAAACGAAAAATGAAATAGACTTTGTGATGTGCAATAAGACCAAATCCATAACAAATATTGAAGTTCTGAATAAAATAAGTTTCCCATCGGACCACAGACCAGTGAGAGCCACATTAAAACTAAAAGATCTAAAACTAAACAGAAAACAAATTAAACCTAATCCAGAAACACTAAAAACAGACGACGAAGTTACCGCGTACAATGAGAACCTGAAAGAAAACTTAGACTCAAGCATACTTTCATCCATGACTGACATACAGAAATACTACGACATCCTTGAAAACATAATCAGGAAAAGCCTCAGAATAAGTAATCCAACCAACAATACAGAAGGTAAACACAAAATCCTAAGCAAGAATACAATAAGGCTGATACAGGAAAGAACGGACCTTATGAAAACTCAAATTAGAAATAAAACAACAAAGACTCGTCTAACAAAACTTTTCAAGGAAACCAACAGAGCGATCAGACAGGACTACAAAAATCATAGAAACAGAATTATAGAAAAGAACCTTAACAGATACAGGAGCTCAAAACGGGCATTTAAGGAACTCAACCGGCACAAAGAATGGATACAAAAACTAAAGCAAGACAACAAAGAAACAAGAAATAGAAAAGAAATAATTAACTGTGCAACAAATTTCTACAGAGACCTTTACAAGAAACAGGATGGACATATAACAGAACCAGATGAAGAACAAAACATAAAGGAAACAGACGAAGAGCCAACTACACCAAAAGACCAAGAGGAAGTACCGCCGTTCACAGAACAAGAAGTAATAAGACATCTGAAAAAACTAAAAAAAGACAAGAGTCCAGGTCCGGACAACATAAGAGCTGAAGCCCTTGTAACAGGCGCATCTTCACTGCTCAAGTATATTACCTTACTCTTCAACTTGGTACTACACCAGGAAAAGATTCCCAAACAGTGGAGCAGCTCGGAGATCGTACTTCTTTACAAGAAAGGTGACCCTCTGGACATTGGAAACTATAGACCAATTAGCTTGCTTTCGACAATGTACAAACTGTTTACATCATTGCTTCAAAACAGACTAGCGCCCCAAATAGACAGCAACCAACCGAAGGAACAGGCAGGCTTCCGCTCAGGCTTCTCAACCACTGATCATATCCATACTATAGAGCAAATTATCGAAAAATATAAAGAATTCAACCAACCATTATACATTGCATTTGTAGACTACAGCAAAGCTTTCGACAGTATTTCGCACGATTCAATTTGGAGAGCACTACATTCGATCAACATAGGGACAAAGTACATAAGAATCATACAAAATATATATGCAAACAGCGAAAGCAGAGTAAGACTCGAAGACACAGGAGAAGTAATAAAAATAGAAAGAGGAGTCAGACAGGGCGACCCTATATCAACAAAACTGTTTATTGCCGTTTTAGAAGATATATTTCGAAAACTAAATTGGTCAAGGACAGGAGTAAAGATAAACAACGCTCGCCTCAGTCACTTAAGATTTGCAGATGATATTGCACTCTTTGCCGAAACAGCTGCAGAAATGAAACGAATGCTACAATCGCTAAATGACGAAAGCGAAAAGGTAGGGCTTCAGATGAATGCTACAAAAACTAAAATTATGACAAACAGTAACACCACACCAATTGAAGTTGAAGGAAAAACTATTGAATACGCAGAAAGCTACATCTACCTGGGCAAACAAATATCATTCAGCAAAAACAGCAACGAGCAAGAAGTAGATAGAAGAGCCAATATAGCATGGAAAAAATATTGGTCACAAAAAGAAATTGTGAAAGGAAATTACAGCCTTAAACTGAAAAAGATAGTGCTAGACACCTGCATTCTACCATGTCTCACATATGGATGCCAAACCTGGACATTTACTAAGAGGATAGCAAATAAAATAAACTCATGCCAACATGCAATGGAAAGAAGCATTTTAAAACTAAGAAAGATCCAAAAGGTTAGAAATGTAGAAATAAGAGAAAGAACAAAACTGACGGACGCTCTCGAGCACGCACTCCAGAAGAAATGGAGATGGGCAGGGCACCTAGCCAGATATACAGACAGAAGATGGACAATCGAAACTACAAAATGGAAAGGCCCCATAGGAAAGAGAAAAGTTGGAAGACCAAAAATGAGATGGGAAGACGATATCAAAGAAATAGTGGGAAAAAAGTGGATCGAACTTGCAAAAGACAAGAAAAGGTGGAAAGATTTGGAGGAGGCCTTTACCCGAAAAGGGACTATACAAAAAGAACAAACTAATACAACTAACTTATTAATAAGGATAGATACTAATAAAACTAACAAATAAGTTTATAAGGTACGAAATAAGTTTTTTGTTGTGTATAGGTTCAAGGCTTAAATAAATAAATAAATAAAATTCTTTTGAACAGTCTGATCACCATGTACAGTCACGTCTAATGATATGTAAACACCTAAGAATTTTTTAAACTGTGTTTCTCCTAATGTACTGATTAAAATTGAATGTTATTATGTACATAGTATTCTGGAACTCATTTTTTTATGAAAAAGATCCAATCTCCTAGTTACAATCGTTATTTTTCGCGAAAATAGCTATAATATTAAGGAAAGTGTATACATATTATTAGACGTGACTGTACACTGATGACAAAAAAGTATTTTATAAAATAACATCACCCGATGATTGCAAGGCCCTTCAGGAGGATCTTAATAACTTTATTATTATGCAAAAATCCAGATCGTTGTAAACATTGCAAAGTGTCAATATATCAGTTACACACGTAAGAGAAAGTCTATTGATTACCTACTCGTATAATTGTAATGGAATTATTATAAATAAAGTCCAGATGCTTAGGGATATATATGTCACCGTAAAATTGTCAAACACGTTATATTACAATATAACGTGTTTCTCTCTAGCGATATTGTAAACTCTCGAATTATTGTCAACTGAACATACGGAAGTATCTTTGCCCCCATGATCGGGACTTGGGGCACCCCCCGCTAGGTTAGTTAGGTTGCTTTAAACCTTGCACTCGGAAATAGGGGCCATGGACATGTGTTTGTTGCTCTATTGCACTCTCAATGGACGCGTTGATTGACTGGAAATGGTTGCAAAAATAACTTTTAATACTCCCTCGTGCTACACTTAACAAATGCCAATGCTGCGCGTTGCCAAGCACTCCACTAACTACGCCAAGAACTGTATACTTTCTCGCATTGCTGAAATTAATAACACTGAGTTCTCTAAAGTTGATTTATTTAACTGTAATAAATCAACATTCAAAAAAGGAATAGCGAAAATTATAAACAGAGATGAATGACAAGCAACCAATCTTCTTGTATTATCTTTTATTATTTTTAAATGTTTTAAAATTGTTATATGTAAATTAAGTTAAAAGTAATTTTGTATTATATTGTAATTTTATTCTGTTGTTTAAATAGAAATATCTAGCATTAGTCCATTCACATGTATTATACATTTATATCCAAGTTATACAAGGAAACCTTAATTGGTCAAAATAATTACACATGTATCGCTGTTGGTTACCTAAATAAATAAAAGAATAGATATTGTAATAGTTTAACCAAAAAGTGTAAAATGTATTTAATTGTTGTTTTGAGTAAGCTTAAATGGTTCAAGTTTCACTCTCTTTGGACTTTGGATTCATTTCTGTTTAGTCAAATTAATACTGTTACTTTCAAGCAAGTTGACAGAAAAGTTAGTTATTGTTTGGTGTACTCTGGGGTCAGATGACACTCACTTGTATATTTCCTTGCGTTTTGTGCTGGAACTGGTGGTACTAGAGCTGCTATGTGGCATCGACATCCTAACTGCATAGATTTTAGCCCTGTAAAAAATGAACAGCTATTTTGAAACATTAATTAACAATAGTATCTGAGACGAAAATATTAAACAATTAGGGAAAACATTGATTTTTCTTTGTGATTTTAGCGTAAACTATAAGATATCAACAATTATTTCGCTAAAAAATAACACACTCTTGTTACAAACAAACCTCGTTGAACAATGAAAGTAAGATTACCTTTAAGGTTTTAACACATGTGTCGTATTAACACAGAAAGTTATTTAAGTTTAATTAGGACAAAGCCTACTTTAAAACTTTATTTATAAACTAAATTCCATGTGAAACGAATGAAAGCATTATTTTTACAATTTTGACGTGACCGATGACATTTAGAAATAATGTTGCTATATGAATGAACGTATGAACAAATAAATGTTGGCATAGATTATTGATTATAATTAATAGTGCTGCCATTGGTGATCCTAAGGAGAGTCTCCACTAAAGCCACACGGCTCCATGAGGCCGTGCCACGCGGCCGAGCCTCATGAGTGTGGACGAGCGCGAGGCCTGAACCGCGCGGCCTATGTTGGGCTGCGGGGTGGACCTCGCGCAACCCGACGGTTGTCTGTATACTTCAAAGGAAGCCGCTCAGCTCTGCACACATAATATAATAGTTACTTACCGCCACTAAATCAAATTGTGTTTTTATTCGCTCCACAATAAATGATTCACTCACATTTTTGTAGAGTTTCCCCAGAGTAGGAGTCCATACCTGAGTAAAGAGATTGCAGATGGTATGTTAAAATATCGATTCAATTATGGACCCTGTCGGGCACGGCACAGCTTTTAATGTGGACGCGTTGCAATAAAGCACAATAGGCTTGCTAGGCTGAGCCTCGCGGCTCGGCTCAAGGATCCGCGCGGCTCGTAGTGGGGACACCCCTTTAGAATAGACAGTTTTCGGAGGTTCACAACTGTGAAATATAGCCTATATATCGCTTTTCACAAACAATCCAATCAAAATCAAATCGGTCATGACAAGTTTCTTGTCTGTTTATTATTATCTGATTTTTAAATCAAATACCTGAGAGAACTCTATTTGCAGATCCGAGCAGCGAGGTTTTTTTTCCTATGGCAAGGCTTTTATATGTTTAAGGAGTACGTTACAAAAATTTGTGGGAATGTGTGTGAGAAAGAAATTTAAAGTGGCCAGGAAATTAATCACAGAGTACTTTTATAAAATTAATTTTACTAGGGGTTTTGTTATGTGCGACTGTGGAATCTACAAAATATCTGTATCTTTTTATATATTAAAAAAACACCCAAAACAAATTGTTTTATTAAACCAAGTTTACCGTATCTTTTAATAACTTGCTTTGTAAACTTTCATGTGAAAAAGCAAAAAATACCATCCGTTTCCGTTTGTTTGGTACCCACCGAAAATCTTCAACAGTGTAGTTTCAATGACTTTTTTACTCAAAACCATTTAGTTTGCTTTGAGTAAAATAGTAGATGTATTTTATCATTCCTACTTCTAATCGCTTATTTACATGGAAACCTACGTTTTTATTTTTTGCCTTGGATGTGCCCTGGCGGTTAAGAGTATGTCATACTCACTCAAATGTCCCGCTGATGGTGGCGCGTGTGTCGGGTCATTTAATTCCCTGCAAAATGGTTGAGTTGAATGGTGTTGAATGTTCGTGAACGGGCGCTGTCGGTTGGGACTGGTCAGCTCTTGGTTGCCACGGCTTTTTGTTTTTTAATTAATTTTTTTTATTTTTGAATTATTTTTGTATGTTTTTACTATGGACACTTTTATCGTGCACATCTTGCTACATTGTTCTCACATAATGCACCATCTCAACATGAATGATGTAACCAAGATTTTGTAACAACATTATGATTTAAAAGAGTGTCCATGGAGTTTCTTGCCCGTTCTTCTCCATAGAGATCTACGCTAGGGAATGGGCAACTACAGTACCGTACTTTCACAGTTTTATGTCTTGTGACTGGGACTGTAGCTACATTTAATTTTCATCTTTGTTTTGACAATGCAAAAGCGCCTGCTAACTGGCCTACTTGAAATAAATGCTTTGATTTTGATTGATTGATATTCTAAGTGTTTAGTCTTTCTTTTTTGTATATGTCACCTTAAATTGTCAAACACATTATATTGTAAATATCTCTCTAGCGATAGGTATTGTAAACTCTCGAAATATTGTCAACTGAACATATGGAAGTATCTTTGCCCCCATAATCGGGACTTGGGGCACCCCCCCGTTAGGTTAGTTAGGCCTTTAACCCTGCACTCGGAAATAACCCCGCGAAGCGAGGCTCCGTCGACTAGGTACGCTTTTTAGGGGAATATAAAGTGTTATAAGGTTAGATTATATTAATCGGTATTTCTCAGGAATGGTACGAGTACATTATCTTTTCATGAGAGTGGTACCACTGGGCAAGGGGGACCCCTCCTTCCCTCCACACCGCGTAAGTTGACTACCATCGCATGCATTTCACGAAGAATAATGCGTTTTATTGTAAGCCATATGTTCGTTTGACAATATTGCGAGAGTTTACAATATCGCTAGAGAGATTACAATATAACGTGTTTGACAATATCTCAGCTGCCCTTCATTTAATTGCTCCAGCATTGCAGCCTAAAGTTTTATTGCCTCTTAAATTAAGAAGACTATGTCATGGAAAAAAAGAATACAAGAAATTCTAAAAATATTTTATTGATTTACAATAACTGAAGCCCCCTAGTATCTTGCTCAATTCCTGAACCTGTGAATGGTTCTGTTGAGGGTTGGTACTTGAACTCAGTTTCTTCCGGCCCTGCTCTGCCAAGTGGGATACACATGTAGAACTGCACATGCTGGTTAAAGGATCACACCCGAATACAAGCGGAGAAATGGTGGACCTTGATACCGGGTTGCAGGTAATCCAAGGAAGCTATGACATCCCTGGATACAAAACTGACCAGATGCCTTCTGCGCCTGGACAGAGATAGCCTGCGTCTGGTGGCGGGGACCTTCACTGGACACTGCTCACTGAATAAACACTTCCACACCCTAGGAATCACTGACAGTCCCCTGTGCAGAGCGTGCATGGAGGCGGAGGAGACGGAGGCGCATGTGCTCCTCAAGTGCACAGGCGTTACCAAGATTAGCGAGGACACCCTGGGAACGCCAAGACCACTTGCGGATGTTTTGAGGAGACCGGGAAGTTTGATCTGCTTCTGGAGGGCGGTGGGCTGGTTGGAGTAATCGGCCACCATGGCTCACGCACAATTGTCCACCTTAAGGACTAAGTGCGGAAACCTAAATCCCATGATAGATAGATAGATAGACTGCTCATGCTTTGGAGATGCATCCTACTTTAATCGGGCTGTACCCCATTTCTGTGCTGCATTTCTTCTCGGTGCTGTTCTCTGGGAGAACTTCAGAAGCGTAAAGAAGGAACGTGGTAAGTAGTTATTTTCTTTTAAAAAGGGATCAATACCCTATTACAGACCCATTTAGGTTGTTTGCAAGAGTCGTCACGAAACGCCTAGCGCGAACACTCGACGACTTCCTGCCCCGGAGAGAGCCGGGTTTAGAGGAGGAAATAGCACCACAGACCACATCCACACAATGCGGCAGATTATACAGAAGTCCGAAGACTTTAATCGGCCTCTGTGTCTTACATTTGTGGACTATGAGAAGGCTTTGACTCTATCGAGACCGAATCAGTTCTGGGGTCTCTGCAGCAATGCCAACTAGACTGATGATACATCCAAGGGCTGAAAAGTCTTTATGAAAATGCCACAATTACCGCGCAATCTCAGAATCAGCAAGCAGATCATATCCCATTGCGTCGGGGAGTGAGACAAGGGGACTTAATTTCCCCGAAATTGTTCATGAACAAACTGAAGGATACCTACGTTTAAGACGCTCAACTGGGAAGGACGTGGTATTCACATCCACGGCGAGTAAATTGATGATATCGTGTGTACGTTAGGTTAGCAGGAAAGTATCTCCTAGAGTTATCTGAGTAGAATGTACATAAAGAATTGGTGTCCCTTGTAGTTTTTGAGAAAAACTGAAAAAACAGTTCCTGCTAGGGTAACGTTTTTCCAGCAGGAAAATTCTAAAAGAATGATCGGACAGAAAAACATTGTGCATGGCCAGAGAGCTTATATTAGTGCCAAAAAGTGCCCCCTAAAATAAAATTAGTGCCCCTTCAGCTTTTCGAGACATTGCATTTCTTGCTGGAGTAACGTTTTGCAGAATCGTATTTCTCTTAAACCATTGCATGTGCCCCTGTACAATAAACATATAACTACCGGATATTTATTATGAAAGACACTATTATGTACTATCTACACGTGAAGAACTCATGAAATAACAATACTTTTGATAAAGTAAATACGTAAGATGCGGAAAGTTAACCAAGTACTGTTAAAGTTAATTTATTAACTTTCCGCGTTAATATTAAATGTTTTGTTATTTCTTAAGTTCAATACAATGTGGAAATATTGTAACCTCTTTCATATTTGTTTAGCAAAAATCACTTAATGTTTCTATTCCACATTGTACGTGAATTGATGTTCTTTTCCGTAAATTATGTGGTGCCGTATTAGAAGATTGTTTATTGCTTGCAATCTTCAAGCTATTTTTTTTACTTACTGCTCCGTACATAGTCATACTTTAATGACCTATATGTAATTATATTTTATTTACTTTGTTTTTAATGCCTGGTTACATGTTGTGCGGGCGCCTGCAAAAAGGAACATAATCAAAGTGTCTCACTTTACGTATCTACAAATTCTACAATTGATCTTGTAAGCACGGCAGGCGTTGGTACCTATTACCTATTTTCCATCTCTTAATATTATATAATTGCATGTTGTGCATTGTGTGAGTTCTATGTATTGTAAAGCCACCATTTACATTTAGTTATTTTTTTTACTTGAATATGCCCTGGCGGCTGAGAGAATACCATGCTCATTCAAATGTCTCGGTGATGGTGGCGGGTGTGTCGGGTCATTTAATTCCCATCAATATGGTCGAGTTGAATGGTGCTGATACATGCGTCATGTTCGTGAACGGGCGCTGTCAATTGAGACTGGTCGACTCTCAGCGGCCACGGTTAATTTTAATTTATTTATTTTTTAAGTTGATTTAATCTTTTCTCTGGACGCTCTTAATGTGCACGTCTTTCTACATCGTTCTCACATATATGTATAATCACAAAATGAATGATGTGACCAAGATTTTGTAACAATATTTTGATTGAAAAGAGTGTCCATGGAGTTTCTTGGCCGTTCTTCTCCATAGAGATCTACGCTAGGGAATGGGGAACTACAGTACTTTCTCAAGTTATTATGCCTTGTGACTGTGACTGTAGCTTTGATTTAGTTTTGTATTTTTGACATTCAAAAGTGCCGTAATGGTCTAATTGAAATAAATGATTTGAGTTTGAGTTTTGAGTCTATCCCCATTTCTAATAAACAAATACAGTGCGTAAACAGCCTCATCACGAAGCCGTCAACCAAGCATTCTGTACATCAAACTAAGTTCATTTTGCCCAAAAATGTTTTTTTTTTGGGGTGAAATATCATGTTTTGTACGGGGTTGTGGCTTACATTAAAAACTTTTATTGAAAAAAAAAGACTTGGAACTTTGGCTCCCAATATCTCCGTTACTGGAAAGTTCCGGTATGGTGTAGAACAATAGTACATGGGAAAGTTTGCCATTGTAGTTCAAGGTAGTATTAACACACGAGCCGTAGGCGAGGGTGTTTTTGAGCCGAGAACTGCAATAACAAATGTCCACGTGTATCAAACGACGTTTTTCATTACACTTTTGAAGAAATAAAATAAAGCAATGAAGAACATTTTTGTCATGAAATATTATGAAACTATGATGTTAATTTTCTTTTCAATACACTTCCTCGAAAACTGGTTAGGATTACGATTAGGTCCAAAATGCATTGTATTTCACACACGTGCTTTTTTCGTGTTTTTCACACATGTGCAGAAAGCAAAATTGACACAGATAACTATACCTATACTAAGTCCAAACTGGTCAATGCATAATTAAAAAAACATTCACATCTGACTATAATTGGGAAAAGGCTACGCTATACGATGATCGAATCAAATCGAATGGTATTTGCGCACTATTATCTAGTTTCAAATGAAATTGAGATCATAACACGAAGATATTTTGGCAGTGGGCTAGGATTCAGTTTTGCTTACCTATCGATCTGAAATCTAGGCCAACTAAGCAATAAATTCCTAATTCATGTATTTCTGTACGATGTATATTTTTGATAACAGCACGAAATAAATAAAATATTGAATCTAAATTGCTCTTTTCTCCTTCTGACGCATGAATAGATTATAATTTTATATCTATTACACACGTATTGAATATGAATTGAATTGTTATTACATTAGTCAGCTTAATCCGAAATATGACCTACATTTAAATATTTTAGACGTGTGCCTTGCATTCCTTTGCCGCGCACGCAATAACAGTGTTGCCAGACTGAAAGTGCTCCTTCAAAACAGGGCAAACCGTGAGATAACGACTGTGGTCCAAGTTGTTGTGTTTCTTGTCAAGTAACTTAATTGACTCAACAAGGTCATACTGAAAGTTATTTTCGTGATGAAAGGCGTTCCCATGGTATGTTTATAGTACAGAGGTAGCTATAGTTCATTATGATGATGATTCACGGAGATTAAGAAAAAATGATTCAACTACTACTACTACTACTACTACCTACTTTAGTAGACCCTACCTGATTTTAGTCTGAAAATCATTTTTTTTTGTAGTTTTTGGAGACGGCTAACTTAATCCACAACTTTGAAAGCTTTTTCAGCAGAAAAGGTAAGACATTTAAGCTCAAAATCAGTCTCCATGCGTCTAAGGGGCCGCCTCCACCAGATTCAACATATTTCTCTACGAAAATCTCGCTCGTGAAGACGGCCCAAGAGAGAGTGTATAGAAAAACTTGGCAAGGACGATAATGGTGTCGATTCTGTTGTGCACAAACTAAAACAAAAACTAAACTTAATTTAGACTATTGCTATCTTTTACTAAAAGGCAGTGCGAGAAAAGGACGGCTATAGCTATACACTAAGTTAGAGATGTCAAACTAGTTTATGCCTTGCGCTTCACCGTGTTTTTAGTCGACATGTTTTTACGTGCACCCTTCATTTGTATGGAGATATTAGTTCGAATTAAATTTGTCAGCTCTAAATTACGTCCGTCTCTTTCTCGTTTTCTTAGTGAGAAAAAGATAGTAATAGCCTAAATTAAGGTTAGTTTGTACACAACAGAATCGACACCAATATCGCCGAGGTTTTTGTTAAAATTCATGAACAACAAACCAACTCAAACTTGGGTAACTTTGTATCCCACACATGGCAAACCATGGCACGACCGACCTTATCATTCAGTGCGCATGCGCGTAGCTCCGGTTAAGGACATCACTTTCTTACGTTACGTCAATGTTCGTTTAGGGACTCGTGATATAATTACTTGTGCAAGAGTGGCCCGAGCGTTTAAAATGGACACATAGATCATAATAATATTAGAGCTATGATCAAACTGATAAGCACCTTTGAATAACAGCTGGATATTTGGCAAAATTTTGCAACTAAGCGCCCGTAATCTCCGACAGCAGGGCCTCTCCAATCTCTTCCCACAATGTAAGGAACGTAACCATTTTTGTGGGAGTCTTCCCGTCATCTCCGTCTGGACCTTGCCACAAGTATGGCAAAAATAAAAATAACCCTAAAAAATGCTTGTTTTTACTAAACGTTGCTCAACTTTATCTTTTTGCTATTTGCGGGCTCAAAGTTTTTATCCTTTTTTTTTGCTGTGAAAAAATCTTCATACAAGTGTTCCCTTCTGGGAAGAATGGAAGGATTTGTCGATCTCATACGTACTGATTAAATTCTCACTATTCCTGGCACACCCACGACTCGAGTGATAAATCCTGAAAAGTTTGTACCTATAGGACTTTAACGCAGATCGTGG
Organism: Xestia c-nigrum; assembly: GCA_916618015.1. Taxonomy (NCBI): domain Eukaryota; kingdom Metazoa; phylum Arthropoda; class Insecta; order Lepidoptera; family Noctuidae; genus Xestia; species Xestia c-nigrum. The sequence goes on along the minus strand of OU745252.1, from coordinate 24,899,030 downwards.
AAGGCGTACTTACTAGTTTCCGTGATTTCCTCACACTTGCACAGGGGGGTGCACCGGGGGGTGCAAGTGTGGGAAGGGAACACCGAGGTGGTTTTCAGTCGGTTAGAATTCGACAGACCCAGGAGCGCGCAGACGACTCCGTGCGGATTTTCCACTCCAGCAACAAAAACTTTAATGCTCATTTGTTAGCAAAATGGATAGATTCACTTTACGTCAGATTTGCGTTAGGACAAAAGTACAGTCGGATGAAAAGCACAAATAACTTAATTAATTTATTAATTTATTTGTGACCGGTCCAGTGCGACATTCAGTTAATATTTGCGAAAGTTTTGTAGGCAGGTAAAGTCTGTTGAAAATAATTAAGGGAAATGGAGTAAGAAGTGTGCAACAAGTGAAGGTTGGCACTCGTTATCAGTATTGCAGACGGTAGGTATGAATGCAAAATGCAGGTACATTGGGTAACTTAAGAATTACTTAAGTAATTTAGTGGAAAAGCTTCGTAAGAGGATTTGAGAATGTTGTTTCAGAATCTGCAGATATTTTAATCGAAATTTTGATGTCTCAAATTCAAGGATAGGTTAGCTTGAATGAGACCTAACCGGCTTTTCAAGACGGTGTAGGATACCGGTAAATGATAATGATAAATGATAAATTATAAATGATCTTTATTTTGTAAGTAGGTTTTCACAAACACTTTTACACGTCAATTTTTTTTTTTAACTAGATGGGGCCGGTGTTTCGTACCTGACTACTCTGAGAAGAAACAGCCGAAACAAACTCAGAGGTCATAGTCTCTTTTGAAGTCCAGACATAATCTTGCTCAATTCACATGAGGATCATGTAGATGTTAGTGTCTGAGATGGTCTTTTGAAGAAAGAACCATACAGATTTGAGTAAACCTGTCCAGTCAGTGCAAGCATTTGTCAGTTATCGTGTAGCTCGACTTATAACACAAGGAGCTCAACGAAACGACGAACAATACCAAAGAAAGGACATTTGGGTAGGTCGCTTATAGAACTCAAACTGCCAGACGGTTGGGGGGTAAAAAAAAAATGAAATAAAATAAAATGAAATGTAACCCACATGGTCCTCACATTCACAAAAGCGCAAAAAATAAAATAAAATTAATAATAATTTACAAAATGAATGTCAATAAAAATACGATATGTCAAATACACACACATAAAACAATAAAAATTAACTAAAAATGTAAAAAATAATAAAATACTGAACTAAGTATTCATGTCAAGTCATTAAATGTCAAAAACAACAAGTAAATATTCATGTCAAATACACACACACACACACAAAATAATAAACAATAAAGTAAAATAATAATAATATGCATATGAATGCATATTATTATTATTTTACTTTATACACTTTGACATGAGTCAAAGTGTATAAAAGAAAGGAATCAATAATAAACAAGCGAAGTCCGAAATTTCTATATTCGCAGAGCAAATTTCGTTGGAGCAGCTTAATCCCAAGCCTTTTTATCATCGAGGTAGTGATTAACATGATAGTAGGCTTTCAGGCATAGCTTCCGTTTTATAAACGATTTGAATTTATTTAGACTAAGTGCTTGAATATGGCTCGGAAGTTTATTGTAAAAGCGTATACATTGGCATCTGAACGTTCCCCCTATTTTCTTGAGCCTCGTAGCAGGAATAACAAATTTGTGTTTGTTTCTCGTATTTATGTTGTGGATATCACTGTATTTTTTAAACAAATTAATATTTTTGTGTGCGTACAAAAGATTTTCATAAATATATTGAGAGGGCATAGTAAGAATATTAATCTCTTTAAATTTTTCTCTGAGGGAGTATCGGGGACTTAATTTATAAATTGAACGAATTGCCCTTTTTTGCAATACAAATATAGTCTGAATATCGGCGGCATTGCCCCACAAGAGGATACCGTACGACATCACGCTGTGAAAATAACTAAAATAAACCAAACGGGCTGTTTCCAAATCAGTTAAATCACGAATTTTTCTAACGGCGTATGCTGCAGAGCTAAGTTTTTTTGACAATTTGTGTATATGCGGGCCCCACTGAAGCTTGGCATCCAAAGTTATGCCTAAGAACACTGTGCTGTCTTCCGGTTTCAACTCTTCATCCTTGATTACTACACTAGTTTCCACTTGTCTTACATGGGGTATCGTAAACTTAATACATTTGGTTTTTTTCTCATTCAGGAGTAGATTGTTAACATTAAACCAATTAACGACTTTTGCCAGGGCGCTATTAACATCATCCGTAACTAACTGCTGACGTTTAAGTTTAAATAAAAGAGAAGTGTCGTCTGCAAACAATACTATATCATGATTATCCTTTATGAGGTAAGGCAAGTCATTTATATAAATGAGAAACAAAAATGGACCAAGAATTGAGCCCTGGGGTACCCCCATTCTTACTACGGATCCGGGAGATCTTTTCCCGTTAACATCAACTCTCTGAATCCTATCACTCAAATATGAAGTAAGAAGATCCAGAGAGGCGTTACGGACTCCGTAGTGGTGTAGTTTCCTGATTAAAGTTTCATGAAGAACGCAATCGAAAGCCTTGGATAAATCGCAAAAAATTCCCAAAGCATCGAATTTGTCCTCCCAAGCATTATAAATGTGTCCTAAAAGTTCAACACCGGCATCGGTAGTTGAACGACCCCTTGTAAAACCGAACTGTTTTTTATGCAATAACTTATGTTTATTAAAAAAACTTTGCATTTGTTCCAAAATTAATTTTTCAAAAATTTTACTAAATGTTGGTAGTACTGAAATAGGTCTATAATTTGTGGGGTCTGATGTACTACCCGATTTAAATAATGGTATTATTTTACTATATTTCATTAGATCAGGAAACTCACCACGGTCAATACAATCGTTAAATATTACTGCTAAAGAAGGAGCTACAATGTTTATAATAGATTTAGCCACGTCCACAGAATGACCCCATAGATCGGCGGTCTTTTTCACATTTAAGGTGTGAAAGATTTTAATTATATCTTTACAGGTTACATAATGAAAGTTAAATTCGGAATCACAGACTGAAACATTTTCCTTAAGTAAAGACTCGGCAGCAGCAGATGACGAGTTTAGCGATTTAGTAGTCGATACGGGAATATCCGCAAAGAAATTTTCAAAGGCCGTAGCAACTTGATTGTCTGCATTTAAAACATTATCGCCAATAGCCAGGCTGATGTCACTACTTCGGTTGCAAGACCTTCCCGTTTCGCTATTAATAACGTTCCATGTCATTTTAATTACATTACTACTATTTTTAATTTTTGAACTCAAATAACGCGACTTTGCTAGAAAACAAACTTTTTTAAATAATTTAGAATAATTCTTAACATACAAATTAAATTCTACAGTGTTTACATATGTCCGCTCTTCATACAGCTCATACAGTCGTTTTCGACTCTTATGAATACCAACGGTGGCCCAGTCATTGAAAGAAGCGTTACTATTAACCGAGATTGTCTTAGGGACAAATGTGGTTTCAAATTGTGTGCAATACATACTAAAAAAATCGTTATAGTGTTGATTGGGAGCACCATTGGTTGACAAAAAAGGTAATTTAGATATAAGTTTAGTTTTAAAAGTTTCCAGGCGATTTTTACTTTTAGGATTAACAATGATATCTTTTTTAGAAACTTTCTTGTCCACATTTGGAATTGTGATCAATTGCCCACAGTGATCTGAATCAATTAAGTTAATAATCACTTTTTGGGTAGGTATAATATCAGTGTAAATATTATCTAAGCAAGTAGCACTAGTTGGGGTTATTCTAGTAGGCTCAAGAAATTTGTGATCAAGATTGTATGACTGAAACAGGCTTATAATTTTAGAACTTAACCCAGAATTTTCTAATAAATTAATATTAAAATCACCACAACAGATTATAGACTTTTTGGAACTACTGATTTTATGCAATACTTCATCCATTACCCTTTCAAAACAGTCATACAACCCCGAAGGAGGTCTATACACACTTAATATAATAAACTGCTCCAATTCTATACAGGCTATTTCAACTGTTCGCTCAACAGATAGGCTAACAATATCCTTGCGGTCTTTAAATTTAAGCTGGTTATTTACTAGGATTAATGCGCCGCCATGTATAGCATTTACCCTGCTGAATAAACTACCAACCTGGTGATTACTGAAATTGAAAATTAATTGATCATTTTTTAGCCAATGCTCCGTTATACAAAGAATATCTATGTTATTACAATTCAAAAAAAGTTCTACTTCTAATTCCTTGTTTAAAAATCCTTGAATATTTTGGTGAACCAAGTTGATGCCATTAAAATTCTCGAAACATTCGCCTGATTCATTACCTGGCTTCCTTATAATGTTGTAGGTACGACCTAGAAGCAAAGCCTGGAAGGCATATGTGTCATACGGTTGGTTACGGCCAATTTGTGAGAAAGCTCTCACAGTCCGAACAGGGAGGAGTGTGGTGTGGTGATGCATGTCACAGCTTGGTGGCGTTATTCTCATCCTCTCATACCGAGGAGTGCCTTGTCTTTTTAACCTAAAAATATGTTGTTCATCCCCCCATTTCGGAAAGAGTATTTTACTCTTCGATATCTGAGTGCAAAAGCTGTTTTTATCCTCTAGAGTATAAAGTAAATTTGAATTTAGAACATCGTGTGCACTAAGTTTGTGAATTCAAAACATCATTAAACCTATTTACTTCTACCTCCATGGCGCCCAATTTATCATGCGACTTTTTTTAATTTGTTAATAACTCAGACTCGGAACCTTCTTGGTGTACTTTTTTTAATTTGCTTTGCGCGCGCCATTTTCTTATCACGTCATATTGTTAAGGCGACTACATGAGCTAAACGCGAGTTTTATAATGCCTAAAAGTAAGAATATGATTCACTGCAACAAACAAAACCAGAAAAATATATTATATTCTTCAGGGTATATGCTAGTATGATAGTGTTTTGAAAACGCAATACAGATAAATTTTCTCGAAAACAAAAATCACGAACTTATCCCAAAAAAAAATCCTTTAACAAGTAAAAAAAATACTAAAATACATGCGATTATTCTAATTTTTTGGCAAATAATTCTTCAAGTAACATTACCATGATAGTGTTTTATTTTTTTGTGCAATTCATAGATTTTTTGTAGATCGATCGAAATCCCTCATTTCGCACTATTCCGCCCGCAGTGACCGATATAACAGCCACTTTATAGTGCAAGCTGATTAGAACTTTATTCTAACAGTGTTACAGGCGAAGTTTGAACCACCACAAATAGAGTTGCTAATTTAGCTCATGTAATCGTTTTAAAACCTTAGGTTAAAAACAAGGAACTTGAAAACAAGTGAAAAACCTAAAATTACCATTTATTATCTAGCGACGAGGAAGTTTATTTGACGCCAACAGAATTAACTGAGTTTGTGCGGATGCGCAATTTTTTTTTTGTCGTTTCCTCGTCGCTGAGGTGGGATGAAAAGTAATTACGTGTTGCACTCGAGTGCAAAGATTTTTCACCACGTGATCTTTTGATTCCCTCGCTAACGCTCAAGATTCCAAGTTTTGAATCACTCGCTGCGTTCGTGACTCAATTTTAGAATCTTCAATCAAAATTGAGCACACAGCAGCGGTTAAAAATAAACTTTGTACTCTTGTATAACAAATAACTACTATTTCTGTCTAGGCTATAGTTTCCAGTACCTATAGGAAAGAAAGCTGGAGGATTATTGTCAGATAGAATTCAATCTTACATATAGGCAAGTACATAATTGTCTAAAAATAGAACGCCCTTTCATACGAGATTTTCCGTGATTAATATGCTGTAATATCTTTAAAATATCTGATGTCCAAAGTGTCTATATTAAATTCCATAGAACTTGTGCTGATAATATCTTTGACCTTTACATTTGTATGAACTTTACAATATAACGGACATTACTTTATGTCTTTATATGTATTATGACTAGATTTTGCTTGTAGATTATAACTAAGTACCTACATCACTAGTTCACTAAATGTATATTATAAAACAAAGTTCTCCGCCGATATTCATGCTGTTTTCACCAATGGTTAGAGTGGTTCTCGAGGAAGGTTTAAGTATATAATTTATACGCGGGCAAAGGCTCAGGCATCAGCTAGTATTATTTAAAGTATTGCCGACGTTTGATGATGGTGCGTTAATCTGCAAATCATGTCCAGAAAGTGAAATGGAACTCAGAAATGCGCTGCGTTGTCTTTGCAAGCTTGTAGATTCATCCGAATCCAACGAGTCTGATTGCAGAACAAATAAGGAGTCTGTTTGAAGAGATATTCCTTTATCCACCCGATGAATTGCGGCCTATCGGTGTCTCAAATTGAGGTGGCCTGTTTCCCAGCGGAGGGGCTATTAAATGCTGGTGACGTGATTATGCCTGCTCTTTACAACAAAAAAACAAGCGAATTTTGAACGCTCCACCGCATCTTTCTTACTCGTTAGGAACAATTTCAGAGGCGCAAATTAACCTCATTCGAATAAAAAACTGTACCGGTAAAATGGGGGGAATAGGGATCCAGGGGTGAATAGAAACAAAACTTTGGAAGGGATTTTATCGCTGAACTTATATTGTATATTGCCAACAAGGTACCTCTATAATTAAGTACAATTTAGTTAACACAATAGAGTACTTGTTGGTACCATATCATGTGAATTCAACTTTAAAATCCATTCCAAAGTTTTGTTTCTATTCACCCCTGGATCCCTATTCCCCCCATTTTACGGTATTATAATAGCTCTAAAATCTATTAACATTGTACCCAAACCGTAAATGCTTGTACAACACGATCACAAGAACGCAGCCAGTCCATTCATCTGGCTAAACCCTCGTTAGGTCAAGGCTTCTAATATAACAGCAGTGTTTTGTCCGGCTGACGGGCGCACCATTCTTCATGTTTTGACAACTCACACGCAGTCCACAGATCGGCAAAGGTTAATAGGAACCGGTTAGATTAACTTTTATTCTGGTATTTGTATTGTTCTGAGAAATGCGGGGTTTTGCCTTGATCGCTAGTAGGTGTAACTATTGTTTAATTGGCGGAAAGTGATCTGGTTCGATCGTTGTGGTATGCAGCTCGGATTCATTTTATACGCGTTTTCTTAGGACAATTCGTAGGTACCCATTAATTAGATGAAGTTCCGTTTGGGAAGTTTGTTTCTATGCAAAGACTTATGTAAAGGTCTACCACAGTACACCCACAATTTGCATATTTCGCTAATTATACAAAAGGAGTAAGGGCCCTATAACAGGTCGAATTTATTGTCATAAACTCATAGGCCTACCAGTTCAGGCTCCATGCTACTACTATGATACCATAATGAAAAACTCAACATAACTTTGCCCGATTTGAGAATCAAATGTCAGACTTCATGCTCAGCAGTAGCGCAAAAGAGACGGTTAATCACACTGAGTATCATAGTATATAAACAATATCATTAGAACAAAAAGAAGTGTTCTGTATCTTCAACCAAGTTCAACTACAGCCGTTTTCTATAACTTACTTAAGTATCGGTATAACTGGGTAAATATGCCTATCGGTGTTTATAAAGAAAGCTTTTCTGTGACGTTTTGTTACTAAGCAAAATGTCAAATTGACAAATAGCAACCTACCGAAACTGGCTAGTAAGTTCTAGTGATAATGATAATCACTAACGTAAAGTGACTAACGGCTAGCCGGCTAAATAGTCACTAAACTTTACCAAACGTCGCCCTCGTTCCTCTCACCCAATTCTTTCACAACTCCAACTATCAAGCAATTCGATCAGTTTTGACTGAAGCGAGGAAGTGACCTCAGCTGATCAGATTAATTGAACAATGCCCATCGGTGTACGCCTTGACCCGTGGCCTTTTGGTTGCTAAAACAATTATACTCGATGAAAGGTTGACCATTTGTACCGAGATTGTGTTATGAAGGATTGTGGGTCTAATTGTGTGGTTGATATGGATTTGTGTGTAGCTTGTTATTATACATTTTGAATGGTGGCTTGAGGAGTGGTTATTTTGTTTTAGTTGTCTTTGATCTACTGGGAATCTATTGTAGCAGATCTAGAATGTATATGTCACCGTAAAATTGTCTAACACGTTATATTGTAATATCTCTAGCGATATTGTAAACTCTCGAAATATTGTCAAACGAACATACTGCATACAATAAAACGCATTATATTTCGTGAAATGCATGCGATAATAGTCAAACCACGCGGTGTGGAGGGAAGGAGGGGTCCCTCTTGCCCAATGGTACCACTCTCATGAAAAGATAATGTACCATTCCTGAGAAATACCGTTTAAAGGAACCTAACTTACCTAACGGGGGGGGGGGGGGGTGCCTCATGGGGGCAGAGATATTCGAGAGTTTACAATGATTCGAGGAATAGGAGTTGGCGTGACACAACGAAATTGCACTTTGCTTGTTACCTCATGTTGTCAATTGCTTATGAAGGTTTGGTGATACGGGTAGCCTACGGGCAACAGACATCGGACACTCACAGATATTTTAGAACAAAATCATTGGAGAACTTATGTACCCATTCCTCATGTTTGCAAGAATAAATGATTTGATTTGGAGTTAGGCGTCCCGAAACCCGTCGATCTTTCTTTTAAAGAGCTGATGTTCCGTCACAGTTACTTGATAACGTAAACACGTAGCTATTAACAGTTACTTCAACATACAATAAGGTCACACTATTACTATTTCCAAGAAATCCCAAAGAAAAATCTCACCAATATTGGCAAATGGCAACACCAACATCTAAAATAGCAATGTTTCTAGGAAGTAACCAAACATTACGACTCACAGCGGACGCCTACACGTCGGCATATAATACTTAATTACTAATTAAAACCAGCTTTTATCTTCAGGATGTATGAATTTATCTAAAGTTCAAGGAGTCTGTGTGATCTAATCTTTGTAAGGCGGAATGTTTTACTAGTAGGTATATTGCTAATGGATTGTTTGTCTAGAATTTTACCGCCAAGAAGGCGAGCCAAAAAACGTAAAGGAGACAACTTTTTTTGGGTCCACTCGATTGTTGCATTTATTATTCATATTACACCAGAAAATAGTAATCATTTTATTATGGTAAATAAACGACACATTACATTGAAGTCTAACCGGAAGACCACGAATCGGTAAGGTGGGTCACCCTCAGGATCGTTGAAGTATCCAAGGTGGCTGGTAGCAACTGGATGAGAGTTGCTGAGAATCGAGTTGAGTGGCGTGTGATTGAAGGGGCCTATGTCCAGCAGTAGACTGCTGTAGGCTGATGATGATGATGATAAAAAAATGATTCACGAGAAACGTTTAAAAATCATTTCTCGTATCAAACACTTTAAAGTATTACAGTCAAGGACGAGTGACTTTGTTTTATACTATTTTATAAAAATACCGGAAAATATATCTAATTGGGCAATATCGCTCGTTTGAGGTTATTGTAAGATTCACGTTTTCATTATCGAATTTCTCAGCATTCCGGTTAGACAAGGCTTAGTGAATTTTACCACTATAATCTAGAGACTATAGGGAAGAAATCAATATATGTTTCATTAATATAAAGGGTGTAAAACACCTCTTAACGAATACAAAAGGTACTTGTTCTACTCGTCATTCTGATCATTTTTTTGTTCTACACTATACCTGGGAACCTTCTAGTTACGGAGATATTGGGGGTCAAAGTTGCAAGATTTTGACAAGCTTTTTTTTAAATACCGCTTTTAATCGCATGATTTTTATTCTTATTCTTATTCTTTATTGCACACAAAAAAAACATCAAATATACATATAACTTGCTTGCTTGCTTTGCTTGCTTGTTTTTACTTTAAATATCTCTACGACCCCCGTACTATTCCATCCATCCATCCGCACAATGTTTTGAGTGTGTTACATTGAGTTATATCAAAAAACATGATTTATAACCTCAAAAAAAAAAGTTGTTTCCCAGCAATATTTTTTGCGTAAAGTTACTTAGTTTGATATACAGAATGCTTGGTTAACGGCTTTGTGATGAGGTGAAATACACCCTGTATACTTCATATACGTGGGTAGCGTGTTTTCCGAACAAAAAAAATGCCTCCTTTGTGTGATCCACCAAATCATCATCTTCCTCTCCTTGTCCTATTCTACTTGGGGTCGGGGCAACACGTTTTCTTCTTCCATTAATTCTTCCCTGTCAGATGTCACGGCATCATTTACTCCCCCTTCTCTTTCATATCATTCTTCACAACATCCATACATCTTTTCTTTGGCCTTCCTCTCCATCTGCATCCATCACTCTTTAGCCACATGCGTTTCATGGGTCTCCCTTGTTTGACCGAAAGGAGTCAAATTTACACTTCCCAAAAAAAATTTCGCATAATTTCATTTGCCAAATTATTACTTAGCAAAAAATCTATTCACAAAAAAAATTGTAACGCAAACCTAACGTTTGGGAAATGAACGTTTAAACTATAACTTGTTTACCAACTAGTACTTTTAACATTTTTTATTTAGTCAAATATTTTAGTTGGAATAACAGGTTTTACGCAAAATCAAATAAGCCAAATATTTTGTATCGTCAGTTTTCCATTTTTTTTTCTATATAATGTAGTCGTCCCTGCCCTTCCGTAGGAGGTCACAGTTTTAACCTAAACTAACCATTTTTTTAAAATGATTATCCTTATCTAAATAGTTCAGGTTTCGGTAGCTACTAAAACGATAATAATGCAAGTCGTTTCTGGTAGGAGGAGTCCTTCTTCGTAGGAGGTCAAAGTTTTAACCTAACATAACCTACCCATTTTGTTTAAAGATCAAAATCAAAATCAAAATCAAAGCATTTATTTCAAGTAGGCCAATAACAGGCACTTTTGAATTGTCGAAACAAAGATGAACATTTAAAGTAGCTGCAGTCCCAGTCACAAGACATAAAAACTGTGAAAGTACTGTAGTTGCCCATTCCCTAGCGTAGATCTCTATGGAGAAGAACGGGCAAGAAACTCCATGGACACTCTTTTAAATCAAAATATTGTTACAAAATCTTGGTTACATCATTCATGTTGAGATGGTAGATTATGTGAGAACAATGTAGCAAGATGTGCACGTTAAAAGTGTCCATAGTAAAAACAAAATAATTCATTCAAATAAGCCATGGCAACTAAGAGATGACCAGTCACAACTGACAGCACCCGTTCACGAACATGACGCATGGATCAGTACCATTCAGCTCAACCACTTTGAAGGGAGCTAAATGATCCGACACACGCGCCACCATCAGCGAGACATTTGAGTGAGCATGACATACTCTCAACCGCCAGGGCACATTCAAGTCAAAAACTAAAGTAGGTTTCCAGTGAATGATAGCTTTCTAGTACATAGTACTCACACAATATGGGCTATGCGATTATATAATACTAACATTGAATCTATACAATGCAAAGATAGTTGTACAATCTTCAGCAGCTCCAACAATACCATTTAATGCTATCAAGTTTTGCGCCCCTGTCCTTGTGGAGCAGGACCAGCATTGAGCCAAGCATTTTTATCAGCGATATAATCGCTCAACTTGTAATATGCTTGCTTACATAATGTGCGTTTAATACATGTTTTAAATTTTGTCTCATTCAGTTCAAGAATACTTTGTGGAATTTTATTATAGCATCTCAAACAGTACCCCATGAAAGATGAGTCTACTTTAGCGAGTCTAAAGCCTGGCTGAACTAGTTGGTCCCTATTTCTAGTACTGTAATTGTGTCTGTCGCCTCTTTTACCGAAAAGATGCAGATTTTTTCTGACGTACATTATGTTTTCGTAGATGTATTGGCAATGAACCGTCATGATGCCAATATCCTTAAATAGTTCCCTTAGAGAATCGCGCCTGCGAAGATTGTATATGGCTCTGATGGCTCTTTTCTGCAGAATAAATATAGACTCAATATCAGCAGCCCGTCCCCATAGCAAAATACCGTAAGACATTATACTATGGAAGTAACTAAAATAGACCAGTCTAGCGGTATCCACATCAGTGAATTGACGGATTTTTCTGATGGCATATGCTGCTGAACTTAAGCGCCCCGCAAGAGATGTTAAATGAGAACCCCACTGTAGCCTTGAATCAAGCGTAAGCCCCAGGAAAACCGTTTTATCTACGAATTCGAGTTTCTCTTTATTCAATATTATCTCACAATCACTACTTTTAACATTCGGTAATGAAAATCTTATGCATTTAGTTTTTTTTTTCATTTAATACCAAATTGTTTGCTGTGAACCAATTTTGGACCTGAAGTAGGGCATCATTCACGTCATCTAGATTGTTGGCCCGTCTATTTATCTTAAAAATTAGAGAAGTGTCATCAGCAAACAACACCATATTTTGAGATTGGTGTTTCAACAAATAGGGTAGATTATATAGACAAGAAAAAGGAAAGGACCCAATATTGAGCCTTGCGGAACCCCCATTTTTACATTCAAACCCTGTGAATTAACACCGTTTATTTGAACATGTTGTTTTCTATCGCTCAAATAAGATTTTAGCAGGCTAAGTGCAAGTTTACCCAGTCCGTAATGCTCCAGTTTTAAAAGCAATGTGTCGTGATTTACGCAATCGAAAGCTTTGGAGAGGTCACAGAAAATTCCTATTGCGTCTTGGGACTCTTCCCACGCAGCAAATATGTGCTTTAATAGGGTTACACCGGCGTCAGTTGTACAACGTCCCTTGGTGAAACCATACTGTTGATCATGGAAGATTCTGTTGGTGTTAAAATGATAGAGCATTTGATTAAGCATTACTTTTTCAAAAACCTTGCTAAAAACTGGTAACACGGATACAGGTCTATAATTATTGGCATCTTTACTGTCCCCGGATTTGAAAAGAGGTATGACTTTACTGTATTTCATTAAATCAGGGAAAACTCCTTGGTCTACACATAAATTAAAAATTGAAGCTAAGTACGGGGCTATGGTCTCAAGTATAGATGTGCAAACTTTGATAGACATTCCCCATAAATCTTCAGTCAGTTTGATTTTAATTTGCCGGAAAGCTTTAATAACTGTCATGGGGTTAATGTGTTTAAATTTAAATTCAGCCAGGCAGCCAGACACATTCGCCTTTAATAAGCCAATTGAGGCTTCAGGTGAGGAATTAAGAGCCTCCGTAGTTTTTATTGGTATTTCGGTAAAAAAATTAACAAATTCTTGAGCTACTTCCTGATTAGAGCTTTTAAGACCACATGCTGTATCTAATGTAAAAGTATTATTACGTATTTTCATTCTGTTGGTCTCGTTATTTATAACTTTCCAAACGGTCTTTATTTTATTTTCCGCTGTTTTGATCTTGTTTCTAATGTGCAGGGCTTTAGCAACCTTGCAAGTATTTCTAAAAATCTTTGAATACGTAGCAACATACTTGCTAAAAGTGTCAGTGTTTATAAAAGGCTTAAGGCTGTAAAGCTCAAATAGCCTTTCCCTACTTTTTCTGATACCTCTAGTCGCCCAATCACTAAATATAAATTTAGGGCAAATACTCTTTGTCTTCTTTTCAAAAGTTTTGTTGAATTCCGTGTGAACTTATGAAAAGAAACGATCATACAATTGATTTATATTAATATCCTCTTGGCTCATTACACTTAACTTGTTCTGTAGGGAAGTATTATACCTCTTTAATTTGCAAGAAGTTATAGGTCTAAATTTAATCTGAACTTTTTGCATTGGAGTTTTACACCTAAAAGTTACAGTTTGTCCGCTATGGTCAGACGGCAAACAATTTATTATGGCTTTATCTAAGTAATCACAATCGCAGAAAACATTATCTATACAAGTAGCAGAAGAAGTTGTGATTCTAGTGGGTTCAATAAACACGTTAGTCAAGTCAAATGACTTAAAAAGATTTAATAACCGACTGCTATTTGAATTTTCTTCTAAAATATTGATATTGAAATCACCACAAATTATTTTAGATTTATTACTGGCTGCAAGTTTTGCCAGGACATCTTCCATTATAGATTCAAATATGGAAAAGTTTTGATAGTTTGGGGGTAGGGTAGGTAGACGAAATTAAGCTAATCTAGTGGGAGATCACAGTTTTAACGTAACCTAACCATTTTTTTAAATAAGTAATTCTCCTAATCTGAATAGGTAGTTCAGTTCCGGATAACCTACTAAAACCATCTCTTTTTCTATTAATGCAAGTCGTATTGCCTAAATATTTTTTAGCTTAACAAATCACTTCACCAAACGTTTATTGTCTGAAGATTGTTTGCTGTAATAAATCAGACCAAATGCCATAATGACATTATACTTGGTAATATTTTGCCAAGTCAAAATTTGACCAAATAAAAATATGCGTACTAAAATCATCCGAAATATTGCAATGGTATAAAAAAAGGTTGCTAAAATTTGTTTGGGTAATGAAATTTTGTCAAAATCTTTTCGGCAAAACGGCAGGAACCCACGTTTCATCCCTCCTCATTACAAGTCCATACCAAGACAAACGACTTCCTTTCAGTTTTTCAGTAACAGGTGCCACTTTCAAACTTCCTCTAATATACTCATTCTTTATTTTATTCATGTCATGATGTCTTCATGATCCATCAAATAAAATTACAAACACTGAATACGGCCGTAGTAAGTCGAAGGTCTGATGCTCTCCGTGTGCAAGCAACAAAACAAATAAGATAACATCACGCTTGTAATCCCCGAACGTATAAACAGAGGTCTACATAATAGAACACGTACATTTCGCCATTTTCGTTATGTATAAGTCCCATGTCCCGAGCACATAGACATTTAGACATTTTCTGCTGAGAAATTCCTGATGGAAAAACCCAAAAACAATTTGGCCTACCCTGGAATCGAAGCCAGGACCTAATGCTCAGAGAATAATGAAATAATACCTATACCATTTACGGGTCTAAGTAGAGCTATGATAAGACGAGTGTTCTGCTGGCCAAAAAAAAATACTTGCGGGGGACTGCCAACAGAAGTAACAACTCAGTTACCCAAATTAATCTTAGCTTAATTTGACTAACCGTTCTATGAAAGCTTTCCCTTCAATAATTGAATATTATATCTCTCCCTTACCACAGAAAACCAGTCCCTGGATTTCTTAGGTTTGACAGGATCCAATTCACAATCCTGTCAAATCCGTAGTACAAAAGCAGCTTCTCTAAAGTATCGTCTACTAACACTATTCCCGCTGTCGAAACAGCAGTAAGTACGTAATTACATGTTGCTCTTGTGTTCGTGTTATGTCGACATCCACTAGGCTAATTAATACGCATTATTAATGACTCGTATAGCAACGAAACTAAGTTTACGACAGCACTGCATGACGAGTCGTGTCACCGTGTCATCCTTGCTTCCCCATTAGTTTTGTAATTAGCGGTAATTGTGCCCTATTGGTGTTAACTCTGCCCTCGTGAAGTAGTGACTGAAAACAGGGTAATAATTCCATTGATGATACTGAAGTTTTCAGTTATCGAGGGCACTTGTTGTGGTATGAGAATTTTTCAAAGAATGGCGAATAATCATCAATTCAAGCATAATATTAAGAAAACACAGCATTTCCCAGTTAGCGTTTGCTTCAGACCCTGTCCTGCAGACAACTTGGTTGGAAACTTGCATGTTAATGGGTAAGCGTCAAGTTTGACGTCAAGTTAGGTCGTATCCATAATGATGAGAGTTTGGTTACCGAAATTTCAAAGCCAAACATCAATCACCAAACAGGGATAACGCGACTTTACGACTTTATGACAATCACATCTTGACAATAGCGAAAATGCACCCGGCGCCACATCAACCTATACATAACACTGACCTCGCTTCCTATCAGCTTACCCTACAATGAGAGATTAGCGTGTGCTGGATTTGCATGGCTTGATTAGTCGCCGTGTGTACCAAAAAACAAGAAACTACATAGTAAAACGCAAAACCAAAATCCAAAATGTATGTCTAAACAAATTATTGCCTACAGCTGCATCCCGGAGTTACCAATAGGGTTGAACCGCATGTGGGACACGGCACTTTGTACATCAGGTACAGACTGCGGAGGATGATGGCGATGATGAACAGCCCCCCAGTGAGGATTACAATGTTGCCCAGCTGTTGGTAAGACTCGCTAGAGACCGTGGAAAGGCTTGAGCGTCTCCGTGAAAATTTCTTCATGTTGATCGATTTCTTCAACTTTTCTAGCCCCGTTTGCTGTCTACCACAATTGCACAACACTGGTTGTGTATTATCACACATCCTTCTTGATCATCAAAATGCTTTCTCTCTTGAAGCAGTGATATAAAATTCTGAAATAAAGGATGCTTGTGAGAGGCGACTGGCAAGATAAGAAAGGATCGTTTGTCTGGGTTGGCATTAGATGAAGAGGAATCAAAATAAATGATGGTGGATGGAGACGGAGAGAGCGGTCATGGAAAAAATTAATGGATTGTGTGGGGCATGGTCAAAATAACCAGTGGTAGTGGTCTGATAGAACATAATGCATCAGAGAACATTTGACGCCCTACCCAAACGATATTGGAGCAGAAAGACCAAGAGTTTCTTCAGACTTCTAAAATAACAAAGCAATGCCTCGTTGGTCTAGTGGCTGCAAGTGCGGCAGTTAAGCATGAAGTCTTGGGATTGATTCCCAGGTCGGGCAGAGTATTCTTGGGTTTTTCTACCTGTGATTTATCGGGTGTTACTCGAGTCACGGACTGTAAATTTAGACCTGGTTGATGGAAATAAGGTCGCGCCCTAATACCAGATACTTTACCATAATTGGTAAAACTATGGGTTATGCTCGGAGTTTCCTTGCGTGATCGAATCAGAAAAGAAGACGCAAGAGAACCAAGGTTACCGACGGGTCCACCCTTTATCGCAGAACTTTTTATGTCGTAATATTATTTTGCATACCAGCTGATAGCATAAACTTCATTTCGCAGAAAATAGTTTGGCAGATACTCATTTATCATACGTTCATACTCATAATTTTGTAAGCCAGAATCATCTTTTGGCATACATTTCATATGCATAATGATGGAAAGACTCGTCTATCAAAAAAAAAAAACAAATTCAGTTGATTGTAAACACTTGGTTTTTATTTCCCTGTAAGAAGCAGGCATACATGCAAACAAGAATATATCCTGCATGTAGCAAGCATGCAGTATGCAAGCAAGCATGAAGCATGTAAGCAAGCACGCAAGCAAGCATGCACTATGCATGCAGCAGGTATGCAAACATCTGAACAAGCACATACCATGCATACAGCAAGCAAACCAAGCATGCTGCAATCGTGCAGCATGCAAGCAAACATGCAGTATGCAACATGCAGCAGGCATAGTTTCTGTCACGGGA
Source organism: Xestia c-nigrum (assembly GCA_916618015.1). Classification (NCBI taxonomy): domain Eukaryota; kingdom Metazoa; phylum Arthropoda; class Insecta; order Lepidoptera; family Noctuidae; genus Xestia; species Xestia c-nigrum. Next base: position 24,881,693 of record OU745252.1, on the reverse strand, counting down.
GTGTTACAACCACCTGCTCCTCAACTCGCGGCCCGCCTCGCCCCTCCGCGCCTACGCGATTTTAAATTACACTCTAGGGGTAGGGCAGACAAGACTACGTGGAGTTGGTTTTGGACCGATTCGTTTCTGTTACTAACTTTTCTAACACAACATATATATATTTTAATTTAAAATTAAGGTTAAAAATGCTATTTTGTGGCATTGAAAAATGGCAATAATGCCAAATAAAATTATTCCAAATGAAATTCTACAATCTTCATAGTATGCCAAGTGAAATTATATCAAATAATCGTCGATCTAAATAAACATTATTCTAAACGAAATTATGCGAAATTAGAACATTGCCAAAGGTAACTATGCCAAATAAAATTCTGCCATCTAAAAGTATGCCATTCCAAATTCGAACATACAAACATTCAGCCAAACAATAAGTATATTAAAAAATATGCCTTTAATATATTCGTTTAAAGAAAATTATGCCAAGTGTGTTATGCTAAATGAATTTCGGAGCAACAACATTCTGCCAGATAGATGGAACCCGTTACCGACGTAGCCCAGAGAATTGCCAAACCTATGTCGCAATGGGCAGGGCACATTGCTCGTAGAACCGATGGCCGATGGGGCCGAAAAGTTCTGGACTGGAGAACTGGAAGTCGTTGTGTTGAAAAGCCTCCACTAGGTGGACAGATGATCTGGTGGTAGAACTAACTAGGTATTAACATTGACAAATTCTGATTAATTCAAGTTACCTTATATTTCTTTAGCATCCTATTGCGTCAGGTTTGATATACATCAAGTACAGGGACCTCATAACTATAGCCATGATGATCAGGGCTCCTGTCACAGCGACCACAGTAGACAGATACTGGTCACCCTTATCCCACTTTGACTTCTTACCCCCCCGCAGCAATTGTTTCATTTTCTTAGTAAAGCAGTTTAAATGCTGCATTATGTCTTGTTTGAGGTAGCAACATGTTACTAACGTATCTGCACTCAACTTGGCCTTACATTTATTATTTTTACAATAATGTGAACAGCTGTGCATTATTGCATTTTGTAAGCCAGGTCTGGCTGTGGGCAGATTTAGATAAATTTAACTGTAATTTGGGAAAACTTTTCGCTTGGTTTAGTTACATTTTGATGAAGTGACATTAGTTTTCGTCTTAGACTGATGACTAGATAGTTGTCACAGGTTTTCAATGATGCCTGTCAGGTGGCATTGACAAAGTTTTGATTTAAAGAGGTTCCAATCTAGAAATAGGATTTTAACGATAGCCTATTAAGCTTAGACTTACATTCATTTGCTGACAACACGTAGCTTCACCCAGTGGGTCGAAAATATTGCACACACAAAAGTCCCTTTTGTGAAAACTTTTCTACGTTTTCTTACATCAGCCAAAGTTTGCTAATTTCAATATACATTGTCTGACTACTAACCATATTTGAAGGATGCCTTGTCAAGATGAAGCAATGTACTTTGAAACACTTAGAGTGCACTGCCACTTATGACCTTAAGGCATGAGGATTAATGGTGGCCAGACAAGACATTGCGTAAATATGGGATTTATTGTGCACAAGATACGTCGATAGAATTGAGAACTACGTCCTTGATCTGTGAATATTTATTAATCTTAGAGAAGACACATTTATCGCTACTATTTTTCACTGTGGATGTATAAAGTTAAGGTTCCCGAGCTATCATCATCAGCTTATGAATGTTCCCACTGCTGAGACACGGGCCTCCTCGCTATGAGAAGGAGTGGGATATAATCCACAACGCAGGCTCAGTGCGGATTGGTTGATGTCACTGTATTCGAAGTCTTAGTTCTAGGACATGCAGGTTTCCTCACGATGTTTTCCTTTACCGTTTTGAGAGCAGTGAGCAGTGGTGACAAAATAAATTAAACAAAGTAATGCGCCTGTCTGGGTACGATGCGGCCCACGATTAACTGTTCTTAAGTCGGGGCCGCCATTACTGGGCCACCGCTGCTCTCCCAAGGTGAGGTTCCCGAGTAGGCTACTGCAAATTGAACTTGGTGAAATGGGGCATCATAGACCCGTTCCGCGAATTGAGTTTGTTGCTCTCCAGAACACGATCAACTTACTGGAATATCCCTGTTGTTCATAATGGCCATGACCCTGCAACTTTTAGGATTTCAGCCGTTGGAGACGCTGCTATTAACCTCTGTGGCCGCATAATAGGCCCAATTGATAACTATACTATATGTCACGGATGTTTATAATAAGTATGTATTTACAAACAAAACAGTATATATGTAGTACATCAACTATCTAGTGTCCACGACACAAGCTTTGCTTAGTGTGGCACTAGGTGGCGCTGTGTGTTAATGTCCAGCGATATTTATTTATTATTTATACTAACTACTGCTCGAAAAAAAAGAAGCTTCGACTTGAATATTTTTATTCGAATCAATGAGAGAATGAGACGAGAGAGTATGGTAATAGTATCTAATGATTGTTTGAAATGTTGGTGATTTTAGGATGCATGGTGAAAATCAAGACTCTTGGCTAGTTAGTGCCTAACTTGGTGTCAGAGTTTTTCTGCCACCAGGGCCTCTGAATAAGCTTTACGTGCTTCTGTCAACTTGAAACATTGCACATCATTTATCATTGCAGAGACCTTTGCTGCGAGTAAAAAATCCTACCAGAAAAACCCATTAAATGCTTGGCAGAAGCGCTAGGCTGACAACATAATCTTTTCAATAAAATGTTCTTAGTAATCTATCAAGGGGAAAGGAAGACGTAACCGTCTAATATAAATATGCGCCAATTCATTTCACCGCAACATCCGTTCTGTGAACAATGCGCACACACATCACCTCTGTTTGCCCACAGATAATGTTTGAGAGATGAATTGAGCCGATTTTTTTAAACTACGTTTGTTTGGTGATGTAATTATGGTAAGAAATGGAGTGTAAGTTAATTGTATTTTTTAGGAAATTTTAACAATAAATTGGTTGCGGTTTTTTAGTTGAAGGAATAGTTGAATTAAAATTGCTAGATTGAAATTAGGTATGGTAAGTCTTATGATTTTAAAACAGCCAAAGCAGGTTTGCTAAAGATTAAGGCCTGGAAAAATCACATCTCGAATACGGTGTTGAATCCAGGGCCACTCTTGTTTGTGCTTACAAGTTGTGACCACAACTACTAAATTAGTAGTAAGTATTATAGGTAGTAAGTAGATTACTAATTCATCGATAACCATTTTTGACGGGATCTGTGGTGCTAATAGGTTGACAACACCATTCACAAACTATTATTCTTGGTAACTGACAGTTGTCATTAGTGACAGCTACTTGACCGCTTGTGGCTGTGCTTCGATCATTAGGTATTGATCGAAGTGGCTGTAAGATAGTGTTGCCATATCTATTAGATAGATATGTCAGCATCACATTGTAAAACCGGTAGATTGTAATATAACAAGCGAGCCTGCAAACTTTCGAAATATTGTCTTTTTTAAACTTTCACGATCTGAACACATTATAAAACTTAAGAAGGCGGGTATTTATCGCGAATTTACCTTTAATTTAATCCCGACGTTTCGACCGGATTGCATCAGCCGTGGTCGCGGGGAGACACTCCAGTCTCCCCGCGACCACGTCTTCTGAAGTTTTATAATGTCTTGAGTTGTACGTTTGACAATACAGGGTGTAAACCACCTCATCACAAAGCCGTTAACCAAGCATTCTGTACATCAAACTAAGTAACTTTACGCTAAAATTATTGCTGGGAAACAACTTTTTTTTTTGAGGTTATAAATCATGTTTTGTGGTAGAACTCAAAGTTACGCATTTAAAACATTTTGCTGATGGATGGATTGAATAGTACGGGGGTCGTGGAGGTGTTAAAAGTAAAAATCTTACAAAAAAATCTCTGTATTTAAAAAAATCTTGTCAAAAAGTTGTAACTTTGACCCCCTATATCTCCGAAACTAGAAGGTTCCCAGGTATGGTGTAGAACAAAAAAATTATCGTAATGATGGGGAGAACAAGTGCCCTTCGGCTTCGTGAAGAGGTGTTTTACACCCTTTATGTCGAGAGTTTACAATCTCGATAAATAGATTACAATATAACGTGTTTAACCAATATTTCGGTGACAGATACACTACAAGATGGTGGAGTTTAAAGGAACTTAAAGGTGTGATTAATATTTCGTTTCAAGTTCCGTGGAACTTAAATGCTTACTCAATGCAGCATAGTGAGAACTTTTGATGTTTTTGTGAAACGTTTTCCTTGTATTCTCAAGTTAGACCAATTCTAAATTCAAATTACATAAGTTAAAGTAAACAGTAGTTGTGTGAATGAAAGTACGTCCACTTAATGTTACATTAGCTAGAACATGAGGGTGACATTGTCTTTTCCGTTGCTTTCTTTTTTTTCGGTAGAGGCTTGGGGAAGTGCGGCCCATAATTCTACAATACATGAATGGTACAGACGCAAGCATATCAAGCTACCCGAAACTGACAATTTTTTCCAATTAATCTTTAACCTAATGGACTAGCTTTGTTAAAGAAAGAAGAACAGGCAAAAAAAACCCAGACCCGACAGAAAAGTAACATACCTCAGTTTTTTTGTTATTATTTATATAATCATATTATATAGTTTTTATATTCGAAATCAAAAAATCATCTAATGACATCTCTCGCCCTTGGGTGGAGCGAGAGGGCGTGTCAGACTCTTACTGACTAAAAAATTCCAATTATTATTATTATTATTATTATTTTTTCATTAAAATCGTTATATTCGATGATTCAGATCGGAATATTCCACTAATTCGTTGACGCCTCATTAGATGATTTTAAACCACCTTAAAAAAAAATCCTAAGTTGAATGTTGTACTAGGAGTTCAAAAATTATATAATAGGTACAGCTGTATCTCCAGGTCTCTTGGATACATCCCATAACTATTTATCGTCATTTAGTTACATACATAACGAATTGTGTAGATAAGTAGGCATTTTGTATTTTTTTAGTGTAAACCCTGAACAAAAACATAAGGCAATATTTTGGTGTTAGCCATTGATTTCGAATATAAAAACTATATAATATGATTATATAAATAATAACAAAAAAACTGAGATATGTCACCTTTCTGTCGGATCTGGGTTTTTTTTTATATGGGACGTGACCGTTCTTCTTTGACAGATTATATTGTTCTGGCGTCTGTTTCTAACTTTCAGAAGGCGAAGTGTAGGAAAGCCTTCCACAACGTGGACCGATGATTGGATGAAGGATGCGGGAATACGCTGTGTGCAAGAATCATAGGATCGGTTGAATGAGGACGTTCAGAGGAGGCCTATGTACGTAATGGAAAGTTTTCTGATGAAATTATTGTGACGGGGATGATTTGATTTTCATTTCCTAATACCTGGCTTATTTTCAGATCGCGAATAAATCGTCTAGGTAAACTTGACCTACGAGCTTGAGCTTAATCGACACTTGAGGTAAGACACCGAGGGTCCGTGTTGTGCGGAGGTCAGATAGGCAGTCACTCCATGGTAAATATTGTGTTAGCTACTTAGGTTAGACTGGAAGCCAATTACAACAAACATATACGTAGTTGGGAGAAGGGTATGGAGATCATGTTGGTGATGTCATAATCATCATCTGGCTATACTTACTCACTAGTGAGTTTAAACATCTAACAAATAATAAAAAAATATAATCCATTTATTTCAGGTTTCCCCATATTAAAAATTAAACATAAAGAGACACGAGATAAATACAAATCACAAATGAACATAAAAATGTAAAAATAATAATAAAAAAAGTAATAATAAAAATAACAATCATAAGTACCATGTCAAATTCAAATATCAAAGTCACTAGACGCTAGTATAAACTGTAGTAATCATCACCGATCCCCACCAAGCCTGATGAATCAAAAGCATTTCATTATAGCGTGCAGTGGAAAAAAACAAATTCCAATGGAGATTTTATCGAAGTAGTTTGCAAAGATAAGTATTGAAAGAAAGTATTTTTAGAAAAACAACAGTCCTTGACATATCTGGAACAAGTCATACGTTGAGGCAACCTGCATGTAAAGCAACTATGTCGATAAACCACCTCTTTTTGCAACAAAACTGACCTTTACCGCAACAGAATAAGGCTGATTAAACAGTTTTGTGAGTGTTATTTTAAGTTTGTACCGTTTCATTTGCGATGCGGCCCGCGGCAAAGTTATTCGTTTCGGTTTCGGAACGCAGCACGTTAACGTAACATTTTACTGGCTGAATAACCAATGGCCGTTGCCTCGGTTTGTTTTGTTTGACATGTGTCATTGCGGTCGCTAATTTTGGCGCCAATTTCTACACGTTTTTTTTCTAAGATTTGCTGCAGTTTCGCATTGACCACAGATTATGTAACGCTTATTTGTTTTGGCTAGAACCAGTAGTGAATGAGTAATGCACGTGTTTCTAAATGCACCAGCGGCCTTTATATTTACAGACAATACGGAAACTGTTATTAAATTCTTTTGTTGGATGCAGCAAAATGTTTTTATTAATAATTGCGGACAATTTTGTATAAATAAGGTGGTCTGACATTAAGACAATGAGGTAAAATGACGTTTATTTGACATACAAGGAGGTCCAAGGATGATGATGGACCAAGTGATCGACGCAGATCGACGTCTTCCTTTAGCAAAATAAAATGTTTTGTTTGCAAAAGTAGATCAGCGGGCCTAAAATGGCCGCTTTAGCAGAAAATAGTAAGAATTACGTTAAACATTTTAATAAAAAAAATGGGCTTTATTCTCATAAAGTCTATATATATAAATTTTTGACGTGATTCATATTATGTTCTGCTAAAGTGGCCAGTTTAGACCCCCTGGTTTCTGGTATTACGATTTTTGGTTCTATACCTATTTGGCATTCGCCCATCCCATCTGACTGCAGGTACTACACTAGTTTTACATAGAATCTTCGACGCTTGTAATCGTTGCCCTAAGAGGGTGGAGAGATTAGTATAGAGTGCCTGAGCCGGGTACTAACCCAGATTTCGGGCTGCTAGGTACTTATTGAATAGTTTTCAACAATCTTTAGTTTTTTTGGAATATTTAATTATCATGTAATACTCTATTAAGAGTGGCCAGTACCTAGCATAAATCTAATCACAATGATGGAATAGCCAGTCATTCCACTAATCTATATTAATCTACATCTACACTATATATAATACTAGCGGACGTCACGCGGTTTCACACGCGTAATTCCCGTTCCCGTGGGAGTACGGGGATAAAATATATCCTATGTTACTCGTGGATAATGTAGCTTTCGAATGGTGGAAGAATTTTTAAAAACGGTCCAGTAGTTTTTAAGCCTATTCATTACAACCAAACAAACAAACAAACAAAGTTTTCCTCTTTATAATATTAGTGTAGATTATAAAGAGGAAAACTTTGTTTGTTTGGTTGTAATGAATAGGCTTAAAAACTACTGGACCGTTTTTTTCAATTCTTTCACCATTCGAAAGCTACATTATCCACGAGTAACATAGGCTAAATTTTATCCCCATACTCCCACGGGAATAGGAACTATGCGGGTGAAACCGCGTGACATCAGCTAGTTATATTATAATTTTGTGAGGATGGATGAATGTTTGATACTCTTTCACGCAAAAATTACTGACAGGATTTGGATGAAATTTAGGCACACAGATAGTTTATAATCTGAACTAATACATAGAATACTTTTTATCTCGGTAGTTTGACTGTGGGTCAATTTCCAAACTATGAGCATAAGCTATATTTAACTAAAATAAAAGTTACTAAAGTACAAGGAAATAAATGAAATAACAAATATTTATAGAGCAAAAACTAGCAGCACGAATGTGGCTCAATGGATCACGATTTAGCTGGAGTTATCCATAAAAACTGAGGCGACGGGGCGTGGGAACCGAACTCACTAAACACGTACCTACTAAACTAGTCTAGTCATCAAGAATATCTGAAAATAATTGGGAAATAATCCAGCTTTTCTCTTCTGATTTTCAGATAGTTGGTGAAACAGAGTACAAATTGTAGGTTTTGGGTAAGGAAACACTCCTCACCCAAAACCTACAATTTGTAGTCGGTTTACACAACAAAAATCTGGTATTCGATGACCGAGATAATATTTTCGTCATCAAATACCAGATCTTCTTCTTCTATACAGTTTCAGGAGAGAAAAAAACATTCCGTTTCCTAAGAATATATTACGTTGGCCTTCTTGATCATAAAGTCACGCATGGTCTTCCATGACAATAATCCTTTCGGACGACTACAAAAACACAATCACTAGTCAAAATCCACCATCGATAATTTCAGGACAAAAAAATGAATAGAACCAATTTACGTGTCTATTCTTAGATAGTAATTCTAATAAATGGAGCAGATCGTAGATCACGACCTTGCAATGTCATAAATTGACAATACAAGACCCTACTCATAGATATCAACGCTACGTCGGTAAATGCTGCTGTGTGACGCAGAATCGGAAACACAGCCGGATAACGATGACCTTCAAGTGGACAATAAACTTACTCGTATAATAGAAATTAATTCGTGGGATTACATGAAAGCCATTGATCCTGGTTAACATCTGTAGGTCTTTGATAGTCCATACGGTGCTCCTGGGTGGATGAGGAAGAGTTCAGACTGTCAGACAGGCAGGCAGGTAAAATATTGGTATTTTATTGCATCCAGAAGTGGGAAAACTGTAGTCAAATGACGCTTCTTAATGATGCTTAAATTCTTTTCGCTCAGAAAAGTGACATTCAATGAAAGATAACGACGATGGCTTGAATTGAAGAACAGTGCTGGCTGTACTTTATTTACAACGATAATTTACTTTAACCCTACTATGGCGAAGCCAAAAAGAAGGGTTATGATTTTAGCAGTCTATATATGTTTGTATTTATGTATGCATGTTCACCGTAGCGCCTGAACGAATCATCCGATTTTGATAAGTAAGATGTCAATCGATTTGTAATGATGGCCTGGGTAACATAGGCTACATTTTATTCAGTAGTTGGGTTTTTGGTGGTTATATACCACTCAGATTCTTGTTACATTAAAGAAGTTACTTTGATAGAAATAAGAGTAGGATCTACATTTGCTGGAACCTTTTGTTCTTTAAATAACTTTGCCCTGCATGGTGGCTGGTGCGTTTACTCACAGACACTAAGGTAGGTCATGCGGGAATCGAACCCGTGACACACATCTCAGCAGCCACTGCGCCAGCCGTCGCCAACATTCGAACCACCACAACCTTCATTCTCAAATCAAATAGGCTCTACATTGATGACAACACATCAGTGTTTAGTATTCTTAGCGATGAAAGTAATGTAACAAAGTCACACATGCCTGCTGTGTCACATACATACATGGAAAACCGGACCTTATTGACCTTCTGAAGATTTTTTGCAACAAGGAATCTTAAGTATCTACGTGGTAGGCAAAGGCCTATGTTAATTCGACTATAACAACATGTTTTCAGGATACGTTTGTGACTTGCATTTAACAGGTATGAATTTGTTGATGCTTTACAACTGCTCACTTTGGAGAACTACGTAAAGAGAGAGAGATAAGAGAAGATTGTGAAGATGAGATGAGAGTTCATGATGTGGAGCGTTCTGCTCATACAACTTGCTACCCTTCTGACCGGTTTGTGGAGACATCTTTGCCATCACATACGAAGCATAAGCCGCGGGGTATAGTAGCTTCATTCTCCTAGACCCAGCAGTTTATGGATTCGTGTAGTACAGGAGTAAACAAACATGGTTCATACCTTGACGAAAGTGCTCAGAAAGGATTTTTGGAAATAGTTCCCCTGAATAGGTCAAAAGTAGCATGAAAGTTCGTTTTTTTTTCAATGGATAATCCTATCGGATTCTTCAGCAAATTGAAACTGGCAATTATATTGTTAGCGACATCATTTCAACGAACGTCGGGCTTACATTAAAAGTAAATTCGCGATAAATACCCGTTTTTGTATGTTTTATGACATCATTTCAGTGGAAAGACGTCCAATGCTGGAAATAGGTCTCCCCAAAGTGTCGCCACTTTGACCGGTCCCGTGCGACTCGTATCCAGATGTTTTGAATGTTGGCTTGAAACTGAATGGAATGAATTTCAATATAGCCATCGTCTAAAATTGCTAAATGGACAAGTACATACAAGAAAGGACACTAGAAAACTCACAAGAAATGTCTGATTAAGGCCCTAAATTGCACTGCACTGACTAAACTCCTATTACCATAACCGCCACACCTCCACAACATTCAAAGCGGCTCATTCAAGTGCTCCAGATGTGAACAGTCACATACATACGTGGCCCAGTTATGGCAGTTTGACAAAGGGCGCGGCGACAAGGCCAGCCGCCTCCGGTTCTATACGTCACTATTTAGCCTGTGGCTAGGTAATGGCCGTAGTGTGACCTATTGAGAGCCGTTTGATGTACTGTATTTGATATACAGGATATCAAATACAGTAGGTACATCAAATAGCAAAATAGAACCAAATAGACTCAACGAAGCCGTCAACCAATCATTCTGTACATCAAACTAAGTTACTTTATGCAAAACTACTGCTAGGAAACTTTTTTTTGGGGTAAAAAATCACGTTTTGAGGTAGAACTCGGTGTAACGCACTCATGTCGTAAAGTGTTTGAAGCAAATATTAGATTAAAAACTTGTATTAAAAAAAAATTGCCAATAAGTGGAAACTTTGACCCCTAACATCTCCGTCACTAGAAGGTTCCCAGGTATGGTGAAGAACAAAAAAATGATTGCAATGACGGGTAGATGTGCCTTTCGGCTTCTTTTAGAGGTATTAGAAGACAGGTGTTGTGTCTTTTTATAAATAATTAGGGAACTTTCATAGCGCGTTAATAAGAAACGTGAAAAGTGATCGCTAATTGAATGATTGAATTTTCATGTTCATATCTTTATTCAATGATATTATAAGTAAAAAAAGGTGTAGATTAGAGATGCACCGAATAGTGATTTGGCCGATTACCGAATACCGAATATTCGGCGGCGCTCTCAGCCGAATACCGAATATTCGGCGGGTGATCCAGTACAATTGACGCCGACGCTAACAAGTTACGACAATTTTTTGATGCGGTGTGTGCGGCGGTTTCGAGGCGGGAAGTACCTATTTGGATCAGTAGCCGGCAAGTCGTGTTACAACGTGCTTCTTGTGTTAAAGGTACTTTGTCTAAAATAGCTTTAGTTGTGACTAAAAAGTCTCCTATTTGGAAATATTTTGAAGTTTTCGCAATTAATAAATAAATAAATTGCTTTTTTTATTCCCTTTTATAAAATATTTGCTACTTTTTTAAGTATTCGGTATTCGGCCGAATACAGAATACTGAAAAACTGGCCGAACAGGCCGAATACCGAATAGTTGCCAAATATTCGTTGCATCTCTAGTGTAGATAGGTTATTAAGCGCTCAGCAAGCGGCGTGTTAAAATATGGTTAATTAACCAACCTTGAACTCAGTGTTTGTCGGTGTCAAACGGATGTACGTCGAAGTTTGAAGATCGAATTTTGTGTAGGTAACCCTTCGATCAATAATTGATCGAAGAGGTAACCTATCTTCGCCTTTTTACCTATAATTGTTTTTATTTGCATTCCATAATGTGCGCAGATCTTAGTTTCAAGTTAATGTACAATTACGCACCCTGTTGTAGGCTACAGCAAAAAGACAATTAGCAATTTGAAAAAAAAACACGATTTATAAGCTATGGTTATTTTTTAAAGCTGAAATATACTGGTATTCAGTTGCATCCGGTTGGACTAGGCTGGGAACCGACCCCGAAATATTTGGGAAAAGGCTAGGCAGATAATGATGTTATTTTTTAAAGTTAGCATAGACCTAACCTCCATATAATATGCTCGTTTTTGCGCCTAATTTCATCCTTAAGTATCAGTTCCTAGTTTCCTACATGCTTATAATGAATGTTCACATAATAATTATTAGCTAATTTTATGTTACAGAATGGCAGCTGCTAAATGAGAAATAATAAAAATAACGTGATTGCTTACTGCAGACATTAGCGATTCCGGTTCCGCCTACCGGAAAGTCTGAATCATTCGCACTTATGTACGTACATTACATACGAAGATAAATCTATTTTATAATGTCTGGGAACTGATTATTTATTATTAAAAACAACATGGTATACTAGTCAGATAGGCAGTCGCTCTATCTATCTATACTTTATCAATACTAATATTATAAAGCAGAAGAGTTTGTTTGTTTGTTTGTTTGGTTGAACGCGCTAATCTCAGGATCTACTGGTTCGAATTGAAAAAATCTTTTTGTGTTGGATAGTCCATTTATCGAGGAAGGCTATAGGCTATTTAACACCACGCTACGACCATGAGGAGCGGAGCAGGAATGAAAAATGTTGCAAAAACGGGGATTTTTTTCCTTTCATTTTATGTGACGCAGACAAAGTTGCGTGGGTCAGCTAGTGTAAAATACTAGTCATCATCTGCCTAGTCATTTCCCAACTATGTTGTGGTCGGCTTCCAGTCTAACCGAATGCAGCTGAATACCAGTATTTTACATGGAGCGACTGCCTATCTGACCTCCACAACCCAGTTAATACTGGGTAACACGATACATCTTGGTAAGACTGGTTGTCAGACTTTTTGGGCCATTGACTACCTGTAACGACTGTCCAAGATCTACAAATGACAGCCGAACATGAGCGTGCTTTCTGAGGCACGTAGGAAACCCGGTATGTAATGGGTGGTCACCCATCCACAGATCAACCTAGGCAAGCACGGCTTAACCTGAAGATTAATTCGAGCGGCTGTTATTAGTTAGCCACAGCTCCTCTTTCTGATGCTGTCTAATCGTCAAGGATTTCGAAATAACACCTGATAAAGTATTATCAATAGAACATCCTAAACTTGAAGGTAATGGCGAGAGTTGTCGCCTAGATGTAAACAGAGATCGTTGTAATTTTGATAACAAACTAGGTTCTGCCAGCTGCTTCGCCCGGGTGAAGTTTTATGTTTATCCCATGGGATCTTACTACGGGGATAAAAGTATCCTATATTTTAATCCAGGCTATAAACTAAATGTGTGCAAAATTTCATCCAAATCCATTCAGTAGTTTTTGCCCGAAAGAGTAACAAACATACATACATACTCGTAATCACAAACTTTGGCATTCTATTTGTTTGCTCCTGAAAGCACTTATCAGGTTTCTCTTGAATTCGGCGTATATCTATACTAATATAATAAAGCAGAAGAGTTTGTTTGTTTGTTTGGTTGAACGCGCTAATCTCAGGAACTACTGGTTCGAATTGAAAAAATCTTATTGTGTTGGATAGTCCATTTATCGAGGAAGGCTATAGGCTATATAACATCACGCTACGACTATTAGGAGCGGAGCAGGAATGAAAATTTTGCAAAAACGGGTTTTTTTTTCCTTTCGTTTTTCTCTCTAATGTGACGCAGACGAAGTTGCGTGGGTCAGCTAGTTAATGAAATAAATTAATACATTTTATCATATGTGATTGAGTGATTTTTATTGTAGGTGTAACACCTACAGTAAAAATCACTAAGAAAATGAAAGTAAGAAGACTGTCCAAATATTATACACTGTACACTACTATTATGAAAATTGCTATCAACAAAAAAACAAACTGATGGCTATGTTAACGCAGAAACTGATTCATTGCTCGATATACCAATAGGCCAACCTAATGATTTGTCCAGCATAGTGACTCAATGCCACCCATACCCTTGGAGGTAGAAATCAACTCCACCAGCAAAAGGTCTTTATCAAAGTTAATTAATACATTACTACTCTAAATAGATCTCATTAACACGACAAAAAGGCAGTAATAGGCATATCATTCACTTAACAGTACTTCACGTCGATATCCTGGTTCCATGAAAGGACTAAGTCCGTATATGAATGAAAGCTTGCTATTGGTCGGCGGTGCGACCTTGAGTGAGTGCGCGCGCGCAACGAAAGTGAAATGAAATGAAAAGTCGGCGGTTCTGTTTAAGAGAAGCGTGTGATTGGAAATTAGCATATAAATGAAGTCGATGTTTTGCCTTTTGAAGTTCGATAAACAAGAAACATGTCAAACTTCGAAGAGATTTCTTTCGAAGTTTGATATGTTTTAGGATTGTAGCATAAAAACACAGACTAATTATTTACAATTGTCTTTTTTAAACTTTCACGATCAGAACAAATAATAAAACATATGAAATACGGGCTGCGAGCCGTCCTAGTGTAAACTGGCCCTAATTAACATTTATGAAGATGAGTGAGGGTAGTTGAATAAACGCCTTCACTTTGCTGTCGCGGTACCTCCAATACTTCAGTCTCCCCGCGACCACGGCTAGTGCAATCCGGTCGAAACGTCGGGATTAAATTAAATTAAAGGTAAATTCGCGATAAATACCCGTATTACATATGTTTTAAAATTATTTACAGTACCTTACTCTATAATAGAAATAAAGATAATTACATGTATCAAAAAGGGTTATAGGGCTTCGAAAATTTCGTCCACATCGCTGTCAACAGGACAAGTGTCCAGAAGGCTGGCAGGATAGATAAAACCGTTTCAATAACAATAGATTTCTGGTATCCTGAAACAAAGATATTTCAAGCGTTTAATACTTATTCGACGTAATACATAGCACAAATAAAAAAAACCACCATTAGCACTAGCACTAGATCTGTGCCTCAAGACTTGTCAGTATGACTTTTATGCTATCACCGACTATGCCATGGAAGTCTTGGACATACAATTTGACGACTCGAATGTCGAAGTGGTAGTGACGCTGCCTTACGTTCTTAGGGTCCTGGGTTCGAAACCCGGTAGGAGCAAATGTTTGTGTGATGAGCATGGACATTTGTTTCCGAGTCATGGATGTTTATATGTATATTAAGTATGTATTTACAAACAAAAAAAAAAGTAAACATATGTAGTATATCAACTATCTAGTGTCCACGTGTGGTACTAGGTGGCGCTGTGTGTTAATGTCCAGCGATATTTATTTATTATTATTTAATTAAACATTGTCGTACTAGCGACACGAACTACTAGAAATACACGCTTCGGTCGATTTCGTCCACGGTGGTATTTTTGTCGTGCTGACCAAAACAGAAATAAAAAACGGCTATCACATAAAAATAAACTAACTGAAGACTAGCTCTGGAGTCGTGATCCCGACCCACATAGAGATAAATGTTTCTACCCTACCATATCAGACCGTTCCTTTTGCACCAAAAAAGCAGCTTTGTTGAGGAATGCTTTTCGACACCCACGAGAATTGAAACCAAATAAAAAAGTATAACTCTTGGCTGAGGACAGACAACCTTCGTAAGGTTGACCTGGGTTCAAGCATGGTTTAGTTATTTTATTTGTACGTACGTAACGTATAGCTTACAAATGCAACGTATATGTCATGTTCTTCTTTGCTTCTTAGTGCGGTATACCTACTTTGATATGAAATACTTTATTTTTTACTATGACACTTTATACTTCTATAAATTATTTGAGGCGTGAAGGTTGCGGATAAAATTACATTGTTTGTTTCATTATATTTATTAGGTGCATTGTTATTTATAGAGTGACCGGTGTTGTTTGACGCATTTGGAAACAGAAATATGTTTATAATCTATTAAGTAATGATCCCGGGTAAGACGTAGCATTTAAATGGAAAAGGCCCTTTTCATGCTACTGGTAAAAAGCTTTCTACGTCGCAAAAAGCTCTCCCTCGCTTCGTTAGCAAATGTGTTTTTAAGCTATTGCATAGCTTCTATCGTGGACCTTGAGCATGGAGACCGAATCCAGAAATTCCGTAACGAAAATAACCTAACACCCCCCGTAAAAAACAAATGCAATAGCTTTACTGCGGCAGTCCCCGAGTGCCACACGTCTTTTTTTGTTTGACCGCCTATTATAATCCAATGTTGTACCTACTTTAGTCTATAATTAAAGCATTTTAATAGTTCGCTATTATCACAAATACATAACTATTCCCAGAACTTAGATAGGAACTCTTTAAAGCCGTAAGCAGTCAGCTCTAATAAAAACCAACCTTGGATCTCACCGCAAGTGACAGCTTCACTACCGGTAGTTCTCGTCCCAAGTGATAGGTGTCGCTATCATCGTCAGGGCCTTTTCTAACGTGGAGGCTTCCTCGCATTGTTTACTGAAGGTAAATTTGATAGTAATGGGGGAAGTATCTTCTTTTAACAATGGGGTTTTGGTGACTATTATGTCAGGGAGATGTCTTGTATCCTGGACGGTAAATTACTTTAGGATGTTAACAAAAACAATAACAGGTGATACAAATACTTAACAAGCAGATTAGGTTAGAGGCTTTAAGCCACAACTATTTTTAGTAACATCTGCTGATGAAAGTAAATTAGGGCTGGTATAATTTCTCAAATAGGCAATAGGGTCGGCCTCTATAACATAGGATAGGCCTTAAACAGGGTTCCCGATAGTCATGTCTCCAATTTCATAAAATTGCTTGAATAATTCAAATGAATATGTTGCGCCACTCATAACGTCGCTCACAGTCTTAAGCTAGCAACAAAGTTACAATATATCACTTTAATTCTGATTTCACAAGAATTTCCTGGAATTTATAATCTGCATAATAACTAGAAATAATTACCGGCTAACACGTTTCCCGCTTATGTAAAGTACAACAGGTTCGATTCCGATCAAGTGAACTGTGGCTAAAGATATTATTATAGAGTGTTATGTGTTATTCTTGGAATGTACCGTGAGTCGTGACGACTATTTCAGCAGAAAATAAATTATTTTCATTATTAATATGGAGAGATTTTAAATTGACCGAGTTTTTGTCGTTGAATTTCTTTTTCCGAAGCAAGTTTTTGACAAGATCATAACATTGTAGTTGATGGTTTGAGTAATTTTGGAATAAAAACTTCTAGTATTTTTACGAACCGAAACCTAGATGAAATACAACATGTAGATGCTTCAGCACTCCAACAATAGCATTTTCATAGGTGTAGGTAACAAATTATGCAAGCCGCCCAGTCTGTGGATATAGAGCCGGTTTCTCTATTCCCTAATCATTATAATCTAGATCTCTACAAAATTTCAGTGAATCGGTTTGTTGTAGGCAAGCGTGCTTCACCCTAGTCACTTCGTGTCAGACGAATTGTGGACAAAAAAAGCTTTCTTTTATGTATTATCTTTATATATACTCAAACCAATAACTAGAAACTTCAAATCCCGGTCCGTTTAAGATGAGGTGGATTTTCAAGAGGCCAATAAAGAATAAATGAACTCCGTGGACGGTGTAAGTATTCGTACCGCATGGCAATAATCAGAAGGGATTCTAGGGATTGCTATCTAAAACCAAAACAGATAACCTGTAGCTAATGTCTGTATAATATCCAAAAGATTCAGTTATCTCCACGCGGACATGCCTGCTGACCACATGTGTCGGTAGCTGATGGCGCAACAGTTGTGGTCGACACTCTAGCGGTGTCTCTTACTAATTGAGATATGTTGGACTGTTCGCCGCAACTGAGGAATGTCACAAATTATTATTTATTTAAAGTCAGTAAATAGAGTAGACAACAAAAAAAAATAGTTAGTTAGTCAGTTAGAATTATCAACAAATATTTGACCCGTATTTTTACATAAACCAAAATTGACGAAGATACGACTCTTTTAAAATTCTCAATACGTCACGCCTTGGTATAATTTTCGAGCGAGTTCTGACGTCACGAACCCCCACTCCCGAGTTTTGATGCGTTTTGTCTTTGTCAATGTTCATTGATTTATAAAAACAAATAATAAAAACGTGTTCATTGTTTTCCAGACTAAATAGTTTTTCAATTTTTTGATATTTTCGTCATGCCTATTATGATTTTTGGAATCAGGTGTTACTTTGCGGAAATTCATGACATTAAATGTTTTGCAAGTTGTATCTCGGCGAAAAAACATCCAGGCCTGAATGCAGGATCAGCAGGATTGGCGGACGAGAGGGCGATGCTTGATCGAATAACAAACAATTTCCCTACTAAATATTGCCAACATTTTCATTTTTTACTTTTTTGTGGGAATTAGAAATAAAAGTATGGTGAAAAGAATAGTGGATTCTTTTTAATTACCTGTATAATTGGTGAGAATTAGAGATGACATTTAGTTTGTATTTCTAAAGGTGATTTAAAGAATCTTTTCGCACCATGCGTAGGAAAACTTCAAGTGTGTTTGGTATCATTTAATTTTGAATTATCAAGGAGTGAAACTCTATGAGAAGAGCAAGAAACTCCACAAACATTATTTTAAATCAAGTTGATTTAATAATGTATTTAGATCGTTTATCAATCACATTCAGGATTTAGGATATAACCTCTAGAACATGATTTATAATAGTTCATACGTAGATGAAAAAAAAAACATATTTATTACGTTTAGTTGATAAATAATAAATTGATACTTCCTTATGTGAGGGCTATAATATAATAATTAGATTTTAAACCTGTTTTGTTTTGCAATTAACGAAAAAGAAATAATTTATTTTTGATTAATAAAGGAATCGTTAATGAAACTAGTTCAAAGTTTGATGAATAGCTCATTTGACCTTACATAAATAGATCAATCTGTAACTAATAAGTTGGACACACAACATAGGTTTAGCTACACATATTATTAACAATAGCAATAAAAAAACAAAAAAAAAAACCTTTGAGGATAAGCAGACACTGCGGAAATATGGTGTGCGGTGGTGGTGTAGTTTCTGCTTGCAAACGTTTTATTTTTTATCTATCTCTAATACAAAATGATAGAATATTTCACGATGTTTTTCAAGTCACTGGTGAATTGCCTTTGATGCATTGTCTCTAGGTAGGTATAACTTAAAGGTCAGGCAAAACACACAAAAAGATATTTTTACTAGCTTCTGCCCGCAACTTTGTACGTTTAATAAAAATAAAAAGTATCCTATGTTACTTCTAATACCTCCAAGAATATGTGTCCAAAGTTTCATGATAATCGGTTGAGGAGTTTTCGCGTGAAAGCGTAACAAACAAACTTACATTAACATTTATAATATTAGCAGAGATCTGAAATGATTAGTTCCTTTTGTGTTATTAAAACAATTAACTCCACCGCTAAACATAAACATATCAAGTTGACAAGTTACTTGATTAATACCTGCGCGCTATACAAAAACTAGGCCATTTATCATTTCAAAAGTAGGTCTAAAAATAAATCAACATTTTTATAGGCTCATAGTCATGTGTATCGCCTAAAATGTACCAAGCCACCCACATAGTCAAGTTGAATGTAACGCGTTATATAACGTTGTTTAATTAGTCATTTATTCGTAGGTAATAATGTATGTAACGTAATTTTGTAAATTAGGTGGTAATGCTGCTTTGAGCACGCGAGTCGGCGCGGGGTGCGCCTGCGCAGCGGACAGAACTGAGTTATGAGATGAGCTGGTTTATTATTACTAATGGTTGCCAATTCTACCATAATTAATTAAAAAAGTGGTACAAAGTTTTTGCTTCACGTATTAATAAATTTTCAAACGTCAACAAAGTCGTTGCCATGAGGACCATCGGCATTCAGCATTGGTGTGTGTCAAATAGTGTGTGTAATGTTTTATTATTGATTTTCATGTATTTTTAAGCATAATTTAAGAAAATATTAGCATTCTGCACTCTTTCTCTATATAAACTCTAAGAGTACGAAATTTCATACTCCTCCGTACGCGCAATTTTCGTGAAAAGGGGTTCAACATTATCTCTTCACGTATTTTAATTAATATTATTATGATGAGTACAAGATATTTCCATGCAATATTAAGGTTACTAGGAACAGTACGGTTAAGAGTTAAAAGTAACGCAACATCTAGTCTGTTTTATCAAAATTTAGATATCTACAAATGTGTTTACCAGGCAAGTCACATGCTCTGGCCAACTGGCCCAGTTTCAACTGCAAAAATCTCATGTACCTAATAACCTATTAATCCTTTTCTGGATTCCAGAATCGAACTAAAGATTGTGTAGTTGTGTATTGATAATCCAAGATGCAGTCAATTTTAAACTCTCAATGTCATAAATAAACTGTAGTCCCTCTTCGTTACCTTCTTCGTTACCATTTCGATATCCAAAACAAACCACTAGTTGTTTCCTTATTTTTCCAAATCCCTTTTTCTAATTGTCCAAGATACACGGTCTCAACTCTCAGCACTGTCTTTCAAAACCAGCAGGCTACTTGGCACCTAGCTAGGTCCAAATCTAGACCAAGGCTAGGTCTGGGTCTTGATGCAACATGGTCAATGAATCTAAATACTACATGCATAATATTACGGTCACATTAATAAGCTGAGTTAGATAACTTTAATGTCAATTGAAGGTTATTGGTTACGAAGATTGAAAGTGTGTTGATATCGACGCAGTCTTCACAATATTTAGTTATTATCACTTTTGTACTGAAAAGACATTTATTTTTTTCTAGACAGTATTTCTTTTTAAGTTAAGAAATAAATGAGGTGTCGAAATCATCCTACTCGTACTTGATTGATGCCCCATTTGCAAAATCTGCACAATATTAATCTAAACGCCGTGTTCACTAAGGCTCCTTTTTCCCACTACCCTATTTTCAGATGCGTCTCTGTTCTCAATAGGAACCGAAAGGTTTCTATAGCTTCAATTCTTGTTCCCTGAATATCAGTCTCACTCAGTCAGTATCTGAGTATCGCTGGAAAGAACTCCCTGACTTTCGTTGAGCAACTTGCTTCTCGTTTACTGAGATCAATTGTGTAATCAAATCGGAAGTAATTGAAAAAGATACATTAACTTGATAAACAGTTATATACCTAGTACACGCCAATGACAACCCATTAAAAATAAACGAGTACTCTGAATAAAAATTGTAATATACATCCATTATTGCGTTGTTAAAGATATAATTAAACTAATAATGTGACTTATAAATCAAAACATAACGTATGTGCGTCGGAAACTTTCTATAGGCCATTCAAATTCCGTATTTCGGGATTATCGCAGTAGGAAGCAAATGATCCAGATCGATCCGTTCGACATCGTGCAGTGAAAACATTGAATGTAATTAATATAATAATAGTTTGGGGGGGAGGTTATATAGTGAGCGCGAACGCTCGGCGGCCATTCGGCGCGCGTACCCTTCGCGCATGTGCATGCCTCGCGAGTGACAGTAAAGTGACAGTTTAACCCTAAAATGGCGGCCAAATTTTACGTAAGTGTCAAAATTAAGTGCAGATTTGTGGTTTTAGAACGCACCCTCTGGATTTCGGATTCGCGCTCGAGTGATGCAGTGTTTTTTTTGTGGAACAAATGAGAATGTCTGTCGTGAGGTGGTTCTAAGCCACATTTCTGCGTCCATTGTTTTGCATGTGAATAATTGATGTTGCAGTTTGATATTTGGTGAATTGTAAGAGTTGCTTGTATCTGTTACTTGTGCATAGTTCATTTAGTTCAGATTTAGATTTTTTGCGGCTCCATTTGTTGTTGTTAAAAAACATAACAAATTGGTTAAATACTTTTTATTTAACTGGAACAATGTTTTGTGTTAGTTATTTTAATTAACTCTTCACACGTATTTTGTCGAACAGATTTATTTTAAAATCGAAATTAACTATTATTTTTTTAAACAATAGGCTTTTATTTTTATTTATTTATTTATTAACACTTCAAGCACAAAAGTACAGAGGCTGACTTAATGCCATAGGTATTTTCTACCAGTCAACCTTTTTTATGTCACTTTGTTTGCAAGAGTCATTAATTATATTTGAGCAAGTTATCGGCTAAGATCAATCGACCACAAAATTTAACTACTTACATATAACAACAGAACATTTGTAGAGTATTTCAACTCTGAACTTATTTTGCATTCAAGGACTCTAAATAAAATGAAAGTTAAACAAATGCGATATATTCTAGAAATGTTAGGCAATAAGATTAATGCCTAGGTCTAGTCAGTCGCACTCGGAAAGGACAACTAGTCGTCCGGGTCGATGACCTTATTCTCTATATTTTATAGGTCTAGTGATATTCACCGACCACTTTCGCATTTGCAGGGTTGACAAACTCCAAAGAAAAAAAAATACAGAGAAAAATACGAAAGATGTTTTGATGGAAATGCAAATTAATTGCAACAATATAATAAATTAACAAATTGCATCCTACAAAAATAAAATTGCGATCTGTTTCGCGATTAGTGAGTAATTTATTTAAATTAGACAGTAGCATCAATATTTATAACGCATAATATTCCTATTAATTAAGCAATCATTATGTTTAAATTAGCAGCAATGTCAATGAATGTTTTGGTATTTAAAAATGAAATGCTTCCGACAAAATTAACACATTTGAAGAAATACCAAACTTGGTTTAAATAAATCTGCAATTTATAGACGTTTTGTAAGGAAAAAATGTGCGAAAAACAGTTGCTCGGGTCGTTCTTTAGGTTAAACCGTGCTTAACTAGGTTGGTGTGTGAATGGGTGACCACTCATTACATACCGAGTTTCCTCCGTGTCTTGGAAAACACGTAAATCCGTTAGTTGACAGTCGTTTCAGGAAGTCAGTGGCCTGAAAAACGGGCAACAAGTCCTACCAAGTCAAACTCAAAACCCAAATCATTTATTTCAACTAGACCATTACGGCACTTTTGAATGTCGATAAAACGAAAAAAAAAGGCTACAGTCACAGTCACGTAAGGCATATAACTTGAGAAAGTACTGTTGCCCATTCCCTAGCGTAGATCTCTATGCAGAATAAGTGATATCGTATTCCCCAGTACTAACTGGGTTGTGGAGGTCAGATAGTTAGTCGGTCCATGTAAAATACTGGTATTCAGCTGCTTCCAGTTAGACTGGAAGCCGACATAACAAAAAGAAAAAAAAATGGGGTGATGATGATGATGAAAAATAATTGAGATTCTATATCATACTGAAAATGCATGTACTTAATGACAGCTGTATTTTTTTTCAATAATTGACGAAAAATTTATCATTTTGCGCGTTGATGTCTTTTACACTACATAAAATATTTTTGACACACTTTTAATTAAGTTTCCTAAGACTAATTAAAAATGTAATGAGGAAATAAGTTTCAACTACTAATTCACTTACTTTTTCTACTCCGATTACTATCTAAACTAAACACCGATGAACATCACCACATACTTAAAATAAACACGAAGTTGCTCTCTATTAAAATTCTCGCGTAGTTAAAAAGAATTACCTAACAAATGGTAAAGCGATCGTTAGAGAAAACAACGAAAGTTAAGGTGGATGGTACGGAAAGTGAAACCCATCGCGCCGCTGCCTCAGCTGATGTATGTTTAGATATAGACGCGATATTTATTACGAGGTAAAGTGAAACATGCATTTTTTACACACATTTCTAAGTAATGGAATAGGATTTTGTGAAACAGTGGTCAATAGTTGCAACTGAACGATGTGATCTCCGAGTATCTATCTATCATTGGGTTTAGGTTTCCGCACTTAGGTCCATGTTCACCAAAAAGATGACGGACGATTATCTAAAAACAGCTGTTTAAAACACATTTTTGTATGGGAATATGTCACATTGACAGCTGTTTTAAGATAATCAGACTGTTATCTTCTCGGTGAACATGGACCTTAGTCCTTGAGGTGGACCATTGTGCGTGGAAAGATGTGATTATGAACTGAAATCTTTTACATAAGTTTTAAAAATTCTATCATTATTGTATAACACCGAGAGAAGTAGGAAGTAGGAATGGGGGCTCGTTGTCCAGGAGTGGGAAAGTCCATGTACACACAGAAAAGTCAAGCACAAATAGACTTTTATGAATTTCTGAAAAACTTTTGCATGAAAACTACAAGTTGGAAAAAGACTGAAATTTGAATCTAAGGTTAAAAAACGAATTTCCCATAGGAAAAAAAAGGTTAAAAAGCCTCTCAAGGAGCAAGCGTTAGAAATTCAAGCAATTTTCTTAAACCCTTAAGTAAATTGCTTTAATTTGCTTTAGGGTAGAGCTAGAGGAGACAGACAGTACTAATTAACTCTCCACATTTTTTCCAATTGTATGAAGAAAAGTTAGTAAATAATTTCAATGCCATTTCTATTAATACCAGTCACGCCTCCACAATAACTAATTAATCTTCTATTATTTCTATTAACCTATACCTTATCTAGATTAGGTCCGCCTGCGCGTGGGCAATGCTTCAAGCCAGGCGGCCATTTCAACAGAACATGACATTATCATATTAATGGCTATCACTTACAGCTGAATGATTCATACGGTTGATAGATAGCCAGCCAGCATAGGCGGTTGTTATTTTGTGGGAAATATTAGAAACATGCCCATGACTTCATCTGATATTGGAGTACCGTCGAAGGAGTATCGGGATTTCTTAAACTATTTGATCTCAAAACCTTACCGTATTGCTTCTCAAGATGAAACGCTGCATATTTGTAGTGAAAAAGAGTCTAATATAGCTAGAAATACTTGCAAAGTTTGTTAGCCGTGTATTCTTCTGAATGCACTTCTTCGACTGATTGTGTCGAAGTAGGAAAGGATACTCTGATACCTCTTAAATAAAGATGCACAAATGCTATAAAAACCACAGTGATGTTCGCCATTTGTAAATCTCTATCCTTGATCAAGTATCCCAACGTTTCACCTTCATTTACTTTTCATTTCTAAGGCATGTACTAAGAACCTAACTGTTGGGACCAGTAATTATCTATCTAGACACAATTCAAGCTAAAACAATTCAAATCTGCATGTACTACCTTCGTGTAGGCTTGTAGGTCAGGCGCGGGGCTACATCGAGCGGGAGGGGGGGGTACCAGCATGCTCTGGCGCAACTGTTCCAGTTCCCAGCCAGGACTCGGAAGTGTACTGGGTCATATTATACAATTTTGTTTGTTCAATTCAGATTAATAATTTACAATTACCAGACAAAGGTGTTTCAGAATTTCTGTTGAGACTAGCCTTAGAACTTTTATCTTGGACTTATTAATCTCTTCTACTTAAAACTGCTTGTCTCCTTTAAAATTTCTTCTTTTGTATTCTATTCGAAAATTTTTAAGGTACCAACTTTGTAAATTATCTTGGCTTTTTACCAAATATTTGTCCTAGCTCAGTTGTAGCTCTTTCGATATATTTTATTTAATTAAATGAGTCGCAATTTTTAGATGGTGAGTAACTGATCACTATTAAATACCTACATATCAAGTTTTCCTATAGATCTGTTTCTGCACATTCGCAATCGCAGACGACCTCGTTCTCACCTAGGACGCGGAAGTATCGATGGGGTCTTGTGTCCATGCGAAATGTTGATCTGATAGTGTCCATGTTGTATTGTATGTGGTGTAATATTTACATTGGATTATTTAAATACGAAGGAATAAAATTATAGTAAGCAAAACTTTGGTAAAATTGAAAAATTTAACTATCAAGATACTAAGAACACAGGAAAGGTCTAGAGGCGTAATAGATTGAAGAAGATAGAAAAGACAAACGACCTGAGAAGACATAAATAATAAATGATGAAGAAGGCAAAGAACTTGGAGTAATGACCCTATTCCTGCTACGCGACTGGAGTATACACGAAGTATATAAAAATTGCTACGCTGTTACAACGACAGCACGTTCTACGGCTGTCTGCTGTACAAACATTAGGGCCTGAATCGGTCGTGTTTACGAGTATACATTGTGTTCTATATATGTCACCGTAAAATTGTCAAATACGTTATATTGTAATATCTCTAGCGATATTGTAAAAACTCGAAATATTGTCAAATGAACATACTGCTTACAACAAAACGCATTATTTTTCGTGAAATGCATGCGATGGTAGTCAACTCACGCGGTGTGGAGGGAAGGAGGGGTCCCCCTTGCCCAATGGTACAACTCTCATGAAAATATATTGTACCATTCCTGATAAATACCGATTATTACAACCTAACCTTAAAACACTTTATATTCCCGTAAAAAGCGTAGTCGACGGAGCCCCGCTTCGCGGGGCCCCTATTTCCGAGTGCAGGGTTTAAAGGAACCTAACTAACCTAACGGGGGGCTGCCCCAAGTCCCGATTATGGGGGCAGAGATACTTCCGTATGTTCAGTTGACAATAATTCGAGATATTACAATATCGCTAGAGAGAAACACGTTATATTGTAATATAACGTGTTTGACAATTTTACGGTGACATATATATTGAGAAGCTGACGGTGTCCATTTACTACTGTTTTCTCGCTGACGTACGCGACCGACCATCATCGTGACACGAATTCAGACTTAACACAGTTGTTTTTGGGAGAGTATCAATATCTAGCTGTACCTACCCTATACTCTTCAGGCTGCGATTTGCTAAGACAGATCTTTATAGAGACCACTTTGATAAAATCATTGACCAGGCCAGTCTAGGTACCGGACGTCAATTTAAGCATCGTGCATGATTCTTCACTTCCCAATATTCAGAAACCTTCAGATATCCACGTTAAACGGCAGTTAAATAAACAATCATATTTGACATTATTCTCGTGGGATCTGGGTCGTTCGGCGTCGAATGTGGTGCAGCTAATAATTTGAGCTTTTTATCTTGCTCGTGATTATCACAAGGAGGTTACTGCACAATAGGTTCACTGTTACTGTTGATGTTATCTTATCGGAGTTTAGTATCTGCTATCTGTTTTGTATTAGTGGTGTTTTCTTCTGGTGTTTGTTCTGCTAAATCGTTATGGGTTTATTGCTTCATTTGTTTGTGTTCCTCTTTTACTGCTGATATCTAGATGATTGACTGTATCTACTTCTTCGGGTCTTTTAATTTGTCCTGCTTATTTTTACATTCCATCGTATCTAGTTGAAACTGGTGTATGACTTGTCTTTCAATAGTAAAAAATATTCTGTTTCTTCCTTCATTGAATTTTGGGGGCCAGATTATTAATGGAACTAACTGTTACATGAAATGGTAAATTTGAATTTAATTTGATGTTTTGAGTTCTTGCTTTGCCCAAAGATTTGATCAGTTGGTTAAGTGGGAATCTATTAAAGTCTATCTACTTTAGTATTTAAGTTCAATCAACTGCGCTTATAAAGTGCAAATCAATTATATTAACTTCACCATCTCCTCTTAGTACAAAGTGTAGCAATAAAGCAATAATATGTTACTTTAAAGATCAGGACGTGACACAAAAAGTGACAGTAAGCTAGTTTGGTTCAGTATTTAGTACAAAAACTAAGTTGACCAACTCTAGATTGATTCTCGCAAGAAGGCTGTAACAAACTTCTCAGCGTATATCTTTAGATAGGCCATTTACTACTAAATGTGGCAATTTTTACTTCAGTGCAAGTAAATATTTGTCCATTTAAGATTATGGCGATTCAAAAGAAATCGCTTATTTGCTTATCTCAATCCCTGCTCTGCAACCGTTTAGTTGAACATGGGTAAGCACAACTCAGGCCAAAATTTACAAACGTTCCTAAGCACGTATTTTAACTTAAATATGTTTCAGTGGCTGTCTCTATCTTGAACTGATAGTTTGACAGTAATATGACAGTGGCAGAAATA